>CM066575.1:26409375-27625000 GCA_033816785.1 Picus viridis
CTGAATTGAACAATATGAAGCAAGGCAAGATATACCTGGAAAAACCTGTCAAAATACTGGCATATACATAAGATCAACCAAATTAATGGGCAATTATGAGGATTCCACCTCCTCACACAGGCATTATTTCAATAAACTCATAAAGGCAGTATGAATAGATACCATCTACAAATACTTTTCACTACAGTTTAATGTACTATGGAAGGACAAAGTACAGATAACTTGAGACTTCCAATCATAAAATCGTAGAATGGTTTGGGTTGGAAGGGACCTCCTAAGGTCCAACCCCTGCAGTGTGCATGAACATCCTCTGCTAGATCAAGTTGCCTTGTTGTGCCTGACCTTGAGTATCTCCTGGGATGGGGCCTCAACTGCCTCCATGGGCAGCCTGCTCAGTGTTCCACCACCCTCATGGTAAAAAATTTGTTCCTGACATTCAATCTAAATCTATTCTTCTCTAATTTAAAACCATTGCCCCTCATCTTATCACTACAAGCCTTTGTAAACAGTCCCTCTCCAGTCTTCTTACTGATCTCCCTCCAGCTACTGGAAGGCTGCCATTATGTCTCCCAGGAACCTTGTCTTCAATATTCCTCCCCATTCTATGAAACATACAAAACAGTTTACTACTCCAAGTCTAGTAAAAGTTCAGTCTTATTGTTGAAAAATCAAACAAATCTAGTAAGTCTCAAAGGATTTTCACATTTTTCCATTTGGCAACAGTGATCAGCCTATACTAAGCTTGTTCTTTCTCCCACTGCAGACCGGGAGACTGATAGGAAGATTTCAAACACAAAATACTTAAATTTTGATTAATGCTTACCTTGTTAACATTATCTGGAATGTATCATAGCCAGCTATAAAAGACGTCAGTCTTGTCAAGCTCTGCTTTCCTGAGCCACCAACTCCCACTAAAAGAGCATTTCCACGAGGTGTGCGAATCACACGAGAAATCTGTGTATGAGCACAGTCATTTGTTGCTGCAATGCGTGAAAGCTTCACACCCATAAATCCTATGCTAGGCTAGTAATAAAATTATATTAATGTAAAACAAATGCAAACTTTAAGGTTTAGTTAAGAGATTCCATATAACTCTTAATATGTTCCACTAACATTTGTACTTTGAAATATTTCCTACAAGCCTTCCAATAGTACAGCAACCACTTGATTCCATGACTGTCAACCTTCAGATATCAGCAGAACTGCATCTCACACTTCCACAAAGCACAAGTAAATCTCAGCTGTGATTTGTTATTGGTGTGTTAGCATAGCATGACAGATTGTTAAAATTGAGAAGAAAATAATAGTTTTCCCAATATCATACCCTCTGGACAACTTTAGTAAGACTCATCTCCCTACGCTCTTTTGTTGTGACCAGAGAGACAAATTGTACCAGACATTCAGGGCAAAGACTCCAGTATTCTTCACAGCAGGTAATACTGCCTTTATAATCAAGTTTCTTAAGCTTCTAACTTACTTGCTTTTAAAAAGGCACATTATCAGTACAAAATTTGGTCATAGTCCAACATCTCCTAGATAGATCTCCCTTTCTTTCCCATTTCATCATTTATTTTTTAAAGGAAAAGGCAGCTGTTATCCACTACTTATTTTCCTTCAGTCTGGAACAGTGCAATACAAAGAAACAGATCGTTTGCAGTTCACAGGGGAAAATTTTCGGCATTGTGAACTGCATGCAACACCCAATCCACTGTCCACAGCCAAAAAACAATGTCAGGAACTCTGGAAACAGGTAGAAGATGATACCTGACACTAAGGAAATATACCTTTAATTGCAGGAGACAAACTTACTACACACACTACTGCATGTGAGAAGCATACAGTTGTTCAAAAAAAAGTGTGTAGATCTGGCTCATTAGGATATAGTTTAGTGGTCATGGTAGTTGGGCTATGATTGGACTCAATGATCTTAAAGGTTTTTCCAACCTTAATGATTCTATGAATATACAGACTGGGAGGGCTATTAATTCGGGTTTTCTCTAACAAACTTTTTCAAGTTATTAAAAATAATCATGTCAACTTCCTGCAATTTCAAACCCAAGTATTTTACATACTTAGTATCATGAAGGTTTTATAAGCAAACATGAAATCATGTATGAAGATTTACTCTAAGCATACTCAGTATTTAACCAGAGAAAGAAAAAGATTTGCACACCACCCTTGGGATATTGCTGATCATTTCAGTTAGGGCTACTTGATCTCTTCCATAGGCACATGAGCTGTGAATTGGAAGCTTTGTTCTCTAACATATTCCTTAGCTTTAACTCTTTTAAGTCCTCCTAGGTTAGCTCAGATTAGGCATTACTTTAACTATGCTTATATAGCTTTCTCTTAGAAGCTGTCTCAAGTATAACTAATGCATAAAGTTCAGACATGCACAGCTGTAAATGCTGCTTCTAAGAATACAGGATCAAGGACATTCAGTTTATTCTCATGAAAGTTAAGATAATGTGTCAGGTATTTACCACCTAGCTATGCAAAGAAAAGATTCCTGATAACAGGTGGTTCTTCAGTGAAAAAAAAATAGAAAGAAAAGAAAAATGTTTGTTTGTATAGTCTGGATTTATATGGGTTACAGTTTTGTGGCTGTTGGTTTTTGGCTGGTTGGTTGGTTTTGGTGTTGGGTTTTTTTGTTCGTTTCTGGTTTTGGATGGTTTTGGTTTGGTTGGTTGGTTGGTTGGTTTTTAATAAGAACAAATCAACACTTTTAGTGGGTGCTATGATGATTTAACGATTCTCCTAAAGAAATTCATAGTAGAACATCATCCATTTTGCAGGGAAGACCCTAAAAGAAAGGGACTAATTTTGTTAAATGACAAGAATGGACCCCAACATTTTGAAAACTGCAGATGCAATATGTTTGTCAACTATAATTTACTTTAAAATGTTCTTGTATTTATTGTTAGGATAGCACAACCAAACATTCAGTGTTTAATAATTTATGGTAAGAAATAGAGATAACCCCACTGTTTAAGTGAAGTTTTTTTGGTTGGTTGGGTTGGATTTAGTTTTTGAAGTTTCTCCATTGTATGAAGCCTATTCTGTGTTCTATCAAGTGAATTTTCACAAACACTGAGCTTTAGTATCTAGTCACAGGGCGACTGAAAAAATATTTGCTCACAATAAATTATTTGCTTTAGTTTTGGAAGCAATTTACCTTGATTTGTGCATACCTCTACTTATAGGCACTGAGGGCATGTGAATAACAACAATGAATGTCAATCTAGTAAGACTGTACCTTGACTAAATGAATCATGGCATCCTCAAAGAAAACCATGTCCATTCCAGTACCACGAATGTTCTCATTGTATGCTTGTAAAAACTTATTTAAACAATTCTGTAGTTGATGAAAGGAGCAAATTGGCTCATAGATTTTGGGAATATCTAAATTAACATCTTCTGATTTTTCACCTAGAACAAAAAGCAAATAAAAGAAACCTTAGCAGTTTATATAACTGATGAAGCTCAATGCGGGGATGAATAAGTGAAGGTGATTAGAAGCATCTTTAACCACCCAGAAACAGGTTTATTATACAAAACGAAGGTCTTTTCCAACCTTTATGATTCTATGTACATTAGATGTACACGGCAGTGCTGCATACAGACTATCTACAAGGAATAGTGAGTTTCCAGATGGGTAGTTGCCAGTGCATACTTGTGATACTTGAGATAAATGGCCTCCAGTTGCAGAAGGGGAGGTTTATATTTGATGTCAGGGAAAGTGTTTTCACTCAAAGAATGATTAAATATTGGAACATGCTGCACATGGGAACTTGGGTTAGTGGTAGACTTGGCAATCCTAGGTTAATTGTTGGACTCGATGGTATTGGAGGTCTTTTCCAACATTAATGATTCTACAATTCTATTTTGAAAAATACATGCTTCTTTTTGCATTTATTTTTCAGTTCAACACAATAGTTTCTAGTGTGTATTCAAATTTTTGCACTCTCTCAGTGTGTATTCTGACTTTATCGGTTCTCTCTATATTACTGCAGTTTAGCAAGTTGGTTATGGATATACTTGAGTACTTTCTCACATGACTTCTACTTGATCCCTTCCAATCAAACATTTCCTAACCTTTACTCTCCTGCATTCTGAATAAGTCAGTTATCCTATGAGAGATTTAACTGGCATTTGACCACTCATGCCAACCTTTTATTGTCTCCACTATCCAACAGTACAGTGATACGAACACTGACAATTGAATCATCCATTAGCTTTAGTAATGACCTTCCCCAAAATCCAAACAACTGGTTTTTGTCCTTCTGAATCAACTAACAAATATTCTCAGGTCATTTAGCAAGGTCACTGAAACAGTGCTTTTACTTAAAGACACAAAGCCATTGCTGTAAGCCACATGGATAATTCAAGAGGTTTTACCAGCATTCAGGAGACTTTGAAATAATATTTATTTGTTACAAAATCATGTACTATTTCCTAAGATGTATTGGATTATCCCAGAGTCAGCATTCTTTCACCAGGGCTCAAGGGGATGGTAGCTAGAGTGCTATCCTCTATCAGGTACTGCAACCCCACCACTTCAAGTCATTCATATCACAGTTCTTTCATCATGTTAGAATAATGCTCATTCTTTGGCAGTTTTCTCTATCTAGTGCATCAATGGAAATAAAGCAGGGCTCACCTATACAGGTAAGCGGATATAAATACAAACTTAAAAGTCCCATTAATATAAAGATGTACCAACCATTGGTAACACAGAGTACTTTTAAGTCCCTGGACAGAACAGCCACCCCTCATGTACAAACTTATGCTTTTTAAGACTCATTTCTATTAGTATCTATTTTACGATATCCTTTTCCCTCTTCATGCTTATTAGAGTCCAACTTTACCACTTTTTTTGGGTGCATCCCTTAAGAAGTCAACAAAGAATGCATCCATTTCAGTATCCAGCAAAGCTTTTGTTTCTTCAAGTTCCTCTGCAATGAGTTTTGCCACAGTTACATCAAACCAGCTGGTATCTTCTGAGGTTGTGAAACGGTCAGCAATAACACGCTTACACTCATGCTTCCACAGGTTTATCAGTACCTAAAAGGGCATTTCAGTCTGATTAGGCTTGCAAGGAGCTATGCTAATTTAAAAGTCATGCCTTTTTATTTGTTTACTGTCAAATCATACTAATACTCAAAAAGAAACAGTGGTATTTTTGGAGATTATTCACACTAGACCGTTAGTTCCTCATTCTGTTCAATATTAGGGCCAGTTCTGTCTAACATCTTTATTAGCTATTTGGCTGAGAGGATCAAGTGCACCCTCAGCAAGTGTCAGGTCCTGCACCATGGTCACAACCTCAAGCAACACTACAGGCTTGGGGAAGAGTGGCTGGAAAGAAGCCCAGTGGAAAAGGATATGGGGGTGCTAGTGGATGGCCATCTGAACATGAGGCAGCAGTGTGCCCAGGTGGCCAAGAAGGCTCATATCATCAAAACTAGTGTGTGCAGCAGGAGTAGGGAGTGCCCCTGTACTCAGGCCTAGTGAAGCCATAGCTTGAGTACTGTGTTCAGTTCTGGGCACCACAATATAAGAAAGTCATTGAGGTCCTGTAGTATGTCCAGAGAAGGACAAGGAGGCTGATGAGGGTGTGGCAGTATATCCAAAGCCCCTTCCCACCCCCTCATCTCCCCAAAGCCAGCAGGGGGGAAGCAAAGAAGCGGAATAGAAGGAGCCAAGGGAAGACACCTCCCCCTCCCAGGGCTGTGGTTGATGTAGGCACAATACCCTTTCCCCCAGGCCAAGTGACCTGCCAGGTACATAAGACAGACCCCATTCCAGGACAAGTCTAGGCATGTTTGGGCAGAAGATAGATGGTTATCTGTTCCCAATGCCCACATCTTTTGTCTCCCTGGTTTTGGAATACTTTCCTGTAAAGTGTGACAAAATTAGATTTGACTTTTGGAGAAGCGAAGGCTCCATGAAGACCTCATTGTAGCCTTCCAGTATGGGAAGGGGGCTGGTGAAGGACTTTTTAGGGTGTCATGTAATGACAGGACTAGGGGGAATGGAAAAAAATAGAAATGGGTAGATTCAGATTGGATATTAGGAAGAAGTTCTTCACCGTGAGGACGGTGAGACACTTGAACAGGTTGCCCAGGCAGGTGGTGGAAGCCGCATCCCTGGAAGTTTTTAAGGCCAGGCTGGATGTGGCTCTGAGGAACCTGATCTAGTGTGAGGTGTCCCTGCCCATGGCAGGGGGGTTGGAACTAGATGATTCTTGTGGTCCCTTCCAACCCTAACAACTCTATGATTTTATGATTTTGATTACAATGGGTGAGCTTCAGAGCTAGTGAGCTCATTTGGGATTTTGCCACACACACGCATGGAATAAGCAGCAGTAGCAGTTCAGGAGGATTTTCTGATAAAAAGACATGATAAGGGAATTCCCATATTCATCAAAAAGTACTGTGAGTATTTGAAATATTCCCAAAGTCTCCAGGAATTTCCTTCCTTTTGTTAGTGGGGTAATATTACTGCTTTTGGATTTATCTTTTCCAAATACTACTCTCAAACAATTTGTAACCATTCCTATTGTGAATATAATTCTCAACCAAACTGCCAAATCTTTACAAGCAGCTGAAGGACCTGGGGTTGCATAAACTGGAGAAGAGAAGGCTAAGGAGAGATCTTACTGCTCTCTACAACTACCTGAAAGGAGGTTGTAGTGAGGCTGGTGTTGGTCTCTTGTCCCAAGTAACTAATGACAGGACCAGAGGAAATGGGCTTAAGTTGTGCAGGGGATGTTTAGATTGGATATTAGGAAAAATATCTTGACTGAAAAAGTGGTGAGATATTGGAACAGGCTGCCCAGGAAAGCGTTGGAGTTGCCATTCCTGGAGGTGTTCATGAAGTGTGTAGATGTGGTACTTCAGGATATAATTTGGTGGTCATGGTAGTTGAGTTATGGTTGGATTCCATCTTAAAGGCCTTTTCCAACATTAATGATTCTGTGATAAACATGTGAGAAACCTTAATGTATCATTCCAAGATGGAATTCCCTAGCCCTAATATCACAGACATACCCGCTAACATGTTTTTGTACCCATAAACCACATTTTTAACATTTAGCAGAAGGGGCGTGGAAATATCAGCATATGGATGGTACTCCCAACACAATATCCAAAGTAATTAAGAGAAAAAAATAAAATAAATCTTTATATTATTCCTTATCAAAATTCAATATACCTTTAAAGTTCTTGAGTTTGGTCAGAGGATGGAGAAGGGAAATCTGCCAACTTCTTAATCTTAGTAGCACTTTGTAGTGCTGCCCCTACAGCACTTTTGTGACAAATGACACACTACTGTCAAGTCTCAGAACTCATATGTAAATTTATACAATGAGATTTTGAGCAATTGTCCGTTATACTTCAAAAATACTGAGAATATATACATATAATCAGCATATTTTTAGCCTCAGAAATTAAAACAAATTCTAAAATTTGCACTTTAGATGTATTAAAATTCAGGAGTTCATTCAACAAGCAGGGAAGTACATTAAACATGCAGTGATTATATAATCCAAATGTGCAACAGATACTCCATGATTACCATAAACATTGGTTTTCCAGCCCTTTATGCTTCAGTACTGAAAGCACCAAATGACTTTTCCTTAGAATAATTAACACAAAAAGTAGGCATAGACTACTGACCTTTTCTGGGAGAAAAGTGGATTATGGAAAAAATAAAACTAAAACTCACTGTGACTTGTTACTACTTCCTTTTACGCCATAAGCCAGAAATCATTTGTTAGACAGATACGAGGCAGTGACTGAAAGCTCACCATAGTGGAGAGAGGGGAACAATTTGATTTTTTTTAATCAATATATACATATTTTCCTTGGGTTAAAATAAGTTCATTGCATCTCAGTTTTCTTTGCTCTCTTCTTCCAAGCAACATAACATCTGTCAGTAGTGGAACTTAATATATAATTTAGTATAATTATGAAACAAAGTTAGCATTTCAGTTCATAGAATCACAGAATGGCTTAGGTTGGAATGGACCTTAGAGATCATCTATGCCAAACACCCTAGGCAGGGATGCCTCTCAACTAGATTTGGCTGCTGAAGGCCTCATCCAACCTGGCCTTGAACAACTCCAGGGAGGAGGCATCCACAACCTCCTTGGGCTACCTATTCCAAAGTCTTGCCACTCTCACAATGAAGAATTATTTTCTACGATCCAGTCTAAACCTACTCTCCCTCAGCTTAAAACTATTCCCCTTGTCCTACTGCTAGACACTCTTATAAAAGTCCCTCTCCAGCGTTCCTGTAGGATCCCTTCAGATATTGGAAGAGATCTATAAGGTTCCTCCAGAGTATTCTCTTCTTTAGGCTGAACACCTCCAGTTCTTTCAGTCTATCCTCACCAGCAGAGGTGCTCCAGCCCTTGGATCATCTTTGTGGCCCTTCTCTGGACTCAATCCAACAGCTGTGTGGAACAGACACTGCAAAAGATGGACTAAAACATCTTTGCCTCATAAAAATGCTGAAAACCTTTTTTAATCACAAATTCTATATTTCTAAAGTAAACTCAAAAGCCAAGAAGTTAGATTCTTCATCCTTTTTGCTGCAATAATTATACACTACTTATAAGAAAGTCAACAAAGTACTGCACTTACCTTTGGTTCATTGATCACTTCTGATGTACCATTCAGCATTCCCTGCCAAATTCTTGAGAGGTCTCGAAGGTTGAAGACATAATGGAATTTGGCTGGTGTGGGCAGCATTTTTATTTTGGTAGCCTGCCACAGCTTGCGTGTGAGTGGAACCAATTTGGCTACTGTATTCTTCACATCCTCTGAAAATCCCCGCTCATTGCAATAATGCCCTTCTCCAATTACACCTGGGGGGGGGGGGGAAATAAGATTGAAGATTTTTCTATGACAAACTACTGTGACACCAAGAGCTATGCTCTTCATGTGTTTTTCTTTTTATCCCCAAAACATTTTCCAGTTTGTTGAAATGGTTTTCTAGTTGTTATTCAAATCTTGATTCACCTGTTCTTAACAGCATTCTGCCACCACCTCTCTGGGTATTTAGCTCTTACTTAACTGTCCATTAGAAATGTTTTGTCTACATAAATAGCTCACACAGCCTTTGCATAACTAATCTCTTCTCTGAGACCAATATGATGCTGTCATTTGGGAAAATCTAGTTATTAGTCACTTATTCTTA
This sequence comes from Picus viridis, assembly GCA_033816785.1. Lineage (NCBI taxonomy): Eukaryota > Metazoa > Chordata > Aves > Piciformes > Picidae > Picus > Picus viridis. The sequence continues at coordinate 26,418,580 of CM066575.1, forward strand.
GCAGCAGCAGCACCTTAGCAATTCTCCAGCGTTGACATTAAAAGTAGGAATGGCCTTCGTGCCATCCTTTGTAAGGCTTAGCATACCAATAGATTCAGAGTTGTGACTGGACCCAAAAATCTTAGAGAGCAATGAAGTGGCAGGTGGGAAGTGATTACTGAAGGAAAATGTGCTGGTAAGCACATCAGAGAGGGATTGAGCCTCCATTTTAATCATAATGTTTATAAATAGGGGGATAAAAATCAACTACCATTTTCAAAAATGGGATGGATATAAAGCAAATTTCCCTTTACCAAAAATTTTGTCAATGGAGGAATTAGAAGGCAGAGTACAGTTGAACACAGAAAAATGTCTCTTGAGTCTCTGTGGAATATCGTTGCGACCTCCCCCAGGGTGGATCATGGCAGCCAAAAACTGAATGTCCACAATGTTTGTAAATTCACCAGGTTTTTCGAGGTTATAAAGTCCATTTTGTTCCATCAGCTGCCTAACTATTTCATTAGTGACCTGTAAAATAACCAAGTGTTATATAACAAAATATTATACATGCAGCTAGATAAAATACAAAACAGAATTAGGAGCATGAAATACTCCATAAAGACTATATAATTATTTTCTCCCCCAAACTCCTGTTTGCTTCAAGAGAAAAATGCACTACTAGGAATTAGCACATATAGATTGTCTATTTCATTGGTAATATCTGTGGACAAAAAACACAGAAGCAGAGGAGAATTCCTAGCTTAGAATTAATGCTTCACGCTTCATTCTTACTTGAATGTTGTATGATTTCATGATTTTCAAGACTGCTGTATTGGAATTCCTTCTCCATTTTAACACAAAATTTCCATTTTCTTCTAATCATGCCCAAGCATCTTCACATGTTGCATTTGCTGCCAAGTATTTTGATTTTTGTAAACAGTCAGTCCCCAGCTTTCTTGTAGGTTCCCTTCAGATACTGGATGGCTGTTACAAGGTCTCCCTGGAGCCTTCTCTTCTTCAGGCTGTCTTGACAGTATAGGTGCTCCAGCCCTCTGAACATTTTTGTGGCTCTTCTCTGGAACTGCCCTAGCAGGTCCATGTCCTTCTTGTATTGAGGGCCCGAGAGCTGGACACAGTACTCCAGGTGAGGTCTCACCTGAGTAGAGTGGCAGAATCACTTCTTTTGACCTGCTGGTCACACTTATGAGGCAGCCCAGGATGCAATTTGCCTTCTGGGCTGCAAGGGCACATCGTTGGCTCACGTTCCGCTTTTCATTCACCAGCATCCCTAAGTCCTTTTCTGCAATGCTGCTCTCTCTCACATCCTCCCCAGCCTGTATTGTTAACAAGGTCTGTCCAGACCCCAGTGCAGGACCTTGCATTTTCCTTGCTGAGCCTCATGAGGTTCACCTGGGCCCACTTCTTGTAGTCAGTGTTTATATTTTCAATTAATTCATAACAATATAAAACTAGATGGTTTCTCACTACTTGTGTGACTGAGAAGACAGTTTCACATTGTAGCAAGGAAAAAAACCCAACCAAACCAAGAAAAGAAGAAAACAAGCAAACAAACCAACCCACCCACCTTTTGCCTTCTTTTTCCCCTCTTTTACATTCTTACCTGATCTCCCCATTCATTTATTACGGGCATATTCACATCATCAATGAAGACTGTCATCTTTTTGCCAGTGGGTGGACCATAAGTCGTGCCCATGCGTTTGTCCACGTAACTTTCTATTGTACGCTGTTAAAAAGTAATTACTAGCATAGTTACAAAGAGCCTTTCCTTTCATATATGATTCAACCACTTAAACATATTAATAGGTTTACTAAGGAAGGTTTCAACAACACATCTTCCAGAGGTAGTTGTATTAATGCAGCTAAAATGTCTGAAATCCCATGCTATGGAGCATTAGGTTGGTCTCAGATATAATGAATATCTAATGTGGACAACCATGCCTAAATATGAAACATTTTTAAACTATTTCAAGCTTTTCTTTGATTTTTTTAATTTATCAACAAAATGATTACTAACAATCACACAGAATCACAGAGTACATACAGTTGGAAGAGACCTTAAAGATCATCCAGTCCAACCCTTGACTCAGCACTGAAGGGTCAACACTAAACCATGTTCCTAAGGGCCAGGTTCACAAGGTGCTTAAACACCTCCAGGGATGGTGACTCCACCACTGCCCCAGGCAGACAATTCCAGTGTTAGCTACTAGCAAAAAAATTAAACTAATTATCTCTCTGATCTGAAAGAGGTGATTTTTTTGAAGACTTTTCCAGCAACATGTATCATAAAAGCATACAGTGATAAATGCACATATACATAGACTTGATGAAATTACTTAATAGCAGACTTACCACTACTTTATTTCCCATCATCTTTCCATTGTTCCCTTCCTATTAAGGTCACATGAAAGCTCACTTAACCATGCATAGCTGTTCTTTGGTGCAAAACTAAATACCTGTATTCTTACATTTTGTCTAATCTCCTGTACCTGGAAAGTCTTCTTACACAAACAATATAAGTTAGACCAAGATTTTAGAATGTGAGAGTAAATTAAAAGCACATGTGTCATAATAGACAATGCTGTGGTCTAGTTAGTTATCAGAGACTTCACTGTTAGTCTTACATATCTCTTTCAGGTGTCTTAATCATCAACATATTATCATCTATAATCAATAAGCTTAATGTCTATCTTATATCTGTTTTGTTTCTGTAGCCCAATCAATAAAAGGAAAAATACTAAGGAAAATAAGACCAAAATTACACACTTGTATATTAAACATATTGATAGTTTCTACTTTGTTATATAGAGACAAGATACATGATGCATCAAGCTTACAGGCAGCACTTCCAATTGCAGTACAGACAGTACTTTGGCTTGGTGTAATAAATTGCATTAAAAATATTTCCCATCGATATTGCTAGCAGATGAAGGAAACTTGATATAATTCAAAGTAGCTCAGTAGAAATTTGGCCAGACAGTACTGTTCAGGATTTAAATATTCTTGATTCTATTTAGTGCGACTGTGCTTCATGCACTACATATTTAATGAAGAATTGCATTTACTGAAATTCAAATTGCAGGCAGCACACTTTTTATAACAGTTTGCTGTGGGTAGCACTTACATTAACCATGTAAATTCACTGACAGCTCTATCTAATTAGGAATGCATTTGATACATTGATACATTTGGCTCAAAAACATTAAATGTGATAAAGCAAACAATATGCATGGTACTGTAACAGTTCAAGAAAAGCTCATCACCAAAGAAGATGAAGGGAACATGTTTTCTACAAAATTCTAAAATTCTACTTGAGCAGGTCATTTTTTGTTTCTTCATTCATTTTTAATTAAAACAATCATTCCTCCTAGCAAATTCCCAGAACTACCTCTGAATCCAGTCACGTTGTATTAAAGTGAATGATTACCGTACCTGGAAAATTAATGGGGTAGTTGCAGATGAAAAATTGAAACTCTTAGCCATGTGGCTTTCAGGGTTATATTTTGACATAAAAGCTTTGATGATAACAGTCTTTGCAGTTCCTTGCTCACCAATAAGTAGGACAGCCTAAACAAAGACAACATTGGAAAAGGCAAAACACAAGAGCTGGGTGTTTTGGCAAAGTCTCAGCAACCCAATTTAGCTTTTAAACTCAAATGAAACCAGAAAAGTTATGTAAAGTGAATTCTCAGCAAGAGACACGGAGAAGCAAAATAATGTCTCACACTTGCAAGCCTTATGAGTTAAAATTATTTGCAGTTAATGGTCATGTCAATCAGCATGATTTAACTCACAAAGGAATGAATTGCTTGTAAAAGGAAACTATTATCAGAAATAGGATGTACCCTCTAGAGTCTCAGTATCTGAAAGATTTCAATTGTTGTTGTTATTTACCATATCCTTATCTGACACAGTTACAGTGAAGAACTTAAAGGTACATAAATTTTGTAACTGCCCCATGTGGGCAGAGTTCATATCAGTGTAGCATTCTGCTGCCCTGTGTGCTGTCCCCTCTCCAAATCTCAGTTGTAATTACCTTTATTTCAACTGCAGAAAGAATGGGTGAGGGAAAGACAAGCCTGGAAGCAGTGAGTGTTCAAGAATTCAATTAGATTTACATGAACCTAGCTCCTCGAATCACCATTTTATACTAAAAATAATGAAGTCCTTTCTTTTAAATATATAGTGTTTCACTTCTAATCCAAAAACTTATAGAAAAAAACATAGAAAAAGCACCTTTCCCTGTTTTGCAATAGTTTCAATAAGGAAATCCATTCTCATATTGTCAGCATTAGGCACAAAAATGGAGCCATACTCTGAGTCCTGCTACTTGGATATACATACTCTTCAACACATGTATTCCAGTGTGTCCATTTGCCTAAGAAGAAAGAAACTAAGATAATATTTTAGAAATACAAGGCATCATTGCTTCTTTAATTTTCCATTGAGATGACTCATCTGTCAGTGCCTCTGTCTAACATACAGTAATCCCACTCTGTAAATTCATACCAAAATTATAGAATCCTATTTTCATAGATTCTCTCAGGTTGGAACTAAAAGGATTACTGCTCTCTCCTACATAATTTATGAGGCTTGTCAATTTTTGTTCACTTGACAATTCATCAGCACAAAGTCTACGCAGCTTTCTGTGGCAATATATCCACATTCCGATTTCTCAAAGGAAAGAGGGGAAAAGCTTTACTACATCACCAGTAAAGTTTAGCTATGGAACAAAACCTGTGAACGAACACAAAACAAGGTAAGCTACCAAAAAAACAACCAACCAAACAAAAAACCTCTTCTGAATTAATTATCTAAAAGAAAATACATTTTAAGCTATTTTAAGTTAGCATCCAGCTGGGTTACTAACCGTCAGATGCCACATGATAATCAAACATGGTATCTTCACTGCCTTCTGGGATAGAGGGAAGATCAAGCTTTATTGTTGCATGGTTTCGAAGCCAGTGCTCCATTTTGCATCTGTCTTCCAGTTCTAGTAATGCTCCTACACTCCACATGAGAGAGAAGACATACAGTCTTTCCAAGTGTTTTGGAGTCAGTTCCCCTCCTTGATCCTGAAGGATTGATTTAGATTTTTATTTTCAATAGCCTGAAAATTCTACTTGATAATCATTAATAACATCAGGTTAAAAGCCTTTGGTCATGTTTAAATTACTGACATCTTTGTATACGAAGTCATCAAAGAATCTCCTCTGCACACAACCTCATGACTTAAAATTACCTCCATTAGATTAAGTAAATATAAAAAAATATTCATTGACTTTACCTTAGGTGGGATAATGCCCTGTAGCACATTAATGCTCTGCATAATCACAAAGGCTTCTAACATCTCAATCTTGCATTGCAGAGACTGAATGCTGAGGCAGTATAGATCTGGGAATGATGATGAATACAACTGACGTAGAATTTCAGCCTCTTGGAAGGAGCGTCTTCTCAAAAATCCCTAATAGAAAGCATGGTGAGAAAATAAATTTAGTTCCCAATACAAATCTCAATAAATTCAATTCTAGTAATTCAGAAAAGGTCTAGTAATCATGAAAAGTTGGTATCTTTCTGAGGGGCTCAGATTCTCTGCCTGTTGGTCAGGGTTTGGCCACCAAAAGGTTTAAGTATGTATAATTGCTACTGGATGTTAAACAAGGATACTGAAGAGGAAATACCCTTTACCACCATCCTACTCTGATTCAGTTAGTGAATTGGTGGTGGGTTTGTGTAAATTAAATTCACTTTGTTTCCCTAAGTTGAGTCTCTCCTTTGCTCATGACCATAACTGTTGAGTGAGTCCTCCCCCTCCTTCATGTTAACCCTTAAGTTTTTTTCTCCTCTAGATTCCATTGGAGGAAGCTAGGAGTGAGCAAGCAGCTTTGTGGTTGCTTTGTTGCCAGCTGGGTGCATTTAAAACACAACACGGGCTACCAGGAAGTTAGCATTTTAACAACCAAATTGTTCTTCAGTTGTACAAAATACTTCGCATTACAACTCCGTCCCAGAGTGAAATATCCATATTTCTAATACCATAATAAGTTGATTATGTTCCTGAAAAATATTACATTGTTCACTCTTGTATAAACTACCAGAAACATTGTTATATTGAATACTGACCTATAAGTTTATAAGTTTATATAATGTAAGAGCTATTTCATAGCTAAAGTCACAAAATTAGTTCTTAACACAGTGAAGTGTTGAATAAGAAACAAGTAACCTTTTCAATAAATGATCACCAAGCTATTGTACCTCAAGGATAGGGCTCCAGTTGAGAACTGATGAGCTCATGAATACCATCCCATTTCTTGAAACTGTTGCTGGAGAAGCATTATCAATATTATGAGGTTCAAAGACTATTTTGCAATTTGGCGCCATGGGTATCCGATCTCCATTTGCTAGTGTTAGAGTTCTGTTATCATCCAGGACAGAGTTAAGGTTCTCAATCCAAATAGCATCAACTGGACCATCAAGAACTATCCAGATATGGTCACCTATAATCCAGAATAACAGAAAAAAATGCCTATTGGGGAAGTTCTTGTTTCTTTCAAATATCAGTTTCTTCTGTTTGCAAACAAATTTTGAACTAATTCTGGGTTTGCATGTGCAGCTAGTGTCAGTTTTTAATACAATTACCAATTCCATCACTTAGTTTCAAATAAGTACTTCACATCATCATCAGTTGACAATAATTATCCGTTGCTCAGTACATAAAGTTTCATGAACATAAGTCATGAGTTTATAACAGTCTGAAACATTTTTATGCATTTGTTTTTTCTCATAGTAATACATTAGATTTATTTAAACTTAGATAAAACAACATAAGCAAGATAGAAACTAGAGATCTATATCAAACCACCAGTCATTTGTTTCCAAAGTGTTTGTGTAAATGTAGTGAGAATAAATAAAATGAACATCTGAAAAATAAAGTTGTTAAACAGCATTCCCACTGCAGTAAAAGAGGTCTATTAGGGGAAGATTCTTGTCCATTCTCCTGCTTGCAAAATTGATCCAGCTCCCTTTGAAATGTTTCCTGATCTTTCCACTTAGTAACAGAAATGGATCTTAAAACCTGCCTCTCTTTCCTAATACAGCCTCTTAGGAGTCTACTATGGCTGCGTGAAACCAGGTGGAAATCCTGACAAAATATTTTAGAGTAGATCAATGTTGGTAGAACTGACTTTTATCACTCACTTCTCTTCCATACAAGGGCAAAGAGATGAGCAAATTCAGTGAAACAGCATTTGCTACACTACATAGTTTGAACACAAAGCATTTAGAGCCTATCCAGTAGATAGAAGCAATATTCCAATACTTGCAGTAATATTCCAATACTTCTATGTAAGTAATTTTGAAAAAAAAAATAATAAAAAAATTAAAAGCCTGTTAATCTGCTTTAGAGAGATGTCTTGCATCTTGTTTTGGCTTGGGAGCAATTCTTATTTGTTATACCTTTTTTGGCTCTTAAAGTTTTTCTCCAGAGCGCTGAAAATATTCCATCTGTCCAATCATTTGTTGCCACATCAAGATGACCAAACATTTGTGGAGCAGTTATAGCTTTAGGATTCATTCTCATTTCACGATGTGGCTGTCCACAATCTATTAAAGCAAATAATCAGTTAGTTTTTGTAGTTCTTTTCAACAGTCAGGCAGCTTTGACAAATTCGATATCATTACACCCAAATGTATGTTTTGGTATGCATTCACTATTACAAGAAGCGTTGTATTTACTTGGAAAACTTATCTCTTGATATACATCAGTATTTGTTAATTGCAGCCAACAAAATGTAAAGTACAAAAAGCTCTGCGACTTCTGAAAGTACAACTCATATTTCATAGATTTATTAGGAACAGAAGAGTAGCTAGATTAAATTTATCCAAGGGTTGGTTTAGTTATGTTGAAGGCTTATCAAAAAAATAGAGTTTTAAAGCCTTTGGTCCAAATGCACTCTTAGAAAATCCAATTACTAAATACCAGACAGATGCTCCACATGACTGTTTTTTTGTTTTTCCAATTTTGCACTTGCATACATTCTTGGAACAGGGAAAGTATATGATATTGCTATACTCCTGTGAAGTGCCTTAGGCAGTTAAGTTCTGTATTGCCATATGATAAAATCACGCAGGCTTTTTATTTTCCTCATTAACAATACCTTTAAAACTCCTATGCCGGACGTCTTTAGGAAATCCCATTGTCATGAAACTGTCTAGGTGGCCATGGGACAAGAAAGCAAGTTGATTTACTCCACTTCAAGACCCAAGGTCATTTACAATCACTAGCTGTTTGTGCTAAATGAAGATCCATGAAGCTGGCCTGCCAAAGAGCTGAAGGAGGGAGTCTTATGAAGAAAAGACTGCCCTGTTTTGGCTAAATCATCAAAGCAGCTTTTGAGGGCCAGAACAAAGATCTTTGTCCAATTAACTGTAATTTTAGTATTAAAGCTAATGAGGAAAATCAAGTACATGATAAACATATAGGACTGTATTATTCAATATTCCTCCCAGGGACAACCTCGGCTGGGGTGTAAAACCCATGAGAGGGACATCTCAGGATGCCCTTCCTCTGGCATGGGGAAACACACATGCTGCTGACTTTGGTACCAAAGTTAGCAAGGGAGATTGTAGCATGAGTCAGCACAAGCAGCTGAGACCAGGAAAGAAGACAGAGATGATGATGGACAATGGGCCGTGCTCCTTTTGCTCCACCCAAGACAGGGACCCCTTTCTTGGTGAGAACTGCACTTTCAATATATGGCTGAACTTGTGCTGCATTACTGCTAGAGCCACTGCTAAGGTTTGCATCTCCAATGGTGTTTGATGTCACCCGGGATTTATTAACCTTGCAGTCAGTGCAATCCTGAGTCTGTTGTATCTGTCACTTTTAAATGATTTGTTTTAACTTTCTGAGCTGTGTCAGAGCAAGTCCTTATCAAGACACCAAAAAGTGGTGGCAGAAGTTAATTTTGCCAAATAGTTGCATCAGTAGTCCTGGGCTCTGAGACAGGCAAACATCAAGGTCTTTCATCTGAACGTGACACCAATATTAAAACTTAATCACATATCAGAAATAATATGTTGGAAGAAAGAGCCCCAAAAATGGCTTACATGAAAATTTTAATTATAATCAGAGTTCACTAATATGTAAGACAGAAACCTGGCAGATCATGTAGTTTTTACATTTCATGAGGTTATGCCAGAAGATCAGCTTGAAAAATCTATTGCAGCAACTTTATTTAGTAGTAGTTCACATCTCAGTGCTACACAATTATAGGAAATGGTATAATGCAAACATTTGTTTTTTCCACTTTTTTTCGTAAATGGAAGAATCATTAACATTGCTATGTAGAGCTTACAGAGTTTCTTTAGCACACTAAGGTACTGACTGAACTATTTCTACAGAAAGTGTTCTGGAATATTGTATAAGCAGCCTACTGAAGTCTGTGAAATGGAGTAACACGCATTACCTCAAAAGAGGTTTTTCTCCTCCAGCTATGATTTTTTAGTTTAATGAGATCAAACAGAAGTTCTGTCACTAATAATTTTTCTGAGAAGTACAGATTACAAAAAACACACTCCTAAAGCATCCATCCAGAACACAAAATGAACAACCTTGAAGATTTTGTCACTGCTCAAACCAGGAACTATCTCCAAGCAGCAACAAACGACAGAAGTAGGTGTTTTACACTGCACACAGAGATCCTTTCTTGTGAATTGTGTTCAAAAGTAACTAAATACTTATGATTAGTGTAAGGTTTCATCATTACCTCTACCAAATCTCAACATTTCTAGAATAAGAACTTCTGATATGTCTTGTAATATTTTAAATAAGATCTATTTTATATGATTTGAATGTCAAATGCTTATAAGCTTTTAAAAAGTACTACCACAATAATTAATATCGCAACACACGAACTGTCTCTTCCAGTAATATATTCTTTCAGTGAAGCAATTCAGGCTTTCTGTGAAGAAACAACATGGTTTAAAGTTTACAATGTAACACTTTAATTGCAGCTTACAATGTAAACATTCATATACCTGTCATGGCTTTCATTAAAGTGTGGATGCAAACAGTTTTTCCTGAACCACTAGGTCCTAGTGTCATCAATCCATGCCTTACTCTCTGAGTTTCAAAAAGTTGGATAACTTTCAGTTTCCAAGGAGGATGACAAACAAGTCCAGCTTCCTCCACCTATACAGATAGTGACAGAAAAGCAAATTACTACTGGTTTCTGGCACAAGATACTTTGATGGTGTAAAAAAACCAAATCTTCAGCAGAAGACTACATTCTTTGTAAAGGCTCTGTGCATATAAAAAACACATGTATACATGTAAACATCCAACTCTTGTCTCAAACCTTGTGTGGTGAAAACGGCCCTGTCTTCTTTCTGGTTCAAGTTAAGACTTGCTCCCTGCAGTTAAGTTAACAATAGGAAGAGATAAGCACTTTGTCGGTGGGAACATTTTCTTTCCACTGAGTTGCCGTAGTGGACACTACACGGGAAGGAGCTCATGCAAATCACCATTGCCTCTCTACATTTCCTGTGTAAACTGGGGATGTCATCCATGTCCTAAGGGTATAAAGGGACAGTAATTTTCTTGATCTGGTGTGCACCCACCGCTGAAAAACTTCAGATCTGAACTGATCCTGTGAGGTGTTGCTAGATCCAAGGGTGGTGATATTTTACTTTCTATCTTACTCTCTCTCTCTCCTCCTATCTTTTCTTCTTGATAGTCACTTTTCTTTTCCTTTCCTTGATAGACATAACCTAGTTGTGCCTTAAGGTAGTTGGCAAGAAAATAATGCCTGCACAAAAACACCTTTATCTGCACCATTTATCATTGTTAGGAAAAAATAATAACTTGTTTTGCACTGCTCCTCTGAGTCACTGTTGTGACTCTACTGCCTCTGCAGCCCTGCCATGCAGGGATAGCCTCCTTCAGGGGATCATGACAATTCACCTCACTCATGGTACCCTGAGTGAAAGGAGACAATGTAAACAGTTAATACATTATGTATGTAAAAAACTCACAGAATAACAATTACATTTCAATTCAAGTATAATTTCTGGTTTTAAATTATGTCCTACAAAAATTCCCAGGCAATAATATCAAGTAAAAAGAGGACTAACTTTTACTGATAAGACAAACGTCAGCTTTGCAGTTACTGTCACATAGTTAGAATCATGGAACTAGCACTACCACTTGCTAAGGTTAATAATATGTCAATGGTTAAAAAATTACAGAAAAGCTTACTGCAAATAGTGAAACAAATTATTACCAACTGGGTAGCTTAAACACAAATACTTTCCTTGGATGTTACATCACTCAAGTTATGCCAAAGCAGCACAGATCAAGAGAAAGGTTACCCGTTTCTCAATGGCAGCTTCCAGTTCAGGATACCCTACTTTATCAAGCTGGATATTTGGAAACAGATCTTCAATTAGACTCAGGAATAAGGGTTCATCTTCATCAATCTAGTGAAAATCAGGGGGAGAAAAACCCCACAGATTAAAATTTATTTTATTTATTATAGTGTCTTAAAAAAAAACAATCCCTAACACTTGTGTAGCTAAATAAATACTGGAAAACATAAGGAATCACCAATAGGAACCATCTAGGTGCTAAACACTTTAGCAGGACACAGCAGAATATGATGCTTCAAATAATCAAGTTACTGAAAATAAACCACTGACATACAGATTGGATTCATTAGATTATAGCAATTACTTTTATTCAAATAGTAAATTATTTGTCTAAGGTGTGAAAAACCACAATAAAGGAGATTAAGTATCGGAGCAAGAGAAGAGGTTTTAGCTATTTCAGATGAGACAGTACTCAATACTATGAATAACAGAGTGACTAAATACTTTTAGGTCAAAGGTTCTAAAGACATTATGACATAGACTTCTGTGCGGTCCCTTATTTCTGTGTGGAGCAGGGGAAATATGCAAAAAAATAATTTCTAAACAATTGTGGTTTAATCAAGGTAGACAGCCAAGCAGCACACAGCACCCACAGCTCACACCCTCCCCAGCCCCATGCAAGGTCCTATGAAGAAAACTAACTCTATCCTGGGACTACGCAAGGCAATGGAACATTTCCGTGATAGCTTCAGTGTAAAGGCCACATCCAATGTTCCAGTGATCGTCTCAGTAGACAGAAATTATATTTCAAAAATTCACATAGATGCAAAGTGCAGTTTAATTAATTTACCAGGCCCTCAGAACTTACTAATTTAGACAGGTTCATGTCTCTCAGCACACGCATGACAATGGTAGATTCAGTATCTGTGGGGTTTGCTCTTTTTGCTGCTCCTAACGTACGCAGCACTGACAATATATTCCGCAAGCCAAAATCATAATGCACCTGGAAGAAAAGCAAATTTGGGGGAAATTTTTCCTGAGTTAACAGGGATGAAACCATTCTTATTTGCCACTTAAGATACGGATTTCTATGAGAAGTAGTACAGGTAGCACAAACGCCTCCTAACATCCACAACTAATCTTTGGCTGTGTGACAATGGAAGGCTTGATTCTCCACCTCTACTATCACCAACTAAACTGTAAGGGGTGACAGAAAAAGAAATGTAATCTCAAGTCTTTGAACCAATATAAGGTTCCCAAGCACTATAAAGAAATAAACTAACTATTATTATTAATTCTCTGAGGACATTAGAAGTTGATTTTATTTGAGAAACATCTGAACAAGCATAGGCAGCACAGACCAAAATGCCAGCTAATATGTAAGTTCTTTATTTGTTGCAATTATCACCATTCACTGAAGGAGTGTTTTGAATGACAGTCTCGTTCTTGCACAGATTATTTGTAGATAATTTGCCCTTATCCTCCAGGGCTGCACTACTAAATTACAAGTGTCATTTAGCTTAGTGGACATGAACTATTTTCTTCACGAAGATGCTAATAATTTGTGACACCATTTATAGTTTTTCCTTATGATAATTTTTCCTCAGCTAAAAATAATCACCTGCTTTGACAGTTGTTCTTCACACAGCTTGTACAGTGTGAAGAACTTCCTTGCCAGTACAACATTAGCAATGAAACCACAACTAGCCAGTTTGACACGAATTATAATTTGACGATCAGGAACCATCATAGCCACTGAACGGAAGTTGATCTTCAAGTTCTCAGGAAGTTCTTGTCGTCCAGCATATCCTGGGTTCTGGAGAGAAGGAAAGGTTTTGGAGATGACTGCACCTTGCACAAACTGAAGAATCAGAAATGTGTAATGTAGCTCTTTGGCTTTAAATCACATGTCAAAATGAATTGATATGCAGATTTACCACCATGTCTCTACAGCATTTTAGCCTCCCTTACATCCAAGAGGTATGAAAAATGTTCCACATAAACACTTCAAATCTGTATTTGTCTTATACATCTTGGTTTTACTAGATACTTCTACCCCTATCTCGAAGGTCATTTTTCTGTACTTGTAGCAAAAAACATACTTTGGAAGCAGAATGTAGCAAGCAGAAGTAATCTGACACTGAAATAACAACTTGTAGTTACAGTGCAGGCTGTTAATTGCATGCGCTTGATGTTATTGAAACAAACCTGTAACGGCCTAACATCCTACTTTGCTCCAACACCAAAAGAAAAAAAAGGGTTTAGATAAGGAGTTAAAAACTTTAATGAGAAAAATGAGATAATACAATGCACAATTACCTTAGTCTATTTGCAGAAAAAGCACAGTGAAATGCAGAAGCAGAAAGCCAGTGACCTAAACCCCCCACCCATCCTGTCCCATGCCAACCTCAGCAAAAGAAACCAGCACCCCCAAACCCAGAAACCAAAACCAGACACCTGATATGGTTTTAGTGTGAGAGTAAAAAAACCTCCCACACTTCCCCCTCCTGCCTCCTCTCTCTCCTCTTGCCAAGAGACAAAACACGGAGGAAAAAAAGGCAGAGAGAGTTTTCTTAGTTGATTTACACAGAATGTTTTACTTCTCCACTACAAAAGCATCAGATTTCATCAGTATATAAATGAAACAGAAAGAAAGGGAAAGGAAAAACACCATTCGGATCCCAAAAACATGCAAAGACATATCCGCATGCTTGAGACCTGGAAAGAGAGTCAGCAACTAAGAATCTCCTGTCCAGGATGGTAACACCCTACAGTCATAAAGTGTCGTAAATTCATGATTTCTGATAATGGCAGTTTCAAATCACTACACCACCAGAATAGGAAGCCTCTCCTGTTACAATCTGAACTTCAAGACCATAATACTTTGCTCTAGCTAGCACTTTGATTTTGCAGCTATCATGACAGCAGCATGACAGCAGCATCAGATTGAATAGCAGCAGCAGATTCAACTCAGCCCATGACAAACCCCTGTAAACTGTCTTTGCAGTAATGCTCTGTGTTCTCAAACTGTCAGTGAGTTCCACAAGCTGAGTGACATAAAAGTAAGTTCATTTAATATACCAGTTTAGAAGCAACTGTACAATCGACACCAGCTTATTAGAAACCTAGTGAATACCTACCATAGTAAGAAAGATGCCAAATTCTGGATTCATTTCCACATTATCTCCATCAGTAAAAACAAAGTGCTTCTTATGTTCTTTCTTACAAGTCAACACGATCGCAATTTGCTGTGCAGCTACTGATAGTACTGGCAAATCAATACGATTGAATTCATCAAAGCAACCCCAGGAGCCAGACTGAGCAAGACCTTCAAAGAGAAAAGCAACTAAGCCTCTGGCCATAATATTGTTAACCTCTTTTTGGTTCAATTCATAAGACAAAAATTAGGTTAATCTACCTCAGGAAAAACATGTTAATATTTGAGGATTGGGAAAGGCATAAGGAGAAGAGTTTTTCTTTTTCAAGCAAGAATTCACAAAGTTCTGAAAGTCCACCAGCTTGACTGCAATACTACAGATTTTTATTTCTGTGCCTTCTCTCAGTAACTTGATTGTATTCCTGTTCCTCCCTATCCCCCAAAACCCATCCCTGCAATAAGACTATGAAAATACGATGGATTGTCAATAGCTTACTGTGCTGATTAAAATGACCAATAAACTTGCTTTCACCCAGAAACAAGTTAGGTCAGACTGTGCCAGAACTGCATTTTCCCTCAGATATTTATGGGAAAATCAAACAAAAAAATAAGTCATCAGCAGAGTCACCTGCAACAATGTGAAAGTCAGAGATCTCCAGCTGATCTCTAATTTGACACCTGCCATGACTGACAAGAATCAGTTTCAGGTGCCAAAAAAAAAACCCACAAACACGTTATCTCCATCTACCTTCAGTGAGCTGTGTCAATTGTTTTTAAAATACATAGGACTATTCAACTGATAAGACCTTTAACATTTGAAGAAGACAAAATACTGAAATCAGAATCAAACACATTCCACCAGTCCAGCAATAAATTTCACAGCCTTTTCTTTTTGTACTGGCAATCCTCCTGGATATTTTAAGTGCCTTTTTGTGTCCTTTCATAAACTATATTAGATTTTTAGGCCATTCTTATTTCTTGGTGACAGTGTTGTATTTTATATTCATAACAAGATATTAATTAATTAAAATACTGAAAACCACCTGTTGATTATGTGTTGACTTTGCTTAATAGAGATGTTCTCTTAGCATTTATAATTTTTGCACAGTCCATAGAATTACATAATCACAGAATATCCTGAGTTGTAAATGACTTTCGATGATCATCAGCTCTAGCTCCTGACTCCAAAATGGGCTACCTAAAAGTTAAACTACACATCTAAGTGTTGTCCAAGTAGGGCTTAGGGCCCTGACAGCCTTCTTGGGGAGTTTGTTCCAGTGCTTGACTACTCCTTCAGTGAAGAATATTTTTCTAATGTCAAATCTGAACTTCACCTGACACAAATTGAAGCTATTGCCTCGTGTCCTATCATCCCTCTCCACTCTTTCTCATGAAAAAGTTGCACCTCATTGGCATAATCACTCAGTGATGAGTTGTGGCAATGAGGACACCCCTCAGTCTCCTTTTCTCTCATCTGAACAGACCTAGTATACTCAGCCCCTGAGTTCTTTCATCATCTTTGTTGCTCTTCCTTTGGACTCATTTAAATATTTTTTCACGCTTCTTAGACTGCTGACCTCTAAACTGCACTCAGTATTTGAGGTGAGGCCACTCCAACACTGACTAGAGTGGGACAGTCACTTCTTTTGAAGTTATACTGTGCCTATTACACCCCAGGATACAGTTGATGTTTTTAGCCAATGGTCCACATCTTACCTTTGAAAATCCTCCCAAGTCCTCGAAAATCCATCTGGTCTGAACAGTTGAAGACCACTACATATTTTCCAAGGCACCGTCCCATGTCTTTGACGGTTTCAGTTTTTCCAGTTCCTGCAGGTCCCACAGGTGCTCCACCCAGGTTCATGCCTAAAGCTTGAGCCAAAGTGATGTAACACCTAAAAGATAACAGGTTTTCATCACTTAATGGGCTGCAGTCCACAGTTTTCTGTATGGCTAATATTGTAAGTCACAGAAACAAAAATATTAATGTATTCCATGTAAAATCATTGACTTTGATAAGATCATGAAGGATAAACTGCAGAGATCTGTTTTGCATCCAGTTGGAATGACTAAATTGCTCCTGGTAAAATCCTAAGTTTGGCAACAAAAATTAAAGGAATAAATGGTGGTTTGTTGGTTTTTTTTCACCTGTCTGTAAGAGGTGTTATTACAAGCCTGTCAGTACAGCCCAAGAATTCATTCTGGTAAGTGAAACCCACATCAGTGATCTTAATCATCATTTTATCAGAGTCTTCATTAAAATAAAATCGACACTGTTTCAGCCACTCAAACTCTGTAGGGCTCTTGATATGCATGCAACACTGAAAAAAAAAAAGAGGGGAAAAAGACTGTTACTCATGGTTAATAGTTACTTTTGCATTTATATTATCTAATCCAAGTAGTACTGCAAAGGAAGCACTGCCACTAAACGGGATAAAAAACAGCCAGTAACATAACAATAGTGGAGATCCTACCTTGATTTTTTGTAACACAAAAATCACTCTTGTGTTATCACTATCTCTGAAACCCCTAAAGCAGCAGAGGAACTTTAGACCAGTGTTTCAAAATTCTAAATACAAATTAAGAGTCCATAAGCCTCAAACAAAAGTCATTAAATTCAGTTAACATTAAAACTGCCTTTTCTTTTCACAGAATCACTGAATATACTTGGTTAGAAGAGACCTTCAAGATCATCTAGCCCAACATCCACCCATCACTGTAGAGTCAATACTAAACCATGTCCCTAAGCACCAGGTCTGCATGTTGCTTTAGCACCTCCAGGTATGGTGACTCCACCATTGGCCTGGGCAGACCATTCCAATGTTTGATAACCCTTTCAGTGTAGAAGTATTTCCTAACATCCAGTCTAAACCTGCCATGGTGCAGCTAGTATCAGTTTCCCTCTAGTCCTGTCACTTGCCACCAAGGAGAAGAAGCTGGAACCCTCCTTGCTCTAACCTTTCTTCAGGTAGTTGAAATGGCAATAAGGTCTCTTCTCCAGACTGAACAACCCCAGCTCCTTCAGCCAATACTCATACGACATGTGCTCTAAGCCCTCCTCTGGACATATTCCAGCACCTCAAAATCCTTCTTGTAGTGAGGAGCCCAGAACCGAACACAATACTCAAAGTGTGGCCTCACCAGTGATAAGTATAGGG
Source organism: Picus viridis (assembly GCA_033816785.1). Lineage (NCBI taxonomy): Eukaryota > Metazoa > Chordata > Aves > Piciformes > Picidae > Picus > Picus viridis. The sequence goes on from CM066575.1 coordinate 26,436,259, forward strand.
GGACAATCACCAATCTATTCCTGCTGGCCACCATGTTTCTAATACAAGCTGGGATGCCATTTGCCTTCTTGGTCACCTGGGCATTACTCATCTCTACCATTTATTTTGACATATGTGTAGGAAGAACATAATGTGATACTTAATTTTTTTTTAATCACGAGAATTGTGTGAAAATGAAGAAACAAAAAAGATATTTCAAGACAGTGTCATGGTGCAAATATTAGTTCAGAAATTAGTAGACCTGGGAGTAATTAAAAGTTGGCCAATTTAATATTAAAACAGGATTTAAAATTATACCCTGCAGGTTGTATCTAAAATTATACTTAAAATTATTATAACTAGAAACAGTTGCAGTGACAAGATAGGTGCCTGCCTATCAGCACTGGATCAAAACTCAGCAATTCTTTACTCAGCTTAACTTCAAAGTCAGATCCAGTCAGATTTAGGCAGTAAATGCTTTCATTTTCCTAATTTTGGTATCATGTGGCAGCATGAGAAGGTGTGAAGTGAATAAATATATTCCTAAGTAATAATTAGATATGTTATTGAAACTAGAATTGAGGAGACAGCAGCATCAACCAACTTTTTCCTCAACTATAATTCTATAATCTTTCTATTTACTTCTTTCAACATGCAATGTAGTCCAGAGAAAAGGACAAATATTTGCAGCACAACGTATGATGGAAAAGAAGGCTCTAACTGATCATGCAACAGAGGCACCTGACTTAAGTGGGCCAGCACAAAGCATTATAAAATTCTGTTACCATCTGGGGGCACTTGAGGGGAAATTAACACATGGATTGAAGCAATATCAGCATTTTTATACTACTCCAAGTGATCTAATCATCAGAGTCCTAAAATCAATTGTTTATCTTAAAAGGCAATAGTTTCTAGGTAACATTTTCTTCATGTCCTTTCACATTGTTTTACGTGAAAATCACCTCATAGTTCATTGTACATTTTCAGTACTTACGAGACCATCAAAAATGTCCCTCTGATGCACATGAATAGTGATTAATGCCTCATATTTAACTCGCTCAACTGAGGTAAGATCTTTTGTTGTCATCTCTATCAGCATGTTTAGAAGATCCAGGAAAAACCGGTTCGTCTTTCGCATAATTTTTTTATCATATCTGGCATTAGTCAAAGCTTCTTCTGAGTCTCTTGTCCAAATCATTTGAATCCCCAACAACCCAACCTTAGGAAACACAAAAGTATGTGCTTCATAATAATCTTTTCTGTTTCGTTTAAAATGTACATTTACAGACACAGTATATAAATGTATAAATAAATGTATCAAATTACTTTTCATGCACCTATATAGATTTTGTTCAACTGATGTATGTTGTCTGTATCCCAACTCCACTCATAAACATAGTGGAGTCCACACTTCAGCCTTGTAGATACTGCTTACAATGCACTGCTTATACAACTGCTCAATATAATTTAGAGCATATATAAAAAATTTATATAATGAATACACTTCATATATATGACTAATATGAAATCAGTGACTAATTAATGCTTCAACTTAAAATATTTTATCAATGATTCATGAACTCTTTATTCCCTCTTCAACAATACTCTTGATCACAAGTGAAGAAGCCTCTACTTAGAAAATAGTTTCCCCTCAGCACTCGACTCAGCTCCAACTTCTTAGTCTTTTCCCAAATATAGAAATGAACATACAATTTTACTACTTCAGCAGACAAGTATTAAGCATGCAAAGAAATGGTGTTAAGTCTTTTGTATTAGTTTAATGCTTGCAGCATTAGTTTTGAACAGTAGCTTCCAGGTAGGTTTTCTTCTTTTGGTCTTAGATATGTAAAATATAACTTAAAACACTGAGGTGACAAAGATAAATTTAAATGTCAAATTTGCATTTATAATACTGGCTGGAATTTGATTGTAAAAAAATACTTAATAGTAAGACTAACAAAAACAATAATATTGAATGTGTTATTTAGCTGTGAACAATTCTTCTCTGATTTAAAGACATTACCTGGGCTGGGTAAGTGGAAAGAAATTCAGCCAGCTGGAAACCAGTTTCCTGGATGTGTGCGGCTGCCTGGCGAATAATACAATGCAGTGACCACTGCGATTCCTTCAACAGAGAATTCAGCCAAACTTCCACATTACCTTCAGCCATTACAGGTCTAGTCAGATTTATAGTCTCACCTTCTCGTGAAGTGATTGACAGTATACAATCATATATCTAATAAAAACACAGCAAGAACACTTTGTTTTTCATAGGCTTATTGTTACCTTTAACATAACAGTCTGATTTTCCTGTCATCACTCCAATAAACTTATTTAAGTAAAGTACCTTGTGAAGTGAAATACAAAAAAACCCCAATTAAGTCTAAATTTAAACAAATTTTTTTTAATGGCATGCAGAAAGGCTTTAAACAAAAAAATGTCATCTGAACAAGGAGACAAACCCCAATACACTGACAATGCCTAAATTCCACCTAAGTTTTAATAACCACATTCACTTTCCAGTACCAATAAAGGAAATCTTCCCCCATTACAGGTGGGTAAACATCCTAACAAAATTTACAGCCTTACAATCAAAAATAATGGAAACACAGAAGTTAAGGAACATGGTCAGTCAAACAAGTTTCAAATGCATGGGGAGGCAGAGAATTTCTTAGAAAATGTTTACAAACACAAGCAAAAAACCAAACCAACTATTACTACCTCTTCTCGTAGAGGGTGCAAGAAATTTTTTTCTTCAAACAGTATGATTGAAGGAATAGTAAGGATAACTCAAGAAACGGGTGAGAGTTCAGATACAGTTTTTCGTACCATCAAAATGCTAATGTAAACGTAAAACCCACAAGCAATCTAAAGATAAAAATATCCTTATAACAAATTGGAAGCTCATCTGAGAGGATGCTAGCTTATATTAAATCACAGAAGACTCAGTGGGTTTTTTTATGTAACTTAAGTACTGGTGCACAATTTTGTTTTGTTTTGCTATTCTATATAGAGTTCTCCTATTGCATAAATTAGAGCATGAAACTAAAGCCCAAATGAAGAAAGCCCACACAGCATCAAATAGTTGATGAGCTTTGTAATACAGCTGAGAATGCCCTATGCACCCAGGTAGCTTTCCTATTTAACAGGTATCACATATTGTTAATTTGAAAGAAGGCAACGTAGAGGTGTTGGGCAGTACATACCCTTTCATGGAACTTTACAGTTTTAATGTTGTCAAAGACATTCAGCAGATGTGCCTTTATATTGTGAGAATCTGATGCCTGGCCAAGAATTTCTAAGAGGGCAGGATCTGACACAAAAAAGAATCGTGGAAATAGGAGGCGTTTTTTCTCCAGGTACCTGCATTTTTTTTCAAAATGAGGAAGGTGTGGAGAGATAGAAATTAAAGTATATTCATTTATATGTTATTTCTTCTTTAAAGATGGCATTTCACATAACACATTATTGCAATTTTTAGCAGTAACAATGAAAACAATTATTACCCATCATATCATCATCTTAAGCACCTGTTTTAAAGCTACTCTTTTAGCATCAGGAAACATTTAATGAAAAGCTTTTCCTGTTTGCTAAACTAAAATCACCACTAAAAAGAAACTAAACAAAAATATTTCTACATTGTCTGCTATTTGCTATTTAGGTGTCTCATGCTGAATTTCTCCCGGATTAGGGTTAGGTGAAGGGTCTGAACACAACATAAATATAGTGTGCCTTCTGGATAGAAAATAGGCTGAAACAAGCCTTGATTTCAGCAGATATAGAAAATGATTGTCAGCTTAGTCACATATCAAATACTTATAAGCAAGCTGCTAGCAATTTCTTTAGAGGCATAATATCATCCTGATAACTTGTTTGCTCAGTTCAACTGAATTCATAGTAGAACATGACCTCTGCAAAGTCTATGGGACAGTATTCAAGCCATTACTCTTTCCCTCATTGCACAATTACAGTATCACAGTATTACCAAGGTTGGAAGAGACCTCGAAGATCATCGAGTCCAACCTGTAACCACAAACCTCACGACTAGACCATGGCACCAAGTGCCACGTCCAGTCCCCTCTTGAACACCTCCAGGGACGGCGACTCAACCACCTCCCCAGGCAGCCCATTCCAATGACGAATCACTCTCTCAGTGAAGAACTTTCTCCTCACCTCGAGCCTAAACTTCCCCTGGTGCAGCTTGAGACTGTGTCCCCTTGTTCTGGTGCTGGCTGCCAGGGAGAAGAGGCCAACCCCTTCCTGGCTACAACCACCTTTCAGGTAGTTGTAGAGAGCAATTCACAACCATCTTCCCAAGACTAGTAGTAACCTTACCCTGTGAGTGATTTCTGACAGATTTCAAGTTGTTCTAGTAAGTGTGGTAGTAACTGTCCCATGACTTCATCTCCAATGCAGCACTGAACAATATTAGATGCTTCATGAGCTCGGGTCATGATCCTCACCCAGGATTTATCAATGTTAGAGAAACGCTTTGCTTCCTGTTGAAACATCATGATTAACGTGAAAAGGAAGTCATGAGGGAAGGCAGAAGAGAGAAAAGGCACTTGCTCACAGAATTGGCACCCAGAATTGGCACCCAGTAATCTCACCAGTAATTCCATGTCTAATTGCTGTAGTAAAACATAAATCTCTCTGCTTACACGATACACCTTATATTACATTTGATTTGCAAGCCTGCTACTTGCTCTTTCAAACATTCTTAGAGAAAAAGAAAGAAAACTCACAATGCTTGAATTGCATGTCTCATACTTGAAGTTTTTTTCTCTAAAAACTAAAGTTAATTTTGAATTTGAAAAGCTATACAGAAAGTTTAAGGCAAGGACTCCTGGGTACTATGAGGCTGTGGTACGTATTAACGCAAGTCTAACTAGGCTAGGCTGTCACTAAGCACAACAGTTAAACACATACTGGTTAAAAAATTTACAATCCACAAATAAAAATATCAGCTAGCTCACATAATTCATGTTTCTTTCTAACACAATACTTGTCTTGGCATTATCTAACTTCTTAACAAGACTAGTTTTGTTAAGCACAAAAAAATGCTTCTCTTACTACCTCAATTATGACATCACATTAAAGTTTTTTTCCTTAAAATTTAGAAAACCAAAAAGTCATATTTGAAAACCTTTGGAAGCTGCTTTGCGATGTCACCGCCAACAAAAACAGCTTCTAAATAAATCCACAAATTCTGCACGGTCATCCAGTTCTCAATGATATCTATTGTGTTGGAAAGACTGTGTACCCATTTCTGAATCTGTGTCTTGAAGGGTGTGTTGTATCTAAAATTTAAAAAGAGACATTTTCTTTATTTCAAGAAGGAAACAAGTCTTTTGAAAGCCAGAACACTACTCAAGGATGAGTAATTTTGCTGGTTTTACCTTTGCCAAGTGAAAGTATATAAAACTATACTTGACTCAGCCAGTTAGTGCTACAAATAAAATCATCTCCAACTTGCTGCTTTGTAAATATGGTGAATAGCACAGCTCTGATCCAACAGAAGCTGAATAGGAGAACAGAATAGAATAGAATAGAATTCAATTAGGAGAATAAAATAGAATTCAATTTCATGCCAAGGTTAATGGTTTTAAAAAGGAACTATGCAACATCTTGAAAGCTACAAGATTCACAGACATCCTTATCAACTGAGTTCTTGCTTTTGAACACCTGTTTGATGATCAGGTTGCATATTCCTTATTTTATTGCAGGCTTTGGTACCTGAAACTAACAGAAGCTCATTTTACCTGCAATTTTCAGCACTTTTCACATGAGGCAAAGACATTACAGAGGGCAGACTAGCTGTGCCTGTGGCCGGCTAGGCCATGAATAGTTCAAAGACAAGCAAGCTCTTTCTACCAAGACATTTATTTTCCTTCTCTTCTATGAAAGACAAATGTCTTCAACCAAGTAAAACCTCTTGTTGGTTTTTTTTATCTCATCCTCCCCCTGCACTTTCCTGTTACCTGTTACTCATGAGAGAGCCAAGAACCATCAAGCTGTCCTCCATGGTAGCAATTGTTTCTGATATGCTGTCACCTCTTAAAAGGAGCTCCCCACGTGTTTTAAAGTTTGTGAAGACAAATGTTTTGTTGTCCCATTCAGCTATCACTCTTTTTAACTTCTGCTCGATGTCTCTTTCCTTCACAGCACTTATGCAGATATCCTTTTAAACAAATAGGATGTCAAAACAAGCCATGAATGGTTTAAGTCTCCAATACACAAATCTAACTTTTATTTCTTTAACCCTAGTAAAGCTGATGAGCAACTATCTATCAAGTGGAAAGATCTACAGACATGAAAACTACCCTAATGTTCTGTAGACTGCATAATGGTGTGGCCAGCTTTGGGGGGAATAAAAGAATAATAGAGTGATTACTTTTCAAATACTTTTTATTACTCTTCACATGTTGCAAGGAAAGGCAACCTCACAAAATTAACTCCTGGGACAAGAGTAGTTTACATAATTATGATGTCATTATTTTATGCAGAAAGCTGAAGTAGTATTTTATTTCTGTATTCACTAGAAATAGCTTTCTTTCTTACTACCGCAACTCTGTGTTGTTTGAGCAGATTGTTTTGTTTCATGCATCCATTTCTCGTCACAATACCTCTATTTCCTCTTTATATCTTAATAGTGGAGCTTCCATTATATTCCTCAGTTTGAATGTTTCACTTTCCACATCAAAGCTGTGCTCAGTGAGATCTGTAATCTGCTTCCAGTGTCGAGGCATCATTGCTTTACTTGACATATACTCAAGCAATGGGCAACATTCACTGAAGTCCTCAATGGTCTTCTTTAGGTCAGAAAAGGCCTGCCATTCCTTTACACCACGAGGAAGCTTACGGCATCTACACAGAAATCATGCAAGCTTTTTTAAACAATTTTAAATATTCTTTGTTACCCATTTAACAACAGTATATAGTTTTAACAGCAGATCACAAAACTTCCAAATTCAAGTTATTTGCATTTTGACATTTCTGTATACAATTCTGCAGTTGAGAAAACCTTTCCAGTATATTTCAATGACCAATAGCTGGGCAGGCACCTACATGTTCCCCTTAAGGAGTAAAGATGCATAATTATAATACAGTTTGCCCAAGCAATCTTTGAAAGTAATTGAACCCCTTGATTTCCTCTTTTGGTGAGGCTCATGATAGGCACTACTCTGTGCTTTAGAAAAAGAAAGAAAAAAACAACAAGAGGAACTGTTCCTCAGAAAATGCAGGTTTAATTCTTTACATTGTTTGCTTCCTGGTTTGATTAAAAGTTCTGCTTATATGCATGCAATATATCCCATTTTGTAGGAAAGCTATTCATCAATTCACTGACTTGCCTTAGACATCCAGGCTGAATTTGTCTCTCAAGAATAGTAATATTACAAGAAACACATGAAATTTCCCTTCTTGAACAAAATAAACTGCAATTTTAACACGTTCCAACCTTATCCAATCTCATCCAATCTGATCTGTTCTAACCAAGAATCTCCCTAATAAACAATAATCTTCAACATTTAGTGGATCAGTCTAAACAGGCTCCTTTGTTTTAGGAAGTTGGTAATTTACATTTTTCATGTTTCAATTAACACATACATGGTCAGACAAGATTATTGGTGCTAAACAGTTTAAATCATATTTTTAAAGTAGCAAAGTATTTTAACAATCTTTACCACAGCAGCACTCACCTGTTCTGAAACTCCATAAGTTCACTACTAAGTTTTCCAATGTCTAGTTCTGACCAAAGAACATCATAGTAGCCACTGACTGTGTCAATGACATTGTTGTACAGGTTATAGAGTTTCTGTAACAGATTCAGTTGCTTCTTTACTTCGAGCAGCTGAGGATACTGAGTAACAGGCAAACCAAAAAGATCTTCCCCATCAGTACAAGTAATGTATTTCCGAAAGAGATTGTCAAATCGGTTCTAAGAAAGAAAAATATTAAACTTAAAATAAACATTCCAGATCTGCCATTTTGCTTAGACCTTCATTAGTGAGTAAAAATCTAGTAAATACTAGAAAGATACACAAGACACTAGCAACTGACTGACAACATTTTAATCAACAATTTTCATAAGAAAAGTAACTTTTCATTAGCTTGGGGGACACACCTTTAGACACAGAGGTCATTTACTCTATGTGGCACAGACTGATAAATGCTGTGTTTGCACTTGAAAGAGGTAGACCATAATATGTAAAGCAAAGAAAGGTGGATGCAGCAACTTCTACCTCTCCAAGAGGGCTGTGAAATCCTTTTGCTGAAGGGTTGAAATAAGAATTAACTTTGTATAAGCAGCAAAGAAAAACAAAACTAAATTATCATTTGCAGTATAACTGAGAGAACATAGCAGGAAGGCAAATGAATAGCACTATGGGAAAAGGAAAACCATTAGAAGTCATCATTACAGGAACAGAAATTAGTCACATTACAAAGAAACATTTCAAGATGGGAAGGAGATTGGACAGAAACATATTTCTGAGAAAAAGACACAATTATAACACAAAACCAGCCTATATCCAAATACACAAAATTTGAGAGTAGTCTCTCATTAAGACACTTCATTCTAGTAATTATTAGTCACTGTATATACAGCCACTTAGATACTATTAAAAATAATAATAATTTCAACCAGCATTCTCACAAACACATAGGAAAAAAAAAAAAAAAAAGACAAACAGCTTTCACTAACTTAAAGCAGAATCTGCCCAATAAGTAAACTCTATGCATCCTGAAAATGGGTTCAGCCACTGTGACTGGTTTAGGCTGTGCCTTTACGAAATGGACACTTTCTGAACACTCTGGCTGAATGTATTGAAAACAAAGATATGCTAAACTAATTTCATTGGTGGATTTGGTATAATGCAACTTTTACTTTTGGGTTCAGTCTGTTTGGAGTCAGTCTGTTCTTCTCTCTGTCCTGTGAGCTGGTCTGCTTCTCTCTCGCTGAAGCAACCGCTGCAGAGCAGAGTGACCTTGGATTAACAGAGCTAACCAGATAAGAAAACTAACTCTTGCATTCGCTTTGAGCTAACAGAATTTATTTTCTCCCTAATTACTTTTCTCTTTCTCTCTAACCCTTTTTGGAAAAAAAGGGGAGGTAGGGAGGGAGGAGGGGGATCACAGCCGGGGAGGGGCACCCCCTCGTCCGGCTGTGGGTCTTCTGTATTACATACATTGCTGTATATTCCTGTATATATTGTAATTATTGTATATTTTTGTGCATATTCGTTGCATTCCATTTCTGCTTGTAAATATAGCTTTCATCTGCTTCTCTGGCTGAGTTAGCTGTGGATTCTTTTGTGTGGGGGGGGGGGAAACTTTCTCACTCCACCACAGCCACTCTTACTCATTCTCAGAGCCTTCAGGTGTTAGTTCACTTGCAATAACTATTAAGCAATATCTTAGAATTAACAGTACCTGAAACATAATAAGTCTGCCACTGGCTTCTCGTGGCTCCAATCCAATCACCATTGGCCCATTCTACAAAAAAAAAGGAAAAATATTTTAAATGAACTAGTGAACTATGAGGCTGAAAAGAGCCACATATTTCTAATCAACATTTCATAAATATTAAACTCAAACATTTTTGCCATTTCAGGATTTCATCCCTATGTCAAATAACTGAATCAAGAGATCAGAGTTACCAACAAAAGCAAACAACTTTTATTTAGTTTTTTTTTTTTTTAAAATAATAGTAATAACATTATTTGGGCATTATTTGTCTTTCTAATAAAGAATTTTTCATAATAGTGTAAGAGCAACACAGCTATATCTCCTTTTTCAAGTACAAATCAGAATTACTTAGAGGATAATTTAAAGTTGGTTCATCTTGACTCATTTATATTCTATTAAGAAAGAATATAAGAGATTAAGTTATTTGTATTTATATCCAACATTAGAAAACATTCTAACATAGTTTCTAGCTAATCCAAATCTTCACATTTGCTCATGCTAACTAGCTGTTTATCATAAAACCTAGAAGTCCTGCATCTTAATCTTTAAGAGCTGATTACATAGCATTACATACTTTAGTCACATACAAAAGTTAAATATACTCTGCCCAGTACTGAAATTCAAATACAACATTAACAAGAATAAGCATATTCTTCAGACACTGGAGGTACATCTCATTAATTAGACAACTGCTCCCATTACTCCTCAAAAACTCCTCTAATACAACATACCACAAACACTTGCCTGATCGTAATCTGCATAGAACTGTGCACACTCTTCAGTAAAACTCTTCACAGTGATAATAAGCTCTTCTCTGAAATTTGGCTGCAAAGCAGTAAGCTCATTCTGCACTTCATTTGCACGGACAAGCAGCTTTTCCCAAGAATAGCGCAAAATGTCTACCTTCTCTGTCTCTTCCTTGGCCACAAGTAGATCATACTTGTTTAACATAGCATAGGATTCCTGTTAGAAGGTTGGATCAAAATGCACAATATAGCAATTACCAGAGTCTGGCAAACCAATACCAAACTAGAAGAAACATCAAAATGAAAACTAGATCCTGAACTCCTTACCTTTCACACAGCATTCTGCTTTCTGATAAATTATTTTCCCTAGTGCAATCTACCTCTCTAAAAAACTATTTCCAGTTAAAATACTCCTTAAGTCTACGGGGTTTTTGTTTCATTTAATGAGATCATCTTTCTGATCTATCTCTTCAAGTATCTGCTTTGACCCAAGGTGAATACTACAGGAGGCAAGCCATGAGAAAACATCTAAGGAAAGGCTTTTGAGTAAGCAAAGCTCCAATGCTCTAAAGACCTTTAAGCCCTACTTCAAGTTTTCACAAAACTGTGATCTGCTCCATGTGAGCCTCCTCTGGCAGGGGGTCTCTTCCAACCCCTACAATTCCATGATTCTGTGATTCATTTTCATCATTTGCATACACAAGTACATGCTACAGTCCATAATTTACCTCAGCACAGAGAAAACACAGAAAAACACAAGTGCAAGACATCTGTCTGACAGCCAACTCAGGTTTCGCATCTCCAAAATAAAATATTAGAATTGTCCATATTTGGTAGATGAGAATTCTTTATTAAGTTACTTTGACTAAAAACAATTAAGGACACAACTCTGACAATAAAACTAGGGCCATCAGGAACCATGAATATGTCATAGGAAAAAACAAAATCCTTTACCAAATGTCTAATCACTGGTACATTTTGACAAAGTATAGCCACACTTTGGTCAGGAATGCAGAGACATAGTTACTGTATGTTTTCAATTCTGCCATTTGACCAAAAGGCCCTACATTGTCAGATGTTCAATAAATGTACACTAGTAAATGAACTTCTTTAAGGAAGCCAAGTGTTTATGCTTATTTCAACCCATGACATAGCTGATAAAGCAATAACTCTCATACATTCTCAAATAATCTGCTTAACATTAGCTTTCTCCCCTTCTGTAGGCTAAGCTAAAAGAGAGGAAAGCCAATGCTTTTGTTATACAGATCAAAAAAGTACCACAAGCATTCTTGTGTCAAATATCTCATCTTCCTTTTGGCTAAATAATTTCTGCATTATTCACTAAACCACCTTTCACCTCAACAAATTTACATTTGTCCAAGTCAGAGTTCCATACAGAAAATGGTTACAGGAGCACAGTAAGTCTGCTACTCACCATTTAACACATATTTAGTTGTACCTTTTCAAAGTGCACTGTTAAGTTTTAACCTGGAAAATAATTGCTCTGCTGAAACAGTACCCATATATTGCAACATGCTTGTTAAGTACCTCAATGGGCCCAACTTGAGAGTCTATGGAGATCTGTAGTTCTCTGATCTCTTTTAAAGATGACATGGCTACTCTTATATCATCCAGGTCCTTGATGCAGCGATTTAACTTCTTGCCAGTTTCCTCTATAAAAGTGAAAATTGCTTCCATCTCTTTTCTGTACTTCTTATTACAGTGACAGCCCAGCAAAGTCATCCAAGATTTGGTTTCTGCTTTCAATGCTAGCTTCAGATCAGCTAAAAACATTGAACAATTAATAGATATTTAGATATTGTACATATTTTTTGAGACATATTTTTAATCTTTGTTCATTATGTGTTCTCTTCACTCCCAGTTCTGGTCCATCCAGGCACAGAGAAGATAAAAATCACACTGGCAACTTTGAGTGGTTTATGGGATTGCTTGTAATTCTGGATTGCTTTCCTCCTCATTTTCTCAAAATATATTGTCTTTTTCCTCCTCATATTCTCAAAATGTATTGTCTTTCCTCCTGCAAGATGAGGTTGACCTCCACACTTATTTTCTTATTTGTATATCATTACACATATTTGTGTCCTACACATCACTAATAAACTGGTTAATACTCTCATATGAGTCTCAAATTAAAACAAACAAACAAACAAAAATCTTAAAACAAACAACCAAAACCCAACAAACAAACACTGGGGGAAGTAAAAGTCTGATCTTAATTTTAATGAAACAAAATGTTTCATCAACCATTTAATTTTTATAAGTCAGCTGTAGCATCATTGGAACCAAGTGACAAACATTTAGACTATTGAAGACCTGCCAAGTTGCTGCCCAATTTTGCATAATCCAGTTCATTTCTCTAAAGTTTTGACATTAAAATAAAATTTCTTCCCCGCAGTTCTCAAAAGAAAAGTCAAAAATAAATACCAACACAAGCACTGCTTGAAATTTTAGCTGGATATCATTCCATACATGTTACCTCTTCATTCCCTATGCAAATTTCATTTGTGTGTATTCCTTCTTACAGTGCATCTTCCCATGCTTAGCTCTCTAACCTGGCAGCCTTTTCAATATATTATGCACCAGAATTACCTCACCTCCAGTGAGTTTCAACAGCCAGCTTGCTTCTCTTACTCTTTGCCTTACAATATAAATACAGATATTTGGTTGATGGCTCTTTACTAATGAAGAAAACATCCTTCTTCCTCAAATTTGACATCCACTGCAAAATCATCTGTATGTATTTCTTACAGCCCATCATAGTTTCCAACCATCCTTTCTGTTATACTGGTGCAAAATGCTCATGCAAAACTTGGGCGATGTGGAAGCTGAGCTACAAAAAAAGTAAATATTTGAGGTCTGACAGAAGGATAGGTAAACATCTACCATCCATGTCATAAGTGGGCAGAAGTATTCACGTGAGAAAAAATTCCTGAGCCTCACAGATACCCTTGCATTAGTGTTTTGTTTGTATGCATTTACAGCCAGAACAGGAAACAGCCATTCTCTCTCTTTCTCTTTTCCATCTTTAACCTAGTTCATCCATCTAAAACTAAGCACCATCAGTCCTTCCTGTAGGAGGCAGAAAGTCTATGTCTCTAGAGAGAAGTGGAAAGCTGAATTCTACCAGTGTACAATGCAATAGCTCCCACGCAGATGTATTCAGGCTCAGAATTGATTTTCAGCTCCAAGTCTTGGAAATACAGAATTTCAGATTCAAATTCAGACAGTAATGGGTTTTCCATCATCAATTTATCAATAGTTTCCTCCTTGTCCCTCTGCCATATATGGTGGTAACAACTAAAACTCTCCAAAGCTGTGAGAACTTCCTGAAACACATTAGAAGTTCAAAGAAAGATTCTCAGCGTTATACATATAGCATACGTATAATTTCTCAGCATTTGCTGGTTAGAATACATTACAAACTCCATACTGAGCAAGTTGTGGCACCTCACTAAACTGTAGGATGCTGGTAAACTCATGCTAAAGTGATTTCCATTAACCTTGCCAGGAATTGCATGCTAATCACATTCAGTCTGTCAGTTACACTATTTTCCATTTAAGCAATTTCTTCAGTCAATAAAAATCAGTGGAGTGTAAAATGCCCCTTTAAGACTAGGATACAGTACACTTACCACAGAACCGTTGAGATTGAAAGAGACCTTTGAGATCATCAAGTCCAACCACTCGTCTCAATCTCACAATCCCACCACTACTGCTACGCCACTACCACTAAGCCTTGTCCCTAAGTGCCACATCCATACATCTTTTAAATACCTCAATGGATGGTGACTACCATTTCCCTGAGCAAAAATTTCCAATGTTTGATAACCCCTTCTGTGAAGAAATTTTTTTTCCTAATATACAACCCTGAACGTCCCCTGGCACAACCTGAAGACATTTCCTCTTGTTCTGTCACTCATTGCATGTGAGAAGAGACCCATCTCCACCTTGCTCCAATCTCATTTGAGGTTGTTGTAGAGGGCAATGAGGTCTCCTCTCAGCCACCTCTTCTGAAGACTGAACAAACTCCGTTCCTTCAGCCATTCCTCATAAGACTTGTGTTCAAGGCCCTTCACCAGCTTGATTGCTCTTTGGACACACTCTATAACCCCAATGTCTTTCTTGTAGTGAGGGGCTCAAAACTGAACACCATACTCAAGGTATGGCTTCACCAGGGTTCAGTAGAGTGCAACAATCACATTCCTAAACCTGCTGGCCACACTAGTCCTGATACAAGACAGGAAGCCATTGGCCTTGTTTGCCACCTGAGCACACTGCTGGCTCATATTTAGCCAGCTGTCAATCAGTACCTCCAGGTCCTTCTCTACTGGGCAGCTCTTAAGCCACTCTTCCCAGTTCTCTGGCATAGGCTTTTAGAATGTGGGTGGGTGAAGGTGTCATGTTTCAGATGACATGGGTTTATCTATTAGTTTCTTTACTATTTTTATTCCAGCTCTTCATTCATTGTATTATTCTATTAAACTCTCCTTATTCCAATGTGAGAGGTTTTGCATTCTGCTCCAAATTTCTCCTTCCCATCCTTCTGTGGGGAGGGGGCAGTTGCATAAGTGGCCATGTGGTGCTCAGCTGTGGCTGGGCTTAAAACCACAAAAAGGGGATAACTCACATCATGACATGGTAAACATAGTGCCTGCAGGCATTTAAACCTGGTTAAATGTAAAGAGTTTTCAATTACAAAAAAATTGAGCTTCAGAATGCCAACACAGCTATAACTATCCAGCAACGCCATCTGCATCTTAGTCTTCAGCACAAGCCTGTATGTCATTGTACTAATTATGCCTTAGTACAACTGAAGTTATATGGCTTTGCACCAAAAATTTCCACCTGACAAGGCTCCATTGTAAGGTTGGACTGATCTCAGAAGGAAAATATGTCGATTTCCCCAAGACATCAGTTTGATACCTACAGTTTATTACAGAGAGTGTAGAATAAGAAAAGGGCAAAGAAATTATGCATATTGCCATAAACTTCCTAATGAGCAAGAAATCATGTTAACTTTATTAGAATGTTTATGTGAACAAAATTGTATTTAACACATTGGAACAATTACTGCAAATTATATATGGCACACACATCACTTAACTATACCTTCAGCTTTTTTATGATGTTTCACCAAATAAAGATATGGTGTTTAGTCTGACTTAAGTTTGACTTTATGTAATATTCAAAACCTCACAAACGTTTGAGCAGAGTACACTTAACTCACATTATACTTTCAAAGTACATTTGGAAACTTGCAGCTACATGATTCCCATCTACCATCCTGTATTGCTCCATTCACGTGTTTAATCAGTTTTAAGCACCTACCCTTATGGCCTAAGGATATTAAGTTACACATCTTAATGTTAATTCCTTGGATAGTGATATCAAACGAATATCTTCATTGTCTTACCTTTTTTGTAGACTTAATAGTAGTGCTCAGTAAAGATACTAATTTAATAATTTCTTTGTTCTCTGAGACACTCTTGAAGTAGTTCTGGCTTTGCATCGAATCAGACAAACTGAGTGATGCTGTGTCTGATACACTACCTATATAGGTAGATTCAAACAAAGAAGCAGGTTTAGGACAGACGTTGTTTAGGACAAGCAAATTCCTACAGACAAAAACTACTGTCCTATTTTTCAACACTCATGCACTTTAAATGTGTGTTCTTATTAATCAGAAAGGCAACCAGAAGTCTAGGTGGACAGTACAACCAGCACAAATTCATAAACTTCTCTGTTTTAGGAAATTTGCTTTATCTATGTACTCTGTCAAATTTGGAGCAAGTTCCACTCCAATCTTTCAAACATAATCATTCCCTTTCTCTCATCCCTCTCCAAGGTTTATCCTGTACAGTTCACCCAGCTAATTTACTGATATGTCAGCACTGAACAAATACATAAATATTTTTTATTTTATAAAATAATGTGGGGAAGATCATGACTGACAATTAAAAGTACCATTAATATTAAATCTGAGAAGGTTATTATAATCAGTCTTCAATAGGAAAGAAAAATAAAGGGAAAAATACATTAGTAGAAAATGCACACGAGATTGAAATTACACCATTTATTATTACACCTCAGGCAAGAGAAAGCCTTAGTTTCAAAATAATTTCATTACTTAACCACTCAAAGTATTGGTTTCCTACTTTTTAGACGTGTAAGAGGGAGCTAACCTAGAAAGACTCAATATATCTTGGAAGTACCTGAAGTACAAGGAGGAACAATTAATTTGGCTCGATTCTAAACCATTTCCAACAAGAATCACAGACCTTCAAGATCACGGACCCCAATCATTAGCCTAACCCCTAAGCACTACATCTACGAGACTCTTGAATAACCCCAGGGATGGAGACACCACCACTTCCCAGGGCAAGCCATCACTATGCCTGACAACCCTTTCAGTAATGAAATTCTTTCCAATATGCAACCTAAACTTCTCCTGGCACAACTTGAGGTCATTTCATCTTGTTCTACCACTTGTTACATGGTTGAACAGACCAACCTCCACCTCTCTATAACATCCCTTGAAGCAATTGTAGAGTATTAAGTTGCCCCTTCAGCCTCCTTTTCTTCAGACTAAACAAACCCAGTTGCTCCTCATAAGACTTCTTGAGATCCTTTACCACCTTTGATGCCCTTCTTTTGGCACAAAAACCCCAGCAACCAACTATACCACCTTGAATTTTCATTTTAAAATTAATGCTTTCAATAACTTCCATATGTGATCACAAAACTGATGAAGGTAAATAATTTTAGACATTTTAGTCTTTTCAGTCCTCTGCACAATGCTCTTTCCAGCAATACTGCAATTTATGGAGACATTTCTGTTCAATACCAGGCTTTAAATTCAACTTAGAGGAATTTCAGCACATGTTTTAAGTTGTCATTTGAACATGCCAAGTTACAAACCACACTGGCAAGTCATGAATGGTGTTTCGTATGGTGATAGTGAGCTCAGACACATTTTCTACTATGCTGCCCAAGATGGCACCCAAACAGTTTCCAAATGCTGCAGGTACAACCAAAAGCAGTACCACTCTGAGAGGCACAAAAAAATCCACTTACTCAAATCCACACAAAGACAACTATCTTCAGGCAAGTCTAGTTTCTAATCACAAGGAGGTGCTCTGGCATTATTATTATTATTATTATTATTATTATTATTATTATTATTATTATTATTATTATTATTATTTCCTACTTCTGCTCTGAGGTAGTCTTAAACTCTATGAAGTCTTCATTCTACACTTTTGATGTATTTTTTATTTAATATTCTTTAACACTTTCTGTACAAATCACATTTGTCTAATATTCAAATTGAATGATGTCAGAAATTATCATTACCATGGATGTTGTTCTTTATCATCTCTTTCATTCCGTCATCAGAATCACTGTCTCTGCCCTCACACCACAACACAGATGCTTTTCTGTCTAGTATTTTCTTCTGGGGAAGAAATAAAATTTCATTTTTTATTTGCAGTAGTTTGAAACCTTAGAATTAAGTAGGGTTGTTAGAGGCACAAACCTGTGATATTCTCTCCTTGCTCCACTGTCCAACTCCTTTCGTTACTTTCACAATAGTATCTACAGCTTTATTAAGTGTCTGTTGTACCTCATCCAAAGAGGGTACCATGACGATATGAGGAACAGATAGGTTAATGCTAGTCCTAAATACAGGATGACTACTTTTTTCCTGCTTAGAAGTATTGTGATTTTCTAAATGAAAGTCAAAAAAAGAAAAATATTGCTCACATTTTTCTCAAGACATCAAACTAAGCATTGTAATGATATAAAACAGTATATATACTAAGTATTCAGTGCAATTTCCTAAGGGAAAAAATATTCCTGAGGAATTTACACGATGTATTGGCAAAGACTATAGCAGCCATGTTATTTCCATGAAACTCCCCTTCAACTTGGTCTGTTCATCTAAAATATTTAGCAGAAAATCTTGTCATTTGGTTTGGAGTCCCAGTCAGTATATTAAACTGGTCACAAAACCTTCTTAGCACCTCATTATATTCTATGCCTTATATGACACAGAGACCAAATATTAATGCCTTTCTGTTTCTTAAAAGCATGTAACATGAAAACACTTCAATAGAGTGTTCCATCATACTGCATAGAAAGATTTGAAGGCTATTCACAAGAGAAAAACACCTGGTTTGGTGGTTGGTTTATCTGGGAGGTTTTGTTATGGTTTTCTTTTTTGTTTTGTTTTTTGGCTGGCTGGTTTGTTTTGGTTTGTGATGTTTCATTTTGTTTTCCCATTTAGTTTTATCTACAAATCACAGTTAAACACTTAAACACTCATCAGGGCCAGCTCCATAATATCTGCCTTCAAAACAGTAGTCAGTCTAAAAGAGAAATAGTATGACATTCCTACTGTCACAGGGGGAAAAAAATCCTTTGAGAATATACCACGTTATCAATTGTGATTTAGCATGACAGATTATTCAAACTCCCTTTGTTTTTCCCTCTTTTAAATTTGTGACTCTATTTTTATATTGTTCTAGGATATCACATTTATTTGTTTATTTGTTTATTTCACTAGCTTGTTATGCAAGCTAGTGAAAACGAAGAACTGCAATATGGCCACCTAAGAAGCTGATGAGGGAAGATGCATGGATGCGCTTCCATATGGAATCCAGAGTGTTTCGAGTGACTTTCAAAAGGGCATCAATATTACACTGATTGAAGTAGGAAAGCAGTTCATTGGCCTTTTCTTCTAACATTTCTATATCCTTTCTCTCCCTCTTTGCTAAAGGAGACAGTCCAGCCCACATATCACTGGAATTGTAGAAGGAACTCAAGCTTTTTGATCTTCTTTCTTCTTCTGTTGCTAAAAATAAACCACATAAATCTACTTAGTTAAATTGACTTACAGGACTCAAAAACACAGCAAAGCAACACCTCCACATATGTCTGAAGTACAGTTAAATTTTACAGAAGTGCAGATCACACTAATTTGTAATCTGTACTTCAAGGTAACAACCCTTCCACTCCTATGCACCATCTCTACTCATTACCAACTGGCATGATTATCACCAAAATTTTGATATTATTTCTTATCTCCTTTCTTTAGAAAGTCCAAAAAATTTACCATCACCTGTAAGCAGTTGATTCTACAGCATTAACATTTCAACATGCATTTAAACTTATAATACTGACTTATTTCACAGATGATAGATGATTGTTAGATGATCTGTTATCTGGGCAAATTCAAACAGAAGTCTTTAGACATGACACACTGATACTTCAGTCAACTAAGCTGCAATATTCCCCAACACATACTTATCAGCATGCAAAAGAGACAATCACAGAGCTACAATACAATCTTCTTACCTGTATCTTTTCCCCTCATTTCACCAGTGGGAAAAACTGACTTACCTTCTTTTCTGACCTGTACCTCCGTGTCAAGTAACATGTCAATCAGTTCATTAGCTGCTTCTTCCACTAGTGAGCTTTTTAATCTTAATATCCGAGAACCTATTGTACAGAGCTCCTGTTATCAAAACAAAACAAATATATGTTCTTATGTTCCCATTTCTCATGTCCATTTCATGGTCACAGCAGCCTTTATTAACACAAATGTCAAGGCCTCAGATTTATGGAAACCAGAATACAGAATACAGAATTAAACAGGCTGGAAAAGACCTCTGAGATCATCGTGTCCAACCTCTCACCCAACACCATCTAATCAGCTAAACCATGGCACTAAGTGACTCATCCTTCATAAACACTTCCAGTTATGGTGACTCTACCACCTCCCTGGGCAGCCTATTCCAACGAACAGTCACTCTTACTGTGATGAATTTCTTCCTAACATCCAGCCTAAACCTCCCCTGGTGCAGCTTGACACTGTGTCCTCTCATTCTGTCACTGGCTGTCTGGGAGAAGAGACCCACCCCAACCTGGCTACAACCTCCCTTCAGGTAGTTGTAGAGAGCAATAAGGTCAAGATCAATACACAACACTATTTTTACATTATTTTGTTCCCAGCTGTTTAGAGTTGGATTCTTTGTTGAGCCAAACAAAACATCATGTATTTCAAAACTGCTGTGTCTTATTTCCTATATTTCATGACTTCATAATTAGTATCATGAATCAACTTTTATAAAGCTTAGTTCCATTAAAGGGTTCTCAAAAGCAAGTGCTTTGAAATTTTACCTTTCCAATGTAAACATGGAAGATTTAATCTTTCTTTTAATCATTGCCATTTTATATAATTTGAGTGTGCCATAAAGTGTATTAGCCAATCACATCTCTCATTTATAGCTAGATGGAGATAAAAACCTACCAAAAGCTATCTTGATCATTAGAATATACAGAAACTGAGGGGAGAAGGAATCAAAGAACAAGATTTAATAAAATTCAGATATATATTGAAGTATCATGCTGTTTTTTTCTGTAATACTTATGGTAAAATTGATCAAATATGTTTCGGCAAACTATAATTTTTAATTATAATTACCTTCTAACTTATTTCTGTTGTCACCTATTTATTTAAGATTAATGAAATCTGGTTATCTCTGTTTAATTAAAAATCAGTAACTGGAAAATCCAGCCATTAGCAAGATTCAGCCATTTCCAAATTTTAAGTCACAATCTTTGATCTTCCAAAAGATTCACTTTAGTTGAGAAAGAAGCCATATCTGATTTGTAATCTGTACTTCAATGTAATAACCCTTCGATTCCTATCCACCATCTCTACTCATTACAAACTGGCATGATTACCAAAATTCAGATATTATTTCTCATAATCCTTCTTTAGGAAGCAACTGCTAAACAAAGCACTCTGGGTCTTGTTCTGTGATATAACTATTTTTGTTGCAGCAATTTCTTTAGAAACCTAAAGACACCTGTTAGGTGATGCAATTTATTTCTAGCCATTACACTTGTAACTGGAGCCAGTATAACACTCTGCTAACTCAAACTGATTGGTTATTGGGGTGTTCTAAGTGCCTTGTCGTAGTTCAAGTTTACTTGCAGACCATCAACATTAACCAGTATCAATTATTTCATAGTTAGTGCTGAAGAATTTTCTGTGCTCACTCATATACTTTTACTTTAGTGAACATACATTTTAATTACCAGCCCTACCGGGAAAACAGCAGCAGGACTGACAAAAAGCCCCAAACAGCTATGGATAGTGAGGCTTACAAAATACCATTCATTCCATAAAATACTATTTTAAGTTTTACTTCTTATTTAACAACAAGTTGAGCTCTTACAGGGAACTAAAGAGGAAAGACCAAAAAGTTAACTATACTAAGATGAATTTTTGTTTGTATTATTTTTTGCTACAAGAGGTCAGGGTAGTGGATTTTCTGTACAATCTTTTACAATCTTTTCCAAAGCAAAGTTTATTTCAGGGAAAGATACAGTTTAGACATTATATCCTAAAATGCCAGAGTATCTCACTATTACCTCATCAAAAAAATTCTGATATTCAGTTTTATTACAAGCTTAATCAGTTTTCTGACTAATAACTTTCATGTTTAGAGTTAATCCTTCTCAACATAAAAGTATTTAGATGAGGTGAAGAGTCTTTTCTCAGAATGCCTTCACCCAAGTACTTCTGAGTGTATTTTACACAGTCATTACCAATCCAGGAGATCTTGAGATTAACAAAGATACTCTGTACCTAATCATTTTCATAGTATTTACTCTCCCAGGCAACAAACTGCACTTATTATGAAGCTATTCATAGGTATCAGATGGGCAATTCCCTTACTGAAAGGTACTAACAATCAACAATGACCAAAAAAATATATACTGTCATGGAGGAAAAACATTTAAACTGAGCTACAGCAAAGCATAAAAGAAATACCATACAGTAGTTGCCTTGATGTTAATAAGCTGAGGAAGAAACATCCCAGCTCAGGACCTCTATGCATGTGGTATTTTTTGTGGCTTTTTAAGGTTCCAGCCAAGCAAATAGGTATTTTCTTACTTCAGTTTCCCACACATGCTTCATTATATCTGCACTGTTTTTACCCGATATAAAAAAGGAAAATAATTGAAAGACAGAGAATTCTTCTTTATGAAACTTTTTTCTAGTAACCTTAGTCTTTTGGAGAAATTCCTCACATCTCAGTGGTTCATCTTCAGGCAATTCACAGAGTGGCACTCTATTCATTTCTTGAAGGACAGCATCAATACGAAATTCTACCAAGTCATTCACTTGATCAAGCAATACATCCAGCCGAGCTTTTGAAGCAAACAGAAGATTCAAGGCAAGTTTAAACATTTTAAATGACAGTCTTGGCTTCTGCTTAAATTTTTACTTCAACAAACAGTTATATTCCATTTTATATGAATTCTAGACATTAACCAGCTTGCTTCAAACATCTAAACTTTTACAGCACTGAAATAATTTATTTTTTTGCATAACATATACTCATCTAGCATATGCTATGCATAGCCTAAAAAACAGTAGGCAAAATATTGTAAATATATATAAGATGAGCTTAATATATATGTATTTCAATTACAAAGACGTTAAATTCAGTTGAGGTCCAGAAATACTTCTCCTTCTCCTAATTATCACTTGAAGAATCTACTAGCATAAGAAAATTTTGACAAACAAAATATCTATCCTTCACAAAATTGCTAGAAACCAATTAATACTTAACAGAAAACAACAATCACTAGAATTTTCAGTTTAATATAGTAATTAAACTCAAAGAAAGGGAACTTGATATCTTTGTAAACGATCCGCATCTCAGCGCAATCAGAGAGTCACAAAATGGTTGGAGGGAACCTCCAAAGGTCGCGTAAGCCAACCCCTTCTGCAGTAAGCAGGGGCATCCTCGGCTAGATCAGGTTACGCAGAGCAATCTTGTGATAATCTTTCAAAAAGACTATCAGCTCCTTTCTTGTATTAAAGCTGTTGCTCAAGATGCATGTGCATTAGTTTAAGAGAGTCTGATGTTAAAAAAAGAGTTTAATGTGAAAAGCTTTTGAGCTGTGACAGTGCCAATTCAGTCAAGTTACTATTCCCTGAGAACTTCTGCACGTTATAGAAACAAAAGGCACAATCAGAAAAAGTCTGAAACCTCAGAGCTCTTTCTAAAAGTAGCTATCATTCTCTGAATTCAGAGTACACAGGACTGTTTGCACACTGCTTTATGCTTGGTTTAATTCTCACTGCCATCCCATTCATATTAGTAAAAATTTGACAAATACGTGAGCCAACATGAAGGTGCTAGAAAGCAGAGGTTTCAGAAAGTACAGGGCAGATGAAAATCTTTATTTCTTTCATGTATAAGTCAATCAAGTGCAAATCACATAAAGGATAATAAGCCTAATAATATATCTAGCATTTGTATAGAAACAAACCAGCAGAAGTCGATGAAAGGAGGCAAATTACCTACCTAGCCTACAAAAAACCATATTAATATATTTTTCAGTATTCAAGGATGTCCAGGTCAGTGTGATTAGACCTGGATGGATAGCATCATCTACATTTGCCACCCAAGGAGCCATCAGTTGTTCAATAGGGTGTTGTATTTTCAGTTTCATTCTTTTATATTCTGCCAGCATCATCTGAAATAAACAGGGAAGGAAACCATTAGCTAATATACACTGATCTGAATCTCTTTGTATATGCATATCCATCATGACTTAAGAAAATTCTTCCAGATGTACATTACGAAACTATAATTAATTGTACAGAAAATGCTTTCATTATTTTTATCAGAAGTTTACTATTTGTTGCTCTTTATAATAATGCAAGTACTGCTCCACAAGGAAATTAATCTTTGTAGACTGTACTCGCTTAGGTTGGGATAAAGATTAGATTCTTCATAGTGGCTCATATGATGCCAAGATTAAGATTCATGACCAAAACAGTATTGATAACATGCTAATATTTTGACTATTGCTAAACAGTGATTGTGCAGCATTGAGGCCTTTTCTGCATCTCACACTGTCCCACCAGTTACCAGGTCGAGGTAACACAGTTGGGATGGCTGATCCTAACTGACCAAAGGGATATCCTAAATCACATGACATTATTCTTAAAAATACAAAGTGGAGGAAGAAGGAGCAAGCTGGACATCAAGAGCTAAGGCATTTGTCTTCTCAAGTAACAGTTATGTAGTCATGCTTTCCTAAAGATGACTGAGCACATGCCTGCCAATGGGAAGTGGTACATTAATTCCTTGTTTTACTTTGCTTGCACATGCAATCTTTGCTTTCCCTACTGAACCATCTCTATCTCAATGCACATATTTTCTCTTCTAACCTTTGGATTCTCTTCCTATCTCTCGGGGGCATTAAATGTTCTAGTTTCACATCTTCTGGAGAAAAAAATAAATAAATAGCAATAATTTTTAAATCCTTGTAACAAGTTAATTAATATGGCAATTTTTTTTTTTTATTTTAGTATTAAGTAGCCCTTTGCAGCTGCAGTTTTCTGGACACCTATATTTGAATCCTCATCTTGAACCATGAAGAACTTTGTCTGATCCCAGGCACACAGAATGACCCAAAGGATTTAAAATATGAAGGAAAGGGAAGTTTTAGCTTCTATTTTTTAAACCATTCCACAGACATCTGTGTAAAACACTGGTGCAGGAACTATGCTGCTACTTGGTGGATGCTTTATACTTCTTTAAAGGCATACCACCTGCTCTTCCCTCCTAGCTATGCTCTCAAAGCAAAGTGTATGTAATGTTGACTACATTACTGGATGAGAGACAATTGCTTATAATTTAGAAAGCAGGCAATAGTGAGGCATCTTATAAGTTTCTTTTCCACCCCGTGCTTGTTGTTCCCAAACTCTGCATAACTTCCCTAAGCCCCTGAAGTGACTTTGAAGTGAATTCACAGAAAGTTTTAAGTCAAGAAATTGTCTTTAAAGCACCTCAAGACAGTCATAAAGATAAAAAATAGATTTGCCAATGTTTTCTTTATTCATAATAATTGATCTTCACTTTTTCTTTTCCACAAATAGAGAGAACCTAGACATCTTAATGTACACTACACATTATAGAATAGAATAGAATAGAATAGAATAGAATAGAATAGAATAGAATAGAATAGGATAGGATAGGATAGAATAGACTAGAATAGAATAGAATAGAATAGAATAGAATAGAATAGAATAGAATAGAATAGAATAGAATAGAATAGAATAGAATAGAATAATTAACCAGGTTGGAAAAGACGTTCAAGATCATCAAGTCCATAACTAATATAAACCCACATGCAAATTGTTGACAGTCTTCTTATACCAGTCTCTCTTCTGTTGAATGATACTTGCAAATGGTGGGATTTCAAGGCCCATGCGAGCCATGCAATCTGTTTCTCTGATTAAAGTTAATATTTGAGGGTCAAAATTCACAAATAATTCTCCTGTTTCTGGATCTTTTACTAAGAGAGATGCCTGAAGTCCTCTTTTAGTTAATTCAAGCTGCAAGAAACAAAGTCATCATTCCTGATCAGACCAGCCAGTACAACAAAAACACTTTGGTTTCAATATAAATATCACATCAGCAGCTACTAAAATCAGGTATTGCTGACAATAAAGATTTATCTGCTATGAATCCACAACAAAATTTTATTGAACAGAAACTGTATGTACCCAAATGCTTAACAATCAAATTAACTGTTCTTTATCCAGCAGACATTTTTCTGTTGGTTCTTGGATACAGATCAACACCAAAAGCAAAGCCACAGACTTTCTTACCTCAATCTTCTTAAACACAAACTCTCATACCCTTAAAACTTAACTGCATATTCTGCAATGAGGTGGCACACAACCCCAACTTGATGAACTAAATTATTCTTGGATAACTTTTTTAGATACCTTTTGAGTTCATATATCCTCATTTATCTTTTCACTTGTTTTTCCCTACCTAGCAGACAGACCATGTACCAGTCTTAATGCAACTCCTGATTACACCCAACCACTGGGCAATTTTTAAAGCAGACTAAATTTAATGGTTTTGTAGGGATTTTTTTTTATTATTATTCTTAAAAGAGAAGCCTAATCACACTATTGGTTTAACTGTTTTATTTGCATATTAGAATACAGTTTGCTGTCTATATGATTAAAAGGGAGAGCATTTGTGAGATTGCCACATATGGGAAATAAGGCTGATACTAGGACAAAGTCATGCCTTAGGTAGGAAAAATTTCTTACACAAAGAATTATGATGCTATTCCAATTTTCGAGGTGCCCTTAGCTGGCATAATTTTATTGTTCTTCATTCACTTCTATGTATTACATTGAGATGGAGTTTGGTTTTAAGGGCAATAACTTCATAACCCATTGTTTTCAGTGTACTTTCTTATAAAATACATTGAAAATCTGCACATCCTTTCATTGGCTAAAATATAGTTGACTAGACTGCTTGCTTCGGCTGTATCATGTATTATCATATTTTTCACAGCATTTTTACAGAAATCATCTAATGAAGTATTGTCTAAGTCACCCTTAAATGAGAGCTGATTTTTCCTCTGCAAAGTTCACCAGCAAGCATTACAGCACTCTTTGGACTTCAGACTGATTATTTTCACTACAAACCTCTTCTCCCATTTATGTTTCTTTTCATGCAGTTTTCATTATGAAGGTAACAAAAACTGGTAACACAAGTAAGGGGTACGCTGCAGGCACACATTTTACACTGGCATAAAACTGTAACTTTGACAGTTCCCAGTATTTTAATGCTTCCAGGTTGAACATCACTGGCTATAACACACAAAAAAAAACCCTCTCAATGTTATGCTATTTTTTAAAAAGTGGTAAACAAGGTGGCAACCATCCAATAGGCAAAAAGAGGGGAAAATGTTTGGAAATATCAGAAAGTGCCACTAAGCTTTCCTATTTCCACTGTACAGAAGAATAAAAAGTAACAGCATCTACAGCCATATTTCTTTTGCATTTGTATTCCCCATAGGACACTTGCTCCCATCTCGTTTTTCTTTTGTTCAGGAGAGCAGGAGCTCCACCTTGTGTTCTACAATACTCATGTCCATATCCATCTGCAGTATTTTTGCCTCAAGAAGAGACTGTTTAAATTTGTCTCCTTTTTTTGGTCCTATCTGGTAGACAAGTGCATTGATATTAAAGTGGATGTACTTTTTATGTATTCTCAAGGCATGTGTACTTGTTTCAAAAACCTGAAACTGTGTTCAAATCCACCTCCCTTTGTTCCCCCGTAATGAGTATTAGGTTGTAGCAGGCCCAGCAGGTTTATATGGCTGACAAGTGCAATTTGACTCTGCTACAGGAGAAACCAGACACATTCAGCACAAACAAGAATCAAATCACAGATCACTAGGACCTCAGAAAAAAAGGTACCAGCTTAGAGGAGATGTCTTGGCTGTTACAGTCGTTTTGTAAAAAACTGTATTTGACTGCTCCATGAAGGTATGGTACGTGTCAGAAAATCTGAGCATTAGAACATCTAGCCAAAGGAGAGAGAGATAGCCCCGAAAGAAACATACGTCCTGCTTAGTATTTATAGATGAGTCAGGGAATGTATCTTAATGTGCCCAGGCAGTAGCAGGTACAATCTAGTGAAAGCTATCATTGGTATACTTGGAACAATGCAGGTATTCAGCACAGTACTGGCATCTAAACAGAAACTGAGTCCAAGACAGAAACACTAGACAAAAGACAAAGGTTTCCCGAAGCACCACAATCCCTCTTCAATAAAACATGTGGGATACAATTGTCATACCAGCTTTCTGCGGAGGGGAAATGTAATCAAAGATGGCCTTTTTGTGTTACCAGAACAAAGTACTGAAGTTAAAGACAATTCTAATAATAACATTAGCAATTTTCATTACTGCCCTGGAGCAGGACCTGGGCAGAGGTCACTAGTGCTAAACTTAGACCTGACATATCTGAAACATAATCTACATTGAAAGAACAGTTGCGATCATAACCTTTGGGTTCCTTGATTTCAAACAGCAGTTGTCAACACTGGATTGCTCATCAGTAACACATCCAGCACCAGAGCCAAGGTAACCTGTATACAGCATATTATACACTCTCCGATATTGTTATCCCTTCTCCTGTTTTAGCATATCAAATTGACAAAAACATTTCCATTTACTGTATTAGACCATCCAATCTGACAATCCTTTAAACCTTCATGGCAAATATAAACGTGAAGGGAAAGAGTAAGGAAATATTAGTATATTCAGATTGGACAAGTGACAGCAGGAACCTCTGGTCTCAGGTGAAAGACTAGCTTTGAGAAAATTGATGTTTATCAGTACCAGAAATTTTCACATTGTGCAAAAAGGTTGAGAATGAGTTCCAAAAACATCAAGCAGATGCATTGCTAACTGCGTCACCACCTTCAAAACAGTCATCTGGACATTCTGATCCTTCTTTTTGAGATCTGAGAGGTTGAGGCCAGTTTTTCTACAACATGCACTTTGGCAGAGCAATATAGATAGTGGAGGTAGAAAATGTGGTAATAGGATAGTATAAACTTGTTAAATATTAAGACTGTAAATTAGTCCTTGTAGTCCTTTGATAGTATGCAGATTCTATCTGCAATACCCAAAAGGGCAAATTCACTCAACCAAGATTTAGAACTGAAGCTACACCATGTTTTCTGAGCAATATTCAGACTACAAAGTGTTCTGCATTACCAAATGGATGATAGAAAATTAAATGGGTCTGTACCAAGCCTTACTGGCACAGAGTTATTTTTCTTCATTGCAGCTTGTATGATGCTATGTTTCTGATTTGTAATTAAAGCAACACTAATAACACACTAATGGTTTAGCTTTTGCTGAACAGTATTTGCACTGCATCAATACCTTCTCCATTTCTCACTCTACCCCTGGAATGATAAGATTAAGGGTGTTCACAAGAGGTTGGGAGAAAACAAAAACAGGCAGACCCCTTGAAATAACCTAAGGGATATTACATGCTATGTAATGTCATGCTCAGCAATAAAAAGGGAGAGGCACAGTGTGAGGGGAATTAGCCATTTCTTGCTCTGGAACTGGCTGGACATTGGTCTACGCACAGGAAGTGCGATTGCCTTTGCAACACTTATTTTGCTTTCTTTATCTTTTTCTCCATTTCCCCTTCACTTACTAAACAACTCCTTATCTTGATCCAGAAATTTTCTTCTTTGCCTTCGTTGTTTCTCTGAGGGTGGGTGTGGGGAACTGAGCAAGCAGGTAGCTGCCTACCAGAGTTAGCGCACAACAGGCCCAAAATACACTTGCATACTGAGTATGCTATTGATTCTACAATGCCCTCTATTTCTTCAGCCTGGATGCTTTTTACATGTACATTCCCACAAAGTACACCCATGGATTATTACTCAAAAACCAAATCCACACTGCCCTGACCAGAGGAAACATCTGTGTCTGATTTTACCTTAAACTGATGAAACTCCACATGATCTTCTTAAAGCACTGGAGTCAGTAGGATGTGGCAGACACAGAGGGGCAGCCAAGGTTACCATTTCATTACACATTTGCACAATGACTATTTGTCATTATAACTTCTTAGTTACAATGAAGGTCTTTCAATTGTTCCTACAATCATCTACAGGCAGTACAAACACTATTTATTAATACAAACACTTTTTTTATAAAGTACCTGTTTTTAAATTCCATCCCTCACTGAAGAGGCATCCTAAGTCTACATCTTAGCATACCCAACTACTGTATTAACCAGAGAGTCATACACACTGCTGTCTATAAAACCAGATGTCATCAGTCTACCAACAACAAAATCCACCACTTTCTTTTTTTTTTTCCCAAGAAATATCCTAATCACAATCAGCTGGTTTACCTGCTGAAGCCATCCCCTGTGGTAGATCACCTCAAACTCTGTAAGAACTTTTGCTACTTTGTTGTAGTTGCGAATGACGCGTTTGCCATCTGCTGTTTGGAGAATGGCCGGGTGCTGCTGGAAAGACTCCATGGGCTCCTTGATCCTCTGAAATAGGTGACGTGCCCACATAATCTTACCAGCTATTGGAGGCAGATTACGAGCCAGTGGAGGGTCCCGTTTCTGCTTGCTGTAGATCCTACAGATCATTTCTATGTCATGACCATAGTTTTTAAGTAGTTTCTGATACTTTTCATCAATGCCAAGATTTGGGATTTGTAATCTGCTTAGAAAAATAATAATTTTTAAAGATACCCTTCAATGTATCTGAAATTCTTCCGATGTATTATTGGAAAATACAGTCATTACAAATACCCCTGCATTCCTTAGAAAATTACTGCTTTCAATAAAGCTTGAACAGATTATGCTACAACCTAATTCCAAGGAGCCAAGATTTGGATCAGATGATAAAAGTCCCAAGTAAGCTTACACATTTTCATCTTTGTCATTGTTTCCAAACACTGAGCTAAAATTACATTGAGCTAACTATAACCAATCAGCCACTAGCAGTCCACTCCATTTAACAGAATATTATCGCAAAACTGATGCAATGAAGGCTGAGACTGCTTTGCATCAATGTGAATTCATCAAGACAAATTTCACTCTTTCCTAACACAAGCACTTTATTCCTTCCTAACTGCACTGTGTTAACAAATTAATGTCATTGCTCAAGGACAGACAATGTATTCCTGAATTTATGCTAATTTTTAAAGATTAAGTTCAACATCCACTTGTATTTTCCTTTTTCTGATACCAAGAAACATGATTTTTATTCATCCACATTGCTGAGAAGACATCCTCAAACAGCTGAACAGTTGAGTGAGAGAAGGTTCAGGGGTTTTTTTCATGTTTGAGATAGATGACTTCTGCTTTCCTCCCCCACCCTGGATGCCATCATACTCAAAGTGTCATTTTCACTGCCTAGGAGAATTATAGCAATCTAGATGGGACATATACCTTTCAAATTTCTTCAACATGCTCAATGCCCTTTCAGTCTTCAGAATATTTTCCAAGGTGATGTCCATGAAAATCTTTAATTGATCCTGAAGGAGAGCAAATAATTTTACAGCAGGGAACTATGTAAGACACACACCTCAAATATGACAGGTATCATTTGACAGGATTTATCATGTACTACGTTAGAGTATAATTTATGTGAAACTAACCTCATTAACTATCAATTGTCCCTTTCTTCTCCCCTTCAAGAATTAAACAGAACCACTTCCAAGACATTTTCTGCCAAAGTTCCCTCTCTAGCTGTGCAACCAACAGAAGCTTTTTTACCCTCAAAAGTTCTACCATGCTGAGAGCCTTCAAAGAATGCTTGTTTACCTCTTAGGCAGCCAAAGAGAGCCAAGTGTTTGGTGCATGTTTTTTTCTTCTACAGCTACCCTTTTCTTCCACCAATTTGTGATTTCAGAACTAAGGAAAAGTTAATTATCTGACTTATTTGTGCTATGCTTAAATTCATCCAATAAAATAATGGGGTTTGTGTTATTCTTGCTAGTATAACTTCCAAATTAAGTGCAGTAATGAAAAAAATCCTCTGTTGAAAGCCCTCAAGGTCCTTTCTGGCCTATTCCATTAAGCTAGTCTGAAAGTTTTAAAGTGGAGATACATTAGAATAATTTTTACATTTCAGAATACAAACTGAGATTTTTAATATCTTGATGGTGACTCAGATACAGGTATTTTTGTTTTCATGAGGATTTATCAGTAAACTAAATTCTTAATTGAATCATAAAACCTACATGAAGATCATTTATCTCTTTGCAGAACTCTTCATAGTCTTGCTCAAAATCAGTCTTTCGTTGATCCAAGCAATTGTGCTGCTTTTTCTTCATCGTGTCAACAACACTCTGAACAATTTCACATAAAAAGACAATTATCACAAAAAATTAACTTATCAAAAAGACTTACTTCACCAAATTAAAGCATAAAGAATTGCAACATAATAACTTTCTGCTTTAAAAATATTTCAAGTCATACAATCACATAACTGTAGCTATATCCATGTCACCGTTAAAGAAGTAGAATGACTTTCTGTCCTTTCCACATACTATCCAGAACCTTCCATCTAGTATATTGTGCTCAAGTATGTATCACTTCCCCTTAACACTTCCCCAAATGAAACTGACTTCACAATAACTAGGCTTCACAAAAACTCTTACTTTGGGACTTGACTGCTGCAATGGATAAGACATACATCTGCCCAGAGTTTGCAGACTGCACCACAGCCTACACGATCAGTCACAGGCAGCTTTCCAAATACAAATGTCCCAAATAAATGGGATGCCTGTGCTCCAGCCTACCAAAACAGTTTCTGAATTTCTGAAAAAGACTGCTAGCACAGTGTTAGAAAGCAGTTCTCAATGAAAAGAGTAAAATTCACAGCAGCCTGAACCTATCCTACCCACATGGAACAGTATTGGAACAAGCTACCCTTCCAGTTTTCTTAGAAGACTACAGAAGAGAACAAAGGAGAAAACTGGCTACTACAATGAGGCAGTCAAGGAACCCAAATCCTGGATTGCAACAAGGAGTGAATTTAACTAGGATGGACCACAGAATACTTACATTTTACCTATGGTTATTTAATTAAAGCAAGGTTATTTAATTAAAGCAAAGTTATTTACTCATGGCCATCAAAAAACCCAAACAAACAAACAAAAAACTCAAACAAACAAACCACCACAAACAAACAAACAAAACACAAAAAGGACAGGTAAAGCAAATTAGAATACCCCATTTGCCTGTACTACCACTGCATCATGTGATCTGTAAAAGCAGTCTCCAAACTCCATACATTGAATGCTGATCATTTATTTTAGTATTTGCAAGTGCCATAATTATGATACCACAGTAAGAAAGATATACTCAGGGTCAGTAAAAACAGGGAAGGTTCTACTTGCTATAAAATAATCTCAGAAAAAGAAAAGAATATGATCTAACATATTTATGTTCTTAGAAGAGCTTCTTGTTGTTCAAGCCTCACACCTACCAAATAAAAGGACCAGGAAAGAAGCCTTAATATTATTACTAACAAACAAAGTGATTTTGCTAGTACAAAAGAAAAACCTTGACTTTGAAGAGATTTCCAGAGTAAATCAGCTAAGTCATTTTCCTTCCTCTCTCACCTTAAAGACAGTCATCTGGGAATTAATTCCTTTCCTCATAAAACACATAGCTGGTGAATGTACTATCCATCAGGAGTACCAATTTTAAGTAAAACTATTAAACTATTTCACTGGAATTCGTTTCACTGTTTCCTTAAAGAAATAAAGTAAATCTCTGAATCCAAGTGTTGGGTTTTTTGGGTTTAGTTTTCTTTTCTTTTCTTGTTTGTTTGGGGTTTTTTCCTCAACTACTTATTACAAGAAATCAAAGTTTTATTCTTTTTGTTTATGCAGCACAGAAATGGAACTATTCCACTCCAAGCTACAAGGGAAATGTGACTGCAGCTGCAGCCAGGTTCAATGGCAGTCACTAACTGGGGGTTGGAACTAGATGATCCTTGTGGTCCCTTCCAACCCTGACTGATACTATGATACTAATCAGGTACCCCTAGAATAATGGGCAGGAGGTGAAGACAGGCTGCAATTTTGGCCACAGTACACTTTCATATCTAGCAAAATATTGTAAGGACATAAATGCTGGACTTCTGACTTTCTCTTTTGATCATAACTCAAAGCCATGGTTCTGGTTACTACTGCTACAAAGTCCCCATATTTTGTTGCCCTTTTAAATCAACTTTGATTTTAACATACCTATTTCACATGTCCTCGTGCCTCTTTCTGTCCTGTCTGGTCACTTCCCCAGCAATCACATATTTACATCACTAACTATTACCCAGTAATGTTAGCACAAATTATAGAATTCCTTTTTCTCTGTATAAATACTTTTCAATTTTCATAATTATATACTGTTTAAAGATATATTCAGACTGACAGGATATCCAAGATTTACTGTGTACCTCGTATTTTATGATCATTTCTTCCAATCCCTCTATGTTAGACTTCTGTAGAACTGAGTAGGTTTTCATGGCATTCAAAATATCTATTATCTTTACCAAACGTCGATGAAAGGCTTCAAATTTTCCAAAGATATACATCTCACTGAAATCAAACTGTTTCTCAGTTTTGTGATAGTAATTTTGAAACTCCTAAAAACAAAAAGGTGTTTAAAAGGAGAAAGTCAAGTACATAATAAAAGACACTGTCATCAGCTAGAAAAAAAACATAATTAGAGGAGGGAGCCTGCCTCCAACCAGATGGAGGAGAGAGACAATTGCATTTTTTGGACTGTGTGGATCAGATGGCCCAGCACATTGAATCCACAGGAGTATAAAACTTCAGTAGATACACACAGTGTACTCTGATGCCACCAAACCACAAGGTGGTACAACCCATCTGTATTTCTGGTGTCACAGGGGGATCCTAACAGCTGCATGTATTGGAAGCTAAGCATCAGAATGTCAGCCACAATTTGCTTTCCTTGGAGGGGTGGAAGGAATCACTGGAATGAGCTGCCCCAGCATGGAAACACAGACACACCATTTGCCATAGCCTGACACAGACTGTCCTGGAGCAAGGTAAAGCTCCAGAACATCTGCATCAAGAGCTCTCTTGTGAAGCCCAAGGTGAGGTCACTTTGGGTGAGAATGCACAATGAATGATGAATGTTTTATGATGTTAGTTACTGCTGGGCATGGCATAGATGGTATAGAATAAGAGATGGATTATGTTCTGGTTTCACGTGGGAAACTAGTTGGGACAGCCTGTTGAACCTGCTGAAAAATATTTGATACCACGCTGACATCATGCCAGCTTTATATAAAAAAAGTGCTGTCTGAAGCTAAGTATCATGAGGCTTGCAGTTTGGATTGTAACATAAGATGCCCCCTGTTTCTGGGGGCTGCTGCTGGTTTCCAGTTTGGGTTGTTGGTCTCTTCCACTTGGCTGTCTGCGGGCTTGAAGGGCACTTGGCATTTTATGGTTGGCTTGCTTCTGCCACTATGGTGCTTCTGTGGCTGCTGCTTCTATGGTACTTGCAAATTATATTACATCCATTAAATTTGCTTTATCTCAACCCACAGGGCTTTTGGTTTCTTATTTCTTTTTTTTTTTTTTTTTTTTTTTTTTTTTTTTTTTTTTTTTGAGATCACTCCTGATCGTGGGGACTGAGTCTTGTTAGAGCAGGCTATCTTAAACCAGGACACATAGTCAACAGATTTGCTTGAAATGTATTTTAAAGAGAACCACTCCTGAAAGAAAACATCGGTTATTTTTAATCATTTATGTGTACAAATAACTCCATTTGGAGATATTGCTACGAAAGGCGCAGAGTTTCCTCAGCTTCTTAGTGATTCAAGTATTAAGTTTTCATCTAATGATTTTCTGAAAACATTTGGAACAAATAAGATTCAAAAACCTAATCCTTCAACACATTTTAATGCAGCAACTGAATAATTTTATATATCTTTATATAAATGTAGAAGCTTAGTACTTACTGATAGCAAGAGATCCTACAAATTTACACTAGTCTGTGCTGGAGCTGTGCAAGCTTGGTTGCTTTAGAAGGTGTTAAAATGAGTTCTAGTCTTTCTTTCAAGGAATCAAAATAACAGAGAAAAGCTAATATGAACCTTCCAACACAGGGAGGTCATCAAAAGGAGAATGAAGCTGTTCAGAGTAACACATGGACAGAGGCTAAGAGACAATGGGCATAAATCAAAACAGAAAATGTTCTAACTGGGTGTAAAGATAAAATCTTTAACTCTTAAGGACAGGCAAGTATTGAAAAAGGTTTCCCAGAAAGGCTGTGCAGTCTCTCCATCCTTGGAGAATTTCAAGACAGAACTGGATAATGGACTGAGCAACCAAGTTTACTCTTATAGCTGTACCTGCTTTGACTTTGAGCAGAAGTTTGAACTAGATATCAGCTGATAACCCTTTTCAAGCTGTTTTATCCTGTGCTCTAAAGGGAAAAGAAGTATTTTAAAATTTCACAAAAAGTTTAGAGAGTAGTATACCAAAAAAAAACAATCAAAAAAACCCAACACCAACCAAACAAAAAGGCTACCTTCCAAAAAAGTCTATGCAACCTGAAGAGCTGAATTCTTTCTTCACTAAGTTGCTCTTTGTAAAGGTATTACTTGTCCACTTATTTTTGGAAAGTATTCAGCTCAATAGGTTCCTCTGTTTTCATTTCTATCACACATACCTCCTCCTCACATGAGGAAAAGCTTTCTAGAGAAACTCAGGTATGAAAATCCACATAATTGTCATTTAAGAAGAATAGTTACATTTGGCTAAGCATCGAAGTCCAGTTTCTGGAACAGCCACTGGACTAAATTCCCTATTAGCCCAAATATAAATGATCCAGTTTTGAAAGCTATTTTTCAGTTGCTTCATTTTCTTTCACTACTAAATTTCTTCCACATATAAAATAAAACTTTTCTAAACTTAGGACCTCCTACAGTCCTCCTAAATCTCACCTTATATTCTCTTTTCCACACACTCTTCCCACCTACCTGTTTAAGTCTAATGGCTGCTTGTAGCTTTTCCATAACTGTCTCTTGATTTTGATTCCAGATGGTGGATGAGTTGTTGTTGGTAATGTAAGATTTACATGATGTGATCATCTGATTGGTCACCTAAAAGCAGTATTAACCTTGGGGGAAAAAAATCTCAAGACAAAGCAGATTTGCCCTTCTTTATACAGTATCATCCCACACCTCTGACAACACTAGCTTAAAGCCTGCAAACTAGTGATGCCAAATACCAGCTACACAGATTGTCCTCATTGCAATACCACACCTCCAGACCATTACACCACCCAGATGTTGTTGATCAGCCACGCTCATCCTAAACACCTTATACCAAACGTGAAATGACACTGAGGACTGCAAAGTCATAAGACTTTGGAACTTCTAAGAGCAAAGTTAAATCAAGGGCCCAAGAGACTATGATAATTAAGGAATAGGAAGAAATTATTTGCAGTAAGGATGGTGAGACACTGAAACAGGTTGCCCAGGGAGGCTGTGGATGCTTCCTCCCTGAAGGTGCTCAAGGCCAGGTTGGATGAGGCCTTGAGCAACCTGGTCTAGTGGAAAGGTATTCCTGCCAGTGGGAAGGGGGCTGGAACTAGGTGATGTTTAAGGTCCCTTCTTTCCCAAACCATTCTATGATTCTATGAAGAGATTTCCCTTCTAACCACATTTCATACATTATGCAACTATAAAGAGGTTTAAGGGCTATACAAATTTGATATAATTGGTTCTGCAAAAAACAGTTCATAATAGGCAAAACTTATTGAGGCAAAAAAATCTCTTGATCTGTTTACATCAGGGCTGAGATTAGCCCTGACCTTCAAGAAGTCTTAAAAACTTCTTACAACTCCAAATAACAAAAATTAAAATAAGTTCTAACAAGAAGAAGTTCTATCACTATTTTCAGTTCTCTGTGTAGTTAAAAAAGTAGCATTGAATTAACCAAAAGTAGCATTAAATTGACCAAAATGCTGCCTCTTCAATTGCTTGGTCTCTTTCTTTTTCCTGTGTCTCTCTCAAGCAACAACACACACAAAAAAATCAGACCATTTCCTTTCACACTGTAGCACCAACCTTCACAAATAGTGAGGATATCTTCTCAGATGTGTTGTAATACTGAGAGACACTCTGAATCATTTTAATTGCATTTATGAGACCTGGAATAGCATCCATCATGGACACCTGGAAAGAAACACACAGTCTGAACTTTGTCTGAAGTCCCTTCCCAATCCTAACAATTCTACGATTCTGTGATTCTAAATATCAGTGAGGGAACGGCTCACTCTCACTGACACAATGGCTTCCACCCCAAGGGCTACACCTTCTCAAAACTAAATGTCTTTAAAGCTGGCATCACTTCCTCCTTGGTAAAAGCCAGTATGAGGAGAACAAAGCAAACCAAGTTCAACAGACCCTGCACAGTGCCAATAGCCAGCATATTTACGTTAACTTTATTTTCTATGGGTATCATACTAGCCTTTCACAAGACAGACTCAAATATGACATTGGGAAATGCTGAAGGAACATGCTGTTCTAATAAACTCCAGTAAATGGAAACAAACAGAGCCATAACACGGTTGCCCAGAGCAATGTTTGGAAGCAATTTCACTTTAGGAAAAGTGTGGAGAGAGAGAGGGAGAGGTAGGAAGGTCAAAGCTCTAAGTCTTCATTGCCAATTAAAATATTTCTCTCACTAGTAAGACACATACAGTCAATTGCAAAACCAGTTTTAATAAAAGCAACCATTTGCTGTCTACTTTAGCAGATAATGGGACTGTGAAAATCCCTCCTATCCCCTGTTTTGGGCTGTCTGTTTTTGTTTACTACCCAGTACACTTCTGTCATTCTATTATTATGGTATAAGAAGTTGATTTGCATTTACACACTAATATTTACATAAACATATTTATTTTTTCCTAACCCAGTAAGCTGAAAATTGTCTAATAAACTTCAGACTATATATGACCTGGGTGCCAACTCAAAGACAAAAGACCAGCCTTTGCCTTTAGCATAACACTAGGTTTGCTCCCTGCTTACCCCCGTTGCCCCCCACTTTTTTTAATCACAAAAATTTCACTTCCTCCCATAGCACAGAATCCAGTTTTATCATCAGGCCCAAAGCTTCATGGATACCATGGCAATAAAATAACAACTGCTTTATTTTTTAGCTAGAAATTCCCACTAGGCCACTTCTAGTGTAACTGAACAAGTGTGAAACTGGAGAATAATACCTAAAATGCTATCTATGTAATTTCCAAACTGTTCCTAAAAAATACATTCATTTTACTTGTCTCAAGAGATTTAAGCTAGAGAATTTAGAAGCTGTGCTTACAGGATCACTATTGTATAAGGAGTCACAACATTTTTCCAGAGAATATAGATACTTCACATTATCTTTAGCTTCATTTGCGGCATCTGTGATGCAAATATCCAGTGCTCGCCAGTTCTAAGAATAGAAAGTTGAAAAAAAAAAAAAAATAAACCATACATTGCAGAAAAAACAGTTTGAAATCTATGTTGTCATTAGCCTTTAAACACATTTGAAAGCACAGATCTTTTACTTCAGTTACATTTGTTTACCCAAGAGGAGGAACAGGTCCTTGTTTTCCGCTCATCTCAAAAAGTTATGTATTAATGTCAAATCAAGCTGCTGTAAAATATATAGACATCATCTGTTAACTGCTCTTGCAAGACAGACTGATGAATATATAACAATGCTCTTGTTTCACACATCTCTCATTTTGATGAGCCAAGCCTTTTTGTTTTATTCTTTTTTCTGCTTGTGATGTATCGTTGTTTTGTCAGTATCAGAAATTATTAACCCACAAGCAGTTTTGACAGACACTAAGAACATGAGAAAGAGATTTCTTTTTTTTACTTTTCATTAACTATACAATGAAATAGTTCCTTTTTCTGATTTAATTATTAACTTTTCAAATATTTATAGGTGTTTCTTTCTACTGAGCCATGTAGATACAGTATATTATCAGCTTTCATAGAATTAATAAGGTTGGAAAAGACCTCAGAGATCATCAAGTCTGACCTATTACCTAACACCTCATAACTAACTAAACCATGGATTCAAGTGCCATGTCCAATCCTTTTTTGAACATCGCCAGGGACAGTGACTCCACTACCTCCCTGGGCAGCCCATTCCAATGGCAAATTACTCTCTCTGTGAAGAACTTTCTCCTCAACTCAAGCCTAAACTTCCCCTGGTGCAGCTTGAGACTGTGTCCTCTTGTTCTGGTGCTGGTTGCCTGGGAGAAGAGACCAACCCCCTCCTGGCTACAACCACCCTTCAGGTAGTTGTAGACAGCAATAAAGTCTCCCCTGAGCCTCCTCTTCTCCAGGCTAAACAACCCCAGCTCCCTCAGCCTCTCCTCACAGGGCTTGTGCTCGAGACCTCTCACCAGCCTCGTTGCCCTTCTCTGGACATGTTCAAGTGTCTCAATGTCCTTCTTAAATTGAATGGCCCAGAACTGGACACAGTACTCAAGGTGTGGCCTAACCAGTGAGGAGTACAGCAGCAGAATGACTTTTAGGCATTTCTAGTCTTTGCATTTGTCATAACTCAAAATAGAAACCTTCAGCAGTTTGGATTTAGCAGCAGTGAGTACTCCAAGCACTGCCTTCACATCTGGGCTCTTCAGCTGATCTGTAAGGTAGTTGAACTTAGACAATCTCTTTTTCCAGTAATCAAGCTCTGCTCGCGGTCCAAGGTCATCAGCTTCCTTTCTCAATCGGTCATTTTCTGCAAGAAACTTTTATGATACAGTAATATGAGTGAGTCAAGATAGTATTTTTTATCTATATGGATTAATTAATCATTTAACTCCTAATATTGATGTCCTGTAATAAATGACCTAATACAGACACTGAATCACATAAGAGATATGTATTTTGCTTGACCTTTTCAGTTCTGAGTTAAAGAGGGAGTAGTATCTCAAAAGCAATGTTAGACAACTACATTTTTCTGCAAATTACCTGCAAAGCAGGTTTCAAACTACAATTTTTTTGACCACTGAGAGAAATGCTCACTGAATTACTGTGTTCCTTTTTCTTTCATTGAATTCACTGTTCTCTACTTTAAGAATAACTGATTATCAAAAACAGGGGGCTAAGCCTCCAAAGACATTTGTGTGCTCTTTTGAGTATTAAATGGGAAAAGCTCTCAATCATATTCTTACTGAGAAGTAAAAGCACACAATAAATTCCAATAGTACTTTATACAGAGAGAGATCACATCTACCTTTATAGAAAGGTATGACAAAAGGATTGAAATAATTTGCCAATAAGCAACTGTCATATTTCACATGTTTGGCCACAGTATCACCTGTTCAATTTGTTTGGTCCATCCTTTCATGCAAACTTCTATTCTTTCAAGAGCATCTGCACTGTTAGCAACCATGACGTAATCTGAAGGTCCTTTTAGAGTTTTCAGATCATATGTTTCACATTTCTTCAGACTGACCTAAAATGAGTTTAAAAACCCTGAAATGCTGAAATGTTCATGACAAGTAACACAGAAACTTTAATTCACCAGTCTGGCAGTTGTCTTCTCATGCCCTTTCTTTTACAAAGGCTGAGTAGAAATTAACGGTTATAGCAACTGTTTGTCATACAACAATCATTCTTAGTTTAAGAGTGGACACAGCCATTGGACAATCAAAAAGACAATAGCTCTAAAGTACTGGTTGCAGAACAAATCAAGAGAAGTACCTGCAGAGTCCTTAAAGCCACAAATCAATGTACAAGATACAGACAACAAACAGAAGTGTTGTTTCTGCCTCCAGTTTAACAAAAGTGATTTTCAGTACTCTACAACAGCAGTTAATTCAAAAGCTCTGGAGCAAGAGACATTCTACAGCTAGCTACATCTCTGTTTGCTGCATGAACATGCTTACCTTTTGCAGCAGACTTTGCTGAGTTCCTGAGAGGACACTAACAAATGCTTCAAGGGAACAAAGGAAGTCCTGTTTAACATTGGAAGCCTGCTGAGGTTCAGCAAGTTCAACCCAGACACGGTCCATAGTTTGCAAAGCTGGAATGAAGATTTCTGATATCAACTGCTCAACACTTTTTAGTAAGCCATCTCGACCTACATTCATCATATTAAAATTCACTTCCTGTAAAAGAAGCACAACACAGGTTAAAATAGAGAGCAAATTTTGCCATTGTATTTATTCCAGTCTGACGGCCTTGAGAATCTCAAATGCTCTTCAAGAAGGAGCAGCACAATTCTTAATAGCAGGGGCTGTGGAATTTGCACAGGGTCACAGTTTGTCATACAAAACTGAGGAAATTAAGGTCTGAAACATGAAATAACTTGTATGAGGTGTCTTCAGGCATTTTTTTCTTTTCAACTTGTCTTTCCCACTTTTAAGGTATTCTCTGCTATCAGCAAGGACTATATCATTGCTTGCAGATAAGCCTGTCTTATGTGTCTCAAATCACCAGCTTCTAAATATTGTCAGTACACAAAAATATCCTCATATGTTCAATAGTATGTAATTGATTAAAATCTAAGGCAGACCTTTCAAAATCATCCAAAAATAAAGAGGTAAAGCATAAAACTTTAAATAATATATGTGTAGAAATCAATCACTCAGTGATGGCAGCCAGCTCATCCACTCTTCGCTCTTCTATGTCTTGCCTATCTGGGCAGAACACAGTTGTATAAGTTTTTCCGAAGAGGTGGGTGAAGTTAAAATTTGCTGCCATAGGAGTTGTACTTGAAAGTTCTCATCCTGAAGAGTATAGAAAGTTTTTCACAACATTTAATTCTCATTCAGCTCATCACTCTAATTTTAGCACTTCCATTAATTTGCATACAACTGTACCTATATTACCTATATTTTACTCTGTGCACCTCGTTACTAAACGCTTGATCCAGCTTTGTCCACTCCAGATTATCATAGACATCTACCAGAAAATAATTTTTTATGTATGATTTTCATATAGGCTCTCACAAATAGTCATTTTTATTTGCTTCTTTCAATGGATTTGCTCGAACTTACTGAAATGTAAGAGCTTATGGTTTAGGTATTGACTAATTACTCTTTGTTATTCTGGATTGTCATACATTTTCTTTCTTAGCATCATTTCCTCATAGCAATGACACACTTCAAGTTGCTGCAGCTAGATAATGTTGGTTTTTCCATTTCCTTTCTTTTTTATCCTATATTTCATTCAGAGAGTGTTCTTTTGCTCATTCCTCTCCCTCAAAGGCAGTCAAATTGTGGGCTGAGAGCTAATATCCCAAGATGAAAATGTGTTTTAAAAGAGGTTGTATACAGTGATCAGCAGGTACTGGCTCTTACCTGATAGATATTCTCAGTTGTGATGGGTTTGAAAAGACTAGATCTAATGAAGCAAATACATATGCCAGTTAAAGCTAGTTCTCTTCCCTCTGTCACAAATACTTTAGGTATTTTCTTCTTTGTCAAATGAGAGTTCATTCCTGCTCCTGGAAGGCTGAAGTGCTCTACAGATTCAAATGAAAGAAGCATTTAAAAGTCATTGATTATTTATCCATGAAAAAGTTTTCTAAACTGTTCGGCTACCATTTGTGCATCTCCAAGTCCCAGCTCCCTGGAGTCACTTCATGGGATTATCCACAGACAACATGCAGGATCCAGTTTTCTCATAGCAAGGTAAGAACTATTTCATCTAGTTTTGCCATTATTACATCAAGATCTTCTATTTATCTTAATTTTTTTTCTCTATTCCTTCCAAGTAAAGGTTCAGGCTCAAGATTGTCTTTCAGAGCTCACTCTCACACAGGTGTAGATAATGCTTTGTTGCTTTATGAGAAATATGTAGACATAAGCCTAACATATGGGGGTGGGGAAAAAAAGCAAAAAGAGTGCTTCTGAAAATGAGGAGAGATATGCCACAGCATATTCTTTGAGAGAAAACAAAAAAAAGAAGAGGGGAAAAAAAAGAAAATGAAAGAATAAGCTAACTATGAGGGACTTTTCTTTCTTTTCTTCTTCCCCCAACATAAAAATGGCGCTCCCAAGTTTAGGCTGTTGGTAATACTTGTATCACAGAAGTGATCAGAATCACCAAGAAGGAGTACTGGCTTTGCAGTGGAAAAAAATCCACTTAAATTGTGGGTTTGGCCATGTTCCATTACTAGTTTTCTAGTGTTACTTCAGAGTAAAATCACATCTCGGTAAGACAGACACTGCAACAACAAAAAGATCAAAAAGTGAATTGTTGATATCAGTAGTTAAAGAACAACATCCAAAAGTTTGCAAAACATCATAGGTCCCTTGCCCTTTTTTGCCTTCTGGCATATGACCACCTGCCCCAGAGATCCCTGTTTTGGATAAGGACCCATTAGTCCCTTTCCCACCCTTTTGTTCACCTTTCCACCTCTCCTTTTAACCACAGCTTTTGCAGAAGTCTCTTTTGTTTTTTACCTCAGAAGTACATCAAGGGCTCTGTCACCAGCAAAACAGTCTTGACATAGAGTTTTATTAATTTCATGTATTACAAATTAACATAAATTGCACTACCCTTGTACTTCAGTAATTACAGAGGCTAGATGCACAATAATTATCCCAGTTTTCAGGGGGTTCCCACAGTCTGTGGAGCTGGAGTAGGTAATACTCTCTGCAGCTTCTTCAAGGAAATGGCTTAAAGCTATGGTGTTGCTGTGCTGGTTACTGGTATGTTATGATGTGGTTATTCCACTGGTCATTCACTTAAGCAGGTATTCCTATGCAGTGTCATCATTTATCAGTAATCTCACCCAACTGAGAGATGGAACACTTTCTCATCTTTGGAGGGTTTCAGATATCCTTGGGACACCAACAGCAGCCTGCTTCTGTTGTCGTGCCTCTTAAATGTGTGCCTGGTCTTGCCAACGTAATAAAAATCTTTCCCAGTAGCGCTTCTTGGAGATCTGCTCCAAGGCTAGATAATTATGAATTATGACCACCAAATCACGTCCCAAAGTGCCACATCCACACATTTATCAAACACCTCAAAAGATGGTGAATCCATC
The DNA here is from genome assembly GCA_033816785.1 of Picus viridis. Lineage (NCBI taxonomy): Eukaryota > Metazoa > Chordata > Aves > Piciformes > Picidae > Picus > Picus viridis. Next base: position 26,480,931 of record CM066575.1, read on the forward strand.
ACACCCCTGGACAATCTATTCCAATGCCTGACCACTCTCTCCATAAAGCAATTTTTTCCTAATATCCAATCTAACCCTCTGCTGGCACAATTTCAGGCCATTTCCTCTTGTCCTATCACCTGACACTAGAGAGAAGAGACTGATCCCCATCTCACTACAACTTCCCTTCAGGTAGTTGTAGAGAGCAATGAGGTCTACCCTCAGCCTCCTCTCCTCCAGGCTAAATAATCCCAGTTTCCTCAGCAGCTCCTCATAAGACTTGTTCTCTAGGCCCTTCACCAGCTTTGTTGCCTTCCTCTGGACATGCTGCAGCAACTCAATGTCTCTCTTGCAGTGAGGGGCATCTGGGTGGCTGCCTGCCATGTGTGCAAGTAAATGCATAGTTCTGGGGAGATATGTTGTTGTGCTAACCATCTTACATGGAACTTTAAATAGACTGGAGACCTGCAGCTCTCCAAGCAGGAGAAGCATTTCATTCTCCTCTAATTAGACAAACTTCTCAAAGTGGGGCATTAGAGCAGGGCTTTGATTCCTGGAGAAATTCATGGCTCCACAGGCTGTTTGCCAGACTCACTGGGGGCAAGGGAGGAATGTGACTTAGCAGGAATTCCCATGCAGGGAAGCTGGAAGGGTAGATATAGGTACATGTTTACGTAAGTATAAACACGCATACTTAAATTGATAACCATAGATAAATTTACAAGGCCTTTCTTGTGCATCTAAGGTAAACAAGTGGGGCAAGATCCCATTAACCAGTCCCAGGGTCTCAGTGCTCACATAGTACCTGACTAGTGTCCACAGTGGCAGCACTGGGGCCTCTGGGACTGAAGCCCTGGGCAAAGGGAGGATGTCCTTGTCACAGAGGTCCTGAGTTGCCTCCACAGTAAGTGAGAAGGAAGCTTCCCTCAGAAGGGTGGCAGTATGGGGGCACTGGGGAAAAGAATGGGATATGAGCAGAAAGGACTTCTGGGATAATGGCCTTGTTACCCATAATGCAGGCATCCTAGGGCCATTAGCCATGTAACGGGACTATTTGGATGGAGAGTCATGTGCATGTGCAGACTGGTGGCATGACTCGAGGGGAAAGGACAGAGCACCTGTCACTGCTCACCTTGTGTGAGTCACCTTTCAACTATCAAAAACCATTTCCCAGGCCCCTAGGCAAGAGATTCTGGGCTTGCAAGGAAATATCTTGCTGCTGTATACAAGCAATGTGCAGAAGTGCTTTAATAAGCTTCAGTAATATCATCAACCCTCATTTTGTAACCACAGATTGATGTCCCAGCCTGACCAAATTTGACTTGCTTTAAGCCCCAGTTTATAACAACTTTACTATTTCTTTTTACCTTGCACACTTGCTCAGCACAGCTATAATATGTCATAGGAGAACCCAAAGTTGCTTTACCGTTATCTGTTGTCTCCATGTTTTGATAGTAGAACATCAGATGACGCAGACCTCCAGGGGCCAGGAATTTGTCAATGCGCTCTATCTGTTAGAGATTGTGTTGGAAGTATTATGCATAGCATCCCCACTACAAAAAGTATAACTACCTCCAGTTTTTAACATAAAGAACTGATAAACATTCATCACATTATCATTGCTCAATAACAAAGTTATACAAGGCCTAGTTACAGCCCCCCCAAAATGACTGTGTTTCCTTGTCCTTTAACAACACATGCATACTTAATTGACTCATTTAAATTTCTCCATGCTAAACACAACTGAATATAGCCAGGCCATGTTTACATTTACCGAAATCTCTTACTGTATATGCTGTGTATCATCCCTCAAACTGAGGTCTCAGGGCATTTTGTCATTTAGGCTTCTACCAGTATGTATGAAAAAAAAGGTCAAAGAAAGTCTAACCCCTCAGATGAGGAAGAATGGCAAACTGGTAACAACAGATGAGAAGAAGGCTGACGTACTCAACAAAAGTTTTTGCCTCAGTCTTTGCCAGCAACCTCTCTTCCCATGTCTCCCAAGTCAAGATAACTGGGGAGGCAGAAAGTCTCTCTCCCTCTAATAAAAGATCAAGTTCATTACCACCTGAGGAAGCTGAATACGCATAATTCCATGGGTCCTGACAAGATCTTAGAATCATATAATCATTCAGGTTGGAAGAAATGGAAAAGACAACCAAGATCATCAAGTCAAACCATCAACCTAAGACCACCAAGGCCACCAAACCATGTCCCAAAGTGCCATGTCCATATGTTTCTTGAACACCTCCAGGGACAGCAACTTCACCTCCCTGGACAACCTATTCCAATGCCTGACACTCTCACATTAAAGAATTTTTCTTAATATCCAATCTAACCCTCCCCTGGCACAGTTTCAGGCCATTTCCTCTCATTCTATCACCTGATACTAGGAAAAAGAGACTGACTCCCATCTTACTACAACCTCCTTTCATGTAGAGTTCAATGAGGTCTTCCCTCAGCCTCCTCTTCTACCGCCTAAACAATCCCAGTTCCTCATAAGACTTGTTGTCTAGATCCTTCACCAGCTTTGTTGCCCTTGTCTGGATAAACTCCAGCAACTCACTGTCCTTCTTGTAGTGAGGGGCCCAAACATGAACACAGAAAGTGTGGCCTCACCACTGCCAAGTATACATGTACAATCACTTCCCTGCTCCTGCTGGTCACATAAATCCTGATACAGGATAGGATGTTCTTGGCCTGCTTAGCCACCTGAGCACACTGCTGATCCATGTCCAGATAGCTGTCAACCAGCACCCCCAGGTCCTTTTCTGCCAGGCAAGGGCCCTGAGGGATTTGGCTGATGTATTTGCCAAACCTCTCAATGATATTTGAAAAGTCCTGGCAGTCAGGTGAAGTCCTTGGTGACTGGAAAAAGGGAAACATAGCACTAATGTTATAGAATTGTAGAAAGGAGGACCTCTGGAACCTGTCAGCCTCACCTCTGTGCCTAGGAAGATGTTCTCCTAAAAGCTATGCTATGGCATATCGAGGAAAGGGAGGAGATTTGAAACAGCCAGTATGGCTTCAAAGACAAGTCCTGTCTAACCAGTCTAATGGCCTTCTACTATGGAGTGACTAAAGCAGTGAACAAGGGAAAAGCTACAGATGCCATCTCCTGGACTTCTGTAAGGTCTTTGGCATTGTTCCTCACAACATCCTTCTCAAAAAATTAAATAGATACGGATTTGATGAGTGGACTGTTTTTGGATAAGGAATGGGTTGGGTAGTCAACAGCTCAATGTCCAGATGGAGACCAGAAGTGGTGTCTCCCAGATGTCCATACCAGGACCAGTACTGTTTAATATTGTAGTAGGCTAAAGCACCATTAACTGCCTGTTTCACACCAACATGGAAGTGAGGGACAAGTAACACACACAAAATCTGAGTTGAATTAAAGAGTTAAGATAAAAAGAGTTTAATATAAATGGGATAACATAATGCACAGTCACCATAACCTATTTGCAGAAAAAGCACAGCAGAAAGCAGCAGCAAACAGAAGCAAGAAAGCTAAACCACTACATTGCTCCCTCTCATGCTGCCATGCCTGAAGAAAAGAGCCAACATCCAAAATGCAGAACCCAAAAGCAGCAACCAGAATAGGAAGTCTCTCATGTAACAATCTGAATTTCAAGCCCTGTAATACTTTGCTCCAGATAGCATTTTCATTTTGAAGCTGACATGAGGCAGGATGGTACGAATAGCAGCAGATTTAAACTCAATCCATGACAAGGCCAAGTGCAAAGTCCGGCACATGGGCCAGAGCAAGCTTTGGTATCAATACAGGCCAGGGCATGATATGATTGAAAGCAGCCCTGCAGAGATTTTGAGGCCAGTGTCCTGTATAACCAACAATAGCTCAGGTCATCTAGTGCTTTGCCTAGGATCAGTCTCAAAAACCTCTTGTAGTCAGTCAGATCACTTCACAATTCAGTTTTGTCAAGTAGATTTCACCTGATTAAGTTTCCTAATCTGGATCACAATGTAGTCTCATAAATGCTGGTGACAGTCTAATGGAAACAACAAAATGCAGCCTGCCTGCTGTTGACAGGATCCTTGAACTTTTACATACTTTATATTCAAGGATTGAGAGGTGTCACAGTGTGGATCTAGCACAAAACACAGTCACATATTTTACTGTACTATCTCTACACACTGGAAAGAAGAAGTTCTGATCAATTTAAAAATTAATACTGTTACATCATTACTGTTACTGTTACTGTTACATCATTAGGTCCTGAAACTAAGGACATTTGTGTTCAACTTAACTACAAAATGCTGAGAAATATTTTTTTTATTAAAAGGTTCAAGTAATCTCAGAAACAAAGTCTGACAACTATCTCACCAAGTATTTAATGGTAATATCAGTTCTAAAGCACACTATGAGCTTCACTATCAATTCGTCAGAGTACCTGGTTACCATCAAGAATAGCATCTTCTACTTCTGCTTTATCCAGATTCACACAAGAGGCAACAATATCCAGTAAATAATCATGTCTGCCATCCAGCCAAGCACGTTTAGCCTCTCTCTCTTCCTTGAGCTTTTGCTGTTATAAAATACAAAAATGGACAATGAAGAATTCACAATTTATTCTGAAGACAAAAATAAAGAAAACTCTAACATTTATTTTGAAAAGTAAATGCTACTACATTCTTTCATACTTCTGCTTTATGCTTTTAAGGCACTCTAATTTTTTAGAACAGTGGTTTCCTGTGGTCTATTTTCAAATTTAGTTCAACATTTCTGTCATCCATAATTTGTATTATCTTATTTGTTGAAAGGTTCTGTAGGAGGGGGGAAATCACACACACACACACAAACAAACCAACCCACACCAATACCAATGCATTTTATATACACAGCTCTGTCATTCTAGAAGTTATCTTCAACATCCTATGTCCTTAGTCCCAGCTTTTCAGTCTAGTCACACATGGCCATCAAGAAGGACATTGAGACACTTGAACATGTCCAGAGGAGGGCAACAAGGCTAGTGAGAGGCCTCGAGCACAAGCCCTATGAGGAGAGGCTGAGGGAGCTGGGATTGTTTAGCCTGGAAAAGAGGAGGCTCAGGGGAGACCTTATTGCTGTCTACAACTACCTGAAGGGTGATTGTAGCCAAGAGGGGGATGGTCTCCTCTCCCAGGCAACCAGCACCAGAACATGAGGACACAGTCTCAAGCTGCACCAGGGGAAGTTTAGGCTAAAGGTGAGGAGAAAGTTCTTCACTGAGAGATCGTTCGCCATTGGAATGGGCTGCCCAGGGAAGTGGTGGAGTCACCATCCCTGGAGGTGTACAAGAGGGGATTGGACGTGGCACTTGGTGCCATGGTTTAGTCATGAGGTCTGTGGTGACAGGTTGGACTTGATGATCTTTGAGGTCTCTTCCAGCCTTGGTGATTCTGTGATTCTGTGATTTACTCATAGAGAAGATACAGTAAGTGTTCTCTAATAAAGACATATGCAGCTTGAGGAAACTAGGGCTTCATGCATTATCACTTTACTATAACGAGAAATAAAACAAACCACAAGCCTCAAGGTACACAAGTGTTTACAAATGTTCTTAACTACAGCTATTACACCATTCTTCAAGCAGTATGCCTACTCTTCTAATTAAATTGAATTCCCATATGTAATATACCTCATTACACCACAGACAAAATAGCCTTCTGGAGCAGTTACTGGTATCATTGTGCTTGCAGATTACAAGATTTAACATAATCTCATTTCAAAAGAAATTCAGAATGATGTTTCATTGGTGGTAAATTCAATCTTTATTTCCCTGGTGATTATAGAGTTCCCAGATTTTTCATAAAGTGTGCACAAGAGCTTTATTCACAACCTTCTGCACAGCCAATAGGACTTGCATAATATAATTTACACCCTTACATGAATATATTTCCTACTTTCAGAAGGAAATTTCAAATATTTGGTAAGCTCATAATTACTGCCCTGCCTTCATAAATACTGAATGCATTGTAAATGCTTTTCCATGTAAAAGACAAACATATAAATCCATTTCTTTACACAGATATGCCTGAGGAATGTAGTAGCAGATTAATCTTTATGCTATTTTACCTCTGTCATTTCCTAACATGGTCTCCACTTTCACAAAAGTGAAAAGTCATCACAGGACTGGCCTTCCCTAGATGATCTCAAATCAGGATATAAAATTTTCCTCCTAGTTAGATATACAAAAAGTAACCATTTTGGACTGAATCAGCTTCACACTAAATAATAACAACAGAATCCTTAAAAAATGTTTTTTCAGTGATTTAAGCTTCTTCAAATTCTTTAACAGAGAAAAACACAGCCAGTACTCTGCCAGTTAGGTTCTATTTAATTTGGGGGGTGGGGGAGCAGAACTCTTTTTGTTTTAAACTACAGAGATACTACTTTTCTGTTCTGCTATTCTGAGTATAGAACTCCAGATACATTGCTACACTGGGTATCCACCTTACATTGGTCTTCAGTTCCCAGCTCCACCTATATGAATGGCCCTTGACATGTCCATGGCCTCCGTTTCTTTTACAGACTAATGTTTATATAAACCTACAATCATGAGCACCTTGTTCTCAATGTGGGCAGTCGTGCCCTGATGTTTGTTCCTTTAGCTGCAGTGTCTCAAGTTCTACAACAAATACAGTAACTATTGTATATAGTTGTTCACACAGTAGTATTATGCAACATTTTATGTCTAAGCCTAGTAGCAAGAACATTTGTTAATATGTCACAAAAACTTTAAAGTTTTTTTAGCTAATTGTGTCACTTCCAGAATGGATTAGCATTGTTTGTTGGGTATCTCTCTAATGCAAATTGCATGCATGCTTTCCTGACAGTTGCTACAATGCAATTCAAGAACACACACTGCCTGTCATGCTTCATATTTTGATGCTCTGGCACTTGTAAGAACTACTTCTCCCCATAGGAAGCATTCCCATATCACAAATATTCACTTCTCAGTTGTGGTAGCCATCAGAAAACTTCTGTCTCACCCAGAAGCTAGAATGGAAACTGGTTAAAATATGCTTCCAATGGTATACTACTTTACATTTTTAAGATATTGTTTACTTAGAATTAGGAATCTCAAAGAATGAATGGCAAGAAAATGCTGACCTTCTTACCTGTCATTCTTCAAACACACCCATCTTTACAGGCCAAACAAATGAACAAAAGGCTCACAGAGAAGAAAGTGGATTTCCACTTTCAGTTTCAGTTTCTTCAAGATTTTTGCACGGAGCTGTATTTCAGGCCCTTAATACTTTTGTATCAAGTCTCAAGTAAAAGAATTAACTAAGCTATTCAAAAATTCAGTCTTTGGACTTCAAGATGCTAACTCTAACTAGCCCCACATCTTGCTTCAAATCAACAATGTAGTCATGGCCTAAGAGTTTTTGTACATTTTACATCCTGAAGGATGAACTACAGAAGTACACATCCCTAAAAAGCATCCATACAAAAAAAGAGGAAAACAAAAAAGTTTACACAACTCAAACAGCACTTAACAGAACACTGAAAGAGTAAGATTTGAAGACAGAGGGACTGCTGAAACATGAGCTATCATGTGTAAGTAAGAGACGAATTGCTGATACGTGCAGTAACACACACAAACTTTGAAAATGATCAGCTGCTATTCTAATCAAGGTCATGAAACATAATGTCACCTGATGTAAGAAGATCCAGAGGGAACAGTATTTGCATGAGAGAAATGTTTTCTCACTTAGATATGGGGAAGGATTGTCCAAGTTTTTATAATTTACAATATTGGTTCTTCATTTAAAGAACAGCAGCACAACCACATTTACTCTTGGATTTCTTTCCAGTTATGAAAGTAATATAGACCCACAACAGATGCAAGTTCTAAGCTAAACTAATTAACCAAAAAATCCTTTGTCATGATTGGTCTTTTTATTACAAGTAACTGTTACGTGAAAGCTTAACTTTCCTAATACCAGAAATTTTGCACAACTTATTTCAGCAGATATCTTCTTGTGAAAGAGCAAAAAGCAATATTACAGAATCACAGAACCACAGAATCACCAAAGTTGGAAGAGACCTCAAAGATCATCAAGTCCAACCTGTCACCACAGACCTCGTGACTAAACCATGGCACCAAGTGCCACATCCAATCCCCTCTTGTACACCTCCAGGGATGGTGACTCCACCACCTCCCAGGGCAGCACATTCCAATGGCTAACGACTCTCTCTGTGAAGAACTTTCTCCTCACCTCAAGCCTAAACTTCCCCTGGCACAGCTTGAAACTGTGTCCTCATGTTCTGGTGCTGGTTGACTGGGAGAAGAGACCAACCCCCTCCAGGCTTCAGGCAGTTGTAGACAGCAATAAGGTCTCCCCTGAGCCTCCTCTTTTCCAGGCTAAACAATCCCAGCTCCCTCAGCCTCTCCTCATAGGGCTTGTGCTCAAGGTCTCTCACCAGCCTTGTTGCCCTCCTCTGGACATGTTCAAGTGCCTCAATGTCCTTCTTAAACTGAGGGGCCCAGAACTGGACACAGTACTCAATATGTGGCCTAACCACTGCAGAGTACAGGGGCACAATGACTTCCCTGCTCATGCTGGCCGCACTATTCTTGATGCAGGCACTTGGATTTGTTAAATGTCATCTTGTTTGACTCTGCCCATCTGTCCAGTCAGTCAAGGTCCCTCTGCAGAGCCCTTCTACCCTCTAACAGAACATCTGCTCCCAACTTGGTGTCAACTGCAAATTTGCTGATGACTGACTCAATCCCCTCATCCAGATCATCAATGAAGATATTAAAGAGGATGGGGCCCTGCACTGATCCCTGGGGTACACCACTAGTGACTGGCCACCAACTGGATGTGGCTCGGCCCTCCAGAGTGCTGCTGTCCAAGCCACGAGCTGACAGCTTAGCCAGCAGTTTGCTGTGGGGGGTGGTGTCAAAGGCCTTGCTGAAGTCCAGGTAGACTACATCCACATCCACCAGGTGGGTCACCTGATCATAGAAGGAGATCAGGTTGGTCAGGCAGTATCTGCCCTTCCTAAATCCATGTTGGCTTGACCTTATCCCTTGGCCATCCTTCAGGTGTGCAGTTATTGCCACCAAGATCATCTGCTCCATCATTTTCCCTGGCACTGAGGTCAGGCTGACAGGTCTGTACTTTCCAGGTTCCTCCATCCAACCCTTCTTGTGGATGGGCACCACATTGGCCAGTTGTATTGTAACAATGTATGTTAATATCCCTAAACCAATACTATTACCAACTTCTCCATTACAGAATGCAGTTGTTTATGTGCTTGTGAACACTCCAAATAGCATGAATGTTATTCAGGATGCAGTTCATAACCACACAAGTTAAAATTTGTCCGTGAACACAGTTTATCCAGCAAATGACGCATTCGGTTGTCACAATACTGTACATTACTTAATTTAAACATACTCAGCCTAAAGTCTTATGGATGAGCAATACGCTTGAAATGTACTAAGTTCAATAACAAGATTCAAAAAGTAAGAGTATGATATCATTAATTCACTGTCTTATTCAAAACTTTATTTAACCAACAGGCCATTTCACTGTGTCTCCTTTAACTTGCTCAGATGTTTTATACTGCATAAACACTGCTCATGGATTTCCCTGAAAAAAATTATAACTCCAAACCATTTCACACCTTCCAAGCACCCTGAGTTTTCAACAGACACCTTTTTATTTGCTCTTCTCTAAAAAAAGAAAACAACACATAGCCTAGAGAATTAGGGCAGTCCCTTTAGCTGACTCTTAAATCTCAAGTGTCAGCCAGAATTTTCCCATATATGTCATAAAGTTGCATTAACTCATGAACAGTTTCTTCAGATATGCAGCTTTTTTAATTTGTCTAAGGATCTTTATGATTTCTATGTTATATTGTGTCTCAATGCTATTGTCTTCAAAACTCTACTCCCATTTTACAAGTATAGAAAGAACACAACTAAACTGAAACTTTCCTTAGTGGTAGATCCTACCACTCTCTTGCTGCCAGATCAAGCTCTCTATTGTATTGGTATAACATTTGTGAAATTATACCCTTAACATATCACTGTTACAATCTTTACAAGATGCAACACCAGTAGTCAAATGCATAAATTTACCTTTCAACACAAATCAATTGGTACCCTATCAATTAATTTACAAGACCAGTTACACAAAAACCTACCTTTCATGGCAAGTACCTATCCCAAATACTATGTTTGGCTTTAAAAGGCAAAGTTAATCCACTTCAATGTTTTCTGAAAATAACCTGTTTACACCATTTAAAAACACATCTCTCTACATCCTCCCCTTCAATTCACACTTTTACTGAAATTATATAGTTATTACTATCAAGTTCAGTTTTCCTTACCTTTATAACTCTGCCAATGCTCCGTTTCCAGAGTTGCTTTCGTCCAGCTCTAAACATTCTACTATTTGATATGAACATCTAGTACTGTTTTTCATTAACAAGCCTTAAACCATGGAGCAAAGTTTTTGACTCTTCCCCCAACCTTTTAATCTGATTTAATTCCTTATCTGTAGGAACACTAGAAAAACTCTTAAAAATACAGTAAAGACATAAAAAGCTAGCAACTGTTAATTTCAGCTTTGTAGTTGAAATTCAGTTCTAATGTGCATTTAAATTACTTGAGGACTACTTTAGACTACTTTAGAAACTAAAGATCTCTAGCCACCACAATTTACTGCCTATATATTAGGAACTGAAAATTACTGCTACCAACCACAGTGTTGTTAAGGTGATAGTGTTTATACACAAACACCTCTCAGTACAATTCACCATGCTCACAGGCAGCAACCACTTGCAAAAGCCAATTTAGTAACTGCTTCTCTGATTTTTGTTTAGCCTTCTTAAATAATCCTCATGCCAACAGACACATTTGCTTCCTTGTCACAGATGATTGTTTAAATACATAGCAACAAGTCTTGCAGCTTTCAAATAGCCTTTACCTAGGCTACTATATTACTAAGTTTTCTATTCATATTTTTGATAGAAGCACATTCAGTCTCAGTTATTTTTCAGTTGTACAATGGTTGCTTAATACAGCAATTTTTTCTTCAGCAAAGAACATTAAGGATAGCTGTTCTTAAAATAGCCTTAATTTTTTTCCACTTCAGTGACAGAATTTTATCTGATATTCTCCTGAAAATGTCAAGAAAAACAAACTAATGATCCAATATTAGGAACAAGAAAAACAAGACATTTTACAGGTATTTCCAGTTTAGAATGCATGTAAATATTTCCACTCACCAGTGTGCATCATGTCTAAAACAGCTTGATAACCTCAGTGTTGATAAAAATCACAAGTAAACCCCATTTTCACAGTATCACAGTACATTAGAGGTTGGAAAGGACCTCCAGAAATCATCGGGTCTGATCCCCCTGTCAAAAGCAGGGTAGTCTACACAGGAATGCATCCAGGCAGGTTTTGAAAGTCTCCAGAGAAGAAGATTCCACAACCACTCTGGGTAGCCTATTCCAGTGCTCCATCACCCTCACTGCAAAGAAATTTCTCATGCGGAGCTGAAATCTTCTGTGTTCAAGCTTGAACCCATTGTTTCTTGTCTTATTAGTGCTCACGACCAGAAAGAGCTTGGCCCTCTCCACTTGACACTCACCCCTCAGATATTTATACACATTGATGAGATCTCCTCTCAGTCTTCTCTTCTCAAGACTAAATAGCCCCAGGGATCTCAGTGTCTCTTCACAGGGTAGATGCTCAAGTCCCCTAATCATCCTCATGGCTCTCCGCTGGATTGTCTCCAGCAGGTCTCTGTCTCTCTTGAACATTCCACACATTGTCTGATTTTTCCATACAATTTTCTCCACCTACTATAGTCCAATGTGATTGTATATACATGTTTGAAGGGAAGACTGAAAAAAATTGCATTTAGTGTGAAAGTAAACATTTATGGCTTTCACTGAACTCCTTACAACCTTCTGTGTTAAAATGAAACATCTATTAAATATTACACCTTGAGTTAATTCCTGGATGTATTCAGAACACCGAGGAATTATTTGCTGCTTTACATGGCACAGGTGATTTCAAATGTTAAAATCAGACCAAGAGGCTTAACTTTGCCAAGTATCAATAAAAGTGCTTTAAAACAAACAAACAAAAACCCCAAAAACCTAAGCTTAGAGAAATTTCTCAAAGAAGCATCTATGAATCTTGAATCCTCTTCATAAAATGATGTAATGTCATAGCAGCTGACTTACAGGTTTCAAAAGATATCAGAATATATCTGGAAGTGATCTAGTCCAGTCTTCTGCTCAAATCAAGTCCAATTAAAGAAGGGTTCCTCAGAGATATGTGCAGTTGAGTTTTGAGTATCTCAAAGGATAAAGCTTCCACAATGTCTTAGGCACTCTAACAGTATTTGACCACTCAACATAACAATTATTCTCATCTAACTGAAATCTCCCACATTCCAGCTTGTCTGTGTTGGCTCTTATTATCATACACCTTCATAGAATCATAGAACAGCCTAGGTTGGAAAGAAACCTCAGAGATCATCTACTCCAACCTCCCCATCATGGGCAGGGATGTCTCTCAACTAGTCTCAGCAGCTCACCAACCCCAGAGCTCAGCTCAATCCTGTCTCTACCATCCCATCATACATTAAGATCTCCTCTTTGCCTTTTCTTCCAAGGCTGAATAAACTCTTTTCTCTAAGTATCTTCTCATGCATAACACACCGCCCTCCTGGCCTATTGCTGAACTTGCTCTGTCAATTGGAGGGCTATTTCAGCCGCCTCTGTGGTCAGCATTCTTCACTGTGATGTGTTACTAGTTCAAGTTCAACCTGGTGCAGAACCTTCAGTCCTCTGTAAATCTGCAATCTAGCAAGCTGGCCACCAGCCTGCAGCATCATATGAGGTTATTCCATGCTAACTGTGGGACTGTGCACTTGCTTTCATTGAATTTCTTGAGTTTCTTGTCAGTTCATTTCTTAAGCTTGCCCAAGTTTGTCTGAATAGCAGCCCTGTCCCCCACACATCAGCCTCTGCCCCCTGTCTATATCAACAGTCTTGCAGAGAGTACATTTTATCCCATCATTCAGGTCATTTTTAAAGACACCATTATCAGCTTTAGTACCAACCCCTGAGTAACATGACTAGCAACGGGCCATTAGCTGGGCTTGATTGTGACCGGTTTAGGCTGTGCCTTTAAGAAATGGACACTTTCTGAACACTCTGGCTGAATGTATTGAAAAACAAAGATATGCTATACTGATTTCATTGGTAGAATGCAACTGTAAGTTTTAGCTTAGTCTGTTCAGTCTGTTCTTCTCTGTCCTGTTGGCTGGCCTGTTTCTCTCTCTGAAGCAACAGCTTGCTGGGCAGGAACGACCTTGCTAACCAGATAAGAAAACTAACTTTTGCATTTGCTTTGAACTAACAGAATTTATTTTCTCCTTAATTACCTTTCTCTGTCTCTCTAACCCTTTTGGGAAAAAAGGGGAGGTAGGGAGGGAGAAGGGGGATCACGGCCGGGGAGGGGCACCCCCTCGTCTGGCTGTGGGTCTTCTGTATTACATACATTGCTGTATATTCCTGTATATATATTGTAATTATTGTATATTTTTGTATGTATTCGTTGCATTCCATTTCTGCTTGTAAATATAGCTTTCATCTGCTTCTCCGGCTGAGTTAGCTGTGGATTCTTTTGGGGGGGGGAACTTTCTCACCCTGCCACACTTGATACCACTTCAAGTCTGCTTATCCAGGCAGTTCTACAGCTAAATTATCAATTTTTCAGCCCATATATCAACAATTTTACTTTAATGATATTATGGGACATCTTGTCAGACATCTTGTTAAAGACAAGATAAATAACACCACCACTGCTTTCACCTTGTCTATGTAGCCAGCCATTTCATCATAGAGACAATGCTGCTACATCTCCTGCAATGAAAGTGCAAATGCTAGTATTCAGTATCACAGAATGTTAGAGGTTGGAAGGCACCTCCAGAGATCATCGGGTCCGACTGCCCTGCCAAAAGCAGGATCACTTAGGGTAGTCTGCACAGGAATGCATCCAGGTGGGTTTTGAAAGTCTGCAGAGAATAAGACTTCATGACCTCTCTGGACAGCCTGTTCCAGTGCTCCATCACCCTCGTTGTAAAGAAGTTTCTCCTCATATTGAGGTGAAACCTTCTATGTTCAAGTTTGTATCCATTGTTCCTTGTCTTATTACTGCACACCACCAACCTGCCATAACAATGCTACCTTGTACATGGGTACAAAGCACAAGAACAACAGTACGGGAACCCCAAGAGAAAATGTCTTGCTGTAGAAGATACAATTCAGCATTCCACATCACAAAGAACTTATTTCTTTGAGAACATGAAAGTTTCTAATCCTTTTCATGCTAAATAATAATATATTATTTTTCATCATAATACTTCAGCACCATCTTCAGCTCTTCTATCAGTCCTGACATCTTCACAGAGGGAACCCTCTGCTTACTCAGCCAAGCAGAAAAGACAGCTCCAAGTGACAACTGATTTGGGTACAAACGGAATAAAAAATTGAGAGCAATTCTGTATTCAGTATTTCAAGAAAATTAAGAGGGTTTTCTTTTTTATCTTGAAAGTGTCCCCTAGATGTCTCCTGCAACTCAGTCTCCCTTCTTTACCCTAGTTATGCCAAGTGCTATTCTCTGCATTTCACCTTTTTGTTCACTTTTAATCCACCACTCATAATACCTTACAATCCACTGAGTATCCCAGAAACACAACAGTATGTGGGATATGCTAGTTTTCCCCTGAACTGTGTTACTCCATCTGATTATGTTGTACACTTCAATGGGGCCAAATGCAGCCTTTAGGCATCATCAGTCAAATTGCAGAAAGCCAGAAGGCATCCAGCACTGTCCCCTGCCCTGCTATTCAGCCCATGGTCCTTCCTCAAAATCCTCCAGGTGCTTTGAACATCTACTCAGAAACCTAGAATGAAAAGCAAAACTTTTCACCAAAACCCAAGTATTTCTCTTTACATAAACTTGGTGTTACAGTAAGCATAGATTTCAAATTTCAATATTACATAAATGCCAAAGCCATTCATATCTCCCCACTGTGTCAGAGAGGAATTTACTCCTTAGCAATAAATTAGACCTTTATGGAAAGGTCATCACTGCTACTACTTAAATACACACACACAGTAGAAAGCTGGAATTGTTACTGAGCAACCTGACTTGTGCAGTCACTGTTTCCTTGGTTTGCCATCTCTCCCCTGCATATTTGGGGTTAAGGGGTTGGACAAGATGCCCTGTAGCTGCCAGCTTTGTTTAAACCTCTTTCAGCTCCTATAGTTCATTATTGTTATTTGTTGTAAAGTGTTATCATTCTTGACGTTTGGAATACAACATATTGTCTAATCTAGATTAGGCGACAGAGGTCTTCTCTACCTATAGATGTTCTGAATATTACTTGTAATGATGACATACTCCTTAATTATCACAGTTCTTTGAAGTGTGTACTGTGTCTCCTAAGCATTTTCAAATATATTATTTGGTTACTGAAAAGTGAAAGCAGTAGGGACATGACATTTTTAACCAGCCATAGCCTGCTTAAGAAAAGTCCTTCTTTCCCAACTCAACATTTGACACCATGCTTTGTCCAAATGCATTCAATAAATGCAATTCATATTAATATATTGCTCAACTGTTACCATATTCCAAAACAAGGCAGCACACTTGGCTTTGTGTCTTCTGATTAGAAATATCTGAGAGAAAAATAAAGACAACTACCTATAGTTCCCCTGTTGCTGCATTGGTTCTCCTATTGCTGCATATTCTTTTAACTTCATGTAGTATCCTACTGGTCATGAAACAAAAAGTAGCTTTTCCTGCCTTCCAGCAGGTTCGCTACCATTAGTCACTGCTAATATTTCTTCAGTCACATTATTGCAGTAACAGCTATTTCATAAAATTTGCTGCACACTTTGACATTCAGGAACTGTATTCAAAGTTTGCCACCAGTTAGCAAGTGGATACTTTCCAGTCTGATCAAAGATATCCAATTGATGCTTAAAAAAAAAAAAATTAAAAAAAATGCAAGCACCAAAGTCAGAAAATTTCCTTCTCACTGTCTCTTTCAACCTGGTGCATTGTATTGTATTGTACATTAAAGAAGTGGTTTCACTTTTTCTTTCCAGTGCACTCACCTTAAATCACCTCTCCTTGCAACTTAGTATGCTTCCTTAGAAAGGCACACATTACAGTTTTCTGCCCCTGTTCATTTTGATGGATGTTGCTAAACTGCAAGATTTTTCTTAGCAATGATTTGCTGTTTTATAACTGCTGCAACGTGTAGGCCTGAATTGAGTGACTTGCACCTTACTGAACCCATAGCCTCTTTTGTATTTCATTTGTTTCAGAACAGAAATACTAAGGAAACAATCCTTAAACTTTGTATCAGAACAATACCAAAATCATGGCTGTATCAAGGCTGAAATTTTATCTCCTATTGGTGAGGAGTTAATTTTTAGATAAGAAGTTTATTGTTCTTTCTGTACGAGGAGAGACTGAGGGTGCTGGGGCTCTTTAGCTTGGAAGAGACTGAGAGGTGACCTCATCAATGTTTATAAATACATAAAGGGTGAGTCCCGAGAGGATGGAGCCAGGCTCTTCTCAGTGGTACTCAACGATAGGACAAGTGGCAATGGGTAGAAGCTGAGGCATAGGAAGTTTCACATAAATATGAGGGAACAGGCTGCCCAGGGAGGTTGTGGAGTCTCCCTCTCTGGAGGTATTCAAAACTCGCCTGGATGCATTCCTGTGTAATCTGGTGTAGGTGATCCTGTTCTGGCAGGGGGTTGGACTGGATGATCTTTCAAGGTCCCTTCCAGCCCCTGAAATTCTGTGATTCTGTGACTCAATAATGTTATTGCCAAACAGTTGTCACAATCTTAAACATCTTCCCTTATTTTCTCTAATACATCAAATGCTTTTCACTGCTTGCACCACTGTACACCTGAGCAATTCTTTGTGTCCTAATTTTGTTTTCCTGTGCAAGCACCAACACCAGAGAGAGATTTGTTACACACTCCTTTTATTATACACAACTTTACAGAAATATCAGCCCCAATGGTTTTGGAATGTGTCCTGAAAACTACTGCAAAAAAGTGAGGTATATTTGTATTGCTTTACCCTTATGTAAATCTAATGGAATGCCACCATCCTAGGTTCTATTAACTACAGGAACAGGTAATCAAGTCAGCTTCCATTAATAGTAAAAGACCACGCTGCTAATTTTCTTGCTTTTGGATACCCTGATGACTTAGTCAAAACAAAGAAAAAAAAATAGTTTACCAAAACCAGCTTTGTTAAATGGTAACCCTTGAAAAAATATTGCATAATTTTGTGTTTCAATTAATAAAACTAGTAATAAAATAATTATCAGCGTGGCGCTGAAAACAAGACTTTCAGTTCAAGTCAGGAAACAGGATTTGTCGGTGCATGCCGCATTATTCCTTGTCTTTTACGCCAGGTCTGCAGAGTATACTGATGCTACCACTGAAAAATGAACCTTAAGTGTTTTCATACCTGAAGTATTGTCATAAGACATTAACATTTGAAAGAGCTGCTCCCTTAAAAATAAAGCAAGATGTAGTATAAACAACAAAAGCTTGTGAATGTAATCACACATAGAAGCACCGTCTCGGAGGAGGTAACAGGCAAAACTATCGCTAGTTATCTTCTTTGACCAACTTTTATAGCCATCCCAGAAAAAGGGATAAGCAGCAACCACTAAGCCGTACAAAATAGGTAGGTATAAGCGCTGACCACAGTCCCTGCGGAACGCCTTGTCCCACAAAAACCTCACTGAAAAAAAGTTACAGAAGAGCGAGCTGCTCCAAAGCATCGTTTTTTGCGTAGACTCCGAACGCGACGAAGTTCATTCTACACACGCGACCGCCCCTAAACATCGATTCCCCCACTGCTTTCCCTCAGACACCGGTACCGCTTCTCCCAGACCCCTCGGCCTGCCGGGCCGGGACAAGGGCAGGGTACAGCCGGGAGTGCGGGGGAAGCAGACGGAGGTGCAGCTCTGCCCTCACCGACCCTCGTCGCACCTGCATGTCCTTGTCACTTTCCGACGGAGCCAGGGGCTGTCCCAGCTCGGGGCCAGGCCGAGGCGCTGGCCGGGTGAGTGCGGAGGCTACCGGCCCTGCCGCTGCCTCCATAGCTCGGCGTCGTTGCCATGGCGAGAAACTCCCGCCCCCGCCGTTGGGCCGTAGTTTTCTAGCTTCTCTTTCCAATCTGCGATCAGTCCCGGCTTCCAGTGGAAAGCAGCTGCCGCTCCGGTCTGTGAAACTGGTGCGGTTGTGGCTAAGAGGAATTGGCATCATTGGCTCCTTCCCTGCAGAGTGGAACGGACGCCAAGGGATGCTAACCCCGCCGGAGCTGTACAGTGGCCCTTCTGAGCCGGCTACCGAAGCCCTGGGAATGCTTGCGAAGAGCCCCGGGCTGTTCTCGACACAAGAACCCAGGACCCCGCCGCCTGTTCCAAGGGCTGGCGTGAGGTACCGCTGAAATTGCCGCAAGCGCTGCGAGCCTCAGGGCTAACCCGTTCGTAGGGCAGCCAGCTACCCTGTTCTTCCTCGTGAATCCCCCAGCAGATCTCCTATTTTTTTATTTCCTCTTTTTTCTTTTACGGAGAGATACCGGGAAAGTCACTTCTTGTAGCACGAAAAGTCTGTATCAGGCACAACTTTAGTATTCAAGACGTAGTGAAATAATCTGACTTTTGACATCTCGTTTTCAGCAGCTCCTAGAAGCAGGTATTTAAGCAGCCCACACACATGGCATTACCGAGGGGGTGCAGGAGACTTAAAACCTCCAGATGCTGCTCTTTTAAATGCATGACAAAAGCGCAATGAAATGTAATATACCTTGGCGCTACAAGTGTACATAATACTTCTAATTAAATACTCGCTGGGGTTGCCCTCTTAAAGGACCACAGAATCTCTTTGCTAACTGGTTTCCAGCACTTCTTGCTCCTAAGATGTTGCAGTGACAATAAAGGTCTTTCTGGCAATCAGTAGAATATACCAATCATTTATGTAGAAATCAAATTACAAAGGTTCCCAGGGAACCTGTTCCTGGGAGAATCTTCTGCTTAGCTTCTGAGAGAAGCTACAAGTCAGCATGATATAGAGGATTGGTACAATGCATGCACAAAAGTACTGAAAGCTATCTTAGATCACAGAGGAGAGCCTAAATATGTACCACCTGACACTGAGGCATGAGCAATTTTTGTTCTCTCAGAATCTAGGTCAACACATCCATGGGAACATGAAAGCTAAATGCTAGGAGTAAACCACAGATAATTTAGGAGCAGAAAACCTCTAATTCTTTGTTAAAATGTGTAAGAAGCCCAGTGCCCAGGCATGAGGTAGGTATTTCACCTTGGAATGTGTTTCTTTTCTTCTCCTTTTGATGTAATTTGAACTCTGGAATAGAGAGCCTCCTGCCAGTCTTTCACGGAAATGCATACAGAGGGCTGCAAAAAAGGCATGCAGAAACTCCACGTCTCAGCCCAACAATTCCCAAACGTCCCCTAATTGGATCTTTCCCTACTCTTAAAAACTTCTGGAAGACAGAGACTACGTGAGCGTCCGGGGGGGGGGGGGGGGGCGCGGGGGAATGGCCCTGTTCTCATTTATTCATTTCATGATTCTTTTACTAATTTCAATTATTACTTCAAAGTACACTTTTTCCCATCTACCCTTCAGTGACAAGGCAGGAAAAAATGACCTGCATAATCATAGCATTTAATCTGTTTGCTGCGGATTAACCCTGCTAGACAGCTAAGCCCCACACAGCCACTGCTCACTTACACCCGGTGAGGTGTGGCCTCACCAGAGCTGAGTATAAGGGGACAATCACCTCCCTGCACTCACGCGATCTCATATATCATTTTCTGACACACTTTTGCATATTGATATTTATCCCCTTTTATACTTGCTCATTTGACTTTTTCTTTCTCAAATACTTTTTTCAGTTTCCAAGATTTTCTTTCATGTGCTGCTTCTTTAATGGAAACTTGTTTGAATTTCATTCCCACCCTCTGATCCACGTCTGGATCATCTCTCCTAGCCTGATGCTGTGTGTGAATACAATTCTTTAGTTCTCATGGAAAATGTCCTGGAAGTTCAGGCTCCCTTAAGACTTCATATAGTGTTTTCACTGAGTTTCTACAGAAATAATTTACAACTTCTCTTGAGCACAGTCTTTAAAATCATTGCTGAACTCTATCACAGTAATTTAAATGAGATCATGTTTATCTTGTTTCTTAAAAAAAATATAGATTATAAGAACCCCACAGGACTTGTGTCAGAATCTTTGATAAAAAATAGCCACATGCTAGAGGTATTAGTTAGTTCTTACTAGGTGAATATATGCCGGTCTATTACAGTTTGAGCTAGTACCTAGCTTAGACATTAATTGCAAACAGGAAATTTCCAGAGACTGTGAGTAAAAGATAAATAATGTTAGGGATTGGACACAGAATGATAACAATAGATAGGTTAATATCATCTCATTGGTGTGTTGAAAATCTTACATTTTGTACCACAGATAGCTCTTTCTCTTTTCTTCCCTGTCACTTCTGCTTGCAACTTCTCTCTGTCTCTCTCCATGGCCTTGCCAGGATAATCTTAGTGTGAGGTACCAGGGAGAAGGGAGGGAGGGGCAGAGAGAGCAGGCTAGTTGCGGACAGCCTCCCTGGGGGTAAAGGAAAGAGCAGACTTTGTATAAGGGAGTATTTCTGGGTTGCTGAATTGTGAATATATGCAAATATATCCAGTATATGTTTATTACCTTTTACACTTTGATATTTAGTTCACATTTTGTAAATATAGCTTCATTTTTGCTTCCAAACTTCTGAGCTACTCCAGTGATTTATTCAGGGGTTCATCTTCATTCAGGGGGTAAATCTCTGATTTGTTGGGGGGAGGGAGGGAAGGTGGCAAATTTAGCCCTATAACACTGTCAAGCAGCTAAACTAGATTGATTTGACCTGAATTAATTTTTTTTTTAATCCATGTGGAACATTATTCTGTTCTTGTTCTTTCACCTCTTGCAAAATGACAGCATAATAACTTGTTCTAGTAATCTTCCTCCCATACATTTAAGTAAAAATACTGTCTGATAATCTTTATGACCCTGAGACTCTGCCCACCATTAACTAAAGACCTGACTTTGTTTGGCAGATTGTTCTCAGTGCTCAAAGGCATATTTCATATCCTGTTGTCTTGGATAGCTCTAAAGGACATAAATAGTTTGCAGTATTTCTTTAATCTGATGCTTTCCTATTCTTTTTTTCAAATGTTTTTCCAGTGTTGGCACAAAGAACATTTTACTAAGATCAAAGAAAAAGGCACTAAGCATTGTGGTGTTCCTTAGGCTTCCCACTATTTGCTTATCTTTTGCTCATCCTGCATGCCTTGCTCTGATTTTATTCCTCCTGGATGTGTTTGAAGGTCTTTTGGATATGGTGCTTGAGGATATGGTTTAGGGGTGAGCTTTGGAGAGTAGGGTTATTGGTTGGACTTGGTGATCCTGAGGGTCTTTTCCAACCTGAATGTTTCTGTGTGATTCTGTGTGTGATTCTACAAAAATCCATTTTGTATTTATGATTGTTAAAAAAGTACTGGTACATTTTGTCTTCTAAAAATAGAAATCCATGTCACTGAAATATTTACTGATACAGGTTTCTATAGCAGAAGATTAGCATGCATTTTAACTGCTATTAGATATATGAAATATTAAGCACAGAAATGGTTTTTGTTGCTAATTTATGGGGCGGGGGAAACATTCCAGATGTTGCTTTACTAATTCTGGGTGCAATGAAAGGATTATTCACATGTCATGTTCTTACTTGTGTGTCTAAATAAATTCAGGAGAGGGCTTTTGGGAATAATTCCAGTGCTCAATGTTCTGTTTCCAAAAGAGATCACAAGACAATATGGGAGAGAGAAGAAAAGGGCAAGCTTCTGTGACATTGTACATAATACTATCCCAGGTTCTGACCATCTTCAGCTTAAGCAGTTTCCAAGACCCACTGTCAAGATGCCACCAGGGCTAGTGGCTTCATGAGGCCAGGGCACCAGGGGGTCCCTGGGTGGGTGAGGGTAGGGCCTGGCAGTCAGGCCCCATCCTGCCACCCCAACCAGAAGCAGTGCAGCCAAGGGTCATAAGGGCAACCCCAGCTCCAGCACTGGACGTTTCCCTGGGGATGGATCAAGGTCAGGTTTTTTTCTGCTTAGAGAAATCACAGTGGAAGTCTCTTCTGAATCCTTATTCAGTCTCCCTCTAAATTCATGCCACACTGTTGAATCCACAGCATTGCTCAGCAAAGGGATCCATAGGTTTTCTGCCTGTTGTGTGATGAATAACTTTCTACTATTTGTTTTGAACTTGGCTCCCACTAGCTCCATCTGATGGCTTCAATACTTTTACTTGGAAGACATGGTGAACATTCAATCCCTACTGATTTTCTTCACACCACTCATAATGTCGTAGTCCTCTGTCATATCTTGCTCTGCAGGAATACCTCCATCCATCTCAATCATTCCCTTTATGGAAGCCATTCTAGCTCTTTGATTACCCTGCTGTTCATCTATTCACTTTTCTAGTTGTTATATATCTGTTTTGAGACAGAAGAACCAAAACTGTTGAGGACATTGAAGGTGTTGCAACCAATATATACAGTGGTGTAACTGTATTTTCTATTTTGCTATTCCATTCCTGGCAAATTGTTATGTGTCATTTGCTTCACTCTGAGCACTGAGTGGATGTTTTCATGTAATTATTATAACTGTAATGATAATGGTTTAGGATCCAAATATTTTTAAGGACTAATGTTGGACAGGCGATAAGTTTTCAGACATGGTAAGACAAAAATAAAACATTAATGGATATAGCCTCACTTGGTGCCATTGCAATTCTTTCACCTTCTCCTGGCAATACCACCAGCAGTAACAATTTTTCACCCAGCATGGATAAAACCCATAACAACACCTACCATGGATTTGTACAGCACTGAAGATAAGTCCTGAGAAACGTCAAATAAAAAAGGATAAAATCGCAGTAGGGCAAAAGAAATACATGTTTCTAGACATACAAATCCCAAAGTTCATAGTTGCATGAGTTAGCTGTGACATCCAAATCACTGTCAAGATTTTAAGAAAATGAAGAAGTTCAAATCTTAGTCTTAGTATATATAGAAGTGTCATAATATCAGTCAGGGCTGGAAGGGACCACAAAGATCATCTAGTTCCAACCCGCCTGCCATGGGCAGGGACACCCCACACTAGATCAGGCTGGCCAGAGTCTCATCCAGCCTGGTCTTAAATACCCTTTTACATGAATCCTGCACAATAAAAATAAACAGCCCACTTTGGTCACTTTTATCTGACCTAAATGATTCTATTAACCCTCCACAAAATTATAGTAAACCTGTGTAATTCCACTGTTTATATATTTTCATAAACCAACCACTAGAGGGGGAGATAACCCTAAATACTCAAATCCATCTAATTAGCCAGCAGAAATTTTGCATTTCAGTCTACATACCAACTATGACTATGACCCTTACCAAAATCTTCTCTTTTTTTTTTTTTTTTTTTTTTCCTTTTTATAGTATGATGCTAGTATTCATCTATATTTAATTACATTTAATTTGTTGTTATTAGGTTGCACAGCAGGAGAATCAGGAGAGCTTTGCCTGGACAAAGGTCTTTCCTTAGAAAGCTCTGTTTATTTATTCAGAAACAAACAGGTAATTTTTAAATTGTAATTTCTCTCTAAAGGTGATTTGATTATGAGATTGTAAGGTTCAGTAATGTTCCTTTAAGTAATCTTATATTTGTAGGAACTTCAGCAATCTTAGATTCACTAATTATAGCAGACTACAAAACTTTTACACATTGCACTCATGCAGTAGTACTGTAAGTATTGTGACAATGTGAAAGTATGTTATAAATTCAAGCAGCCAGATTATTACTCTTACAGCAAATGGCAGTTTATTAACCAAACAGAAAATCAAGCTGCACTATCTATTGTGATCCTGAAAAAATATCACAGTGATTAATTAATGATGATGGTGGCATTACCCACTTCTCCGTGTGTGTCACTCAGATCAGAATATCTCTATAGCTGTTGCTAGCCCACAGTAGTCAAGGTAAGGAAGACTGATACTATGTCATATCACAAAGCAGTCAGTGGTTTTCCATAGGAGAGAAGCATGGTAATTATCCTCATCCATTATGTTACTAAACTTTGTCAAACACAATACAGTTATGATCAAATCTTTATCCAAGGCAGTCATGGCCGCACTTGATTATGGGAGGATTTAATATTGTATTGTAAGTTGTTAGGCAGATTTGTGAGGCGGACAGGAATTAGTATGTTATTATAGTTCCAGAGAGGCAGTATGTTAAGTGAAAATAAGGAAGATGAGCCCTGGCATAATCCTGGCATTGACATACCAACTCCAGGATTTCCCTCCCTATTTCTCTTGCTCATCCATCAATCAGGGAGGGGAAATGGCAGGCCTGCAGAGACTGATTACCACCATAGTAACAATTATAAGCAAGGTGAAGAAATGAAAGAAAATTTTATGTCTTTTATCACCCCTTATGAGTGGTCAGGAAGGACCACAAACTAAATTGTTATTAATTTTTTTGTGACATTTTGTCTGAGCAATGTAAACACCTGCATCTCTTCCGTGTTCTGCCTGGAGATGAAGCAGTAATTTACAGAGGGATGAATATTACTAAACAGTACATATGTATAGGTATAAATATATAGTATAAAAATATATTCCCTTGGGTATGGCTGTCAGGTAACAAAAATAAATGCACATCTGTTTGTCAGAGGAGAAAAAATAAATAGTGAGGACAATGACATATCAAGACAGGGGGTCTAAATGGTAAGCATAATGAGAACTTGTAATTGTGATATCGATCAAAAGGGCAAGAAGAGGCAACTGGAAATAGAAAGCATTATGATCAACTTAAGAAAAATAAGAATTTTTTAAATTATTATTTTTATTTTTTTTTTGTGACAAAGAAAGCTTGGGCTAACCCATAAAACATACTCTAAAGAAGAAAAAGGGCAACTAGCCTGGTGTTGGAGTCATAAATACGATCTCATGCTCTCCGGTGCAGGTGCAGGCTATGCTGTGTAAATTTGACACAATAGGAGTGTCAAGGATTGATAACAATTTAGAGAAGTAGCAGTGCTGTAGGAATACACTCTCCTGTCTCTCATCAGTGGTCATCTGCAAAGGAGAAATCAACAGCTGGAGGAAGGAGATGTGGTAGAACAATGGGAGCAGCAGGGAAGTGCCCGGGGTACTGATGTAAGTGTTCATGCTGAGAAAGATGAGGGGAAGCCTTGAAATTAAACATTATTGTTCATGAGGGGTGGAGAACCTTTTAATAATGAAGGCTGGTAGCTAGAATGGCTAATGTTGCAGAATATAAGTCTTATATTATAGAAAATAAGCTCTGCTCGCTCTCCAGCTGCTAAAGAAAACCTTTAATAAAATTAAATGCATCAAATTTTAACAGAGGAAAAAATATTTCAATGTCTACATGGCTCTCATTCATTGTGAAGAATCATAGAACCATGCAGTGCCAGGGGTTGGAAGAGACCTCTAGAGATTATCAAGTCCAACTCCCCTGCAAACAGGACCACTGAGGGCAGGTCACACAGGAATGTGTTCAGGTGGGTTTTGAAGATAGAGAAGGAGACTCCACAACCTCTCTGGGCAGCCTGTTACAGTGCTCCATTACCCTCACAGTAAAAAAATTCTTTCTCATGCTGAGATGGAATTTTCTGTGACTGAGTTTATGTCCATTGCCCCTCTTCCTGTCACTGGGGTATCACTAAAGATACTGGCTCCGTCCTTCTGACAGCCACCTTTCAGATATTTTTAGATACTGATAAGGTCCCCTCTCAGTCTTCTCTTCTCCAGACTAAACAGCCCCAGGTCTTTCAGTCTTTCATCATAAAAGAAATGCTCTAATCCCTTCATCATCCTCTTAGCCTTCAGTTGAACTCTCTCCAGTAGTTCCCTGTCCCTCTTGAACTGGGGAGCCCAGAACTGGACACAGTTATTACAGATGTGGTCTCACCAGGACTGAGTAGAAGGTGAGGAGAAGCTGCCTCAACTTGATGGACACACCCAAGTATAATATTGGCTCTTTTGGCTACCAGGGCATATTGCTGTCCCAAGGATAACTTTTTATCAGCCAAGACTCTAAGGTCCTTCTCTGTGGAGCTACTCTCCAGCAGGTCAACCCCTAACCTGTACTGTTATTTCTCCGCAGGTGCAGGACTCTATATTTGTCCTCATTGAACTTCTTTACATTCATCTTTGCCCAGCTGTCCAGTCTGTCCAGGTTTCACTGAATGGCAGCACAGCCTTCCAGTGTGTCAGTCACTCCTCCCAGTTTTGTATCATCAGCAAATTTGTTGAGGATGCACTCCGTCCCTTCATCGAGGTTGTTAATGCACATCTGGAACAAGACTGGACTCAGCACTGACCCCTGAGAATCACCAGTAGCTACAGGTCTTCAAGTGGACTCTCCACCATTGATCATGACCCTCTGGCCTCTGTTATTTAGCCAGTTCTTGATCCCTGTCACCATGAGCTCTTTTAAGTCACACTTCCTGAGCTTTCCCACAAGGATGTTATGGGAGGCAGTGAAGAAAATTCATACCAGAATAAAGAGAACAACATACTGGCTAGAGTGAAACTCAAGGAATCTCCAGAAAGTTAGAATTTAACTGGATAAAATCCACATAAAGTCACAGAAAGGAGTTAATCTTTGCAAATCATACTGCTTTTGAAAAACATAGCTGAGTAACTGTGCTGCTAATTTACAGGGTCTTTTAGAGTGTTTTTTTCCCTAAAACCTCCTTATAAAGCTCGTCAAAGACAGACCTCTTTACAAAGGAGATAATTACATATTGTAAGGATCCATTAATTGCACAGACAAAGGACTAACTTGAATAGAAAGGGCAGAGAGTAATAGTGAGTAATAGAAATATGAAGTGTTGTGTGCCACAGAGACGAGTAATGACTGGGAGTGACTTCATTCCTTGCATGCACTTCTCTGGCTGTAAGGGAGTGGAGTCGGCTCATGACATAACTGAGCAGAGATTCAGCACAAGGGAAAAGGATCATAAACATCAAAAGGTCTCAGGCAGAGCAAGAGCAACAAGATATAAGTTACTTGTGTGTTTTAACTGGGATAAATGGTAGTATCAAAGATCTGATAAATAAAAATACTGTAGCACTGACCCAACTTTTTACTGACTAAGTGAGGTAGTAGAACTACTCTGTGTACTGCGTCCAGTTCTGTGTCTAAACTGGGCCCCTCAGTTTAGGAAAGATGCTGAGTTGCTGGAACGTGTCCAGAGAAGGCAACAAAGCTGGTGAGGGGTTTGGAGCACAAGCCCTATGAAGAGAGGCTGAGGCAGCTGGGGTTGTTTAGCCTGGAGAAGAGGAGGCTCAGGGGAGACCTCATTGCTCTCTACAACTACCTGAAGGGAGGTTGTAGCCAGGTGGGGATTGGTCTCTTCTCCCAGGCAACCAGCACCAGAACAAGAGGACACAGTCTCAAACTGCACCAGGAGATTTAGGCTGGATGTCAGGAAGAAGTTCTTCACAGAAAGAGTGATTGGCCGTTGGAATGGGCTGCCCAGGGAGGTGGTAGAGTCACCATCACTGGAGGTTTTTAGGAAGAGACTGGGTGGGACACTTTGTGCCATGGTTTAGTTGATTAGACAGCGTTGGATGATAGGTTGGACTCAATGATCTCAAAGGTCTTTTCCAACCTGGTTAATTCTATCCTATCCTATCCTATCCTATCCTATCCTATCCTATCCTATCCTATCCTATCCTATCCTATCCTATCCTATCCCATTCGTTCTGACCGAGGAAGTTCTCATGTGTTTAGCACAAGGCATATTCCAGGGCAGATACAGTTATGTCCATCAATGCTTTCAAAACTTTTTGCAATAATATTACATATGTTAACCTGTTTTTTTTTTTTTTTTTTTTAAACAAAGGCCAGGCCAAAAGGGAATATTATGTAGGAGTCTGAGCAAGTTCTTTTTAGGTACTTTGGAATAATATTTATTTTTAATGTTTCTAATATCACTGTTTTACACAGGTGAGGCTGCATCAAAACTGAGCAAGATGTTAAACTAAAACCTTAATATTAAGGATGCTTCCTTGAGGTTGAGAGGTCTATAGCTTTGGCTGTTTAAAACTACTCCTGTTCAGCAATTTAATTTTGCTATTTAACAACTGTGTGTGGAACACATGCAGTAGACCTTTAGAAGTTCATTGTTGTACAAAGAGTCCTCTGTTCATATTTTTAGATCTTCCAAAAAATTGTTTACACATTTCCTTTGGCAAACATACCTAACACTGATTCTGCATCAGCCCACTCCCAATTTATTTTAGTATCCCCTAGCTGATGGGGGACAGATGGGTGAGGGCTGGAAGCAGAGGAATGCTTCCCTGCCTCTGATGGCCATGGAAGTTATGCAGCTTGCCTCCCCCATAGAGTTCTCAAATGCTTTTTGGGAAAGGGGCCAAGATGACTGTTTGGGTCACTAAAAGCATCAGAGGCATGCAAAACTCTTGAGCTGAAATGGTTTTCAGTCTTCAGCAGCAGCACAAGGGTCATGGAGAAGCTGTTGCTGGAGATTCCCATCCCAGAAAGGCTATATAAGATCAAGGGGAAAGGCAGACTTTAGAGAGATTACACAGCACTAATTTGAAAATTGGTGTGTAGTTTCTCTATTCATAAACTTTTCCTACAGTTCCCATCATCACCTTGTCTGGATATAGAATGTAAATTCAATTCTTATCTCAGCAGACTGGGAATTACAGTTTGATTAACACATTCTGGATTAACACCTTGTACAATGAATAGAGTCTAATCTGCACCAGCATCTATGATGTGTCATGTGTGCAACAGAGCAGTTTGTGCTGTGATCCCTTTTCTGACCATGATGGTACAAAATTCCTTTGTGCTGAGATAGGCACATGCGCATCTCCTGATCCAAAAGCCACAGCCTCCCTAGTCTCACAGGAGATTGGAGCAGCATTTGGACAGTGTCTGCTATGGAGCTGCCCTAATTACGTTGCGTTAATACCATAGGCAAGGCAGTGAACAAAGGAAAGACCTATGAAAGCTTTATTGAAGTGCAGGCTATTAAGATTGGGGCACTGTACACAAAGGTTAAGACTCTAACTCCATAGCTTTCTATGAGAAATGTACATAATCTCACAGATAATTGCAGTGGAAAGTTGTGAGTTTAGAAAACAATGAGTTTTAATGTAGAATTTCTTCTAAATCACTGTTTGCAAATTCAGTTGATATTCAGTGATTTACGTAACATATTATGCTTGCCAGTGAGTTTTTCTCCTATAATGAGTATAGCATATTATTGTCTTTCCAAATAGAAAGATGGGATGATTCTCTAGGGAATAAATCCTAATATGATTGCAAGCAGATGTTTGTTTCTAGTATGTGGACATCTAGTATGTGTCATGCCTGCCTCCATTCCAGATCATGGCACCCACCAGTGATGGTAATCAGTATAAAAGCAGGCTACAATTAGATCAGGTCCACTGGGAAAGTCTCATAATCCTGAACTTTCAGATCCCTCAGTAAATCTGTTTAGGACTTGGACAAACTCCTGACTGGTTCCTCCCTTGTTTCTCCTGCATCCACTGGAAAGCTGGCCAAAGGCAGCTGTTTTCCCTACTGTGGTGCTTTGTCCCTTGACAAATGACTCGAGCTTCCTGCTGTCTTCTCCCCTTGTGTACAAGATTTCACTGCTCAAACAGAAACTCCTGCTAACTGGCTGTGCAGTCCCACACATCCTTCTGGCTCCTCCAGGACTGTGTGGGGAGTGGAAAATTCCCCTGCTTTCCCTCACAGCTTCTGTCTTCAGCAAGTGTATGGAGATGGCAGTGGAAGGACCTGGGGAAGAGGAGATTGTGAGGTCCAGCAGAAAGGAAAGCTGACAAGCTAGTAAAAGTAGACCCTCTGCCACATGTCTGGTGGGAAAGGATATTTTACCAAAAAAAAAAAAAAAATTGTTGGAAGAAGGAGGAATTAATTTGGGGAGGGAATAAAATATGCAAAACCAGAAAAAAACATGAAGAAGGGAGTATTTCTTTCCTCAGATCTTTTATTATTCCTGCTGAGAAGAAAATATCTTAGGTGCTCCACTCTGCCAAACTGTAAACACACTGGAAATCAAACATTTATTGATATGTAGTTTGCACACTCACAAGACCTTTCCCGATATCAAGAACTTGAAAACACTGCCTCAAAAGGTAAAATTTTACGTAAACCTCTTCACAATTGGCATTTTGAAGACTTTTTGCCCCAGGAAGATGGGTAAGTCTGAGACTCTAGTGTTAATGCACACATTTTGCCAGCATTGCTGATACAAACCTGCTAATATATAACCACAACAAAACAAAGCTTACGTGAATAATAATAGACAATTTTTCTGCTATTTGTGCTCATTTGTTCCTTTGGTTTGCCTTACAGTTATTGTTCTTATCAGATCCATTTTTCTACTTTGAATAATTTGTTGTTCCCTAGACTAAGACCACTTTGAAAATGAAAATTGAGTCTTGGTAAGTATATTATTAATTCCTTATTATTAACTGACTGAGATCTTCTTTATCCATCTGGAATACGACTGGATATTAGTAATGCCAGTAAATGGAAATCATAGAGTCATAGAATGCATTGGGTTGAAAGGGACCTTCAAAGGTCATTTAGTCCACACACCCTGCAGTAAGAAGGGACATCCCCAGCTAGACTGGGTTGCTCAGAGTCACATCATGCCTGACCTTAAGTATTTCCACTGATGGGCAATATGTTCCAGTGTTCCACCACTCTCATAGTAAAGAACTTCTGAATGTTCAATCTACATCTCCCCTGCTCTAGTTTAAAACCATCGCCCCTTGTCATAGTGCTTACATGCCCTTGTAAACAATCCCCCCCCAGCTTTCTTGTAGGCCCCTTTCAGATACTGGAAGGCTGCTCTAAGATCTCCCAGGAGCCTTCTCTTCTCCAGGCTAAACAACCCCAACTCTCGCATCCTGTCTTCAAGCTCCAGCCCCCTGATCATTTCTGTGGCACTTCTCTGGACCCACTTCATCAGGTCCACGTATTCCCTTTGTTGAGAGCCCCAGAGACTGACACAGTACTCCAGGTGGGTTGTCATCAGAGGAGAGGGACAGAATCCCTCCCCCCACCTTGATCTGTTGGCCATGCTTCTTTCGATGCAGCCCAGGATGTAATTTGCCTTCTGGGCTGCAAGGGTGCATTACTGGCTCATGTCCACCTTCATGCCCACCAATGGCCTCAGGTTCTTTTCTACAGAGCTGCTCGCTATCACATCCTCCCCCATCTTATACTGATAACAAGGACAGCCCAGATCCGGGTGTAGGACCTTGAATTTGGCTTTGTTGAACATCGTGAAGTTTACCTGCACCCCATTCTCCAGCTTGTCCAGGTCCTTCTGGATGACATCCCATCCTTCTGGCACATTGACTGCACCATTCAATATGGTGTCATCTGCAAAATTGCTGAGGGTACACTCGATCCCACTGTCTGTATCACTGATGAAGATACTAAACAGCACTGGTCCCAATATGGATGCCCAAGGCATCAGTTGTCACCCATCTCATCTGGACATTGATCCACTGAGACCACTGCCCTCTGCATGTGACCATCCAACCAATTCCTTATCCACCAGACACTCCACCCATTGAATCCATCTAAACATTAGGAAGAATTTCTTTACTCTGACAGTGGTAGAGCACTGAAGCAGGCTGCCCAGAGAGGTCATGGAGTCTCTATCTCCAGAATGATTCAAAACCTGCCTGGATGCCATCCTGTGCAACCTGCTCTAGGTAAACCTGCTCTGGCAGGAGATTTGGACTAGATGATCTCCAGAAGCTCCTTCCAACCCTTATTATTCTGTGATTCCGTGACCATGTCAAAAGTCTTGCAGAAGTCCAGGTTGATGACATCCATTGCCCTTCCTTTGTCCTCTGATGAAATCACTCCACTGTAGAAAGTCACCAGGTTTGTCAGGCAGGACTTGCCCTTACTAAAGCCATGCTGGCTGTCTCAAATCACCTCCCTGTCCTCCATGTGCCTTATCAGAGCTTCTAGGACAATCTTTTCAATGGTCTTTCCAGGCACAGCGGTAAGGCTGACAGGTCAGTAGTTCCTGGGGTTCTCCTTTCTACCCTTCTTAAAAATGGGTGTAATGTTCCCCTTCTTCCAGTCACCAGTGTCTTCAGCTGACTGCCAGGACTTTTCAAATACAATGAAGAGTGGCTCGGCAACTATTTCAGCCAATTCCCTCAGCATTCTTGAATGCTTTTGCACGTTCAGGTTCCTCAGGTGGTCACAAACCTTGTCTTCACTTACAGTGGGAGACACTTTGTCCCCCTCGTCCCCATCTTGTGGCCCTTCAACTTGGGTTGTGTGAGGAAAGAGGTCGCCAGTGAAGACTGACACAAAAAGTTACTAAGAGCCTCAGCCTTCTCTATATCACTGATGAAGCTATTGAACAGCACTGGTCCCAACACAGACCCTTGAGGGACACCACTTGTTACCTGTCCCCAAAAGATGTGAATACATACCATCCTGCCAGGTAGCATAAAGAAATATGGTCTGGTTTAGTTAACAACAAACAATATTTAAGCAGTGATTTCCTTCCTTTATTGTTCCTCTCAGGTGTTTGTGTTCTGTCTCTAACCAAGATAGTAAAGTGCTAGTTACTGTATTTCTCTGTTTTTTTCACAAAAAATCAGCCTCTCAAAATGAATCATTGGCCTATAGATGAATCATGGCATATGGCTCTAAGAATCTAGGCCATTATGCTTTCTAAATTTTGTTTTGCCACTTACCATCATTTGCATAATACCAATTGGTAGCTTAATTTGTATTCTATGCCAGCATGAAGCAAAGTCTCTAACTCAAAATTCTTGTTAGGCAAATGTTTCCAAACCAGTCATAAATGCTGATATGAATGTTCAAGCACTTTTTCCTCACTGTTTCACAACACCCTTTTTAAGTCTGAACTAGAAATGCATGTATGTTCACCTGTCCTGTTTTCTCTGTATTTCTCTTCAGTGATCAGTATAAGAAATTACAGATTTTCTGACAGAAATTTTAAATATTAGCATTTCAGACAATTGTCTTTTTCCTTACTTAATACTCTGAGCCTCTAAAGGAATCAGTCTATTCTCAGGATAGGTATTCTGGAATCACAGCAACCACTGAATCAATTTTTGCAGCACCTTGCGTATTTTAAAATAAGTATTGGAAATAGTCTGGGCTTTTCTTTCCTTGTAAAGGAATTTCTTTCTGTTTGTGATTTCCTGCCATCAAAGATTTCATGCAAGCTGGACAGATGGGCAGAATCCAACGGCATGAGATTTAACACATCCAAGTGCCAGGTTCTGCACATTGGCCACAACAACCCCAGGCAGTGCTACAGGCTGGGGTCAGAGTGGCTGGAGAGTGGCCAGGCAGAGAGGGACCTGGGGGTGCTGGTTGATTGTAGGCTGAACATGAGCCTGCAGTGTGCCCAGGCAGCCAAGAAGGCCAATGGCATCCTGGCCTGCATCAGGAACAGTGTGGCCAGCAGGAGCAGGGAGGTCATTGTGCCCCTGTACACTGCACTGGTTAGGCCACACCTTGAGTCCTGTGTCCAGTTCTGGGCCTCTCAGTTTAGGAAGGATGTTGACTTGCTGGACTGTGTCCAGAGAAGGGCAACAAAGCTGGTGAGGGGTTTGGAACACAAGCCCTATGAGGAAAGGCTGAGGGAGCTGGGATTGCTTAGCCTGGAGAGGAGGCGACTGAGGGGTGACCTTATTGCTCTCTACAACTACCTGAAGGGAGGTTGTAGCCAGGCAGAGGTTGGCCTCTTCTCCCAGGCAGCCAGCACCAGAACAAGAGGACACAGTCTCAGGCTGCGCCAGGGCAGGTTTAGGCTGGATGTTAGGAAGAAGTTCTACACGGAGAGAGTGATTGCCCATTGGAATCGGCTGCCCATGGAGGTGGTGGAGTCACCTTCATTGGAGGTGTTCAGGAGAAGACTTGATGGGGTGCTTGGCTGTATGGTCTAGTTGTTGGGTGGGTTGGATTGGTTGATGGGTTGGACGCGATGATCTTGAAGGTCTCTTCCAACCTGGTGTATTGTATTATTGTATTATTGTATTTTCAAAGAATGCAATTGCTTACACAATTTAAGTTGATAGCTTACTAGTTTTTGTTTCCTGTCCCAGGAAACAAAATAAGAAAATCTTAGTAGATACCTAACAAGTTTTGGACTGCTTTATCCTGCTGCTGCTGCACAATGGATACAGCCTAGTATAATAGCATACAATTTATATTAACTCAGACAATAATAATTTTATTATTACTGACCTGCTCTCTTGATCTTGCATGTTACAGATTTCAGGATTACATCAGATCACTGAATGTGGCTTTATGTAGTCGTGGGATTTCTAGAACAGCGTTTCTGGTTGGACTGCCTCATAGAGCTGTATGACAGATGTCAGGCTTACAAATAATTCAGTTTTATTCTATATTTCTGTCAGACACAAACACTGGAATTAAGATTTTGTAAATTGTGTGGTCAATATATGGAATGTTTAGGGATGTTGCTAGGTCATGTAGAAAGAAAATTAGGGAGGCAAAAGCACATTTGGAGCTCAGACTGGCCTCTGCTGTGAAGGACAACAAAAAGTCCCTCTATAAATATATTAATAGCAAGAGGAAGGGCAAGGAGAAGCTCCACTCCTTGGTGGGCATGGAGGGGAACATTGTAACAAAGGATGAGGAAAAGGCAGAGGTGCTTAACACCTTCTTTACCTCAATTTTTACTAGCAGGACAGAATGACTTCCAGACAGCTGGCCTGCAGGGCTGGCAGAAGGAGCCAGGGAGCAGCATAGTTTTCCCCTGTTCCAGGATGGGACAGTTAGAGATCTTCTCAGCCGCTTGGACCCCCACAAGTCCATGGGACCGGATGGGATCCATCCTAGGGTGCTGAGGGAGCTGGCGGATGAGCTGTCCAGGCCACTCTCCATCATTTTTCAGCAGTCCTGGCTCACTGGAGAGGTCCCAGAAGACTGGAAGCTGGCCAACGTGGTGCCCATCCACAAGAAGGGCCGGTTGGATGAGCCAGGGAATTATAGGCCTGTCAGCCTGACCTCAGTGCCAGGCAAGATTATGGAACGGGTCATCTCGAGTGCGATCACACAGCACTTACAGGATGACCAGGGGCTCAGGCCCAGCCAGCATGGATTTAGGAGGGGCAGGTCCTGCCTGACCAACCTGATCTCCTTCTATGATCAGGTGACCCGCCTGGTGGATGTGGGGAGGCCTGTGGATGTGGTCTACCTGGACCTCAGCAAGGCCTTTGACACCGTCCCCACAGCAAACTCCTGGCCAAGCTGGCAGCCCGTGGCTTGGACAGGAGCACACTGCGTTGGGTTAGGAACTGGCTGGAGGGCCGAGCCCAGAGAGTGGTGGTGAATGGTGCCACATCCAGCTGGCGGCCTGTCACTAGTGGTGTGCCCCAGGGATCAGTACTGGGCCCCATGCTCTTCAACATCTTTATTGATGATCTGGATGAGGGCATTGAGTCCATCATCAGTAAATTTGCAGATGACACCAAGCTGGGGGCAGCAGTTGATCTGCTGGAGGGCAGAGAGGCTTTGCAGAGGGACCTCGACAGGCTGGACAGATGGGCAGAGTCCAATGGCATGAGATTTAACACATCCAAGTGCCGGATTCTGCACATTGGCCACAACAACCCCAGGCAGCGCTACAGGCTGGGGTCAGAGTGGCTGGAGAGTGGCCAGGCAGAGAGGGACCTGGGGGTGCTGGTTGATGGGAAGCTGAACATGAGCCAGCAGTGTGCCCAGGCAGCCAAGAGGGCCAACCGCATCCTGGCCTGCATTAGGAATAGTATGGCCAGCAGGAGCAGGGAGGTCATTGTGCCCTGTACTCTGCTTTGGTTAGGCCACACCTTGAGTACTGTGTCCAGTTCTGGGCCCCTCAGTTTAAGAAGGACATTGAGACACTTGAACGTGTCCAGAGAAGGGCAACAAGGCTGGTGAGAGGCCTTGAGCACAAGCCCTGTGAGGAGAGGCTGAGGGAGCTGGGGTTGTTTAGCCTGGAGAAGAGGAGGCTCAGGGGCGACCTCATTGCTCTCTACAACTACCTGAAAGGTGGTTGTAGCCAGGAAGGGGTTGGCCTCTTCTCCCTAGCAACCAGCACCAGAATAAGGGGACACAGTCTCAAGCTGCAACAGGGGAAGTTTAGGCTGGAGGTGAGGAGAAAGTTCTTCACCGAGAGAGTGATTCGTCACTGGAATGGGCTGCCCGGGGAGGTGGTTGGGTCTCCGTCCCTGGAGGCGTTCAAGAGGGGACTGGATGTGGCACTTGGTGCCATGGTCTAGTTGTGGGCTTGTGGTTACAGGTTGGACTCGATGATCTTCAAGGTCTCTTCCAACCTTGGTAATTCAATTCAATTCAATTCAATTCAATTCTATTCAATTCAATTCTATTCTATTTTCTATTCTATTCTATTCTATTCTATTCTATTCTATTCTATTCTATTCTATTCTATTCTATTCTATCATCAGCTTTACAAATGTACTGTGTGTTGTTATTCTCATATAAAAGATTTATAAACCATGGGTTGGCATTCAAAAGCCGTGTTCCCCTCAGTTTGAGATCCTGCAGCCTACTGAGTAGTTTCACCTGTGCACTGAGAAAACAGGCCTGCTCCTGGAAAATCAGAGAGAATTATTATTGTCCGTGGATTTTGGTTCTGTGTTAGTATTTCATGTGATTGGATTGTCAGTTCTGCAGCCCTCAACACTTCATTAATAGTCAAGAACATTTATACAAAAAATTATGGCATTTATATAAAATGTTAATCTAATTAAACATTACATTTTCTCCCCAGGTTCTATTCTGTGAGCATGAAACTCACTGTCATATTTAGTGAACTGTTAAAATAGTAACAACAAACAATAAGAATGTCATCTATATAAAACATCTCATGCATCAGCTTCATAACATTGCTCTTTTGTCTTCAAAGTTGAAATATTCTTTGCTCTTTCCAAGAAATCTACATATTTTAGCTCTTTAGCTCTAAAGATGATGAAATGAGGAAGTCATCTCAGTTTGTATTTTTCCTTAGTGTGCTGCTTTTACATAGGACTCTTGGACAACCTCACCTCCCTTCCTGGATGTAATTATCTTTCTCTGCTTTTTCTGACTGCTTGCCAGTACCTGCTATAACCATTTTTAGCAGCACTGCAGATTTCTATTAGTCTTAAATTACACTCTTTACACTTACACGTGAATTCTTTGATTCATTTATGTCAATGGTCTAATATATTGAGATGGCCACTGTCTTCTGCAGCTGGTGTCCACAGTCTATCCCTCTGCTCTTCTCTTGCCTTACTCCTGAGGACCACCACAGTGCAAACATGGCAACGTGAAGCATGAAGATCATTCATTCATTTATTCATCCAATGCAGTGTGCAGCTCCACAGGCAGCTGGCACAGCCCAGGGTCTGAATGGGGAAGAGAAATCAGTGGGTAGAGGATGTGAACTGGCACCATTATCAAGGGAGAAAATCCTCTTGGAACAAATGGTCTCAATGCACAGACTTAAACAAAATGTCACATTCAGCCCAGCTGTAAAGGAGCAAATACATCTGATTGTGAAGAGTGTCAGTCAGTATGGGAAAGCTTGAAAAAAATTGTTTTAGTGACAAAAAGTAGTTTGAGTACAGTAATTAAAGCCTTGTGATTTATATAAGGGCTCAAAAATACAGGACGTGTTTCTAATAAAGGAAAGTATATGTAGTTTTCAGAATTACATATATAATTCACTTCTCCAGCTCTGCTGTCTTTGAGGCTTCAGAGAAATGCAGCACATTATTTTAATAGCAGTAACTTTGTACCAAGATGCTGGCACATCTGGGGGACACACAGGTACAGGTGCTTTTTGTCCCATCTTCTCTGTACATTAAGCAAGGCTAAAGTGTTTTTTAAATTTGCATATTTAGGAAATGATTTTGTCTTCATACAAACACAAATATTTCATTCATGTACAAGAAGGCCTTTACTTTAACATCCAGAGGAAAATTCCTGTGGGACAGTAATTCTACTGACTGTGGAATATTGTTAACAGGGTTAAGCACAACTAATAAGGCTTGCTTATTTCTTTAAGCTGTTAAATTGAAATACACATATCATATTGTATCTATCATGTCACATTATATATATCATGTAATATAATTTGAAGGCAAAAAGTGAAAACTGGACAAGGGACTATACATTCGATAAACATTTTTGTTTCAGAAAGGAAGCAGTACACATATTTAATAAGTATCTCATTTTGTAATCATATTTTAGGTCACAATTACTGGTTTCAATATGGTATCTATCATTTGAAGAGCTATGTATCAAATACTATGACTACATACTATAAGTCACACAGCAAATATCACTTAAAATCTCTGCCTGCAAAAATGGACAAAACAAAACTGTACCTGTGAGGCAGATAGACATACACCCAATGCACACCATATTTGAGGTCTACCATACACCACATGCATTCTAAAAAAGCCACACACTTAATTTT
This sequence comes from Picus viridis, assembly GCA_033816785.1. NCBI lineage: Eukaryota > Metazoa > Chordata > Aves > Piciformes > Picidae > Picus > Picus viridis. Next base: position 26,519,669 of record CM066575.1, read on the forward strand.
CTTTGTTAGAATGTTACTATTTTGCAGATAATATACCTGGGGAGGGGGGAAAGGAGAGGGAAACATATCATTTTGATGATTCATCCATGGATGTATTCAAATAAATGAAGAGCCAGGCCAATGTGTAATCTGTTGTTTCTGGGGACAGAGGACCCACTTGAGCACCACCAAGCAGGAGTTTGGTTATATTCTCACCTACTGCAGGTGTAAAGGAGTACTCTGGAGAGCCTTGTGTGGTCAGTGGGGCACGGTGAGAATGTGCAGGCATTGAATCAGCTGAGGATGAGCAATTTTGCCACAGAACTGTAGCAAGTGGAAATTGAAACAGCAAAGCCAGTGCTTAAGACCAGGTTGGAGTAAGAAATTTCATACAGCAGCAGAAGCAGCTTGAGCCTTGCAAAAATTCATGTGTCCTCTAGACCACTAAGGGATCATTGTCTGGAGACTAGAGTTGGTAACCAGGAGGTATAAAATGGACTTGAGTTTACCTGGGTTGAGTTTACCTGGGTTTTGGCTATGTTTTGAATTTGTGAACAAAAATTTGCCCTATTACAGCAATGCGTAAGAAGCATTGTTGTAATTCCTTTGGCTACAGGCAGAGATGGTGTTGCTAAGTGTAGTAACTACTGAAATTTTATACTGAATGCTTATTTTTCCCCATCTTCTTATTATTCTGTGCTTGTTTCTTTGGATTGTTAGCCCTCTCTTGGCATGAATCAGCAGAATATTTAAGAGCCAGCCCTGACTGAAGTCACTGAGATTTAGCATTTGTTTTAACGGCAGACTCTTCAGAGCAGTTACATCTGACAAGCAAGCGCTGAGCAGAGCCCCAGTGCCTATGTCACCACAGCCTCAATGCCTCCATGAAGTGAATCACAGAACTTCTTTTATTTCCACTTTCTGCCACACTGAGGCCCACAAAGAAATTAATTCTGCAGCACTTTTACAATAGAATTAATTGCTTGTCTTTTAGTGGAACCAGAATCCATATTCCCAGTTACAGAACTAAATGTATATTTCCAAATATACTTAGTTCAAGGAGTACATTCATGAATAATAAAAAGCCAACCAAACAAGCAAACTGGATGTTTGCTACTGCATTCCAATACAGAGTGTGAGCAAATAGACAAATTAAAGTGAATCGAGGCTTTCAGTCCCTTCTCCTGCGTAGCTACCCTTGGTGAATCTGACTGAATAAATGAATAAACCTCTTATTTTAAATGAATGTAGGAAAATAAAAAAATATTGAAAATAGTACCAGTGACTGACCATAGTTCTCCTCTATTCAGAAGTAGTCCCGAATGAACTCTGAGGATATAATGGACCTCTGTGTGTCTCCTTCCAACGTTCAGTGGTGCTTGGGGAACTTTGTATGTCCGTTATACGTGGCGATATAGACCCTCTTACTTAGATTGTTGCAAAGGGAATTTGGTGTACTAATGAATAAAAATTAAATTAAACCCATGACAGAGGTGCATGGTGTTTTGAGGTTGTAGATGTAGTAGATCTTCAGTTATGACACACAGATAATTGCTGATGGCCAACTGTGCATTCTGAAGCTGCTGCACTCCCACAAAGGGACCTTTGTTTGGCTCTGTGGACGTGAGCAAGACCCCATGCTGCTCTGCTGCCAGCACACTGCCATCTCCAAGCCCACATGTGCAGCAAGTGTTAACCCACCCTCACATAGTGTGAGAAGTCAAAAGATTTCACACCAAGAGTGCACAGAGAGCAGCTGTACACACAACTCTGAAGAGAAAGTTTACTGGAGCCCCACAGTTCATTATTTGGAAAAAAACCAAATTATAATGTGAATCTTCCTGCATTCATGAAGTGATGCTCTAGAGCCAATTCCTCAGCAAGCAAATGGAGTATTCTCCATAACATGTGGGTGCATTACCTGACTGCACTTAGGAGACAGCCTGTTCTTTAAAAGTCATACTTCCAGATGGCTAAAGGACAATTTCTTGCTAATGATTGCCACCCTGGATGTTGCTCAAGTGTGTATGTTCAAGCATATACATTCAAGGAGGTTTGAGTGTATGTCAGTTTCTATACAGGGAACTGTAGCATATCATGCTCTTGGAAAACCTGTCTATGTATATGTGTCTACACAGATCCACACACTGGCTTCCAGGTGCAAATATTTTGACTTCCATCTTTTGTATGTGCATATCCCATGGCATGTGTCTACATAACACATATACACTAAATAAACAATGGTGTTGCTAATAGCCCAAAGGTGTTATTTCCTATATAATAGACACTATTTGCCATGCTGTATAGAACACCTGCCCTAAATCCCATGGTTGGAGGAGGGGCACCATGCCATCCTAACAGATGGATCTGACAGCCAGGAGACCATTTATGTGCATCCAGTGTGGGTGAGACCAATGGGATCCTTTGCCAGGGATATCTAAACAGCTGTCTGCTTTGATTGTACCTATTCCAAGGAGAAGGATGTAGGCTTACTTTACATGAGATCTATGCAAATGCAGTGATTGCAGGGGGAGTGTCACGTGTATAAAGAAAAATCCATTCGAATAGCTATGAATCAAAGAAATCCACTGAGAAAAAATGAGGCAGCATTATGGCACTCCATACCTCTCTGCCTCACCTCAGGAAGACCAAGCAAAACTCGTTGTGACGAGTTAATTTGTCTGAACACGTCGGCAAGGGTGCAGAAACCTGTTGCACAGGCTTTCTTCCTATCCCAGAGCCATATAATATTTTGTAAAACAAAGAACCTAACTTTCAAATACTGTACAAACACTGCTCTTCTATATCGTATAAAAGCACAGCGAATAAAGGAACAAGTCATTTCAGTACAAAGAGCATAAATTTAGCATCTGTCTTTTAAAATACAATTTTAAATTCCCCATGACCAATTAGGTATTAAAATACTGCTTTTCAAATTTATCCCCTTATAGAATCTACATCCTCAGGTCAGTCCTTTGTGTCAGTACAGAGCTGAAGAGAAATACTGTAGCCTTTTTTGTTCAGTGTTCTAAAAGGTTGAAGCACAATCAGTGTTGTTTTGTTCATTCTCGTGTGTTTCATTCATAGTCACAGCCAGAAAAATCTACATGAAGAAAATAAAGTCTGCCATCTACAAATAATTAAATGTCACTTCAGCTATTGCCTTGAACTATTTTAATAAGTAAAGCTAGACAGTGATCAGAGATTTAGCACAGCGTATGAACTGGCTAGAGCAATTAGGTTATGGAAAAGCGTATTTCAATGCAACATACACATTTCTAAAAACACTTAGCTGTTCAGCAAACCAACTGAGCAGCACAAAGTAAAAACTGAGTACAGAAAAGGAAAAGGGAAAGCACAGCCATATGAAGATGAGTAAGATACTTGGGGAAAATTATAGAAGTCCTTCCTTTACACATGCTTAAATGCCAGCTGGGAAGCATGAAAAAAATTGGTATAAGGTGTTAGCAGTTTTTAAATCATCCATCAGATTTTCTTGTAAATTAAAAAGCCAGATTCCTGTCTGTACAGACATTAAAGGAAACTTTGTTACCAGGTTGCTTAGGATGGGTGTTTTACTCCACCCCTCAGTGATCACTCAAGATGGATGATACTTTCAAAACAGGATATTCCCACCATGAATGCATCCACAATTAAACTCTTCAGCTTCATCCTCCTCCCACAACAAGGGCTCAGGCTTTTAGGACTGACATATTAATTCTTAATTGCACTTAGTAATAATTTTAAAAAAAGAAAAAAGCTGGGTGCAGCCACCTTGTTGAAAATGGCCATTTATTACATGGGCAGCATGGGAAATCAAGGAACAGTAAGCCAGCTTCCTTCCTGCTCCAGACATTTCTGTAGCTTTTATTGTGTTTTGTTTATTGAATTAACCCATGGGAATAGTGCAAAGAAGGAAGTTTTTGGAACAGTCTTAGTAGTAGAGAATTCAGCCACAATGTGAACCTAGGGTATCAACAAATTTGGACTTGTGCTTGGCCTGAGAGTGTAAGAAGGTGGCAAAGGTGATGAAGAGGAAATGTGTGCCTTACTTGATGTGCCAGTGTAACCACCGATACAAGCTACCTACTGCCTCAAGATCTGACATCTGACGACAGCACAGCTGAGTGTTTATACATTGCAGTCAGTCTTTGGTTTTTTGCATCATAACCTCCTGCATTGTGAGGTATGCAGCTACCTCACAAGTTTTGCAGGCCCACTTAATCTCTGCAGGGGAAATTTTCTTAGGAATAGAGTCGATCCTTAAGCATCTGTAAGAATTTGCTCTAGCTTCATCATGGCAATGCAGGCACAAGTGTGTGTGTGTGTGCTTGTATCATCTACTTTTAAGTACACCTTTTAAATTACTTCATAACTTTCTGATACCTGAAACACAGTCATTTTATTTCTTGACTTTTGCAAAAACCTCTAAGCTCAGGAACATATTGTATTATTATCCAGATGATATCAACATATTAATATCCTGCCTTCTGCCATCTCAGATATTTTATGTTGTTTGGGTTTTTTTTGAGCCATTGTGTTATAGACCCAATTAATCAAGTAAACAGTGATCCTCCCCAAGTACCCTTCAGAATTCTTAGTGTTCTTTTAAAAGAAGTAAAAGCATAATTTAAAAGGCATTGCATTTTAAAATATATTACCTTATTATATAGGCAGCCTTATTTGTAAATACAGAACCTGATGTATATTATAGACTTCATTGATATGTAAAATTTATTTGATATGTTAGTGTTTAACCCTATATTATCACTCAAATGGTAAATTAATAGTTACTTTGGGAGAGGCACATTATGAGATATTTCCATTCAAAATAATTGTACTGTTTAGAGACAGATAAATTGCTTTTCTCTTATGGACGTGTCCTACAGTTTACAAAGCAGACATGTAAAGAATAAGATAGTGATGTAATTCTCTGATGTATGATTTAACCTTGAATACCTAATTCCTGGAATATGTTGCATTATTCAATAAACTCTAAGGAACTGTTCTATTAAAATGGGGGGGAGGAGGGCAGAAAAGAGGGCAGAGTTAAAAACATTTCACAGTGAGCCCAGTACATTATCAGGAAGAAAAACCTTATCAGTAATGGGAACCTTTTCACAGGCATCAAGAACTCTGATTTAAAGGATGGGCAAGTTGGTAAGCTGTGAAATAGAAAGGTACGTAAGTACCTGGTAGAAAAACAGTTCTTTGCAAGCTAGAGAGTGATCTAGAACATTGTCTTTGCCCTCCCAAAATAATAAAGCTTGCAGCTCCTTGATGCTGTTGTCCAGAATCATATTGTAGCCAAATAAGCTCTTTCTTGTGGGTAAGTGTTATTATTAGGCTGCATATTGCACAAGTGATGCTTTCATTGTTAGTAGAATTGCAGTGGAAGCCTCAAAATGTAACCACTATTAGACCTTGGTTCTGAGTGCAGTAGCACCTTCCCTCTCTTCAGTCACAGGGATATGCTTGAGGGACCTCTGCAAACTGCATTAGAACAGCTTCCAGGACTATTTGCTTCCTTAGGGCAATACATCAATCTCCTGCAGTGATTCTAAAAAAACCAAAACCACCCAAATTTTGAAGGAAATCTTTCTTGTGTTTGCAAATTTGGATTTTTTTTTCTCACTATGCTGCCTAAACCTGAAGCTGAACAAAATCATAGATGATGGTAAAACAAAGCCAGAAACTGGAAAGTGAGTGATGTCATGTGGTACTCTCAGTAAAAACATTAAATATTGTAACTGTAGGAACTGATGAAAATAAGAATAGTAAGTGTTTGCATTTCATGTCTAACAGACTTTCAATACCTTTACTTTCTGGACAGTAATTGTTTGGGGTTTTTTTATTCAAGGAATTGTGGAAATATTTTCTTTTTCAGTAAAGAAAAAAAAAAAGCAGAAGAAATTCAACATTCTGATCAGCAGTAAGAGAAATATTTTCAGAGGACATTCCACTACAGAAAATAAAGAGAGAAAAGAAGCTGGTGTTAGAATGAAAGTGAACATTGTAACTTAGCATTTGTAAAAACACAAAAATGTTTATTTCAATGTTTTATTTTGCAAATATTCCATACATACATATTAATACAAGGCAAATCCACCAGGTGATCTCATTCACAATTTTTATCCTGATACTCATTTTATCGTCTCCAGTTGCTATTTCCCTGCAAGACATTGCACAGCAATTAAGAATGGTAGCAATTTCTGATGGAGGAGAGCAAATTTGACAGGAGGAAAATTTTGAATGCCATGCTAAGAGTATGAAAACTTTGTAAGGTAGCAGATGTTCATCAGTAAGCTTCCTCTGTAGTAAAGCAGGATCACATTATAAAATCAGGAAGTATGTAGATAATCCCAAAATGGTGAAAAATTTAATAAAGATAGCTCATCAACAGACTGATAGGAGTGGGAGTAACGTTATGCAAATTAAGCTCACAGTTCTTCTACATCAAAGGAACTATCAAAGCCAAATCAAAAAAAGAAGGAACCATTACCATCTGCAATTTAAATCATTATTTGTGGTCCCATCATTAAACTTAAGAAACATTGGAGCATCCTACTGTTAATTCTTAACTAAAAGTTAAGTGGCACCACCCACCCTATTACATACTTTGGCTCACATGCCAGAAGTTATTGAGAACACAGAATACTAAACGCTTCTTAAGGCTGAGATCAAACAATTCAAATGGCAAGACTATCCTCTTCTGGGATTGTAGAGGAGAACAGACAGGGGCATTTCTCCCTTCTTTCTCATTTTCACTTTCTAGGTAAGAATAGATAATGCTTATAGTTTCTTTAAGCTCACATTTAAGCATGGCAGCATCTGCTCAGCCAAGTCCTCTCTCATGAACTCCAGCTGTCCAGGAGTGCTATCCTATAGCAGAGCCCTCTGCAAACCCTGAATTTTTAGAAAGCAATGGATTAACCTACATCATGACCCTGTTCTGCCTAAAGAGGAGATAAAGTATCCTATGCCTCATAATGCACCCAAAGTAGATCAGCTGCAGAAAAGTGGGAAACCTAATAGATAGTCAAGTCTGTGCAATTAAGCTGCTTGTAAGGCTTGACACTGGCTTTCTAGTTTTACCTCCTTGCATTTTATTTCTGGGCATGCATTGCTGTGCAACACAGGGAAAGTAAAAAGAAAACATCTGTTTGTTCTGGAGGGGTCCTTACCACGTAACGTCAGTTGGCTAGTTAACTTGTGAGGAAGCACTTCTTTGCTACACAAGCAGCGTGGACTTGTTTCCCAGAGTGTTTCCATTTCATAGTGAGAGTGGCTGAGCACTTCCCTGTGGCCATCAATTGCTTAGCAGCAATTAGCCTCAAATGCTGCACTCACATGAGACTAATGTAAGGAAGCTCTTATTCTGTATTCTATAGCTAACAATGCCTCTTGATATGAAAGTACTGATTTACATGTTATGGGGCAAGGTCTCAATGGTGTCAATAAAAAGTAGCTAAGATTGCAAAATCCATCTCTGTGATCTTTTATTAACTGGTAGAAATTGCCTCTGCTTGGAACTTTCACATGGTGATTTGATCTATACCTTATCAAATGTCATGTAGCTCTATCTATTTATCTATCTAATGATTCAGATATCATTAACTGAAAGGTAACCAAGGAGTAGATTCTGACAACTGCTAACTCAGAAATGAAAACTTGTTCAATCAGCAATAACATAATGCTTGTGACCTAAAAAGGAGGCAGCAAAGGGAGGAAATCTGTACACATGTATTGGTACTTCAGGACAGATTATTTTAGGACCTCTGTAGACACAGTTTTGTTTCTTTTGGGGGCGGGGGGACTGCTTTCAAATACAGAAGCTCACTAGAGAAAGACCAAGGTGTTCATGAAGCCACCATGATCCATTGTCTCCTCAGTGCCCCAAGAGTGGACAACTCATAGAGCATTTCTCAGCTTCTCTGCTGATGGCAGGAGTCCTTGGAAATTAGTGGCTCTCAAACTGTAACAAGAAGATCACAAGGCATCAGAAGGTAGTCTGGGAACAAAAGTAAAATAACAAAAATTCTGAACAGACTATGCATGGATTCCCAGGCAACCAGGCAAGAAAATGGGACAAAAAGTCTCAGGCTGTGCCAGGGGAGGTTTAGGCTGAAGGTTAGGAAGAAGTTCTACACAGACAGAGTGATTGCCTATTGGAATGGGCTGCCCAGGGAGGTGGTGGAGTCACCATCATTGGAGGTCTTCAGGAGGAGACTTGATAGGGTGCTTGGTTACATGGTTTAGTTGATTAGGTGGTGTTGGATAATAGGTTGGACGCAGTGATCTTGAAGGTATCTTCCAACCTGGTCTATTCTATTCTATTCTATTCTATTCTATTCTATTCTATTCTATTCTATTCTATTCTACATACAGTCATATACTGGTTCTCAGGTATGACTAGCTTTCTAAAGATAGCTAATCCAAATAATTGTATAACAGAAAAAGGTTCTGTCTATACTGGAATATTTGGCTGTTTGTATAGGAACAGTTATATCACTGTACATTTTATAGTGATATTGTTAAATCAATATGCAGTCATTAAAATGGCAACAATCTTTGCAGGGCTATGATTGTTCTAGATTAAAAAGAAACATTCTCCCTGTAATTAAAATTCCTTTCAAAGCAACATAGTATAAAAATGAGGGAAATATTAATTTTTCCTACCAAAGGAATCATGCTTATATAACAATTGTTCTATAAATTGACATATTGGCACATGCAGTATTACTTTCCATATTGAAAAAAATTTTAGATAAATTCATTCAAAGGAGAAAAGAAGCAAGTCGCAGAGCAAAGGGCCATTAGAAAATGTAAATGGAGAAAGATAAGAGAAAGAGGAGGCACTGTTCAACTTTGTTCATTTGATTCGAATGAGGACATGTGCTATTCTAAGAAATTGGTTATCTATTCAATTTATTAGCAATTTGAAAAAAATAGGCTAGTAAAATGTGAATATTAATAAATTACTTAGATTAATACAAGTGTAGGGAGGTCTAAACGCTTTAATGATGCATTTAATTTGTGGAATTACTGGCCTGGAATGTCCCTTAAGAAGTCACCTAATTCAGAACGCCCTGCCAAGGCTGGGAGAACTAAATCTGTTTCACTGTTTATGCTTAATTATCCAACCTTTGCCCAAACTTTATATGTTTATGGAAGTACAGATTTATGTTCATACTTGGAATCAAATATTTTATTAATTTCTAAGCTCTCTTTCTTTGTTGAATTATCATATCAGAACAAAGAAAATAAATAAATTATGAAAATGTAAAAGTTACTCATCAACCAAGCTTAATATAATACATCCCCATTTTTGTGCAAGTAAAAGGTAAGCCTATTGTAAAGGTGCAACAAAAGTTGCATGAATTTTTTAGATAGATCAACCACAACTCCCAGTTTAGTCTAAAGGAAGATTGTGTTGCAAATTTATACAATACTACAACTTCCAATACTGTTGCTTAAATACATAGGAAACCCTCAGCTTGAGATGAACTATGAAATAGGTTCAGCTTTTAGTACACCATCTAAAACAAAAGATAAACAAGCAACAGAATTCAGAAAAAATGAATAAAATTATTTAGAAGCATAATATTGTGCAGATAGGAAAGCATGTAAAACATTAAGACCATTTAACATACAGAGAATGATAAGCAAATGTGGTCAAAGTCTAATTTGGAAAATGGCATGGGGAGAGTAAGGAGGGCTTGTGCCTCTACTGTTTAATGCAGAAGGAAAAAAATACAATACAATACAATACAATACAATACAATACAATACAATAATACAATACACCAGGTTGGAAGAGACCTTCAAGATCATTGCGTCCAACCCATCAACCAATCCAACCCACCCAACAACCAGACCATACAGCCAAGCACCCCATCAAGTCTTCTCCTGAATACCTCCAATGAAGGTGACTCCACCACCTCCACGGGTAGCCGATTCCAATGGGCAATCACTCTCTCCGTGTAGAACTTCTTCCTAACATCCAGCCTAAACCTGCCTTGGGGAAAGAAACTATTTAATTAAAATGCAGTATGTTCAAAATCAACCGAAAGAAACAACTGATGTACCTCATAGCATTTTTAAAAATATTTTTGTAGCAATGATTTTCTAAGAATGCAAGAGAAAGTTCTAATGAGAAGTCCTTTTGTGCTAACTAATGTTGCAAGCCAAAAAAAAAAATTAAAGACATACAAGACTGTTTCAGCTGCTTTTCCAGTTGTGATCATCTGATCAAATATACCACCTTTTTGCTTAGTTTTCAAATAACCTTTTATCACATACAAGAACAATAGTTACAATGCATATATATATGTTAAAGGATAGCACTATCTGTATTTCAGGATTTATGACAGCAGTAGGAAGGAGGCCAGTAAGAAAATTCCAATATTGATAAAACTATTATTTCTCTGTAGCATTTGGCATCCATTGCTCTCCTAAACAAGACAGAGGGCTACATTTTCAGATCAGCATGTTGATTCTTTATGGCACTTAGCTTGTGTTGTCATTTATAACTGTTAATTTCATAGAAAACATGAATGCCACTTAGTTGCATGTTTATCCCAGCACAGAAAATTACTTTTATTCCCCACCTCCTTTCCCATACATCTACTCAGTTCTTTCTGCAAATGTGTCATGAAAAGCCCGGTGACGGCCTTGTGAAGCAGTTCTGCATTTGCACCACTGTTCTTCAGCTTCAGGTGCTGACGCGTTCCTTCAGTGAGGTAGTTTTGTATTGTCTAGTCATGGTGTTCTGAGCCATGTTCATAAAACCTCAAAAAAGAGGAAAAAAAAAATACATTCTTTGGGATGTTTGCAATTATTTTTTCCTCACAGAACCTACTTTAAAATAATCTAAAGATCTTACAACTGGTGAAAATATGAATAATCTAATATACATGAAAATATTAATATTTGTCATAGAACTATTTTCTGAACATAATTTATTAAAGAAAATACTGCTGCTGAATCAATAAGAAACAATAATGTTTCTAAATATGTTACAAAACCCCAATGTGCCTCATGAACAAATGATAAAGTTCATTAATTTCTCTATGTATGAAAAATGAGGAAACTAAATTTTAATCCTACCAAATCAATCACAGTTGAAGAAGACTGATCACAGGATCATAGGATGTTAGGGATTGGAAGGGAGCTCTGGAGATCATCAAGTCCAGCCCAGAGCAGGACTATAGAATCTAGTGCAGGTTGCACAGGAAGGCATCCAGACAAGTCTTGAAAGTCTCCAGAGAAGGAGACTCCACAACCTCACTGGGGAGCCTGTTCCAGTGGTCTGTGACGCTTACAGTAAAGAAGTTCCCCCTTGTGTTGAGGTGGAACTTCCTGTGCTGTAATTTACATCCATTGCCCCTTGTCCCATCACAGGGCACAAGTGAGAAGAGGCTGTCCCTTCCTTCTTGACACCCAGCCCTCAGATATTTATAAACACTTATTAAATCCCCTCTCAGTTTTCTTCAGTTTAAAAAGCCCCAGGTCTCTCAGCCTCTTCCTCATAAGGCACTGATAGCTTAAAGCTAGTACAGGAAAAAAAAAAAGGAAAAGGAATAAAAAAGAAGCAGAGGAGCTGTAGATCTTTTGAAAATTCAGCCCTGTATCCTGGGCTTCATCAAGAGGAGTGTGGCCAGCAGGACAACAAAGGTGATTCTTCCCTTTACTCTGCTCTTGTGAGACCTCAACTTGAATACTGCATCCAGTTATGGTGTCCCCATCATAAGAAGGACATAGGCCTGTTGGAGCAAACCCAGAGGAGGGCCACAAGGACTGGTGCACCTCTGCTATGAGGGTAGGCTGCGAAAGCTGGAGTTGCTCAGTCTGGAGAAGAGAAGACACTGGGGGGACCCTATAGTGGCCACCCAGTACCTGAAGGGAACCTACAGAAAACCTGAAGAAGGACTTCTAAAAATGGTGTCTAGCAATAGGACTAGAGATAATGGTTTTAAGGTGAGGGAGAGTAAATTTAGACTGAGGGAGAATAAATTTACATCTCAGGAAGAACTTCAGTATCAGGGTGGTGAGACTCTGGACTAGGTTGCCCAGAATGGTTGTGGATGTCCCCTCCCTGCAGGTGTTTAAGGCCAGATTGCATGAGGCCTTGGGCAACCAAATTTAACTGAGAGGTGTCCCTGTCCATGGCAGAGGGGTTGGAGCAAGTGATCTCTGAGGTCCAACCTAAGTTATTCTATGATTTAAAATAGACCAGCTATGTTAAATAGTAGTTAAGGGTTATCAAACACAGCCTAAGATATAACAGTGAAAAATGAAACCCACAGTTAAGTAAGGAATTTGAGAGCTTTGGAGCAGTTATAATCTTTGCGAGCAATTATAATCTACTACTTTGTAGTAGATATTAGTATAGAGTGAAACAATTTGAAATAGAAATTTAGTTCACCTCAAATGGATATAGTCATATGCTCACTCCCTTGCATATGATGAAATTCAACAAAAGTTAAGGCAGTGAACTACTAAAACACAAAGATAAAAATTAACGAATAAATTAACTAAAGTACTCTGTACTGAGATTTTAGCACAAAAGTTGGTTTGGACTCTAGTAAGTCAAAGAGTGACACTTGCTGGTGAAAATAGGATCACAGTAGATCTTCCGAAGATCTTGCTTCTTACAGCCTAACACTATCTTCATTTCTAAGAAAGAAAACATTTCTATGGTATGATAGATTTATCAGACCTATGTAATATATTTTTATATTTATCCTACTAAAAAGGGCAATCAGTTAAATCAGAAGTTATTACTTCTAGGTGAACTGAAACTTTAATAAAAATAGTACCACCCCAAGATGGTTGACTGGATTTCCTGCTCTCTTGTAGCATAACAATAACTTTTATATCACATTGGTGTTAGACCTGGTGTTTAATTATTACAGAGGCTTAGAAGTTACTGTAATCAAAAGCAGAAATAGACAATAATTCAATGTAATCAAATTCCACGCAACAGACATGAATGGAATGCAAGTTAAGCGGCAAAATGCAGTATATAATGCAGCAAGCTCAAAAAGAATGGCTTTTTCCTGACAAAATGCATATTGTGAAAGGGGTAGTATTGCATAACGGCTCAACTTTGCCATCAAAGGCTATGAAGAATGTTCCAAATGAGCAAACAGAGGTTGAAGCGACATGCTAGCTGAAATACCCAAGCAGGGAAAAGTTGCTTTTATAATTAAATGGTCGCTTGTTGTGCAGTCTCCATAGTGTGATGAAGATGCTAAAATTACATATTTGGGTAGAGGACACAATCTGATCCTAATCTTCAGTGCATGCTGCAAAGACGAGCTATCACATGGGCTGCTATATTTCCTATGGAACACATCTTTGTAAAGGTCTCGCAGACATGACAAATCAAAAGCTTCTTGAACATTGTGCAAATCTCCAAACTTACTGGACATGTGTCTTAAGTCCAGGGAAACCTGGGCCAATACAATCAATAGGTGTCATGCAGGAAATGCTTCTATTATGTGAAAGCAGTAAAATAGGAAAGAAATGTAGGCACATAACTTGAACAGCAATATTTGAGATAATTGTTTCTTGAGACCTAACATGAAGTCTGTCAATAAGAAGTATTGATAATTTAAACATTAGTACTTAAGTAAAAATATTAAATATTTGCTTAGGAAATGAACTGAACTGAGTATCTATGGCATCCCACTTGCTCTTGATCTGGCTGCTCTATAGATAGACATTTAATGTCAAAAAGTAATTTCCTACCTCTTACTGATATGCATGAGACAACTGGTGAAATTTCAAGGCTGAGCACTAATAACAATGGCAACTGAAATAAGTGGATTTAGATTTCTACCTGTAAATGAAGTATTTCGAGTTATTAAACTGCAGCAAGGGGCAGAATCATTTCAGCAAAATGCAAAAAATAGCTTGTGTCCCACAATTATGCTAAGACACAGAAGTTTGTAGGCATTTCCTGGGAGTGCTGCCAACTGAATAAAGATCCCGTCCCACATTATCTGCTCCTCCTCTGTGAGAACTGGTGAATGTCTTAGGAAGCAACTGGCTCTAACTGGGGTTAATATGCAGTAACAGTACGTGCTAGATACCTTTCAGGGTCAACATTTGAAAACTTACCACTGTTGTGCCCAAGGGTTCTACTCCAAGTGTCTATTCAATTGAAGGTAGGAAACTGGGACTATCTGTGAAAGTCATGGCTAAACAGAAAAAAAAATAAAAAAGCAGCACATGAGGAAGACAGTGCTGATAATGGCTGCATTTTGCTCAGGTAGCTTACTGTGGTCCAATGGGGGAAAGGAGATATACCAAGTAGGATGAAGGAAAATAAAAGAATTGTCTTTTAATTGAAAATTTGGAGAGAACAGAAAAAATAAAGCCAGTTTATTTACTGTCCTCTTTTCACAAAGTATTGATGCAGCTGCTTTTTTGCTGCTGAAAGTCAAGTGGCTTCCCAGTCATGGCAAGGAATTTGACTTTCTCATTATGGGCAAACGAAATACTAGGAAGCTTTGTTCCTCATTGGTCAGTTCTTTTCCATTGTAGCAGCTCCTGGAAGAAAGGAAGGCTGTCAACTCACAGCTGTTCACCCTCACAAAATTCACTAAGACTAAGGAATGTCAGGAATAACATCTAATGCTATTGTCTAGATAATAGCATAATCAACTAGCTTGACAAAGTTGGCCAACTGGTACTAAGGAATGATAAATCCTCATCTAAAAGTTGACCTCCCTAGGCAAAACTTGCCAGTCTGAAAAATTCGCATGTATGTATAGGGACCACAGGCAACAGTGTAATACCTGCAGAAAGTGAAGGATATGATAAACACACCTGTCTGGAGACAATGCCTTGATAAAATCAAGGGAAAGGAGAAATCATTCATGAGAGACTTCTTCCTCATTTTGTCTCATGTTGCTGCCCAAAAGACTGCCACCACCACCCTGACCACAAAACTAATGTCAACCAAACCACAAGACGGGAGGCTTCCTGTTTTCTGACTCTGGAGTGAGTTCCCAGAAATCAGGCCTAAGTGAGGGGCTCAAAGACCCTTGAAACCCCCAGTGACAGTGCTGAGCATATGCACCACCACCAGGTGGTGGGTGTGGTTAAACAAAACCATTCTTGGAATATGCTAAGTGGTTCTCAGAAGAATATACAATGAGGCAGCCAGATATTAGGAGAGAAACCACTAACTTTGGACAGAACGTTTCCCCACTGTCCTGGAAGAGGCATTAACAAAACAGCTAAATCTGGTTTGAGTCACTACCCCTTTCTCCTCCCTCTCTATTACAGAGTCCGGATTGAGGTCAAGGAGCCTAATAGGCAGGTGCCGTCAAGGCTGCCTGGGGGAGGTGGAAGCTGAACCCAATCCCCGAGCCTCATGTTTCAGAGAGGTGACTGCACGTGTCAGATGCCATGAGAGAAGGTGTGTGCAGTTCACTTGCCACATAAACATTTTGAATTGATTGACGGGATTTGAATGGCTAATGTGCCATTGGGCTGTTCTATTTTCGAAAAGGGAATTTACAGGGGAAGACCTCCTATACTTTTTGCTTGTTACATTCATTCCTCGCATGCTCGTTATTCTCTTTTCTTCTCTCTCTCCCCATTTGTTAATGGGATTCAAGGTGGCAACAAACACCCTACTTGCGTTTTCTTCAGGGCAATTAGCTTCTTTTTTTTAGCAGCATAGTGCTTGAGTTGGGCCTCCACTACAGCAGTGTGCTCTCTTATTTCCTCTGATTTTGGATACTGCCCTTTGGACTATAAGTACAAACTCAAAACATCTCTTCATCCAGCAAAGGTTTTGATAGTTAGCAGCTCGGTGGTGCGTGAGTAAATTACGCTATTTTACCTGGCTATTTCTGAGGTTTATAGCTTGTTACCTGTTGGTTAGCTCTGTTGTGAACTCGAGGTGGTTGGTCTTTGCCACCTGAGGCAGCATTGCTGTTTGGTTTCATGTGCATAGGGAGATTCCAGTTTGTTCCTCTGTATTCCAAGTTCTGATTGTTCTAGACTGTTATTTTGCTGTTTATCGCCTTCTACTGTGTGTAAGCAACGTATCATTTGCCAGGCAAATGAACCTGAATAAAATTGGCTCGGGAAAGCAATTTTTGATATTTAATAAATCATATTCATATTTTACCATATTTCCAGCCAATACAGTTCTAAACGAAAACACCGACCAATCTGGACAACAACATGAACACCCCAGGCCCACAGTGGTAGTTATCCCTATTTTTCCTTTTCTTTCTTGCTTTTCTTTCTTTCCTATACTGCTAGCCCTTTCCCTTGCAAACACACAATTTAAGTGGTTTTCTCAGCCAAATGCTTGGTTCCATCTCATCTTCATTTGGGAAATCTCTAAAAGAACCTACTCCCCTACCACAGTGGGTTGAGACATCTAAATTGGTGTCATGGACAGGATTTCCTGTAGGCTGAGTAGTGGTTGAGAAACCCACAACAGGAATACTAACAATAACAATAAGCAGGGCAATTCTCGAGAATGAGGGAAGTGGCAATTTGACAAATATTCTTAAGCAGAGCAACTCCTCAAGACAACCACTTCCATAACCTGGTGTCTTAAGCGGGGAAGCTCCTGAGGGAGAGGGGAGTGGCACCTCGGTAAATGTTCCTAAGCAGGACACCCCCTTGGGAAGACCACTCCCCCAATTTGATTTAATCACCAGGTCATTTTGGAGAAAGAATTGAGCATAATCTTGGGAGTTTCTTGAAGGACAGGGTTGTGTAAGTCCTCACTGCCAGGAATGGAGTAGGCTCGTAAGAAACTGGGATAATGCTCAGGCAATAGTAGACTGGATGACTGCCTTACAAGCAGAAGGAAAAGTGAAATCAACCTTATGTGTGGTGTTAGAGGCTGCCCTTGCAGCAGCTAATGAATACCAAAATCAGGAATGGGCTACCATAAATCAGGGGTGATTGCCCAGGAGCTAAAGGACCGAATTATTGCACCATTACAGGATGTAGTGAAAACTCTGCAGTCACAATTAGAGGATGAGAAAGAACAGGCTAATTTGTTACAAAATGCTCTTAAGGAGAAACTTTTGAAGGAGAGTGATGGGTGCTTTGTGGAGGAGGACATAGTGATGCAAGAACAGGGAATAAGCCCCCAACCCATTTACCTCCAAGAGGATGTGTGACTGTCCATAAATGGTATGCACAGATTGATCATTATTGTACTATTTTCCAAGTGACCAAGGGGAGTCCAAAGGTCCTCTCCTTGCAGGAAGAGGTCACACTGGAGAAGTCAGATGGTTCTTTGTGCTCAGTAATTCAAACTGCTCCACCTTTTTTCTGAGGATCTGAAGAATGTTTGGTTTACAGATGCCTGAGCAAACCATGAAGGAAAAATATAGAAATTTAGGACAGTGTCTTTACAGGTTTATACTCAGGAACAAATTATTACAGAAGGGGAAGGAAGTGCTCAAACTGGGGAACTAATAGCTGTCTGAAGTGTGTTTGATCAGGAGTGAGGAACAAAGGATCCAGTATTTATCTACACTGACTCATTTGCTGTCTTGAAAGGTTGCACTGAGTAGCTCCCGTTTTGGGAACAGAATAATTGGGAAGTAAATCAAGTACCTATTTGGCAGCAGAAAAAATGTCAAGAGATACTTAATATAGCAAAGGAAGGGAACTTTGCTGTGGGATGGGTAGCTTCACACCAGGAGACTGATACTCTGGCCAGTCATTGGAATAATGCAGTTGATGAACTGGACAGGTTAGCATCATTAACTGTGGGAGGTAAAGAAGAGAAATGGGACTGATTGCTGGAATGGCTGCACATCAAGCGAGGTCATTCCAGAACGCTAGACCTATATAGGGAAGCCATAAGCAGAGGATGGCCGGTAACAAAGGAAGCCTGTTGCACCTGCATCTCTTCATGTGAACAATTCCAAGATCATTTAGATAGGCACCCAGGGGTTGAGACATCATTATAAGTGCATTTATCTATAAATAAATAAATTAGATAGCAAAATTGTGTCTTTGATACCAGAGATCACCTCTTACAGCAGCAGATGGTTATGGGAAACCATGCCATGGACCTCAAGGAGTCTCCTTAAGGCCTAGGAAAGTCTTTTTCTGAGCAGGTCTGTTCTTTCCAAACGAAACAAATCCATGGGATCTGTTTGAGCACTCACATAGTCTAGATCCACTGCAGCAGAACAGCCTTTACTGGGACCCTGGCTAAAAATCCTGTATGTCTTGGAAGTGTTTCTTTACTGAGCTCTCAAATGAACCTGGAAAATCTCAAGGTCTGATGGTAAATATCACCTGACTGAAACCTCTATATTTCTCCTTCAAAGCAGCAAAGTCAGAAGAGACTGTATGCATTCTTGGAGAGCCATCAACCTATGGAGACTTAAGTCACGTAAAACCAACAAACGTATGAGTTACACAGATTGCTATCGAAACTAGCTTTCTAACACCAGATGTGAAAATACTGTAAATATTTTTTTAAATTGTCAGGTTTCAAATGACTGAAACTGCAATTCAGTTGTGTATATTTTTTTGTTTGTTTGTTGCATAAGCAATGACTCAAATCTCTTCAGTCCCTGTTACAAGATACTAATTGGCAGAAGTGATACAGACATAGGCATCCAAGATGCTTTCCAATCTGGGCAACTTTAAAGCAGCATGCTGATAGAGCTACATGCATACAAGTACACAAGCAGTGGAACTGATTTAAATGCCCTCTTCTGGGAGATAACACTTGAAACAGGATGCCATTTGTTTAAGCTTCACTTTTCATTTACTTTTCACTTTGTCTAGGCTCATAAATTACAATTCTATTTTATGCATGACTCTTGTGTACTGCTCTGTGCCATTTCTTGCATGCTATTTTGACAACCACTTGTAGGTAAGCCAGTACAATTAATAGACTATTGCTGTTAAAGCAGAAGGATAATTGTCAACTGGATTTAACACTGCTTTGATATCAAGTGATATAGTTTTCTTGTAGCACAAGGTGTGTCAAAATGCTTGGTATAAATAAAAGATGTAATGTGAGGCTGTTTGCTGATCTATTGGCAAGCATTAGCTGAATTGGTGATCTATTATCGTGACTTTCCCTCATGATAATACAAAGCAGTGGTCTGTCTTTGAACACACATATGGTACTCTTTTTTTCCCCCTGTACGTATGTATAGTGCATTTTTTCCTGTGGGCACAAAAAGCATTTTTAGGCATGAAGGGCAGAAGTTATTCTAACGTCTGCATATCACAATCGAATAAGATACTGCTGAGGCCTTTAATGCTTAAAATGTTGTGATGTTGTTATACTGTCCACTAGTGATCATACCCACACATTGTTGACAGCATCAGTAACATAAAAGTGATAGGGACCCACTGTGCTGCTGGCAACCTTTTGTTCTGTAACATCCCCTGAAAGGAGCAAGAAATGGGCAAATCTACAGAGAATGATGCAGAAGCTTTCCTTGGAAGGCTTAACATGGTTTGTATAGAGAGCTTTTTGGCAGTATAGTACATTCAGAACAATGGGAACAATATGACACAAGCCACTGAGTATGTTGTACTGTCCAGTTTGAAGAGCCAGAACTAGAAAAGCCTAAGAAGGAAATACATGCAGCTCTTTGTGACTACAGAAGCATAAACAACAACTGCATTGGCACTTTCACTCTCAAACTAACCGTACTAACCATCATTGTTTCAGTTAATCAAGATTGCTGGGCCAAATTTCTTAAATTTATGAAGACCTGAAACAAGATGACTTTCCTTGTAAGGACTAACATGTAAGATAGTAGAAGGTGGAATTCCACATGAAAAGATAAATGCTGAATTTGCCACTTGAGGATTTTCCCCCTAATGTTCTTAAAGAAAGACTGAGGAGATGTTTTTACCTCCTTGTCAATTAAGATGAACTCATTTACTGTTGCCAGTCTCCTTACGATGTGAAAAAAAATGAATTTACATCCCTCTTTAGTTATCTGGAACCATATGATAATGAAAATCATGTCTTTGAAAATTCAAGGATGAAAACGTTAAATGATCAAGAGTATATAATTTAATCTGTTGTGGACTGAGGAGCACACTGCAGAATGTCTAAAGGAAGAGTTTTTTATACACAGAGTAAGAGCTCATGCCGCCTTGAGAGTAACTGATTTAAAAAAAAAAGAATAAAATCATCCATAGAGGCTCCAGTATGCATTGTCCTCCTCTTAGGATTTCTGGATACAATCCATCTAGACTATGATCTCATAATGTACATGCACCCTGCTTTCAACCTGGTACATGAAGTTCAGTTCTTTCAAAAAGTCTCTGAAGCACCACACAAAACTTCTACCCAGAAAACCTTGGACAAAGAAGGAGATACTCTTTTAGTATGGCTTTGTTGTTAATGCTAATGATAGAAAATCTGACATTGAGTGTGCATACGTGTATGCCCATTTACATGTACACATTCTTCCTGATAGAGAAAGCACAAGAGTTTCTGAAAACCTGGACAGTAAAGGCAATGGGATGACTCGTCTGAGATGTGGCCTAGTGATTCAGGCTCCAATAATTGTACAAAAATGCACAATTATGAGTGTCACAGTATCACAGTATTACTAAGGTTGGAAGAGACCTTGAAGATCGAGTCCAACCTGTAACCACAAACCTCACGACTAGACCATGGCACCAAGTGCCACATCCAGTCCCCTCTTGAACGCCTCCAGGGACGGAGACCCAACCACCTCCCCGGGCAGCCCATTCCAATGATGAATCACTCTCTCGGTGAAGAACTTTCTCCTCACCTCCAGCCTAAACTTCCCCTGTTGCAGCTTGAGACTGTGTCCCCTGGTTCTGGTGCTGGTTGCTAGGGAGAAGAGGCCAACCCCTTCCTGGCTACAACCACCTTTCAGGTAGTTGTAGAGAGCAATGAGGTCGCCCTGAGCCTCCTCTTCTCCAGGCTAAACAACCCCAGCTCCCTCAGCCTCTCCTCACAGGGCTTGTGCTCAAGGCCTCTCCCCAGCCTTGTTGCCCTTCTCTGGACACGTTCAAGTGTCTCAATGTCCTTCTTAAACTGAGGGGCCCAGAACTGGACACAGTACTCAAGGTGCGGCCTAACCAAAGCAGAGTACAGGGGCACAATGACCTCCCTGCTCCTGCTGGCCACACCATTCCTAATGCAGGCCAGGATACGGTTGGCCTTCTTGGCCACCTGGGCACACTGCTGGCTCAAAGTGTAAAAAGAAAACACAATACTTAATTAGGCTGAGGTTAGTCAGCAGATGGTGCATAGACCACCAATAGTCTATAAAACATCAGATGGCTGCTGTAATTTCTACACATAATAGAAGTGTCCTTGACACTGACAAGTCAGTATGTGTCACATAGCAAAATAAGGAGATGGATTTTTATAAAGATATCACATGACTGAAATGGTGAGCATAAAAAAAAGGTCATAAATAAAATCAGGATGCTTAACATTTTGATAAAGCCACCAAGTTGGTCTCTACATTACTAAGAACCTACTTGATTCCTTGCTTAATATTTGACATGACCACACAAGCAGAACAACTTCAGTTGTTGTGACCATCAAACATTGCCCCTTTATAGTTGACTTAAGTGTACTAAACTTCTCTGTGCAGGTGCTACGAGTGTCTGTGGAATGCTGTGTCCTGCTGGGTGCTGGTAGTGCTGCTCTAAGTTTACAATGAAATGTAAGAATGTGAAAGGTCTTACCAGGAGAAATATGGAGAAAACATTTTAAATGAGGCAGAAGCTTCAAAAGCTGACAGAACTCATACAATGAAACAAGAACTTGATTTTATAGCATAAGCATAGTGCCTCCTCCTGGAGGCACTAATGACTCAGAAGAATAGTGAAGAGGTGATTGGGAATAGTCAGCATGGCTTTGCCAAGGGCAAATCCTGCCTGACAAACCTGGTGGCCTTCTATGATCAGGTGACAGCATTAATAGATGAGGGGTGAGCAACTGATGTCGTTTACCTGGACTTGAGCAAAGCCTTCGACACTGTCCCACACCACCTCCTGGTCTCCAAGCTGGCGACACATGGGTTTGATGGATGGACCACTAGATGGATAAAGAATTGGCTTGATGGCCGCACCCAAAGAGTGGCTGTCAACGGGTCCATGTCCCAGTGGAGGCCAGTGACAAGCGGAGTCCCTCAGGGATCAGTCCTGGGACCTGTCTTGTTCAACATCTTTGTGGGTGACATGGACAGTGGCATCGAGTGCACCCTCAGCAAGTTTGCTGATGACACCAAGCTGTGTGGTGCAGTGGACACCCTGGAGGGAAGGGATGCCATCCAGAGGGACCTGGACAGGCTGGAGAGGTGGGCACAAGCCAACCTCATGAGCTTCAACAAGACCAAGTGCAGGGTCCTGCATCTGGGTCGAGGCAATCCCAGGCACAAATACAGGCTGGGCAGGGACTGGCTGGAGAGCAGCCCTGAGGAGAGAGACTTGGGGGTGCTGGTGGACGAGAAGCTCGACATGAGCTCTCAATGTGCGCTTGCAGCCCGGAAAGCCAATCAGATCCTGGGCTGCATCAGGAGAAGTGTGACCAGCAGGTCAAGGGAGGTGCTTCTCCCCCTCTACTCAGCTCTGGTGAGACCCCACCTGGAGTACTGCGTCCAGTTCTGGAGCCCATATTACAGGAGAGATGTGGACGTGCTGGAGCGTGTCCAGAGAAGGGCCACGAGGATGATCAGAGGGCTGGAGCACCTCTCCTATGAGGACAGACTGAAGGAGTTGGGGCTGTTCAGTCTGGAGAAGAGAAGGCTCCGAGGTGACCTCATTGTGGCTTTCCAGTATCTGAAGGGGGCCTACAGGAAGGCTGGGGAGGGACTTCTCAGGCTATCAGGTAGTGATAGGACTAGGGGGAATGGAATGAAGCTGGAAATGGGGAGATTCAGGCTGGATGTGAGGAAGAAGTTCTTTACCATGAGAGTGGTGAAGCCCTGGAATGGGTTGTCCAGGGAGGTGGTTGAGGCCCAGTCCCTGGAGGTGTTTAAGACCAGGCTGGACGAGGCTCTGGCCAGCGTGATCTAGTGTAGGGTGTCCCTGCCCATGGCAGGGGGTTGGAACTAGATGATCCTTGTGGTCCCTTCCAACCCTGACTGATTCTATGATTCTATGAAGTGGAGCATGTAGGCTTGGTGCTATTCAAGACAACTTTTCAAAAAGACATGGATGCTGATGCAGAAAAGAGGGAGATAATGACAGTTACAACTGGAAAATGCCTCAGTGCTAATCTACAGATAAAAGAGATGCATCTTGTGCTTGGAGAATAATTTGAAATTGACAAATTATATAACACAAGCACCATTTAGATCAGAAAGTGGATAGCAACTCAGAAATGGTACACATTAGTAACTTCAATTGTGTTCCTTATCTGCTAAAAAATGCAAAAGGTACCTTGTCATCTTAAAAACACAGTAACAACTGTGAACTCAAGCAGTATCCAGTTTTCATATTCCTTTAGGAATGAAACATGAGGTGACATGTGGCACCTGTCAGCCTGAATAGTGAAGACTAAGGACTAGGCCAGCTTCTTTACTCACAACAGATCTCTTTGACAGGAATGCATGTCTTTGTGCTTTGATATACTGCTTTTAGAGTGACCATTCAACCAGACTAAGACACAATACAATAACAGACATTCAAAGGAAACAACATTTCTCTTAGGGCATTTACTTTATTGGGGGGTACATATTTCGACCAATTTGTTCACATAGAATTCATTGCTTTTATATCGATCTAGGTACAGAAATTAAGCATGGTTTCAACATCTTTAGTTTTAAAAACTCCTGATGTACACTTTAAGGAAACTCTGAGTTGAATCTTTGCCTTAGCACCATTGATAATTAGCAAGTCACAGGAGCCTTACAATACCTTTTACATGACAAATATTATTTTTCCTTTCCTGCACTTACCATTGCAATTGGTGCAAAAATACTTGCAGGCAAACAGAATCAAAGACAAGCAAAGTAGGAAGTCAAAGATGGAGAATATGGGTATGTTGTAATGACAGGCTTCCAAAATCAGCAAAATCATGCAACTTTTCAATGTGCACTGGTTTCCACATAGCAAATCCATACAGTTTTTATTTGGTTTTGCTGGGCTTGGCATTTTTTTGAGTTTCAAGCCTAAAATGATCACGAAGAACCAGATTAAGAAACTCAGTTTCCTAATGTCAAAATATTAAATACATGTGACCCTTGTTTCATTACAGTGTGTAAGGCACCTTTGTCATAACATCATTTTCATCTCTTTCCCTTGTTCTTTTGACTTACCTTTCAGTAAATATTGCATACTGAACATAAGCACAAACATGACTATTGAAGGCTGCAAAGAATATGAACATATATGGCCGTTGAAGATTGCTCTGTAAGGGCCACCTTTGCTGTAACTGAAGAAATAAAATTGCAACTAGTGGATCTTAATCACTTTCATGGTGATAAGAAGTTCTTATAGTAGGATACATGGTTCAGGGTATGCATGTGATAGAGAAAAAAAAGGTGTCTCCTGCAGTTCAGCAGATGGAGGGAACAGGGGATGGGAGAAACCTCAGTAACACAACATTCCAAATTGCTCAAATGAAGCTTGGCTTTTTAGAATCCACTGAAAAACTGTACAGCATGCTGGACAAGCAACTAAATGGAAACAGTCAGTATCTTGCTTTCAATAGCTGATGAATAGTTTCCCAAAGATTTTTCCAGTGTTGCAAAGCATATCAAAGCCTTAATTTAGATTTAGAAACATACTTTTGAGTGCTTCTGCTTTCTAGCCACTGAAAGCTCAAATAACAGAGATTTCAGGAGATCTATTTTTCTTTACTCATATTAAATTTTTCCCTTTGCTTATCACATTTTCTTCTATTCTTATGCAGGTTTTTTTCTGTGCTCATGCACAATATCCTACTCTACTTCCAGATCAACTCAGTGCTTGTTAGAGAACAGCAGCATTTGTCCCAGTCATGTTTTGTACTAGATGGATAATGTCAGGTCAGCTAGAAAGGAGTTCACACTGCAACCACTTCTGGCAGTGGGGTGCTAATTTGGAACTCTTTTTGTGCCCGTTGCCTGAAAGAAAAGTATGTTAACAAATATTTTCAAACTCTTCTCTGTAAGAGAAATGACAGCAGGGGTAGTTGCACAGAAGTTTTTTTCATGAAGCTATACAACTTCAGATAAGTACATTTTGGGAATCCTGCAGATGAATTCCACATTATCTGACTGTGGTAAACTAACAGAGCCACATTTTTCTTGAAGTTACCTTTGCTTTTAACACTTAACCAAAGGTACCAGAGCTTAATTCCTCAAGCTGTGCTTCTGCATTTCAAGTAGGCAATGTCTATGACCATTTACCACAAACATTTAAGATGTTGTTACTCTGATTTAGCAATTTGTGCAACTGCTATGTTGTGTACTTTCCCACTCTCTCTTCAACCTTACCTGTACACAATCTCATTATGGCAGTTTAACATAAAGAGCACAGGGATGCACCTTCACCAAGCATCCAACTGCATTCGCCATCATGAGTTATTTTCTTATCGTAACTGGATTAGTCTATTACACACAACATTTAGAAGTGCCCCTGTGCTCACTGAAGAAAAAAGACAGTAACGTAGGGAGCAGTATAAGGGACTGTTTCGATGCCTTTAGAGGCATCTTCCTGAAAAATCTGACTTTTTTTTTTTTTCCTTCGGGCGGCCGGCGCCTCTCCGATGAAAGCGCAGGTACGGCGCCCTTACCGGGCGTGAACCCTCGGTGAGAAGGCCCAGCCGTTGTGATCTCGCACCCAGCACCCTAAGGAGCCGCAGGCAGGAGCGCGGGGCACGCGCCCCCGGTTACCTTCCGCCGCACAGGGTGCATCCCCGCTCAACCCCGGCCCCGGGACCGACGGATCAAATGAAATTTTTAGGACCCCCAGCTCGACCTTCGCATACCGGCGAGCTGGCAGCTAGGCTGCCCCGCACCAGCTCCGTACGAGGCGTAAGTCAGTCGGAAGTGGTTAAAAACCAAAAAGGAACACCCACCAAGCCGTGGTTTAGACTCCGGCAGCCGCCAGGCCACAGCGGGGTGGGACCCGCGCCCTCCCCACCCCCGGCAGCCGCGCCCCAGCCAATGGGGAGCGAGCTCGTCGGGAGTGCTGACGTCCTGCACCGCCCCGCCTTGTCCCGACCGGTGCCGGACGCATCCGGAGACTCCCGAGCTCTCCTCCTCGTTCCACCACCCTTGTTCCACGGGCGGGGACTTGCTTCCTTTCCCGACTCCCCCCTCCCACCCCTCTCTTCTCAGTCAAGATGGAGGACGGCGGCTGCTGCGGCTACCGGTACTACGGCGGCTAGTGCAGCTGCTGTTCCTCCAGCTCGCTTTTCGCTCTCTGAAAAAAAAAAAAAAGGGGAAAAAAAAAAAAGAAAGAAAAAAAAAAGGAAAAAGGCTGGAAACGTTCCTTCTTTCTCCGCCCACCGGCTGCTGCCTGCGCGGACTGCTGGCCCTTCCCATGCCGTTGTCGTCGTCGCCCTCCTCCTCCCGTGATTGTCTGCGCTCCGGCTGCCGCCTGCCTTCCTGCCCTGACTCCCTGCATGCACACGCCGCC
Organism: Picus viridis; assembly: GCA_033816785.1. Taxonomy (NCBI): domain Eukaryota; kingdom Metazoa; phylum Chordata; class Aves; order Piciformes; family Picidae; genus Picus; species Picus viridis. Next base: position 26,546,246 of record CM066575.1, read on the forward strand.
TCCTAGGTGGCTGCCGGGGGTGGGCGCTCCCGGAGCTGCCATTCCGCACATACCTTCATGTCCCTGTGCTTGCTGTGGCCGCCCGCCGCCGCTGCTGCGCATCGCTCGCCCGCTCCGGCTGCCGCCCTAACGGCCGCTCCCGCCCGGAGGTGAAGCCGGGACCCGTGGAGGGGGCGGTAGAGTTCGCAGTGGGTCTTGCCTAGAGGAGACGCCGCCGCCGCCACACGCAGCAGCCATGAGCAGTGCCGCTACAGCCACCTCCTCTGCCACCACGGCCGGCAGCGGCGCGGGGGAAGGGGCCGAGGAGGCAGCCAAGGACTCGGCGGACATCGCGGCGTTCTTTCGATCCGGTGAGTAGCAGCCTCGTCCCGAGAGCGGGGGAGGAGGTGGAGGAAGGAAAGGACAGCAGCGAGGCCGTGGCTGGAGGTGGTGGCGGAGGGTGGAGAGAAGCAACGTCTGCCACTCGCAGCTGGTAGAGGGAGCGAGGGCGACCGGCTTTGTCAGGTGGACGCGGGGAACGCTCACCTTCCCTTTGCCGGCGAAGTCGCTTTGGCAGCGCCGGTCCGTACGGGGCGTCGCTGCGCTTCCTCGGGAAGGCGGCGGCGCGGGGCCTGGCCCGTGTAGGGGCGGCCTGCCCGGGCGGCCGCGAGATGTAAAGCCGGGCCCCCGCGTTCCATGCCTAGGAGCGGCAAGGCTTCGTCTTAGGCCCAGCAGCTTAAGGGCGCTTCTGCGGGCAAGACGCCACCTTCGCCGGCAGAAACGAGGCGTGATAATAAGTGCGGCTGGCGACCCGGCCTGACTCGGCTGGGACGGCTGCGGGGTCTAAGTGCTGCCCCGTGGCAGTGTCGGCGATGACAGGTGCGACTCTCTGCCCGATGACGGCCCGATAACGGGCGTGTTTACCGGGGCCGGACGGCACCACCTGGCGCCGGGCGGCCCCGGCCCCCTGAAAATGCCTCCTCGGGGGCTGTGCGGCAGGACTCAGGCGAAGGGGCTGCCGCGGGTCCGGGCATCCCACGGCGCCGGAGGGGGTAGGGAGGATGAGCGGGGGCAGAAGAACAGCGTGCCGCAGGGCTGCGGGGAGCGGGCTGCGCTGAATGGGCCTCCGGGGAGGCAGACGGGCAGGGATGACACCGCTATAAAAGGCAACGGGCCGCTGGTCGCCGCGCTTGCTGGGTGGCGACTGAAGGCAGGCATGGGAGAGGGCAGCATTGAAAGCGGCTATATATAGTGAGAAGGGAAACCAAAAGACAAAAAGTGAAGCCCGCGTTAAGGGGTGTCTGTGGCTGGGCTGAGGCGGGGCAGTAGCGGCTCTCGGGCGCTGCCGAGCTGTTAAGCCAGGCTCGGTGTGGAGGCTTGGGAGGAGAAGGGGGAGCCTGTTGACAGGATGCCGGGATAAAAAAAAAATGGAGGCCGCCTTCTCCTTTAATGCTTACTCTCGGCACGCAACCAAGCCGGGAAGGCCACTACCCCCGCCACCGAAATGTTGTACCCTGGGGAATGGTGGTGGGGACAGAGAGGAGGGCAGGGTTGCCTGGGCAGCGGCTGAGCCTTCCTCCGGTCCCGGCAACCTTGCCCCAAGCGGCGGCGGCTCCTCCCCTCGCTGCGCGCCCCCCAGGGCACCCCCGGCCATCGCTCCCGGGCGGGGCGGCAGGGCAGGGCTGGGCACTTGCTGGCTTTGGATGCCTAAAAAGGAGCGGCGTGCAAGGAATATTCAGACTCGCCACTGGAAAGATGAGGAGGGTTGCCAATTTTGTATGTTAAAAAAAATAAATTAAAAAAAATCAACGATGGCTGTAATAATAATAAAAGCTGTGCTAATTGGGATTTTAGGCAAAGTCCATGAGGGAAGGGGAAACTGCTGGCGCTCAGTGCTTGCTGTTGAATGTGTTTGATTTAATGAGGAGGTGTGATTTGCAGCAGGCATCCCTGAAGCAGGTTTCAGAGCTGCATTTGCTTGAATGAACCAAAGAGGGGTTGCATCCCCTCTCAAAGATCTGATGCTCCCTGGGCAACATCTTTCACATGACAGCGACTAATGTGAAACTCCTTGTTCAGTCAAGATGCTGGTCCTGGTGGATTTTGTCATGCAAGAAGGATTGAGCTTTATTATTCTTAGGGAACAATCTCATTGAAAGAAAGGAATTACCAACAGTAGATTAACAATCTGGTGTTGTTAAAACTGGGTATGCGTAGTAATGTTGCAGTTTTGGAAGACCTTGCCAGCTGTACTAATAGTCAACATGCACATTTATGTGTGGGAAGAGGGATGACACAGAGTTGATAAGCTTGTAAGTGATGTAGTGTTGACTTCTCATACTGATAACTTTGGGTAACAGAGGAGTTGCTCTGAGCTTAGTCTGGCAGCAGCCAGAAATCTTAAAGCAGTAGAAGGACATGTCAAATGCTTATCAAAAAACTCTTAAGAGCATATTTTAACAATTGGCATTCTCATTTCCATATAGACATGTGGATGTTATCTGGTTCAGCCTGGGCTATGACTTATGTTGGAACATGTTCATGTTTTTCATGAGTGTTTGGTATTGAAAAGAGCTCTTCAAACTCTGCCTCTGTACATGATCTGCTCTTTTATAAGGAAATGGTCTATTAAGAGATCTCTGGAGCTTCCCTTTATTTGAACAAGAGGCACAATTTTTTTTCAGTGAAGTACAATGGGCACAGCAATCGATGAACAAGCAAGAAACTTCATTTGTTGTATGTGGGAGTACACAATACTTTTCTCTACATAGTATTCACAGTGACAAATGTTTCCTTTTTCCTGCCACTTGCCGAGAATGTCGGCAAAGCTGTAACTGTTACTTAAAGAGAAACTGAGTAAAAAAGTAACAGTGTTTTCCAGGAGTTTAAAACAAACCAAAAAAAACCCACGCCACCAAAAAACCCCACCTAATCTGTTCTAGTCTTAGGTTAGTTAAATTGGTCAGTTGAACTGACAGTGGGGTTATTTGCATTCCTCTTTCCAGACTAAGCCTGAAGTAAAACTAAAGCAGCATAAAGAAGAGGATTTCTTTATTTGGAAGATGTTTTGTTAAGATAATTCAATGGCAGCTAGCTTGAAATGTGCTTGTTTCCAATTTTCACTTTGGTTATGTAAATTTAATTGCAATTTATTTGTGAAATGTGAAGAAAACAGCTGAACTGGAAGTGAGGTAGTAGTATGAAAACATAAAGATTGCATGTCTTGAATTTAAATGAAGAGTCCCTTTATTGGGATTGGAAGAAATTGAGGCAGCTTACTTTCCACTGTTTATTTGGTATCTGAATCTCATTATTTGAAGTTGAAAAGACAAGAACACCTCATTAGATGTCATCTTCGTTGTTGCAGGATTATGAGTAAAACTACTTAGAAGCAGAGCTAAGTGCTATGCTGTGTTACTACATTTTGGTGGAGAAAGCACAGTGCGTGTATGAAGTGCCTTTCTGTCCTGTATGTAAATTGGAGACTAGAAATGACTGTGTAAACTGATGTGAGTACATTTCAAGCTGAAGATATATAGACAATCATCCTTTCTTTTCACATTAAAATGTGCCCTGGTGACTTTGTTTTAAGATATGTGTAGGTATCAAAATGTCCATGCGAGTATGCTAAAATTTATTATGGTCATGTAGTTGACAGCTTCTGCAAGTACTAGTGATTTGAGGCATGGATCAGTCTGTGTTAAAGCAAATCTGCTTATAAGCTGCCTAGACTGATAATTGGTTGAGTAGCTGAGATCACATAAGAAGTGTTAGGGGTATCATGAAAAAAGAATTTATTTTCCCCCTCTTAAATAATGAATAGTGAATATCACTTAAAAAATAATACTGTAAAGATAAAATCCAAAGGTTTTATTCAGAATTTTGCTATTTCAAGGTTACAGGAAGGACTTATGTTTTACTTCTTCCTAATCTTACTATTTTATATACTGTTGACTTGCTTGTTTTGCATTAGTGTTCTGTTTGGTAGTGGCTGGAAAAGTTGATTCTAGTAGACAACTTTGAAAATGCTGCTCTAGTGGAGAAAGTCTCTTAGAGGAGGAGAAGAAAAGAGAGAGAAGGAGGGAAAAGATTACACAGAAAAGAAAAAGCATGCGTACTATTGAAAGGCAGCAATTTGTTTTCACAAATACTGACAACAAAAAATCATGGTAGCTTGTACATCAAGAGTAAAATATAGACATTGGACATGAGAAACAAGCACAATTTTCAGCTTAAACCCATGAAGCAGAATATACAATATATAAAGTACATTGGGTACATAATTTTGAGGGTGACGGAGCACTGGAGCAGGTTGCCCAGAGAAGTTGTGGAATCTCCTCTGGAGACTTTCAAAACCTGCCTGGATGTATTCCTGTACAACCTTATCTAGGTCAATGTGTTTAGAAGTGGGGCTGGACTACATGATGTCTGGAGGTCCCTTCCAACCTGTAATTCTGTAATTCTGCCACTCAGCTTCTTCTGAGGCATAGTAGCTCATGTACAAAGAGGGTGATCAAAGCTGTGGTTGTGTGGCTTACTTGGCGTGGCAGTTGGGGTAGATACAGAGTAGTGACAAACATCTAACGAGAATTAGCTAAAAGTGAAGGGTTGGCAGGTAGCACTGGTGGTACCCCGCATATCTTCATGCTGCAAATACTGATTCTTGGGCCTCTGACTGTTAGGAGCTGAGGTGTGTTTGAGGAATTTCAGAAGTGGTGAGCATGAAGAGAATGTAATGTACGAAATAAGCTGCCATTCTTTCATGTGGCTTAGAGTGACAACAGCATTTGTATAAAGAAAAAATCTCAAACAATGCAATAGCTTAAGGTGTTGTGTCAGCTTTTCAAGAATCTATTACTTTGTCCTTTGAGTTGCTTTAGTCAGTGAGAATGGCTGTCATTAGTACTGGTTGACCTGGGCTGAAAAAGGAGTCCTCTTCTGAAGTTCTGAATCCCAGTTCCAGTAGCACCCATTTTAATAGGATGGTTAAAGTATGTGTGCATGAAACAGTGTTCAGAAAAACTCCCTAGGGAAATGCACAACTAGATAGCTGCTGATGTGCAGTATGCAGAGCAAAAATAACTACAGAAGCAATGAAGTTACAATGGAGAAGTTAACTCTGGGAATAGCATTGTTGGATTTACATTTCCTGGCACAATGAGACACACAGTGCTTTCGTGTGAAATGCAGCAGCTGTTGTGCAACTTGGCTTAGTGTGGAATAGCCAGACTTCTCTGGGGATAGTGAAGGACAGAGAAAGAGATTAGGTTGTATTTGAAAGAGTCAGAGGCAGAAGTCATGAATATTTCTAAGAGGGACAGAGAATTACTTGTAACATCTGTGATAGCTGACAATTGATAAAAACACATTTGTAGTGGAAGGCAAATGGGAGTTAGAGAAGAGCCAGGCCAGTTCACGAGAGTACATCTGAGCTGGCATGAATTGCTCATGTGCTCAGAGAGAACTGAATTAGGAAGATTTGATTCAGCTGAGGCTTTCATTAATTGCAGACCTTGGTCACTGTGTTGAAAAGGTGGGTAGCAAATGTTTCTTGAAGTGATTTCTCTCTAGTTAAACATGTCCCACAGCAACATAGCAGAAAGGAAGTATGAAATTGAAACCTAGAATATTATGCAGCTTTACCATGTAAAATGACCATCTAGGTTAACAAAATCTGAACAAAGACTTTTCCCTATCCCAATATATGGAGAAAATGTTAATGGTGCTCTGGTATTTTTCAATAAAATAAAAAACATGTCTACTGTTACCAAATGAGCCTGTTTAGATACAGACTGTAAGGTTGGTTTATTGATAAGGTAAGACTGCACAGTGATTTTGGTCTGCAGCTTGAATGAGGTGGGATCACTGAAATAGCTGTTTGTGGTCAGCAAAAGTGTAAGAATAGGAAGGACAAGTTGAAACTTTGGAAGTGACTGGTGGTTAAGGAGTATTCTTTAAAAGTGGGTTATGATTTTAATGAGAACCAAGGAAAGTAATTTTTCTGCTTGATGTTAATGAGAACCAAATAGAATAATAATAAAAAAAGGCTACAGAGTGAAATAAAAGTATCAAAGGTCACATTAGGATATTTTAAATCTAATGGCTAAAATGGTTGCATCTACTTGGTTGTCCTCATAAAGTTATTTACTTGACTTGGAGAGGGATGTTTATTTAGCTTAATATTTTTCCTAGGTGCAGCAAAATCAAAAACTAGACTACTGGTGAAGTAATACTGATGATCTGCAAAGCTGAGTCATATTCCTTCAGGAAGGATACTGCTGTTTTGAGAAAACATATCACTTACCCAGTATTGAGGAGGAGGAATTGAAATGACAAGGAACAACTCAAGTGCTTTTAGCAGTAGACACTACAGTACTTTAAGCATCCAGTTTTCAGCCTCTAGAGTAGTATATTGATATACAAAGAGGACCTAAATGAGTTTTGTCCACAGAATTTCACCAAACAATGGCAAGATTGATTTAAAGATACAAAGCCCTTTCCAGTGGCTTCTTTAAGCTGCTCCAACTCATCTGAAACTGGAGCTGTTGATCCCAGCCTTGTGATTGCACAGAGGAGGAGGAGATAGCCTAATTGTCTTTGTACACCTGCTTAAAAAATAAGGTCGTTTTCAAAGGTTGAGTGGAGTCTTCTCAATTCATTTAGACAAATATGTTTGATCTCCTGTGTCACTGTTACTGCCATGCATAAATAGCAGTAGCACTTAATAAAAACCACTGCAAATATGTAGCAGATTTTCCTATTGAGTAGGACTGTGTATCTTGCTGGTACTTTGAATATGATATTTTGTAAGATGCATCTTACTGAAGAACTGAAATCAGTATTACTATTTTGTAATTATGGTGGTTTTCCTAAGAGGAAAAAGGAACTTTTATGGAAAGATGAGAAAATGCTTTAAGTTTTTTGTCTCTCAGGGTCTAACATGATGAGGAAGCAAGATGTAAATGATAGGAAGAAAAGTAGGCTTCCAGCACTTGAAATATGACAGTAGTTTGGTTGGTTTGGTATGTTTTATAATGTATTATTTTAATTGAGTGCTTGGATAATTTCTAGGCATCTGTGTAAGAGTCAGGTTTGTGTGATAGAGTCAGAACATGAAGCTAAGATTCAGGAAGGTTTGTTTTAGCAGTGTGGATGGGGATATATATGTGTGTATACAGTGTCAAATAAAATATTCTGTGTTGCTTAGAAAAGTCAGTTTACATGATGAATCCTCCTAACAAGAAGTTGGAGAAAGTATTCTGGGTGGCAGGCGCTGAACAGGACTATTATGAGTAACCCCAGTGTGTTCTAGTCATCTGTGAAAGCACCCAGAGCTTAATTAACCACGTTTCGTTGTAGTCTAAGTGCATGTATGAGCAGTAATAGTTATTGGAGAGGTGTCTGCAGACTCTGTAAACAACCAGTAGTGATTTGCAGCTAGCTTTGTATGTAACTGTTTAGCAATTAGAGGCTGAGGATCTGGGGTCACAGCAAAGTGAGGTTTCCGAAGTGCTAAAAATGAACGTGGAAATATGCTGTAGCCAGTAGGGCTCACAAGGACATGCTAAATACCTAGCTGTTTTTATGTAATCTGTACCTTATTTCTTGCATGAAACATGGAATTAAAATCTAAACCCTTTAGATTTTTTTTTTTTTTACTGAATTTTTGCATTTTTGTGCATCAGTGAAACCTGCAGCCTATGAAATCCTTTGTCAAGGCATTTGGTCAGAGGTTTTTCATTAAGCTTTGTGATTGTCACATAGCTGGTAAATAATTTTGAAGCCATTAAACAATGTGAAATATTATTGCTGAGATTTCTTGAGAAAAGTCTCAAAAGTTGAAGTCTTGGAGACTGATTGTTTTCAGAGTCCAAACAGATGTTAAATGTTGGGATGAAATGAGGTGACATTTAAAACTTGGCCCAGGTAATAAAGGGAGGATACATCAAGAACAGCAGAGGAATAGATCAAGAATATCCCAAGAAATTAGTTGGAATACATGAAGTGTTTAAGTACTAAATATTGCTTGGCTAATCACTCAGTGCTACATAATGGATTTTGTTGCACCTATTATGTAGACTTGGCTGTATGCTATTGGATGTGATTTTTCTATCAGCATTAAGGTAGTCCTTCACTTTTCAAATGTTTATCATGTCACTAAATTTTGGAATTGCTGGTTCCTGTAGTTGAGTGCAAAGATGATACCATTTTCTGAGATCATAAGAATTCTCTACCCTTCTCTAAAAATTTTAGGCTAAATTTTAAATGCCTTTGACTTTCATAATTGAATTGGAGATCTGCAGCTGAACGCACAGAGAAAAGGTAGAAAGCTGTCAGCAAGTTCAGGTGAGTTGAGGTAGAAGCTCACTGAATGGTCCTACACAAAAGCTGATAGTATGCAGTGTAATGAAAATCGGACTTCTGAAAACCCATTTTTTAGAGACCTCCTTCTGTTACAGGGTAATAAAATAGGGTATGATTTCTGTTTATGAAACCAAACAGCCATTGTTGTTGTTTGTTAAAAAAATAAAGCTTTAATCTCTAAGCTTGTATCTCTCTCTTTGCATATTTTGGTAGCATACTGGGCATCAAGTTGGTCCTAAAAGAATGGAGAAAGGACAGTTAGAGCTGTATCTTCTGCTTTGCACCCCTTCAAGTCAGCTTTCCTGTGTGTTAAGTACTCCTGCAGTTAAGGATAGGTGTTAGTCTTGAACTTGCTATGGCTTGTGAAGCTCAAAGAAGAAATCACTGCTGTGTGGATTTCTTAATTGACAGAAGAGTATGCAAACCAGGCTTCTGTAAGGACAGTAAGGACAAGCCAAACAAAATTATTTGGACAGTAGCACCTTTTCAGATGGAAAGATGGGGTCAACTATAATTGGCTTGTTGATGCTTTATATTGAAAAAATAAATAGAAAGTAGAAGACCAGATTATCCAAATATAGTGGAAGTCTGTCCTTGGAAGGAAAACAAGGGCAATCACTGAACTGAATTTCTTGCCTTGGTGGCTTCTCTGTTCCCATTATGGGAAAATTCTGCTGTTTGTCTATTGAATTATCAAGGCAGCAGAGCCAAGTCAAGCCTCCCTATAAGTAAGTGATAAAATATATTTTGGCTAGTGGTGATCCTTGCAGAGGATTGCCATGATGTGGTGTTCACCTGTCAGTGCAGAAAGACCAGTATCTTTTGTAGTACAATGTGAGGACTGGAGTCAAATTTGGCTGTCCTTTACTCATAACAATGGTGCAGCTCAGCCAACAATAACCACTGAGCGTGTGTGTGTGTTAACTGTTTTTCTTAAGTATGGAATCAGATGCACCCCTCCCTAGCCAAAGGGAAACATTTGAGAAGCTGTGACGCATTTACACAGATGAAGGAAGGAAATGTCCAAAAGAGTCAAAAGCTAAAAATAGATCAGTTTACTGAGTTGAATTCTTGGTGGGAATTGAAGAACTAAATATAAATCTAAATTCAAAGCATTCTGACCTACCTGAGTAGTGTAATCCTTTGCTCTTTGTGGGTTTTTGTTGTTAAACTTTTTATAGTGGATAGTTTCAGGGGAAGACTTGTGCCAAGGCAGCAAAAAGACACCTCATGAGACTTAAATAGACAGCTTTGAGAAGTCTGACCATCTCTTGGTTATTGTTGTAGCACAGTTTCCTTGGAAAAGTGGATTGTGGGCTAGGTTTTCTCATTTGTGGAAATGGTATTTCTTGACCCTATGGGAACACTAGTTTTAAGCAATTGCCTATTAGAAACAGTATCTGTGAGGTTAAAAACAGAGGAGTAATTTCCCCCCTCACTTCTTAAGGAATGAGTAAATTTGCCTTTGTCTGAGCTATGTGTAAAAGCCAGTGATAACCTCAACATTTGAGACCTGATATTTGGTTGTCCAAAAAGGTCTGCCTTCTGCCATGCCACAAATCCCAGTTTGGAAGCCATCAGCTTTTCTTTGTGGTAAAGAAAAAAGAAACGGAAATGTTTAAAATTTGTATGATGGAAGAGAATTTTGGATAAACTCTGAATAGGCAAGGGTGTCCTACATTACTGCCTTTGGATGATAACAGTAGTAACAGTAGTGCCATAAAAGTCAAGGTAAGCAATTTTTCTTTCTTTCTGGAGCAATACTGTAAACTTTGCAGTAAGCATGGGGCAACCCACAACCCACACAATACTGCCAACTAAAAACTGGCTTTTCCCAGTCTGAAATGGGGCCAATACAAGCGAATTCTGGCGAGCTAGTGTTTGCTGGCTGCCAGTGAAAGGCAGTTTTCGTGATGCTATACCTAATGCTAAGCTTTGCATTAGATGGAGGTGAAATATAGTCCACATTTTTACTTTGTCAGAAAAACAGTAGTACTGTTAAAATATATTTATTAATGTAGTAAGTGCAATACAAGATTATGGATAAAAATAGTAGCGTTGACTAGATAAACTTCAAGCAATACCTGTCTTCCCCTCCAACCCCAAGATAGGAACATTAGTTTTTCTTTAGTATGTCCCTTTTCTTACTGTATTATCTGCTATAGGATGTTTGCTTGGCAGATTTGTATATAGTTGTGCTCTTGTTTGGTTTTTATTTTTGTTTGTGTTTCCAGAGGAGCCTGAGAATGTTTTGAAAGCTTGTTTTCAACAGGTTGGATGTCTGTGGAACAACTATTGTAGTGATCAAGCAGCAAATTATCTGTTGAAGCCATGAACAGTTTGTAGCAAAATGACCTGACCTATCAGCAGTCATGTGTATATACCAATATGTCAATTTAAACTTTGCATTTCTGAAATATATTGTTCTATAGCAAAGAGTGAGAGCTGCTATTTAAAAAATACCTTTTTTTTTCTTTTAAAAAAAAATGCTCCTAAAGTGCTGTCCCAATTGTGTTAACCTGCTGTGAGAAAGTTAAGGCTGTAAAAGCCTTGTGAAATACTAATGAGTTAGCTGGGCAGCTACTTAATCTGTGATGTTTCTGCTTGTAGGAAAAGTCATGTCTTAAAGTCACACCCTGCTCATATTCTATGTCCACACTGAGGCAACAGGAGTAGTTTTGAACAGCAAGAAGGTGCTGTTCTCCATAATGCTGTAGATAGCCTCTAGGGAGCAAAACGAAAGTGGCAGATCCCTGTGCTTGAGTGTGGGAAGGTAAGGATGGATGTACCTTGATACTAAGGCAGAACACTTAATGTGCAGCCTTTAAATTGTTTCATCTGCCTGAGCTCTGTTCCTATTTTGTGCATATACTGCAGACTTTGGATCTGTTGCTGTAGCAGAGAATAAGAGGGAGGGGTTTGTGATGCGGAGCAATCAAGGTGGTATCTGTGCCTTAATTTGCTTTTGTGGAGTGTTTTCAGTACTTGGGGTAGGATTTTCACTTCCACTTTGCTAATACCTAGTGTTCTGACTCCTCGCTACAAAGATTCAGAGCTGAAGTACAAAACTGCATAGTTTGGGTTCTCCTAGTTCAGTGAGGTTTGCCCAACCACAGGAGAGATGAGTGTTAGAGAAAAGATAGCCATCATTTTCCAGTGACTTTTTGCTGTCTTAATTGTTGTCCTAATTTTTGTGTGATCCTTTCTTTTGTTCCTTTTCCTCAATAAGTAAGACAGTGGACTAAAAGACAATAAGCTCAATGATAGACATCAGTGTTCATCTCCACAGGACTTCCACTATGTGTGGGGAGATAAGTAGGGGGTCATATAGAAAAGTACTGTGTAGTATGAATGTTGCAGCATGTATTCTACACTGAAAAAAGAAGGGTTACACAGGCAGCCTTAATGCTGCATTAGTTTTTGAGTGCCGCCTTGGTAGCTTCAGTCAGGCCTGATCCTAGTTTAATTAAGTCATTGTTTAACGTTTTCATAAACTTCTCATTAAATGCCTTAGCAAATGACAGTAGATGATGTTGGTTTTACAAGACTACACTGGATTACTACTGTGTTACATCAGAGTTATTTTGTGAGTAGAAATGCATTAATTCATTATGTAATATTATGAAAGGAGGATATGTAAGCTGCTTTGTTACATGGACATGTTGAGGAAAGCATCTCTTCAAATGCAAATTAAGTACTTTACTTGGAGATGATTTGGGTTTTTTGGACAAACAACCCAACTACACTCTACTGTTAAATTTCTTAGGGTTTGATTTGTGCCACTTGAGCATCATGTTAGTTCTGCCATGCTAGTAAAAACTAAGTGAAGCAAGATGTAAACATTGTCAAATACATAAATGTTAATTATCTTTTCTTAAGCTAATATATATAATTAAGATCTAAAAGACAAAGTATATTCAGGTGAGGGAAGTATTCTGCAGCAGAATAGGATGCATTTAATTTGTAAAACTCCCATGGTACAGTAGATGACACTGATGACACTGAAGGACTTAATTGGAAACACATATTGATAAGTGACCTAAGTTACCAAATATTTTTTTCTAGCTATGTGGACTGTATTAGACACAAAAGTGGTAAAATTGCAGCTTTAATAAAAAGCTTTTTGGACTGAGCTGTCATATAACTTCTGGGGAAGGATGCAAGTGGAAATGAAGAGGTGTCTCCTCAAGACAGGAAAGAGTTACGTTGCTGTGTAAAAGCCACATTTCTCCTGTTTTGTGGAGTAGAAATTAGCTGAATATGTGACATAACCATTCCCATAGCAAGCTAAATCTCTTAATGCAATGAAAAGAATTCCTTGCTGAAAGGTTTAAAACATTTTTAGAACAATTAACTTGTTAGTGAGGTGGTGTATTGACTCTCAAGCCTTTTCTTTTCTTCTCCTCATTCCAACAGAGGGGTGTAGGGGTGATTTGGAGGCTTCCTGATTTCTTTGTTGCTAGCTGGGTGGGCTCAAACCTTGATGACAGGGTCTGTGACTAGCTCCCTTGCTCCAACCTTGGTCCTGGCAGGAGGATATGTGTAAGAGGATATGCTAATCTCAATAGATCATCTGAACCTTATTAATAGATAATAATTTTATGTTCAGATTATTAATCACTTATTTTAATTAGAGAAATGTCATAGCTGTAGGAAAATAAACCTTTTTGGAGGTGTTAGTGGTTTTTTTGCTACTGGTCTCCTCTGCTTGAAGAGGCTGATCAAAACCTGCACTAGCAAAAACTCTTGAATAAAAAGGAACTATGACTAATTTCAGGCTGACTTCTTCCCAGGGACTTCTTTGTGGTTGAAAGTTGTTCTTGGTGAAAGAGTGAGAGATCTGAGGCATAAATGGCCTTTCATTGAACATATAAAGAGGCAGCTTAATCGCTCTCATTTTGATTGTTGTCTTCTAGTAAAGTATGTTGAAGGAAAAGCTGACATTGTTAGTGTAAAGATAGGTTTCCTAAAAGGACAGTTCACATAGGTGAAAAACTGAAGCAGTGTTAAGGAGGAAAAAAAAAAAAAAAAAAAGGAGGTAACTTGAGTTTGCTCCCTGGGCTAACTGGAATTTAAAAATTAATGTATTCTGAGATGTTGCTTTGACAGAAATCTTGGATATAATCCTGCAATATGCAATTAGTATTGTCATTCCCTGTTATTTAAAATGCTTGCAACTGGCTTCAGTTTAGTGCAGAAAGTGAATGTGATTGAGCTATTTTTTCAAGTAACATCTACTTCAGTCATTGCTGTCTGTGTAGCTTGTCTAGTTTTAACAGCATTAAAGTGTCTAAAACTTGAAATACATTGCTGTAAGAAACAGGCAAACCATGGCCCACACTTTTTGCTCACTGCTTTTTAATTTAAGCATGGTATTTCTGTTGTGTGTCCTGCTTTTGTGGTTTATTTGGTCAGAGTTCTGAGTCCATTGAAATTATTTCAGTCCATATCTTTAAAGCCAAAACTAAAATCAGTACTGTGACTTGGAAAGCTGGTGGAATAAATTGTCTGTTAGCCAAATTTATGAAATTCCTAATTGCCTGGTAGCTTGAAAATTAAGAGTGTAGCTTAAAGCCTACTAAATGCCATTGCACTCCATGTGCTGCCAGTGGTTCTCCCTGTGAAGGTGCTCTGGTCTGACTTTTGTAGTTGCTCCTGAGGCTCAAAATGGTTAGTCAAGTTTTGCTGAGTCTTGCTGTCTGATAATACTGCACTTTTTCTGATTTGTAAAATATCTGTGGGGTTTTTACCTATTTCCCTACTTCTTAGGTCCTTTCCTGAAGGAGCAGCTATATGCAGGACATTGCTGTGCTTAGTACAGAGAAGGTGTTGTCTGACTGGCTTCTTTGCGTTAAATCAAGAGTTGAATGTTCGTTACACAACTTAAATTCCTGAGGAGAAAGAGGTCATACAAGTGTTCTTAAAAAAAAAAAAAAAAAAATTTAGTTGCTGTATCTCTGCCATTCCCTTAAGCTTTCAGAGACATACCTGAATATAGCCTCAATTAAATTCTTGTCCTTCAGTGAAGGAAGTCCTTTGCTTAATGCGTAGTTGTTATACTTGGAATGTTAGGGCATCAGTCAGGATCCAAAATTAAGTGCCACATGGGACTGATAGTGCAATGTGGGTTTTGGAAAGAACATTGTCCCTTTCAAAAAAGGTACTCTTCTGGAATGGTCAGATTTGAAAATGAGGCACATTGTTACCTCGTTAAAGAAAGTATTGTGAGTATTGAGTCTTGCTTCTCATTTTCACTTTGTAACAAGAAAAATAAATGTTCTGTCTGAAGACAGCATAAGTCGAAGGAGGAGAGATGTAATTTCTTTACTTACTGCCATCTTGTGCTCACTCTTCTCCACCAGCTCCTAAATGTAGAGGAAAAAGCCTAAAGCCACCACAAAGGGAAGAGGGCATCTCATTACAAAACCAGTGACTAATGCATCAGTTGGTGGTAGAACAATATTGTTTTAATGTGGCTACAGCCCTGTTCTTTTCTTTGAATTCCTTCTTGTTAAAGATCATTGTCTTTAAAATATATCAGCTAGAATAACAGGAGAGTTGGGCTTATTGATACAGTATCTATGTTAATTGGTTGATGCAGCTGTTTCAGGTAGCAAAAAAAATAAATTTCAGTGGGCATGGGCTATGGGATGGCAAGTCCATTTGTTAGTAGATCTGTTTAAAGCATTAGATTAGTGTAAAGTTAAATGAAGGCAGAACTGGAGAGTTGTTTGAACTCAGCTTACCTTTGGGAGATCCTCAGGGGAGGAAGATCCAGTAGTAGGGCAAAGCTGCTAGATGATGTGAATCCAAACATACAGCTGCCAGTTAAATAGCCCAGATGAATCTGGGATAACTGAAGGGTGTTAGGAGCATGGTGGCAGCTTTTATGCCCCCTCACATTGTATCAATTAATAAAGAAGTTTAGGCTCCATTTGCTCAATTAAAGGAAACACCTAATTTTCAGTAATGCTTGAGCAAACTATTTGGGCATTTCTGTGACTTGAACTTCAAAAGTAAAATTGGAGGTAGCTACTCTACATGTTCTTTCTGACTAATTTCTGTGACATGTATTGGACTGGTTGTGGGCAAGCAGGGATGGGAGAGCTCTGTGTTTTTTCAGTAATTGTATAATTAAATTCATTGATGGTAGGCCAAGAGTACTGATCACAAGGGTTGGTGCTGAATCAGAAGGAATACTTTAAATGGCACTCTGTTGAACAGAGACATAATTGCCCTCTCTTTTCCCTTCTTGGCTTATTGGATAGCTGAATTGCTCATTTCATACGTGACTTCGAGTGTGACTAGAGCTGTGAATCAGTGTTTGTTGGAGTTCTGCATCTGGCTTGTGTTCTGACTTCCCTTTTATGAGTTGGAGAGGCTGTCTCTGTTATTACTAACTATGTAGTGAAAATTCCTCTTAAACTATCTTTGTTATGAGTGGGTGAAAATGTTTGGCAAACATACGAATCAATAATTGCTTATTTGCTTCACTGCTTCTTTTCAAAAGCTTCACTGTCCTCTTCTGTGTTTTCATGGATAATCGATGTCTGTCCTCCAAATGATAATTAACAGGGATAGATAACTGGGGCCTTTCTTTACAAAGTCATCCTGCAGCTGCACCTTTCTGAAAAAAACACTAGTTTTTTACTTTTTGTCAGCAGCAGGAAGGCTTGCATATAACCAATAGCTTATATGCAGTTAGAAAAACTTGCTGATCATCCGAGTTAAAAGTATTTGCTAATTTATCACGATGCTGAAATGGCCAGAGCTCTGTGCATTGCAAAAAAAGTAAACTGACTGAAGGCTATTATGAGGCAAAGAAACACTTGTCTCTGTATGAGGAACAGTGCATGTAACTTGACCTGGTAAGTTTTTATAAAGAAGAAACTGGCTTTTTAATGGCCTTGTTTAACATGTCCATTTTGTTCTGCTGTTGCCGGCTGAAACAGAAAATTAAAATGAGGGGAAATATACCTTCACAATTACAGTTTTCCCTTGGGAACTATTTCAATTGTGTTTTTCTCATAAGAGAGGTTGTGGCTTTGTTTCTATATCTGCAGCATGAAAACTCAGATTTATGTAGCCTATTTCTAAAGTTAAGAACATTCTACATGCCAGTCTTGGAAGGTGCAATCAAATTCCAGGTGCCTGCAATTTGAGGAAGTCCCTACCTGAATCATATTGCTGTCTTGATGTGACCGTTGCTAAAAACAGCAGGTAGTGCATGCACAAACTGTCTATGCAATACAGAAAGCAGAAGACAAAGCAATGTCTTCTAATGTATGAGATATGTGTTGTGTGTTGGTTTGTTGTGTGGGTGGTTTTGTTGTTGTTGTTGTTTTAAATTTTCATTTCTGTAGTGGAAAGGCAAGTTTGCAAGACTGTTGGTTTTACTTTGTGTGCTACTCAGGTCAGTGGCATCTTACTCCACTGGAGGACTGCAAGATAAACTTGAGCTATTTGTGCTGTTCTCTAACAGTGAGACTCATGGTTACTGGGTGACTTGCTTCATTCCATCATGTGACTTTTTTATCTGCTGGAAAACTACTTTTGGTACCATAAATTATGCCACTGAAAATCTATTAAGTGTATAAACAACAGCCAGTCACAAGTAAAACTTCACAAAATGTGAAGTTTGTGTGCTGTGTAACAAGCTAGTACGGAATTGATCAAAGTGGGCCAGCAGGTAAATCCTGAAATTCAGCAGATGTCCTAATGAAGTAAATAAAAAAAACCTTGTAGTGACAGAGTTAATTTGTTGTGTGTGACACAGCAGTTACAGTTGTGTTCTTCTGTAGCAAGGTACTTAGGGTGGTGCTGACAGGTAGCCGAAGGAAGGTCTCAGTTAAAACTTCAACTTTTGAAGAGTTCTGCATATATAAAAAGCACAAGTTGGTCACTAATGCTCTAGAGAGGGACAGACGTTCATGGTTCCTCTCTACCTCATGTGCCTGAATGGAAGGTGTTTTCTTCTTCCCCACATTTACTCCAGGGAAAATAGGGTTGAGGTGTGAATGGAAAGATAACCATATACTTCTCACTCTTGTGTTTGTTGGAAATGATGAGCTGTTTCTTTGTAGAGCTGTTCAAAGCCAAGAAGTAAGTGAAATGCTATAGGAAGTAGGCAACTATGATCAGGCATGTGAACAGATCCTCAAATGCAGATACCTGAGAAATCAGATCTGGTAGAAATCCTTCTCACCCAGAAGCTGCTCCAAATTGACTTACTAAAAAAGGAGTAGAGTACCTAAATTGTCCTCAATAATTAAGCCCTGGTCAAACCCTTTCAAAAATGTGAAATGTTGTAGAATTCATCATTAGTTGAAGTATTTTTGCAAAAGGATGACGCAATATAACTCTGTTCCATGGATATTGTTGTCATTTTAAGTGACCACTATGATAGGCATAAATTGTTATCCGAGAATATTTTGGTGAATATTGGAATTGAATGTTGCTAATCAGCCTACCATCAGTGTAAGACTTGGAGCTCAAGTAGTTTTGCTGTGATAATTGGATTTGACCTCCTTGCCTCACCTTCCTGAATTGTCATCTTTGTAGCAGTGCTATCTGAGAATATTTTTGTGAGGTCTCAGCTGCTTTATTGCAGCATCACTGTAGCTCAGTCCAAATGTTACTGGCTTATGTGTTTGAAAGGTTGCACTTGGGTGGAAGTGCCAGCACTCGCATTTGGCTTCTCTGTGGGTGGTTTCTGGAGTAGGAGCATGTTAGGATAACACCAGAAGAGAAGTGATGTTTGAAGCTGTAGGCAACATTGATCAATTCTGATTAAAAATCCTGTTGTGGTGCCCTTACTTAATGAAGATGTGCTGTAGGGTTTAGTGAAGATTGCGGCTGGCAGTAAGGATTTGTTGAGGGCCTGGTGCTTTGAGGGCTGCTGCCAACTTAAAAACCCAACAACTTCCAAGGTCTCTGTTCTCTTGGTGGCTGATTCTGTTTGCATTGCTCAGGAGGGGGTGACAGGAGACAAAGGTGAATATATGGATTTCTGAAAACCTACTGTGAATGAGTTAATTTGCTTTTGTAGACTCATTTGGAGAAATGGTAAACTGTCAGGTGAGCATGTCACCTTATTTTTTTGGTCTGTTCCGAGTCTTAAGTTGACCCTATCACATTACATTAGAAAAACTTTTTAAAAGTTAATCTCAAACACTTAAAGTGATAATTCTAAACAAGTCCTACAGTCCCTCAAAGCTCCATATGTAAGTTTTATATTTAGTTCTGCTATAAAGAGACTTAATGTTGAATTTGAAAAATTGTCAGTCTTTGGCACTGTCAGTATGATTGCCTGCCCAGTCAGAATGATACACATTCTTGGCAATGCTTATGCATCTTTGAAATGTGTGTAATATGTTTCTTGCTACCTGTGTTTAGTGCCTTAATAGTGGCATGTTTTTGCTGAAGGATGATGCAAACCATGATCCTCTAGCAATTCTTCTGGTGCTTGTACATTCATGCATCAACAAGCAGCAGCCATCTGTTTCTTACTGGACTTTAACCCTAAACTGTCAGCTCTAAGATGTGGTTGTACAGCTTTATTTCTTTAGAGGGAAGCTGAAGTAATGGTGTAACTTAGTAGGTATTTGATAAATTCTTGTGTTAATAGACTTAGTTTGAATTTTGGGTAGGTGAGTATCACAAAACAGCATCTGTGAAAAGAAAGTTTATTATGTTTAAAACAGTATTGCCAATGATTTTGTGGAATAAAAATGGCTGATAATAAGCCATTTGTAGAATCAAAATTGTCAAGCATGATTGGAAGCACTTTCTACAGAGTCAGAATTGCTATATTTTGAGTTTTATCTAGATATAGAAAAGAGAAGAGAGTGCTAGTGGAGTAATTTTCTTCTCTCCTAATACAGCCTCTTTCCCACACTGCCACTTAATTTTTGCAGTCAGTGATATAAGGACAGAAGTCCCTTGGTGACAGAGCTACTGAATTGTGCAAACCTGTGTGTAGATATCAAGCATATTTCAGAAGAGGTTTTACTGGAATGTACAGAGCTCAGTTGGATTGAGTTCTGCCTCTTCCCTGATGTAAGTTCTGTCACAGGTTGCCTAGAATTCAGTGTCGTCCCTTACAAAGAGCACGCTTTATTGCTGTTTGCTTATTTGATAAGTTCATATAGATAAAAGACTGCATGTTGAACACTTAGATGAGCAGTTGTTCCTCTACCTTGTATCTTGGAAATCCAATGGTAGACATAGCTTTAAGTACATACAGTGTGAGGTACCACTTCCTCATGTTGTTTCAAACCCCATTACTTTCTAGATCTATTAAAGTGGAAGAGTTTGCAAACAATTTGGCCTGTCCAAGCCACTTATGATTTTATAAGCCTTTTTCTTGTTCCTTAGCTTTACCATGCTGGAGTCCTACTCTACTCTAGCTACCCACTTTTTGTGCAGGTTTCATTTTTGCCTGTTGTTTTTTGTTGATCTCTCTAGTTTTTCTCTCTTACTTGAAAAGGTGGAACTAGATTGTGTTGAAAATGTAAGCACATACCAACTTTACACAGTTGTATAATGTTTTCAGTGTCATTCTGACTGGAAACTGGCCAATGTGGTCCCCATCCACAAGAAGGGACGGATGGAGGAACCCAGAAACTACAGGCCAGTCAGCCTGACCTCAGTGCCAGGGAAAGTGATGGAACAGATTATCCTGGCGGCAATAACTGCACACCTGCAGGATGGCCAAGGGCTCAGGTCCAGCCAACATGGATTTAGGAAGGGCAGGTCCTGCCTCTCCAACCTGATCTCCTTCTATGATCAGGTGACCCGTCTGGTGGACGTGGGGAGGCCTGTGGATGTGGTCTACCTGGACTTCAGCAAGGCCTTTGACACCGTCCCCCACAGTAAACTGCTGGCTAAGTTGTCAGCTCATGGTTTGGACAGTAACACTCTGCGCTGGGTTAGGAACTGGCTGGAGGGCCGAGCCCAGAGAGTGGTGGTGAATGGTGCCACATCCAGCTGGCGGCCAGTCACCAGTGGTGTCCCCCAGGGATCAGTGCTGGGCCCCATCCTCTTTAACATCTTCATTGATGATATGGATGAGGGAATTGAGTCAGTCATCAGCAAGTTTGCAGATGACACCAAGTTGGGAATAGATGTTAGTCAGTTAGAGGGTAGAAAGGCTCTGCAGAGGGACCTCGACCGACTGGACAGATGGGCGGAGTCCAATGGGATGACATTCAACAAGTCCAAGTGCCGGGTGCTGCACTTTGGCCACAGCAACCCCATGCAGAGCTACAGGCTGGGGTCAGAGTGGCTGGAGAGCTGCCAAACAGAGAGGGACCTGGGGGTGCTGATCGACACCCGCCTGAACATGAGCCAGCAGTGTGCCCAGGTGGCCAAGAGGGCCAATGGCATCCTGGCCTGTATTAAGAATAGTGTGGCCAGCAGGAGCAGGGAGGTCATTGTGCCCCTGTACTCTGCATTGGTTAGGCCACACCTTGAGTACTGTGTCCAGTTCTGGGCCCCTCAGTTTAAGAAGGACATCGAGACACTTGAACGTGTCCAGAGGAGGGCAACAAGGCTGGTGAGAGGCCTTGAGCACAAGCCCTATGAGGAGAGGCTGAGGGAGCTGGGGTTGTTTAGCCTGGAGAAGAGAAGGACCAGGGGTGACCTCATTGCCCTCTACAACTACCTGAAGGGTGGTTGTGGACAGGAGGGGGTTGGTCTCTTCTCCCAGGCAACCAGCACCAGAACAAGGGGACACAGTCTCAAGCTGTGCCAGGGGAGGTTTAGACTCGAGGTGAGGAGGAAGTTCTTCACTGAGCGAGTCATTTGTCATTGGAATGGGCTGCCCGGGGAGGTGGTGGAGTCGCCGTCCCTGGAGGTGTTCAAGAGGAGACTGGACATGGCACTTGGTGCCGTGGTCTAGTTGTGAGGTCTGTTGGGACGGGTTGGACTTGATGATCCTTGGGGTCTCTTCCAACCTTGGTTATACTGTGATACTGTGATTCTCTCTTTCTTTGCTGCTAATTCTGAGCACTTAATTTTTATTATTGTTTTAAATGCTTGTTGTGTGCATGCCATTATTTCTACCTACATTGAACAGATCTTTGAAGATACAGTGACCAAGATACTTGGCTAACTTGTAAATTAAGCTGAGGCCACTACCGTATTGAAGCTAATACAGTTTAGGGATTAGATGCTCAATTAAGCAACATCCTCATGAAAAGAAATACTAGTATGTATAAGCCAGTTGTTGTGAAAGTAAGTGTAAGTGTTTGTGTCCCTGGATTGCCTGGTAGCAAGCCTTAGACCTAAGACAATCTTGCAAATTATTATTATTTTTTAAATCTTTAACAGTAAGATGGTTTATTTGTAGCATCTTCAAATCACATCTTTCGTAGTTGTCAACTGTGGTTGTAAGTAACTGACCTTGGGAAACTTTAGGGACTCAAGTATAAGGTTTTTTACATGCAAAAGGAATAATATGGTAACATAGAATGCCTTGTTTAATGTGCCATTTAGGAGTATGTAAGCTGTTGCAACTGTCGGTGGAGTTGATGGAAGATGATGATACTGTTAGTGAATATAGGAACAAAAGGCTCTAAGGTGTTATGCCATTCTAAAATAGGCTATTAATTCTTTGTAAAGGGAAAAAGAAGATAAAATCTTACACAGATGCTGATGTATAAGTTAGTTTGGACCAATGGTATCATAATTTCATCTTCGTATTTGGATGTAGGTGAATTTAAACCCTTGTGCCTGGTGGCATATGCATATGGCAGTGCCTTTAATAATGATATTCAAATGGTTCTTGGAAGTGGGCTTGAAATTTAAGCTCTGATACTAGTATTCATGTCTGAAATGAGTTTCCAGAAGGATGTACTGTGAAATCTTGCTGTGTATACTCACAGTATTGATGGAGGAAATTTGATTGCTCAAGCAGAATAGAGCTTTTTGTGAGTACTGACATTTATATGTGTAAATATATGTGACTTTGGTCATCTTGAGGAATTACTACACATGACAGAAAGCAGGAGTAGTAGTTGGTCCATTGAAGGATACAAGATATTTCCATTTTATTTTGTTTTTCTCACATTGAGGTAATTTCTTGAGAGTTTGAATAACAAGCCACATTAAGGAAGTGTTTTCTGTTTTGGTAAAGCATCTGAAATCAGGGCCCGTGAGTGGCTAGGAGTGTGCTTCCTGCAGAGGAAAGTTAACAGGCCACAAGAGACCTGGAGAGGAATTGTTATGGGGCCATTCTAGAGCCAGTGGCAAGAGAGATTATGATTTGATTTGTTGCTAGAACAAGGGGCTGGTGTTGCATAAATGTTCCACTTGTTTATAATCCTTCATACAGCATGGATGTGAAAATAGATTTCTTTCCAGGAGTTAATATAAGAAAACCCTATGAGGGTTTACATTGTGTGTATTACTCATGTTAGCCAGATAATGCTTTTTCTGTAACAGTTGAATTACCTGGTTCTTATTTGAGGAGCTTGCTATTTATTTATAAAAATAAATAATGATAAATGTATACTATCATTCTTTCATAATTTAATAATTATTATAATGGTTTACAGTAATGTAACTTGTAATTATAGCAGTAAATGTAATTTATTGTAAATAGCAGTCTATACCCCTAAAATATGAGATGTTAGAGAAACAAAGGCACCTGTGATCTTCTGGACTACTCAAATTACCATACCCTCTAGGCAGTATGGCCTATATTCGGTGTAGTCCTGCAAAATTAATTGTGAAGACTAATGATGGATTAAAACAAACAAACAAACAAACAAAACAATGTATTGAGTTTTAGTAATCTGTAGACTATTCAATACAATAATACAATACAATAAGATACACTAGGTTGGAAGAGATCTTCAAGATCATCGCGTCCAACCCATCAACCAATCCAACCCACCCAACAACTAAACCATGCAGCCAAGCACCCCATCAAGTCTTCTCCTGAACACCTCCAATGAAGGTGACTCCACCACCTCCCAGGGTAGCCCATTCCAATGGGCAATCACTCTCTCTGTATAGAACTTCTTCCTAACATCCAGCCTAAACCTGGCGCAGCCTGAGACTGTGTCCTCTTGTTCTGGTGGTGGCTGCCTGGGAGAAGAGGCCAACCTCTGCCTGGCTACAACCTCCTTCAGGTAGTTGTAGAGAGCAATAACGTCACCCCTCAGTCTCCTCTTCTCCAAGCTAAGCAACCCCAGCTCCCTCAGCCTTTCCTCATAGGGCTTGTGTTCCAAACCCCTCACCAACCTTGTTGCCCTTCTCTGGACACGTTCCAGCAAGACAAAATCCTTCCTAAAGTGAGGGGCCCAGAACTGGACACAGAACTCAAGGTGCGGCCTAACCAGTGCAGTGTACAGGGGCCGAATGACCTCCCTGCTCCTGCTGGCCACACTGTTCCTGATGCAGGCCAGGATGCCTTTGGCCTTCTTGGCTGCCTGGGCACACTGCAGGCTCATGTTCAGCCTACAATCAACCAGCACCCCCAGGTCCCTCTCTGCCTGGCCACTCTCCAGCCACTCTGACCCCAGCCTGTAGCACTGCCTGGGGTTGTTGTGGCCAATGTGCAGAACCTGGCACTTAGATGTGTTAAATCTCATGTCATTGGATTCTGCCCATCTGTCCAGCCTGTCGAGGTCCATCTGCAAAGCCTCTCTACCCTCCAGCAGATTAACTACTGCCCCCAGCTTGGTGTCGTCCACAAATTTACTGATGATGGACTCTTAGTAAAGGAGAAGCCAAGAAAGCTCTCACATGAATCCAGTTTTTATCTACTCCACCTGTTATTTGGTGATGAAATGACAGTGCTTGCTTAGCTGTAGCTACTTAAAATTCAAAGTTTGCTTTTTGGTCAAGTATCTCTATCTTTGGAAAATGCTGTGTCTTTAGCTGTGCAATGCAAAGCAAATAAGGGAAATACACTTGTAAACCAGTGATCTGCATTTTAAATTTCTTTTGGGAGGGAGTGATCCTTTTCACAAGAAATAAAGTGGACAGGATATGTGGAATACTAGAACTATAATGTTGTAAAAGAATTTGGATGCGTGGGCAAAATTATTGTATTTGTTCATTCGTAGTTTCACCCTGGATATAAAACAACGTGATTTATGCTTTATGAAGGTGATGCTAATAAGTAGCTGGTTTTTGCTTTTACTTGTTTACAAAGAACTTGAAATCCATTATTCTTAACCATACTGTGGTCCTCATAAAATAAGCCAAATACCAAGGCTACTGTTCTGGTTTTAGAGGAGTACTTTTGTATTAAGCCTAAGTATGAATGCATGTAACTACACAAAGGAAAATGCCATCTTTTTGGATCTGTGCAAATTGAGAAAGATACTGGTCATGTACAGGAGAATTGTTAAAGCATAATCTAGATTAGCTCCTGCTAGACTTGTGGCCCAACTGCTTTTCTTGGGAAATACTTGGTGCTGACATCAGTTAGACTTCGATGTCCCTTCTAGTAGTAGCACCTTAGAAAAACTAGTTTCTGCCCCTGCTGAAGTGAGTATATACACAGATTTTCACCTCAGCCAATAAGCAGTTATATCCTGATACAAGCTTTTTTTTTTTCCCCCTTAAATATTTATTTCAAGCTTGTAATATTATTTGTAGTTGGGCTGCAACTAGCAATGGTGAACACAGTGGTGTTTTATTTCATATCTCCCCTGCTGAAGTTTTTTATAAGAAGGGGTTTAACTAATTGGTTATGCCAAACAGCTCAGAATGGTGCAGGTGAGGAAATGTCCAGTTAGAACAAATGGTTCCAAGCATTCTGATGCAATGCTTTTAAATTGAGAGAATTGTTTCTAGGTTTCCCAGAGTGAAAGTGCTTTTTAAGCAGTAGACTGATTCCTTGTATGGGTCATGATTGTACAGAAGCTACCTGTTTGTGGGGTTTTTTTGGTTTTTTTTTTTTGTTTGTTTTGGTGTTTGTTGTATTTTGTTGCAGTATTGCGGGAAGGGGGAATAATCGTTGGAGTTTTATTTATTACAATAAAACAGACAGATGAGGATGTTCCTTCACAGGAGGGCTGTGGAAAACAACAGCACCAGGCTAAGAACTTTGTACATATATGGTTCACCAGATATTGTTACTATGAATATTGTTTCAGTGACAGAACTACTGAATAACTGTTTATCTTGCAGAGGGAGGTCGTTGGGGCCCCATCCCTGGACATATTCAATGTCAGGCTCAACAGGGCTCTGGGCAGATGGATCTAGTTGAGTATACTGCTGGAGGTTAGGAGGAAGTTTTACACAGAGAGAGTGACTGCCCATTGGAATGGGCTGCCCGGGGAGATGGTGGAGTGGCTGTCACTGGAGGTGTTCAGGAGGAGACTTGATAGGGTGCTTGGTTGCATGGTTTAGTTGATTAGGTGGTGTTGGATGATAGGTTGGACACAATGATCTTGAAGGTCTCTTCCAACTGGTCTAGTCTAGTCTAGTCTAGTCTCCTGCTTATTGCTGAGGGGGTTGAAATAGGTGACCTTTCAACCTAGACCATTCTGGAGTCCATGATTCACGGCACACTGACATCATTAGTCAGGCCTTAGTTGTTAACTGAACTTTTTAACTGTCTCTAACTATTTAATGAAAATTTAAGCAGCGTTGTTTAAATACTAAATTTAAGACATGAAATGAAGTCAGTGATTTGTTGACAAGAGGCAAGAGGGAGTCCTGTAATGATATATTGGCTAGTTTGAATTGTTGAAATCAAGTTGAGTAGCTAAAAGGTTGTTATTGATCAAATGCAATGTATGTAGACCAATTTGAATGTTATTTAATTAGAATAATGTCTGTACTATCTTATAAGCACTGTCTATTAAAGGCAAGTGTCTTAAACACAGATGTGCCATTGCAAGCAATTCTCAGTGATTGGGAGGAAAAAACATCCCTCTTGTGTTGTCCAGGCTTGGGAGAGTGGCAGCATAAGCAGAGCTCTTGGAACAAGTCTGGGGTTGAATTTTTATTTTTTTTTTTAAAGTGAATTAATTTCTCAGTTTTTAAGTGTAGTTGGCCTTAGAACTGAGATCTAGAAGGAACAATATTTAAATGGTAGTTCACTGACGTGGGGAGAGGGTGCAAAACTCACTGGTGTGAAAACACATAATGGTGGAGGTGCATGTGTCCTGCTCAGTTATGTAACAGACTTCTCTTGGAAATTGGATGGGAATACCAAAAGCTTGCAAAAACTAAGATTAGATAAGAACTTATATTTATTTTTACTAAGAAGTAATGGCTTAAAAATACTAGGAATGAAGAGGTAATGTTGGTTTTGTAATCTGTGTCCTATGTTACAGTGTGAGACCTCTTAGATTTGGGCTATAGACTCTTAATTTTACTCAGATTTTATAAAGCCAGCCACTAATTTATTTTTTTAATTTTATAAATATAAAATATATATTATACATAGATATTTATGATGCTTATATTACTTGGAACAAACCCTGTTGTGTGTCCTGGAATTATGAACATGTTTTTTCTCATGTTCCCAGATGTGAAAACTAGGATATCCTTAGCACTTGTCTTTGATCTACTACTTAGGATGTTAGCAGTGGATGTAATAGTTCATTGTATTAATTGCACAGTGGCTTATCACAGCCTGTCTGCCAACAGCCCTGCCATAGTCAGCACACAAATAACGGTGCTGAGTACTCATTTAATGGGAGTGACTTAATCCCCTCTCCCAGTTTGCTCTAGGGCTTCAGTTGCTGATTTTTTTAATTTTATTTTTTTTTTTTTTAGAGCTTCTGTAGTTGGAACAAGTGCTGCTTTTACTAGTAGAATAGAATAGAATAGTAATGCCAACTAGGAAAGTTAGTGTGTTGTGATAAAGTTTTTAAAGCATTTGATAACTTTAGTGTTTTAAACATTACAAATTGTTTCTGCTATTAGTAAGACAATTGTATCTTTGTATATGATTATAAAATTTTTGTCCTAAACTTGAAGACTCAAAACATGGGAGTGATTTTTGAAGCAGACAAGAGGAATTGTATCCAAGTCCATAAAAAGAAAAACCCATCTACTTTCTAATTATTTCTTCATGTTCAAGAATCTCTATTTTGGCTTGGCTAAAAGAAGTACTAAGCAGTCTATGTATACTAAACATAAATAGAATCAAACCATCCATAACAAAGAACTTAAATTGAATATAAATAAGTATATGTTTCAATTACTTATCCAATGATTCAATTTTAAGACAGACTTCGTGTAGAAAAGTTTTGTAAGAAGAATAATGCACCTAGATGTTTTGGATTGCAGGCTGGATTAATCCTTAGTGGTTTCATATATGATCACTGTTGTGTGATTTGACTGCCAAGCAGTCTAAAAATTTTCAGTACCAGATGTTTCATTATGCTGTTTTGAATTCATCTGAGTTTCAGGAAATAAAGCAAAAAAAATTATCATGATAAATGCAGGTGAGAATGGGATGTGCTTTAAGCAGGCTTTGGCTAAGGAGTGCTACAGCTGAGTGAAGGAGCAATATTTTCACATTGAAAGGGTTAAAATGAATACAAACACTAACAGAAAGGGGTGCAAGTAAGCCATTTGCTGACTTGATGTTGATGTATAAGGGGAAACTGTTTAAAAAGAGATTGCATTTGAACTGTTTCAGACTTGATCTGTTCCTCAAGAGCCTTTGGGATTAAAAAGAGGTGAGAATTGTTGTTCATTGTTGTTACAGGGTGGTTTGTTCTTTTGGGACACTTGAAAGTTAGGGAAAAAAGCCAGGATGCACTTAGAAGATACTGCAGTATGCTTTCCTCTTGAAACAGTATATTTGAAATAAAATGAAGGTTAAATACCACACCAGGAATAGTGATTTATGATGTTCTGCATAAAATGGCATAGTTTTAGTTTTAGTTAAGATGCAAAATATTTACTGAAAACAGATAATTTCCTTAAGGTACAGAACGAGGCTTACTTGCATTACTGAAAAAATGTGCACATTTGGAATGCCTTTATTTTCTATTGGCAGACTTAATGGTCTCAGTGCTGACACAGGGCTGAATAAAATTTGAAAGCATCTTTGAATTCCTGAAGGTAACAGCTCTGAAAACATAACAAATGCACAGAATTTTTGTTAAAACTTCATCCATATTTTAATTTTGCTTCTAAGAGAGGTGAATATAATGTAAGATTCTGAAGGGGACTAACAGTTGTGTAGCAGGTGGTTTTATTTATTTATTTTCCAGGTACTCCAGTGGTAAGCTTTAAGATGACCTTTTTTGTTAGTTTAGGCTTAGTTACTTGAAGTTGATTAAATATCCTCTTCTTTTTGTCTCTCTTTAGCTTATGCAGTTGCTTCTTGGTGGTGTGTGTTGTTGTTTTGTTTGGTAGTTTTTTTGGGGTGGTTTGTTTTTGTTTGGGGTGGGTTGTTTTTTTTTTTTTTTTAGGGGACACATATGATGATAGGGATGCTGAGAAACTTCTAACAGACTTGTTTCAAAGCCTAACATTAAAGGGCAAAATTAATTGGGGAGGACTGAATGACAGGCAGGATACCTGTAAAGTTGTGGAGGAGACTGCTTAGTAGAAACAGTGTTTTGTTGTCTAGAAAACAGATTGTGAAGAAGTGGTGGTCTTTAAAACTTGACTTAAATGATCAAAACCAGCCAACTTGTTAAACTTTGAGACGTGAACAAGGTGTGAGAGTAAAATTTTGTTTGAACCATGACTTTCTTTAAAAGAGGGAACAAACCTGAAGAGAAAGTAGGTATACTAAGGTGCTTAGGAATATCTGGATCATCTAAAGTAAAAGAAATATATTTATATATGCAGCAGAAATTAAAAGAAGCTTGTATGTATATGCTGGGATGTGGGTTTTGTTTTTCACTTTAATGTGAGAAATGTGGCAGCTGATGAATTTGGAAGTACTTGAGACATAATGATGGACTTCAGTTCATAACTTTGTTTTCCTCAGGATAGTAACTAACTGTGCCAAAGAGATTTACTGATGATAGTCTTAACTTCTGAGATAGGATTTGCTTTGAGTGTGAAATGATGTGACAGAATAGAATGTAAGAAGTTGACTCTTAAGTAGGAATATTACCTTGTAAATTATTTTTGTGGCAAACAGGAAAAAAATTGGGCATGGAAACAGTTCTATGGATTTCCCATCTCGCCCCCTGAGGTGCTACTGAAAAACAAGTATGAGGATCTGGTTGAGAGAGACCATCCAAATGAGGATGGGGATGACTGGCAGTCAGAGGCATGTCTACAGTCAAAAAGGCCTACCGCCTATATTGCAACAACATCCACATGGTGGGGGGCAGAAATGGGGTTATAGTCATAGGTCACTCCCTTGTGAAGGGAATGGAGAGTCCAGCATGCCAGATAGACCCTCTTCATACTAAAGTCTGCTGTATTCCTGGAACCTGGGTTAAGGATGTCTCTAGAAATTTGTAGCAGATTTTGGTTATTCATAGCCAGAGAAGAATAAGGACATGGGGGGGGGGGAAGGCTTACTGCAGTTAATTAATATCTCCAAATTAGCTCAGTCATGGCCTGTGATCATAGTGTTAGCTGTGAAATGGAAGCGTTAGGTATGTCAGAGTTGCCAGACTGCTCAAGTTGAGCTGAGGCAGCTATCTGGTGTTTTATGGGCACAAAACAAAGCAGGCATTGAGGTGCTTCAAAGATAATAGCTACTAGTGCAAATAGGGATATTTTGATAGATCTTACTTCTCTTTGGTAACTGTAGTTTGGGTAAAATGAAAGTTTCAACCAGCATATTTCCAAAGATACACTTTTCCAGCAAATCCCCTGAGGGGAGTATAACTGCCTGGCATTCCTGTGGTGCTCTTCATCTTATGCTGTTATGAGCATGGTATCATTTGGTGGTGGATTTTTCCACTTCAGAGTCCACTAATTTCTAGGAAACACAGAAGCCGCTCAGTGATTTTTAAAAGCTGCAGGTTGGATGTTGTTCTAACTAGCAACAACATGGTGAAGGGGAAAAAGAGGAAGAGGGTTACAT
The DNA here is from genome assembly GCA_033816785.1 of Picus viridis. Classification (NCBI taxonomy): domain Eukaryota; kingdom Metazoa; phylum Chordata; class Aves; order Piciformes; family Picidae; genus Picus; species Picus viridis. The sequence continues at coordinate 26,576,571 of CM066575.1, forward strand.
TTTGAAAGAGAAATTTAGACATGTACATGAATCTGTTTCTTGCAGATCGTAGGTGTAAGATACAAGTTTTATGTCTGTTCTTCCTAGAACCTAATTTGTGTTGATTTTCAATTTGTAGTTTAAATGTGCAGTTTTGTGGCAGCTTGAGCATAAAAATAATGATGAGATTGTGTCAGTTCAGATCACTTGTTCTGTTTACTCAGGATCTAAAATCTAGTTTTGAGATTTGTGCTAAAGCAGAACAATGTGCACAGGTGACCTCCTGAGGTTGCTCAGATGCATGTGGAAGTTACTACTCAAAGATATTCCTTGTATGCAGGCATGGCCAACACTGTGGAGAAGGGGAGGTGTTTTGGCTGAGCATGGATGTGTGAAGACACAGTTACAGATACCCAAGAGTTCTAGAAGAAATGGAGCCTTGCAGACTTTTAAGTGTTTCTGATAGTTTGAATTGAATTTAATTGAACTTAATTGAATTTAATGATGAATTTTTGCTGTTTATTGATCTTTTCCTTGTCTCTTCAGTTAAATATAAAATAAAGGAGGGGAATTTGAGCATAGGTATTTGTCTGTTTGGCACACAGACAAGAGAGGGTTAGAACAATTTCTTAAACAATTTGTCTCAACCGAAAAACGAAGACTATTTAGCTTGGTAGGTACAACTTAATTTAAGCCATGCACTTTCTTCCTCACCTTATATGGAAATGTGTAACACTGGATACAAAAGACTGCATGAATTTACTTCACACAGAGGAAGTGATTCTTTCTAAAGATGTTTTTTGGAGCCATTTTACATGCTGGTAACATAGTGTTTTAATCTCTGGAATAAAACATTAACTCATTCAAACTGGACATGGTAGTGGCTTTTCAGTTTGTTGCTAAAGGCTCCCACTGATGAAACATTAACTGTGCAGACATCAGGCTTGTGAGCTGAGGATACAAATGATAGAAGTTGTCATTTGTGGAATTTAGTTTGACAGTATCTAGGTATAAAGATGAACAGTGGAAAGGAAATAGTGTTTGGGTTTTTTTTAATCTAGGGAAAAGGTAGGAGAATTGTGGTGAGGAGCTTTATTACCAAATAGCTTTGTTGGTTTTATGTGGATTTTGTCCCCTGTCACGAGTCTTTTACCCACTCCTCATTTCTGTTGCTTTTGATTGTGTCAATGCAAGCTTGAAGATTCTGGTTGGCTGGTTATTATCAGAACTCTCTCTAGTAAACTTGTTTGTGATTCAAAGCAGCTTGGTCAGGTAGTACAAGTTGCTGGTATTAGTGGTAAACTGCACTCAGGAGCAAGTTAGTAGAATTAGAGACACTTATGAGTGCTTTCCAAGGGGTTAGGGTGTTACTGGGATGGTTATTATCTCCTGGATTGTTGTTAAGCATGTAGTAATTGCACAGTGGTACAGACAGGCTACTGCGAGTAGGAATGGTGCACCCAAGTTCTGTCTGATAGAAGTCACACCACAGCTGAAGAGGCTGTGTAGTGTAATCATAGCTAGTGGCTTCACAGGAGGGGAGGAGAAATAAATGGGTTGTGCCATAAAATATGACAGTCAACTCAAAGTACCTCAATTTGTTTTATTGCCTTAGATCTTAGAATTGTCAGGGCTGGAAGGGACCTCAAGGATCATGTAGTTCCAACCCTCTTGCCATGGTTGAATGCTTATAGACTCAAATGGCATTTAGTAGACAGTTTTGATTAATAATATTTGGTACATGCTATGCTCCATTTTTGTTGTTTTTAATGTTGTTTTGTTTGTTGGTCTGGGTTGTTTAGGTTTTATTGTTTGTTGGGTTTTTGTGTATACGTATGCTTGTCTTCACTTGTGTGTTCCCATGGTAATAGTTTGCCTGTGAGATGAAAAAGTATGTGCCACAGTGACTATGTAAGGGCTTGGCAGGGAATAAAGTAACCCCTATAAAAACAGGATATGGGTGGGAATAGTATGATGTTTACTCAACACAACAGAGGCCATTTTGCATCTCACAAAATTTTAGTTGTCTGTCTTTTTTTCCTCAACAAACAAAGGCTTGTGGGATATTGTGTCAGTTTGAAACTGGTTGTGATCCAACACGGTTGAGGTTGAATCTGTACTAACTAGCATGGTTTGTTTCCATGCTGGTGGTGTCTTTACTTCAGGTGCTTAGTCTAAGAGCAGAGGATTCACACCGAAGTTTGGCATTGAATAGAATCTACTGTGGCCTGTAAGCCATTATCAGATAGACATTTCATAACTTAAAAAGGCTGGTATTTCTGGATCTAAGATGACCCTTGAAATAACTGAGCACCATCTGTTTGATGATGCATATATTTAATCCATTCTGGACCAGGGCTTAATCATGCTGGTTCAGAGCTCATTCTGTTATCACCTGCAGTCCCCAGTAACTCCGATACACTGACATGAATTAATACTCCTTTGAAACTCAGGGTCGGCACAAATACTGTTAGAGTAAATAAGAAAGTTGTCTTCCTTTGTCTATGAGACTGTTTGCTGTTACCAAAGCCTGCGAAGGCCTCCTAGAGGGTACTAAAGAGAGCTCTGACCAAGTGACAAACTGGGAAGCATTCTGTAGGTAGAAACTGCATATGTTTTGAGAGGCAACACCCAGAGGATACTCAATGGTTTAGTTTGTGGAAAGAAATTTAAATCCCGAGTTTTGTGTCTTAAAAGTACTATGAGCTTGAATTTGAAGATTCAGTACAAATTAGAAGTTACTTGGAAAAAAATAATGGATTTTACTGGCTGATTAGATCTAGTTCAGGCATATGGTTTGTCATGGAAGTGTTATCACATTGGATCTTGAGTTGAATGCCAGATGAAGGCATATAGAGATACATTGGGTCTGAGTTCCAGGCAAACAGAATATTAAAACTGCATGAAACGCTTTCCTAATTCCAAAGAGAAGGCACCATTTAGCAGCAACAGGTCTACTGAATTTTATTAGACAACAAAAATGTAATTTGGGCACTGGGGGGATGGGGAAGCTACACATTTCTTAGCTATGATAGAGCTCTCCATCTGAGTGTCTTATGTCAGCAATAAGCACAGTCCACACACAGTTTTTAGTGTTGTGGCTGCAGAGAGCATCTCCTGTCTCCTGTTGTATTGCATAGTTAAACCTGCAAAGTGGCCTCACACTTCAGTAGTTAGAAGGGCAATACTTGGAGTAAAAGCATGTCTGAACTGTTAGGGGCTTAGAAACTCTGGTGCAGTGCTAGTGTGTGGGGAATCGTTTTCAGTGGCTTGGTCACTCAGTACTTTTCTAGTCTTCAGTTGATAATGTAACAGGGTAGAAAAACTGCTAGCAAATGGGTAAAATGGTTTAGGTTTTTAGCATTAATTCTTGTAAAAGGGTAATGGATTCATGAAGTAGGGTAAAGGGTCTCATCTCTTGATTTTAGAAGCATGTGGAAAGCACTGATGTAAATGGTTTGGGTACTTGGAGATGCTTTAGATGAACTAGCAGCCTTCCTTGTTTTGAGTGGGACTAAACATTTGGCAGTATAATCAAGAGGAAACTTTATTTCAGAACTTTGAGAAGCCTTCCCCTATTAAATGAGAGATTTACAGAGAACTGTAGGAAGAATTTAGCTGAAACAGTTCTTTATTGCTAGGATAATGTAACTTTTTATAACTTTCAGCTATTCAGAGCATACTGCTCAGTGATTTACTTGGCTTTTTTGCTGAGTATCCTTAGAAAAGTGTGTTCTTCAAGGCACTTGTTAATATTGCTGTTCCAATAGGAGATGATGTTTGACGGTGAAGGGGTTGCTCTCTGCTGTTTTGATTTGTCTTAAACTATTTGTTCTTGGCTGAGCAACATGTTAGCATTTTGTTTCATTGTACAGGCCAGGATATGGAAGTGCTTGAAAAGGAAGATTTTGCTTAAACAGATACACTTGCAAGGAGGAGAGGCTTGTTGAATTTCAGTGTGGGGTCATCTTGGTCCATGTAGTATCATCATCAAACAAAAGCAGAAATAAGCACAAGTAAATTTTATGTTTCTGTTCTTGATGTGGTTTTCACTTATCTGTCAGCAGAGTTCTGACAGTTTGCTCTTGCAGAACTCCTTGGCTGTCTTAATTGGTATTCCCTGTCTGGGAATTAAACCTGGGTGAAAACCAGGCATCCTAACCACTAGACCACCAGAGACCAGTGGTGTGTGGAACTATGTCATTGTGGCCTCTGGGGAGTGCATCTGTAGTAGCCCCCATTTCTCCCCCACACCCCTGTTGGGTGTGACAGAAGGAGGATACGAGAGCAAGAGTTGCAGAAGGCCCTGTGGGCTGACATAAGGAGAATGTAATCAAATAATATAAAAAAAAACCACATTTTGTAGCAAATGAATGAGAAAAATAACCACAAGCTAGCAGCCAGCAAGTGGGAAAGGGCAACACCCCAAAACCAGAAGTTGGAAGAAACCCAGGAAACAGGAAGCATCTCATGTCAGACTGAACTACAAACCCCATCATCCTTTGCTCCAGCTATCCCTTTCTTTATGCATTGGGCATGATGTCAGCATGGTATCTAATACCCATTAGCTGGTACAGCTGGCTGTATTGATTGGCATACTCTTTCAGCAGAGATATGCTGGCAGCCACAGACCCTCTGCCAGCCACCATCTCTGCATGCTGCAGTGTGCTTCTGCCCTGTTTGAGCTCAGTGGCAGCAGCCTTGGGCCCCCCATTGTGAGACCACCCAGCTGAAACCTGGACAGTTTAAAAAAAAAAAAAACCCAAACAAAACCAAAAACAAATCAATGAAAAAAAAACAAGCCCCAAAAGCAAGCCAGAAAACCAACACAACAGAACCAAACAACAAAACATTGTCACCTGAATCTCTGGCATTACATTGTGTTTCTAGAATGTAGAACTGAAACGGAAATATAAAACTATAGCTGGAGCTATAATTTCTTGTAGTGGAGAGGAAGTTTGAATACATTATGCAAAGGGTATTTTTAGAATCAATTGATCATAAAAAGCTGACAGCTTTTTCTACATCCAGGTTATTTTAGTGTGAAGAAGGAAGTAGTGTGTTTTGTTAGTAGAACAAGCCTTGTAAGTAACACAAATTATTGCTCTTTGGAATATTTTCTTCCGTTGGACTCAAATTTTTCCTTTTCTCCACTAGGGAGATCTTCTCACAGACTTTATATAACTTTGTGTGAGGGATTGTAGATTTCTCAGGGTATCTTCTTATTTATATCAAATGTTTCTGTCTAACAGGAGTACAAGTCTGAAGTCAAGTGTTAATTTGCATGGTAACTTGGAAATACACCTTCACTATTTCCATACCATATTTTTCCCTTGCCTGGATGAAGTTCCATCTACAGCCTTTGCCTTGGAAGCTGCTAATTTTGTTCCTGATTATGAATATGAATGCAGCAGGTGGAGGTGGCTGCACTGGTTGAGTGGAGTGGCTAGAAGGTATCTATTTTTTTCTTGCTTTAAAAGTCATGATAGGTTGATGTCCTCCTGGCCAAGTTCAGCTAAACAAGTTATCCATTACTCTATGGAAAGATGATAATTTGTGTCACCAGTAACTATAGCCATGACAACTGGCATTAATTTCTTTCAGAACCACTGGTGTCTAAAATGTTCTGTTGCCATTTTGTTTCTTTAATGCTAATATAGCATTAAAGAAATGCTCTATTCTGTAAGAATATTCCTGCTTTTTGCAGTACGTATTGAGTAGAGATAAGTCAGAACAGGTTGGTTTGTCAGTGGTCTGATTATGGAGAAAGTAGCATAACAGGATGACACTGAGCTATAGAAAGTAATGTTAGGGCAACTGACAGCTGAGTATCACCAGGCAGAAATGAACACTTTAGATGCAATTGTCAGGAATATGGTTAGTCAGATGCCCAGTGAAGATGCATCTCGAAAAAAATTTCCAAAATGTTGTGTTTGATATTCAAAAGCAAGAATGCCTTGTTTAATTGCCAGTTGTTGCATATTTAGCTAGTGCTTAGGAACTGTTTGAGAGGCAGTAGTTGAAACATTTTTACTGTCTTTGTTCTCAAAGGCCATTAACTCTTCTGGAAGTAAGTTTTAGAAAGAGTGTTCCATGTAAAATTTCAGTAGACTCTTGAACGATATCCCTACAGTGAGGCAATATGTATTTTAAGAGACTGACTCACTTCTGAAATACTGCCAATGTTCTGCAAAAAAGGAAGATCTGAGTAATATTATCAGTTAGAAAGTATGTCTACAGGGACAGTTAATAGCAAAGAAATTTTTTCCCAATAAGATGAATCTCCGGTAAGTGGGGTGTTGTTTGAGGATGAAGGTCTATCAACCAGTGTATTTATCCTAGTTAAGAAAGCTGAGCAGGTTGGCTGGGCTTTTTTAAAAAAGATACTTTTTAAATTATTATTTATTTTTTAAACACATTTTGGAAGCAAGTTAGATTCAAGAGGTATGGAAAACATACCTGAGAAGTTGCTTTGGTAAATAACAGTCTAAGCAGACCGAAGAATTACAGATGAAAGCTAATATGAAAGCTGTTCCAGTAAGAGCAGACAGCTGCCAGGGCAAGGAAGTGACAGGTTCAAACTGCAACACAAAATGCACAGAAGACTGGATTCCTTAGTGGTGCTGAGAGAAAAAGAAAAACTATGTCAATTAAGCTAAAATCTGAATTGAGATAAAATTTTAGATTTTTGCCAGCCTGCAACGGAAACCAAGGGCAGTTTTATTTTTTGTGTTCCATATTAAAGCAGGAAGCATAACTAATGCTGTTAAGCACTACATGTCATTTTAGATGTGCATACAGTGCATGTTGGCACTGGCCTTTTCATTTACCTGAGCCCTCAGCTGAAGCAGTTTGTGCTCCCACTTCTCTTCTATGTTCTTCAGTACTGTGGGGGAAAAGTACAGTTTTTACTTTGTGTCCTATCCAGTGAGTGGTTCATGGACAGTTCTTTTGACTGTGAAGCCTTATTTTCAGTTCAAGGAGGGAGAGGGCAAAGATGTTGATACTGTTCTTAGTGACCCAGAACTCTACCCTAGATGTTATTAATAAAAAGGAGAGCTATAGCAGTCATTCTCTCTGAGGTATTTTCATGTCTACTTCATTTCATGCTAAAACTAGCTTAAAAATCACTCTGAGTAAGCTTTCTTAGGCTGTAGATCAAAGGAAAATAATACCTATTTATAATAATCAGATTGATTAGACAGAAGATGATGCTTGCTGATGACTTGATGTGTATATCAAAGCAATAAAAATTAGGGTGTGGGGGCAGGTGAGGGAGGACAAATGGATGTTTCTTATTTTCTCTGCCTATTTATCATACCTGCAGTTCATGGCCTCTTACAAGCTCCTTGAAATGAGAATAGTTTTTATGGAATTGTTGACTTTTCAGCATTGAACCTCTTGAACTCTTATGCACGGATAGAGAAAACTGAAAATATAGTAATCTGTGTCAGAATTTCCTCCTTGTACACACACATGCAGGTAGAGAGACAAATAGAAAAGCTAAATCAGCTTTGATTGTGATTTAAGCTTCTTCACTAAGATGGTGGCTTGTTGGTTTCATCTCTTCTTTATCAGTTTCCATCTGTATATCAACCTCCCAAAGAAAATTGTTTTTGAAAGCTTATGTTGACATTGGGCTTGAGCTTGTTATTGTGAAGAGAGCCCTGATTCTGTTAAGAATGATTCCACTTTCTTCAACATGTGAAATGATCTAGGAGCACTGTGCAAACTTAATGAAAGCCACAGAAACAAATGTTGTGAATACTTTTAAACTGTCTGGCAGTAGTAGAAATCTGCACTGTCAGATGGACAGGCAGAATGTAGTAAGGAGGCCTTCCAAGGAAAACCAGATCTCAGCTTAATTGTTTGGGTGCTTCTTCGATCACTTAAGTTCCAACATATAGTTTGGTAGAGTAAGCCTTGTTCTAAAGGTTAAATAATTTCTAGATATTTACAGAATCATATATACATGTAATTAACTGAAGCTTTAAGCTTAGTAGATAGTAGAAACACTAAATGCAAGAAACAAGGCCAGTATTTATAGTATTCTTACAGTTAAACAAGTTTAGCATACTGAGTTATCAACACATTTTTGGAGTCAGGTCTGATATGAAGTTTGGAAATACTTTAACTGGACAGAATTCATATTTCCAGTTATATAACTTCTACTGAAGAGAGATGCATTTCAGTGAGAAGTAAAATAGAGGTTATTTTTGGTTTTACTTTTTAAATGAATTGTATAGGTGTTTGTGATTGATTTGGTGGGCTGAACTCTCTAATGTAGATCATTGTGGCCTAAGTGGAAAGGAAATGAAATTAGGCTAGTTGCAATTGAATGAGAAGGAAAACTAGATCATGGAGAAATTTCTGCTGAAATATAAAAGGTTCCAAGTATCCAGCAGGTGAAGGTGTCTAACCTGAAAACATATTTGAGTAGCTCTTAATTTTGTAAAAAAAACCAAAAAAATAGATATTGCAGGTAGAATTGTGTAGGGCTCATCTGGTAGTTTGCTGTCAGATCTCAAGAAATGCAACTATGCTAGGTGTTTAGTCCTCCATCAGATGAGCATTATAAATGAATGCGTGGTGGTGATTTGTTGGTTTATGTTTATACTTCTGTGGACTTGAAATGCATGAGTTCATCTAACCATTTAACTAAAACACAGATACCAGTGGTTTGTGACTCTTGGTTGAACTGACAGTTCACAGTGTAAAAGCCCCTGCAGAAAAGCCACTGAAGTAAGTGAGGTGAGGTCTCTTTGCTTGCTTTGGGCCAGTCTGCAGTTGCTGCATTGTAGGGGTTGAAAAAATCTTTGAAAAACTGAACTGAGAAATTTTACAGTAAGATGACCTCTTGAAAGAGTGGATAAAGTTGAGTGATAAAGGAAAGGTGTGTAATGTGCAGAGCTGTAATTGTATCATGTCACAGACTTACGTGGTTTGTTGAAAGTTTCCAAAGTGACCCCTCTTACCATGTGTTTTCTGTGATAATCAAACTTGCCAGATGTAAATTGCTTCAGGTTATTTGCTCACCTAAAATGAGAGAGGATTTTCCCACTACTGAATTACAGCATTTGGAAGACTGAAGTCTTTCCCTTGTGCAACCTGGCAAGAGGAATATGAAACTACTATAATGAAGTGTACATAAACCTATGACAATCATATTAGCGTAGTGCTGTGTTAAGCAAAAGCATCAGTGGAATTATGCTTTCTGTAACACCTGCGCTGATTAGTGGCAGTGTAATTAGGAATGGCAGTATCAGAGTTCATAGATTTATAAAATGGTTTGGATTGGAAGGAACCTTAGATATCATGTGGTTCTAATCCACCTGCCATGGGCAGGGATGTCCCCCACTAGACCAGATTGCTTAACACCTCCAGGGAGGGGGCATTCACAACTTCTCTGGGTAGTCTCTTCCAGCATCTCAATATTCTCACAAGAAAGAATTCCTAGTATTTAGTCTAAATCTACCCTCTTTTCAGTTTAAAGCCATTACCCCTCATACCATGACTACGCTCCCTGATGCAGAGTCCTTCCTGTTGGCCCCCTTTGAGTAGTGGAAGGCTGCTAGGAGGTCTCCCCAAAGCTTTCTCTTCTCCAGGCTGAACAATCGCAACTATCCCAGACTAGGGGGTAGAGATTCTGCCCCCTGATCATCTCTGTGGTCCTCCTCTGAAGCCACTCAAGGAGGGGTCCATGACTTTCTTATGTTGGGAGCCCCAGAGCTAACAAGCTAGCCTGGTGGGTGCTACAGGTAACAGAGGAATGCAGAATTGTCTTCCATCTAAATCATGCAAGCATGTGAAGAGGCTGGCATGGCTGAGTCGAGACCTCCTGCTGAAAATGAAGAGCAAGAAGAAACTGTGCAGACAGCAGAGGCAGGGGCAGGTAACCTGGGATGAGTATAGGAACACTGCCCAGTTGCGTGGGGATGAGGGCAGGAAGGCCAAGGCACAGCTGGAGCCCCCTGGCAAGGCATGCAAGGAATAACAAGAGCTGCTACTACAGGTACACCAACCAGCAAAGGAAGGTTAAAAAAAGCATACCCCCTCTGAGGACTGAGAATGGAGAGCTGGTGTCAACAGACAAGAAAGCGGCTGAGACACTCCATAGCTTGTTTGCCCCAGTCTTCCCTGGCAATCTTGCTCCTCATCCCTCCTGAGCTGATGGACCGTTAGGTGAGGACCACCTGAGGAACCTCCACACGCATCAATCTATGGGACCTTATGAGATGCATCCCAGAGTCCTGAAGGAACTGGCTGATGTAGTGGCAAAACCACTCTCCCTATCTGAAAAGTCCTGTCAGTCAGGTGAAATTCCTGGAGGTTAGAAGAATGGAAATACTGGGCTCAATTTAAAAAAGAGTAGAAAAGAGGACCTTGGCAATTCCCGACCTGTAAGCCTCACCTCTGCGCGTGGAGGACAGGGAGGCGATTTGAGACAGCCAGCATGACTTCACCAAGGACAAGTCCCACCTCACCACAGAATCACAGAATGTTAGGGGTTGGTAGGGACCTCAAAAGATCATCCAGTCCACCCCCACACACACAGTAGCCCTACCTAGAGCAGGTCACACAGGAATGCATTCAGGCAGGTTTTTAATGTTTCCAGAGAAGGAGACTCCACACTTGTCACTGGTCTCCATTTGGACATTGAGCTGTTGATTGCAGCTGAGTTTGACCATCCAGCCAATTTCTTATCCAGCAAGTGGTCCACCCCTCAAGTCCACATTTTTGCAATTTGGTGACCAGAATGTCATGCAGGACAGCGTCAAACATTTTACACAAATCCAGGTAGATGACATCAATTGGTCTTCCCTTATCCACTGATGCTGTTACTCCGTCATAGAAAGCCACCTGTTCATCAGGCATTATTTGCCCTTGGTGAAGCTATGTTGTTTGCCACCAATCACCTCTTCTTCATTTTCCAGGTGTCTTAGCAACGATTTCAAGGAGGATCTGTTCCATGATCTTGCCAGGTAGGAGGTGAGACTGACTGGCCTATGGCTTCTGTGATCTTCCTTTTCCCCCTTTTGATGATGGGGATTTTATTTCCCCTTTTCCAGGCAGTAAATTACCATGACCTTTCAAATATGATGGGCAGTCATTTGCAGCTTCATCTGCCAATTTCCTCAGGACCCATGGATGGATCTCATTGAGCTCCATGGACTTGTGCACCTTCATGTTTTTTAGATGGTCTCATACTTGGTCTTTGCTTATAGTGAGTGGATCTTTCTTTTCATGCTCCCTGCCTTAGTTTTTTGGAGCTTGGGCAGCGCAGCTAAAGACCTTGCTGATGAACACAGAGTGTAAGTAGTCATTGAGTACCTCAGCCTTCTCTCTGTCCCTTGAGAGCAGGTCTCTGTTCTCCTTTCAGAGAGGCCCCACATCTTCCCTAGCTGCCTTTTGTCACTGATGTACCCGAAGAAATTCTTCCCTCTTATGTCCCTAGCCAAGTTTAATTCCATCTGTGGGGCTTTCCTGCTTACATTGCTAATAGACTGTCCTTTTTTTGCCCAAGTATTTCCAGTAGCACCTTGTTCATCCATGCTGGCTTCCTGTCACTCTTGCCTGCCTTACTCCTTCTTGGGATGCAATGCTCATGGGCTTGGAGGAAATATTCCTGGAACATTCATCAGCTTTCTTGGGCCCTTCTTCTCACCAGGGCTTTATCCCATGTCACTCTGCCAAGCAGATCCCCGAAGAAGAAGAAGTCTGCTCTCTTGAAGTCCAGAGTAGTGAGTTGATACAGCCTGGGTTACTACTGCTATTTAATTTGTAGGAGTAGTAGAAGCAAAATGCTTAGTTTAACACTTGGTTTGAGTTGTCATTATCTAAAGAAGAAAGTAGTTTCATGTGTGTGTCAAAATTCCTCTTAGAAGCTGTTTAACTTTTCTTCCAGTCAGGGAAGATAAATGTGTTCCTAGAAAGATGATTTCTTGTGGGCTGCAGTTTGCAAGCTTAGCATTTTGGATCTAACCATCCATTATATATTAAATGTATTCTGTTTCTCAGTCTGCCTAGTAGAATGCTTTGTGTGTCTAAAAATTCAGTGCAATTCCCTGATAGGCTATGACTATATCTGTTGGATTTTTTGCTTGTTAAGTATGTAAAAAGGGCACAAACATTTCACACACAAACACGCCCAGGATTTGTTGATTTTCCTGGTCAAAATATTTGAAGTTACAGAGAGCTGCTGGTCTCTCTTCATTTTTGGCAGGAAATTACTGAAGGGAGGTGGACTTGATGATCTCAAAGGTCTCTTCCAACCTGGTCTGGTCTATTCTATTCTATATGCAAATGGCTGAACTGTGGGGTTTGCTTTGACAGGAGTGAAAAATCTTCTGGGAATTTACGATGGTTTATTACAACCTTACCTATGACAGGTCAACCACCCATGTTTAAGGACTCTCTGGATAGATCAAGATTGAATTGTTAAAAACATTACTGTGATTTAATGGTCAATAAAAGAATCTTTAGATTTTCCTTGTGGGTTTACAAGTGCTAGTGCTTTCTTTGCTACTTTGTCTTCAGAGAACAAATTGTAAGCCTGTGATACTGTTCAGATGTTTTCCTATTTGACAGCTTGCTTGCTGCAATCATCTGGATTTGTAAGAAGAAGATTAGTAGTGTGATACATAAATGAAGTTTACTGAGATGATTCACTTGAAGAGGAAATAACTCATATATTTGGATGCTAATATGCAATCCTAACAGTGACTTTAACATGTTAATTTAATTTTATTTGAATAAAGGAGCTCCAAGTTTGGTTGCAGATAGTCCAGTCAGAGAGGTTACTCCAGCAGAATTACAATTGAGTTATTCCATCATACTGAAAATAGTGGTGTTACTTATCCTACTGTTTCCTGTAATTGTTTCCTGTTAAAGGGATAAGATGAATTCTGGGTGGTTTTTTAGTGAGCAAATCAGGACGGACACTCAGCACTAACTGTACAAATCTGATCTGTAGACTGGGAAAAATAGTAACAGGGAATGTGTCTGTGCACAATGAGATTGTCATGTTGTACCACCTCACCAGGTCAAATGCTAAGCGAGGCTGTAGGAGGAATTACTTCAAAGGGAAGCTTCTGAAGCCTGTGTATTAGGTAAAGTCCAGGAAAGTTTGCGATACCATTTTGTCTGCAGGAAAAATGCAAGGTGTAGTAACGCAGAGGAAAGCAGAAGTTCAGCCAGAATTGAAATAAGCGAGGGTCATCAAGGGAAACAGGAAAAGCTGCTGCTGCTACATTAAGAGCATAAGAATCAAAATGGAAAGTGTGCTTTCTGCCAAGTGGGGTGGGTGATTTAATTACTGTTGATGCAAATGAGGCTGAAATACTCACTGCCACCTTCTCCATTGAGATGATCTACCAGGTTATTGTATTTACAGACAGGATTTGGGGAGGAGAGGAATGATCAGTAGGGGAAGGGGCTCAAGTTCCCTGACTTTAAGTCTTGACCTATGTAAAGTCTGTGGTATGCCTCTGAGGGTGCTGAGAGATCTGCTTGATATTAGGATAGCCAAACTCAATCATCTTTGGAAGGTCAGGGAAATCAGAGGAGTTTCTAAATGACTGGAGAACAGTAAAAACTCCCTTTGTATTTAAGAAAGGCAAGAAGTGTTATCCAGGGTACAGCAGGCTGATCAATTTTACTTTGATCCATGGAAAAATCATGAACCTGTTCCACTTGGAACATGTGAAGGTGGTGGTGTTGATTTGAAATAGCCAACGCAGGTTTACCAAAGGTTAAGTAATTTCTGACCAACTGAATCATCTGCTGTAATGAAATATTTGGGTCTCTGAATAAGGGAAAGAGCAGTGATGATCTGCTTTAATATCCGCAAGGCTTTGGATGTCATCTCCCCACAGCAACGGTCTTGTACTGAAGTTAGGACAATGTGATCTAGACAGGTGGTCTGCTTGTTGAGTCTTCAGGCTCAGGAGGTAGCAGTTAATGATTCATCCTGTGCCTGTTATGAAGAGTTTTACTATTCAGAGCTCTGTTATGTCTTACATCTTGATTAGTGACCTGGAGGAGAAGATAGCTGTACTCTCATTAATTTTGTGGGTGTCACCAGACTGAGAAGTATAGTCCATATGCTTGAGGGCAGGCTGCCTTTCAGAGGTGCCTAGACGGAGTAGACTTACACGCCAACCTCATGAAATTCAACACGGACAAATGTGAAATCCTATAGGTTGAATGGATTAACTCCCTGCAATGATAGTCTGTGCACCAAGTGGTTGTTAGAAGCTCTGCAGAGAAGTCTGTGGCTGTTCTGGTGGATGGTAAGCTAAACATGAGCTAGTGGTATGCTCTGGCATTGAGGAAGAGTAACAGTAACCTGGGCTTTGTTAACCAAAATATACCTATTAGAGATGATGAATTTTCACCTTGTGTTCAGTATCTGGACTATTGCATTGAGTCTAGATGGTGAGCCATCAGTATTGTTGGATTGGAGCCATTGCCATGTGAGGAGGGTCTGAGGTTACTGGGCTGGTTCAGCCTGGAGGCAAGAATGCTTCAAAGGACTTAATAGTAACTTTATGATACTTAGAAAATCGATAAGTCAGGCTCTTTAGGCATGTGATGGGAGAAACAAGAGGCAATGGTCCTGAAATTAAACAGGGAAAATTTTCGCTGTAAGAGTAATTGAACACTTGGAAAGGTTGCCCAGAGAAGCGGTGGAACATAGTCCCTGGAGGTTTCTGCAGTTGGGCGAGTAAAGAAATTTTACCATTCAGAAAACTGAGAAAGAACAGGGAACTTGCTTCTGTGTTGGCATCATATATGTTAGCTGCAGAATTGCTCCTGAAGAAAGGAAGCAGTCTTGAAAGAAATGCAGCAAAATTTGTCCTGCAGGTGGAGAGGAAATTATGGACTGTTTGTTATGTTAGAGAATGCCTGTATAGCAGTGAAGAACTACATGTGAAAATACAAATCTAGCTATCTTGTTGATGTTGAAAGCAAATGTCTTAAGGCAGCCCAGTGTAACTGCTTTTACAGGTCCTTGTTCTGTGTGCTTTCCTGTGCAGGTTTATGCTAGAGAAGCGAGATGCGCAAAAGTTAGTGCTAAGAGCAGAATAATGAAGCTGTAGTTAATGATTGTGACAAAGGGATACTAAAAACACCAAGCTTGGGTAGCATCACAACTCTTCAAATTCAGGTGGCTTTACATATATAGGCCTCTTTAAAGTTAATTCTGCAAACAGCCTGCATGCTAAGCATGAGAAATTTTCCTAGGATGAAGCACGACATGTGCAATACTGTGAGTTACTGATTTTCAGATATGCCAACACTGAATAAATATATTGTTTTTGAGCAAGAATATACCAAGAATTAACTTAAGATGTAGTATTTTAAAAGTCTTGGAGAACGAGAATTCTTTGTATGACTAGAGAAAAGTGTACCTTGTGCCCCCAGCTTCAAATCTCTCTGAAGTACTCATGTAAACTAAAATGAATGATTTAGAAATTTAATTATGAGAAACAAAGCTTTAAGTTCCAGCTCTGTGAATTTGATCCTGCAATGATACTTAAAGAAGTAGTACAAAATGAGCATGAGGATGAAATGTATGGAAGGATACAGAAAATGAGGACAGTGATCAGTTTATAACTAATTTTTAATTTTTTTATTTTTTTACTCTACCACATGTGCTTTTGCATTCTGTAGGCATGGAAGCTGTTAAAATATTGTTTGGTTTCATGCCTTTTTGGGGTATTTGCATGTGCTGAGGAGCCAGTGATCTGATAGTGTTAGTCTCTCGGGGTTACAGGCAGGGACAGCTGGTCTTTGCTTCTTGTCCTCATGGTGGGAGCCCCGGCGCTGTGCCAGGCAGTTGTTGGGCAGAAGTCAGCAGTCACAGGCCTGGAGCAAATGTGCCTGCAGTTGCAAATGAAAGAGTGCCCTATGTAATCTGTGTTTAGCTTGGAATTAGGTAATGTGTATAGATTGTCTTTTTTTTCCAGTTCTGCGGGGGAGAGTTGTTTATTTTATAGGTATGCCTACAAGATGTTTGGGAGGCTAGCATGTAGTACTACACAGACACTTAGCTGGCCTGTCACAGTGGGCTGCATTCATGTTCAGCAATAAACCCTGGCATCCTTTTATAAGTTGAATTGTTTACATAGTTGGCATCATTTTACTGAAGTAATTGCTGATGGTATGGAGCAGTGGTTTATGGTAAAATACCGTTTCAAGCGCCTGAATCATGTTAGAGGCATGTTGTCTGGAAATGGCTAAAAGAGATTCCTTATTGGGTTTCTTTGTACTTTTGTTTCCTGAAGAAGAATTGAGGGGTGTGTGGGGAGGTGGCTGTTAATTTTTGCCGCAGATTGACACGGAATCACCGTGGTCTTCAATTAGGATAGCTAGTGTCCTTGGTCTGTTAGGAAAGATATCAGTGCTGCAGATTGACATGCTGTGACACAGAATGTTTTCCCATTTGTATAGCTAACTGACAGTGATACACTTTCTGATACAAACATCAGGAAGGTATTTTGTTACCTGGTGAACACAAGCAAAATAGTGGAAGATGGTCTTGTTTTTCTTGATTTGCTTAAAAAAACCCTGTTCTTACTCATAAAACTTTTTTTTTTTTTGGGGGGGGGGGGAAGGGGGACTGCTGTTAGCTGCTTTAACAAAATCATGCTGTTTTTCTCGGAAGGCCTGGAAACAAAAGGCAAGGTTCATGAGGTATTGGAAAATGTATGCAGAAATTCTGAAATATTTGTCTTGCTGCTAGTTTTGCTGTACAAAATTTTTAAAAGTGCAGACAGCACTTTGCCCAAATGCTTCTGATGTGCAGAACAGCAGTGAGTAGTATTCCAGATCACAGTGAAAGGTCTGTCTGAATTCAAAGTCATCATCAAGAATGTCTTTTAAGTTCTTTAAGCACTAAAGTGACAATGTGTAATTTAAAGCAAGTAAATGTTTTCCCTTGACATAAACTGGATAACTTAGGTAATGCAGAGGCTAATTTGAATTCAGCATTTCCTGAGGCATTAAGACAACAGCCTACGAATGTGGCTCAAGATGTACTTCAAGATGTGGCACTTCAACAGTGTGGATCACAGACCGATCCAGACTGTAATGGAACAGGGTGAAGCTCCAGAACATCTGCAGGAAGAAGTCTGCTCTGCTATTTCATTTTGAGTGAAAATGGACAGTGAATGATGTGTGATGTATGTTAGATGATGTTAATTGCTGCTGGGCATGACATAGATAGTATAGAATAAGGGGTGGAGAATGTCATGGGTTTAGATAATTGAATGTGTGGGTGAGTATTCAAAACCATGCTGATGTCATGCCAGCTTCAAAATGAAAGTGCTGGCTGGAGCAGAGTATTGTGGGGTTTGAAGGTCGGATTGTAACATGAGAGGCTTCCTGTTTCTGGTTGCTGCTTCTGGTTTCTGGGCTGGCTCTAAGTTTTGGGAGTGGGGGATTATTTTATTGCTGGCTTCTGCCAGTTTGCTCCAGTTATGGCCTGGATTTCTTGTGCTAGCATGTGTGTGCCCTGTGACACACTACCAGTCAGTCTTGGAAAATGGCAATGAAACTGAAATTCTGACATTGTTTTTAGCATCTTGTCCTTGTCAACCCAACTCAGATGAGCCTCTTTTAACTCAGTGAAGTAATCTCTTATCTTCACAGCTAGCATTAGGAAGTTTAAATCCATAACACTTATCATTCAGTTATGTTTGGTCCCCCACAACATCCCATTCGCCAAGTTGGAGAGATAGGTACGGATTTGATGAGTGGACTGTTCAGTGGATAAGGCATTGGCTGGACGGTCACATCCAGAGGGTAGTGCTCAATGGCTTGAAGTTCTGACAGAGAGCAGTGACAAGTGGTGTCTTTCTATGTGGTCTGTACTGGGACCTGTGCTGTTTAATATTTTTATCAGTGCTGTAAACAGTGGGATCGCGTGCACCATCAACAGCTTTGCAGATGACACCAAGCTGAGTGGTGTTGTTGATATGCCAGAGGGACAGGATGTCATCCAGAAGGACCTGGACAAGCTGGGGGCGGGTGGGGGGGGAGGGGGGGGCAGGAGAACCTCATGAGGTTCAACAAGAGCAAGTGCAGGGTTCTGCACCTAGGCTGAAATAATCCTCACTATCAATACATAATGGGCGATGAGGTGATAGAAAGCAGCCCTGTGGAAAAGGACTTGGGAGTGCTGAGGGATGAGAAGCTGGACATGAGCAGACAGCGTGTGCTTGTGGCCCAGCAGGCCAATCACATCCTCGGCTGCATCAAAAGAGGCATTGCCAGCAGATCCAGAGAGGTGATTCTGCCACTTTACTTCTGGTGAGACCTCACCTGGAGTACTAAATAAAGGTCTGGAGCCCTGAGTGTAGGAAGGGCATGGACCTGATGGAGTGGGTCCAGAGGAAGGCCATGAAAATGATCAGAGGGTTGGAGCACCTCTGCTACAAGGACAGGCTGAGGGATCTGGGGTTGTTCAGCCTGGAGAAGAGGAGGCCCTGGGGAGACCTAATAGCAGCCTTTCAGTACCTGAAGAGGACCTACAGGAAGGATGAAGAGAGACTGTTTACAAAGGTCTGTGGTAGTAGGACAAAGAGCAATGGCTTCAAACTAGAGAAGAGTAGATTTAGACTGGATGTTAGGAACAAGTTATTTACTGTGAGGGTAGTGGAACAGTGGAGCAGGTTGCCCAGGGAGGTGGTTGGAGTCCCATCCCTGGAGATACTTGAAGTGAGGCTTGACAGGGCTCTGGGCAGCTTGATCTAGTTGAGGATGCCCCTGCTTACTGCAGAGGAGGTTGGACTAGATGACCTTTGGGGGTCCCTTCCAACCCAGGCCATTCTGTGATTCTATTGTTGGCATTTTGATTAGAGATGATGAAATAATGGAACATCTAATATCTTTAAGGTGAGATCAAGCAGAATATTTTGTACTCCACTGTAATTCGTCTTACTTTTTATCATTTGGTGCTGTAGGCAGGAGTTATTACTCACTCTACTAAAGCTTAGTTTGTTCTTAATTAAATTGTTGGTGTAGAGTGTTATCTAAATCTTAGGTATGTGTTACACTGAAATGATGCTTTTTTAGACAGTTGATAATTATTCCAGTTATTTGTTTTTGTCTGTAGAGTAGTAACAAGATGGAATATTGTGCTGGCCATTTTTATTGGTTTTAATTTTGTTAAGGATTTTGTAAGTGTTTTAGAGATCTGGAAAATATTTGTTTCAGTTTCATTTTAATTTTCTAAGACAGTGTGTGTCAACTTTCATTTAGATCATGGCACTATGTTCATTAGGAGGATTCACATTTCAGAAACTGGTATGTTGATATTCAGGTGTAACTGAAGGGTTCTATATCATGTAAATATAAGCAGAGATGAAATTAAGGAAATCTAGCTTTTGTTATATATGTTACAAATGCTTATTATTATGCTATGATGACCAAATAGTAGAATTCATAAAAACAAAGCATAGGATTAAAGGTACAAATTATTCCCCTGCCATCTCCCCAAAAGATTTTTTTTTAACATTTTCAAGACCTTGAAGTTGACAGCTCTAAGGTTGGTAATAATAACTGAGAATTACTGGTGAATGTCCAGCCAGCATTCAGCTTGTACAGCTGAAACAGTGGGCCTGTGTAAGATGAGTGGGCAGAGAGAAATTACTGCATATTTCAGGGTTTGCCGTTTGTAGCTTACTATATGAAGGGTGCCTTAACTCCAGACACTCAGGTAGTGAACTGTTACTCAGTTTTATTGGAATGTCATTGCTCTAGGTACAAGCATCAGAAAGCTCAGATTATTGAACTGAAATTTTAAATAAGGAATTAGAAGCCTTATTTATAATTATTTGCTTGTCATAGAGAAATATATAAAACATTGACAGCTTTTAGTTACAATACTGGTTCCTTCTCTTGTTGAATTTTGCAGCTTCAAGATTTGTAGTGCCTGACTCCAGACTTGTATGCAGCCAGGGTGGAGACTGTTTTTAAACTGTCCCCTGATCTGGCAACAGTTGCCTCTGGGTATTACATAGGATTAACTAACAATCATTGTCAAAGCCTATTTGGTAGTAGATTCGGGCAGAACAACTGTTAAGCAAAGTGACAGTTGAGACAACTATACAGACAGAAGATATGCATTGACAAAGATAACTTGTATTTTTATCATTTATTGTACCTTTTTCTTCTTCTGACTGTTCAAGTAAGACTAGTTGAAAAATGTTTTGACTTGAAAACAGAGCTTTTGGGAGGAGGTAAAAACCTATCACTGATGGAAACTATATCAACTCCATTGGGGTTTTGAACTTGGATCTGAGTTTTTGAAATTTTGCCTGATAAAGGGACTAGGATTTAATTTGTTGTTGTTCCCATGCATCTAGTTTATCCATTGTCAGCCACAGATATGGAGCCTCTGGGGTATGAACAATGTTTTCTTATAAATGGGATATAGCACACAAAAAAGGTATAGTAATACTTCTGAATGGCAAGTAACTTGAATATTTCTTGAACATTTTCTTGTAATGGCATGTTACTGTATAATATTCAAGCTTAATTGAATGCGTAGCTATAAGTAGAATCCTTTCTACTTGTGTGCTAGCTAATGACCTTGTAAGGGGAGAAACAGAAAACATAGCTATAGTCGGCGAATCTTGATAGTGTTTCTTGACAATGTGTCAAAGCAATTCTGTATTCTTTTACTCTCCAAATAGATGTGGGTAACACTTCATGTTTTACAATGATGTAAGTGATAATGGCAGCTATGGTATTAGGTGTCAATCAAAATAGTGTGCTTGTAATATTAGTCATCTGCTGAAGGGAGCATAAATGCAGATACTGAGCTCATTACCAAGAAGGAATGCCTGGGTTATGTTCAGGGCAAATAGTGCTTCTAAGTAAATGAAGAAGATTCTGAAGATAAGCATGTATACAGATAAGCTAATGGCTGCCTGTGTCAAAATAGTATTGCTCACCTGACATTCATTCAGAGATGATCTTTGAGCCAGTAGCATCACAGTTGTGTTGTTGCTCTAAACCTATTATTTTGAGGTGAAATTCAGAGGATGGTATTGTAGCTGACTAGTATAACACAGTAATTCTGGATTTTGTGATTATTTCCAACAAGTGCTCATCTGCTTTAGGTTACTTTTATTGTAAGCAGAGTTTCCATGATTCTTCCCTTAAAATTTCTGTATCTATTTGGAAACAAGAGGGACCACTGAGTATCTTTCCCAACTGAAGACACTAGTTGGCATACAACATACAATTGACTTTGCTCAGCTTGCCTGTTCCACTGCTCCATGACCCTTACAGTAAAGTTCCTCCTCATGTTAAGGTGGAACTTCCTCTGCTGTACTTTACATCCATTGCCCCTTGTCCTGTCACAGGGTGCAAGTGAGAAGAGCCTTTTCCTACCTCCCTGACACCCAGCCCTCAGATATTTATACACATTCATTAGATCCCCTCTCAATCTTCTCCTCTGCAGACTAAAAAGCCCCATCTCTCTCAGGCTTTCTTGATAAGGCATATGCTCTAGTCCCTTAATCATCCTTCTAGCCCTCTATTGGACTCTGTCAAGTAGATCCCTGTCCCTTTTGAACTAGGGAGATCAGAACTGGATGCAATATTCCAGGTGAGGTCTCAGCAGGGCAGAGTAGAGGGGAAGGAGAACCTTCCTTGATCTGCTGGACACACTCTTCTTAATGCACCCCAGGATCCCATTGGCCTTCTTGGCCACAAGGGCACATGGCTGTCCCATGGATAACTTGTCCACCAGGACTCCTAGGTCCTACTCCTTGGGGCTGCTCTCCAGCAGATCACCTCCCAGCCTGTATTGGTGCAATTTAATTTATTACTCCTTCCGAGATGCAAGACTCTGCACTTATCCTAGTTAAACCTCACTAGGTTACTCTTTGCCCAGCTCTCCAGTCTATCCAAGTCTTGCTGAATGGCAGCACAGCCTTCAGATGTATCAGCTAAGCCTCCCAGTTTCATCTTGTCAACAAACTTGCTGAGAAGGCACTCTGTCCCATCATCAATGCCGTTGATAAAGATATTGAACAGGGCTAGACCCAGCACATAATACAAATCTTTCCCAAGAATACCACTTGGAGATCTGTCCCAAGGCTAGATAATTATTAAGCAGCAGGGTGTGTGGGGGAATGTGGACAAGTGCTTAGGCAGTGGTCACCTCCAACTTCCCAGCTGCTGAAATATTTGGAAAAAGGATGTTGTCAGCCTAGAAATTTTCAAGAAGAGCTACAAATCATCATGGCATGTTGGGGCCTAGCCCATGCCTATTAAGATCTTTTCAGTACTGTTCACCACTCTGAGGAGCAAGAGGAGGTCTCTGAGCCTACAAACAGACCAGCAGGCATGGCAGCTACACCAGAGAACCAGCCTGTGCCAGTGTCAGTCACCTCTATACAGAAAAAGAAATATACAAGGAAAGCAGTTCATCTTGCAAATGACAAGATGAGCCAGGGTCATCACAGGAACAAGAGGAAGAAATAGAGATAATTACTCAGTCTTTTTCCCTGGACAAGCTGTGGGATGTACAAAAGGACTGGGGCCACCATCCAGGTGAGTCCATTATCACCTGATTGCTTTGATGCTGGGATAATGAAGCCAGTGGTTCTGAATTAGAAGGCAGGGAAGCCAAGCAGTTGGGATCCCTGTCCAGGGAAGGGGGCACCGTCAAGGTCATTAGGAAAACCAATACAAAAACCTTAACCTCTGGAGGTGACTTGGATAAGGTGTGAAGGATAGGTACCCCTTCAAAGAAGGTATGATGGGTCATTTGGGAAGGTGGATCACCATGGAGAAAGGCATCCCATACTTGAGGGAACTAGCTGTGCCAGAAATGTGCTATAATAACACAAATGACAATTCTTAGCCTACAGACCCAGATGAAGTTGTATGTACAGCAGCCATGTGGAGCAGGTTTTTACACAGAGTACCACTGTCACATGCCAACTCACTGGGAGTAATATCCTTAAGCCATAAAAGATGGCCAAGGACAAACAGTGGATGAAATTATGAGCATGCTCCAGCAACACAAGGGAAGTCTTTCTTTTTGTGTATGGGCAGCCTCTGTTTCAGCTGTGGAGGAACTGCTCTGGGACGTTCATCAACTCAAAAAGAACATGTCCTGTTCCTCACCTGTGCGGTCCTGTGTTTGAGCTATTAGGAGCAGATGCTTCCCTGTCCAAGAGAGAGAATCTGGGAGGTACACATTACTGCATACACTGTGGTTTCACGTAGGTGACCATGGGAAGGATATGAGAATATGGGACAGAAAACCCAGTTCGATGCTAGCTGTGTGAGCCTGTGAATTACAAGGAAATTGTACCTGGAAGGATGATGCACCAGTTTCTAGCAGCAAATCTCCCCAAAAGAGCAGAGGAATTGATACTGCTTCAGATCCTCTTGAAGGGACTTCCAAAGCATTCTTAAAAATGCAAGTGATTCTAATCAGAATTAGAGGGGCCCTGCCTCCAACTAGGTGCAGCAGAGGGACAGTTTGGTTTATTGGATTGTGTGGATCAAACCCACAAGAGTATAAAGCTTCAGTAGATACATGTGCACGCTATACTCTGAGGCCATCAAACTCAAAGTGGTGGAACCCATCTAGGTTTCTGGTGTAACACTGGGATCTCAACAGCTGGATGTGTGGAAAGCTGAGTGCTGGAATGCAGGCCGCAGTTTGCTTTCACTTGGAGGGGTGGAAAGACTCACTGGAATCAGCTTCCCCAGGCGTGGAAACACAGCCCCACCATTTGGACTGATCATAGACTGATCCAGACTGTAATGGAACAGACTGGAGCTCCAGAACATCTGCAGTAAGAAGTCTTTTCTGCTATTTCGAGTGAAAATGGACAATGAATATTTTTGAGTGAAAATAGACAATGTGATGTATAAACTGGGTAACTTAGGTAATGCAGAGGCTAATTTGAATTCAGCATTTCCTGAGGCATTAAGACAACAGCCTACGAATGTGGCTCAAGATGTACTTCAAGATGTGGCACTTCAACAGTGTGGATCACAGACCGATCCAGACTGTAATGGAACAGGGTGAAGCTCCAGAACATCTGCAGGAAGAAGTCTGCTCTGCTATTTCATTTTGAGTGAAAATGGACAGTGAATGATGTGTGATGTATGTTAGATGATGTTAATTGCTGCTGGGCATGACATAGATAGTATAGAATAAGGGGTGGAGAATGTCATGGGTTTAGATAATTGAATGTGTGGGTGAGTATTCAAAACCATGCTGATGTCATGCCAGCTTCAAAATGAAAGTGCTGGCTGGAGCAGAGTATTGTGGGGTTTGAAGGTCGGATTGTAACATGAGAGGCTTCCTGTTTCTGGTTGCTGCTTCTGGTTTCTGGGCTGGCTCTAAGTCTTGGGAGTGGGGGATTATTTTATTGCTGGTGCCTGCTGCTTCTGCTTTTGCAGTTTTTCTGAAAAATAGGCTAAGGTAATTTGTATTGTTTCAATAAAAGCTCTTTATCTCAGTCCAGGGCTTTTTGTGTTAATTTGCCTACCTGTGTGGAGGGAGCTTGCTTGTGAGAACAGATGTGTTAAACCAAGACACTAAAGTGGACAAAGCCTATTTAAATTTTATTGCAATTTGCCACTGCCTAAGTCCAGTCTAACAAATACTTAGGAGCTCTCATTATTCCATGCTCAAATATTTAACATCAAATCTATGGATCCAAATATGGTTGCACTTCAGGTGCAGGTCATTAACTGTCCTGTCAGTGCAGACAGCAGCTATTCACCCATCAGCTTTTATTATTCAGCCCTTCTAGAACAAAGACAATGCAAAGATGTTACATGCCTAAACTATCCAACCATCCACTTCTCTAACAGGACCACTAGTAAATGAGGTAATTTGTCACATGGGTATGTTCTAATATCTCTTATCCATGTCCTTAAAGGACATGCTCAGACTTAGCAAGTGTTATGTAGTCTGGTATAGTACAGATGCCATGTGGTACCATTTGCAAATCAGGTTCATGACAACAATTCACAGAAACACAGAATGTATCTGGGTGGAAGAGAGTTTCAGGATCATCCAGTCCAACCTTTGACTCAACACTGAACAGTCAACACTAAACCATGTCTCTGAGCACCCAGTCCACACGCCACTTAAACACCTCCAGAGATGGTGATTCCACCACTGTTCTGTGCAGACCATTCCAATGTTTGACAGCCCTTTCAGTGAAGAAGTATTTCTCCCCTGACATAGCTTGTAGTTATTTCCTCTAGTCCTGTCACTTGCATCAAGGAGAAGAGGCTGACCCCCTCCTTGCTCCAACCTCCCTTCAGGTAGCTTTAAGGAGGATAAGGTCTCTCCTCAGCCTCCTATTCTCCAGACTGAACAACCCTAGCTGCCTCAGACACTCCTCATGGGTCATGTGCTCCCAGCCTTTCACAAGCCTCATTACCATTCTCTGGACATGCTCCAGAACCTCGATATCCTTCCAATAGTGAGGGGCCCAGAAATGAACACAATACTTGAGGTGTGGCCTCACCCATACTAAACCATGGCACTAAGTGCCTCATCCAGTCTTTTTGAACACCTTCAGGGACAGTGACTCCACCACCTCCCTGGGCAAATTACTCTCTGTGAAGAATTTCTTCCTAACATCCAGCCTAAACCTCCCCTGGCACAGCTTGAGACTACATCTTCTCGTTCTGTCACGGGTTGCCTGGGAGAAGAGACCAACCACCATCTGGCTACAACCTCCACTTCAGGTAGTTGTAGAGAGCAATAAGGTCTCCCCTGAGCCTCCTCTTCTTCAGGCTAAACAACCCCAGCTCCCTCAGCTGCTCCTCATAGGATTTGGGTTCCAGACTCCACCAGCTTTGTTGCCCTTCTCTGGATGTGTTCAAGCATTTCAAGATCTTTCTTGAATTGAGGGGCCCAGAACTGCACACAATATGCAAAGTGTGGCCTAACCAGTGCACTTCAAAATGACCTAGCAATATTCACTGGAAGCATTAACTTCTGTGGAGTAGAACAGTAAGAAATGTGAAATTAGTTTTCTCTTAAGAAGTTTTCATCTTTATTCCCTCTCCCCCCCCTTTAAATCTTTCACCATCTCATTAGATTAAAACAAATTTATGGCAGCAGTACAGCACAGCAACAATTGATATGTTATTTAGTGTGGCAAATATTTTTAATTTTACATATTAAATAAGAAGCATTCTCTACTAAAGTGCTTTTTTTGGTGTAGAGTCACTTCTGTTGTAGATAAGTCATGCGGCAACATCATTTGATTTTGAGATGCCCTGACATCCCATTCAAGCTGCCAAACTCTCATATCTACTGCTATTTAAAAAGAAAAACAAAAACCCCATAGCAATTAAATAATTTCAGAGGTTTCCTGAGTCTTTTTAGCCTGGCAGCTATGGACTGCTTCAACAGGAACCAGTAGCATGTTCTTTTCCAGCAGCAAGTCATTTGGGTATTAGAAAGCGTACAAACAAATAATGAAGGTATTCTGGACTCAGCACAGGGCAAAGGGCATTGAGTCAAACACTGTTACAGAGCATCCGATCACAATACTGGACTGCAACCTCTCAATAAAAGACTTCCCCAAAAGTTTTGATAGTGTTTACATCACAACAGCCTTCTTTCATGCTTGCCTAACTAAGCACAAGTATATATGACCAGAATTGCCTAGTACATTTGTTATACAAGAACATTCCTGGTAAGTCATTTATGCAAATGATTTTCCTGTGACACTTTATCCCCACTACCACTGCATCAGCCTTGCTCATGCTAATGATAGGTCATGTTCACTGGTAGTACTTGACTACTAGAATAATAAAAGCAGATGGAGTGTTTAATCCACTATCCATTTGATTTGCACACCATGTAACTTTTGAAGTGGGCTAGTCCTCCTGGTACTTAAGAGAACTTGAAGTATGCATACATCAGCTTGAGATGTCTGGAGACCCTTTTCTCCAGCAGATGCTCTGAGTATACTCCCCTCAAGGATCAATGGAAAGGCGTAGACCACTACCGTATATGACTCGATTGTATACAAATGTATCCCACTTATCTCAAGACAGTACATTTCCAATGCCAGCTTAGTTCCGAATTCAGTAACTAAGCACCAAATGCAAACTCAATGGCTAATAACCCTACAAAGGAGCTGCAACCAAGCTAGCAGGATATATTTCTGTTAGCAGCCACAAAACTGCCCTCATTCCAAAACAAAGTAAAAATTGTACTGCCCTCTCAACATCTGGGAAACGCAAACATGATTTACTTGAAACTTGTAAAAAGTAACATTTTGTACTAATGAGGACATAGTCTGACACACTATTGATACTCATGGTGACTCTAAGGATCCAACTCACAGTACCGTAACAGAGCATCTCTACTTGCCTTCTTGATAATTCTGTTCCTAAGAAATAATTTTATTTAAAAAGCTAAGAATAAAAATGAACAAAGTTGAAGTTTGTTCGGATGTATGATAAAGTACCTTCAGTGAGTCCAAAATGCTACTCAGAAAGAATCATTACCAGAAGCTTAAGCTGCCTCCAAAGCAGCCTGCCACTGGCAGATGTGAGATAATCCCATCTTTACAAAAGCCCTGCTTTTGACCCCTGAGTAATTGATTGCCATTAAAATAACTTTTCAAATGACTGTTATTATGTCCAGATTTGTTGAAGT
Organism: Picus viridis; assembly: GCA_033816785.1. Classification (NCBI taxonomy): domain Eukaryota; kingdom Metazoa; phylum Chordata; class Aves; order Piciformes; family Picidae; genus Picus; species Picus viridis. The sequence continues at coordinate 26,604,229 of CM066575.1, forward strand.
GTCATTCTTTAATGCCTTTCAGACATTTCAACTTTTGTCTCAGATCAATTACTGAAATTATTATTATTTTTTTTTCATCTTTCCAATTTAAAGCATACTACTCCACACTAAGGATATTGGTACTTGAAAATCTGTTTGATGACAAAGACTTCCAATGAAATGTGATGGTCAAGTTTGTGATTTCCTTTCCTCCTCTTTTTTTTTTTTTTTTTTTTGGTAAAACCAAGGTTTGAAATAGCTCATCACTCAGAGCAATATCACTATACTTGCACTAAATATTTGCTTTTTGATATTAAAAAAATTGAACTCTTACATCACCATAATAGGAAGAAGGAATTGCTACAGAGCCTCTATATAGAAAGTAAAACTTCCAAGTCCATTTCATGTCACAACAACCCCAAGCAAGACTAGAAGCTGAGGGAAGAGTGGCTGGAAGGTAGCCTGGTGGGAAAGGATCTAGGGGTGCTAGTGGATGGTGGTCTGAATGTGAGCCAACAGTGTGCCCAGGTGGCTAAGAAGGTATCAAGGGCATCCTAGCCTGTGTCAAGAACAGTATGTCCAGCAGGAATGGGGAAGTGATCGTGCCCCTGTACTCAGCACTGGTGAGGCCACAGCTCGAGTACTATATAATTCTGGGTGTCACAGTGTAAGAAAGACATTGAGTTCATGGAGGGTGTCCAGAGAGGCAACAAGGCTGGTGAGGGGTTGGGAGGGAATGTTGTATGAGGAGTGGCTGAGGGAGCTGGGGCTGCTTAGTCTGGAGAAGAGAAAGCTAAGGGAAGATGTTACTGCTCTCTAGAACTAGCTGAAAGGAGGTTGTAGTGAGGCCAGTGCTGGTTTCTTCTCCCAGCTTTAGACTGGATGTTAGGAAAACCTTTACTGAAAGAGTAGTGACACATTAGAACAGGCTGCCCAGGGAGGTGGTGGAGTCACCATCCCTGGAGGTGTTCAAGAAGCTCATAGATGTGGCACTTCAGGATACAGTTTAGTGGTCGTGGTAGTTGGGTTATGGTTGGACTTGATGTTAAATGTCTTTTCCAACCTTAATGATTCTATAACCTGAGGGTAGGTGTGAGCTGGTGAAAAATTCCTTCCTGGTTTTGAGTGCTGAGTTTCAGAACCCGCAGGAGAGCTGTGAAAGTGCACGTGCTGCATTTATAGTAATGGGTGTCCATTTACAGAAACGGAGTGAAAGCAAGATGTTAATCTTGTTCTCGTTACAGTAACGGTTCTCATTATCATAACATAGGAGCTAAGTGGAGTTTGTGGAGAACACAGCCTTGATTTAGGTTAAATTTGTGTGCTTCTGTAGCTGCGTTAAATGTAGCTCTAATGAGATTCATGCTGCTTGCCTTTGTCGTCTGAGGGAAATAATCTGCAGAACAAATCCGATCAATGAAGAATGAAACCTTCCTTTTGTGGTCGTTACAACCTGCAAAATGCTTTCTCTTGATTCTAGGGAAACGTGGTAAGGGTCTTTTAACTGACAAATTTGGCAGAGGAATCAGGCACAGAGGATTTTTGTAGGGGGCGGAGTGGAAGGTTTGCGCGACCAGATAGCTCCTGTTTCTGCCTCCGTGAGGTCTGTGGCCTGGATCCGGGCATGTGGCGCGGCAGCAGCGCCCCTCCTGCACAAAGCCGGTGATGTAATGTGTGCTGCTGGGGGCGCGGCAGTCACATGGAGCGTGCCGTCACTGGCTGCCTGCAGCCCGGGCCGTGCCGCGCCGCTGCCCCGCCCGCCGCTGCCGCGCTTCTGCAAATCAGGGCTTCCTCGCTGCCTCTGCCTTCTATTGTCTTAAACCTGTCTTAATTAACGCGGCCTGCGTGTCCGGAATACCGGCTCAGCAGCTCAGAGTAATAGAAGCTGTAATGACTAGCGCTGTGCTTAAGCAAGTGGGACAGGTATTCGGCACCTCTCCTGGTATTTTATGCTAATTTTGTTCTCCCTTTTAGAGGGAGGGAGACGGGTTGCTGTTAGCAACCATTCGCATATTAAAAGTGAAATATCCAAGGTTTGATTGCCCTGCGGACTCCTGGTCACTATTCTAATATTTTTTTTAAAGAATGGCTTCATTCTAAAAAGTAGCCTATGTTCATCAGTAATTAAAAAAAAATCAGCTGAGTAAAAAGAAAGCAAAGCAGAGCTGCCCCCCCTCTAAATGCTTCTGACAATCTCATATCTAAAGCTAAGGGCTGTACAAATCAAGCTGCAGATGATTACTTTTTCTCCTTTGTTTGAATCAGTATGAACTTGACTGTTATTGTGATGCGGAATGAAAAGTGTCTTCCCTTTTGTTCTCCTATTGATCTTTTGTATGTGCACTGTAATATAGCAGAAAAACTCAGATTCGTCCTACATTTCCTGTGTCACTGCACTCTTAGACCTCAAGGTTCTTACACCTGCAAACTAATAAAATGGGAATTTGATGGAATGAACTCTATGCACAAATTGATTTACTTGACTTATACCTTGCTGCAAACTGTTAGTTTTGCCACATATCAAATAACGAATGTCATGTTAAAAAAAATTATCTGAGGAGATGAAGGAGTATTCAGTGAAGGAATTAAACTAAAAATATCTGCAAGTATGAATGGAATCTGTTCTAAGTTTTGCATATGAATCTCCATGAGGTGATGAAAAATGTTGTGAAAATGAGTATGTATTTAAAAAAGTGTAGAAAATGGAAAAAATTATATAGAACCAGTAAATGCCTTATCATAGAGTATATGGATGATAGGAAGCCCAAAAGCAAGAATACATGCTACAAAAAGACATTTCTGAAGACTATGAAGTGTGGTTTGGGTTTGTGGTTGGTTTGGGTTTGTTTTTTCTTTTGTGGTGTGTGGCTTGCTTTGTTTTGTTTATTTTTGATTGATTTCAGGGCTGGTGAAAATAGTCCTTCCTATTGTTACTCAGGATAAAACAGTGCAGGACAATTTTCAGTCTATTTTAACTTGCTTATTTTTAATGGTCTTGCTGTAGCTCATTATAGAAAGAGCTTTCTCCAGATGATATTTTGGACATGATGTAAAATGTTATGTTCCAGTTGTTGCTATACAGAATTTAGAAGCTACTGCTTTTCACTTGAGCTGTGTTTTAAACAGAGTAAGTAAAATTGCTTACAGACTGTTTTGTTAAAACAACTGCATGTTAAACATATCTTTTACAGGAAGCTAGATACCTTCCTAATAGCTCTAATAATGTAGACTGCTAAAGCCAAGAGTGTTTGTGTTTGTTACAGGTTGGACTCGATGATCTTCAAGGTTTCTTCCAACCTTGGTTATATTCTATTCTATTCTATTCTATTCTATTCTATTCTATTCTATTCTATTCTATTCTATTCTATTCTATTCTATTCTATTCTAACAATCAACAGACAAAGTATCTGACTTCAGTGGGAGTAGTGTACTACTGTTGTATTTGTACACTACTACGAAAACATTTGCAGCCTCAGCAGGGCAGTGAATTGGGAGTATTGCAGCACTTAGAAATGGATTAACAGTTTCCAACAAAACAAACGAGTTACCAACAATATCAGTAGGACAGCAGGAACAGATTGAACATCCTGAATGAATAGGTGGTCTTAAGAATACAGTTCACTTCAGAGGGTAGAAAATGGTCAGATTTTGATCATCTCATCTTAGGTTTCCATTGAAAAATAGGCATTTGTATTTCTGGCTCTCAATATTTCATAGGATCAAAGGGTAATTCAGGTTGGAATTACAAAATATTAATAACTCTAAGGTTCCTGTTACCCAATTGAAAGTAAATAGCAGGGTTGTAGCACTAATTTAGGGGTTCTTCAACTTACATTCTTAAGGCAGATCTTCAAGTTTTGCAGCACATACTTGAGGTAGCTGGTTTCATGGTAATTGTTTTCTCTTAACTGAGGAATAGATGAGTTTGTAAGCTTCCAAGAGAAGGATCATCACTAAGTATATTTGATCTTGCTTGAGTATTTGTTGTCAACCATACTAGTAGCCTTTTCTTGTTCCATATCCCTCTGCATGACATTTAGCTCCTCCCCCATCCAATTTATAGTTGGGAGAGGTACATCCTGGTGGCAGGACAAACCACACTGGTGGTAAAAATTGTCAGCGAGAACCTCTTTACACTTAGCAAAAATGTCAGAACCTGGAAGTGGCTTAAAGAGGTAGTAATCTTCTGCTGAATTTCATTTTCTTACTTCAGGACAATTTATAAACTGTCACATCTGTGAGGTCCTGGTTACTATGAGTAGCACTGCATGCCAATTCTGTACTGATGTGGTGCAATTCCCTGAAGCACATACAGAGTGCATAGGATGAAAAAAACCAAACCAAAACAAAAAACAAACCCCCCCCCCCAAACCCAAACAACCAGCCTACTACCTCCCCAAAACTACAACAGCAACCAAAAAAACCCAAAACCAAACCAAACCCCAACCAACCAAAAAAAACAAACCAAAAGAAAACCCAACCCCATAAATAACAGGAAGAGGAGGGACATTTCTGTGAGGTGTTGTGATTAAAGTGAATAAAGGTATAATGTTTTATGATGAGCTAATCTTGATCATAGCTCAAGGGAGTCATCTTAGGTCATACTCCTGAAATTGGTTTAAATTCAGGACTGAGTTTTTAATGTTAATAGTTACTAGCTACAGCAAATACTTAGGCTGATTGTGGCTGCTGAAACAGCATTGAAACCCTCTGGCTGTATACCTCTTAAGATATGTCCTTGTTGGAGTCACCTGGAGGCTTTAGAATCTGGACCAAGAAGAAGTGAATGAATAAATGATGAATGCTGAGGTTACTAATGTTGCCCAGTCATATGGGTTTTTTAATAAAACTCCTCATAGGGCCTCATCTGCTCCTGACAAGAAAGATGTGAAGCCATAAAGATGCTTACAGGCAGACTTAAAAGTTAGCGTTCCGGAGATTAATTGTCATTAAACCTTTTGAAACTGGTCATCTGCAAGGTCACAAAGTTTCAGAGAGAAAAAAAGAATTGCAGTCTTTTCCATAATTTCCTTGAATTCTCTTACTTGGTTGCAACATGAAAGATGGTGTGAGATTGCTGAGAAGCAATGAACATAGGCAATGTCTATGATGGGAAGTTGGTAACAGTGCAGTTAGTGAATTGACAACACTGATTGCTCTGTGAGTCCTTTACTTGCTTGCAGAAGTACGCATTTATAGTTAGGCCTACCATAAAATTGAATTTACCACTTAAAATACTTGTGTTAAAATCAAAAAAAGCTTTAAGAAATCCCATGCATGTACTTTTTTCTTCCTTTTGCCAACCCTTTGAGTTTTATTCTCAAATTGTACTGCTTTTTGCCATTTTCTGCTTTATGCCAGTTCAATTTTCTTTCTCACCTTTACCTCAGTTTGATTTCACTTGTAAACCTAAGAATTTGCAGAGTTCAGCAATCTGTTGTTTTTTTTTTTTCCAAAGAAAAGAGAATTAAATGATTCTACTGACTTATCTGTAATGGTTTCTATATAGTAACTTCAGAGTAAGGATATAAAAGGCTTCACAAATGGCTGTTTGTGACTCTCCTTATATCTTGAATAAAATCATTTTTCTGTGGAGGAATACCATCTTTAGAAATTTGTCCATTATCCTATTTATCCTATTGCACAATATAACAGAAACATGCTTTGTTCTCTTTCTCTTTTTGGACACTTGAAAAACAAGAGAGGTACTGTATAAATTACAGCTAAAGTTCATCATATGTTAAATGGTAAGCAAAGTTGAACATACTTACAGATTTGTAGGATTTAAAAACAATGCCGTGCTGGTGCAACACAGCCTGCCTCCCTCCAGCATAGAAGTGAGGGAAAGTAACACACATACCACCCCCACCCCCCTGCCCCCCAACTTCTGGGTTGAGATAAAGAGTTGAGATAAAAAGAGTTTAATATAAATGAGATAACACAATACACAATTACTGTAGCCTATTTGCAGGAAAAAAGTACAGCAAAATGCAGAAAGCAACAGCAGAAGGCAGTGAGCTAATCCCAACTCCCCTGAACCCACACCACCCCAGCAGAAAAAGACCAGCATCCCAAACCTGCAACCCAAAAGCAGCAACCTGGAACAGGAAGCCTCTCATGTTACAACCTGAACTTCAAGCCCCATGCTCTACCCAGGACTTTCATTTTGAAGCTGGTGTGAGGGCAGGATGGTTTTCAGTTAACAGCAGCAGATTTAATTCAGCCAATGACAGTCATCATCTTGTGGTATTGGGGAGGAAAAGAGCAAATAATGAAACAGTCAGACTAATAATTCATTATTTTATTACATTGGAGTTTCTTTATTCTTTCTTGGTGGTTGGTTGGTTTGGTTTGTTGGGGTTTTTAGCCTTTTAACTTAATTACTAGAAAGCAAATTCTCTTGCAGTATAGCTAGGATGCATTTAAAGGGAGGAGTAATTCAAATTTCAGTCATGTAGTTTATGTCATTCATGCTGTGAAGAAAGGTAATGTTAAAGACAGCAACATGTTGAATTATTTTTCTTAACTAGTTGATGAGTTACAGTTTTGTGATTTTTCTGTTTTAAGGTGAAACTTAATACAAAGGAGACAGTGGATGCCAGGAGTTGTGTTGTATGGTTTACAGTTCCTTTTGCCTTACCTAGGTGCAGGGAATTGCAGCTTGGCCTGAAGTGCTGTCTTTACCCATAGAAGTTGTTTTCCCTTTCATCTTGTAGCAAATATTTTTTTTTTACTTATGACTAAACCGCACTGGTCCAATTATTACCTACCACCTTGATTACCTAAACTGTGATATTAATGTAGCAGTTCTGAGTGCTGCTATCGCAGTTTATCATCAAGTGTAGATTTTTGAGCAGAAGCTTACCAGAGCAGGTCCCATGAAATGAAGAGAGTACTGTGATGGAAAGTAGCTCACTGAAAGAGGTTTCTGTGGTTCAGGATGTAATTTCTATCCAAGAAGAGATGGGGATTAGAAGGCTGGTGCTGGAGGGAACAGCCTGGTAGCTTTGCTGTTGACAACATGACATATAGAGTAATTCCTCTGACATCCAAAAAAAAGCCTATAGCATTGATGTATTCTGGATTAAGTCTGGCTTCTTTTGTTTGCACCTGTGAAAAAGTCCTGGTTTTATGTTGAAAAGTGAAGAGCAGTTGTGTTCTTAAAGGCACAAGATGCCAGGATGGGAGCCTTCCCCCCCCCCTTTTTTTTTTTTTTTTCCTAGTCACATCTTAGAAAAGTTCAGAGTTGGTTCTGTAAGATGGCAATGGATGAGTGCTTTGTCAGCCTCTCAGCAAAGAGATGCTGTCCTCAGCCTTAATTTCTGAGTCTTTTGCTGTCTTAATTTCTGTTTCTGTGATTTGTTTTTTTGCCATAACTGAACAATGCATATCACGGAAGATGCCTTCAGAGTTACCAAGACTTCTCATTTCATGGGGCAGCAATGTATCTTTGGAGAAGCTATTTTCAATCTTATTTTGTATGGTGGTTCTGTAATCAAATTGTTAAAAGAAGTGTTCAAGGCAATTTTTTCTGCTCCCTTTATTTGTGCCTGACTAGTCACTGATCATTGCAGTGCAAGGATACCTCAGTCTTGGACTAGTACAGCGCTTCTCTTGGACTAGTACAGTGCTTCTCTTGGATGTGTGAACTACCATACAGGGGGAAGCAGCAGAGTTACAGAAGCACTGTGATTTTTCTGGCAGAATGTGGTTCCTTTACCCTGGGTTATTCTTCAGTCTCCAGGGCACATGGACATGCAGCTTTGTGGTCAGCTCTTTGCCATGGGCTTTGAGAAAGCTTACAGTCCAAGTGAGAGGGGGTGGAGAATAATGCATTTTCATGCATCTTGGACAAATTAATACAGTGCAGAAAAATATCTTAGCTTCATGCAGCATGAGAAAAAAGAACTAGTACAGATAATTTAGTTTTGTGAAATTTGGCTGACTGGTGGTGTTTTCTGTCTCTGAAGTTAAGGGGTCAAAGAGGAAGCAGTGTGTTTGTGGAAAAGACTTCTTAAATTTCCCTATACACACAGCTGTATTAAAAGGTGCAGGTGACTCACTTCTTTCTTGTGTGTTTTATAAAGATCTTTAGCTGTGTGATACAAGTGCTCTGTCATAGCAGACTATTTTCATAGAAGGCTGTATTGCTGTAACTAGGGGGATTGTGCAATTCTGCAAGTTTCATGGAGTGGGAAATCTCTTAAATTGTAATGGACTACTTAGTTGTGTGTTACTTTGTTTACTAAAGTTGAGTATGAATTAGCATAATTTGACAGTCTTCCATCTTGTCTGGTAGATAGGGAAAAGTGCCTCTGATGAGAAGAGCATATACTACCTACTGAAAAAAAAAAAGAACCTGTATTGCTTCAATGGTTACTGAAAATATCAAGGGTGTTTTTAAGACTAAAACCATCTTTAAAAGATGCTAGCGTAGGACCTATTATTTAAACACTTTTTTGAAAAATAAAAATGCCGTATTAGGTGAACTGGATAGTGAAAGGAACACAGCATCAGTGTGTGCCGTGAGCCCTTTTGGGTTTGAGCGCTTTTAGAAGAGAAGCGTGTGCTGCAGGAGCCCTTTTGGGTTCAATACCCGCCCGGCTGCGCCGCGCAGGCTGGGGCCGGCTCTTCCCATACGCTCGCCACGCCGGGGGCTCTGCCGCCCACCCCTTTGCCAGACCGCGGCTGCGGACAGGCGGGTGTCGGGCTGCGGGCGGGCCCCGGGCGGCTGCGGGCACTGCAGCGGCTCCGCGGCCGGCCGGGTAAGGATGACGTCAGCTGCAGGAAGCTGCGATGCGCCGGCTAGTGCGGAAGGCGCAGAGCTGTGTAGGGAGAGAGTGGTGCATGTATTTACGGCATTGCGTTCGAGTGCGGTAAATGCCTTTTAATGTATGCTTTCTAAAAATGAGATCCTCGTAATCAGCGATGTTTTGTGGTGTAGAGACTTTTAAAAAGAGGTGGAGGGCCCACCCCAAGCTCTTAAGACCTGCATATATTACTGGTTGCGGTGTTGATTTTTTTGTTTGTTTGTGGTTTGTTTTGTTTGTGTGTGTTATTTTTGCTCTGTTGGAGCTAACAATTATATTTTCTTACTATATTCCCTCTCTTTGCTCCCCAGCATTCTTTTGTCAATTGTAATCCCCACAGTCTTCTCAGTTAAACTTTGACACTGCAGAACTGGAATAAACATTTAAAAAAAAATAGCAATAGGAACATGCTAATCCAAGCCAGTCAGCCTTAAGGATCTCCAAATACAAAACATGAGCTAAGTGCTAACATACTTGCTGGAATGTTTACCTTGAGCAGCCCCTTAACAGTAAAAGTGTAGGCTAAACTTCTCTCTTTTCTTACATGCCACAGCCAAAGCAAAATGTGTGGCTATTGTGTATCATCTGAGGTGAAGTAGTTTAAGGGTTTAGAAATCTGAGCAAGCAAGTTGCAGTAACATCAGTATTGTGGGTAATTTTGGGCTAAGATAGTGAAGTACAATGCTAGTTTCTGCACATGTTTTAGGTGAGGATAAAGTCTTTTCTACCTCTAAAAGAAAAAGAATTGCAGTATTTGATATTAAAGATGAGTGTGCTAAGTTGGCATTAAGCTTATGAAAGGTAGTTCAAAACACATTAAAAAAGGTTTAACTCTGAAAATGTGCCTGTATGCCATAGCAGCCAGCTGAAGCCCAGATAAGTCAAGGTGGAAAAAAGTATTTGCTGTCTTTTTAGATGAATTATTTAAGCCCAAAATTTTTTTAGAAGTCTTGTTTAAAATGTGAGTCCATACTAAATGAAAACTTTGTAGGAACAAAGCAGTTTCAGTAAAAGGTTTATAATACATAGCCAGTACTCTGGAGGAAGGAGTCATGTAAGAGGTTCCTTTGGAGCTGTATTAAGATACCTGAGGGTCTAAGCACAAGTGTGAAAGAAATAGCTGTGTCCCTCCATAAATGTGTTGGTCTAGAGTTGCTGTGTAAATGCAAAATACTGTCCATTGTGTAGAAACCCTTCATGAAGCATAGTTACTTGAACTGATTTTCCTGAGGTCATGGATGTGGTTTTGCTTTATGGTGTTCCTGGAAAAAGAGTGACTAGCTAGTGTCTGAAAGAGGATTTATTTTTTTGTTTGCAGTCTTTGTGTGCTGAGACAATGTCTTGTCTGGACACTTCACTTAGAGTGAGCTGGAGGGACCACTGCTGTCAAACATTTGTCTATATGCCTTTTTTTTTTTTTTTTTTTTTTTTTTTTTTTTCCTTTTAATCCCCAGTCACAGATAGTCCATAATCTTCCAAAGGCAATCCTATGTGCTGCTTCACAGTTCTTTTCTTTACAAAATTTTCAACCATCTGAAATAAACCTGTTACTGTAATTTTAGCCAACTTACTCTTGCTACTTCATTTGTTTTGAGTGTTGCTGACATGTCTCTCCTCAGTTCTTCAGTTTAGTCCTTTTTCATAGTTCGTTGCATGTAAGCATTTGACTACCTTTATTTCTTGGTGTTCAGTTTGGTATGTCCTACGTCTGTTCTGAAGGGTAGTGCTTGTAACTAGATGCTGTAATGGCGCAGAAGTCTCAGTCAGTATTCATAGAATCATAGAATGGCTTGAGTTGAAAGGGATCTTAAAGATCATCTAGTTCCAACCCCACTGCCATGGGCAGGGACACCTTTGACTACACCAGATTGCTCAAAGCTTCATCCAGCCTGGTCTTCCAGGGATGAGGCATCTACAGCGTCCCTGGGCAACCCATTCCAGTGTCTCACCATGTTCACAGAATTATTGAGGCTGGAATAGACCTCTGAGATCAAGTCCATCTTACGACCTAATGACACCACATTGTCTAGGCCATATCACTAAGTATCATGTCCAGTCTTTCCTTAAACACCTCCAGGGATGGCGGCTTCACCACCTCCCTGGGCAATTCATTCCAGTGTCTAATTACCCTTTCCACGAGGAAGTGCTTCCTAACATCCAAACTAAACCTCCCCTGGTGCAGCTTCAGACCATGCCCTCTCATCTTGTCACAAGTTGCCTAGAGAAGAGCCTGACCCCCACCTTACTACAACTTCCCTTCAGGTAGTTGTAGAGTATGATAAGGTCCCCCGTGAGTTTCCTCCAGCCTAAACAACCCCAGCTCCCCCAGCCTCTCCTCATAAGGCTTTCCCTTTAGTCCCTTCATCAGTGTCATCACTCTCCACTGGAGCCGCTGCAGCACCTCAGTATCTTTCTCTAATGTCTAATCTACCCTGCTCTAGATTAAAATCATTGCCCCAGTCCTATCACCACATGCCCTTATAAAAGTCTCTCTCTAGCTTTCCTGTAGGTCCCCAAAAGGTACTAGAAAGCCACTGACTGAAACAGAAAATCTGTAATGTAATTTACGTGTATGACGCCCTTACTTACAAACCTTTTGTTACTTTTTGACACCAGTATAATACCTTAGGCTTTTAGCTCTGAAGTGCACAGCTCTTTTTTTAAGGCTTAGAGCCTGAGACCAAAGGAGATTAAATACTTGGAATTTTTTTGAGGAGGAAGAGAAATTATGGCCTCCTGCTGGGCACCTGTGACACTTTATGCTGTCATCTCTACAGGGGTTGTTGTCCTTTTGCACAGAGGAAGAACAAAATATTTTGGGAAAGACTGCCATGTGTACATCTGAATGTGCTCTACTAAGATTTGCCTGAAATGATGAATAATTAAGAACCTTATTTTAACCTTCTAAATAGCTCAAAATGTTTCTTTTAAGGAACACAGCTACTTCATTGGAGCAGGCTCTTTTACCTAACAGCACTTCTGGGCTTCAACAGTGATAGAGAAGTCAGTAAGTCAGTGGTTCCTGCTTACCCTGTAAGAACTTTCTTCAGAAATAGATATTGTTTTCTTTTTTTTTTTTTTCTTTTTTTAAAGAACCCATGAATCCAAAAAGTCTGAGAAAGGTCATGCAGGCAATTATTTGAAGTGTGGGTACAAGACTACACAGTTCTTGTGAGAAGAGCAATATGGGCCTAAAAGGGACTGATTTTGTGTTATGCACATGAATATGGAGTATAAAGACATTAACAAAATGCTTCCTAGATCTCCCTTATTAAAGAAGGGAGAGGTTTAGAACCTGGCCAGAGAAATGTAATGGAGATAGGAGGGTCAAGCTGGTGAAGTCCTTATTTGCAATGCTGGCCACAATCATTCACCTTGGAGCCCATTTCAAACTCCATGGGTATGTAGAATTAATATGTCAATATGCGCGCTCTCTGTTACAAAATGCTGTTCCTGTCAGGCAGCAGTTGAGAGCTTTATCTCCTGGTTCTTCTTACAGAATTGATCTAAGGAGAGCTGCATTTAAATAGTGTTGGGAATTTTTGGTGGGTATTTTGGTGTGGTGTTTTTGGTGAACTAGGGAATTTTGGGTAGGCTTTTGTTTGTTTGAGTTAGGTGTGGGGTTTTTGACTGGTAATTGTTCTGAAGATAGCTATTCTTGCTAGCTTGCTACTACTCTGCTCTGCTGGAACCAAAAGTGAAAGTGGGATTTGGAATGCTTAAAAGCAAGAGGTTCCAACTGACATTTTATTTAACGATGAAATAGGCTAATTTCAGACTCCTGTTTTGTACTGAGGCCTGCTAACAGCCCATGCAATTCGTGTCAAGCTAGTCAATGTGCTGACTTGTTCATTACTGTATTTTGAAAGTTTCATTGATGGTAAACAAACTTTTACTGCAAGGTTATCCTATTTCTTGTAATCATAACATTCAGCTTATATTACAAAGGTAAACTTTTTACAGTGTGTTCAATGAATGTAGAAGATGAGCTTATCTGACTTTCTGATTAATTATCTTGTCTTTTCCTTTTATTCAGGGTTTCGCAAAAATGATGAAATGAAGGCTATGGAAGTATTGCCAATTCTAAAGGAAAAGGTTGCATATCTTTCAGGTATGGTTACTTTCTTCTGCTGAGAAGTGAATCACTGTGGAGTTAGTCACATGCAGAATGATATTTTAATATCTTTTACAATATTATGAAATTAATGGAAATCTAGAGCAGCAGCTATTCCAGACAGATATCCCAGACTTAGCATCGGAATTGTGGAAGGACCTGGAGACATCCAAAGTCAGGCTTGATGGACTCTGAACCAGCTGATCTAGTTAAAAGGTGTGCCTAGTTACTGCAGGGGGATTGGACTAGGAGACCTTTAAGGGTCCCTTCTAACCCAATGCTTTCTGCGTTTCTAAGGTACACATTTTCTTAAATGTAGAATGTACTGCTGTGGTTCCAGCTGTGTCCTGTCCTTCCAGCCTATGCAAGAGCGTTATTTAGAACAACCTAGAACAGCCTGCTGCACCATAGTCCTATTCCTTTTGTTTCTGCATCTTTTGCTGGAGTGTTTTGCAGAGATTTTTTTTTTTTTTGGTACTGTCCTATCTAAAGCCCTGAAGAAATATCTTTGTTGCAGAGGCCAAATTTCAGTACATATCTTTTGAAGCCCACTTAATATCTCCATGGTGAAATATGTCCAATATTAGTTATCTCAAACATACACCTTGAAGTTGGTTGGCTACTTACTTGAGAGCTGGTTGATAAAACTTAGAAAAGAATAGTGGAGGATTTAAAGGTGGAATTTAGCTGAATGAATATCAGAATGTGTTCCAAAACTTGATAAATAATTTCAGAATGATGGCTGAGGTGCTTCTTCTTTCCAATTGCATTTTTGGTGTGACTTTCTCTTTCCTCTACATCATTTGACACAAAGATTGTGGCAGTGGCTCATATTCAGAAGTCTGCAAATATTAAAATACACAGAATGATACCTGCAATTGCACTGTTTAGAGATTTGCTTGTGCATGAATGCTGGTTTTTCCAATTACAGTGTACAGTTCACAGGACTTTATGCTGTCCACTCTGCTGAGTGAAGTAGAGGTGTAAAGCAGAAAAGGTGGTGTTTTGTTTTGTTTTGTTTTAAAAGGTCCTAGCAATGAAGAATATAACCCAGAGTCAGTTTCCCTGGTAGCATGGAAACTCGTGATTCTTCTTCTTACAAATTATTTTCAGAAGGGGGGAAAAGAGAAAATCGACTTAAGGACAGTATTTCAATCCCTCCTTACTTTTCTTTTGGACTTTGCTTTATGGTGCTTAATAAAAGTGTAGTAAGCATACAATCTGAAGCCTCTGAACTTCCAGGCTGTGCAGTACATAGTTTAACTTGTAAGCATATGGGACTATCAAAGTACATTAATTCAATGAAATAAAGTGGGCCAGATGAAAACTGACCAGATATTTATGGGGAGACAATTTATTATGAACCAGAGCAGATGAGGTGCTACAAGCTGGGGTCAGAGTGGCTGGAGAGTGGCCAGGCAGAGAGGGACCTGGGGGTGCTGGTTGATTGTAGGCTGAACATGAGCCTGCAGTGTGCCCAGGCAGCCAAGAAGGCCAATGGCATCCTGGCCTGCATCAGGAACAGTGTGGCCAGCAAGAGCAGGGAGGTCATTCTGCCCCTGTACACTGCACTGGTTAGGCCACACCTTGAGTCCTGTGTCCAGTTCTGGGCCCCTCAGTTTAGGAAAGATGTCTTGCTGGACCATGTCCAGAGGAGGGCAACAAAGCTGGTGAGGGGTTTGGAACACAAGCCCTATGAGGAAAGGCTGAGGGAGCTGGGGTTGCTTAGCCTGGAGAAGAGGAGACTGAGGGGTGACGTTATTGCTCTCTACAACTACCTGAAGGGAGGTTGTAGCCAGGCAGAGGTTGGCCTCTTCTCCCAGGCAGCCAGCACCAGAACAAGAGGACAGAGTCTCAGGCTGCGCCAGGGCAGGTTTAGGCTGGTTGTTAGGAAGAAGTTCTACACGGAGAGAGTGATTGCCCATTGGAATGGGCTACCCTGGGAGGTGGTGGAGTCACCTTCATTGGAGGTGTTCAGGAGAAGACTTGATGGGGTGCTTGGCTGCATGGTTTAATTGTTGGGTGGGTTGGATTGGTTGATGGGTTGGACGCGATGATCTTGAAGGTCTCTTCCAACCTGGTGTATTGTATTGTATAGGTACAGACAGCTTGCAAGCTTGTGTATATGGAGGAGTTAACAGCATCAGTGGATAAAGGGGAGAGCAACTGATGTCATATACCTGGGCTTGTGTAATATGTTTGACACTGTCCCCATGACATTCTGGTCACCAAATTGGAAAAATGTGGACTTGAGGGGTGGACCACTTGCTGGATAAGATATTGGCTGGATGGTCACACTCAGCTGTGATCAACAGCTCAGTGTCTGAATGGAGAGCAGTGACAAGTGACGTCCCTCAGGGGTCAATACCGGGAACAGTGATGTTTAACATCTTTGTCAGCAATATGGACACTGGTATTGAATGCACCCCAAGCAAGTTTGCGTCTGACACCAAGCTGTGTGGTGAGGCTGACATGCTGGAGGAAAGGAAAGGGATCCAGAGGGACTTGGACAAGCTTGAGAGGTGGGCACAAACCAACCTGATGAACTTGAACAAGGCCAAGTGCAAGGTCCCACACCCAGGTTGGGGCAGTCCAAAGCACAAGTATAGGCTGGGTGACGAGTAGCTTGAGAGCAGTCTCAAGGAAAAGGACTTGGGGGTGTCAGCTGAATGTGAGCCAGCAATATGCACAGCCCAGATGGCCAACCGTATCCTGGGATGCATCAAAAGAAGTGTGGCCAGCAGCACAAAAGACTTGCTTCTCCCCCTCTTCTCTGCTCTTGTCAGACCCCACCTGGAGTAGTGCATCCACTTCTGGTACCCCCAGCATAAGGAGGACATCAAACTGTTGGAGCAGGTCCAGAGGAGGGCCGTAAAGATGATCATAGGGCTGGAGCACCTCCCCTGTGGGGACAGGCTGCAAGAGTTGGGGCTGTTCAGCCTGGCAAAGAGAAGGCTCCGAGGAGACTTTGTAGTGGCCTTCCAGTACTTGAAATGGGCCTACAGTAAAACCAAGAAGGACTTGCAGGGTTAGAACATGAGGGAATGGACTGAAGCTTGAGGAGGGCAGATTTAGACTAAATATTAGGAAGAAATTCTTGACAGTGAGGGTGGTGAGATGCTGGAACAGGTTGCCCAGGGAAGTTGTGGATGCTCCCTCCCTGGAGGTGCTCAAGGCCATGTTGAATGAGACATTGAACAACCTGGGGTATTGGAGGGTGCCCCTGTCTATAGCAGGGGTTTTGGAACTGGTTGATCTTTAAGGTTCTTTCCAACCCAAACTGTTCTACAAATCTCTTAAAGTAGTATCTTCTGACAGAGCAAAGCAAACAGCTGTGGGTAGCAAGACTGATTGGAACTGATCTGCCAAAATGCATAGTGACGTCATTAATGTTTATAAATATGTGGCAGGCAAGTGTCAGGAGGATAGAGCCAGGCTCTTCTCAGGGATGTCCCAGGACAGGGCAAGGGGCAGTGGACGCAAGCTAGAGCATAGGAGATTCCACATAAACATAAGGAAAAACTTATTCACTGTGGGGGTGACAGAACACTGGACCAGGCTGCCCAGAGAGATTGTAGTCATCTTCTCTGGAGACATTAAAAACCTGCCTGAATGCATTCCTGTGTGACCTGCTCTAGGTAGCGCTACTGTGTGTGTGGGGTGGACTGGATGATCTTTTGAGGTCCCTACCAACCCCTAACATTCTGTGATTCTGTGGTGAGGTGGGACTTGTCCTTGGTGAAGTCATGCTGACTGTCTCAAATCGCCTCCCTGTCCTCCACGCGCAGAGGTGAGGCTTACAGGTCGGGAATTGCCAAGGTCCTCTTTTCTACTCTTTTTAAAATTGAGCCCAGTATTTCCATTCTTCTAACCTCCAGGAATTTCACCTGACTGACAGGACTTTTCAGATAGGGAGAGTGGTTTTGCCACTACATCAGCCAGTTCCTTCAGGACTCTGGGATGCATCTCATAAGGTCCCATAGATTGATGCGTGTGGAGGTTCCTCAGGTGGTCCTCACCTAACGGTCCATCAGCTCAGGAGGGATGAGGAGCAAGATTGCCAGGGAAGACTGGGGCAAACAAGCTATG
Source organism: Picus viridis (assembly GCA_033816785.1). Taxonomy (NCBI): domain Eukaryota; kingdom Metazoa; phylum Chordata; class Aves; order Piciformes; family Picidae; genus Picus; species Picus viridis. Next base: position 26,621,221 of record CM066575.1, read on the forward strand.
GAGTGTCTCAGCCGCTTTCTTGTCTGTTGACACCAGCTCTCCATTCTCAGTCCTCAGAGGGGGTATGCTTTTTTTAACCTTCCTTTGCTGGTTGGTGTACCTGTAGTAGCAGCTCTTGTTATTCCTTGCATGCCTTGCCAGGGGGCTCCAGCTGTGCCTTGGCCTTCCTGCCCTCATCCCCACGCAACTGGGCAGTGTTCCTATACTCATCCCAGGTTACCTGCCCCTGCCTCTGCTGTCTGCACAGTTTCTTCTTGCTCTTCATTTTCAGCAGGAGGTCTCGACTCAGCCATGCCAGCCTCTTCACATGCTTGCATGATTTAGATGGAAGACAATTCTGCATTCCTCTGTTACCTGTAGCACCCACCAGGCTAGCTTGTTAGCTCTGGGGCTCCCAACATAAGAAAGTCATGGACCCCTCCTTGAGTGGCTTCAGAGGAGGACCACAGAGATGATCAGGGGGCAGAATCTCTACCCCCTAGTCTGGGATAGTTGCGATTGTTCAGCCTGGAGAAGAGAAAGCTTTGGGGAGACCTCATAGCAGCCTTCCACTACTCAGAGGGGGCCAACAGGAAGGACTCTGCATCAGGGAGTGTAGTCATGGTATGAGGGGTAATGGCTTTAAACTGAAAAGAGGGTAGATTTAGACTAAATACTAGGAATTCTTTCTTGTGAGCATATTGAGATGCTGGAAGAGACTACCCAGAGAAGTTGTGGATTCCACCTCCAAGAAGTTTTCAAGACCTGTGTGGATGGGGCTTTGAGCAACCTCATCTGATACAAAATGTCCCTTCCCATGGTAGGAGGGTTGGAAAAAGATGTTAAGATCCCTCCAACCCAACCCATTCTGTGATTCTAGAGATGTCCTCTGGATTTGTTAAAATCTCTGTGTTCTACCTATATCTTAAAATATTTTCATGCAGTTCTAATGCTCAAACTATTAAAGAAAGGTAAACCAACTGGCTGACAGTGAGAATGAGAATGAGAGATGTAGTCTCTGAGAATTCAATTCTGAAACATATCTTGAACCAGATACTCTTTTCTTTTTCTAGGATAGGAAACAATCAAATACAGAAGAACAAATACTTCTGTGAAGTTTTGTGAAGTATGTTGTGTTGCATGTATGCTGTAGGCTGATAACTGCAAAGTCCCGAAGTTCACCAGTCTAGCTTGAGTTTTGGTATATGTATATATTGATTCTAGAATAAATTCTGATTTGGAAATACCTGTCCTATGTGAAACCAGTGACAGACTGGACTGCTTTATCCTGTATTGGTCAAAATAATTTGATGTGCAGAATGCTGGGATTCAGCTTCCATGTGAATCTTGTGGTGTTTTTCTAAGAGTTGCCATCAGAGTGGTTCACAAACAACAACAAAAAGTTGTTGGGAGGGTGTGAAGGGAAGAGGAAAATCTTCCTTGAACTGATTTTCACCTAACTGGGAAAGAATCTGCTTGAGTATTGGGTGTCACCGTCAGAAACATGAAAGCCTCCTATTGATGTAACCCTGAATTACGAATGGAGTCTTGGATGCTATTTTTTTGTTAAGTTTAAACTGAAGACTGTCGAAGTACAGATATTCTTACATCTCTGCACAGTTATACAGGGAGAGCATTTTCATGCAAGGTACAATTATTTTTGTTTCATATGAGGAAATAGCATTTCATAATTTATCCTGCTTTTAAAACATTTCATACAAGCCCACTGGTTAGCTTTACCTAAGTACTTTTAATCTAGGTAAAAAAGGCATTTACTGGAAAAAATGCACTTCTCAATCTGTTACATTTTGGTGCCATTTGGAGACCATTGACTGGGCTGCTATTGGTGATGTGCACTAGACAGAAGTGATTCATGTTGGGTGACTCATGTGAGCTGAACAGCTACTTATATGACACATCTTGGCATAACAAGAGAGAATATCTGAGTACTGTAGGGGTTTTATATAAAAGGAAAGTGGTAAAAATGGGAGTGTCATCGATGAAGTTAGTAGCTTAATAAGTTTTTGTTAAACCGAGACAAATAAGGGGTTGAGCTGGAAAAAGACTGTTTTCAGACAGGAAATTCCCACCTGATGCCTCATAGGTTGTTGCTTTTAACATTCCTGTTTGGGTATGACACAGGAACATTGGGAACAAGAGTTACATATTGAAAAAGGCCTAAGAAAACTTTCAGTAGAACTGATGGAAGCAACCCAAGTCTCAGGGAATTCTTTGCTCAATATTTACAGTTTTGGTATCTGGTGTAAGATTGGATAGTGAAACTCTTTTCACCCAAAATCAAGATGGTATTAATTTTTTAATTACTTCTCTAGACCTGGAATTTGTGTGACTGATTTTGTCTCCAACATACAAAAATTTTGGGATATGACTTACCAGAAATTTAAGCACCATACTTTTAAAAAAGGTCTCCTCTGTGGTGTATGTGGAGTTGGGAGCCAGATGAAGTGGCATCCAAGATTACACAGAGAGTATGGGTTTCTTTCCTCTGCCATGTTGGAAAATTGCATGATAGAAGAGTTGCTTTGTAGAAAAGGCCCAGAGGAGTGACGTGAGTGACCAGAGGAGTGGCGGTGCTTAACAAGGCAGAGAATGTTAATGACAGTTCAGTGTATGCTCTTTCCTGCTGCCTGCTGCTCTATAAGGAAGAATTTCCACCCTGAGCAATCATGCACTTCTTCTAGGGAGTTGGAAGCCATAGTGTTTACTAGTTGAAACATAATATTTTAAGATCAGTAGCTGATGGCCTGAGGTGCACTGAGGAAAACATTAAAGGTTGCAGCTAAGTTTAGTAGCTTTTGAGCCCGGTGATCTCTCTGGAGCTGAGCAGAGGCCTGGACTTTGGGCTCTCAGTCTTGCTATTTATCCTTCTCCTCTCTGGTGGCTCTGTCTTGTTTTTATGCTGTCACTTGCTATGTAAAAATCCTCAAAGCTCTTGGCTTTGCAAATGGCACAGGATGATCAACACCACACTTGCCTTTCTACATTAAACTGAGACAACTCAATTGCTTTTAATGTCATGTCCCGCTTAAGAGGGTCACAGAAGATAAGAATATGAACTTCCTTTTGAGTTTGGGTTTCTAGCATTGCAGCTTAACAGAAGTTCAAAGCTGCTTTTGCCTCGTATGAGTTTCCTTCAGTGCTTCATGGGAGACATGCCCAGTGCAGAGAATCCCTGGAGACTTTGATAGCTAGACTTCTCCTATTGTGTCTCTAGCAAACACACAGAGACTGTGTTTTTGAGGGTAATGATGAATTTATGAGTGACTAATTTGGTTAATTTGCTTTTGCCTTTCTTTTCTAAGGAATTATAATAAACCTTCTTGTAAAATAGATTTACAAGGAGGAGCTGATTTGCAATGAGATACCATTCAGGACAGAGGGTAGTGTTTTTCTGTATTTCCACAAGACAAGCAAAGACAATCCATACATCTGTGGTTGGGAAAATAAATGTGAAGTTTAGCTCTTAAGACTGTCTCTGTGCAGTACAAGTTGATAAAGAGAGCCTTCAGACTTGAGTTTAACATTTAATAATAGTAACATTTTTTTATCACTAGTGAGGAGTTGGATATAAAATGGATGCAGAATTTCCTGTGCTGCTAACAGAATGTAAAAGTATAAACTGGCAATTCAGAATCTGCACATCATAACGTTAAAAATAGAAATTAAATGCTTAAATAGTGTCCATCTGTTCATCTAGTATATGCATTGAGTGTGAAATACTATACACCTAAATCCTGTTCCAGTAGTGAAGCTATGTTGAGTATCCCCTAAATATCTGCCTAAAAAGTGGCATAATTTTATAGTTAAATTTAATTGTACAATTGCTGGATTCAGAATTTAAACACATTACACAGCACCATGGCTGGGGATGTCACACTGACAGTTGAACTTGAATGTGACTGTCGTGTGTAAGTATAATGCTACAGTTATTTGTTTCAGTTTATTGACAGATAATTCCTGATTGTAGGAATTGCAAAAATATGCTGATTAATACTCCCAAAATACAAGTTTAAGCTAATGTCTAGATAACAATGCTGACATTTAACTAGAAATCACTACTTTTTAAAAGTAGATGTTCACAAAACAGTGTAGAGCTTAGGTGTTCCAAAAGTATTCTGAAGACTAGTTTTGTGGGTCAGAATGGTTTTATGCTGTGGGGTCTTTTAACGTGTTAAATTTTTTAGGTGGCAGAGATAAACGTGGAGGTCCCATTCTAACGTTTCCAGCTCGAAGTAATCATGATAGAATACGACAAGAAGACCTTAGAAGACTAATTTCATACCTAGCATGTATTCCGAGGTAAGTGATAGTCACTTGATAAGTTCTAAAGCTATAAAACAAAATAAATGGAATATGATGCAGTACAGCCACAAGCTAGAAGACTGAGCAGGTGAAGAAAATGGGCAAATTCACACTAAATTATTTCAGTTCCTGTTTTCAAACCATTTTTTTGGAAGGGGCCTAAATAATTTCTCTGCTGTATAGAAGGAAGAATGGCTGGTCCGCTTTAGCTGTAATTAGTTTGCATCTTGGAAATGGTGCTGCAATGCCACATTACTGTTACTGTGTTGAAGAATGCAAATACAGCTCAAAGGCTTTCAGTATATCAATAATTAGAAACCTACTGGTCATCATTCAAAATATTCCTTGTGTGGAGTGAGGTCATCACAACACTTCTGCTCTTTGTATTAGGTAAGTTACGGTGTCCTGATATAGCATGGGAATAACCAGGAGACAGATAAGTAAAATTGCTTGTACAGGTCTCAGATAGGCCTGTGGAGGTATCTGTGAAGGTACTGGTATCATTCTATGATGAAAAGTTTAAGCTATGAATTACAATGTGTCATTCAAAGAAATCAGCAGAAGTCAAATCCCGTGCTAATGTGTGTGCTTTTATACACACATGAACGTACAGCTTCATGTATACATACCCTCACATGCCTGTGACTTCAGGGAGCAGTTACCATTACAGTTGAAAAATATCCCTTTAACAACATCCTTGACTGCAATATCTTATATAGTTCTGCAATATGTTAATTTATTGGCTGCCTTCTTTGGACCTGATGTAATAAGATGTCAGTTTCAGACTAACAAAAGTGGTTTCGTAAACACAACTTCGTGACATGCATATAGCCTTCGTTAATAGAAATTATATAGTAGGGGTTTTTAATTTAATTGGAGGATTTTGTTAAGATAGAATGAAGATGAGAAGAAAATTTGAGATTTTTACTTCTGAGATAATTGGACTTCACATTTGAATGTTTGGGATGTATTCTAGCATTCTAGAACTTTAAGTTACTAGAGAAGCTAATAAATAAGCATCAAAATAATTTTGATGTAAGTTTTCTGGAGCTATTCTGGCAAAATACAGTGCTTTGGTACTAGGTGTATATTGATTTATCATCAATTGATTTAAAATGAAAAGAGAATTAATGCAGGTTTTGTATTTCCAATAGTGGCACAGCTTTAAGAATAAAGGGAGCTTTATTAAGAGGAAGACTCATTTTCATGCAAGGCATATTTTAGGAGCTTATCATGCAGCTCTTGCTAATTAAAAAGTCCCAGTTAGTACAATTAGCCTTAAACATTTGGCCTATCTATTAGTTATTGCAATACTGTTACTCTATGTAGCTGAAGATTCATATGTATCAGTTGTTTGGCAAGAGATCTAAGCATTTAAGGTGATTTGATCTCACAATTTAACTAATTTAATAATTTATCTGATTTAAAAATATTGTTAAACTTAAGTCATCAGCACTGACTGGATTATGTGTAAGTGCAGTTCTTGTTTACCTAATAGATGACCTTGGCTGACGAAGGCCTTCTAGAACAATTTTTGTTGTCCATGGCTAGAAGGGATTCATCTCTTGTGAGATGATGAGGATACATCTGCGTTGTGCTACGTGATGAGGGGCCACTTTGTATACTCCAGAAGATGTATAACTCATGAATTAGTGGTGAGCACTCTTCACACAGTGTTTGTGTGGTAGAGTAGGGATAGGCTGACTAATGCTTATGTAATAGCATGCAGCCTTTCAGTAATGGATGTATGTTTAAAACAGTAGCTGATTTTCCCCTTTAGTCCTGGGAGGCTGTAAGAAAACATTTTTTGCCATGATCAGAAAATTGTATGTAGCCTACATATAAATTTTAATGTATTTTCATGGAATCACAGCAGCATCATCAAGGTTGGAAAAGACCTTTAAGATCATAGAATCCAGCCATAGCCCATCTAGCACAACCATTAAACTGTATCTTGAAGTGCTACATCTACATGCTTCTTGAACATCTCTACTTCCCTGGGCAGCCTCTTCCAATACCTCACTACTCTTTCAGTAAAGAAATTTTTCTTAATATCTGATCTAAACATCCCTGGCACAACTTAAACCCATTTTCTCTTGTCCTATCACTAGTTAAATGGGAGAAGAGACCAACACCAGCCTCACTACAACCTCCTTTCAGGTAGCTGTAGAGAGCATTAAGATCTCCCCTTAGCCTTCTCCAGACAGAACAACCCCAGTTCCCTCAGCCAGTGCTCGTAAGGCATGCCCTCCCAACCCTTCACCAGCCTTGTTGCTCTTCTCTGGACACCCTCCAGGACCTCAAAGCCTTTCATATACTGTGGCGCACAGAACTGAACACAGTACTCAAGCTGTGGCCTCACAAGGGCTGAGTACAGGGGCATGATCACTTCCCTACTCCTGCTGGACACGCTGCAACCATTGCCATTTTGGCATTCCCATGGGCAGGTAGGACAGCCAGCATTTATCTCAATAAACTTGTTAAAATGTTAGTTTGTGGCAGGGTTTTTTAAACTTTTAAGAAAACCCTCCTCTTCTAAGGAACCTGTATTACCACTTCTTGCAGAAGCTTTTCTGCTCTCCTGTATCAATCATATCTCATCTTTCTACAAAGTGGGCAATGAGACTGAATAAAGTATGCCAGTGAAGCTTTCCTACTTCATGGACACTCTGAAAACATCACCAAGTGAACTCCAGAATTATGTTTACATTAGTCACGAGACTGGAAGTGACTCGTACTCAAACAATGGACATTTGGTCCCTTCTAATAGTCCATGGACTATGACACATCAGTTTTGTTGTTAGCAAGATCATGTAGCAAATTCTGTGGAACAGAATAAAAGTTTCTGGTGGTGTTGGTGATTGCTGCTTCTGACCAGTAGCAAGCTCCAGGTGTACAAAAGGTTATGATGAAAAGAAATTAAATCTGCCAGCGTTGGAAGGGTTGCCAGGGAATTTGGATGTAAGGTCTGTCAATTTTTGGACAGCAAAACCAAGCTCAAATTTCATAGAGACATAGTGATACAATTCTATTCATGGCCGTAAAATGATTTCTTATCCCATTAACTATCCACAAATCTATCCTGTTGCAGAAGAAATTCTCAATAAAGGTGTTTTTTTTCCCTCTAATGACACTCTCAGGTACTTGCAGAAATGATAGGTGAGAACAGTGTGCCATTATCTGTATTTCAGAACACCCCCATAGTCCTTAGAAAGGCTTGAATACTGTCATCAGGAAATTGTGTATATTCTGAGGAATCAATTATTAATTAATTACGTATTGCTGCTTCTGTAAATGCTGTGTTTAATGTGTAAGGTGAAGATGAATCATCATGAATATAAACAATGAAAATGAAACAGGTATAAAGCTATCACCCACAAGAATTTTGTTGAGGAGGTGAGAGAGGATTTCTAAGAGGTTCATGAAATATTCTGTATGTGTCACCTAGTCAATAGTGAGACCCTAGGGTGCTACATTTTCCTGAGGTGACCATGTTCATTAGGCAGCGTGGGGCAGTAGAGTGCTGTGTTTGAAGTTGTAATGATTGCCTGGTAACGTTTTTCTCCTTTCTTCTGCAGTGAGGAAGTATGTAAACGAGGATTCACTGTCATTGTGGATATGCGTGGGTCAAAATGGGACTCCATAAAGCCTCTGCTGAAGATTTTACAGGAATCCTTTCCATGTTGTATTCATGTTGCACTGATAATCAAGCCAGACAATTTCTGGCAGAAACAGAGGACTAACTTTGGCAGCTCTAAGTTTGAGTTTGAGGTATTTTCCTGTATGGTATACAAATTCGCATTTATTTCATGGTTTTTAAGTGTGCTCACTGCTGATCAGCATCTTCAAAACTCTCAGATTAATTATGTTCTATGAGAGGAGGGTTACAGTAGACCAGTGATGCTAGAGGGCGTGTGGTTTTCTTCACATATGTAGGCTAGGTAGTTGTGCTTGTTGGTGTTTATATCCTTTTTCTGAGACTGAAAATGATGGAGTTGCACTTTAATAGTAATGTTATTTGTTGTCTCGGTCTGCATTGTGGTAATTGTGATATCGCTAGTGTCCAGAGGACAGCAGCCAGCCTTGCTGTTATCCTGCTGCTTTGCAATACACAAAGTCAAAGCTTAATCAAAAGAGTGGTTGCTGTTTTCTCCTTAAGTGTAGTGAAGTAAGAAAGAAATAAAATACTTCTCTCACTTGGGAAAATACCTGCAGAACCGAAGGCTGATATTTGAGAAGTGTATGAGTAGAGTCACATGGATTTCATGAACAAAATGATCAATTCTTACAAAAAAAGTTCAAAGAACATTTCAAATTCATTTCAGTAACAGCATTTTTTTCCTTTTTGTTTTTTAGACAAATATGGTGTCTCTGGAAGGCCTTACCAAAGTAGTTGATCCTTCTCAGCTAACTCCAGAATTTGATGGCTGTTTGGAGTATAACCATGAGGAGTGGATAGAAATAAGAGTTGCCTTTGAGGACTACATTAGCAATGCAACCCATATGCTGTCCAGACTGGAGGAATTGCAAGATATGTTGTCAAAAAAGGAAATGCCTCAGGACCTGGAAGGTGCTCGCAATATGATAGAGGAGCATTCACAGTTGAAAAAGAAAGTCATTAAAGCCCCTATTGAGGACCTCGATGTGGAAGGACAAAAGCTGCTCCAGCGGATACAGAGCAGCGATAGTTTTCCTAAGAAGAACTCTGGGTCAGGGAATGCAGACTTACAGAACCTATTACCCAAAGTATCCACCATGCTGGACAGGCTGCATTCAACACGGCAGCATCTGCATCAGATGTGGCATGTGCGGAAATTGAAATTGGACCAATGTTTTCAGCTCAGGCTGTTTGAGCAGGATGCTGAAAAGGTAATTGGAAGAGGAGATTATAAATGGGCACTGCTAATGTACTAGAAAGTACTGAGCATAACTACAAATAGTATTTCTTTGTCTTTGGAGTTAATCACTAGTCTTTTCATGAGAGATAAAGTACTTCCTGACTGACAGTGTCTCAGTCTTCTGCTGTAAAGGAGACAGGGTGGTAATTCTAAGCTGTAAAGAACCCAGGTAGCTCTCGCTGAAGAAAATTTTAAGTGGTAGTGACTTGAAAGCTTTTGCTGTGAACAAATAAATTGTTCCAGTCCGATGTTTTTGTGTGCATCATGTGAAGATGAATGTTATGTTCTTTATGATGTACATAAAGTATTGAATGACCCCTGTGATCCAAGTGACAGGTAGTTGACAAAGTCAGAAGAATCCGACATGGGGAACTGCTTCATTTGATGCAGATGTTAAGGTTCCAGGATAAAAAATGAGGTATCTCTTTTGACAGTGCATATGTCAGTAACAGGGGACTGAGTGATCTCAGAACGTTTCAAATTAACCAGTCCCTTCAAATGAGAAAGCCCTTGATTATCATGGAATGTGAAGAGAAAGTATGGCTGACAGTGCACTCATAGATGAGCTCAAATAAGATCTATTTTAATCTGGAATGGTTTTGTGATCACATATTATGTTATCATGTAAAAAAAAAGCTTTAAGGAAGGGTGGGGAAGTTTTCTCCAGGATAAATAACTGGACTGTGCAGTCAAGTGGTAAGTACGGACTTAAAATATTTTGTGTAAGAGTGCCTGAACTGGATGAGACTGAAGCTAGTGTCCTACTCTCCAGCAGTGGTCATAGGCAAATGCATGAGAAAGAGTAAAAGCAGAGCAAATACACAATAGTTCTTTTTCCTCCTTCTTCCTCTGTTTTCTTTCTAGCATTCCCTTCCCCTTATCATTTTAGTTTGAACACTTTCTTTATGCTTAATGATTTCTACTGTGTTTTAAAAAGAAGGGTTTTTTTCAGTACTATTCAAAGTAGCATGGATATAGCAGAAAACAGTAGGGGCAGGTAAAGAGCTGCAAAAAATTTGAAGTGGATTTAGAGTTCTAAAATTATTTAGAAAATAACAAGCTGTACATGCAGTATTGTTCTTTCAGGCCCCAAATGCTTTTTATCAACCTTTCAACTAGTTAATTACAGCATTGACTATTTTATTACAGCATGAACAAAATAATGAATGTGAGAATTGATTGTTCTCATGTGATAGTGAAAATTATATTATTTATTTACTCAACTAAAAGTTGGGTGCATAACTTCAAGAAATTCCTTGTGAAATAATTGAGCCTGAGGGGCAGAGCCCCAAACTGCACTGTAGTTGTATAAACATCTGTGTTTTCTAAGTTTCCAATTCCAAGAATAAATCTATATTCAGTTAACACATCTTTCCTTCAGTCTAGATAGAAGTGTTATGACTTCATTTTCTCCTCAACTGGTAGCAAAAGATAAGAAAGAATGTTTGTGTAGTAGGCAAATTCACTTTTGGTTTAAGGTATTTGCATTAATCTGCTTGCAGCCCTTATTTCACTGGTTGTGTCAAATTAGATTTCATAGCTCAGGGCTTCTTTATCAGTTTGTCTGTGTGGTTTATTTAGTGTAGGAAAAGACCATATCTTTGTTTGAAAAATGAAAGGTATTGCGTGAGGAGAAATAAACATGTTCATCTTGGAGGACTGATGCGACTCTGCACAAGAAATCTGGGCTGGTTCAGGATAAGAGAAGGCAAAAACGGGGTGAAGTGAATCTGATTGGAATTGCCCTGTAGGTACCTGAAGACAGCAAAGTCAGACTACCTAGAGAAAAGTGGTCCTGAGCAGAACCATTGTCTATTTTGAATAATTTTCTGCACATCCTCATGGTAGTCTAGAGAAGAACCTGAACGTTTTATGAGTATGTGATCAGCTGTCTCAGTTGTCTGAGTTCTATAAATTTTTTGGTGGTTGTTTACGTTCCTTATATTGTGATCTACTTATAATTTGATTTGTTGTGTACCTGAGTGGGATAGTGGATTTGACCATACTGCTCTGTTGCCATATTTTTAAAGATAGTTAAGTTACTTTACTGCTCGTTGCTATCATTTTTTTCTGAACAAAGTTTTTCATCTTATCCACGGAGTAGGTGGGTATACAGTGAAGATTTCAAGACCATTGTGGGGAGGGTGGGGAGTATTAAACTTAGCCTTTTGCTGTGTTGCTTGATCTCTGAAAACATCATCTGTTAACATACTTGTACATCTTCATTGATAGTGTCAGATGAGGTCTTTCCTAAAATTTGTTGGAATATTAAAATACTTTAAAATAAACAACACATCAAAACACAAAACATTTAAAAATTGTTCTTAAAGTTGTCTGGAGGAAGGTAATATGTAACTCTGCATGCAAGCATAGTTGTGTTGGGGTTTTTTAATTTGTTTTGCAATTGAAAGTAAAATTCTGAAATAAAAATATTAAGCTTGCTGATGAAGTACTTGATCAGCAAGAGAGACTATATATTTCATTTCTATGAGTTGCCATTTTCATTCTAAGTTACTAAGCTGCTTACATCATGAAATGCTGATGCTGGAGTATGTATAAGCTTGGTAACTCAGGGCTGTACTCTAAGCCTGTTCTTTGTAGTAATGAAGTTTATGACTTTATGATATTGTTGCAGCTTGTTGAGATAAAATCTTACAGTAAGGATTTAACAGTCTCAGCTGTCTGGTCTGAAAAAGTCAGATTTCAGCAATGATTTGGTTAAAATGTGTCATAACCTAACAATTGAAGGAGCATCAGTGTTAATTTTCACTGTTTTGTGTTCATAGATGTCTTACATTAGTTGTGTATGAGTTCTCTCATAGAAAACTAGTGATTTTTTCCCCACCCCCTCCCCCTCCTTCTTTCCTTAATATTTTCTTTGTAGATGTTTGACTGGATCACACACAACAAAGGTCTGTTTCTGAACAGCTACACAGAGATCGGAACCAGTCATCCCCATGCAATGGAGCTTCAGACACAGCACAATCATTTTGCTATGAACTGTATGGTAAGAAAAGGCCTCACTTCGCAGCACTTTCAGATTGTCTGTTTTCTCTGTGTAAGCTAGAATTTTTAAGTCATACGAGCAGTTTTTAAGTCATACAAGCAAATTTGTATTTGAGCAGTGAAATTATAAAATACTAAGGAGGAAAATGAAGGGGAGCCAAATACAAGGGTACTGTGATCAAGCAACAAATTTGTTTTGACCAATGACAGTACTCAATGTGACCTTGGAACTTCTCAAGTATAAGGGTCCAAACTCCTAGAAGGTGGGATGTGTGTTTGAGTACTGCTTTGAATCTTGTAGGAAATTTCAGAAACTTGTGTAATATGAACAGAGTGTAACTCAGAGTTCTGAGAAGTGATCAACAGCTGAGCAAGGTGTAGTTTTCATGTTTTTAAAACCAGGCACAGTAGAATGGAGCTAAAACAATTAATTTACTTTTTTTTTTAACTTTTTTTTTAACTTTTTTTGCCAAATACCCTATATGGATGAACTAGCAGTAGGCTGCAGTTAGAAATTAACTTTGTCACTAGGAGAATTGGAGGTGTTTAAGTGACTTATAACGGTATGGGCCTAAATCCATCCTTTGCAGTCCAAGGCTGAAAATTGAATTAAAGTATGGTCAAAACAATCAGTTCTTGCAAGAGAGTGTTTTTGTGGGACAGAACTACTAATTGTGGAAACAGAGAGCGGCAAAGTAAACATACTTAGGTTATGTGTCTTGTTGTAATAATAGAAAGACTAGTAGGGCAGCTTTAATGTATGGTATAGCTAGAGTTAAGGCAATAGAAGACTGGAGTAGAGAAGGTGTTTTGCAACTCAGCTGTATCTCAGAAGTTTAAAAAAATAAAAATCAGTATGAACTGTTTGAGAAGAATAAAGCAAATGCTGGAGAACACTGCAATTAAGTTCTATAATATCTTACATGAATTTGACATTGGTTTGGGAGGTATGGGTTCACTCCATGAACATAGGGAATTGCTCCTTTAGGGAGCACCCCATTGTTGGCCATTGCTTTGCGTACAGAGTAGAAAGAAGCAGGAGAGTAGGTGCCATTGTTATGAGAGAGCTTTTGGAACTTAGTAATTTTGAATGTCCTAGGCAATTCTTGGTCTTGCACTGCACTTCTGTTAGCCTGGTCTGATATTAGTCACTGTTATCCTCTTTTCTTTTTGCTGGGATGCTATCAGCAGCGAGAAGCACTTGAGTAATGTAACATCATCCCTTCTGCTCTGTTTTTGCTGTTAGTCTTCAGATGTTATCCCCTTTTGCCTGTAGTAGTCCTCTGCTCGTGGGCAGCAGTGATGCAGCTGTGAGCAATCTGAAGAAAATCAAGAGGGACTACAAGGCACTGGGAGCAGTGGTGAAGGACTTGGGTACACAGGTTGTCTTTTCATCACTTCTCCCAGTTAAAGGGCTATCAAATTAGGAAAATCAAAAAATGGTTGAGACAGCAGTGTCATGGACAGGACTTTGGCTGTCTAAGACATAGGACTTGTTTTGAGTAATCTGGTCTTCTAGGGAGTGATGGGAAGAACATCTTTGCCCACAACCTTTCCAATCTAATGAGGAGGCCTTTAAACTAGGGTTGCTGGGGAAAAGGATCCTCAATCCATTCTACATCAAGGCCAATGACACTATTAGACACCCTCCGTGGGCCTGGAGTTGGACCACAGTCTGGGAAGAGAGCACTCGAAGTGCAGTATGAAGAAACTCCAGTCTGTAAAGCAGATTCAATGGAGGCCCAGCTTAAATATCTATACACTAATGCATGGAATATTGGGAACAGGCAAGAAGAGCTACAGATGTGCACATGCCTGCAGGGTTGTGATGTCACTGGCATCACTGAGATGTGGTGGGATGGCTCTTGTGACTGGAGCATAGGAATAGACAGTTACAAGCTCTTCAAGAAAGACAGGCAGGGAAGGAGAGAGGTGTTGCCCTCTACATCAGCAGCCAACTGTCCATGGAACTCCACCTGAGGAATGATGAAGAACTGACAGAGACTTTACGGGTGAGGGTTTAAGGGAAGGCAAGGAAAGGAGATACTGTACTGGTGGTCTGCTACAGGCCACCTGAACAGACAGACCAAGTAGATGAGGTCCTTTATAAACAGATAGGAGCAGCTTCATGTTCACAATGCCTGGCTCTCATGGGAGATTTCAACTACCCTAATACCTTTTGGAAGAACAACACAATAGGGCACCAGCAATCTAAGGGGTCCCTGGAGTGCTTCAATGATAACTTCCTCTTCCAAGTGGTAAAGAAATTCACAAGAAAAAGTGCTGTGCTGGACCCTCACCAACAAGGAGGGGCTGGTGAGTGATGTGAAGCTCAAGGGCAGCCACCAAGAAATAGTACAGTTTAAGATCCTGAGGGCATCAAAGGAGGAGTGTTGCAAGCTCACTGCTCTAGACTTCAAGAGAGCAGACTTCATGCACAAGAGATCTGCTTGGCAGGGTGTCATGGGATAAAGCCCTGAAGGGAAGAGGCACCCAGGAAAGCTGGTCAGTATTCAAGGACCATCTCCTCCAAGCCCAGAAGTAGTACATCCCAAGAAAGAATGTGGCAGGCAAGGATACCAGGAGGCTGGTGTGGATGACCAAGGCGTTTGTGGACTTAATTGAGCACAAAAAGAAAGTCTATGGGAATGGAAGCCAGAATGGACTGAGAGGATTACCAAGTAATTGTCCCATCAGCTTAGGAAAACTAAAGCATAGATAGAATTAAACATGAGAAGAGACATAAAGGAGAACAAGAAGAGTTTTTTCATGTATATCATTGACAAAAGGAAGGTTAGGGAAGATGTGGGGCCTCTCCAGAACTAAAATGGAGACCTGGTCATGAGGGATACAGAGAAGGCTGAGGTACTCAATGAATATGTTGCCTCAGTCTTCACTGGCATGGGCTCTAGCCACACTGCTCAAGTTCCAGAAGGCAAAGGTAGGGACTGGGAGAAGGAAGGTTTGAGACCATCTAAAGAACCTGAAGTCCATGGGGACCAATGAGATCCATCTGTGGGTCCTGAGGGAACTGGCAGGTTAAGTGGCCAAGCCACTGTCCATCATATTTGAAAGGTCGTGGAGAGGTGTTCAAGGCCAGATTGGAGGAGGCCTTCAGTGATCTGGTGTATTGGAAGGTGTCCTTGCTCTCAGCAGGGGGATTGGCTTTAAGATGCTTTCCAGCCCAAACCATTCTATGACTCTATGAAATGCATTAATTGCAGAATACTTCTACTCAGCCTGTACAATAATGTTTTGAAGCATGAAAGGAACAGCTTATATTCGGAGCAAATTAAGCAGTCCAAATACTTAAAGGGGTGAAATCAAACTGCAGTTTTCCCATGCATTTCTGTGTCATATTGCTCAAAAAAAGTAGTTCTTTGGCACAGAATGGGAAAAAAACCATCAGTTTCTGGGTTTGATTTAAGCAGCTTTCAGATTTTCTGAATTTAATTTTGTCAAATGGCAAAAGTCCTATGTATATTAGGGGGAAATATTAAATGACATGAACTGATTGAATTTTTGCAGGCATTATTTGTCATTAGCTTTTGACTGGAAAAATGTTGAGCAATCTTAACTCCTGGAAGCATGTGCAGCTTCTCCTGAGCTACTCTTCACGTACACTGTGCTTAACAAGCTACTGTTTGCTCACTGTTCTTGTCAGTGTAACCTTTCAGTAATAAGATGTCTGACATGAATGTTCTAACACTAAAAATGGGTTTTAAATTTTAACATATCTACAACCATGCAAATTTACTTAAGTGGGTGAGGTAGAAGAAGGAATAGAGACAACTATATATAAGGTTTATTATATGCACAAGATTTTGAAAGTGTTTAATTGTGGCTTTATTTTGACCTTAATTAAAGCTCGCTTTCCAGGCAGTTTCCTTAGGCTTGCTTTACATGGGGAAGGGTTGTTCAAAGGATAAATACTGCCTGAGCAGCTAAATGCAACTTCTGACACTTGTTAGCATCTTAACCCTGATAATTGATGTTGCAGCTGCTTCTCCCAACACATTGTGGCTGCTGCAGGGCACATGCCTCCTGCACAGCAGGTACTAGCCCCTGTCAATAGAGGGCTCTTCCATCTTCATTTCCTTCTGAAGTAGCAGCTTGGCCTTGTGAGGGGTGCAGGAGGGCAACCTGTGCAGCTGCTTATGCCAAACTTAGGTGAGAAGAGTGATGGCTTGTGTGTGAGACATTGAAATTTCAATCTGATCTGCCAGTCTGAAAAGAGCCACCTGGATGAAAACCATTTTGAAAGCTACTTAGTTCCTGTCATAAACAGGACTTGGTTACATCAAGGACAGTAGGGATTTGCTGAACATTTCTGTTTTGCCTTGTAATGGCTTTCTGACATTTTTAGAATCTGATTTTCAGTATTACAGCACAAAGACTAATCATTCAATCATGGGTATTTTGTTCTTGCCATCAAATACTGGACAAATAATTTTCATGTTTGCAGCTCCTGTGAAGCCCTCTTTGCAAGTTTCTCCCTTAAAAGGTTCTAAAAACTTGTTTTGAGATGTGAAGCACTAGTTTAGTTACCCAAAGAGGAACATCAAGCTGAAACTGAGTATTTCTTAACTCAAATCTCAGGACTTGACAACAGCAATTCACTGTTGTTGAAAGCAAGCCTTTTAAATGGCACTGAAAATTCATCCTCATTTTTAAAGAGGAGCATCAGTGTGAGTTTATTTTATCCCACAGTTAGGGAACATGAGATCTACTTGTCTTATAAAGACAATCTGTAATATTTATCAGTGCATAGCTTCTTGAATTCAGATACAGTAGCAAGTCATATACCTACAGCTTCATATGTGAACTTTGGCCTGCATTAGGAATAGTGTGGCCAGCAGGAGCAGGGAGGTCATTGTGCCCCTGTACTCTGCTTTGGTTAGGCCACACCTTGAGTACTGTGTCCAGTTCTGGGCCCCTCAGTTTAAGAAGGACATCGAGACACTTGAACGTGTCCAGAGAAGGGCAACAAGGCTGGTGAGAGGCCTTGAGCACAAGCCCTATGAGGAGAGGCTGAGGGAGCTGGGGCTGTTTAGCCTGGAGAAGAGGAGGCTCAGGGGAGACCTCATTGCTCTCTACAACTACCTGAAGGGTGGTTGTAGCCAGGAAGGGGTTGGCCTCTTCTCCCTAGCAACCAGCACCAGAACAAGGGGACACAGTCTCAAGCTGCACCAGGGGAAGTTTAGGCTGGAGGTGAGGAGAAAGTTCTTCACCGAGAGAGTGATTCGTCATTGGAATGGGCTGCCCGGGAGGTGGTTGGGTCTCCGTCCCTGGAGGCGTTCAGGAGGGGACTGGATGTGGCACTTGGTGCCATGGTCTAGTTGTGAGGTTATGGTTACAGGTTGGACTCGATGATCTTCAAGGTCTCTTCCAACCTTGGTAATTCTATTCTATTCTATTCTATTCTATTCTATTCTATTCTATTCTATTCTATTCTATTCTATTCTATTCTATTCTATTCTATTTCTTTCCAAGAGCAGCCTTTTTAGCCACAGTCTTGTATGCAGGAGTGGGAGAGACTGATTCTGTGCCTATCCACCCTTTCTCCTGCCATTTTTCATATGCCTGTTAAGTCACAAGGGAAACAAAAGCAATTGAGTAACATATGAATGAGGAGGAGAGGGAGGATTTTATCCACTTGAATATTTTCTTCTACTCTTCTTGCTCTGCTTTCATTATGGTTTAACTGTGCCTCTCACTGCACTGGTGAGAGAAAGGTTGGAAAGTTATGTAGGCAAAAAGGGATTTTACTTGGAGAAAGCTGACACTGGCTACTGTTAAAAGGATGCTATAACTACATCCTATCTCACAGCTGATAGAACAATCAGTAGTGTATTAAGACTGGACTTTTTGGATTATGGTTAATTGTAAGCATATTGCAAGAGTGAGAACAGAAGAAATGTTAGAAAACCTTTGAATCATTAAAGCAGGTGTTATTTCATACATTAGTGCTTCATCTTGTTTTGGTGGCCATTTGTGTGTAAAGTGGCAGATGACTTGGAAATTGCATTGGTAAAATATTTTCATCAACAATGACTAGTTCAAATTGATTATGGTCTATACAGAAGTTCCAATTATGATGCTTATCAAACACATCACTGAGAAGGTTGTTTTTAATGCTGAATATCTTAATAGTCTCTGTGTCTGAAAACTACAGTTTGAAAACTTAGAGCTAAACGTTTTCTAAATGGCTGTGGGAAAATCAGAAAATAAGATAGAACCTTCAGGACATCTGCTAGATTTATTTTGTATTGAGTGTGATAGAAGTTCAGTTAAGCCAGCGGGCTGTCATCTGTATTTTCCCCTGTGTATTTGCCTTTCAAGCACACACCAAAGAATAACACAGTGCACTACATTTTATGTTAGATTACTAATCTGTGTTGCTTTGATAAGCAATACTTTTTTTTTTTTTGTATGTACACTCCCTTTAGGGAATAATTCTGCCATGAGGAGTTTTCCAGATATTGTAAGGTGTCTTCTCAGCTTCTGGCTAAAGGACATTGTGAGAGAAAATAATCTTAGTAAGTACACTCATATACTTACTAAGCATACTCTAATGCAGTAATTCAAGTTGTTCCCTTTTTAGTCTTGTTAAAATAGTCGTGTGTAACACAGTGAAGGAAACACAGTATCACTTTAACCTTTCATATTTTAGTCAGTTCATAGAATCATAGATTGTTAGGGGTTGAAAAGAACCTCTAGACATCATCTAGTCCAATGCCCCTGCCAAAGCAGGATCACCTAGGGCAGACCACGCAGGAATATGTCCAGGCAGGATTTGAATGTCTCCAGAGGAGGAGACTCTACAAACTCTTTGGGCAGCCTGTTCCAGTCCTCTGTCACCCTCACCGCGAAGAAGTTTTTCCTCATGTTGAGGGGGAACTTCCAGTATTCCAGCTTGTAGCCATTGTTCCTCATCCTGTTACTGGCCACCACTGAAAAGAGACTGGTGCCTTCACCTTGATACCTACCCACTCTCAACCTTCTCTTAAGCAGCCCCGGTTGTCTCAGTCTTTCTTCACAGGAGAGATGTTTAAGTCCCTTAATTATACTCATAGCTCTCTGTGGGACTCTCTCCAGTAGATTCTGTGCCTGTCTTGAACTGAGGAACTGGTCACAGTATTTCATGTGTGGTCTCACCAGGGCAGTGTAGATTGGAAAGAAACCCCGCCTAGACCTGCTGGACACACTTTTCTTCATGCACCCCAATTGATACACATTTAGAAGCTTCAGATGTTTCTAGAAGCACTGTTCCAAGATACATGTTTGTCATATAATGACAGTGGACTTTCCTGTCCTTCTGGAAAATGTATACAACTTGTTAATGTTCAAGGATCGGTTAAAGACAGTCTAATTGTAGTGAGCTGATATTTGAGATTCTTTTCCTCCTTAAATAAATCTGTCTTTTGAGCCACTGAATTCTAAAATACTGCAGCTTAAACCTCTGGTACATCAGGTCTTGAAGGATAAGATACAGAGGAAGGCTGAGATTATTATAAGTTTTTGGGTTTTTTTTTAGGAAAGGAATGTGGTATACATAGCTTGGGAAGTGTTCAACTGTCAGCATATAAACAGGTATTCATACTGCTACAGGGGGTATTCTTCCACAATTGTGAAGCCAGATTGCCATGGGAGAATGAAGGCATTTTAACCACAGCTCCGTTTTGATTTGTTTAACTTGTTTAACTTCACATTGATTGTGTCCTACCCTTCATATCTAACTGAGATTAAAGAATTTCCAGAATTCTCATTATGATGCACAAATGGTTCCAATGGCCATCTAATATAGCCTTTGATTTTTTTCTTTCAACATGTTTTTTTCCACACCACCATAAAGGCCATGTATTGGCTTTCTGGATTCATTTATCAGTCACTTACTGGTGCTATATACATTGGAAGCATAATGCTCTCTGCTTTTTTAAACTTTGTTGGAGATAGCATTTTTGTTCCCTTGCAGTTGTTCAACTTGCTTTAAAAAAAGAGAGGATAGATGTGTGATACAACCTGAAAAATGAAAAGGTAGTATTATGCAGGAAGGACAATCAGCCAGCATGACACTGCTGTGCTCAATTTATTAAGTGGACCAGCTGAGGTGTAGGCTACTTCAGGTATTCTCCCGCTTGCGTACATGCATGTGATTACAGTTAATAGAGGTGCGTGCCCACTTCTCACTCATCCAAGTCAGCACGTGAAAGCTGGAGGTACTGCAGTACTCACTCCAGTCAACCAGTGTCAGGTTCTGGGCAGCAGCCCAATGCTAGCAGGTAATGATTCCAGGTAATGCTCAGTATCAATGGGGTCTTGAGTGTCCACGTTCCAGTGTTCTCCTCTGACCTCTTATCAGCAGGGTTATAGTCAGATTTTGGCACAGGCTGCCTCTCAAGAGTAATGCAACCAGTTTTCCAACAATTTCAGGTTTTGTTCTTCTGTCAGTTGTTGATCTGTTGCCTTTATTGAGGTTCATTAAAGTCAGTTCTGTCCCCTTGGTCAGGGAATTCAATTCCTCAGTCCTTGGTTGGGGAAGGTTGCAAAGCTGCCGACAGGTAGTTAACTTCTCTGTGGCATTTTCTGTATGCTGGTATTCCAGAAAGCACTGTGTGGACAAGAGGGAAAAATACTTCACAGCTGAATATTGAGATTTTAATGTTGTTTGCTGTTTTCTTCCCAGCTGTTATGTGTTTGGCAGTCTGGCCCTATGTGCAAAGTTTTAGGATATAGGCAAGAGCAAGTACAATGAACAGAAGTAGCCAACAGACACAACAGCTTGTGCCACAGTTTATGCAGAAAGGGCCAGCAACTCTGCTCAGAGCAGCATCCATGTCCTTGGCAACAATAGTGGTGTGCCCCAGAGCACAGTTGCCAGCTACTGCTGGACTGACTGTTCTTGTAACATCAGAGGCCTCAGCCCAGAGTGAGGTCCAGAAGAAGGATGCAGCTGCGCAGGTCTGGAGATACAGAGAATACCTGTGGCTGGAGATACAGAGAATACCTGTGGCTGCTTGCCAAGGCTGGGGCAGAAGTAGGTAGTTTTCTTGCCCACAGGATGTATGCAGTTATTGAGAATTTGTGCCACCAAGTAAAGGGGCTACAGGAGGAGGTCAGCAGTCTGCACATCATCAGAGGTCGCAAGAAAGAGATTGACCAGATATTTTTTTCATAGATTAATAGAATATCTGGTTGGAGAGACTTCAAGTATCAAATAGTCCAGCCTTTCGGGGTAAGAATATGGTTTAAATGAGATGGCCCAACACCCTGGCAAGCTGGGCCTTGAAACTGTCTAATGTAGGGGAATCCACCACCTCCCTTGGGAGTGGCTGAAAAAGTAGAAATGCTTTCAGAAGTGGATGTAAAGACTTGAAGAGTGATATTGCACACATGTGTACTGTGGATAAAATCATGTGCTTACTAGTTATACATTCATTTTCCTGTATTTTGTACGTCTGAATGTCTTCTTGACTTGAACATATGTAAATATCATTATTGAGGATGTTACAAAATATGATTAGCTTTTTCTCCTCTTACTGTAACAACGAGTCTTTAGTAATATGACTATATTTAAGCTAACTGTTAATGTGAGCTTCAGACTCTGATAATTTCAAATTGTCCTTCTCCAGGGCAGCCTTCAACAGACAGTCTGTTACATTATACAACTGGATTCCAAAGTTAGGCTTGTGCATACCTGGCAAATAAAACCAGTCTATTAAGCAGTACTGTAATAGGAAGACTTTTACAGAACCCTGCTTTTGTATTTAAGTGATCTGCTAACTTCTGCTAATTTTTCCTCTTTCTTCTCCATAGAATGTGTATGTAAACATAAACCGCATCATGTCAGTAGCGAGTCGTCTGGTTGAGTCTGGCCATTATGCTTCACAACAAATAAAACAGATTGCTAGTCAGTTGGAGCAAGAATGGAAGGCGTTTGCTGCAGCCTTGGATGAACGTAGCACATTACTGGATATGTCTTCCATCTTCCATCAGAAAGCTGAACAGGTTAGTGAACAGGGAGGGCACCAGTAGAAGTCTCCATGCTGGAATGGTGAGTTGTACTGTTTGATTTTGACTTAGAAGTAAGTACATGACAGTGAATAGGTTGGCAAGAAAGCCATAATATTAATTTCATTCAATTTCAGCTGATACTTAAACAAAAACTATTTCTCCTTAGGGCAGTTCACTGCCCTTACAGTCTCCAAAAAGTGCCTTTCCCATATCAATACAAGCTAAAACTTAGCCAAATTAGCTATATGGATCAAAATGAAATGGATATAGATGCTTAACTATATAAAGCTTTTAAGTTGAAAGAAAAAACATTAATACAGTTAATATTTGATGTAACACATGTTCTGTTATCTTCACCACTCTACCCCATCAGTTCTTGAGTATCAAGATTTAATTCAGTAATTGCTCATAGACAACTAAGTTGAACTGGCCTGAAAAGGTGTGAATTAACTGTCTTTTGAATCTGAAATTGTCGTGGGAGGTGTTTGCTTAGCATCCTGTAAGAGATTCCTTCTGTATTAAACAAAAATTTTAGCTTTAGGCCTATACCAATTATTTTAATCAAGTCTGTGCATAACTGCTAGAGAAGAGGTCTGTGTAGGGGAAATAGGAATAAATATCCTCAAGTTAATAGCCTTGATGGTGAAAGTGTGTTTTCCCCTCAAGAGAACTCAGTTCTGAGGCAGTGTGTGGTTTTGAGTCAGCTATTGATACTGTGGATTGTCTGCTCTGTCCATCTCTGGTGAATTTGTAGGGCAGATGTTCTTGGGTTGTTACAGCTGGCTGAAGCTCTGGTGTGCTGTATGACTGCTGTAGATACTTCTATTTGCCTTGCTAAATTGTATCCAAGAACAAGCCTTGTGTCTGCCATAACATTCATTGGGAGTAAATGAAGGAACAACTTGGGAATTGATGCCTGCATAAATAGAGAGAGGCAGTACACATTATTTTAAGAAGTTTTTTCCTGATATCAACGACACAGATACTCAACTTCAGAAATGCCACAAAATCAGAAATGTGAACAAATTAAGATGCAAATGCATATTGCTTTTCTTTATGTGAGTGTTGACATTGTTTTACCTGTCTTTAGACAGACTAAGGTAGAATATATAAACTATAATAAGTATATTTAGCAGGTATAGAGAAAAGCCTCATGAAAAGGAGATGGGGTTGTTTTGTCGTATAGAAGTCACCAAACAGCTTGAAGCATGAGACAGGTGCAGTGTGGTACTTGATCTGTATGGATGCTTTTC
The DNA here is from genome assembly GCA_033816785.1 of Picus viridis. Taxonomy (NCBI): domain Eukaryota; kingdom Metazoa; phylum Chordata; class Aves; order Piciformes; family Picidae; genus Picus; species Picus viridis. Next base: position 26,644,694 of record CM066575.1, read on the forward strand.
TAATTGCTTGGGTTATTTATTATTTCTATTTAAGCAGCATCAGCCACACACACAGGAGTTACCTACAGATAGGTATACCTGGACTCAAATCCTGTCCTTTTTATAAAAAATTATGTTCATCAGAGAAGTCAGAGGAGTAAATTCTGCATGCGTGCATGCTGAGCATCTGTGATACAGCTTGATGCTAACTTTCTTCGGTACTATATCTAAGTGTAAACAGGAGAAAAGAAAATAATAATAGAAAATAGTGCAGCATCTGCTGGGATGAATTCACTTTCTAATTGCTCCTTCAGCAGCTTCCATTTTATGATTAACTGTGACGGATTGTTCTAGTTGCTTTGTAAGATAGCTGGATGTCATTATTTTAGTTGTCTAACAGTGGAGAGTGAGTTTAGGGGAAAGAGGGTTTGGAATGAGAAGAATGGTCCACTTAGAGATTGGTGATACTTGCCCTACATTAAAAGATGGTTTAAAAATAAGCAGCCAAAGAAATAATACTCTCTTCTTGAATTCATATGTTTCCTTGCAAGTGACAGCTATGTTGCAGCCTACTGTCAAGCCTGCAACCAGCTCTCAGTGCTGACTGGTGTAAGAGCTCCATGGTTCCTCGTGGAACGTCTAACGTTCAGTGCTAAACTTCACAGAATTTTAAAACTGTCTCTTGGTGAAATGAGCTTTAAATAATTATCTTAGAGTTAAGTGCTCTGTCGCCCTTGCTTTTGATCAGTAATGGAGTACCAGAAATGGTCAGTGAGTTTTTTTTTTTTTCCCCTCCAAAAAATTTTGTGCCCATGGAATTAAGATACATATGATAAAAGAAACTACTTCGTCTCTTAAAACTTTTGAAACTTGACATGAATTGAGGACAGATTTTGTTTACAGGTACCATGTGTGCTTGGCTGTACTAAGTTTAACAGCTATGAAAACTCCTAGAGAAGCAGGCTCTTTTTTCTTTATACCATCTTCATATGAGGCTATAACATTCATACCTCCTAAACTGTCAAAAATGACATAGCTTCTGCTCTGCAGACATTTATCATGGTAGTTTCTTGTCTGTCAAGACAGTTTAAGGTTCAGAGATTACATATGTGTCCAGAGAAGGGCAACAAGGCTGGTGAGAGGCCTTGAGCACAGGCCCTATGAGGGGACAGGCTGAGGGAGCTGGGATTGTTTAGCCTGGAGAGGAGGAGGCTCAGGGGAGACCTCATTGCTCTCTACAACTACCTGAAGGGAGGTTGTAGCCAGGAAGGGGTTGGTCTCTTCTCTCTAGCAACCAGCACCAGAACAAAAGGACACAGTCTCAAGCTGCACCAGGGGAAGTTTAGGCTCAAGGTGAGGAGAAAGTTCTTCACTGAGAGAGTCGTTCGCCATTGGAATGGGCTGCCCAGGGAGGTAGTGGAGTCAGTGTCCCTGGAGGTGTTTAAGAGGGGATTGGACATGGCACTTGGTGCCATGGTTTAATCATGAGGTCTGTGGTGTTGGGTTGGACTCAATGATCTTCGAGGTCTCTTCCAACCTTGGTGATACTGAGATACACTGTCTGTAGAAGAGATTCTATTTCAGTATCCTCAGCTTCTCCTAAAAAGCATGACTTGAGCAGCTAGCTGCATGCCTGAAGTTCGGTGTTAGTCCTAAGAGACCCACATTTAAGTCAATTCCTTACGTGCTTTTTACTGTAGTAGCCTGCCAAATAAGTTTAGTGCTTCTCTGCATGTAGAAGTTAGAGCTTTGGGAACTGAGGTGTCAATTTGCTGTGCTCAAAACACTGCTTCTCTTTTCTGATGATCTCTATCCAGCAAAAGACAACAGTGGACTGTTTCAGTGAACAGCTCACCATTCATTCTTTGTGTGTATGTGCATGTGAAGTAATGCATGCAAAGTAACTTGGTTTTCTCTGAAGATTTTAAAAAGGGCGTGTGATATGATACCATGAGTATCTGCCCAGGGAGTTGATGAGTAAGAGCTGAGGGTCTGGACTTGAAAGTTGTAGCATGTATTGCCTCTGTGTGTAGACAAAATCTTAATTGTCTTTCATGTAACTGAAATGGTAGGTGCAGGTTGAAGTAAACTTTCTTGCTGCAATGTCAAGAAAAGGAGCAAGAGTAAACTTGCAGCATCAGTATTGTCAACACTTTCATTGGTTCTGAAGACTACCAATGTACAACGAAGCCTGACTGCCTATAAACAGCACAAAGAGTTCCATTAACTAGAAGCACAAGTACAGTTACACTTGAATATCTGTTTTTAATCTGAAATAAGCTGCTTTCTGGTCATTTCAGTGAGAAATAAATTATTTTTCTCTTTTTAGCAGTTGTCACACAGATGCTAGTCCTTTTGTATATTACCAACATGTGTGTACTTGCTGATGGAGCTCAAAATCAAGCAGAATGTTTTTTTCTGTTGTAGTACATGAGCAATGTGGACTCATGGTGTAAAGCCTGTGGTGAGGTGGAGCTTCCCTCAGAACTGCAGGATTTAGAAGATGCTATCCATCATCATCAAGGGATATATGAACATATTACCTTGGCTTATTCTGAGGTAAGTGTCTTGCTTGTTTCCATAGGTTGCTAATTTGCTAAAATTATATGATGTTCAGTTTGGATTATGAACCGGCATTGCTTGTTGCACAATGCATTAGTTGGCAATGCAAGTGCTAGGCCTCTTAGTGTATTTAGTATACTGGACTTTGCTACTATTGTTCAAAAGTATTCCCCTTAATCTTCTGAAAGTCGTTTAAAAGGCAAGACAGAGACATGTGGTACAACCCATGCAATGCATGTTTTAATTTACATTTGCATATTAATACCATTTAATAGCAGTATGGTGCTATCATTTAAGCCTTTACTTGACGGGAAGGTAACATGGTATTCTTTGGGAAAGTATTCTGTTGGCATGGATTGCTTTAAGCATGTTTTGAAAATCCATCTCTGATACAGCCTCACAAAAAGGTTTAGCTATCAAAGAACGTCACTTGACAGGCTGAAGTGTAACATACTTAGTTCTGTAAACCTTAAAGACTTAAGTGAGCCATTGTGCTTGTGTAGTCAGCCCTTGTAATATTAGCATATCCTATGCTGCTGCTATAATCTTGGATTTTGCATACAAAAGTATATATTGTTTTCCTGCCTTTTTTTTTTTTAATTGTTCTCATCACAGAGTTAAATTATTTTTGCTGTTACCTTGATGTTATTCTGGATCAAAACCAGCAGGTTTTGTTTTCCTGAAAGTTGCATAAAATCATGCATTTGATTAACTACTGGCAAAAAATTACCAGTGGACACAGGATAAATTAGATCACAGTTTGGACCTTCTTTTAAAGGCAGGCCATGCAGGATTGAATTAATGGTTGTGATTTAGACATTACATTAAAGGTAGAACTGCTTTCTGATGAACCAGCTCTATTATGGACCACTGAATCATAAATCTGGTCACATTTCATTTAGGAGGGTAAGATTATGGCTGATTATCAGTCCTATTGTTAGTATATCAAAACCGTGTTTTTTTGAATACCTGCAATTTTAGAGCCTGAATAAACTCTATTACCAGGAATCAGATGTCCAGAGTTCAACTAAATTGTTCTTTTGTGTAAAATGCATACTGATATTCCTATTCCTGCTAATTGCCACCTTGCTATGTTGACTGTTTTATTTCAATACCTTTGGTGATAAAACTTGTGATCTGACTACATATACGTGTTGCTCAGCCTGGGAAAGAGGAGGCTCAGGGGAGACCTTATTGCTCTCTACAACTACCTGAAGGGAGGTTGTAGACAGGCAGGGTCTGGTCTCTTCTCCCAGGCAACCAGAACAGGTCACAGTCTCAAGCTGAGCCAGGGAGGTTCAGACTGGATGTTAGGAAGAGATTCTTCACAGAGAGGGTGATTGCGTATTGAAATGTGCTGCCCAGGGAGGTGATGGAGTCGCCATCATTGGAGGTGTTTAGGAGGAGACTTGATAGGGTGCTTGGTTGCATGGTTTAGTTGATTAGGTGGAGTTGGATGATGGGTTGGATGCGATGATCTTGAAGGTCTCGTCCACCCTGGTCTATTCTATTGTATTCTACTTCTACTTCTATTCTATTCTATTCTATTCTATTCTATTCTATTCTATTCTATTCTATTCTATTCTATTCTGGGAAGGTTGTTCATTATAATGTCTTTTCACTGGGAGGATCCCTTTGTAAAACAAGGGGCAGAGACATAGCACATTTGTAGTAGATTTATGTGAAGAGGGGTAAACTCGGGTTCATGCCCTGTGGGAGTGCATAAAGGAATTAGGCAGCTAGGGCTCTCTAATAGTGATTATAAAGCACTGAAGTTAAAATAGTGGGGTGGATTGGTTTTCATTCATTTGGTTTTGTTTGCCTTGGATTATTTTTTTTTAGTATGTTATTTTTGTTATTTTGCATCAGGGATGTGACTTAATTAGAGCCTGCTGTTAAGTGTAAATAAGTACTGTGGATTATCATGTGAAGTACTGTTGCTTCCTAGTGATGCATAGTGAACATAAAATAGATGGGTAGAAAATCCATTTAGGATTTCAAATCATTAGCTTATGACTTTGTAATAGTGCAGATTTTGTTAAAATCTCTAGCTGGTACCGCTGAGAAAAAACACTCAATGTTATAGAATGGTAGAATCATTAAGGGTGGAAAAGACCTTTAAAATGGTTGAGACCAATCGTAACCCAACTACATGACCACTAAACTGTATCCTGGAGCACCACATTTGCACACTTAATGGAACACCTGCAGGGATGGCAACTCCACCACCTCCCTGGGCAGCCTGTTCCAATGCTTCACCACTCTCTCAGTAAAGAATTTTTTCCTAATATCAAATCTAAACCTCCCATGGCACAACTTAAGCCCATTTCCTCTTGTCCTATTGCAAGTTACTTGGGAGAAGAGACAACACCTGCCTCACTACAACTTGATTTTGGGGGTTCAGGCAGTAAGATCTCCTTTTAGCCTTCTGTTCTTCAGACTAAACAATCCCCATTCCCTCAGCTGCTCCTCCTACAACATGCCCTCCCACAGCCCTCACCTGCATCATTGCTCTTCTCTGAACACCCTCTATGACCTTGGTGTCTTTTTTACATTGTGACACACAGAGCTGAACATAGTATTCAAGCTGTGGCTTCACCAGTGCTGAGTACAGGGTCATGATCACTTCCCTTTTCCTGCTGAGCACATTGTTCTTGATACAGGCCAGGATGCCCTTGACCTTCTTAGCCACCTGGGTACACTGTTGGCTCAAGTTGAGCTGTCTGCTGTCCACCAGCACCCCCAGATCCTTTTCCACCAGGCTGCTTTCTAGCCACTCTGCTCCAAGCCTGTAGTGTTGCTTGGTTTTGTGTGACCCAAGTGTGGGACCTGGCACTTGGTTTTGTTAAACGTCATTCCATTGGCCTCAGTCCATTGATCTAACCTATCTAGATCATTCTGCAGTGTCTTCCTACCCTTGAGCAGATTAATACTCCAGCTCAATTTAGTGTCTTGCTATGGGTGCACTCAATCCCCTCATCCAAATCATTGATAAAGGTGTTAAACAGAACTGGCCCCAATGCCAAGCCCTGAGTGATACTGCTTGTGACCAGCCACCAACTTGATGTAACTCTGTTTACTACAACCCTTTTGGCCTGGCCATCCAGCAAAGACTACATCTGTCTATGCCATGGTATGCAAGTTTCTCAAGGAGAATGCTGTGGGAGACAGTGTCAAAGGTGTCCAGGTAGACAGCATCCACAGACTTCCCCTCATCCACTAGGTGTATCACCTGGTCATAGAAGGATTTCAGGTTGGTCAAGCAGGACCTGCTTTTAATGAAGCCATGATAGCTGAGCCTGATCCCACAATTATCCCTCACTTTCTTCTGCTTTTCTTCTGATTTCTGGTCATAATTTTCCCCATCTGATAAAGCAATAGTTTTGTCTTTAACAACAGAATTGATGCAGAAGTTATAGCTGATTATGCATGTATAAGTAGGGTTCCTACTTTAGCCACAAAATTTCATTTTGCTGTATTTAAACATGAACTCCTTTTTGAAGCTTGATAGAGTTGTTGTTCTGTTTAGGGATGTTACAGAACTAATTGCTTACCATGATTAATGTATGACTTCATTTCTGTTAGAGCATGGAGCTCCTTCCGTTTTGTGATGAATGAACAGCGTGAGAGAGGAGAAACACAGTGGAAATTAGAACACTGTCATTCATTTTAGGTTACAATGTCTTGACAACACGACTTGGTTGCAAAGTGAAAGATAGTAATTTTAAGACTAGACAGTCTGACTATACTGAGGATAATTGCTGTATATTGCTAGAACAGTAACTTATTAGCTTGCAAGCTTAGAGAACTGGTGTGCTTGAAAAGCCAATAGCTTTGCCTTAAGTGAAGTGGACTTCATTTATATATTCTTCATTCTTCAAATACATATTTATGTATACAAATATATAAATGAGATTAGATATTGCACTGAAATCTAAAGGTAAACAAGCACAGGGAAGGAAGAATAGGTACAGTGCTAAGGGACACAGTTTAGCACCAGACTTAGTAGATAAATAATGTTTGGACTTGATGATCTTATAATTCTGTGTTTCAAAAGTCCAAAAAGTAAATGTGCATGACTGTTTGTTTGTACAGCTTATTACTAATCAGACCAAGGGCCTGTCACAATTCCCGCCCCCAACTAAATTTCCTGGGTTCTGGATAGATAGTTGAACTCCATTATCTTGAAATATTTGAAAGGTCTCTAGTAGATAATTGCTTTGGATATTATTTTTTCAAAAATCATCATTATGGTTACTATTGTGAATTATGCTTTTTATAGGAGAACTCGATTCTCTGTTTTAGTACTTATTTCTAAAATGAAAAATTGGAACTGCAAATCAAACTCACCTGTGAGCTAATTATTATAAAAGAGTTTACATGTTTACTGAACATCAAATTTAAAATGTGCCTAGATTTTGTGAAAATTGTTGAAAATAGCTACTGAAGGGAAGGCATCGATAAATTTTCTGGTTTTAACATGGTGTTGATTTGATGGATTCAGAATATATTTGCGCTTCAGCCTTGTGGTTTTGGATGAATTTTTCCTGTCTGTCAGATGAGATATCAGAAAAGTTCTTCACAGATAACTGAATGATAATGAATTGTAACAGTTCTCTGAATTTCATGCTAAAAGTGGCAGAATAGTTAAATACCAATGAAAATGCTTTCAACAGCCTTGCCAAGTGATAAATGTTAACAGTGACCAGATTATATAGAACTATTGCTTTTTAATTAGCTTTCAAGGTAAAACTGGATATTTTGGTTTGAATGAGAGAAGATAACAAACAAATTACTAATGTTTTCCTATCAATGCCAGTAGTTAAACACATTTTGGAAAAGTGTATCTTTCTGTGCTGTGTGGAAAGGTTTTAAGTGATACAATCAGGAATAAGTTTGGTATAACTATAGTTTGTCTTTGCCTTACTATTAAAAGTAACAGTTTAGAAGCTGTGAATCCTGTCAGTCAAATCCTGTTCTAAGTTTATATCTGTTAGTCTAAACGTATTCATCAATTAACATGTAGAAAATACCTTTCCTGTTCATCTCTGTATCAAATGAAAAGAGAGATGTTCCTGGAAGGGTAGTTCTGGAGAAATGCTTCATTTGTGTGCTTTGACTAGAGAAAGAGCTGAAGTTCTGCTTGACTTGTTTCTAAAACCCAACACAACAAAACCAAATTAAAATTTAAAAATAAGTGTCATGGGTTAAGTTGAATATTTGTTGCTGTTACTGAAAACCATCCTGCCTCGTGCCTGCATCAAAATGAAAGTGCTGGCTGGATCAAAGTATTATGGGGCTTGAAGTTCAGATTGTAACATGAGAGGCTTCCTGTTCTGGTTGCTGCCTTTGGGTTCCAGATTTTGGGTGTTGGCTTTTTCCTGTGGGAATGGTGGTGAGACGGGTGGGAGTGGGGTAGCACGCTGGTTTTCTTTTGTGCTGTTGCTTTTTTTTCCTGCATTTTGCTGCATTTTTTTCTGCAACTAGGCTAAGCTCATTTATATTAAACTCCTATTTCACTCTCTTTATCTCAGCCTGGAGGTTTTTCATGTGTGCTACTTTTCCTTCACTTCTGCATTGGGGGAAACAGAAAGGTTAACCCATTCTTAGGGTTTAACCTATTAAAATAATTTATAGGAAAAGCATGCAAGATTGTAAAAAACTCTTAAGACAGGCTATTATTTAGAAGAGTGCTACTTAACTAAAATTATCTTTCATAGAGTAAGAATACACATATCTATCATGTTGTTTTTTTTACCCTATCATAGCTGTATGTAATCATGCCCTGAATAAAAAAAATCTTCACTGCTCCCCAAGTTCTTAAAGACACCTGAAATGAGGAGAGTGGGATGGGGAATGAAATAATAGTCTTAACATGCTTTTGGCAAGACAAGTAATTCTTCATCCTTTTTGGTGGTCAGGTGAGCCAAGATGGGAAGTCACTGCTTGACAAACTTCAGAGACCTTTGACTCCTGGGAGTTCCGATTCTCTCACTGCTTCTGCCAACTACTCAAAAGCAGTTCACCATGTTCTGGATGTCATCCACGAAGTACTACACCACCAGCGCCAGCTGGAAAATATTTGGCAGCATCGAAAGGTCCGCTTGCACCAGCGGCTTCAACTGTGTGTTTTTCAACAGGATGTTCAACAGGTGGGTTTTATTTCACATTGTCCAAGTACAAGCCTTTGTACTTTGTCTGCCTGTGATTTGAAGCTGGTTACATTGACAGGTGGGTTTTGGTTGCTAAACCCCATGTTCTTGCACTCAGCAATTCAGTAGGGCATAGGATTGATTCCAAGTTCTGTGTGTTATCAGAGAATGTTGGCTGTTACAGATAGAAAATATATTTCTATGTTAGCCATACATTTTTTTTAAAAAGGTAATTTACTTATTTACTTTAAATCAGGGTGAAAAGTAGCTGTTTTTTAAACCTCTACTGGAAGCTGATGCATTCTAGATAAAATTCTGAACTTGAAGCATTAGAAAGACTTGTAGGAGTTTAAGTTTTAAAAATTCAGTGTTAACTCTGACATTTTTAGTTTCAATTCCTCAGCAATACTTAACTGACTTAATCATGTTTCTTTAAAACCTTAGAGTAGTATAAGTAAAGAGGTATTAAAAGTGTGATAGGATTGTTTACTGACAGTGATGCTGGTTTTGAATGAATGATTATTAGATGCCATAGGTTTATTCAATAAAATGATGGATGTGAACAGTTGGGAGTGAAATAACTGTTTCTATCATGACACTTAGTTCAGGCAGATGGTGGAGAAAGGGAGAAATTTGGTTAGCTCAAATCTCTTCTATCCACAATGCCTATCTCTTTGTGTAAATTAAGGAACTTAAACAATTGAGCAGTAAACTGTGTGAAATTTTAAAAACTTTTTTACTTACTTTTTGTGGCAAAAAAAGGCACATATTGAACGGCATTCAGTTATTCAACTTCTCTCAGCATTCAAATGTGATAGAGAATGCAGAAAAGGATGAAAAAAAATGTTAGCTGACAAAAAAGTAAAGGAAAGCATGGTCTGTTATGAACAGTCAGGAAGTGCATAGGGAGACAAACCAAAAACACTATTAGGCCATTGTTGATTACCACACAAATACTAGCTGTTCAGGAGTGTCCAGTGATGATAGCTGTGTGGGTAGTCTGTGAAGGACACCTCTAGAAACTGATGAGGCATAGTTCCCAAATGAATTCCCTCTTACACTTAAAAATGGTTTCATAAAGAATCTTCAAAAGCTGAAATTAACACAGTGGTTTGCTTCTTATAGAGAAAAATGTAAGGTCCTCTCTGTGGTAGCCTGGTGCCAACATGTATAGATCGGCTTCTGGAATTTTTTCTTTTACTTTGAATTCAATTCAAGTTAAGACTGACTTAGGCAACCTAGGCCAAGTGATCTCAGGTTATTTGGCAGCTAAATAATTTGAACTTCAGGTGTGTAGGCCAGGCTGCAGGCAGGTTATTTCCTGGGGAAAGATATTCATGAAATGCTACAGAGAATCTTTTTGTGGCATTACTACTGTCGTTATTATCTTGGGAGTTCATAAGATGCTTGTAGGAAATTCTGGTTTTCTGCTCCTTCCTAAATCATCATTCTCAGAGTGAAGGAATTAGCCCTTAGAACAACTGCTTTGTTCTTTGAAATTGGCAAATAATTTTTCGTGAGACTCAAGTCATTGTAGAGTCAACTCCAGGTTCTTCATCAAGAAGATGGATTTTTGTTCTGTCAGCCCTTGGAACTGACATATGTAACATCAAATAGTCTCGGGTTTGAAAACCACAAAGATGACAGCTTTGTCTATGTTTAAAGCTGCCAGTATCAAGAATGTGTTATCCAGATTATGCATGAGGATTGTGAGTGTACTAGAAGCTTTTAGTATGAGCCAACTGGCTCAAGAGTGTTAATCCATCTAGGCTTGTTATTCAGTACATACCTTACCTACTGCTCAAAGAAAATATATTTGTCTCTATAAATTATAGCACATCTGCAGCTTGAAATGTGAAAACCCATTGCAGTCTTAAACTGAACAGAATTCTGAGTGTGACATTAGAAGCAGCATGCCAGGAAATTTAGTTCCCCATTAGTTTGTATATTAACACAAAAAAGTGGGTGTTTATTTTAATTAAAACAAGCAAACAAAAAAATTTGGCTATTGCACCCAGTTGTTGAAAATAGACTGCTAAGAAAAGTATAATTTTATGCTTAAAAATGAACAAGCTTACCAAGTAGAAAATATATGCCAGCCTTTCAGCTAATGAAATGAGTTGGCTTTGATGATTTTGACATGAAGCAATATAACACATGCAATAGAATGGTAGAGTTTTGTGCTGTTAGGCCATGAAAGGTCAAAATGGAGTGTAAAGATATTGTTTATGGTAAAGTGATGCTTCTCACTCATATAATGAAAGCTTTGCTGCCTGAAAAACTTCATGGCTTGCAAGCTACACATTAGTAAAACTTAGTAGTATTTGTTTTGTTCTGGTTTTGGTTTGTTTCTTTTTTGAAACATGCATTTACTGGGTCTTACTGATCTTGGATGTCTTCACTATTCGTTGTGGATAAATGTGTTGCTACTCCTTTCTTGACCTCTCTGCCTCAAAGAACCTTGAGTATTTTGTATTTTGTAGCAACAGTCACTTGTTGCAGCCTGGGCAGGCTGAAGTGTGCTTGCAACTTGCTCAGCATCAATGTAATACTGATTTCACTAGGTAATTACCTCGTGGCTTTTGAAGGTGGTTCCAGTGTAAAATAGTTCTTTTGGGGGAGAGAGTATTTTCATATTTTAACTGTCCAAAGACTAGAAATGCAGAGATTGCCCCTTGTCCTTCTGTCAGCACCAGGTAAATGGTGGAGATCAGAAAAGTGACTGTGTACAAAGTAGTTGAGGGGTGGGGTTTAAGAACTTGCTAGTAACATGGGATATGGTGATGGAAGTGAGGACACTGAATCTATGAAAGATCAGATTTTTTTCTTTCTGCACACAACATATGCAAAATGTATTTTACAGCCACGAGCAATGAATTTGTCAAAATGAAGCTATCTTTCTGTAGCTTTTTCTTCTATCATATATTCATTATTGGTGTTAGAGCAATAAACATTTTTCTAGATCTTATATTGAGCATAAAGATGGTTCTGCTGAGACTGCACTTAGAGCTTAACTTCATTGTTAAATCAGCTTGGTGCAGTGGAGGATAGTATTATTCACCTTTTCACTGAAGGATTGAGTCTGTTAAGCTTGTAAGAATAACTTGTGTGTTACTGAACTACTGGAGTGAAATCCATGTGCTTTCGGTATTAGCAGAACAGTCCTTAGTGGGTTGGTATGATGGTTTATTTAACCCTTAGCTCCAGGAAGAGGAAGAAAATGAATCAAGATTGCTAAATGATTGTTATCAGTGCTAGCTAATGGTTTTTTCCTTTTATTTAAGTGGTATACAAAAGCTCTCACTTGACAAGCAAGAGTATGTCTAAATTTTCACTCTGTTGTTACATACTGTGAACCAAATAAAGAGGGCTTCCTCAGTTTTGTTAAGAATCAAGAAGGTTAAGTACTAATAAGGCTTGTATTTTTACTAATTTCACTTAAAGGCAGCAATGTTTCTCTAGCTGACTGGTCTGTGTCATGATCTGTATACTGAATTAGTATGACAGTTTCTTCCCTTGAGAAGCTACTGAGCATTATTTGGAGCAAAAATCATTCTTCATTCTTCATTCTCTCTGGGCTCTTTTCTGCTTTTCATCCTGTTCTTTATGGACAGATTTTGCTGTTTGTTTCATTTATTACCTTACAACTTTTAATAGACTCCAGAGTCCAATCTAATTCTTTCATGCAAAGGTGCATCTTTTTAGCTCTTTATAAATGAGAAAAGCAGAGTAGTCTCCTGAAACTCGTCAAAAGCATGGGTAATATAAACTTTACAGATAACTGAGGCCATATCTGGTTCTTCACTCTACTTTCCCTGACTAGTCCTTTCTCTTGAAAGAAACAAATGAAAACCTAACTTGACCTAAAACAGTAATATTCTTTTGGCAATAGTTACTAGGAAAAACAAACATTGCATAACTTGAAAAAAGGAGACTTAGTTAAGTGTTGGTGATTTGAGATGCCTGTATTATATGGTCTTACGGGTTTGCTTGTTGTTTTGAAGATGTCCAGTTGGAGAGTTTGCAAACCAAGAAAGATTATTGTGGTCAAGATAAATTACATTGGAGTTTTCTGCTAAAGAAAATATGGATGTATTTTATGGGAATAGTATTTGGGATTGTTCGTGTATTGAGTGTAGTCATGAGGGATGTTGCAAGAATGGTTCTTACCTTTTTGGAAGCAAAAAAAGAAAATAATTTCCAAAAATCTTTAATGACACTGTCAAATGCTCTCAGTACAGAAAAAAGGGGGAAAAGCACTGACTGAACTTCAGAAACCAGATTAAAGGATGCTAGTAGATAAGGAGAGATAAAGGACAGGTTTCTGATAGGTATATTCAAGGTGAAACAAAATTATCAGGTTTTCAGGAACAAATTATCACTGGAGAGAAATATTAGATAAAGTATCCCAGACCACTACCATTGAAGTGGTTAGCTGACTGCTTATATGCAGTTGTCTTTAATTCTGAACAGCATTCTAGAACCTCTGGGTATCTTCCAAAGAATTATATACTATATGCATTGTAGCTTATGACTTAATTGAAATATGGCTAGGATTTATTAGTTTGGAGAGAGACCAGATATTTTTGTTCATTCACTCATCAGAAACTTAGTACATGTGCAGTAATCCTTTGTGTTAACTGTCAGGAACTAATTGCATGTACAGTATTTGCTATTTATAAAGATGTCAGCCCAGTCATTGTAGTAGAATTTTTAATGTCCTTAAAATGTCTTTCATTCCTCATTTTTTCAGCTATCAAATTTGTAATACACAAATACATCTATCTGATGTTTTGAGGAGATAATGCTTCAGAATTTGCACAAAATCCTTCACACGCTCTGAATACAGATGTTATTCTTCTCCTAATGATTTCAGTTTTATTGTGGTAGTTAAACATTCTACTATTGAATATTTCTTCTTGACTTCATAATATATAGTAGGAGAAGTGACTTCTTACCTAAAATAAAACTTCACTGTGCTATTCACCAGCATTGTTGGACAACGTGCAAACTCCATTAGTGCTACATTACAGAAAATTGTCAGATGGAGGCATAAATGGATTACAGAGACACCTTCACAAGGGGTCTAGTCACTTGGATCAGATTACTCTCAAATTGATGAATGTGCGGAAATGGGGTTGTTCTTGGTAGGGTTCAAAATAAACATGCAATCCTAAGTCATTCAGTTCAGCTATCTTGAGCTAGTTGTTTCTTTGAGAAAAGATAATGAGATGTAATTAATGTCGTTCAATAGCAATACTGTGTTTTAATCCAGCAGTACAGTTTCTTATGAGCAGTTCATTTACACCTTCTTACTTTCTTAACAGATGAATTTTTATTCCAACATTCAATACATCCACTGAGTTTCTGTGTGTCTCTTTGGTACTGCAGGTGTTGGATTGGATTGAAAACCATGGTGAAGCTTTTCTTAGCAAACATACTGGAGTGGGAAAATCCCTTCATCGAGCCAGAGCTTTGCAAAAACGTCATGAAGACTTTGAAGAGGTTGCACAGGTAAAAATGTTGCATGAAGGATGGTACACTTGTCATGGAAATATATGAAAAATTACTGCTGTGGCACTGAATGGCTGGGCAGAGGGAGCTCCACAACAAAAAAAAGCAGTTGCAAGAGTGGGCCGTTTCATTTATTTTTTCCTTTTCACTCCATCTTCAATAAGAAAAGTTCCAATTTCCCCAATCTCACAGTGAGTGGTTGTCTTGGAGCCCAACAGAGCTGCTACTGTAATTATTTATTATGATGATTTTTAAAGACATACTTTGAAACACTGAGTCACAGAAGAATGAGAACTTTCCTTTCAAAATAACTTAATTTCATGCGATTCTAAGATTTAAACTTTTGTGCAACATGTAAGAGAGGGTGGAGATTAATTGAAAACCCTGTTTCCTGACTTAAAGCTTGGGAAGCTCCCAAATCCTCACAACAGTCTGGTGGGGAGGGAAAGAGGAGTCTCATAAGGAGCCAAGTGAGCTGACAAACTGGCCAACCTGGCTTTGGATTTTATAAAACTGAGTTTGTTTATTCCCTGAATTTGTTTATTCCCTCCATTTTGAATTGCAGGTACCAATCCTTTTTCCATAGGAAGACTCCAGTATTGGCCTTAAGTGGAGCTCATGATAGAATTTCAAAACACAGTTTTCTGTGAAAAAGATTTGTGCCAAAAATATAGACATATAAGGAATACAGGGAGCATAACAAGAGGAAGTTGGTTTTGGTGGTAGCCTTGAAAAAGGGGTGTGAGGTGGATACAGTGCATGAGAAGCCCAGGCTAGAATCCTCTCCTTTAGCAGCAGGTACAGTCTTAGCGATTGGTAAGAGTCAACATCTCTCAAGATTTTAATCAAGAAGAAATTCACTAAGGTAGGATTGATACAGTAGTTCTTCAGTTGAAACAGAAGAAATTACTAGAAAATTCTGAGGTGATATGCAGGAGCCTAACAGTGACAGCTACACTGGCAGATGCATCAGAAGTGTGTTTGCAAATTGCCTGTTTAATGGATAATTACAGTCTTAGTAAAATATAAACATGGTCTTACAGCACACTCCAGTGACTTGAAAAAATAGCATCAGAAAGCTTCCTTAATACTGATTTCCTATAAAATTATCCAGAGTAATGTGTTGTTAGTTTTGTATATGCATATGCTGGATTTTCCATATGCATGCCTAATACTTAATTTTGAGTAAAATCTGTAATATTTTCCTTGTGGAAATACTTATTTTTTCTGGTCCAGACAAGCAGGATTCTATTTTGGTAAGACACTTAAGAAAACCTGGATGATCTCATACTTAATACTGTGTTATTTGAGCAAAGAAGAAAAAAATGTTTGAGTAACGGAAGGAGATGAAGTGTGTAGAGCTGTTAATGGGATATGAAGTCTTAAAAAAGCATCTTGTTAATTTTGCATTATACTTTAAAGTAGAACATTGTAAAGTAAATGCTGAGCAAAACCCTCCTAAAATGTAATGTTACTAAAGTTTAAAATTATCTCTTCAGAGTGGAATTACTGAAAACTTACATGGGTGAAAGAACTTAAATATACTACAGGGGTCTATCTTCCACTGACAAAACGATGGACAGAATGATCTAATACATTGTGGGTTTTTTCATCTGTGATTCTTGAATTGGTAGTGACTGCCAAGAGAGGCACACCCTTCGAGTTGTTCCTCTTACTTGCTCTAAAGCTAAATGAAAGCAGTCCCCCCAAAACATTTCTGTTGCTGGTGTTATAAGAAAGATTATATTCATGTGTAAGACAGCAATCTGTAGTCCTTGTTAAAGCATGAATAACATTGAACTGATTTATTCCCTACCTGCATTTCTGATTGGTCCAGATCCTTGCTGTATTTTAATTTTGGGATGGGTTTTTTTGTTGTGCTGTTCTGTTGCCTTTTCTTTCTTTCTTTTTTTTTTTTTTAGTGGGACTCGGTTCATAATCAGACATTTTCAGTCAGCTCTAGTCAGAAGTTGAGAGGAAGCAGTGTCAAGTGAGCTTTCAGTGGCATGGCAATGTTTTAACAAATGCAGGGAACCAATGGTAATATAAAAAATGTTCCTGATAGAAGGCTGACTTCTGATTCTGAAGGGAGTGAATATTATTTTTTCTTTCTTACTTTCTGCTTCCTCCTACTATTTTTAATGTGATTGAGATGCCCATTCCTCAGTAGTATTCAAATAGATGTTAAAATGAGGTTTGTGTTGAATAAAAAAGATAATTCCAGAGTCAGTGGGCCGGGGGCTCACAAATCATTCACTTATTTTTGTGAAACAAAGGCTTGTTTCTCTTTATTGGGCACTTTGTTACCACTGCAGAACACTAGATAGTCAAAGCTCATCCAACTAATAATAAATTCTGATATATTGACATGTGTGCTTACGCATACACACCTTTACTTGTAGCAACTATTGTAAAATTGTGTTGCTCTTTTTTTGTGAAGCCTGTCCAGATCACTTTCTATTTACGTTTTTTTTCACCCCTTTCTGTTTTTAAACCTCTCTTCATGATCATCTTTGTATCCATGTGAGACCATTAATCCAAGTGTCATGACTCCATAGTTTTACATAAGCGATTGACTTCTGGGTATGGATTTTCAGCTTAGAAGTACTAGATGCAGATCAATAGTATGATTATACTTTCCCATGCCTTTTTGTATAAAATTCTAAATCATCTTATTCTATTTTCTACTATGATTGATACTTGTTTTATGACAGTAGTCTATGGGCAAAAAAAGTAAGAAATTTATATTTAATTATTGGGATCTTTTTCCACAGGTAAGTTCTTTTCTCCATGTGTAGATTGCATCTGAATTTAGAATTTGGCCTATGAATGGCTGTAATAGGTGCAACTGAAGGTCTGAGTCTTAAAGCATCTTGTGGCTGTCACCAGATGCATAAAGAAAAGTTACCTTTACTCTCTTAGTTATCTGGGCCTATTTGATGTCTGGAACTAAAAGGTGCATCAGACTAGTGTGTTTTATAGTCACTGATGGTCTTTTGTTATCTTAGACTAGATACTTTTGGTTTTTTGGAATGTGTGCCAGATCCTGTAGCAATGACTTAGGCAGTTATTATCTACCGAGGTAAATATTTATAATATATTTCAACTCTACTTAGAAGAGAAATATTAGTCCTAAGACATGTATCTTCTGTTAAGGT
This sequence comes from Picus viridis, assembly GCA_033816785.1. Classification (NCBI taxonomy): domain Eukaryota; kingdom Metazoa; phylum Chordata; class Aves; order Piciformes; family Picidae; genus Picus; species Picus viridis. The sequence goes on from CM066575.1 coordinate 26,662,059, forward strand.
TTGAGAATTGCAGCTCCTTTGGAAGCAGCATTTATGTTGTGATCATGTCTATGTACACGCATTTCACCATTCACTTTACAAAAAGAGAAGTTTGGTATGCCTGGGTCTGTGTTACATAATAGATACTCCTGGAATTCATAAACAATGCTCCTCATGTGAGATAAAGTTTTCATTAAAATGGAAAACTTCTGTTTCGGCCATCTGAAGCTGGGTGGGGCTCTCTGAGTTGATGAAGTAGCTGTTGTTCAGGAAGAGTGCCTTAAGGCTTTTCAGCCTTGCCCCTTGAACATGTGAGCTGTGGAAAGCACTGACTCACAGATTACAGTGTGTTATGGGCTACCATGGCCTAGGTCAGTGATCTGGAGCATTGAGTAGTGCACTCCCAACTGAAAAGGGTAGGCTTATGTTAGTCCCTGCAGGCTTTTCCAGAGAAACTGGGGAGCAGTTCTCTACCTCTGCATGCAGTAAAAAAGCTGAAGATTAAGGAAGGGCTGAAAATGAGTATAATCAAAATAAAGGAGTATCATGGGTTTAATTCCTTACACAAATAGATTTTAAAAATGAAGGGGGACCCCCTCCAAATGTATGAAAACTGTACCAGGTCATGTAATTTGCCTTGGGCTTCTCAGGTAATCTGAGACCTTGAATGAGAGCTCTTATTTTGTGCCCCTTAGTTGAGTTCTAGGGTTGGGCTTGGATTTAACTTTTGTGGATATTATAATCTAATTAGAGATGTGGTACAAAATGTATAACAAAGAAAAGCACATTTGCATAGGCTTAATTTATCTTGACAAGCAGGGGTTTTATCTCATATAATTGAGGCTGGGAGAAGATAGAAAGGAGGAGGAAGATGTGTTACTTCAGTAAGACTGGAGAAAAGTTTTCCAGCTTCCTGCTTGATGTGTGGATTTGATGTTAAGCATCTCTACCAGCAGCTATAATTTTCTCATCTCTAATAATATACATTTGAAAAGTCTTCTGGCCATGACTGTAGTGATTTTTCCAGTGTTGAAATAGACCAGTTTCCAAGTAACTACACATTTGGGCTGATCTTTATTGTAGTTCCCTAGTTGTGAATATAAAAAACTAATTCAAAGAAGAATAAATAGGCTCCCAAATTCTGGATTGAGGAGACTTTTTAATAGACATAAATGATGAGCTAAGAAATCAATTTATTCACAGTTAAATGAAAAAGCATCTAGAAAGTCTTTAGTAAGATTATATTCTACTACTTTAAAAAAAAAAGAAGCAAAACACATTCCAAGGGCCTTTTAGTCCTTTTGTTTTCATTAGTGGAGTGGCTTTAAAATATCCTGACTGAATTTTCTTTCACTTAGTCCTGTGAAACCAACTTATTTCTCTACAGAACACGTATACCAATGCAGATAAGCTCCTAGAAGCAGCTGAACAGCTTGCTCAAACTGGGGAATGTGACCCGGAGGAAATTTATCAAGCTGCCCATCAACTGGAAGACCGGATACAGGATTTTGTTAGGCGTGTGGAGCAGCGCAAGATCCTGCTGGATATGTCTGTGTCCTTTCACACTCATGTTAAAGAGGTAAACCTGTTACTAAGCTGTGGTAATAAATATAAACTTTAAAACTGGTATTGTCCAATGTTACTTTCATTGTTAAAACCTTGTCATAGGAAGCCATGAAACCTCTATGGTGTGATGGGGTTTTGTTTGTAATTTGTGAATTGGGGGTGGAGTAGGTTGGTTGCTTCATTGGTGGATTTTAATTTTTATATATTTTTTTTTTTTTTTTACTTTCACAAGGAGCTTCTACTTCTGTCCTGCAAGTACACATACTTGTTCTGTCACAGGGAGGGAGGGAGGGCCAGAAGAGGGAGCTGATACAGCTAAAAGCAAGCATTGTGGGGAGAGATACTGTGTGCTTTTGGTGTGTTTTTTTTATTCAGCAAGCTCTGTCTCACTGAAGTTAACTTGAGTTGTCGGGCACATCATTAGGCTGACATGGTTCAGGAGACTGAAGTGCCTATTAGAAGCACAAGCCAACTTAAGGCAATCCTGCTGCACAGAAAGGCTAGAGCAAGAATAAGGACTTCAATTGGGACTTTTGGTTAAAGGTAGTGGCAAAATTCAACAACTGTAGATTACTTGTTTTCTGTTTAGACCTCATGTTAAATCTCTCTGCTCAAACCAGGTGAAAACATAAAAGGCTCCTGGGTTGCAGCATTTCAGATTATGTCTTACTTCCCTCCGCCCTCCATCAAGAAGTAGTCTGTTTGGTGGGGAAGCGTAGTATTCAAAGTTATTCAGTATAAGGATACTCAGCAACAATGTTATGAAGCATAACCTTGTAAAGGATAAGGATGGGAGGTTTTTGTATGTGAAACACGTTTTGCCCTTGGAACAGATGCATAAGGCAGTTGGTCTTTGAAGGAAGTCAGAACTGAATTTCTTTTTAGCTCTATACATGAGTTGTAAGCTCACCTATAAGTTTGTGTTTGTTTCAAAAAGCAGATCAATCTATGACACTTGTCAATATTCTCCCGGAACTTTGCTTGTTTAAACAAACACTGTCGCGAGCTATTACAGAGCTACATCTTTGTTTCATTTTTCTCAAGCACAGAGTGTTGTTCCATTGCTTGTTGTGAGGCTCAGAAGCAGTCAGTTACTGAAGTATGCCCTTTGTTTCTACGTATTGTTTTATTACCTGTTTTTCTTACCACCAAGAAGAGCAACTCAAATGGTATTTAAATGCATACAGTTTCTTGTAGTGATGAAAGATGGAGACTGTAAAAAGATTTGCAAGGAAAGGGATTAAAAAGAAAAATATCCCAGATGTGCTGGAATGTTGCCATTGCTCCCTTTAGATAATGTTTTATGGTTACAAAAAACTCAACCCAACACATATTCTGTATCTTTTACTTTTTATTTTTCAATGGATATTATTGTGACCCTTTAAGTGCATGCAGCTGTTTTTATGGCAGCTTCTCTGCAGCCTGGACTCCAGGGGAAACGTATTGTGGCTGATATACACATGCTGATGTTTTTTTGGTTTAGTTGTGTGACTGACCTTTACACCTAAAAAGCAAGGGAAACTGGAAAGAGGACTTATTTATGGAAGCAAGATTATCTTTTTGTTTATTTGCTTTCTACTGAAAATAATCAGATGCGTAAGGCAGGTGGTTCGTATTTAGTAACTTGTTCTTTGATTAAGATGCAAAGGAAATCACAAGCTGAAAGCTTTCTTGTGCTTTTTGAATTTGGATCTGTTTTCAAGACTATGTTGTTCACTATCATGTGTGGAGTTCTGAGAAGACATCACAAAGCAAACAGAAGATGAAAATGCCCTAAACCTGGAAGTCATCCATGCTTTGTTGGCAGAACTGCGTTTCTCCTGCATGATTCGGGAAGTTGCTGAATAAATTAGTGGATACATGTAGGCATGTATCCTTTCTGCTGTGTGGTGAAGAAATTAATGTGCACACTTAGCTAGTGAAGAGAGAAGTTCAAGGAATAGGGTAATAGGCTAGTTGGTGAACCAGAAAGGGATGCTTCAGTTGTTTAAAAAAAACCAAAACAAAACAACCCCGAAATACCCAAAGAAATCAGAACAAAACACTGCTAATGCATTTTGTTCTTCAGGTATTGGGGTGAACTTCCTTTTATCCTTTTTTGTGGTTTTTCTGGTCTGAAAAAGTACACATCAAGAATAAAAGCCCTGTTTGTGTGTGACAGTTTGGAGGGATCCAGAGAGCTGAGAAAAGATGGTCATTTGAGGTAGTGGTTGTTTTGGGGCTTTGAATAGTGGCTCAAATATCCATACAATCCCCTCCTTTTTTTTTTTTAAATTAGGAATTTTTGGTGTGTTATTTTCCACAGAAATACTTCCTGTTGTATGAATGCTTCTCATCTGATGAGAATAATCCAGTACTACCCCCTGTAGCTTTATACTTGACAGGTAATTTGCCCACTTTTCCCATCTCCACTGGGAAGTGTCAGTGCTGCGATGTCTGCACAGTACTGTTGCTCTTAGTACATCAACACAGTTTCTGCTTTCAGAAGCAGCATGCTTGCCACAAAATCAATAGATCCGCTTGACACATCCTGGAAGTTGCTTTACATATACCTGTGCAGAAAGCAGCTGTATAGTATGTGTGCAGCAGCTTGTTATAATGCACTTTGGAAATGCTGGCTATCTTTTAACATCTCCAGAAGTTCTGCAGCCAGGTGGTTATAAGCTGGTAGAGCACCCTGTGGCTTACAAAGATTGGAAAACAGAAATGAAGTTCTCTGACTCCTCACAGACGAACTGGAATAGGCAAAATTTCTCAGTGAGGAAAAAAAAAACACATATATTTAAGGAAGTCAGAAATACGATGTTCTGTAATGGTATCACCAATGCTTATTTTGCCTAAAGGTGATCCTAGAAAATCACTTGCTTTTTATATATATAAACTGCGATTCCATGTTGTTATTACTAATTTATAAGGTCGTGAATATTGATTTTTAATTCCCATGAAAACAGGGAGAAATTTCAATCTCTAAGCAAATGTTTTGAGTAAGTGATGTACCAAAGTTAAGCTGTGCACTGACAAGCATTAAAAATGTTTGGGACCCTAAATATCCCTGTCAGATTCTTTGCATTGAAAGCACTGGCAGGCTCCCAGCCTGAGGGTGGATAAAATACAACTGAACATACGAAACTCTTGACCATTGGAAGAGAGTGAAACCCTTATGGCTTTTGTGCCTTTTGGCATTAAATAATATGAGGAGGGACAATGCAAGAAAAAAACTGCACAGATGAAAAATACATTTCTTCAATAAGTAGCTATCAAAAATAGTTGTGTGCAAAGCATAGGAGCAAGTGTGATGATAACTTTTGCAGTGAATTCTGTCACCAGGTAGAGATGCATAGGATTTTGGTGTGAATTTAAATTCTTCCATACACACATACAGACACACATGTGCACTCTCTCTCTGAAATGGCTTCTTCAGCATCTCTGAGTGGGAAGACTGAAGCCCTGGCCAAGCCAGGTGTTTGTAGTAGTACCTAAGTAGAGCAACAGATATTTTCCTAACCGGAGTCAAGTGTGGGAATACAGATTAGGCTGACTGTACGCAGAAGAGAATGATCTCTTTAGAGCCTGTTGGCTCTTTGCATGTAACCTGTTGTGTGTATTCTGACAAGTTGATTCTAAAACAGATTGGAGTGCTTTTTTTGTATAAACAGTATGCTTAATGGTGTTACTAGAAGATGTCTCTTCTGGTTTTTTGTCTTACTGAAACTAAAATTTGCACCAGAATAGACTGATGTTGAAACAAAGAAAAGGGAAGTGGAACTGGCTGAGATTTCATATACAAAACCTTGCTGTTCCAGAGCGAAAGTAATGACAAAGCAGTCTGTGGAAGCTATTGAAGGAAAGTGGCATTGTTTTGAGGGTGCCAGTGCATGGAAATGCTGAGGAGGCTTTGCTCTGGCCATAGTGCCGCTGATTGTTTCACATCAAGCTATGAGGCATGTTTTTGATTCAGAAAATCTTGTTGATAATGGTCTTGCTTTGTTTCACAACTCACTGCCAGAAATATGCCCTCCTTTGCATTATGACAGATGAAAGGGTGTCCATCCACACAGCCTGTCTTTTGTTTCATCCCAGGTAGACCCCAACTTGACAGACCAGCTTGTCTGGATTTGTCTCTAAGGGGTTACAGCTGGGCTGGCCATGAAGTGAGTGACAGATGCTCTATTAACCTCTCTCCCTTCCCAAAGAGAAAGTGAAAGGGAAAAAGGGAGGGAGACATTAACTGGAAAAGAAAACTAAAACAGCTTTAATGAAAATAATACTAACAACAATAACATGAAATATATACAAACCCAATATTGAACCCAGCCCCTCGATGGCAGTTACATTGCTGTCACCTCTAATGCTTTGGACAAGCATTGGGGAAGTCCCAGGCTGGACTCACTGGCAGACATGAAACCATATTCAGGAACTCAGGGTTTGGGGTCAATGGCAGACTGGACAGAGTCCTTCTCAGACACCAGCCATTGAAGAAGAGGCTTGACCCTTGCAGACCCTCAGATTATCATCTAGTACACAAGATTTAGCAATGACCTTGGTCTGCGACAGAAGATTTAGTAATGACTTTGGTCTGCATACCAATCCTTGGTACTAATTATAAACATCGAACCTTACCACTACTAGAAGCAGACACTGTCCATGAAAACATGTTGTTAATTTCAAAAAGTGCCATTATTTAGAAGAGACCATGCTGAAAACTAGGATCACTGAACAGAGTTAATTCTGTTCTAATGCCAACCAGAACACTGTCACTCCTGAGAATTTGAGTCTATGTCGGTGGTCTACACATTAAATTTGAATGTCATAAGACTGCTCTCTCCTCTGCATGTCCTTTGCACACAGCTGAGCAGCTTGTGGATGACCTCATTGTTATGTGTGAAGACTCCTTGCTTGGGCTTTTGTGCATCTTTAATTAATTATTTTTATAGCACAGCAATGCTCAATGTGATGGATCTGGCAAATTATAGTAAGTGCAGTCTCTGGTCAGTACTCTGGTATGCTGGCCATCGAGTCTGAAAGTTGATGAGGGCAGTTTTTAAATCTGAATAGAAGAAATGCATTCAGTGTCAGCACTTTGAAGTGTGTTGTGGGTTACTGATCTAGCAGAACTCCAGGGTGTTTAATGTCTTAGAATTTTTTCTTTATAAAAGAATTCAGGTTTTGTCTGCTACATGTTCTTACAGGGTTTACAAATTGGCGTGCACACATCAGTCACTTTTGATGTCCAGAAACACTTGTTGGGGGATACTATTGCAACATTTGGACCTGTACAACTAATAGCTTCTTCAACAGCTATGTCTGTGGTAATACACATGCCGCCACACTGTGATGGAGGGCAGGGGCAGAAAGAGAAATTGGTAATTTTTACATGCGGAAACCTTGTGCCTTTCTTTGTCCTATCCTGCTGAAAAGGCTGATGGCATATCCAAAAGCCATTATTATAAAAATTAAAAATAAAATAAATTATGGAAGTGTGATGGATACTTTACCCTAATAAAATCACTGTATGTGCTTAGAAATGTATTTACTCAAAAATAATTGTTCTCTGAATATATACACCAAAATGCAGTAAGGTTTTATTTAACTGCAGTCTTTCAGGAGATTGTGGGAATGGGACTTAAATGGATAGGGACCCATGATGGAAACACTGAAACTTCCAGGATGTTGCAGACAATTAAAATAATGCCATCTGAGTGACTAATGGCATGCTCCCAAGAACTTGGGAAAGAGGTAGTACAGGATGCAGGCTTATTCAAACAGATGTTTCTTAGTCTCTGTTATATTTAGATCCAAAAAATAAATAAATAAAATCTGCTGAGTGAAATATCTGCCTGTCAGCAATTCAGAATTTGATTTCCCTCTCCAATTTTAATTCTGATATGATGTGAAGAGCAGATGAAAAGAGCAGAAGAGCCTCCTTCTGTGACTGGATTGAGTTATTTATATGGTTATCTTACTGTACATTATAGCTGTCTTGCTGCTGGGTAAAGTTCTTACTGAGGTCACAGGACTTGGTAGTTTGTTTAGGGATCTTTGTGCTGCTTCTTTTACACAAACTAGGGGGAAAAAAGTCTGGAAGTTACTCAGAAGTTCACACTGAGAGAAACTTAACATTTGTTTAATGATGTGGAGTTTCCTCCCACTGAATTTTGTTGCCCAGATCTCTTTTACAAAATAATGAGTTACTTCAGAAATTCATTACACTATAAAATCTGTAGTTCTGCACTACTGAGCATGTATAGGTAAGCTCTAGTCTCTTTTTGTCCCCCTCTATTACCTGTCCAGTTTCTTTTGGTATTGCTGTGCAATCTTGTACTGCATTCATCCTTAGTTTTGTATCCAAAATCAAGATAATTTATGTAATTTCCAGTGCTTATTCTGGTTTTAGAGCTGTATATGAGCCAGATGGCTATTGCCACCCATTATTAGTTACTTTATTAATTGCATGAATTTCTGTCTTGCTTTAATAACTTGATAGTTTTGTTCATTTGTAGTAGCTTCATTCTAACTTCTGTGTATAAATACCAAGATTATTTTGAGGGGAAGCTGTTTGCAAGAAACTTACTTTGTGGAAAGTGCCAAAAGCTTATTTGGTAATCTGTTAGAGTAAGTTTTGCTTTGGAAGTGTCACAGAGCAGTAGTCACTTCAGAAATGGCTTAAATTGTTCCACTTTCAACAGCATATGAATCACAACTGGGCATGTAGTGCATACTGATCAATCTCCTTCTCTTCCTGCACATTTATAAAATGTTTGTCCAAAGCAGTGGGCAATTCAGCAAATGTGCTAGGGAAAGACAACGTAATTTGAGCATTTTGGTACCTTTGGGGCAAGATGCCATGCTTACAGTCAATCTAGTCGGCATAATGCTTCGCTGTGCTAGCACCCATGTCTTTCTGCTCTAGGCAGGTGGTGTTGCTTTGAACTGGCTACACAGAAGGAAAGGCCTGCGTATTCTGTGTAGGCTTGATTTCCAGCATCAAGGGTGAGCTTCAAGGGAACTGCTTGCACACACGCTACCTCACCAGCACAACATTGCTAAATTTGCTTGCTCCTGCCAGGTCCTCTCCACCCAGTTCTAGAAGCAGCTGAATTGTATGTGAAGAATTAAGAAATGCAGAGGTGAGGTGTCCTTTGTACAGGTTTGACACAACCCAGTTAGAAATTACATGTAACGAAAAAAGTTGAATTGGCTCTTAGACCTGTTTTGCGCTTCTGTACAGGGGCTTTTAAGAGAGCCAAGAGGCAACCTTGATATGGGCCAAGAGACTAAAAATTGCTTTAATCCCAGTTTGTCTACGATAAACATCTTAGAAAAGTGGGTGTTTTACAGATAGCATGTTTAGCCTGGAGTGTAGAGGTCTTCTAGCCAGCACTGAACGGTTGCACAGTTGCAAGCTGCACTGTTTGTATTTACACACCGACTCAGAAGGTCTCTAACTGGTGCTCTTTTATTACAGTTCAGACATAAACTTCATGTGCTAAGAGAGGAATAAAAGTATGTCCTTTGGGTATTGAAACCTGAGTAAATTTTCCAGGTTCTATTGTCAGACTATTTGCTCATAAGTTTCATTTGTCTCTAAGTGTGCATTTGGGGGGAAAAAAAAACTTTTGTATGCTTTAGGGGGTTATGTTGGAATGAATGTTGATGAGTGCGCTTGACCCACTTCTTAAGTCTTATTGATTTGCACTCCTTTTAATAAGCAAGACTGCTGTGGCTTGAGCTTGTGGTGTTTTTGGCTACGGAATTGCATTGGAATCTGTGACAGGCATTATCTTTGAATCATATGAGCAGTCAGAGAAACAGTCTGTATGAATAGGCAGTTCCATTTCTAGTGAGAATTATTAGGTCTTTTCCAACCTTATTGATTCTACAATTCTGTAAGAGAGTCTGGTTAAATGCGATGTCTTCCTAAGTGTGAAAACTTAACCTATAGCTTGATTAACTCAAAACCTACCTCAGGAGGTATGTAAAGCTCTAAAATACAAAACGTTTGGTTTTAAAATAAAGCTTCAAAGGAACTGATTTAAGAAGATCTAAAATCCTTAATTGATTTTTTTAATTTTAATATGTCTCCATTAGTAGTTAGGAAATCTTTGTGATTCTAACATGCTACAAACAGCAAAGAAACAAAGAAACCAACTTTTTCTTTCTTTTAAAATTAAGACAGTTTTGGTTGCTTACTGTGTGCTTGTTCACAGTGAACCTAATTAAAGTTAATAAAGTTTGTATTTTTGAGTTATATAAAGGCAGAGAGTAAAATGCAGTCAGAAGACCTTATTCTTTCAATCAAATAAGAGTTATTCACTCAGGATTAAGAACAAACTCTAATCCTTGTTCTTGGAATCACAGCATTTGGGATATGATAAAATAGAGAGGAGGCACCCAGTTTCAATGTTTCCTGTGAGAGCAGTTGTTTCACTGTGCTTTTAGCACTGCTCATAGAAGTGTTGCAGCCGTGCTTCCTGTCTTCAAGCAGTGTTTTTATCAGTTGCACAATAGACAGCTAATGGTTTGCTGATGAATAATATTCAGACAGAGCATAGGATCTAACAGTTTGCCTCCTAAAATTGGGGGTAAAGAACACAGAAGGGTTCAGGTGACCAGTAGTGTTAGCTAACTAGCATATACCTAGGGATTTTTGTGTCAAGTGTGGTTCATGGGCAGTTCTGAACAGATTATGTGCACATATTAAGTAGGGGGAAATGTTGAATTAACTAGTGGAATTACTTCTGATGATTTTTATTGTAACATTGTAAAAATGAAATCAAGAGTGTAAACACCATGGCTGTAGAAATCATAGTAGAAAAATAACTTGTTTGATTTATCTCTGTATTTTGGTTTTCAAAATGCCCTTTTCTTTTTCCTTTCTTTTGAAGGTCGCTGGAAAGTGTGGTGTTGTCTGTGTGCATGTGTCAGTATAAATTTGATGGTGGCTACAATACATCTCCCTTCCTTCCTTCCTTCCTTCCTTCCTTCTTTCTCTCAGAGAATGTTACCATAGCATTTCCCTCCCAGGGACTCTAGCACAGAGCTGCAGATGGGATTCTCGCTATGAACTCTGTGCTAGTCAATTGGATACGCTTAGTACTGTAGAAGGAAAATGGAAAAGAAGGGGTGACTTAGCAACACGGATAAAGCTTTCCTGGTATTTCTAAGAAGTTAAAACTTTATTTGAAACAAAGACACATTTTTATTAAATTGAGGATGGGATTTTTCTGTGAAGAGAAACAAATCCTGTTTCTTTCCCCCACCTCAGTCTGTTCTGCCCAGAGAGATTGATGTGAAATAGCGACTGTGATCCTGGGGCTTATATTTCTCTGTTTCCCCTCTTCTTTAGCTGTGGACATGGCTTGAAGAGCTACAGAAAGAACTGCTTGATGATGTCTATGCCGAGTCTGTGGAGGCTGTCCAAGACCTGATTAAACGTTTTGGTCAACAACAACAGACTACTCTGCAGGTTACAGTCAACGTCATAAAAGAAGGTGAAGATCTTATACAGCAACTAAGGTAAAGCAGTTTTTTATTTTAATATCTTCTGGTACATGTCTGGTATTCCGTGAAGTTCTCTTTTGAGGGTAGAAATGATGACCACACGATATGACTTATAAATAAAACTTGTAAATATTAAGACTACACTGATGTTTCGTGCTGTACTCATGGTCTCTAACCCTCTGTTTACAGGAAGCTCAGCTTAGAAACACTACCTTCACAAAAAGATTTTGTTTACGTAAGCTGCCTTTCTGTCTTTGTAGTCTGACATGCAGTGCTCCACAGCCTTTTGAGTTTTGAGCAGCAGCCTTTGTAGGGGGAGACATACTTGAAATTGTTTTGCAGACTGATAGGCAGTTTTTTTCATAGTAAAGACTGTAAGCTTGCAGCCCATTTCATTCACTAACAATCTAAATAAATTTGGGTCCAAGCTGTGGCAGTATGTGCCTTACTTGCTGCAGAAGCTGATATCGTATCTACATTTGCAGGTCCTGTACTAAAGTAAAAGATCAAGAAACAAAATTTTCATCCAGTTTTGCTTTTTTTTTTTGCATTGACAGGAAGGTTCAGTAGAGTAAATAGTTACTATATGTCACTTCCTTTTCACAATAAAAGATTTTGTCCCTGGTTTAAAATTTTATTCTGCCTGTGTACAGAATGTCCTTAAATGCTGAATTAGTCCAAAAAAAATGAAAGTAATCTTATTTTCTAATGCTTTCTCAAGTAATAAAATATAATTTAGACTTTTATTAATGAAGGTATACAAGCTTAGCTTTCATGTAATATGGCTTGCACTGACCATATCTAAAGTGGGCATAGATTTTGTGGTAATGAATGCTTTCCAAATTGTATGACTTTTTTTAATAATACTTCTTTCTTTTCTTTTTTGCCCCCACTTCTCTCTGTTTTGAATAGGGATTCTGCTATTTCTAGTAATAAGACCCCGCACAACAGCTCAATCAACCACATAGAGACAGTCCTGCAGCAACTGGATGAGGCACAATCTCAGATGGAGGAGCTCTTTCAAGAACGCAAGATCAAGCTTGAGCTGTTTCTGCAGCTCCGCATATTTGAAAGAGATGCAATAGATGTGAGTGTCTTCTCTTGGAGCTGCACTGCATGCACTTCTCTCATGTAGGGATGTTTATACTGAGATCGTTGTGTAGTTGCATTGGCATATTGTTCAAATGACTGAACTAAGGCTTTTGTCTTGTACGTGAAAGTGTCAGGAGACTGCAGAGCTGAGCTTTTTGATATTAACTCTAGCTCTTACTGGCTCCCAGTGCATTTCTGAGCACATCTTGTAAAGTCATAATGTACCAGTTGCTTCATCTGGGAAGTTTGGTTTGAATATCAAAATATCTCCTTCTAACTAGAATGCTTAACAGCTAGTGTGAATAAGACTTGCAAGATGGCCATCACAGAGACGTGGTGAGATGTCTCATGTGACTGGACTGCTGAAATCAGTGGCTACAAACTCTTCAGAAGGGATAAACAAGGAAGGAGCAGCAGGGGGTGGCCCTGTATGCCAGGGAGAGTTTTGATTGTCTGGAGCATAATGATGGTGACAGTAGGGTTGAGCGTCTATGGGTAAGCATCAGGGAGAAGGGCAACAAGGCAAATGTCGTGGTGGGAGTCTGTTACAGACCACACAACCAGGATGAAAAGACAAATAAAATACTCATCCTTAGTCATCTGGCAGAAGTGTCACAATCACTGTCCCTTGTTCTTGTGAGGAACTTCAACTTTCATGATGTGCACTATAAAAGCAGTACAGCAGAGAGAGAGCAGGAACAGAGGTTCTTGGATTGTGTGGAGGATAACTTCCTGACACAGCTAGTGATGGAGTCAACTAAGAAAGGCACCCTGCTGGCCCTGTTGTTTGCAGATAGGGAAGGACTTGTGCATGATGTAAAGGTTGAGGTCTGTCTTGGGCCCAGCGATCGTGAAATGATAGAGTTCTCAATTTTTGGAGAAGAGGGAGTCAGCAGAACTGTCACTATGATCTTCCATCGGGCAGACCTTGGCCTGTTTCAGAGACTGGTTGACAGAGTCCCTTGGGAGGCAGTCCTGAAGGACCAGGGAGTTCAGGAAGGCTGGACACTGTTCCAGAGGGAAGTCTTAAAGGCACAGGAACAGGCTGTCCCCAAGTGCTAAAAGACAAGCTGGTGGGGATGAAGGCCTGTCTAGCTGAAGAGAGAGATTTGGTTGCAGCATAGGGAGAAAATCTGTGGTTGTTGGAAGGAGCAGGCCACTCAGTAGGACTACAAAGATTTTTGTGGGTCCAGTTCTCTTTAATGTCTTTATCAATGATCTGGCAAGGGGATTGAGTGTCTCCTCAGTAAATTTGCAGATGGCACTAAGCTGGGAGAGAGCGTTGATCTGCTTGAGGGTGGGAAGGCTCTGCAGAGGGCCCTGGACGGGCTGAGGTTCAACAAGGCCAAGTGCCAGGTCCTGCACTTGTGTGACAAACCTATGTAATTCTATAGGCTTGGGGCTAAGTGGCTGGAAAGTTGCTCATGGGAGAAAGACCTGGGGATGCTGATCAACAGCCACCTGAATATGTGCCAGCAGTGTGCTCAGATGGCCAAGAAGGCCAGTGGCATCGTGGCCTGGATCAGGAATAGTGTCACAAGCAGCAACGGGGACATGATTGTCTCCCTGTGCTTAGCACTGGTGAGGCAACACCTTGAGTATTGTGTTCAGTTTTGGGACCCTCACTACAAGAGAGATACTGAGGTGCTGGTGCCAGTCTGGAGAAGGGCAATGAAGCTCATGAAGCATCTGGAGAACAAGCTTTATGGTCGGTGGCAGAGGGCTCAGGGGAGACCTTATCTCTCTCTACAGCTATCTGAAAGTGGGTTGGAGCAAGGTGGGGATCAGTCTTTTCTCCCATGTAACAAGTGATAGGACATGGCTTTGAGTTGCAGCAGGAAGGATTTAGATGGGATATTAGAAGAAACTTCTGTACTGAAAGGATTCTCAAACACTGGAATAGGCTCCCCTGGAAGGTGGTTGAATCTCCATTCCTGGAGGTGTTTAAAAGACACAAATTTGTGTTGCTCAGAGATGTTGTTTAGCCCCAGACTTGGTAGAGTTAGATACTGGTTGGACTTGGAGGTCTTTTTGAATGGAACAGGTTCTGTCATTCCGTAATTTTGGTACAAAGCCTCTAAGCTGCTGTTTCGTAGTAACACCCCTCTTTGCATTCTTTTCCAAGTCAGTTTTGCTTTTTTTCAGCTGGCAGCTACAAGTGATGGTTTTAATCTTTAGGGATGTTGCATTGACTATCTGGCTTTAAAAGAAAATAATATTCTTTTCTACCTCGAAAGCGATGCAAAACCAGTTGTAGAGCCACACCACTGCAAAACTTCAAGAAGTTGTGAGACTGTCCAAATTGTGGAGGAGGGTTACAACTTACCAGTTGGAAAATTTCTGTTTCTATACAGACACAAAACTCCACACAGAGCTCAGATTAATTGAATTCCATTATAAAGCCTCAACTAAATTCACACAACTTTTGTGAAACAACTAGTGCTGTACACAGTGACTGAAACCCAGTTAGTGCCTCACAAGGTTCAGAGTTACCCACTGAAAAATGATTGGTTTGAGTATGTAATGGCTTTATCTCAGGACTCTGGAAACTAGGAGTTACAGTGACACTTTATATCTCCTCACGTGTGTATAGTAAAAGCTGCAACTGTTGGTTAGGTATGGTTGGGGTATGGGCAAAGAGGCAGTTGGCAGAAGTCATAGCTTCTCAAGTGTTTTGTTCTTTTTTCATAAAATCAGGATGTCATTGCTGAAGTCTGGTTTAGCTAAGCAAGTTGTTAGGTGCAATGCAGAAATAGGCAGACAGTTCCTCGGTCTGTGCCCACAGAGGAAGTGAGAATGTGTGTGCTTTACAGTAGTAACTCTTCCTTTACAGACTAAGAAATGTCTGTATTTTGCAATTCACACTAGTTTGGAGGGTGCTTGCTACTTCAGTTATGTGAGAGTTGCTGTCTTGCCTGTGCAAGGGAAAGGTTTTGGCAGAATTGTGATTGTAATAATGAACCAGATGACTGGTGTACATGTAGGAACATGGAAGGTACCCCCTTCTGCAGGATTGTAAGCAATTTTGCAATCTTTGCAGAAGTAATATCCACTGCTTGATTTCTGTGCTGTGTGGAACAACTTCTATTGAGGAAAATTACAGCTGTGAGGTGCAAGGCACACAAATAAAAGTAATGGAAGAATCAGATTAAAAGTTTGCATGAAGTTCATGATTAAGGTGATTGCTTTCTGTGGCAGGTTACCTGGATTCTGCAGTAGCAGAAGGCTGGTTGCAGGAACCCTGCTTTGCAGATGTGTTCTGGTCCTTCGGTGCCATACCTCATCTGCACAGACAGTTTATATGGTGATGCCAGTAGGATTTTGCATTGGAAAGCTGCAAACCCTAAGTTGATAGGTGGTGCTTTTTCTAAAGCTGACACTTGGCATGCTTTTACGTTTTGGCATATAAAACATAAAGCAAAGTACCAACTACCTTTTTGCAGGAGTTGGTGTATTTTGGTTTTATGGATTAGAAACAAAAACTGTGCTGATTTAAGACTGTCAAAGAGTCCTCCAGGGAACAAAATGACCCTTGCTGCAGAGTATCTTCAGCAAGGTGTTGATTGCTTTACTGTCTCTGTACCTCTGTCTGCCTCCTTAGTGAAGCACGCTTCTCTTTTCTCTCTCCCTGAAGGCAGGCATCTGTTCAGAAACTTCTGGTAAGAAAATGCAGCGACTAATTCCAGGTCATTTGTTTGAAACCAGAGGCTTAACTGTAACATAATAATGAGGAGAAGCCAGATGCCAGCTAGAAACTTGCAGACTGTGTTTTGACCTCATCCTTTGTGGAGGATTTTGTATGACTGATCCAGTCAGTTAAGAGTTGGCTGTGGGGACAGTTCATTCAGGGGATCATGAGTGGCGGCAGTTTTTCTGGAAGAAACAGATAGTGTTTTTAGCTTTTCTTATTGCTTGCTAAGGTTAAATGGGACCCCTAGTGCTGCAGGATCATACTGTGCAGCTGTACCTCTGGGGACAGTGGTGAAATTTGGTGCCAGAGTAAGTCCTCTTCTTGTCTTCACTTTTCCCTTATTATTCACTGATAAAATATTGTAATTTTTTTAGTTGGTTTCTTGGTCTTCTGAAATTGCTGTAACTGCAGCACTGCCTCTGTTTTGCCTCTTGCTCTTGGCACCGAAATTTTGACCTTCTCTATCTTCTGTAGGCTTCTGAGTGCTATTGGTCATGATTGTTGTGAACTAAAAGCAAGGAGGAAAATAACATGTGTGAAATGTCCTTTGCTAGGGTCAGTAGTAGTATAAGGAAGATCTGTATGGACCTAGGTAGTAGGAAAGTAACACTGGTGGCAATGTCTGCAGCGTAGAATATGTCTCACCTATGTCTGTGCATTTTTGCTTGTCTAACTTAAATGCCTCAAGGCATGTAAGAGTCAGGTCTCTACACAAAGCATACCAAACACTTTCCAACTCGCAGGCTTATCTCAGCTCTATTTTTGGACCATACTTACAAGGTGCCTGTTAAGTCATACAGCTGAAAAGACAAGGATGTGAAGTGCTGGATCACAGGGACCCAGGTCTTTTCCCCATTCCCATTTTCCCTTTTTCCTCAAGACAACATTTTCCAGGTTGTGGTTAGCACTCACTTGATATAAGGAGTGCTAGTAAGACCATTTTCAGAAGAGACCTGTGGTTCTTTGTTTCTTTCCCATTCAGATGCCTTCTGTGTTACCCCTGCATTTTTTTGTCAGTGTTACCTTTAGAATTGTTAAAACCTTGGAATGTCAGGCAGCTTGGACTCTGTACTAGGAACTTCTCAAACACATACTATGGTAAGTAGTTACCCTGTGTTTATGCTGAGTTGTGGATTTCCTGAGAGCAATATTAATTTGTGATTGAGTTACTTTTTTAATATCTATTAGTAATTCCTTTTTGTTTTGTTTGTTTAAAGATAATTGTCTTTGATAAAACCTGACAGAGTAGAAGCCTACTCACTCTAAGTGTTGCTTGTAAAGCAGAACTTCAGGGGATGCAGTGAGGATTGTGGGCAGAGAGTGCATAATGCATGTTATTTTTGGTTTAATTCTGCCCTCAATGCATTTCAAATTTGCACAATGGGTGCAATGGCTGAAATAGATCAGCCACCTAATTACTGCTGAAACAAAATGTGAGGATTACTGTCCTTGAAAAGAACCTTGCTTGTGAAGTTCACTGATGTCATGTCTTTAGAATGAATGCAAGACCTCCTTCCTGGCACTCCTTCCTGGTCTTCTGAAGCGGGCAGGGAATGTCTTGCTCTTGTACAGACTGTTTCACACTGTGTTTAACTATGTATGGGCCATGGCCTTAACCTTGGGGTTGTACAAAGTTACAAGAGAAGAAGTTACAATTCTTACTGTTATTGTTCTTTGGAGGCAGCACTGCTGAAACCTCCTGACCGAGGTGACACACAGTGTTCGCCACTTAAAAGTACTTGTCACTCCTATCAGATTCTGTGAATCTCAGAACAGTCTGAGATCATAGTGACTACTGTTTCATTATTATAAAAATACTAACACCTACCCTCAGCAAAGTCCTATTGTGAGCTCATTGCGTTTATTAGTTTATTTCCACTCAATTTACCAGAAAGAGAGGTAAGGTTTGGGCATCTGTTGTGAAGGAAGAAGGGCTGGCTTTGCTTTGGCTGGCTATGCAGTGGCATAAATGCGTTATGTTAAATATCCACTTTGTAATGGTGTTTAGAAGGATGATGAAAGATGATGTTTTGATGTCAGCATTTCACAACCTTTAATGCTCAGATTTCTCAGTTTCACCAAGTCTTAACTACAATTATTTCTTGAAGATAACTTATACTGTTAACTGAACTGGATGAAAATAAGATGGTATACCCGATTTGTGAGAACTCTCATAGTGAGGCAGGTGGTTCAAGGAAACAAATGTAAGATGAACTCCACTGCTTTTAGTAAAAAATGAGCAATGAGTTTTGAAGATGAGATAGGAAGAGCAGGTCTGAGGAGGAGCAGAAAAGTAGCTGGAAGTGAGCAGTTTCTCAGGCTGGGCTGTCTGGTCTGTCAGTAAGATTTAAAGTGCTAGAAACATTTTAGGTCAATTAAAAGAAGAAGAAGAGTGGAGAGCGATGAATGAAACACATTGGGCGGTAACAAGGTAAAAGGGAAATAAAAGCAAATTGTGAAGGATTTTCTGGGAGAAGACTGTGGTTTTTTAGAGGGGAAATCACTCAGCATGCATAGTGTGTGATGTTCAGAGGACATGAAAGAGAGAGAAAATAAATCTTTAAGCAGGAACTAAAAAGGTTGACATTGTCATGTGTATCTTCCTGTATCACTTTATTGTGGTGGTTTGTTCAGAGCTCTGATGAACCACTTGGAAAGCTTAATGGTGTATTCCTTTTGCTGACTACAAATTGCTAAGATTTTGGTTTTGCTCCATTCACTGTGACAAATAGTGTTTCTCAGTTTTGTGGCAGAAGTCAAAGGTGCTCACAGAAGAGTAGAGATGGCTTTTTTCTTTGTAAAGGGTCTCAAGACTGAATTAATTGAAAACTAAGCTGGCTGTGGATGTGTGAATTTCCTGTACTTAGTGCAGTGTGGAGAACTAAAAAGACATTTTGAATCAATATTTTCCTTTAAAAGTGTAAATAAAAATGTTTGAACTTCATCTCTTTCACAAGTGATGTGTTCATGAATGAGTACCTTAAACAAGTAAAGAGTAGTGGTTAAAGGAGAGCTGTAGTGGTTGAAGGAGAGGCTCTTCTAGACTGTTTCCTGACATTTAAATCCATGCTGAAACAGCCTATGTCTGAACCATGTTAAACTTGATCAGTGAAGTCAATAAACTATGAGCAGCTCAATTGCCTGACTTCCATCCTAAGTGTGGCATTGGAAATAAACATGTCTTCTGTAGTAGGTAATTGAACGTTATCTTCTTCCCTTTTCCCCCAGATAATTTCAGACCTTGAGACTTGGAATGATGAGCTCTCTCAGCAGATGAATGACTTTGACACTGAAGATCTCACAATAGCAGAACAGAGGCTCCAGCATCATGCAGACAAGGCTCTGACCATGAATAACTTGACCTTTGATGTCATCCACCAAGGACAGGATTTGCTGCAGTATGTCAATGAAGTACAAGCATCTGGTAAGATGATTCCTTCATGGTATTTTGGGCACTGGCTTTATAAGAATTACCCAGTTGTCTCTATGTGGGATGTGAGGAAATAGCAGAGATGCTGGTTAACTGTTATGTAGAGATGCAGATTTTTTTCCCCCTTTACACTCAAAACTATTTGATAGCCTTCATCATAATATACTATCATTATGGCGTGTAATTTTTATCTAAGTTGGCAACACCTGAGGAAGTTTAGGTTTTAAATAAAGGGATTCCACTCATGAAGTCAGTAAAAGCAGAGTAAAGTAGAGGGAGTTTTATAGTTACTTGGAGCAGTTCAGTCAAGCTAAAATTTTCATCTTTCAAGTAATAATGCTTTCTTTTTTGTTTCTTATGCTGTTTCACTTGATGTTTTTAATTGCATACAGCCACTTAGGGTATACCTCAAGCTTTTTTTTTTTTTTTTTTTTTTTAAAAAAAAAGAAGTTAATATTGAATTTTTAGAGTGTAGAAACTGATGCTCCTTTAAGCAAACACTCCAAGGATTAAGTTGAACTCTGAGAAGGAACTGGCAAAGTAAGTGTAAAATGGTGAAAATTACTTACTTGTCTTCAAAAGACTTGTAAATAATTTGTAGATGACTGTCTTATTGCAGGTGTTGAGCTGCTTTGTGACAGAGATGTAGACATGGCAACTCGTGTCCAGGACCTGCTTGAGTTCCTTCATGAGAAGCAGCAGGAGCTGGATCTGGCAGCCGAGCAGCACCGCAAGCACCTGGAGCAGTGTGTGCAGCTTCGGCACCTGCAGGCTGAGGTCAAGCAGGTATGTGTTGGCTGAGGCCCTGTGACAGGGGGAGGAGAGGTCTGTGGCCATAAACAGATGTGGGAAATTACTTTCTGTTGTGTAAAGTCTTGCATTCAGAGTGAGGAGGGAATTTGAACTGAGGACCTAATAATCCTCATCTTCTGTTAACATCAGTTTGGATGGGATTCTGTGATTTTGACACAGATGCAACTCAGCCTTTTATTTTCTCTCTGCTATTTAATAAAAATGTTCAGTGGTAGTTCCTGAACACTGACCTAGTAATTTTTTTGTATATTGTTTGAGACATTAGAAATAGTTATTACATAGTACCAGCATGGTTTACTTTCCAGGAGAAGGAAAATGAGGTTGTGCTTTTCCTGATAATGAAGTGGAATATGTTGAGGTTCTTTTCTGATACTCAAATGAACCTTTGGTGAATTCTATGGGCATAACCACTGCAGTAGATGGAAGTGTTTTAATAACAAACAAAAATGAGGTTGTGCTTTTCCTGACAATGAAGTGGAATATGTTGAGGTTCTTTTCTGATACTCACATGAACCTTTGGTGAATTCTATGGGCATAACTACTGCAGTAGATGGAAGTGTTTTAATAACAAACAAAACACTAGAAAGGTATGAGGTTTTGATCTTGGTCACAATTCACAGCATCACATTCGTCCACTACAGCCTGGTTTCATTAGCATGTCCTTTAATGGCTCCCAGGGCAACTTGTTATTTTTCTGTTTGTCATGAGCTCTTGCAAAAATTCACCTCCTTGATGAGACTGTGCATGAGAACTACCAAATTCCAAAGTAATATAGAAAGAGTCCACTTAGCATTGGAGAGGTGAGTAGAAGATTCTCAAAGTATTTCCAGGCGTCAGTTTGTAGAAGCAGACCCAAAGTTTCCAGTGTTCTGCTAGGAACTGGTAGTGTCTGATGTCAGCAAAATCTAGGCATTAATGAAACACATGACCTTCTAGTTAATCAATTACATACTAAAGATGCACTTGTTCATCGTTGTAAATTCATATTACAAATGTCTCCTTTCATGTTGAGTAGTGAGATAAAGTTATTGCATGTCAGGATAGTTTCTGTACTCAAGGTGCATGCTATATTCTGGATCTAGGAAAAGAGTGCACATTTGCAAAGGAAAGAGGAAGTGAGCAGAGTTTGAGGGCCAGCTGAGGCCGTCTTATCCCTTTCCAGTACATCGGTGGATTAGGATAGGATGGGTTAGAGAGATAAAGAAATTGTTAATTCCCATGATACTGAAGCAATACTCAGTTGCAGAACAGAATATAGCACTTACAAACTTACATGGATATGTAGCTGACAGAATGTTGGTGTATTACAAACTCCTTTTCCAGCTTTTCATGCTATAGATTAATCTAGAATGCTTCTTCAGCTTGAAGGTCTAAAATTTGAGCAGAACTAAAACTGAATGTATTATAAATGTTTTTAATCTAATGCTTTGGGGCTAGTAACCCTTACTTTTGTGATTTCAGTTGTCTTTTCAGAAAACCACATCTGATTTATTTTAGTCTATATTACATATCAGAAAGTGTGATCTTCTCCTGTTTCACTGGCACTGAGAAAAACTTCATAGCTCAGCAGGTGCTTTACCTGAGAGTAAAATGACATGGTAGACCTCCTCTTCAGTCTGTTTTATTTGTGTTTTGTTACCTGAAGCAGTAAACACATGATTTTCTAGTTCAATTACTGTGATTTTCTGACAGATGTATTGTTGATAAACTAAGTGTAAGCATACTTATTATATAGACATGATACTGTTTCCATAGCAAGGATTTTAACCAGATTTCCATTGATTTTTTCCTGCCAAACTGACATTACTGCTATTGTATTTTCACGTTTATATAAATTTCTATATACAGATCACTTGTGGTCATGTGAAAAGACTTGTCTGGAGCACTGCATGAATTTTTCAGTAGGGTTTATCTCTGATGACTGTAATGGAGACCAGCAAACTACCTCCTGGTGTAGTTTTTCTAATCAAATACTCAAAAGGAGTCACTTCAGGACTAGGTAGTAAAACTTGGAGCTTAGTGAATTCATACCAAATAAGTACAGAAAGCAGATAAAAACATCCAGTGTTACATTTCCTTTAACTGCTGTACCAGTTCTGCTTTGTAGTACTGAAGTAGATCAAGCCCCAGGACTTGCAGGAAGCAGAAGGGCAAGAAGATGGAGGTTTAAAGAAAACCTGCCAAGAATTTACTTCTCAACTTGATGTATAAAAATAGGTGCAGAAAGGGCAAACCAGATAAAGGATTACAGTACAAGAAAAGAAAATAAAATAGGGGGAAGAGGATGCTAGCAGAAATAAGGGATAGCTCTATGTGAGGGGGTGGGAATGGGGGGAAAGGAAAATAAAATCTATTTTAGGCAGGGCAGGGATACAGGAGTAGGTAGTAGCAGAGAAATAGTTAAGAGAATATCCATCTCATCCACAACTCTACATGTGTGTTTGCCAGGCAAACTTCTTTTTAGCTGCTGGATTACTTACTGCTGTGGTTACACCTATGTACTCACTTCACAGAATTAATGCTTTGCTGTGTGAGCATGCATCATCTGCCTAGATATAAATCCCTACCAAACTATAGAACCAATCCAATCCATGTTACTGTGCCTCTTCAGTGCAACGTTGTCTGCTGCTCAGATCATGCTTTATGTTCTTGGATGTATTCATATCTGTACAACAGTGTCCCATGTAAAAGCTTGTACCATCAAAACACCATGAGTTGCTTTGTGTTCTCAATGTGCAGATCTTTTAGCCTGCTGCAAACATAGTCCAGTGCTTGAGCTCAGATTCTTCCAAAATACTTCTTGGGAAGAATGTGCTGGCATTCTGTATAGCACCATATGGATATGAATGCGTAGGTGGGACAGCAGGCTGAGGCTCTAATCACATGAGCTTAGAGTAAAATCTCAGTAAAGGCAACTCTTCTTAAACATTTTTCTATAGAGATACTGATTTGACCTTTTCAGGTGTCTCGAACTGTTTAATTTCCATGCTTTTCTAGAGTGATGAAGGCTGTGAGAGGGAAGATGGGTTGTGTGATTCACCCAGACAGTGAGTTCATGGGAACATACCAACAAACAGTGGAAGGTAGCAGTCCTGGAATATCAGGCTCACTATTTACCAGCTATTAGGTTTTCTCCTTGAGTCAGAGCAGAGACAAGGGGAAAGTGCTGCTGGCAAATTTCCTCCTATGAGTTCCACTAGCTTCTGCACTTACACCCTGATGTGCAACAAGTAGGGTGACAAATCAGTGTGCTTGAGATGGCAAATTCAGTGCTAGGTGTCTCTGCTGTGTATTACGGGATGCCAAGTCAAGAGGAGCTTTGAATTGCTGCTGCTTAAGCATTCTCCTTCATTATAAACTCTCTGGAGAAGACTAAATGTGTTTTAACTCTAAAAAGGTGTGTTTCATAATGTTATATCTGAATTATTTTGTAAGGTAGAGGGAACTTAGAATTGCTTTTGTAAGAGGAAGTAGAAATAAAAAAGGGATTTTAAAAAAATCATCTGCCCCTCATGTTCTTACAGATAAATTCTTTCCCCAAGCATACACATATGGAGCATAGTGTCTGCAGTCTGTTGGACCCATCTGTCTTCCTCAGAAGTTGCCCTTTTTCTTGCTCCTGAAGGTTACCTGGGCTTGCTCCCATGATTATTAACAATCTCCAGTTGTTGTAATAACAGAACAGCTCACAACTTCTATCACGGTCCCTTTATCATGCACCCATGCTGTGATCTAACAAGGTCAGAGCCATATTCCCTGTCCCTGCAAGGCTCTGCCTGCCCCAGTGTTTTCTCCCCAAAGGAGCAGAACATGACACATCTGGTAGGTGCTGTCATGTTCTGTGTCCACACTGCAGACTTACTCTTTTCTGCAGTTCAGTCTGTCTGGCCCTAGCTTGGTGTAAGACTATTATATGAGACTACATTACTATGAATGATAACTTGCTGGAAAGCCATACTCCATAATGGAAGGTAGTGAGAGACTCACTCAATTGGAAAACAAATTTAAAAAATTTAAAACTATCTGTAGAAATCTGTATTTGGGTCCATGTTTTCAGTCCAAGATTATGCTTTTAAATTTGAAGGTAAAGGCAAAAGAAACTGGAAAAGAGATTTGAGTTCATCAGAAGACACTGGATTACAGTTCAGAATTCTCTCAATGTATGGGGGAATTGTGCTGGAAGGAGATGAATTTTATTAGAAACAAACACAAAGCATGCTGTACTGTCAGGAGCTGAACAAAGACAGCACAGGGGTGCTGGCTTGTGACAGTCCACATTTACTCAGTATTTGAAAGATTTGACTCAAGTCATGGTTATCAGCTGGAGAGAGCTCATAAAAGAACAGTGAGGAAAATTATGTGCCTAACCTCACATGGGAGAGACTGGGGAGTCTGTGGTCAACAAGAACAAGAGAAGAGCAACCTAGAGGGAATTGAGTAATGTTCTTCATGGAGGAAGATGAGGGAAAAATTAAGCTGATGCTAAGAGGAAGAAAATACACTACCACCCCATTTGGTTGGTTTGTTTTGGTATTGTTCTTCCCCTCCATTGTAGGCAGGAGAAATTAAATTATTCCAAATTAAAGTGAGAAGAGATTTGAGTGTTAGACATTTGAAATAAAAATTATGGTGATAAAAATGTGTGGTAAAAGTGTGAAATTGGAGTCAGGTAACAAACAAGACACACATTGGGAGGGCCTTCAGGTTCCATGTTTCTGCCGTGCTAGGGAATTCACTAGGCTGTCCTTCAAGGCTTCTTTCCACCCAGCTATTCTTCTGGCTTCAGTGTACTTGTTAAGGCAGGCACATTCTGAAAACTAAAAATCTTTAAGTTAGTAGAAGACAGTCAATGGACACATTTTTCTCAATATTAAATATTCTAAATCATTTGCTTTTTACTAAGCTTCTTGTCCTCAATTTACATTACTGCCACTGGCTCTTAGGCAAATATTGCTTCTAACTTGTTCCTTTTTCCAAGGTGACAGATGGTATTCAGAAACACAACCTTATTCAGAGTATAAACTGAAACTCACAATCATGTACTAGTTGACTGAAAGGTATGAGTTGTGAGCTAAGTGAAATTCTAGTGAATGTTATTTGCCGTGTTTATTGAATATATAATTCACTGTAAATATGTCATTAATAAATGTAGTCATTCATGTAGACAGTAGTAGATGTGACTCTAAATGTTTTTATCCCTAGCAATGATGCTATTCTTGCTGGTTGGGAATGGAATTGTATATTTCATGGGTTTCTTTTTTTGTTACAGGTTTTGGGCTGGATCCGAAATGGAGAGTCAATGTTAAATGCTGGCCTTATCACTGCTAGTTCTTTACAGGAGGCAGAACAGTTACAGAGGGAGCATGAGCAGTTTCAGCATGCAATAGAGGTAAAAGCACCATTTTGGTGGCCATAGCCAAGAGTCCTCTATTACAGTCCACGAGTCTCTGTAAAACACTGTTTGGTTCATGCTGCAGTATTCTGAGTTTAAGAAAAGCTGGTGAAATCATCTTATGGTGAAGAGATAAAAGCTCTTACTGAGAAGGTGGGGGTTTTATTCTTGTTCATTTTGAACCTACAATTCCAGGTGAACACACCTTCTTGGTACCTTCTTACGTCTTTGTAAAGTGATAGTTGTTCACAGCAATTTTACTGAAAACGGTGTTTCCCCTCGTAAGAATACGTCATATAATGCTGTTAAAGTTCACAATAAGCGGAGCAGCAAACACAAGTTTTGTGTTTTCTGATTTAGTCCTTCAATGTTTCTGGTTTTGACAGGTTTCACCTAAATGTATGTGTGGTGGTGAGAAAAGGTTCAGTTCTCCCCCTGGCCCAGAAACCACAGCTAACTCAGTCGGAGGAGCAGGTGGAAAAGCTATATTTTACCAGCAGGATGAAATGCAATGAATATATACACACTATACAGTATTTACAGTATATACAAAGATATACAGCAAAGAACGGAACAAACTCCCCTCCTCACCGGAGGAGGGTTCCCCCCCCCAAACCCCTTTTCCCCCTTCCTCCTTTTTTCCCAAAAAGGATTAGAGAGAGAAAAGTCATTTTTAAGGGGGAAATTCTGTTAGTTCAAAGCATATGCTACGGGAAGAGAAAGAATTAGTTTCTTATCTCATTAGTCCAAGGTCAGCCAAGCACAGAAAGACAGCAGCTGCCCAGGCAGACTGGAACAGAGAGACTGGGACACAAGCTGAACTGAAACTAAAATTTAAAGTTGCATTCCCACTGACCTACCAATGAAGTTAGTTTAGAACTATCTTGTTTTCCTTTTCACACCAAAACATTCAGCTAGAGTGCTCCAGTAACTGTCTCTTCTTAAAGGCATAGCCTAAAACTGTCACAGTATGCCATCACTTCTAGATAAAATTGAATTGGTCAAATCTCTGGAAAAAATAGGCAGAGATCTTAGGACTGACTGAAGGTGTTATTGATGTATGTGCACTATTGAGAGACTTTGGTGATACTATACATAGCACACATTTTTAAAAACTTCACTTTTCTTGAAAGATTAACCAATGCCATGATTATTTGGGAGAACTATTTTTAGAAGTACTTTGTCTTTCATGTTTGTTTGCTATTTTGTGGAGTTTTATACTTCCCCTTCCTTTTTTGGTTTTTAAGAGGGTGTTGAGGGTATTTTTTAAATTATTTTTGTTTGTTTTGTTTTACAGTTTGGACAATATGCACCCTCATTTTGAGAGCTTTTATAACTCTTAACTATAAAAATCTTGAGACCTCCAGGTATTTGTCAGTTTAAGAATAAATGAGTCAAAAGTTTTTAAATGCTGTGTTTTCTGGATCGTTCTGTACTCAGATATAATACTTATAGTTAGGGGTTCCAGATTTCAGGCAAGCATATGTTTGCACAGAATGCTGGATAAACTTCTGCTTACAATGAATGGGGAGTTGTCTTATGTATTGGTCTGCAGAGCTAGTTGCTCACTGATGGACAGTAATAACAATCAAGCCAAAATAAGATAAATCCCTTACATCTTGTTTTTCCTTACTGTGAAGGACAAGAAAATCAGCCTAAAATTCATAATTATAGCAAAGTGTACAGCAACATAAATATGCCATTTGGGCTTACTGTTAGACAGCGGCTATATCTTACAAACTGTTAGTCACTGTTGATTTGATGATAACTCTATCCAGGATTTATTTCCTTTTTGTTTGCATAGTGAAATCATGGAGTGACTAGTACTAGATAGGTGTTTTCAGTTGGTGGGTGTTTGTGCTTCTATATTCAAGTGTCATTGACACAGTGGAAACATGAGCCTTTGAGGTGTTCAAGGAAATGACTGAAGTGCTCCACTGACATTCTGAATTTTCACCTTTTCTCAGAAAACGCATCAAAGTGCTCTGCAGGTTCAGCAGAAGGCAGAGGCAATGCTGCAGGCTAATCATTATGATATGGATATGATTCGAGAGTGTGCAGAGAAGGTTGCTTCCCATTGGCAACAGCTGATGCTGAAGATGGAGGACCGTCTCAAGCTTGTGAATGCCTCTGTAGCCTTCTATAAAACTTCTGAACAGGTACAGAACTGCTGTGCAATCATCTTGGTTAACTCTTTAGTGTGGCATAAATAACATCACATAAATAAATGCTTTTCACAGAACCATAGAATGTTAGGGGTTGGGAGAGACCTCCAGAGATCATCGAATCAAATCCCCCTGCCAAAGCAGGATCACGTAGGGCAGGCCATGCAGGAACAAACTCCTGTAGGTTTTGAAAGTCTCCAGAGGAGACTCCACAACATCTCTGGGCAGCCTATTCCACTGCTCCATCACACTCAGCGTAAAGGAGGATCTTCTCATGTTAAGGTGGAACCTCCTGTGTCCTAGCTTGTACCCATTGTTCCTTGTCCTATCACTGGGCACTATCGAAAAGAGATTATCTTATGGGAGATTATGTTATGGGAGACAATATCAAAAGCCTTGCTGAAGTCAAGATCGACAATATCCACTGCTCTCCCTTCATCTATCTGTTTGGTCATGCCCTCATGGGAGGCTACCAGATTAGTCAAGCAAGATGTCCCCTTAGTGAATCCATGCTGGCTACTTTTGGTAACCCTCTTTTCTTTCATGTGGCTAGAGGTGGCCTCCAGAATGAGCTACTCCATTACCTTTCCAGGGATGGAGGTGAGGCTGACTGACTGGTCTGTAGCTGCTCCAGTCTTCCTTCTTGCTGTTTCAGAAGACTGAAGTTACATTGGTCCTCTTCCAGTCCTCAGGCACCTCCCCTGTTCTCCATGATCTTTCAAAAATTATGGAGAATGGTACAGCAACAACATCAGCCAGCTGCCTCAGCACTTGTGGGTGCACCATGAGGAATTGGTTGTATTTATTAATTTGATAACAACTGCATTACACAAAACATGCAAAAACAAGATCCTTTTACCGGTGAGTGGCCTTAGAGTAAATATGCACTGCAGCCTTTCAAAGGGTCTTACATGACAAAGACTTTATACCATGGTCTGTAGTGACAGCACAGAGGGTAATTGTTTTAAACCAAAAGAGGATAGGTTTAGAATGGGTGCAAGAAAGAACCTTTTTACAATATTAATGGTGAAACATTGAGATAGATTGGCCAGAGAAGTTGTGAGTAACCCATCTCTAGAAGTGTTCAAAGTCAGGTAAGACGAGGCTTTGAACAACTGGGGGATTCAGCTGGATGATCTTAAAGATCCCTTTCAACCTAATCCATTCTCTGATAAAGAATAGTAGACAAATTTTACTAGCTTGCTTCAATTAGCAAACTTCAGTGTGTTGTGTACAACCAGTGTTACGTTACTTTACCAAAGTACAGTGATTATTGGCAAGATTGAAACCTCCGTCTGTCTCTTCTGTCATTCTTCCCTTTAATTGTCCTCAGAATCTTTCTTTTACTTGAAAAAAGTAATGTAAAACTTTTCCAAGATGAAACACACTGTACACGTACTTGGCAGGATTTCTGCTTGTTTCAAGAAGTTTAGCTTAAACAAGTTACACTGAGATTTTAATGGAAGTACATCAGATGGCTAATTCTGGGGCTTGTGTGGGAGTCAGAAAAAAATAAGCTACATCCTGCTTGTCTGGAGAACAGTTACAGGCAGGATTGGCCAGATTGCTTCTTCTACATTCATGTCCTAAACCCATCCTGAACTGTGAAGTCACAGAGGCAGAGAAAGATGAGCAACTTTAGGAATAGCTTTCTGAGGAATTCCACATAAGCAAGCCAATGCTTACAGACCTATTGCCAAGGTTTGTTGCCTTCTCTTAAGTCCCAGTTAAAACATGTCAGAAACTAAGGTGTATGTAAGGACTAGTCTGGTTTTCCCTTTTTTTTGCTTTAATTTTGAATGTTTATCTTAATGAATTATATTTGAGTTGGGCTCCTTTTTTTTTTTTTGATAGGTGTGCAGTGTGCTTGAAAGCCTGGAGCAAGAATATAAGCGAGAAGAAGACTGGTGTGGAGGAGCAGACAAACTGGGTCCTAACTCTGAAACAGATCATGTTACACCTATGATAAGCAAACACCTGGAACAGAAGGAGGCATTCCTAAAGGTGAGGTTTGCCAATTTTTTGTGGTCTTCTGTGTCTTAGAAAACGTGCAGTCAGACACTCAGTGCTGAAATGCATGTGGATGGCAACAGTACCCATTCAAAAGATACAGGTATGGCTCAAACTGCAAAGATACAGTAAGTGGCACGTTAACTCCTGAATGCTGCCAAGTGCATAAAATCGTAGCCAGTTTTATAAATACATTTCCTTTTGAACTTCAGTAGATGTCAGGTCTCCCACTGTGACTGAAGAGGAATTTAGGAATCACTGCTTTGAGCAGCTGTCATTCTAAAAAATGCTTACAGTTTGCTGTTTTGAAAGAGAAGTGACAGTCACATAGTGCCATTGCTACCTGTGCATTGAAGTGGTTCTCAGATGTAATTGGGCTGTGGTAGAGTATGGAAGGAGGAATTGCTTGACAAGTATCTAGGGGTAGTAGGATTTGTGTAATAGTTGGCAGATAAATGAAAGGGTTTTATTCCAACTAATGTCCTAGTCAAGATTATTGATCATACTGAATAAATTTGTAATTGATGCTTGCAAAGCACTGTAACTAAACCCATAACCAATGACTTCACCTTGAAAGACTATTAAGATTATAGAACCTTATTTTTATTAAAAGCCTTTTTGCTCTCAGTGCACAGATAATAGCATCCAAATACATAACAGCATATAGCTCTAAATATGCTGTCAAATTGATCTTTCTGTAATTGGTACGAATTACCAAACTTTGTTTTAAAATAATATGAGAAATTACTTACTGTCTTGGTTACTGCATTGAACCATGCTACCTTTTTCTAACCTTTTAAAGTAGCATTTTATGTTCTGCTTATAAAAATTAAGTCAGCTAGCCCATATGTAGTGTTTGGTGTACATTCAGGTGAAAGTGGCAGCTGCGCTGAGTGTCGGCAATACAGTGATGAGGACAGAAAGCTCTCGTGGCCTTAATATTTTAGCACTTTTGGTTTCACTTCAGCAGTGTATTTACTTTTTATTTAAAGTATTGGTGGATGTTTTGGAATATCCATGTGAGTATGTAAGCATGTGAACTCTGTTTATACAACCAAAGACTTTAAGTGGTACATGGCACATACACAAAATAAACTTCTCTGTGAGCTCTGAGTCATGGTGAAAGCTCTAGAGCAGATAGTTACTTTATAGGAAATTCAGATTAAACAACAAAAAAAGCATTTTCTTCACAGATTTGGATTGTGTTGTGTTGGAAGGGACCCTCAAAGGTCATTTTGTACAACCACCCTGCAGTGACCTGGGACATCTTCAGCTAGATTGGCTTACGTTCAGCTTCTCATTCACCAGTACCTCCAAGTCCTTTTCTGCAGGGCTGCTCTCAATTTCATCGACCCACAGCCTACATTGACATCAAAAGTTGCTCTGACCTAGGTGCAAGACGTTGCACTTTTTCCTTATTTTGAACCTCATGAGATTCTTCTCAGCTCACCTCTCCAGCCTGTCCAGGTTCCTCTGGATAGCATCCCAACCCTTGGTTTTATCAACTGCACCACTTAGCTTGGTATCATCTGCGGATGTGCTGAGGGTGCACTCAGTCGCACTGTCTGCATCATTGATGAAGGTATTGAACAGTACTAGTCCTACAGTACTACAGACCTTTGATGAACACCACTTGTCATCTATCTCCATCTGGACAACAAAACTTTGCAGTACCCTCTGTATGCAATCTTTTCTTATCCACTGGACAGTCCACCTATCAAATCTGTATCTCTCCAGCTTAGAGAGGAGGATGTTGTGGGAGACTGTGAAAAGCTTTATGACATTCCAGGTAGATGATATCTGTTCTTCTGCCCTTGGCTGCAGATTTAGTTACACCATTGCAAAAAGCCACTAGTTTGGTCAGGCAGGACTTGCCCTTTGTAAAGCCCTGCTGGCTATCTCAAATCACCTCCCTGTCCTCCATGTGCTTAAGTATAGCTTCCAGGAGGATCTGTTCCATGCACAGGCACAAAGGTGAGGCTGACAGGTCAGCAATTTCCAGTGTCCTCTTTTATGCTTTTTTTATATATGGGTGTAATCTTTCCCTTCTTCCAGTCTCCAGGGACTTCACCTGACTGTCAGGACTTCTCAAATGTTACACAGAGTAGCTTTGTAACCACAACAACCAATTCCTTCAGAGCTCTGGGGTGCATTTCATCAGGTCTCATAGATTTATGTATGTTGAGCTGCCTCAGATGGTTCTGAACTTCATCTTTGCTTATGGTGAGAGGGACTTTACCCTGCTGGTCTGCACCTAGTGGTCCATCCACTCAAGAGGAGGACACAGCAAGATGGCCAGTGAAGACTGAGGCAAAAAAACAGTCATTGAGTACCTCAGCCTTGTCTGTTGACATCAGATCTCCATTCTCACTCATCATGGTGGGCACACTTTCTTTAACCTTTCATTGCTGGTTGATGTGACTGTAGAAGCCTTTCTTATTATCCTTTGCATCCCTTGCCAGGTTCAGCCCCAGCCAAGCCTTAGCCAGTATCACAGTATCACAGTATTACCAAGGTTGGAAGAGACCTCGAAGATCATCGAATCCAACCTGTAATCACAAACCTCACGACTAGACCATGGCACCAAGTGCCACATCCAGTCCCCTCTTGAACGCCTCCAGGGACGGCGACTCAACCACCTCCCTGGGCGGCCCATTCCAATGACGAATCACTCTCTCGGTGAAGAACTTTCTCCTCACCTCGAGCCTAAACTTCCCCTGTTGCAGCTTGAGACTGTGTCCCCTTGTTCTGGTGCTGGTTGCTAGGGAGAAGAGGCCAACCCCTTCCTGGCTACAACCACCCTTCAGGTAGTTGTAGAGAGCAATGAGGTCGCCCCTGAGCCTCCTCTTCTCCAGGCTAAACAGCCCCAGCTCCCTCAGCCTCTCCTCATAGGGCTTGTGCTCAAGGCCTCTCCCCAGCCTTGTTGCCCTTCTCTGGACACGTTCAAGTGTCTCGATGTCCTTCTTAAACTGAGGGGCCCAGAACTGGACACAGTACTCAAGGTGCGGCCCTAACCAAAGCAGAGTACAGGGGCACAATGACCTCCCTGCTCCTGCTGGCCACACTATTCCTAATGCAGGCCAAAGTTCACATATGAAGCTGTAGGTATATGACTTGCTACTGTATCTGAATTCAAGAAGCTATGCACTGATAAATATTACAGATTGTCTTTATAAGACAAGTAGATCTCATGTTCCCTAACTGTGGGATAAAATAAACTCACACTGATGCTCCTCTTTAAAAATGAGGATGAATTTTCAGTGCCATTTAAAAGGCTTGCTTTCAACAACAGTGAATTGCTGTTGTCAAGTCCTGAGATTTGAGTTAAGAAATACTCAGTTTCAGCTTGATGGTCCTTTCCAATCTACACTGCCCTGGTGAGACCACACATGAAATACTGTGACCAATTCCTCAGTTCAAGACAGGCACAGAATCTACTGGAGAGAGTCCCACAGAGAGCTATGAGTATAATTAAGGGACTTAAACATCTCTCCTGTGAAGAAAGACTGAGACAACCGGGGCTGCTTAAGAGAAGTTTGAGAGTGGGTAGGTATCAAGGTGAAGGCACCAGTCTCTTTTCAGTGGTGGCCAGTAACAGGATGAGGAACAATGGCTACAAGCTGGAATACTGGAAGTTCCCCCTCAACATGAGGAAAAATTTCTTCGCGGTGAGGGTGACAGAGGACTGGAACAGGCTGCCCAAAGAGTTTGTAGAGTCTCCTCCTCTGGAGACATTCAAATCCTGCCTGGACATATTCCTGCGTGGTCTGCCCTAGGTGATCCTGCTTTGGCAGGGGCATTGGACTAGATGATGTCTAGAGGTTCTTTTCAACCCCTAACAATCTATGACTCTATGAACTGACTAAAATATGAAAGGTTAAAGTGATACTGTGTTTCCTTCACTGTGTTACACACGACTATTTTAACAAGACTAAAAAGGGAACAACTTGAATTACTGCATTAGAGTATGCTTAGTAAGTATATGAGTGTACTTACTAAGATTATTTTCTCTCACAATGTCCTTTAGCCAGAAGCTGAGAAGACACCTTACAATATCTGGAAAACTCCTCATGGCAGAATTATTCCCTAAAGGGAGCGTACATACAAAAAAAAAGTATTGCTTATCAAAGCAACACAGATTAGTAATCTAACATAAAATGTAGTGCACTGTGTTATTCTTTGGTGTGTGCTTGAAAGGCAAATACACAGGGGAAAATACAGATGACAGCCCGCTGGCTTAACTGAACTTCTATCACACTCAATACAAAATAAATCTAGCAGATGTCCTGAAGGTTCTATCTTATTTTCTGATTTTCCCACAGCCATTTAGAAAACGTTTAGCTCTAAGTTTTCAAACTGTAGTTTTCAGACACAGAGACTATTAAGATATTCAGCATTAAAAACAACCTTCTCAGTGATGTGTTTGATAAGCATCATAATTGGAACTTCTGTATAGACCATAATCAATTTGAACTAGTCATTGTTGATGAAAATATTTTACCAATGCAATTTCCAAGTCATCTGCCACTTTACACACAAATGGCCACCAAAACAAGATGAAGCACTAATGTATGAAATAACACCTGCTTTAATGATTCAAAGGTTTTCTAACATTTCTTCTGTTCTCACTCTTGCAATATGCTTACAATTAACCATAATCCAAAAAGTCCAGTCTTAATACACTACTGATTGTTCTATCAGCTGTGAGATAGGATGTAGTTATAGCATCCTTTTAACAGTAGCCAGTGTCAGCTTTCTCCAAGTAAAATCCCTTTTTGCCTACATAACTTTCCAACCTTTCTCTCACCAGTGCAGTGAGAGGCACAGTTAAACCATAATGAAAGCAGAGCAAGAAGAGTAGAAGAAAATATTCAAGTGGATAAAATCCTCCCTCTCCTCCTCATTCATATGTTACTCAATTGCTTTTGTTTCCCTTGTGACTTAACAGGCATATGAAAAATGGCAGGAGAAAGGGTGGATAGGCACAGAATCAGTCTCTCCCACTCCTGCATACAAGACTGTGGCTAAAAAGGCTGCTCTTGGAAAGAAATAGAATAGAATAGAATAGAATAGAATAGAATAGAATAGAATAGAATAGAATAGAATAGAATAGAATAGAATAGAATTACCAAGGTTGGAAGAGACCTTGAAGATCATCGAGTCCAACCTGTAACCATAACCTCACAACTAGACCATGGCACCAAGTGCCACATCCAGTCCCCTCCTGAACGCCTCCAGGGACGGAGACTCAACCACCTCCCGGGCAGCCCATTCCAATGACGAATCACTCTCTCGGTGAAGAACTTTCTCCTCACCTCGAGCCTAAACTTCCCCTGTTGCAGCTTGACAGCCTTCCTGACCTCATCCCTGTACAACTGGTCAGTTGTTACCTGTCCCTGCTTCCATTGTCTACATAGCTACCTCTTGCTCTTTATTTTGACCAGCAGTTCTCTATTCAGCCATGCCCGTCTGTTCCCTTCCTTGTGGATTTCTTACACATGGGGATCAAGAGCTCTTGTGCTCTCTAAGGATAATGTCCTTAAAGGTCTGCCAACTCTGCCCTGTCCTTGAGAATCTTTTCCCCTCAGGTCCTACTGACTAACTCCTGAAGGAGCTGGAAGTTTGCCTTCCTAAAATTTAGAGTCCTGACTCTGCTCTTTGCCTGTCCCATATCCCTTAGGACTGCAGACTTCACCAGGGCGTGATCATTACAGCCCAGGCTGCCCCCACCTTGACATCACTGATGAGTTCACTTGCATTTAGGATCACAGAATCATTGAATGGTCTGGGTTGGAAGGCACCTCCAAAGGTCATCTAGTCCAACCCCCTCTGCAGTAAGCAGGGGAATCCTCAACTAGATCAGGCTGCCCAGAGCCCCGTCAAGCATCAACTGTCAGGTCCAATACTGTGTTCCTTGGGTAGGGGTGTCTATTATCTGGCTCAGGGAGTTATCATGAAGGCACTACAGGAATCTCCTTGATTGTCTACAGCTTGCTGTGCTATTTTCCCAGCAGATGTCAGTATAATTGAAGTCCCTCAACAGGACAAGAGTCTGCAATCATGAAGCCTCCTGTAGCTGGAGTAGGAAGGCTTCAGCAATGGCTCATAGTAGATGCTGATGACAAGATTGTTTGGAGTTGTGTGATTTTTTTTTCCCCCTGACAGATCAGTAAGGATTGACTGCTATTTCTTAGGAAAACTATTTTAATGGTTAGGTTGGCTTGCTTTTAGAAGGATTTAACAAGATACACTTTCTGAAATTGGAGAGAGTGGGAAATGCACAAAAGGGGAGTGAGGAAGGTCCTTCATCTCTTTCTAGATCTATATTTGTGCATCTTCAAATAAACTGTCTCTCTGTCTTTCCAGGCTTGCACATTGGCTCGGAGAAATGCTGATGTCTTTCTGAAATACCTGCACAGGAACAGCGTAAACATGCCAGGGATGGTGACGCACATCAAGGCACCTGAACAACAAGTCAAAAGTAAGGGGCTGCTTCTGGTTTTTTATTTCATATGATTATCATGTGCTGTGATGTATGCAAAGATAGGAGAGTGAAGCCTGTCCGAGTAGAAGGGGTCCTGTCAGGCTTAACAGGAAATCATTAAAATGGCTTTCACACTTTGAAAGAGCTGCCAATTGTGAAATTATTTTATATCCAAATGAAGTTGATTTGAATTTATCTTCTGCTTACACTTACTCTTCTTTTGAGACTCAAATGTGCTGCTTGGTTGAGAAAAAGAAATAGTAAACATGCATGTGGTAATGTTTGGTCTGAGGCCAAATGGGAGTTGATAACTACAAGTTTACTTTGTGTGTTGTACATTCTGTGAGTTCCTTAGGAGTGTCACTGTGATACAATAAATCCCTTAAACAATGCTGCTCATTCATATAATGGAATCAGTATTAAGGAACTTGAAGTATAGGATAACTGACACCATGTTTAAATTACATGTGCAGACAGGTAGTAGCTGAGGTGAGGCAGTAAAGAGCTATTACTGGCTTTTGCTGGGATTCAGTGTAGTACAGCTTTAAGGTACAACATGTGCTCTGGGAAACAGAGTAGAGAGAGAAAGAGAGAAATCTGTAGGGCTTTCAGGGACCCAAAATAAGATAAATTATTAAGGTATACATAAATGGTGGGTGAAGTAGGCAGAATAGATGGAGATTCAGAAACAAATGTTGTATTTAACTAATTTATTTTCCAGTCATGTTCCCCTCAATTTAGTATTGTAACTGAACATGCAGACCATGCTGAAGACTCAAAACCAGAGAAGTCTAGTTGTATAATTAATTGCTGTTGCAGCTACCTAAAGGAAGTTATACAAATAATAGAGCTAAAGTCAGAGAAACACAGCAGTAGGACCAGAGAAAAAAGTTGCAGCAGGGAAAATTCTGAATGGATGTAAGGAGAGAGTGTAACAGCAAGAGTGAGAAAGCACTGAGCACAGCAGGTAGCCCAGAGAGGCAGTAGAACCTCTGCCCTTGGGAATTTTTAAAATTAAGTTGAACAAGCCCCTGTAAACCTGAACATAGTCGTGTCTTGAGGAGATTGGAAGAGATGGCCTCCAGAGGTCACTTCTACCCTATGATACTTGGTGACTCTATTAGAAAAGGACATACTCCTTCATTTTACTACAAGGCAAAATCAGTTTTTATTTGACAGTACTCAAAAATCTCTGTGTCAGTTTTTTGTGTTGGAAAGATAATAGGGTATGTGATGTACTTTTCACTCTTAAGGGAATAGTCAGGTTGTAGCAGTTTTAACTTGGAGCATGTAGAGTTAATACAAAGGATTGTTTTTCCTCTTCCTCAAGGCATCGGTGTTTATAGAACTGCACAAGATAAGATCTCACCAGAAATGCTGGCATTATCCATAACTGAAGAAGCATTGCTGACATCTGTCACATAGCTCTTCTTTTAGTAATAGACAAAGAAATGGAAGCAGTAGCCAGCATGAAGCGGTAGCTACCACCACAAGTAATTACAAGAAATATATATTAGGGGTTTTGGGCAAACTTTAAAAATTCAGTGTTGAATTCTGGTTAAACAGTCATTCTGAGAACGGTCAATGTGTGCAGATGAGGAAAGAGTGGAAAAGACTCTGCTAATATCCTTAACTTGTCCTTAAATATATCAGAAATACAGTGCTATGCATGTTCTCTGTGCATTTAAGATTTTGGGTGAATGACACATGTTTAGAGTGGAACAAAACCAGCAACAGAAATCCCCAAATAGAAAGAAAATAAACTTTGTGCTCTAACACTTTTCCCCTTATAAGTCAGGTCATATATGCTTCTGAGAATTAAATGTGAATCAAGATAAAACTCATGAGGACTCCTCCATTTTAGATCTCAGTAGTATGATGGTAGCTGACCACATGATTTTGAAGTTCACTCTGATCTTCCTATTCAAATATGTATGCAAGGAAAACTACAAACTCTTTTCATTTCTTCTAACCAGAGAAGTTAAAGTGTTTATTTCATTTTGGTGAACAAGAGGATACATGAGTATTACATACTCATAACTCAGGTGTATTCTTGAAACCGTTAGACTATGGTCAGTGTATAGTATATAAATAAACCTTAAAAGCTTGAGTAACCCTTGAGTTTTTGCAGAATTGATGAATTTTTCAAAAACCCCATGCAGTAGTATATATTTGATCCTTATTGCCAGATGCAGATTATGATACCTAGAAAAGCAATGTCTTAATCTAGGCAAAGTTTAGTTAAGCACATGCTTTATTTGAAACAGGACTCACACTTGTACTGAACCAAGAGGTGTCCTTCCTTCTGTCCCTTTATACCAGCGTGAATAATTTCCTTGACCTGCAGTTCAGAGTGTCCAAACACTGTGTCAAATACCATGCCAAAGCTGAATCTTTCAAAGGAGTAGTACCCTGAAACTGCTGCGGCAAGTGAATTCAGCTGATGGAAATTGCTGTAAACTCAGAAATGGAGCATCTTTATCTTTGCTTCTGCTGCTAATTTTGCATGCTTCTTTGTTACCTCTGTCTGCTGTACAGACTGAAACGGAACATAGTGCAGGAACTTGTCTACTGGTACTTATATTTTTAGGTTGGTTGACAGAGTGCAGGATGCATGGAGACAGCTTGCAGTGGAGATGCTCACAAAGCTGACGGCAGCAGCCACCTGAAAACTGTGGGTTTATTACAATTACTCTGCCCTCTTTCTGACACAACAAAATTACAGGTTCAGATGTCAGTGGGGAAAATACTGCTGCACAACCAGTTAAACTATCTAGAGAAATCAATAAAAATGTGCACTGGCTCATTCACTCAAAAAGGGAAGATCTCCCTACAGGTACCCAAAATATATACATTCACCAAAGAGGGAGTGAGGACTCCTTAGATGAGGTCCTGGTCTAAGAGGAGAAGATCCAACTGCCAGGCCACTTGCTGCCTGGAGACCACCTCTCTCAAATGTCTCCGTAGTGGGCCTGTGGTCAATTTCTTAATTAGTCCTTCAAGAAACACAAAACCTGGGTTGGAGTTCTGGGCCCTGAGCTGCCAGTTAATGCCTGGGAGGCAAGCAGATCTTTATCAGCTCCTTGCAAGCCTCAGCCCTTTGTCAGGCTTTTTGTTTTTGTCAGTGGGGTTGTACCTGCCATGCAGCTGAAAGCTCTTCAAGCCTGGAGAACAAGCTGAAAAGTGTAGGAAACAATCGTAACAAATCTTGGAATCAAAGAACATAACTGCAATGGGGCTAGAGTGCAGAAGGCTTGAGATAGAGCTCCTCATCCAAACCCAGCAATCAATATTGGTGTTCTATAACTTCCTTTGAGTATTTTATAGAAGGTATTTTTCTTTTCTTAGTCAGTCCAAGACAGTAACACTGATGGTGCCCAGCCAAATTTCTCTCATTGACTTGCCATCTGTATCATGCCCTGACAGAGCAGGACATGTTTGTTCTCTCTCAGAACTACTCTGCTGGCATCACTATCAATGGCTGTTGATATGCTGTGTCCAGTTGGATGTATTGCATTGTATAACAATGATTATGTCCCACACTTCCACCCACCTCCTGTCCCCCAAAAATCTGACATATATTATGAGCAAGCATATTTGAGATGGCATAAAGCAGAAATAAAATTGAGAAAGCAGATGAGCTTCATAGCAGATCAGATCATGGTCGGGCTGAGGGACAGATCAGTTGAGACATATTTGAGGGTAGCCTACCCAGCAGGAAGGAAAACTTGGCCACTGTGACCAGATTCCAACCAAAAGTCCTGGGTGATCTCATGGTTCTGTGACAAGTGGGAATATGGTACTTCCAAGCATGAGGATGTTTGCAATGAAGGGAAGCTGTGACAAGTGGTAATAATTGGTCCCAGAATACAGATAGAGATGCTTTGCTCCTCAGGCTCACTTTATTTGAGCTTTTCTATGAAACTGTTTCTTGGAGTTGTTAGCATTTGGAATGTAAGACATAGTGAACCTGGACAG
Organism: Picus viridis; assembly: GCA_033816785.1. Classification (NCBI taxonomy): domain Eukaryota; kingdom Metazoa; phylum Chordata; class Aves; order Piciformes; family Picidae; genus Picus; species Picus viridis. Next base: position 26,702,160 of record CM066575.1, read on the forward strand.
TGGAGCCAGGGTTATGCAGAGGCCTTAAGAGGCCTCATACCTGACAGCCTCCAGTCATAATTATGGAAAATAGCCAGCTGTGACTGTAAGTAGAAAAGCAAGCATTATTGTGAAGAATGAGCCTGTTTTGTGGTAGACCTGCATCTGGTAGACCTGACCTTGGGTTCTATGCAACTCTGACAGAGACAGTGGTTATCCCTGTTTCTATGTGTTTCAGCTTGCCGTCTGGGTTTGCAGTAGCAAATCTGGATGAAGCAGTGCTAAAATGAGCTTCACAGAAACTGCTAGGATTTCTTTGAGGGGAAAACACAACATTGAAGAAGCAGAATTGAAATAAAATGTTCTTCATATTGTAACCAGAAGGTCTTTGCTATCCAGAAAGATTTTGTAAGCCAGACATGGAATTGGAGGTTAATAGTGGAATTTGGGTGTGTCTTCTCAAGGTCAGACAGCTTCTGATACTCAGGAATGGAGTACCAAATTGTGGAGTTATTTGATTACTTGGAAGTTCTCTCAAGGCTCAGTGAACACTCATGTGAACAACTCAGCTTACTCAATTATACTGCTATTTGATTTGATTTTTTAAAGGGAAATTACAGACTGAGTAACTGTATTTTTATTAAATGTGTTTCTGTACATTTAATATCTGCTTACATTGCATTTGTTCTTGTAGTGACCTAAGGTTATGTATTTGTTCACATGTATTAAATTACTAAAATATTTCATAGAAGACTAGCATATTCAGAAAAGTTAATGGATTTTTTTTTGTTGTTAAGATGTTAAGCATGTGCAGGCTCATTCCTTCTGAAGAAACCCCATCTAGAACCATTTTTATCAAACCATATTTCAGTTCTCTTTTAAGCAGGGGCAGTCCCTGTATGAAGAGAGGCCCTATATTTGAGAGAAGAAAGGTGGTCTAGTAGTTTTTATTAATTGCATCTCTGGTTTCTTTAATATTTATGTAAATAATAATGAAAAAGGAGCACTATTTCATGAATATCATGAAAAAGAGCAAAACAAAGATTAACAAAAAGAGTAAGTTTATTGTGAACTCTAGAAATATAAGTACTTGATTCCACTAATTTTAATGTGGTATTTCAAAACTGGCTGTTGTAACCTCTGTTGAAACTGTTTTCATTTCTTCAGACATCTTAAATGAACTCTTCCAGAGGGAGAATCGTGTGCTCCATTATTGGACCATGCGTAAAAGACGTCTTGATCAGTGCCAACAATATGTGGTGTTTGAAAGAAGTGCCAAACAGGTGAGGGGTTTGTATAAAAATCTTCTTCATTGTGATTGAGGTTTGACATATGCTGACTTGTGTCTCACAAGTTTGCCATTGACTTCAATATTTCAAATGGCTGAAAGATGAGTGATTAAAATAGAAAGTAAGTGAAATTGTTTACTTTTAATACACAACAGCTAAATCTGTTGAGGTACACTTACTGACGAAGTGTAAAGGTAGTCTTGTGCTTCTGCTAGCTTGATCTGCTGCTGCTGAATCTCATTTCTGTAAGCTTCTGTTTGACAAATTATTATGCTTGTTAACTTATAACACACACCTGATTTGACCAGAGAAGCAATATTTTTCTCAGATGTTGAAGGGAAAAAAACACCTGATTAAGCTGATTTTCAGTTCTAGAAAACTGGCAAGTTGGATAACTCTTTAAGCAGTAATAACTGAATACAATACAATACAATACAATACAATACAATACACCAGGTTGGAAGAGACCTTCAAGATCATCGCGTCCAACCCATCAAACAATCCAACCCACCCAACAACTAGACCATACAGCCAAGCACCCCATCAAGTCTTCTCCTGAACACCTCCAGTGAAGGTGACTCCACCACCTCCACGGGTAGCCGATTCCAATGGGCAATCACTCTCTCCGTGTAGAACTTCTTCCTAACATGACTTTGGTTTTCCAATTCTCTGTGTATCTGGTTTTGTGGAGTCTTGTATGGTAGATCAATCTCTTTCTGTTTTGTTGAATTTTTCAGTAACTACCACACACCAAAAAAGTTCCATTCAATAATGACAACAGAAGCCATCAAAATAATTAGGAGGTTTAATGGCAGAATTATTAATTGGAGTGATTGGCAATGGTTTTTTACTCCTTTCATTTATTTTTTTAAAATTGACTGTAGGTCAAAGAAATGAGGTTATCTGTTCATGTTCTGCAAAAAAGGATGCAATGTCCATAATGTGGAATACGGTTAGAGCTACTTTAAAGGACTCAAAAATTAATACTTTTTTTTTCTGACAACCAATGTAGACAAGGGCTTCATTACTAATGGCTTCTTTTGATCTCTTGAAAGGTTTTTGAATTCTGTCATTCATGCTTTCATGAAACAATGCAGGATAAATCTTAGAGAGAAGGTAAAGACAAATACCTCCTTAAAGCAACAGTTCTCTGTTCCCTGCCCCACTTTTGAATAACCTTAACTCCAGCCTTCTGCCAAGGATGTGACCTACTTGCTTTTGTATAGAAATTACTGAATAATAATCAAACACTGAAGATAAATATTTTAGCATTTTCATTGTAAATCCCATTTTCCAGCAATCACCAGTTGTCATCACAAAGTGAACTAAACTGTATATGAACTCCACAATGAGAAGCCAAAAAATGGAAATGTTGCTATCTGCGTTTAGATTTTTTGTTTAGAAGTTGGAAGAATCCAACTTTGAGCCTTCAGACCTTGATGGCTTCAGTGGGAGCAGATACCATAGTAGTTTGTGAGGACCTTCCAGAGTTAAGGACTCACTAAATTCATTTTTTCAGTTCTTGTCTAGTGTAATAAGCCCATCAAAAAAAGGTAGAAGTTAAAAAGTTGAAAGCAAGAAGTATCAAAATAAATGTTGCCAGCAATACTTCCCTGTCCATATCAGTCTTTACTTGCCAATACTTGCATCAGAATGACAGGGGATATATTGTACAGGAGATTGGTTGAAATGTTCCATGTCTTGACAATAGTCCAACAGTTACTGCTTTGTTTCCATCAAATGTAGAATCTAATCTCATCAGGCTTGCATCTGCATTTGTATGTGATTAGGTAAATGGCATCTTAGCATTTGTACTCAGTGTTGAAGCTTGAAGTCTTTCTATTCACTTTAGGTTTTGTAACAAAAGTCAAAAGGGTCCTAAAAGCGGAAGGAAGAGAATCAAAGTCCTTTGATCACAGCCTTGATGAGCTTAATTTGGTTATGCCTTTTCCACTTCAATATAAGGTTATGCTCTTAAAAATACCTATCTGCTGTCCACCAAGACAAAACGTTTCCTGTTTCAGGAGCTGTGCATAGATAGAAGGGTAAATTGGAAGTATGAGACTTACTAGCATCTACAACTTTTTCTCTTGGGGTATTAATTTATTTTTTTGTCTAGTGCTGTATGCATGCACTGAAGGCACCAAAGATATACATGCATTTAGTAACAGGATAGTTGTAAGCAAGATATACGAACTTTTTGAACATCTCATGTTAGCTTTGTCAGAACCAAAAAGTTTCTATGTTCCTGTGATCCTGTGTGCTGCTGTAGTAGGCTGTATTCACATCTGCAAAACAACTTGATGTCAATCTTCAGTCACATTTTTGTATTTTTACTGCTACACAACATTTTGAGAGGACTGTATTGTTTCTGAAAGCCAGAGAGTATAATTCCTCACAACCACTGAGTTACATTTAAAAGGGCAGCAAATATAAATGTGGGCAGATTGTAGATAAGATAATAATGTGGATCAGCATGGGTCATAACAGTGAGAAAGTAAGGTGACGGGATGTGGAAAGGAAACAATTTCAGTTTTCAGTTCTTGTCTTTTACCTATGCATACGTTATTTGGCTGAACTGATGCATCTCGCCATTCCTCCTGTGCTGCAGGTTTGATTTCATGTCAGTTAAAGAGTGAAATGACAGTTAAGTGCTTAAAAAGTTCAGACTATAAATTTGGCGGTCTTATGTATATTTTTACAGGTTGGAAAATGTCTGTTTCTGAGTACAACTGTCCTTTGTTGCATCAAAAAGTGGTATTTTCTCATTTGGGGAGTATACTTAGAAAAATGTAGGCATAGTCAGTTAGAATCTTTTAGTAGTGGACTACTACCGTCCTATAGTAGTAGACTTCCCTGAAGTATTCATTTTCATGTGTTGGTTGATTCACTGGGCATTGTTTCATAGACTAAGTGAATTATTTTGGAATTATTGATATTGTAGAGCTGATTGTTATGCGTGACATAGAGTAAAATTTACCTGTGGCAAATCAGTTTTTGTGAAATGCTGATTACAGATGGTTTCTACTGGCAAAAATATGTTGTCTTTTCTCTTACTTTTCTTTTTTACTGCTTTATTTAGGCTTTAGAATGGATTCATGACAATGGAGAGTTTTATTTATCTACACATACTTCTACTGGCTCTAGTATCCAGCATACTCAAGAGTTGTTAAAAGAACATGAAGAATTTCAGATCACAGCAAAGGTAAAATAAATATTGGTAATATTTTGGGGGAAACAGAAAAAAGAAAGTAAAAACAAACAAATAAACCAACAACAAACTGATGAAAAAAATACTGACCAGAAAACCCCCACAACCAACCAATAAAAAAACCAGAACAACCCAAACTCCCACCTGCTCCCAGAAAAGTCCTCAATGATGCGTCCATTAAGATTTGTCTACTTGCAGTGTCTTGCGTCCTGTGTTACTTCTGGAAACAGAATAAACAAAAAGATAATCAGAAGGTAATCACTGTTACTGGAGCTTCATGAGCCCTTTGTACTGCTGATTTCTCATTACAAAATCATAACAAACCTACAGCCTTGCAGGGCCTTTGATTACTGCTTTTATGTCCTCATGCCTCTGGTTACTGCATGTTCATTTAGGACATAAAATACAACAAGGCATATTATTATTCATACTATTATAATTTAATTAGACAATAGTAGAAAAAGTAAAGCTTTACTTTTAGGTTACTCAGTTTATTAAAAGGATTCTCTTACTTGGTTGTAACTTTTGGAGCCATAGCAGTATTGTCTTATTCTACATCTCAGGAGGCCTATACACAGATGCAGATGTCAGTGGTGAGCCTTACCACTTTTCACTCAGGAGAAGGCAGACAAGTAGCATGTGGCTGAAGTACCTGGGCTTATGTAGCCTTGTCTGTCTCTGTTTCGTTTTGTGACCTTTTCCAATTGTTACCTGGTTTCCACCTCATGGCTCTTCAGTCTTCACAGAGAAATAACAGGTCTGAAGAAAGTAAGCAATTACTTACTTGTATGAAGGACCACTTCAGAAGAGTCTGGTCCTGGGACATATTGGAAGGGAGAAAAGGGAATACAGAAAGCACAGAGATGGCTTTTGCTTTTTAAGTGTGCTTTTTCTGAGTTTTGCCTCCATCCTTTGTTCTGCTGGATGCTTTACAACATGCAGAGCAGCAGGGCTCTCCTTGTTTCCTCTGTCAGCAAATGACGTGAGTGCCCCTTTTGAAAGTGTTTTGTTAGCGCCACTCCTTTGCCTTTTGGCTACCTGTTGGGAGGATGTATTAGCTTTTGCTAATTCCATAGTGAAAAGAAATACTCAGATGAGGAACCATTAGGAAAGAAAGGGTTTAAGAAAAAAAGTTGGCTAAAGAGTCAAGTTTTTATTGACTGTTTTGCTTAACTCCCTGTTACAAAGGGTGCTGACAGGACAGTTTACACTGACATGGTATCAGAGAGAGAGAGAACTAAAGGTATGCTTTGTGGACAATCTATTATTTCCTTGAAAGAAAAGCACATTCTCTTAGGCAGCTTGCCAATTGGAAAAAGCACTTAGTTACAGATTTGCCAGTGGCTACTTGTTAGTTTCTTTTGAACAACTGTGTGACAACAAAACATAATATGAAAAAGATCTGAAGAATTGACTTAATCCATTTAAGTGTAAAGCATATAAGAACACTTACCTCCATTTCAGTGTATAAATGAGGTAGATTCTTGAGACTGCAGGCCCAGGTCCAATACCAGCGCTTCTGTGGTAGTGAACAAAATATCCTCTTGGCATCAAACCGCTTTGTTGTTGATACAAGGAGAATGTCCATGCTCTGAAAAATTTCCCTAGCAGAATTTAATCTGTGGGTTAGATAGGGAGCACTTTTTTGAAAGGGAAGTTAACAACCTGCTTCTGGTCATGTAATAACAAAACTCAAGGTAACTAATATTCATTTAATGCTGTTTTTATTAAGAAAAAAGGTATCTGTTCAAGGGAATTCTGGAAAGAGGGAGAAGGAATCTAGCTCCTTTGATAGCTTCTCCAACTGCACTTGTAATGGCAAGCTAAGCAAAATTACCCTCTTCATGACAGGTAGAGCTAGTAACTGTTCGATATTTTCCTGTTTTCATAGCAAACCAAAGAGAGGGTGAAGTTGTTGATACAGCTGGCTGATGGCTTTTGTGAAAAAGGGCATGCTCATGCAACAGAGATTAAAAAATGTGTCACAGCAGTGGATAAGAGGTACAGAGACTTTTCCCTGCGCATGGAGAAATATAGGACCTCTTTAGAGAAAGCTCTGGGTATTTCCTCTGATTCCAACAAATCGGTAAGAGAAATTTCAGTGCGATGACAGACAAACAAGCTTTGCTTGCGTTTGATTTAGCTATTGTTTTCTCCTGTCTCTTTCCTTAATCAATTCTTCCTTTCTTTAATAAAGAGCAAAAGCTTGCAGCTGGATATAATCCCAGCCAGTGTTCCTGGGTCAGAGGTGAAACTGCGTGATGCTGCACATGAGCTTAATGAAGAAAAACGCAAGTCTGCCCGCAGGAAAGAGTAATAAATTTATTTATTTTTAATCAATGAGAATACATACATCAATCTTGATAATGAATAGACTGCCATGGCTTGTCTGGCAGCTTAGAAATTGGATAAATGCTGCGAAGAGAGTGATATTACTCAGCAGTTTGTATTGCCATTTATTCACACGCTTTTACTCACAGATAATTATAGCATGATAGAATCTTAAGCATTTAAAACTATGTTAGACTTCTAACAATATCCTTTTTTTTTTTTTAAATAGTGTGTAAAGGGAGGAGGGAGGACAACAGCTAAAGGACTGTAGCAAGTGAAATGCATTTGAAAAGTAATGCAGTCTTCTTCCCCATTTCGTTTTGCACTTGTTAGTAAAGGAGGATTGTTACCTCTTATGTTTCCTTCTTCTGTAGTCTCTCTTCACATTTCAGTTCTCAGATTTTCCTTGCAGCAATGGAAAAAGCAAAAGCTGATGAGGAGAAAGATGTATTCTGGTTATTATACATTCATAATGGTCTAACAGACTGAGATTTGATCATTCTTTCTGTTGTCACCTAAGGTTCATTATGGCTGAGCTAATTCAGACAGAAAAGGCTTACGTAAGAGACCTCCGGGAATGCATGGATGTAAGTTTTCTTTTTTCACTGGTCTTCAAAGACAGGATTCAGTCCGTTGCTTTCTGTTTATTTGTGGTTTTAACAGCCAAACATTATTGGTTTGCAATCATAGGATTAAACTGAGCATCTTTTCTGATGTTAGAAAGAAACATCTGATAATAGCTTTGGAATTTTTCCTATATGTTTTGCTTTCGTCAGTACTGAGTTTCAGCATTTGCTTCTTTCACAGTTCATAAACGTGGTATTTTTTGTTTGAGAGAGGAGGAGAAAAAGGAGGGGTTTACTTTATTTGCTTTGCTAGCAACAGAGATGAGCTTGTGTTAATTCTTTTATTATCTGTATCACATGTTCTGCTAGTAGCTGACATTTTGAATAGAAATTCAGAGAGGTTCCATGGAAAAGTGCCCAGTAATTGTTAGAAGCAAGTAAAGTTCAGTGCTAGTTGTTGCACAAAGCAACGGCTTCTAGACTGTAGACATGACCTTGATAAAGAATATCCTGAAGCATTAGAGATTGTCAGAATACAGTACATTTTAAATGATGATGTTTCAGGGTCTATGTTAAATTGTCACTTTTAGAACTTGGATTTTGCTGTTATTTGACATAACAGATACTGTCACAGTTGGAGATGATGTTGCATGATCTTTTCCTAATTTCTCTACAGGAATGCATGTTTACAGATACGTTGATTCTTGTGTTCAGAGTTCTTAGACACTTCTTTCATGCATCTGTTTTTTTTCTGGGCAGACCTATCTATGGGAAATGACAAGCGGAGTTGAGGAGATCCCGCCTGGTATTGTAAACAAAGAACACATTATCTTTGGAAACATGCAGGAAATCTATGAGTTTCACAATAAGTGAGTGACTTATCTTCCATTTCCATATTACTGCTAAATCCAAATGATGACCTGAGGGATTTCCTAACGAAAATATTGTGATTATAAATAATGGACTGTTTTCCAGAAAAAATTTAAAGGATTTCTTCTCACATTGCTAAATTGCTTCAGTTGTTGTTTTTTGCAGCCAGGGAAGTACACCATTAGAGACTTTTTCAGTCTTGGACAATTTTCAGGTTTCAAAAAATTAATTGGATCAGTTTCAGACCTTCACATCAACATTTGTATTGAATTACATGTATATATTAGTTCTGTAATTACATCTTCTTATCCATTTCTGTTATTGTTAACTCATACTGTTGCTAGGAATTACAGCAAGTTTTCTTGCCTTTATTCACAGACAATAGATCAGTATTAGCTGCTCTAATGAAGGTGTTTCATGTGCATTGTACTATTTGTTTCTTTTCTATTCATAGTATATTCCTCAAGGAGCTGGAAAAATATGAACAGTTACCAGAAGATGTTGGACACTGTTTCGTTACTTGGGTAATGAAATCAGACTTACGTTTAGAAGTAACAAGGGGAGAGAGGGAGCACAAGGGGATGGATTCTTGCTCTCAGGTCCCTTCTTAATTTGTAAAATTCATAAAAGTACCTCTTCCTTCAAATTTCAGTAAAAATGTGTGTATCTTTAACTGGAAAAAAAATACAAATACACAAACAAATAAGGCACTACTCTCAGGTGCCAGTGCCTAGCTGATCTTGAATTTTATGCAAGTTGCCCAAACCTGCATTCATGTTTTGTTTTATATCTTTGTCTTAGGTATGAATAATTTACTTCTGCATACATTGCTATTGTTTTCAGATGTATTGTCTGATGTATTTTCATATACTGCTGGCTTGAAGGAGAAAATAATTCTGCATAGGTCGATTTCTTGAAAGAGAACATATGCTCTTTGATAACTGCGTGAAAACATTGTGCTAGAACTGACGCTCTCTTAATTACCTATGCACCTTTACACTTTGTTCTGCAGGCAGACAAATTCCAGATGTATGTTACTTACTGTAAAAATAAGCCAGATTCCACCCAGCTGATATTAGAACATGCAGGAGCATACTTTGATGTAAGTACTTTGTGTCTATCTTAAAAGTTTGCTGTAGCATTTTTAATCGTGTACTTGCTGTTACACTGACTTCTTAAGAAAATTCAAGTTTCCTGGTAGTAATACTGCAATTTAATGTCATATTAAGAACATCAACCCTATCTCTCACATGGTTATCTTACGTTGCTTGCTTGGTTTTTCAAAGCCGTCATATCAAATGAAGTTGCTGTTATGTATCAAGCAATTCAGAATTGGGTACAAGTTCCAACATCAACAACTAAGACATGAATCTTCAGTTCTCCCAAGCACAGTCTGCAAATTTTGGCATTTTTATGTTCATAGTTTGTGTTGTAAGTCATAAAGATGGAAATATTTATTAACTATTAGGAGCACCTTTACACTGTAGTGTATGTATTGGTAATTCAGCTAACTGCAACAGTTCAGAGCTGCTAAACCAACCACCTTGGTTATTCGGTCACAGTGTTAGTTGATCTATGTGTAATATTCCACTTAAGAAAAGACCAAAATGTACCAGCTATTAGAGGATTTGGGGAGAGATTTTGGTCACAGTGAATTGAGTTTTAGTTGAACACATATGTACAGGTTATTTTGATAGAGCGCTCTCTATATTTTTTGGCTCTCAAAAATAGAGGGAAATACGTGTTAAAAAAAAAAAAACAAACCTGAAATTCTTGGGATTAATTTCAAAGTTTATTACTTAGAAGATGGACACTCTAAATACTGTAAGGCAAAGCCTTTCTGTGAAGCCTCTGTTAAGTTTTCAGTGTTTGAAGAAGAGCAGGTATCCAGAGCTCTTCATGCCCTAATCCACATGAAGTGGATTAAAAGCATAAAAATCTAATTTTGTGCACAGGTAACTTCAAGAGGTCCCATTCATGCCACTGCTGGATAATGTGAGAATGTTGTGTTGTATCACGTTTTGGGAATTTCTGGTACCATAATCATCTGTCAAGTGTTAGGGCTGTTGTGCATAACTTGAACAACTCATTCTGGAGATCGTGTCTCAGCATGAGTAGGAAAAGAAGATTGTCAGGACTAGGCAGCATGGGTTCACAGAGGAGAAATCATGCTTAATTAATCTAATAGCCTTCTGGGGTGGTGTGACTAGCTGGAAGGATGAAGGGAGAGCAGTGGATGTTGTGTTCAGCAAGGCTCTTGACACTGTCTCCCATAATATCCTCACAGGTATGCTTAGAAAGTATGGATTAGTGAACAGTGAGGTGGATTGAGAACTGGCAGAATGACAGAGACCAAAGGTTTGTGATCAACACTGCAGTCTACTTGGAGGCCTGTAGGTAGCAGTGTTCCCCAGAGGTCAAGTGCTGGGCACGGTCTTGTTCAACATCTTCATCAGCAGCCTGGATAAAGGGACAGAGTGTACCCTCAGCAAGTCTGCTGATGATACAAAACTGGGAGGAGCACCTGACATAGCAGGAGGCTGTACAGCCCTTCAGTGACTCCTGGATGGGCTGGAGAGTTGGGCCAGGGTGAACCTAATGAAGTTCACTGTGAGTCACCAGTGTCTTCTTGTGGCCAAGAAGGCCAGTGGTCTCCTGGGGTACATTGAGAAGAGTGTGACCACCAGGTCAAGGGAGGTTCTCTTCCCTTTCTACTCTGTACCAGTAAGGCCACATCTGTAGCACTGTGTCCAGTTCTCAGATCCTCAGTTAAAGGGGGATGGGGAACTACTGGAGAGATTAACATTGGGCTACAAAGATGATTAGGGGATGATCTTTTCTCTGATGAGGAAAGACTGAAAGACCTGAGGCTGTTTGGCCTGGAGAAGAATGAGAGGGGATCTTATAAATACATAGAAATATGTCAAGAGGATAGGGCCAGTCTCTTTTCAGTGATGCCCCATGATAGAATGAGGGGTGTTAGATACAAAGTGGAAGATGGGAAGTTCCACTTCAACATGAGTTAAAACTTCTTTACTGTGAGGGTGACCGAGCCCTGGAACAGACTGCCCAGAGAGGTTGTGGAATCTCCTTTTCTGGAGACTTTTGAAATGCACCTGAATGTGTTCCTGTGTGACCTGATCTAGGTACACATCCTTTTAGCATGGGAATTGGACTGGATGATCCCCAGAGGTCCCTTCTAATGTATGTCATTCTGCGATAACTTCTGTTTGAAAATACATTGTTAAAACATATATAATGCTGTGGTAAGTAGTAAATACATGAAGTTCAGCCATGGTCAGTGCTTGAAATTGGAAATTATCCCATCTAATTATCATTTACTTTTATTTTCCTTCAGGTTTTGTAGAGCTCGTTGTTTGTAAGCAGCTTTTTTTCCCAGGCTGGGTAACCCTGTTGCTTTAGTTAGAAAACGTTACTTGGTGCTCCCTCTTGTGGGAGGAAATGCTTTCTGTGGCTAACAGTTAAACTAACCGGTGTTGCTAAGAAACCTCCACCTCAGGCTTCCTGTAACAGGCCTTGCTGTTCTCTGGAACACTGAAATCTTCTGCATGTAATAAAAGAAATAGAGATTTTATTAAAAAAAAAAAAAAAAAAGGCAGTGTCACATGTTAAGTATCTCTAATCATTGCTATTTGTATTTGGGGTTGTGGCAACACTTCACAGGTACCCTTCGAGCTAATAATCTTTTGTTTATACAAAGTGAGCGAGCAGATGCGCAGCGTAATTATTTGCTGTGGTTTGAATATCCTGTCATCCTGGGTTTTTTATTTCTCCTTGCTAAAATAGAACAAATAGCTAATTTATATTATTGCATAGACCTCAGAGCAATCTATATCTGAGTGTTGGTGCTCACAGTCATCAACTGTTACCTTTTTTCACGTAGGAGATACAACAACGGCATGGACTGGCCAACTCTATCTCCTCTTACCTTATCAAACCTGTGCAAAGGATAACAAAATACCAGCTTCTTTTAAAGGTCAGTATTAATTCAAAGGACTTCATGTGATTCTGCTGTTCTTAAGAAGGTAAAGCTCCTGCTGAAATCAAGAGGGTAGTTTTACTCTGCACTCTAACAGCATACTGTGCAGGCTGAAATATTACTGTGAGATTTTTTAGAAGACCATTGAAAATGAAAAGGTGTAAATAAGCAGTTTCTTTTCCAGAGTCCTGTAAATCAAAGAAGCTACCTCTCTACTGGTGTTTACTTAGGTAATGTAATTTGCAGTTCCAGATTAATGGCCATGGACAGGCACATTTTTGTGGTGGTTTCTCAAAAAAAATTTGGTAAGCCATTAGCTATGTTTATAGTATTAAGTACTGTAAAAGCTACAATTTTTAATACATTTATATATCTGCAACTTTATTATAAAATATATATAAACTAGATGAATATATACACACACACACACACTCATTGACTACCAGTGCAGTTGTTGAATACAGATAACAGTTGTTATCTGTAATGTTGCCTGGAAATGTCAAGTAAATAGTAGCTCTTAAAACTTCAGGTAACTGATGTCTCCGCTTTTTACTTAAGAACTGCCATGTGTGGTGGGTTGAAGTTTCCCATTCACATTAACTAAGCACAACTAACTCAGAAGCCAATGGAATCTGTATTTACAAGTAAAAACTACACTCTGCAGTGGAATGCAATGAATATGTTGTTAGGGTACATCTGCATCCATCCCACACATTTTATCCAATGAATTTGTTTAGAATAATCTTTTGTTTTCCGTTTTACACTCAAGAGTGAATTATTTATATTTTTCTACCTTTTCTGCTCGAAACCTGTAGCTTAATTTTAAAGGCATAACCTAAAACTGCCACACCATGGATGACTATTTTCTAAAATTTATTAAAAACATTGCAGGCTGTTTCAGGCCCAATTGAATGGAAGCAAGGCTGTCATTTTAAGCTGAAAAACATTGTATGTTCTTCCCTTGCTATGTGATTAGCTTATAACTTAAAGAAATGTTCTAGACCCTGCTGCTACTCTAGACTATTTCAGAATTTCAAAGTATTGATTCCAACAATTATTTTTTTTTAAATCTGAATATGCCATAGCCACTGCATTATTGAAGTGATGAGATAGGTCAGTTTCACCAGTGTGTATGGAGTGGGATGTCTTTGCTGCACAGTAAAATGAATTTATTTGATGATGGTTGCTGGGTCTCCTTTTTCATCCTCTATAAGAGAGCATAAAACACAAAAGGATGGAGACCCAAAAACTTTAATGATACTTGAAACTGTTTACACTAGTAGAAGTTCTGTGTATTTTTTCCACGTGTTTCCATGCCTCTGGAGGATATTTAGTTATACTCACTTCTCTATAGAGCTGTCACGCAAAATTTAAGCATGGTGAAGTAATGTTCTGATGTGATGGTGGTGTTGGGAATTAAATACAAAGAAAAAGACAAGGGAGTTTAACCTGAGGCAATGAATTGAGTCTTTGAATACTAGAAGCAACTTAATATGCCCTTCTGGTGATGTAAGCCACATTTTATCTTAACATTGTTCAAATATTCAAAGGATGTGTGGAAATTTGAATGTCACCTTAGGTGTTATGTTAATATCTGTGGGATGTTGAAGGGGTAGGGAACTGCATAGCACAAAATCCCACTACAAGTTTCAGGATATTCCATTCTTAAATTTCTATCCAAATGTTAATTCTTGCCTGTATTCAAAAGTTTTCTCTGTAGGATGCTTTTAACTGTGTGAGCACTGAATAAGAGTAATTAATGGAATATTTAAATTGATACAGTGTAGGCCTCTTAGCAGCAGTAATACACAGCAGTAGAGCAAAGACTAACATGGTGGGGGGTGGATGCCCTTTTGTGTTGTCCTGCTTTCTACTGTTTTCATGACTTGGCAGCAGTGTTGTTCTGAGCCTTGATGTAGCACTGCATCTGATAGCTGTGTCAGTGCTTATCGTAAAAAATGCTGTCCTTAGTGTAACTTCGAAAGATCTTGTTTAAATAATAGGTGGTTAACTGAAAGCTTGGGCTGCTCCTTGAGGAACACATCATGATAAATACAAAATAAGCTTTCATGTTACTGGCTGAGTAAGAGCTTGAAAAATATTTTTATATGCCAAAAATGATACTTTGCTTGTTAGGAGTACTTGGGTTATCTCTTTTATTAGTGTAGAAATACGTGATAGAGAGTACTCATGTGTGCTCATCTGTTGCAGGAGCTGCTCACGTGTTGTGAAGAAGGTAAAGGTGAGATTAAAGATGGCCTGGAGGTAATGCTTAGCGTGCCAAAGCGAGCCAATGATGCCATGCACCTCAGTATGCTGGAAGGTAGGATTGAAACTGGCTTTGATCAGTGCTGGGTCCAGTTTTGTTCGGTATCTTCATCAATGACCTGGATGAGGAGGTTGAGTGTACCTTCAGCAAGTTTGCTGATTATATCACATGGGGGAGGGGGTGGGGAGGAAGGGGCTGACACACTGGAAGGCTGGTTGGAAGGGACCTCCACAAGTCATCTAGTCCAACCTCCTCTGCAGTAAGCAGGGACATCCTCAACTAGATCAAGTTGCCCAGAGCCCTGTCAAGCCTCACTTCGAATATCTCTAGGGATGGGGCCTAGACCACCTCCCTGGGCAACCTGTTCCAGTGTTCCACTACCCTCATGGTAAAGAACTTGTTCCTAACATCCAATTTAAATCTGCTTTTCTCTAGTTTTAAGCGAATGCCCCTTGTCCTATCACTTCAGGACTTTGTAAACAGTCTCTCTCCATCCTTGTAGGCCCCCTTCAGGTACTGGAAGGCTATTAGATCTCCCTGGAGCCACTCCATCTCCAGGCTGAACAACCCCAACTCCCTCAGACAGTCCTTACAGCAAAGGTGCTCCAAGCCCCTGATCATTTTCATGGCCCTCCTCTGAACCCACTCCATCAGGTCCATGTCCTTCCTTTGGAGTCTTAGTGGACAGCAAAGGTTATCCATGGGACAGCAATGTGCCCTTGTGGCCAAGAAGGGCAGTGGTATCCTAGGGTGCATTAAGAAAAGTATGTCCAGCTGGTCTAGGGACATTGTCTTCCCTCTCTACTCTGCCCTGGTGAGGCCACAGCAAGAATGCTGCATCAGGTTTTGGTCTCCCCAACTCAAGAGAGACAGGGGTCTGCTGGATAGAGTCCAACAGAGTGCTACAAGGATGATAAAGGGACTTGAATATCTCTCCTGTGAAGAGAGACTGAGAGACCTGGGGCTGTTTAGTCTTGAAAAGAAAAGGCTGAGAGGGGATCTCATCAATATTTGTAAATATCTGAGGGGTAGGTGTCAAGATGAAGTCTCTTTTTGGTGGTGCCCAGTGATAGGATAAGGAACAGTGGGTACAAGCTAGAACACAGGAGGTTCCACCTCAACACGAGGAGACACTTTCTTGACAGTGAGTGTGATGGAGCAGTGGAATAGGCTACCCAGAGATGTTGTGGAGTCTCCTGTGGAGACTTTCAAAACCTGCCTGGGTTTGTTCCTGCATGGCCTGCCCTATGTGATCCTGCTTTGGTGGAGGGGTTGGATTCAATGATCTATGGAGTGCCCTTCCAACCCCAAACATTCTGTGGTTCTGTGATTTCCAATTCAGTCATATGTAGGTTAAATCTGTTTAATAAATTTCTGTATTACTATACGTTGGGAAGATGTGGTGATGTGAGCTATTTTTTATCTTTGTGTTTTATATACCTTTTATATGGAACCATATAGAATGTAACCTTACTCAGGAAAATTAATTGTGGCAAAGGAAGGATACAGTTTTCTTAATAGTTTTTTTTTTTTTAAATGTTGTTTTGTCCTGGTCTATATCTCTGCCACTACAGATTTGAAAAATATGTAGATTAACAAACTTTTGTACTACTCACCTAAAATGTAATAGGTGAATGGCCAAATATGATAGCTTTGGCTACATTGTCCAGACAGTGTTCTTGGCTTCTTTATATGAGTGTATTAGAGGTAATTTTGCTGATTTGTAAAACAAATAATTGCCTTCAAGAAATTGTCATATTTACTTGCTTATTTTTTGCTGCTTGTTCCATAGCAGTCTTCTGGTTGAAATGAAATGTATCTTCTGGCAGTAAAATGTCACCATAAGCCAGTTTAGCCTGAGCCTCAGCCAGAACAGCATAATCATGTTCATTGCAGACAGTGGAGGTCGGTTGTAATCGATTCCATGTGTTTTGAACAACTTCTTGCCAAGATCGGTTTGGTAATTGGCGCATTATCATATATCATGATGCCGTCATGGATTTCATAATAAAAGTGGGTTTTTTGACACTCAAACTTTTGTAAATAAAAGCAAGGTCACTTTACTTTGCAGTTGGTGAATAAAGATATGGGTACTTCACATCAAGATTCCTTTTCCTCCTCTCTGCTTTACAGCATGGAGCTTGTCATGGAATTTTCATTATGCTGCAAGTTACTATAAAACTCATCTTGGTTTGGCATATGATCCTTGATCCTGTGAACGCTCAAAATCACCTCTCTTCTCTGATTTTAAACAACAGTGTTGTTGGTGACTTTGCAGGACCAGTTCCAAAAGCTTTGTTCAGGAGATAGTGCTAGTATAAATACTGGCCAGTTTTGATGGTAGTCTTTTAACAATGGGAATGCTACTCTGGAGAATATCCTAATCTTTTACATAGGTTGACTTTATAACAAATCACGCATGTGTTGTTGAGTCATCCCACGTTAAACAAACGCCAGTGAGTGAGCACATTTCCTCTTTATGTCTCTGGAGGATTTTGAATTACCATCCTGATGCTACTTGCCTCTGATGCTTTCCATACTGTTGCCCTATTTTGAACAGTGAGAACTTGTTTTCAGAGAACATTGGCAAGTGTTTTAAAAACTTAACTGTTTGAACTTAACTATACTCAGAAGAGTATAGTGGACCAATTTCTGCTATCAGAATACATAATTAACGAGGTTGGAAAAGACCTCCGAGATCATCAAGTCCAACCTATCACCCAACACCATCTAATCAACTAAACCATGGCACCAAGTGCCCCATCCAGTCTCCTCTTAAACACTTAACAGTGATAGTGACTCCACCACCTCCCTGGGCGGTCCATTCCCTGCAACTTAAATCTGTGTATTAAACTGGGAAAACACTGTGCCACTACAATGAAAGTAAAATTGTTGATATTCTCAATCATAATCTTTATATATCTTAAGGTAAGTAATTCAGTTGTTCTTTCTTTATTGTGGATCAGTGCTGGAGTGACTCAATGTCAGGTGGCATGTCCAAACTACCATCTTTTTTCATGCCCTCTTGGAACATGTTTGCATGGTCACTGCATGTATGTTAGGGAAACTGTATCACCAGACAAGGTGACATTTGGAAGCTTGCCCACGTCTGAACAACCTGATGTACTCTTTCTGTCCTTGCAAATTGCTCAAAAAGCTTGTAAGAGAGATAATTTTCATCATGAAAGAGGTTCCCACAAGCTGATATAGACAGATCTGTTGTTTGTTGGTGAAATACTGCCAGAAGGTGATATGCTCCTTAGAGTTGGATCTCTAAATTTGGGCATAGATTTGAGCTACAGTTACATTTAGTATATTGCAATGTTGAAATCAAGTCTTGCTTTCAGTATGGCTTCCTTGGAATCCTGTGTTTTGCAAGCTGTATTTTGGGGGGAGGGGGAATGGGAGGGAAATTATATAATTTTAAAACCAGAAACTGTGTCTTTTTAATTTCCTTGTATGATCAATTTTTCATAGTGAACCTTTCCTCTCCTTGTGTTTTTAGGCTTTGATGAAAATATAGAATCTCAGGGAGAGCTCATCCTTCAAGAATCCTTCCAAGTATGGGACCCAAAAACTCTAATTCGAAAGGGGAGAGAGAGGCATCTTTTCCTTTTTGAGATGTCCTTGGTTTTCAGTAAAGAAGTAAAGGACTCCAGTGGAAGGAGCAAGTACATTTACAAGAGTAAACTGTTTGTAAGTATGGGACAACAAGTGATCATGTTTAGAAAATTGCCTGGATTAGACTGACTAAGATCAGATTACTTAAATGTGCCTGAAGAACAACTATTGTAGTACACTGAAAGAACAGCCTTGGAATGTGTAGAGTGAATCTTAAAAGTTTGCTGCTTTGTCATGCTTTTGAGGAAAGAGTAGGCTGAAAGTAAGTACTGAAGGCTCCATGTCAATCCTGATGTGTCAGAACAAAGGAAAATAAAGGTTGGACTGGACTGATCTTGCCTTAATTGTGTGTGATTGCTGGTTCTTCAAGGCTTATTTGTATAAAGCTGAAGGATGGAAGGAGCTGAAAAGCTTCTTTCATCTTGCTTGTTTACTGTTTCTGTAGTAAGGATTCATTTTGATGTGTATCCTACACATACTGATATGGAAAGGCAAGAGCTCCTTCTTATAGAAGAGAGAATTTCAGAATGTTTACTAGCAGTCTTACAATAAAGTTTTGTATATAAAATGATAGCTCTTATGGTTTACTGAAATGTGTGTAAGTGGATGTAAAGATGGGAATGCTTTTTCTTTTGATTAAAACAAAATTCAATATCTACTCTTTCTTTTCTCATCTGTACCACATATGCCTTGCAAAATGTGACTCTGAAATTCATATCCTTACCTGTCTCATTGGATGCCTTGAGCTAGATCAGTATTCATGCTTTGAAAATTTAGGTAGCCAAACAAGAAAGAAGACAGTCCCCCATGTTTTGCTTGTTTTGCTCTGCACCTGTCAGAGGCAACATTAGCTTTTCCACCAGACAGTTTAGACAAGTACTTGAAATTATTTCTCAAAATCACAGTCTAAAAGACATTATGGTTCTTTTGATTCTATTGGGTGTATGACTCAGTCAACATGGTGAGTGTATGTGTGTGTGTGTGTGTGTGTGTGTATATATATATATATACACACACACATATATACTGAGCCTTTTCTCCCTGCTTCAGACTTGTTCTTAATTCTTTCCCCCTTTACACCTCTATGACCAAACTGGTAAAACAGGTTGGTTCAAAAAGCTTATCTTAATTTGTGTAGTCCGTCCTTTTACTTCCAACACTTGCTTTCCTTCCTAGTAAGAAGTAGCTAGCAGGTAACACAGCTGCAGCTGTCTTGTTGATCGCACCTTTCTTTGGTGCTCTCCAAAACCTGAAATACAAAGAACTTCTGGTGTACTGGAGCATAGTATCAAGTGCCCCAAGGCATTATGTGGGAGGGGAGAAAGAACTGAAAAATTGTTGTCTTATCAATTTCTGTAGCAAAGACTTAGTAAGAGCCTCAGGTCCTAGGGATATTGTTGGGAATCCTGAAGACTTGTGCCTCATTTCTAAAATACAGGCATTCTTTTTGTCTTCATATTCTATTTGGCAAAATATCCTGTAGCACAGCTTACTATTGTAGCAATAATTACGGTTTGATCTTCAAGATGTGGAAAGCACAAGTACTGATTTGAGCTAAAGATCTTTTTTTGTACATTATTCTGTCTCCAACCTCTGGAAGGTAGTTCTACAAAACTTAAGTCCATTACTCTAGGCATGATGACCATCTTGGTTTCCCCAGCACAAGATACTCAGTGGTGTGACTTGTATTAGTAGAAAAACATGTTAATTGAACTCATTTGGCAAGAAGTAGAGTCCAGAAGCAAATTCCTAAGGAGGACTATGGAAACAAGGCAAGCAGGTGTTATTTTGCCAGAATATTCTACCAGTAACTGGCAGTTCAGGGGCTTCCTCTCCTGAATGTTTTTTCTATGCATGCAATAACTGCAACAGAGTTTTTGGTTGGACATTATGCAGACTCAGCATTTAAAGTGTCCTTTGCAAACAGTTGTCATCTCTTGTAATGAACTGTGTATGCGCTAGTGATGACGCATATGAGGGGAAAACAGTTTCAAATAAGGTAAGAAAGCTTAGCAGCTGTCTTTTAGAGTAAGGTTTCTTATAGTTTGAGCTATATTTATTAGTTTTGGGTTGTTGGTTTTTTTTGGAGCACAGCCTATACAAATTGTTTAACTGGAAGCCAGATTCACACAGTTGAGATGTTCTAGTTGGAAAGTGAAAACATTTTGGATGACAATTAGCTGACATTAGAAAATTCCTGAAGATTTGTTATTAACAGATTTGTCCCACAAAATTTTCAGGGAAACTGCATTTCATGTTTAAGGAAAGAAATACACTAGGAAGGGCTTCTTTGGCAGAAAACACATCAGAGTTTTAGAAACATCTTAAAATAGTGAGTATTCCCTGGTAGAAATCAACAAGGAGAGAAGTCAATGCTTATTTTTAACAAGCACCTGTCTAAGAATTGTAAGGCTTTTAGTGTCAAGTCAAACATGTAAAATAATCTATCTGGTGTTCAGATTATAAATGCTATTGTTTATTGTTAGCTTACAGGAAAAACTGTTTAGCTTGCAGTTCTTCCTTTTTCAAAGAAATCCACCACTGCTACCAGAATAAAGGGTTCTTTCTAGCACTTAAACCTATAAAATATCTTTACATATCTTTAAATAGCAGACTTCAATTATTTATTCTATTAGCATCTTTTTCTGGCATCTGAGGAAAATAATACCATGTCATCCTAACAAATTCTACTTAATTTCAGACTTCGGAACTGGGTGTCACAGAGCATGTAGAAGGAGATCCATGCAAGTTTGCTCTATGGGTTGGAAGGACACCAACTTCAGACAACAAAATTGTTCTCAAGGTAATTTTAGCAGATGTATTTGTATAGTCTGTACTAAGTCTTGTAGTTGTTACTTGTTGGGGAGGCAGCAATCAATGACTCTTCATGCTTGGAGAGGGACAGCTACCGACAGATACCTTCATGTGTAACAGATGTGGCATATATCTAACCTGTGTGCTTGACAACAGACAGGAGTCTTTGTGATCTAATGAAGAATTAAAGAAACTTGCTTCCACAAATCAGAGCAGGAAGAGATTTGATCCTATCTTACAATACAATACAATAATACAATACAATACAATACACCAGGTTGGAAGAGACCTTCAAGATCATCGCGTCCAACCCATCAAACAATCCAACCCACCCAACAACTAGACCATACAGCCAAGCACCCCATCAAGTCTTCTCCTGAACACCTCCTGTGAAGGTGACTCCACCACCTCCACGGGTAGCCGATTCCAATGGGCAATCACTCTCTCCGTGTAGAACTTCTTCCTAACATCCAGCCTAAACCTGCCCTGGCGCAGCCTGAGACTGTGTCCTCTTGTTCTGGTGCTGGATGCCTGGGAGAAGAGGCCAACCTCTGCCTGGCTACAACCTCCCTTCAGGTAGTTGTAGAGAGCAATAAGGTCACCCCTCAGTCTCCTCTTCTCCAGGCTAAGCAACCCCAGCTCCCTCAGCCTTTCCTCATAGGGCTTGTGTTCCAAACCCCTCACCAGCTTTGTTGCCCTTCTCTGGACACGTTCCAGCAAGTCAACATCCTTCCTAAACTGAGGGGCCCAGAACTGGACACAGTACTCAAGGTGCGGCCTAACCAGTGCAGTGTACAGGGGCACAATGACCTCCCTGCTCCTGCTGGCCACACTGTTCCTGATGCAAGCCAGGATGCCATTAGCCTTCTTGGCTGCCTGGGCACACTGCAGGCTCATGTTCAGCCTACAATCAACCAGTACCCCCAGGTCCCTCTCTGCCTGGCCACTCTCCAGCCACTCTGACCCCAGCCTGTAGCACTGCCTGGGGTTGTTGTGGCCAATGTGCAGAATCCGGCACTTGGATGTGTTAAATCTCATGCCATTGGACTCTGCCCATCTGTCCAGCCTGTCGAGGTCCCTCTGCAAAGCCTCTCTGCCCTCCAGCAAATCAACTGCTGCCCCCAGCTTGGTGTCATCTGCAAATTTACTGATGATGGACTCAATGCCCTCATCCAGATCATCAATAAAGATGTTGAAGAGCATGGGGCCCAGTACTGATCCCTGGGGCACACCACTAGTGACAGGCCGCCAGCTGGATGTGGTGCCATTCACCATTACTCTCTGGGCTCGGCCCTCCAGCCAGTTCCTAACCCAACGCAGTGTGCTCCTGTCCAAGCCACGGGCTTATCCTATTTGATCCTGTTTGATCCAAGCTCCTCTTCTGGAGCTTGAAGGCTCAGGCGCTAGCTGATAAAGCAGCTGATAAGCCACTGACAAATCATGTCATGATGTTGTATTTCACACTCAAGTCAATTGCTGCTTGTTGGTTATGCTAGTTTTTTCATGGCCTATATTTTTATGCAGAAATCAAAACACTTCAAAAGATCTTATGTCTTTCTGCAGACTACAGATTTTTCTGAAGATACTTACCTTTGATTGAGAGTGTATGCAATGTCTATAAATTTCATGTCTGGGAAACTTCTAGGTGTCAGTACTGTTCTTTGCCTAGGTAAAATAATAGCTAAATCCATTTTTCCTGTGACTCTGGTATGTAACCTGGGACCTGAGTTTCAATTGGAGAAGTTTTTTTTTAATACTACAAGTATTTAACAGGTAATCACATTTGGAGATTACTCAGTAATGCTTATTAAAAATGGCCATTCAAATTACAGGCTAAGAAGAGCTCATTATTTTACTGACAGCAGTCAGTGAGTGTAAGGAAATTAAATCTAGCATCACTAAATAGTACAATTTGTTCAGTCTTAATACTCTCATAGTTTCACAGAGAGTGCTTTGCAGCCTGTAATGATCCTCCCAGGTTAGAGCAGTGTAAATGGTTTTGTTTAAGGGTTCTCCACATAATATCACTTTAAGACATTCCTGTTGTCTTTACTTAGAGCATAGGATATTTAGCTAACTTGTATGATATATGTCATACATACATACATGTATGTATAACTTTTCAACAATTTTGTGTTTTAGGGGGTTGTGTCCTGATAGTAGTAGTAGGGGATTCCTTCTCAAGGGAACTGAGCACCCCATATACAGGCCAGATCCCACAGGGAGTTCTGCTGCCTACCTGAGGCACAGGTTAGGGACATTTCTAAGAAACTCTTCAATCTGGTGCAGCCATCAGAGTGTTGCCTGCTGCTGATTGTGCAGATTGGGAGTGATGAGGTTATGGACAGAAATACAGAGGCAATTAAAAAAAGACTTTGGGGAGATTGTTCAACAACTCAAGAGCACATGTGGTGTTCTCCTTCAACCTAGTAGAAGGGACGGACCCAAATAGATGAAGAAGACTCAAGAAATTAATTCCTGACTTTGAGCCTGGGAGTGATCAAGCAGGCAGCAGACCCCTACACTGCAAAAAAGTGTTATATCTTTGCCAATGCACAGAGCATGGGGCACAAGCAAGAAGAGCTGGAAGCTATCATGCAGCAGGAAAACTACATTATTGCCCTGACAGAAACATGGTAGGATGAATCCCATAGCTAGAGTGTTCAGAAAGGATAGGCCCAGAAGGAAAGGCAGTGGTGTGGCCTGGTGGTTCTTGCATTGCATGGAAGATGACTTACTTACACAGCTAGTGAATAAGACAATGAGGGATGGCTCACTACTAGACCTGCTGCTTGTAAACAGAAAAAGACTAGGAAGAGATGTAAGGGTTGGTGGACTTCTTAGACAAAGTGACCATGAAATGGTGGAGTTAGGTGAAGTTAGGACTTCTGGAGGGCAGACTTTGTCTTATTTAGGAGACTGGTTGATGGTATCCCTTGGGGGGCAGTCCTGAAGGACAAGGGAGTCCAGGAAGGCTGGACTTCCTCAAGAGGGAAATCATAGGAACAAGCTGTCCCCATGCACCAGAAAACAAGATGACAGGACAGAAGACCAGCCTGGCTAAGCAGAGAGCTTTGGCTAGAACTCAGGAAAAAAGGAAAGTCTACTGGCTGTGGAAGGAGGGGCAGGCAACTCAAGAAGACAAGACTCTTGCAAGGATATGCAGGGAGAAAATTAGAAAAGGCCAAAGTTCAACACAAACTCAATCTGGCCAGCGTCATTAAGGAGAATAAAAAGAGCTTTTATGAATCGTTAGCAGTAGAAAAAGAACTAGGGAGAATCTCCACCCACTACTGGATGAAGGAGGGAACCTGGTGACCAAAGACAAGGAAAATGCGGAGATGCTAAACAGCTGCTTTGCCTCAGTATTTGTCAGTGATGCCAGTTGCTCCACAATGGTTCAGCCCCTGGAACTGGAAAACAGGGATGGAGAGCAGAAAGCAGCCCCCACAATCTGGGAGGAAATGATCAATAGCATATTGTGCTACTTAGATGTGCACAAGTCTATAGGACCTGATGGGATCTGCTTAAAGGTACTTAAGGGGCTGGCAGATGTGCTCACCAAGCCACTCACCATTATTTGTCGACAGTCCTGGCTAATCAGGGAGGTCCCAGTTGACCAGAAGCTAGCAAATGTGACGCCCATCTACAAGAAGGGCTGGAAGGATGATTCAGGGAACTACAGGTTATGGAGAAGGTCATCCTGAGTGCCATCAAGTGGCACTTACAAGACAACCAGGCAATCAGGCCCAGTCAGCACGAGCTTACGAAACACAGGTCTTGTCAGACTCCTTCTGCAATAAGGTAACCTGCCTAGTGGATGAGGGAAGTGCTGTGCACATTGTCTACATGGACTTTAGTAAAGCCTGTCTCCCACAGCATTCTCCTTCGGCACCTCATGGCTCAAGGCTTGGATAAGTGCACTCTGCACTGGATAAAACAGTCTGGATGACCATCCCCAAAGAGTGTTGGGGAACAGAGTTAAGTCTGTCTGGCACCCAGTTACTAGTGGCGTTCCCCAGGGTTCAGTACTGGGGCCTTCTCTTTAATATCTTTATCGATGATCTGGATGAGGGGACTGAGTGCACCCTCAGTAAATTTGCAGATGACACCCAGCTGGGAGGCTGTGTGGGAGGCTTTGCAGCAGGACCTGGACAGGTTAGACTGATAGGCCAAGGCTAATTGTATGACATTTAACAAGGCCTCGAACTGGGTCATAACAACTCCAAGGTAAGCTGCAGGCTTGGAGATGTGTGGTTGGAAATTTGCAACTCTGGGAGGGACCTGGGGGTTCTGGTTGACAGCCAGGTAAATATGAGTCAGCATTGTGTCCAGGTGGATAAGAAAGCCAGTGGCATCCTGGCTTGTATTTGAAACACTGTGGCCAGGAGGAACAGGGAGATGATCATCCACCTGTATGTGGCACTGGTGAGGCCACACCTCGAGTACTCTGTTCAGTTCTGGGCCCCTCACTACAGGAAGGACATTGAGGTTCTGGAGCGTGTTTAGAGAAGGGCAGTGGGGCTGATGAAGGGCTTGGGGCACACAGACTATGAGGAGTGTCTGAGGGAGTTGGGGTTGTTCAGCCTGGAGAAGGGGAGGCTGAGGGGAGACCTCATCGCTCTCTACAGCTACCTGAAGGGACACTGGAGTGAGGAGGGGGTCAGCCTCTTTTCCTTGGTATCAAGTGACAGGGCTAGAGGAAATGGTTTCAAGATGCACCAGGGGAGGTTCAGGCTGGATGGTAGGAAATACTTCTTCACAGAGAGAGTTATTTAACATTGGAATGCTCTGTCTAGGGCAGGGGTAGAGTCACCATCCCTGGAGGTATTTAAGTAGGGTGTGGACCTGGTGCTTAGGGACTTGGTTTATTATTGACCCTTCAGTGCTGGATCAAAGGTTGGACTGGATGATCTTTGAGGTCCCTTCTCTCTTTTTTCCTAACTATTCATCTGTTCCTGTAACTTTCTCCATCCCCTTAGATTCCCTGGTTATTAAATATTTATAGTATATTTAATATTTATAATATATTCAAAAGCTGTTATTTCAAGAGACAGCAATTAAGAAAAGTATGCAGTTATATAATTTTTTTTAGATCTGTAATAATGGTTAAATTTAATAGCATTTCAGGTCCAAGGTTAAATTGGATTAAGCAATCAGGTTACAGGTTGAGCAGATAGATATCAAGTAATTTCCAGAGTATCTCAAAAATAATGGATCTTGCAGGCAGTTATTAAAATACAATCCCAAAATTAGCTTTCTGCTTCCAGGTGTGTTTCAAAAGTAGTAAGAGTAATACATAAATCATGTTTTTTTAAGTATATATGTTGCAGTATAGGTTAATCTGCTAACACTGAAAGAAATACTATGGAAAGTTTGAATTGAACTGAAATGTAGCATAAATTTTAAATACCAATATTCAAGGTGTTTATTACTGGAATCCTTAAAGCTGATCAGTCTACTCTGTCCCACATGAGATGCATACATGGCTTTAGCCTTAAAGTTATGTCAGAGGAATCTGAATCTAAAATGAAATGTTTTTAAATGAACGGTGCTAGTAATGTTGAGAAGTGTAAAGTAGTGTTCGCAGTTCCGAATGAGGAGAACTATCGTGAGTTTCCTTTTCTCTGTTTACATTTTCAAAGATTATTCACAAAGTCATTCTTTATTCCTCCCTCTTAATGTTTACTAGCTGACTGTATGTGTAGATCTTCTCAGCTATAGTAGTCCATTGTGGGGGTTTTGCTGCTTTTACATTTCAAAGGCATCCAGTATAGAGAATAAACAGGACTGGATCAAACACATCCGGGAAGTAATACAAGAAAGGACCATTCATCTGAAAGGAGCATTGAAAGAGCCAATCCACATCCCCAAAACTGCACCAACAACAAAACAGAAAGGAAGAAGGTAAGTAGTATTTAAAACAATCAGCGATCTCTAAGGGCACAGCATCACGCTTTCCTCTGTGGTGTTGACTTTCTAATGACTTTTGGTGAATTGGACAAAGCAAGTAATTTTGGCCAGCTTTATCTTAGAATTAATTTCCAGTTTCCTGCAATGCTGAATTTGCTGAGATTTTTGCTCTGAACAATCCCTGACTTGTGTACATTCAGCCATTACCGAAGGGATTTGGAACTGCAGTACCAGGACAGCTGCTACTTTTAGATTTTTACAAAATTTTATCCAGGTCTTTGGTTTCCTTTCATGGAGCTTAAAATGTGTGATCTGTGTTCTGCTTGCTAGCTTTGGCTAAGTGGCTGTGAAAGTTTCTTGCCATAGTTCTGGCTGTTTGATTAGCTGCCTTATTTCTGTATAATGTACACTTTGAGCAAAAAAATCTGTTCTCTTTAAGTGTAGAACCAAGGGAATATTTGACTTTTGTATTATTTGGCTGGCTGATGTCCATTGCAACATTGTCTAGGTACCCCTTCATTAGAGTTGCAAGTAGGGAACTGGCATATTACAAACACATTGCTCATATTGTAATGAAAACTGAATTATTTGCAGAGATGGTGAGGACCTGGACAGTCAGGGAGATGGTAGCAGCCAGCCTGATACTATTTCAATTGCCTCACGTACTTCACAGAACACACTAGACAGTGATAAGGTAAGTTTCCTACTTGTTGATCTGTTCTGAGAGCAAATGATTCTTCCTTTGGTGTGAGCTAGGACACAAGATTAGTCTCTTAAAATAGCAGTATACAATAAAAAAAAATATTGTGGTATCATGAGGGAGCAGGAGTGATTGTTTAAATCTGATAGTCATGCAGAAATTAGATTTGTTCAAAACGGAAACCATTTTGGTCCCTTCTCTTTTCCAGTTTGTTCAAAGATTTGATGCTTACACACAGAGTTTTCTCGATGTCAGTCTCAGCCCTTCTGAAAGGATGAGATGTGGGTTTTGTATGAGCTTGAGCTTCTATGTTGCCATGTAGTGACTTTCATGAAGAAAAAGTGTTCGTAGGTTGGGAGTGGGAGTGTTCACTTTCTGCATGAGAGCTGATGAAAGTCACCATATTAAAGAGAAGTAGCCCACAAGACTATTATATGATTCTAGTACTAGCATAGTGTTTCCTCCATCTCTACAGGAGGATTCCGGCAGTGTTAGCCCATGGAGATAACACAGCCACAATTTCTCATGGGTTGAAGAAAGATAGGCATTGAAAGAATACAAATCCTTGTGAAATGTATTACTTTGAAATTGAAAGATTTCTGGCAAGTGACAGGTTTTACAACCTTGGACAAAGGTAGATGGATATCAGAAGTTTGTCAAACAGAAGAATTAATAAAAACATAGAAACTGCATAGCAAAATATTTGAAAACATGATTAGAAATTTCTGGCCTATTACCTCATCAGATAAAATTTTTCTAATGATCCACTTAAACTGCACTGTAAACAACCAGGATATTACAGGACAGCTAAGTGAATAGGTTCTAAGAATAATGTTATGACTGTTCACGTCATACCTAAGAGAGTTAGCTGTCTGTGTTTTTGCATGTTGCCTAAAATCTACAGTTTGATTTTTCCATGTTAAGAAGGGAAAGAAGAAGGTAAACATAAAGTTTGTTAAAAATACACAATGTTTTGACCTTTTGTATGCAATCTGCAGTTTTGGTGGTGCTTCCTTCTAAGGTTATCTGTGAGAAAAATGATTGGTTAGAGAGGGGGAAAAAAGTGTTTTGATGATCTGCTGGGTTTTTTTCTTTTCATTCTTACTGAGCTGTTTTGTGATTTTTGTAATGAAATGTGTGGGTTTATATTTAATATTTCCTGGTGGTGGTATCTTCAAACACCGCCATAACTTACTTACAAAGTATATTTACAGGTTCTGTTATTTGGTTGTGGGTATTACATTCCACATATGAAGACAGTTCAATGATTTAAGCGCAGATCTAAGAATTTCCAATGCAGTGATTCAGACTGGAAATGAAGGTGCTGCGCTCTGCGGTTTCCTACAAATGGGGTTCTGTAGCAGATTAGCTGGGGACTCATGACTTGCTCCTCTGTCTGGCTCAGAGGGAGCTAGGCACCTCTCTCTCCCATGTGTTCTGTCACTGGGCTGTAGTCTTTCTGTGGCTCTTCTGGGATTCAGTTCTCTTGGAGCTTTCCCATTTCTGCCTTGTTCCAAATGTAAGGCCCATGTGTAGTTGTTGCCTATTAGGATAGGCTCTGCAGCTGCTCCTCTGGCAGCATTTGGCTCTTGTCTCTTTCATGGTAACAACAAGGCAAATTGCTTACCTTCTCGTCTGGTTTAAATACTGCCCAAGACAATTAATGCCCTTTGGTAACAGAGAAACCTGGTAACTGAACCTATAGGATGGGGCATATCTATGCTCAGGGGCACACACAGTTCACACCTGTGTTACAAAGTTAATTACACATGCTACATATTTATCTGGACCATCTGGACCCCAGGAAGTGTCCAGGTTTGCACATTCGCAGGTGCTTAACCCATTGTCTGAGTTAGGGCGTTTTGGGGTTTGACTCTTCAGGACAGATTTATAAAAATTATGTTGTGTATGCTAGCAAACAGTTTTGCTAATTTTTTTATTCATGCTTAACAGTTTAGGCAATCTGTCGCACTCAAAAGCATGACATGCTCCCGCTGATTTCCCTGACTCTTGCTTGAGATATCAAGTGTGCATACAGCTTGGCTGGATTTTGCTTCAATTCAAATGGAGGCAATTCAATCCATCCATGCCGTGTTCAACTGTTTCCCCTCATCACTTGTTTGTGGTGTACTGTTTACTGGGAAATAGCATAGACTGTCTCCTGTTGCCCTTCATGGCCGTATCTCATGCATCATGTGAGAATTGCTAAGAAAGTTGGCCAAGTGAAATGCCCTCAGGATTGTCTTCCAATCTGGCATGAGGAGAAGTCTTACCAACAACCTGTTCAACAGGAGTTACAAGTTAAAAGGAGAAGGAATGGAAGAGTGAAGGATACTTTTAAATATTTTCCTGACAAATGAAGTTTTAAATTTGATTAATGAACATGGTGTTGTTTTATTGTATTTTTGAGTTCTCACATTAATGTGTAATTTTTTGTTAGACTTTCCTCTGACAAGGAAAACAAATTGTGAAAACTGGTAGACTCCCTGGAAGTTACTTGTGCTATGTATTGTATGTCCAATGAAGGAATTTACTGCTTGTGAACTTCTTTAGCAGAGTAGCCTTGGTTCATATTTCTCGTATATTTTGGTTCGTTAAATATGTTAAGAAGAGATTTTTTTTTCCTTTCTAAAGCTGCAAAATAAAAATTAAGTAATAGTCAGAAATCAGTGAAATCTGTAGGGTATCTTAACATTTTTGCTGAATCGGAGCTAATCTCCAACTTCATATGTTGAAAATTCATTAGCTGTAGTCCCTTTGGGGTTAAAATGTTTTCTCAGCCTAGAAGTTTGAAAGCGTGTATGAATGTCTTACAGAGATGGAGTAAAACAGTTTTACAGACTTTAGGTTCTCTTGATGGGGTTAGCCCAACGGAGCAGTGGAACTCCTTGGTCAGGTTTGGTGCATATTTCAAACTGAGCTTGGATTCCAGATTGAGAAACATTAAAAATATCAAGTCATTTAAAATAGTGTTAGTCAAGTGGTAAAAATGTTTAGCTTGATATTACTTAGGCTGTGGCTGAACATTCTTCTGTTCATATGTGTCCACTATTGTGATGAAGACAACAAATGCCAAACGTCATACTAATCAACAGCAAAGTAGACCCATTCTTTTATTTTCTCCAATTATATGTTCAGACAGTTGATTCTTTTGAAATAAATGTTTTGCCTAGAAGTGCTGGGCTACAGAGAGAAGATCAAGAACAAAATCCTTCATCCAAAACTAAACACTTTCACACCTCTTCAGAGAGAAACTTAGAGTTAGCTCTTTCAAATGCTTAGCTTTGGTAGTAAGTAGTTGAGTATTGTACATGTGAGCTTCCTTTCTTGCATCCTGTTTTCTAACATGATTGGGAATGCTTTAACAGAGAATAAGAGAGAATAACTTTTCGATTCTTTTTTTTGTTCTCCACCCTGGCTTTTGGGCCTAGAATTGTAACTTCTTATTGTTGGCTTCACTGTTGCATGTTGCTTTTCAGTAATGACTGGAATGATGCAATAGACCATAGTTTATAAAGCTGCCGTTCTTTCCAGCTTTACATCATCTGAAAACTATACTGGGAGGTGGAATTAGAAATCACAGTTGTCTTGCAAATTGAAGAAATTAATTGATAAAATACCATGGAATGTAATAGGAAAACTTTTGGGCTAATGTGAGTAGATGGAAATTGTTAACTGCCAACGAACAGTGAGAGTATTGAACAGTTTCTAGGCTATCATCTGGAAGCTGTAGAGGCTCACAAGCTGTTTATTTTAACAGTGTGTTGAAACTCTGGAGGAGGAGGGAGACAGCCCTATACTGAATTGTGGAAGTAGGATGCTGAGCTGCAGCAGAACACAGTCCTCATTCTTTACTTGGTGCTTGTAAGGCTTCTGTTAGGTAACACACGCAGTTCTGAGTACAGAATTTTAGCAAATTAGTGTTCCACTGGAAGAGTTCCACAAGAAAGCAGAAAAAAAAAAAAAAGAAGAAGATTGATTAGATGTCTAACAAACATAATTTAAAAGGGAAGTTAGAGTTAGGGCTAATGAGTCTGAAAAAAAGGCAGGAGCAAGAACTTAGGTCTTCAGCTATGTAGAAGCTACTATGTAGAGTTACAGAACAGTCTTCTACCCATGTTTTCAGTGGATGGGATGACAGCAAAGGACTTATCTTTAATAAAATATTGCAATAATATTTTTTTTTTTATGGGTATGAAAATGTGAAGCCCTAAAGCAGAGTAATTGAGTAGGCTGAGGAGTCTCCATAACTGGAGGTCTTTGAGCAAAATTTGGGTAAATGTTAATCTTTATTTACTTAGATGTATTTTTTGCTCTGGAGGAGAAGAACTGGAATAGATAACTTAGGATCCCTTTCCAGTCTGTTTTAAATATCATGAAGTATGTCTTCATTTTGCAAGATGTGCTATATACATCCATAGCACTCAACCAATCTTGAAGTACTGGAAGGTTTAATGAACTCCAGAGTGAAATATATTTTTTTGAGGGAGATTTCAGCTCCATCAAAGTGTCTCCATTTTCTGAATGAGTGCTCTTGTTGCAGCCTTCACCTTTCACAGTGTTCCTTCCATTCATCTTCTGTAGCTGTGTAGCCGGCATTTTCAGTGGCTAACAAATAAAAGAGATGATGCTTGGCCCATTCATTCCACCTTTCAACAGTTCCTAACCTCAGAGTTTGATTTAATTTTAATGTTGACTTTTGAACTTAATCCAATGCATAGGAACTGAAAGGGGAGGCTGAAGGAAACAATCTAAATCTGATAGGTCTTTTCATGCTTGTATTAAGTGAGCTGGTAGAAACATGAAATAGTATAACTTACTATTTTGGTAGCTGAGATGAGAGGCCTAAATAGTAGGAATCTTGCTAGCTGCTGTGGGTGGTCAGTGGAGCAATATTTTATTTTTAAGAAACTGTCTATTTTGCCCAGCTGGTAACACTTTGTACTGCTGTCTATGTGCAGTTTTATTCCATTCTCATGCTTCGTTAAGGTTTTTGTTGTACTTTGGAGAACAGAAAAAGTACCAAAGCAGCAGGAGACAACCAAGTATTTAGTTCTTCTACCAGCTAAGACTGTGGTAAAGATTCCCATCAGTAGAAAAACTGCTAGGAAAAAACCTAACTGCCTAACTGTGGCTCTGAGTATACGCCTCTTTTCAGAATCAGAAACCAAGTCTGGGCAGCTACCTGGTCAAAGCTCTTTGAGGCAGAATTTCTCTCTCTCACATTTCTTCCACAGTGCACTTTTTCCCATTTTAAAAGGGGATTCAAGATTTTCATGCTTGAAATAAGTGAGGAATCTTGCTAGCTCTTCCCCTTAACCTCCCTTTTCTTTAATAAAAATTATCATGGTACAGTAAACTAATTTGCAATTGTGAGAGGTTATATGGCCTTATGTAAAGGCTGTTGTATGTGGTAAAACTGCTAGTGGTCATCTTCCCACATTCTCTGGCAAATGAACTCTTTAGTCTGAAGAAATGGAAGCTGAGGGGAGCCCTCACTGCCCTCTACAGCTCCCTGAAAGGAGGTTTCAGAGGTGTGAGTGTTGGTCTCTTCTCACAAGTCACAACTGATAGGACAACAGGAAATGGCATCAAGTTACACCATGTGGGGTTTAGGTTAGACATTAGGAAAAGCTTTGACACTGAAAGGATTATCAATGACAGGAACAAATTGCCTAGGGAAGTGGTTGAATGGACATCCCTGGATGTATTTAAAAGCTGTCTAGGTATGGTGCTCAAGGATATGGTGTAGTAATCACCCTGGTAGAGTTAGATAGTGGTTGGACTTGATCTTAAAGGTGTTTTCCAAACATCGTGATTCTGTATCTCTGACTTCAGCAAACCTACACTAAGAACCTATTCTGCAAAATACTATGTCCCATGAGAAGTTGTTTAATTAAACCTTGCACCTTTTTTAATCTGCAGTTCTATCTCTGTCTGGCTTTTGTTTCTCCTCTTGTCTCTGTCCTTCCAGTTTCCATGTTTCAGACATAGCCTCATTTATTTTAATCATGCATATATTATTCAGTTTAGATAAAGGGTTTCTGGAGAAGAATGGATAAAATGTGTATAAAGCCCTTGTTCATCCTAAATTTGGGATTATATGGTTTGTAATTCTTTTCAGTGCAAGTCAGTCTCTGTTCTGCTGTGCTCTTCCCTCCAGCTAGCAGCTGTTGAGCAGTGTGCTTAATCACAGACACTCCTTGCTGTCCAACTGCCTTTAATCAGTGAGAAAGATGAAACTGCTTCCAGAAAGTGTGTTATGGAGAAAAAAAGAAAAAAAAAAAAAGAAAGAAACAAAGAGATGGGTAGATGGGTTGTTATCTAAAAGAAGGGGGAACCTGTTAATGGTCAGTACTCTGTAACAATGTAAATGTGAGATGGGTAGAGAATGTCGTTTTCAGTGATAGGCAGCAGTGGAGGAGTCCTGCACTAAGTTTTGAGTGGCTGAGGATTGTTTAGACTGAAGAAGATGAGGCTAAGGGGAGACCTTACTGCTCTCTGCATCTACCTTAAAAAAAGAGTTGCAGTGATTTGGATGTTGGTCTCTTCTCCCTAGTTTCAAGTAACACAAGAAGAGGAAGTGACCTCAAATTGCACCAGGGGAGGTTTACATTGGGTACTAGAAAAAATTTCTTTTCTTGAAATACTGTTCAGGTATTGGAATAAGCTGCCCAGGGAAGTAGTGAAGTCTTTTCCAACTGAAACAGTTGTATGATTCTGAGTTGGGTCTAACAGCCTTAGTGCACATTTGAGGATGTGGAACTAACAGTTGCATGCAGGAATCTTCTTATATACTGAAGTGTGACTACATATTGAATTTCAATGCAAGATCTTGCTTTTTTTTTTTTTTTTTTTTTTTCCAATCAGAGGAAGGAGAAAGAACATCTGTGTTAAAGCCAAAGCATGGTCATTGCACTGGTTACAAAGTATATTTTAATCTCTATTTGTAGTAGGTAAAGAATCAGGAAGGCAAGCAGAGCACCAAAGCTGTGCTTCTGTAGATATTTAGGAGAAAATACAAAGACTAGATGCAGTTTCTGGACAGTGTCAACTTGTTACTGTCTTGGTGCTTGCCATGATTGCTTCTGAGAAAAATCTGGTCTGCACTGGACACCTTGTGAAGTCATACATCTTTTTTTGCTAGTCCCTGTCAGGCATACAGATGGTTTCAATTGTTTCTGAATTTGTCTAAAGAAGGCTGGAACATAAATCAATACCAGAAAACAAGGGAAAGCTCTTTACCTTTTCCCCTTTGGCATAGTTATTCATGGACTGAAAAATAAAGAGAGAGAGTGTAAGGGAACAGGAAGCTTTTTACTGAGGGAGGTGGCATGTTTTGAAGATGCACCACCCTGTAATTCAGGTGCTGAGGCTGTGTGGAGCAATGTAGTACAATCCATGTAATTAACTTTTAGCCTGGATCTGAATGGCTGCAGCCTGATTTATCTTCCTTGAATGGTAGATGCATGAGAGTTTTCTACCCATCCTGGCCTTTGTCTTCTTTGTACGCACACAGAAGCAAGAGTAGTTGGCAAGATTGGCAGGCAGATACCCTAGTAAAGCTCCAGAGTTACTGAATGTCATCTACTAGAAGTTATGTCCTGTTGTTTATTGCAGTCTTAAGAAAAGAAGGTTGGGATTAGCCTTTGAGCTTCCTAGGTTTTTACTGGTTTTGTCATTTGTACTAAAATTCTTGCTTGCTAAAAAATAGAGTTATCCTAGAAAAGTTTCTACCTGATGCCTCAGCTCCAGACTTGTAACAAAAACTAAAAAGGCAACAGTGCAGTTTCTTAACTCCTTTTCCTAAAGCTCATGGTAAGTATCTGGTAACCATGCAAGAGCCTAAGCTTAATAGTAAAAAATAACATGGCAGTAACTGTGCAATGTGTTGTGGTAGCATAGGCTTCTATATTTGCTGCAGTTGGAACTTTCACAGGTTATTTGTCCTCCTTTGTCAGTGCAGAGCATTGCAGGATTACCTCACTAAGCAGAAGGAATGTACTGACTTCATTCAAAATTACTGAATTCACAGAAGTTGCATACCAGCTGAGCTCATAGAATCATAGAATGGCTTGGGTTGGAATTAACCTTAAAAATCACCTATTTCCAGCCCCCATGCCATGGGAAGGGATGCCTCTTACTAGGCCAGGTTGTTCAAGACCTTACCCAGCCTTGGTTTGAACACTTCCAGGACTGGAGCCTCTGCAGTTTCTCTGAGCAACCCATTCCAGGGCTTCAGCTCTTTTATGGGGAAGAATTTCCTTCTAATATCTAATCTAAATTCAGTTTCTTCAGTTTGAAGCCATTACGCTGTGTCTTGTCAATACAGGCTTTTGTAAAACCCATCTACAGCTATCATATAGGGCCCCTTCAAGTACTGGAAGGGTGCTATGACTTCCCAGATCCTTCTCTTCTCCAGCCTTAAAAAAACATTCTCAGCACTCTTCATAGGAGAGATGCTCCAGCTCTCAGATCATGTTTGTGACAATACTCTCAACCCACTCTAACAGTTCCATCTCCTTCTTTTGTTGGGATCTCCAGAGCTCGACATAGTACTCCAGGTGGGGTCTCACAAGACCAGAGCAGAGGGGGAAAATTGCCTGCCTCAGCTTGCTGCCCACACTTCTTTTGATGCAGCCCAAGATACAGCTAGCTTACTGGGCTGCAAGTGTGCACTGCTGGTTCATATCAAGTGCCTCATCAACCAGTACCCCTAAATCATTCTCAGAGCTGCTGTTTTCCACATAGCCTGTATTTGGGCTTGGAATTGCCCCAGTCCTGGTGCAGGACATTGCACTTGGCTTTGTTGAATTTCATGAGGTTGGCATTGGCCCACCTCCCAAGCCTGTCAAGATCCCTCTGGATGGCATCCTTCTTCTCCAACATGTTGACTGCACCACATAGCTTGGTGTAATCAGCAAACTTGATGAGGGTGCATTTGATCCCACAGTCTGATACAAATGTTGCACTGAAGCAGCCTGAGCTACAGAAATATTCATACGTGAAAGATGGAGTAGTCTGGAAAGCCATTGCCGTACGGAAGGAGAAGGAATTCCTGGGCTATTTACATATGTTGAGTCGGTGTTCTGGTGCTGAGCAATCTTGGGAATTTAGTGAAGTTTTGATAGGAATTTTCATTTCACATCAAAGCAGCTGAAACGATCAAAGACAGGGAACTTAAGCTTAGGCAAAATAATTGTAATGAAGTACTTCGAAGAAGGGGGAGGAAAAACTCCTGCTTGCATACTCTTAGTTCAGGTTTGTGTGTTTTTATTTGGGGAATTGGCAAAAATGTGAAAGTTGTAAGCCCCACGTGGATTTTCTGTCAAATAGTTAAGTATTTGGGAGTCTTATGGGAAGAACTTTATGCTGATTTTTATAATTGTGTCTGGTGTGTGCTGGATGATTTGTGATGTGCCCATGTAAACTGTGAGTGGGGTGGGAATAAGACTTATTCATAAAAGGTCCTTCTTCATCTTGAATTCACAAGATAACAAAGGTGAAGAGTGAATGTGTTTAGTAATATCTAGCTTTTTGTTGCCAATTACTGCCCATAAAATGTATTCTGAAACAACTTCTACTTCATCTTTCAGCATAAGGAGCAGCCTAGCAAGAAAAACTGCTTAAATCCTCCGCCCAGCACTGTCACAAGCAGTGTGCTTTGAACATAGGCAGAGACAAGCAGAGTTAGAAATCCATTCTAAAACTCCAGAACTGCCTGATTTTGAAATGATCTGTTCTTGATGTGGAAAGTCCCAGAAGCTTGCCATCTTGTCCAAAATACAAATCTTGCCAGGAATCCTAAGTAGGCAACAGTTTGTGACGGGTGTCTTGATAACGAGCATTCATCTGGCTTCTTCTTGTTTTTCCCCTTCACAGTTGTCTGGTGGGTGTGAGCTGACGGTGGTAATCCACGACTTTACCGCCTGCAACAGTAATGAGCTGACAATCCGCCGTGGGCAGACAGTGGAGGTCGTGGAGAGGCCCCACGATAAGCCAGACTGGTGTCTGGTTCGAACCACGGATCGATCCCCAGCTGCAGAAGGCCTGGTCCCCTGCGGATCCCTCTGCATTGCTCACTCTCGCAGTAGTATGGAGATGGAGGGGATTTTCAACCACAAAGGTAAGAACTGACAGAAATGAGGTCTGGTAGTCATCAGCACAAGTTTTGGGTAATGGGAGTGCTGTGCAAATGGGAACTTCAGTGTTGGTGTGATTTCTAGTTTTTAATGAAATAAAACACAACGATTTTGGCAACGTGCAGTTGCACTGTCTTTTCCAAAATAAGCAGTTGGCGATTTTCAGTATTAAGTGAAAATGTTGCTGAAGACAGGGAAGAGGTTTAAGCAAATTACCTCTTGGGGAAGAGAGTTATATATCATGCTAGATCAACCTGCAATGATAGGAAAATCTCTATCTGTTGTGTGCTGAAAGAGGGGGAAGAGGGGAGGGGGTGAGAGAGAAAATAACCAGCATACATTGTGAATGGCTGCTGAGAAGCTCTGCAGTAAGAAGTCATGACATCAGGCTCAGCGATGGAAAAGGTAAATACGTGCTTCCAAGTGCCCTGGCACAGGAACTGGCTCTTTGGACTTCTGTATTTTACTTAGCTAAGATTTTCAGAGGAGCAGTAGCACACTGATCCCTTTTACCCAGTGTGGCTCTGAAATCACACTTTGTTTTTCAGATGCATGGAAGAATAGGCCCCTGAAGGGTGCAAGAAAAGTCTGATAATTTTTGGATTTTGTTAAGGTTTTGGTGTGCTGTAGTCCTTGACTCTGTAAACTCCTCAGATTCACGAAGTAGTTTGTTAATAGAGAAAATGCTTGCTTGCTGTATTTGAAACTACTTGAGTTTGTAGACTATGAACAGAAAGCAAAGTAAATTAAGGGGAAAAAGTACCCCAAAACCAGTTCATTAGATGGCATTTCATCATGTGTTGAGGGAAAAGATAGATTTCAGAAAGTTTATTGTGAGTAACAAAATAAGCAGAAAATTGGTTCTAGGGAAAACTTGATTTCCAAAACACAAAATTGGGGGTTTGGAGAGTTTTTCATAAATATAACCACAAATTTTTCAATTATTCAGTCCATGTCAGCTATCACATTACAATTCCAACCCCCCCCTTTTTGTTTTTCATGCACTGTATAAATATCCTTCACTGGAAGAGAGGAGAGTTTGTCTCCTACATTAGGAGCATGCACAACAAGAACTTCCTGAATGCAGTGTGGTTTGCAGGGGGAGGGGGAATCTGAAGGATTAACCTGTATAGTTGGAACACTTTTTCATCTTCTTGTCTCACATCACAATTTGGATAGAGGAGGATATCAGTTGTTCTGATGATAAAATTGGAAAATGTAGTTTAGGTATCACTGAAACTTTTCTTCCTTTGACTGAAGGAGGAAATCACAGAAATGTCAACAGGAATCTTTTTTTCAACAACACTCAATCGATAAATCCAGTTTCCTTTGGAAGTGAGAGCGCTTTTGCATGCAGACAATTTTATTAGGAGAGGCAGATAGTACTGGACAATAGATGTTATATGAAGAATATTGAGCCTGTCAGAGTCTTGAGGAAGCAACAGAGCTGATTTTGTATTTGAGAGGGTATGTTAGTCAAACTAGTGGACATAGCCTGTATTGATTTCTTGTACTGTAGTTTTTGGGGGAAATGTAGCAGTGTGTTGTAAAGTTGGATTACTTTTTGTTTGGCATACTGGTTTGAAATAAAAGGCATTAATTGTATTAATCATGGGGGCTGAAGGAGCAGGCCATCCCTTGAATGAGCACGATTTGAAGGGTTGAATGATGCCTCAGAAGTAACTTCTGTCCCTGTGCCTCTGCACAGACTTCCTGTGGGATGTTATGGCATGCTATCTAAACCCTAGCTGAACAAAAGCAGCTGCTAATTGTTTATTCCAGCATTACTGGATGTCAGGCTTTAGGAGTTGGATGTTTGATTTATTAAGTTTCCTTCGCATGTCACTATGACTGAAGTCAGTATGAACCATCTTGAATATGCAAGCTATTATGTAATGTTTAGTAATCTGTGAAGGTGGAAAAAGGAAAGAAGGCAAACAACTCTCAATTGGATACTCCAAACCGATGGATACGTTTGACTTCGATCTCAACTTTTTATTGCTTGAAAGAGGCTGATAGTGTTCATTTCACAGAGGGATGATAAAATTAAGCAAAATTAGTGGATTGCTTTGATTTTATTCTCCTCCTTCATAGTGAAAGTTACTTCAGACAATTCCTCAAAGCAATTACTCATTCACAAGTGCTGGATTAGATTAGTTGTCTTTAAACAGGGCTTAGGGGACTATGCTAATCAGAAGAATGAAAAAACAATTAGATGATCTTCTTAGTATTGTTTATTGCAGTCATTGATTGAGGTAAGAATCCTAAAATGCAAAACAAAGTCAACAGCCCATTTAAATTACAAGTGAGTGACTTCCATTATTTAAAGCAGTCCATGTACTTGGCCAGACAACTTTTAAATGTTGTATTTTCTAGATTTCTAGTGCTTGATTCTGTACTTTCAGTCTTTTTAATACAGTGTCATGTCCCATCCCACTCCCATTTTTTTCCTCTATTTTTTGATCATAATTCAGTAGAAGTTTCAGAGTTTTGTAAGGATTTGACAAATTAGAATATTGGCCTCTGGAGTTTTTAGGTCTGAGTAATTCTGTACAGTCATGGGCTAAGTCACATGCAGTAGGCATAAATTGGGAATTTGTGCATGTCTGGCATCACAAACTACTGAGAGAGATTTTGTGTCATTTCAAAGGAGGTGTGGCTGTTTGAGGCCAGGAACTTCAGGATCTAGAGTGTCCAGGAGGTGTACCAGAAAGTGTAATCTTTGTATTTCTTCCCATAAATCCTGCATACCTATAAATCTGTTTGCAAAGTTGTTTTCTTCTCCATTTCCCTCTCCTTTCTCCTCCTGGGAAGATGTCCAGGTTCTTATCTCCTGTGGGGGAGTGAGGCCGGGTTGTCAGCCTTGGCGATGCTGCCAATTAGGCTGGGGTGGCTTAATTGGGGCCTGGAGGTGCCAAGATGAATTTCATGCTGCAACACTAATGGAGTGGTAAAGGAGGGTAGAGAGGGGGCATGGAAGCCTGGGTTTTGTTTGCCTGATGTAAAGGTAGTTTTGTGTGAAGCTTTGGCTTGATGAGCTTCT
The DNA here is from genome assembly GCA_033816785.1 of Picus viridis. Classification (NCBI taxonomy): domain Eukaryota; kingdom Metazoa; phylum Chordata; class Aves; order Piciformes; family Picidae; genus Picus; species Picus viridis. The sequence goes on from CM066575.1 coordinate 26,742,908, forward strand.
GTGCTAAGGCCAGACTATAGATATTTGTGTATTTTATATGCTTTGCTATGCTCACCACTATGTGACTGTAGCATTGTGGGTTTGTGAGTAGCCTTTCCATTTAAACTTTCCAGTACTATCCAATCCTTTGTGTGAGTGGTATTCTTTTGCCCCCTTTGGAGCAATAGAGAAATCTGTCTGCTTGTTAAACTATGACAGGAGGTGATCAGCATTGGAAGAGGTGGAAGTGGCTGTTTGGATGTTGAGTGCTTAGCCTGTATAAAATGGCTTGCTGAAGAGTCTTGCACTTCTTTCAGTATCTATGTACTTTACAATTTTGATGTTTTCAGTGGTGTTTATAAATACCATTTACCAAATCAGTTGAAAAGCCATGGCATACCAGAGGTGAGGTGAGCTTCAAAGTTTTAAAATACCAAATCTCTTCTAATTAATGTTGGGTTGTACTTATTAATGCCTTAAATAATCTGAAATTATTATCCAAAGTGGGTTAACAAGAAAGATTCTTAAAGCAGAGTATGTTCAGTGAAACCTCGTTCTGACAGCTGATCTTGGTCATTCCTTGTCTGTCCCTATATGTCAGCCATGAAAAATAATGTTGCTGGGTGAGGCTCTGGCCAGCTTGATCTAGTGTGAGGTGTCCCTGCCCATGGCAGGGGGGTTGGAACTAGATGATCCTTGTGGTCCCTTCCAACCCTGACTGATTCTATGATTCTGTGATTCTATGATTCTCATGTTAGAAGACAGCTACAAAAATTGCCCTCATCGCTTGCCTATAGTTGTAGGTGTTTCCTGCCTTCTAAGAATGCGTTTTACTTTCAATATCTAATCACTGTCAAGGGGGGAAGAATTAAATGCATTTACAGTATCTTCAGTCTCTGAAATTTTATAGTAGGTAGATAAAAAAAACATTTTGTTAACAGTTTGGGGAAAGCTTTACACAGAGAAAAAGACATTTACTGGATGGATAGTCATTTAGGGGGAGGGTTGATTGCAGGGTCCAGACCTCTTGCTCACTCTACTAGATAGCTAATCTAATTCTGTAAGTTATTTGGGTCATTTAATCAACTTGACATGCAGTTTCAATCCCTTTTATGACTGGGGGAAAAAGACGAACAAGTGAGTAGTAAAGAGGTTGAATAACAGTTGGTGCACTCTACAAAGAAATAAATTACTAGCTTTGGAAGAACATGTTTTTCACAAGTAATACATAAGGCAACAATTTTTTTTACAATGATTCCCCACATGTTATTGGGCGTGGGTACAAAGAATGTTCCTGTTGTTTTATTTGGCGTTTCTCCCTTTCTAACAAGGGGTTGTTTTCTTTCATTCAGTGGTACATCCATTTTATATCTGCAGCTCTCTTTCCTTTGTTTACAGGACATTTACGCACTACGCAGCTTTGGGTAAGGGACAGGGGACAGGATTTAGTATAATGGAATTGAACTTGAAAGCTCAGAAAAACTGGCATCTATTTAAAAATGTTTCTGAATCTCTTGCCTGTTTAACTCACAAGTTCTTTGTCTTTTCCAACTCCATGAATGCATCTGAAATTTGAAGAATTCATAATGGTCCATCATATCTTTTCTGTAGGTGCTATTGTTTGAAGAGTTACAAAGGCAACAAGTCTTTGCCTATGACACTTACATTTACATGTCTTCTTTATAAGTTACGGAGATTCTTGGGACTACATCCAACTTCCTGTTACTATCCCTTTGTTTCAAAACTTGTTTACAGAGATCCTTGGTTTACCTGGAGGTACAATGTCTACTTATTTCATACATTCTTATAATCCAGATATTTTGTATATGCTTGTTCAGATCTGAAAAGTTACATCTCAGTAAGATGGTGACATGCCATCTACCACTGCGGTATTGAATTTTGATTCAGTGTTTTGATTTTACTTTTCGATTTTACTCTCATGATGCTGTCCTGAATGGTGCCATAGACAGAAAATGTTATTTCAGCAGGTTCATTTGAGTTTGGTTTGGTTGTTGTAATACATATGCTCAAAGAATCTGACATAATAAGAAGGATTGGATGGCTTATCCATTCCAAGACACAAGACAGATTTAAAGAGCAGTAAAGTAAGCCCTTTTCTACACCTGTAATGTGGGAAGGAGTAATGTAGGGCAGGTATTGCAGATATCCAAGCTCTTCTTGAATTGGTCTGAGGATCTTCTATTCAATGACAAAAAAATAAAATTGCACAGGTGATATTAGAGGTATTTATCCAGAAAAGAGAGATAGTTTATTGCTAAGGCCACAGAATGGGGTAAAACAGTCTTGAATTTGTTACATTAAGCTTGCTCTTGCACAACTGGATATCTTCTATTCAGAATAATAGTTTTAGATTAAAAGAAAAAGGGAAAGAGAATAAAGGTTGAAAGTTTACATATGATTGAAAGTTTTGAACGTTATTATTGAGAAAATAAATGTGTTTCTATGTTGAGTCCAAATACTGTTGCGTAGGAAGAGAAAGCTCTGGATAGCATCATCATTGGGATTTGATCAAGTAAAATGGTATCCAGTTTGAGTAACTGAGGAAGGGCTCTCTGTAATGGAGGAAAAGAAGGATGACTTGGGCAGCAACTGTTTGCTTACAAGCAAAATGAGGCTGCTGAAGGGGAGGATTTTGAGACTGCAGACAAGCAAAGCATGGGCTGTGTGTAGGGAAAAAGGATCCCCACCTGTGGCTCAAAGCCAGAGTACTGCTTATGAGACTCTCTGACAGAGTTTGCAGCTGCAGGAAATGAGTTATAGCCCAGGCCAGCAGGGAACATAACTCCTAACAATGAGTAATTTGGGTACTTGCTTTGCCTTATTGCCTTGGGGACATGTGGCACAAGATGGGCAGTGTAGTTCCCAGGGCACCAAAGAGAAAGGGATCATGCAGCCAGATGTGATCACAAGCAGAAAGTTATATCGAGGCATATACTGTAGCTGAATAAGACATGAAATGTTGATCTAAAAAATCTTTTTTCTTGATTAATTGCTTCCTCATAAAGTTTCCAAATAACAGGCTGTTCTTCCAGATAGCCAGCTGATAGTTTTGTCTCCTGTGAGCTCCTCAAAATACTGAGCAAACAGTTGGATTTCTCACTTCACTCATCTAAATTAACAAAAAATTGTAAAAGCTGTGCTGCAGTGCCAGTTCAACTTATTTATCAGGCAGATTTGAGCTTGAACAAAAGTGCAGGCATTTCAATAGCTAAGTTTAGCTTCACAATTACCAGATGTTTTGAAAGCCTAATCATAAATTTCCATATAATCACAACTATTTTGCCAAAAATCTTCACTAGTCTAATAGTGACAAAAGATAGTTCGAATGTAAGCTGGGGGGGTTTGTGTGTGTGGTTTTTCAAACATGCTTATACTTTAGCCCACGTGAATAAGATAGCTGCATTATAAAGCAAAACAAGACTTTTCTATCCTGACTTTCCCACCTCGTGGTTTTAGTTGAGTTCACAGTTAAAGATGTGGTTTGAGCATCGGTAAACTTAAATAAAATGTCAGCAACTGACTGTGGTCCATTAGGTCATGATCTCTGCATTGGGCTTTAGAGTCAAACTATATCACATGGTCAGAGTTAACACCCAAATACTAATTCAGTTGAATAAACAGTAAAGTCTGTATGAGTTGCTTCCTTGACATTGTGCTGTTCTAAACTAGATAAAGGGATTCAATAAATACACTTCTCTAAACCAAGTTTATATGTGCATTAAAACATCATGGGATTGATTTCTGCAGAAACACATCTTTAATTCCTGCATTATTATTTTATCAGAACCCAGCCCAGGATGATTTGTCAGATGTATCTGTATTTCCAATGCTGATGCTATATGTGGGCATAAATATGTGGTTAATTTGTCTCTGGATGTTATGTGCACAAGTTATAAAGCTTTTTGCCCTACTTGGGAGTTGAGTATTATAGCTGAGAAAACGAAGAAATTTTTAATACTGTCTTGAATGCACTATTGGTCCCAGACAGCTGCCAAATATATTTCTCCTATTTCCTTTCCAACTACAATATATAGGTATGTAAAAAGTATTGGCTTCAGAACAGATGTATTTGCACAGCTGATCTTTGGGAGGTAGAAGGCTGATATAAACCAGCAATCCCAATGGCTTTAAATTTCCCAAGAGAGCTGTTATTTTGCTTGCAATTAGTCTTTTTCTGACGGCAGTTTCTTTTTCCAACCAAGATATTGAGGCAGAACAGAGTACAAACTAGAACTATATCCTGCAAATTTCGTTCATGTGTTAGCAGCTGAATAAAACATTCTGGAGTGGTGTTTATATTTCTTAACTGTCCCCCTTCAGGTGCCACAAACTGTAGAAAAAGTTGTTTTGTTGTTGAGAATTACATCTTGACTTTGTTACCCATATTTTTATTTGGTTAAGTAAATCTTCAGAACTGGTGCTCCAAAGATCACCTGAGAGCAAACCAAAGAATTTCTCTTCTGTTTCGATGAGTAAGTAGCTTGACAGAGTCGTGAGAGTCAGAGAGAGTGGGGCTCGAGACACCTCTTTGGACAGGAGAGTGCTCTTAGAGACATGGATCTTCCATAGTCGTATGGCAAGATCCTTGTCCATGACAGAAAACAAGGAGCTATTGGCATATTTTTTTCTACAGCTGGAGTGGTTGTCCGAAGACCATCTGATGTGTTTGCCCTATGCACAGAACTGTATAGTATTGAGAGTCTCCATTTTCCACCTCTAACCTGGTATTGGGAAGGAGTATTTATGTGTTTGTGTCTAGTAGAGAAAAGATTGTTGAGGAGCAGCCAGTGTTCATGTGCACCTTTCAGTACATCATCACATTACATCACCTTACCTGTGGTCATGGAAGCAGCAAGATTTAGTATCCCATTGACTTCCCCCAATTCTGATATGAGTATAGTTCCAATTTGGGACATGCATATATTATCTCTTACCTTTGAGTTGTATGGATAACAAGACATTTTTCTCTATCTGTGGCAACTATTGAACTTAAATTCTCTAATATAGAAGTTATGCAAATAAATGGTAGAATTCTTAGGGCGAAGTGTAAAAGAGGCTGTTGTGATAAGTAAATAGCATCAAAACATTTCATGATCCCAGGAAAGATACCCATAATGCTTTTCAGAAATTTGCAGTATGTATTTGCTAGGATGGTGTATAATGGTTAACCCCTGTAGCAATAGAAGACACTTATTTAAGTGACATGAAGACATAGTAGTAAAGTCTATCTTAGATAAGCTTGTTACCGAGATGTCCTTGAGGACCAGAATCCTGTAGTCATTTTCCCTGTGGCTGTAACCCAGCTGTGCCCAGCTTACTGTATGTTAACCATTTCCAGTGCAGCAAAAATAGCCCCTGTTACAAGAAGCAGTTATGAGTATGTCGGATTTTCAAGAGCAGACTGGACAAAATCCCAAGTAATCTGATGTGATGTTATAACTGGCCCATCCCTTTGAGCAGAAGGTTGGACTGTGTGAATATTTGAGGCCCCTTTCAGCTTGAGTTATGCTGGATGTTAGAAATGCCAATGTACCCTTACTATGTTTAGAATGCTTCCTGAAGTCCTGGACTCCCCTTATTGTCTGTGTGGATATCAGAAACGCTGAAGATTTTGTCCCAAAATACATGCATGTCATGTAAGAAATTGAAAGAAATCCTAAAAAGGAGTTCTGCTTATGAAAAGCAATAGTTATTCTTGTTGCACTGTGCTGGATGTGACCATAGCCTTATTAGGCATATGTTCATTTATTAATATAAGGTTTAAGGTATCATTGATTTGATATTCCTGAAACACAGAGTATAGGGAAATCTAGTTTCATTGTAAGAACCTGCAATTATAATTGAAGGAAGGAAAACTGCTAGGGAAGCCTGCTAGAGATTTAGTAAAGCTTAATGGTCATCTCTTGCTATCTACAGAAAAGTTCAAGTGGTTGCTCTTCCTCTTCTGAGTAATAGGAGAGGATTCTTACGAAGTTTTATGTAGGGAACTTGTAGTGATAAAAAGGATCCTGAAAAAGAATGAGAAAGAAGGCAAGGTTCATTAGGCAAAAAAGTATATTACTTGAAAAGGGATTTTGTTGGGGATGGGGTGATGGTTTTTCTTGGTATGTTTTGTTTGTTTAAAAAAAAGGCCAAAAAATCCCAACAACAAAGCAACCAATCAAACAAACCACCGCCACGACGACAACAACAACAACAAAACCCAACCAATTCAAAAAAACCAACCAACCATCTTAAAAAAACAAAAGCCTGAGGACTACTTGACTAGTTTGAAACTTGCTGTAAACACTATTAAACAGAAAAACTTGATTGGTGAAAACCATCAAATCATTACCCACATATCTTACAATTTGTAAGTTGTGCAGAGGAATTTTGTGGAAGTATCTTTTAATATGAAAAAGGAAGCTGTGAAAGTGTGTAAGTTTTTTGTTAAAGGATTGAAATCCAAACAGGGGCTTTTGGTGCCCATGTGCTTTTTCTGCTTCCAGAAGCAGGAATTTGCTGGGTCATGATTTGGGTCATCTGCCATACCTAGCAGTGCTGTGGGACTTAACCTGGTCTGTTATGTGGCAGTACTGAGGAGAGATTCTGATGTAGCCCTTTGTGGGTAACCAAAATTCATTTGTACAATTTGAAATTATCAGAGGAGGAGTAAGAAAGTGTTTTGGTCAGTGTTACCAGCCAGCAGGTAGCCTGCACAGCTTGCCAGAAGCAGCTCCTCCAGATGCGTATGTCTGGATCTTCAGCATCAGTGTTTCTTACAGGGAATATGTGTCCAATTTTAATAGCATTTCTTTTTAATAACCTAGCTTGGTTACTAGAACTGCTTGTTTTCCTTTTAAGTGACTTTAATTGTAAGTCAAGATCATAAGTCAGTATTCTGAACACCTCTGATTAATACATTCTTACCCTTTCGTCTCCGTATGCATTTCCAGTTAAGGTGATTAGCTAAGATTTATGTTACCAAGAATTTCAGCTCTTGTGTGTGCAGTGACAACCAGTTTGTGAAATTAAACCTTGTTTTGATGAGATTTATTTTTTCACACCAACAGGCTGATTCCTTATTTCTTTGGAGTGGGAAGGGAAGAGAAAGGGTGTTTTAAATATGGTTGAGAAGACTACATCAGAAAATTAAAATGAAGAAAGGAAAAAAATAAGCATGATGAAGGGTAACTTCGATAATAAAATTAATGTTAAACAGTATAAAATTGTTGTTACAATTAGTGTTTTCTCAGTCTCTCATTAGGGCAGCAAGTATGTCTCTCTTGGAACACTTCATGTTTTCTCCAGCATAAAGATGATGCATGGCATATTTCTTCTTCCCTCTCATCCCTTGCTAAGTGGTGAATATATGTGCAATAACATTCCTTACGCTCATCCAAAAGATTTTGTTTGAATTATCTGTAGCTGGTTTGTTGTGGTTTTGCTGACAGTGTCTGGGATCCTTCAAGCTGATTTGGCATGCTGCAGTGGTGTCTGTGTTGAGGAGTCAGAATTCTCCCAAAGCTTTTCCAGATAAACAGAAGACCAGGGACACTGAACATCTCATAATTTCTTTGAATGGCCTCTTCAGTTTGAGGAGTGGTATACAAGCTCCAATTCCTTTGGTACAGCACAGAACAGAATTAAAAGCTCAAGAAAATAATAGCCAAATGATTAAGATGAGAGGGAGTTTACTATGTCATGTGCTTTTTCATATTCTTTCTTAATGTAGGCATGATCAACAGCTCTGGCATGTTCTGCAAAGCTGGAGACAGGAAGGACTTGTTTAAATCCTGGCCGTGGTAACTGAATATTTGGATAAATGGTTCATTTCCCAATACTTTTACTTAAAGTTTGAGTACTTCAGTCTCTTGCTATCAGTTGCTCTTGACAAATCCTTTACCCAAGGCATAGAAGGTTACTAATCAGTCCACAGAAAATATTTCTTCACCCTCAGTCAGAAAATACTTTCCCAGGTTTGTGAGCTAATTTGATAGCCAGCATATTGTGATAGAAGGGGTTGGTGGTGGTTTGGTTTTTTGAGGTTTTTTTATTAATCCCTTACTTTGAAAGGAGTTCTTGGAAATTACAAATTAAGGATGTTCACAGAATTCATTGCAAAATACAATTTCTGACTAATTCAGTTTAAAGTATCTTTGGCAGCTGGCAGCACTGGTAGTAAAGAACAGGAAACAACATGATGAATGTAAGTCCAAATAGCCACTGTTGTAATGATTCCGCTCCTTGCAGACTGGCGGTGTTATCTGTGAGACTGAGCAGCAGTGAAGCTTTTTTCTGGGAACAGGATAGTCTTTGTGTGTAGAGCTAAAGAAACCAAAATCTAGTGCTGCAGCTGTGCTCCAAGCAGTTAAACTGTGGACACATTGTACACTGCAGAAAAGGCAAAAGTTAAGCTCCTTCCAGAATTTTCATTGTAGTGTGGGAAGCTCATCTTTGAAGATTCAGTCTCAGTTTTATTCATTGATGTATTTGTGCTGGTTTACAAGTTCTTGGTTTCATTAGGGGTATTCAGGTGTGAGGGAGAGTGTCTAACTTGCCAAAGGTAGGATTTGTATGTGGGGGTCTGTCTGATTTAATTATTCATTAATTTATTTCAATGAAAAATGCATGTTGTAAATAAAATTTCTATTGGTTTGTGCAGCTTTAATTTAGTTTTGATATTTTAATAGTTACAGATTTATGTCTGGCTGTAGCTCATAGGTCTGAGTGGTCTTTGGTCCTGCATAATTTTGGAAAATCTTCTTGTTCCATGTGCAGAAACATGGCTCAAAATTGGAAGACTCAAGTCTAAATGATGAAAGCCTTTGTGTCATAGATTACTTCAAAAGTGATTTTGAAATTGTGACATTTAGATACTGGCTGAACTGAATAAAGAACTAGTGCTGGTTTTAAAATATATAAACTACCTTTGTAAAGGGAATGTCTGGAATATGAGAGGGGAGGTTCTGAAGGAGACATTTAATTTTGTTTGAGAACAACATTGAATTTTGAAGGATAATATCTTTGGAACTTTTTTTTCACAGAAGGTAGATATTAAGGAAAAAGGGCCTTTTGATTTCTTTTTCAGGCTCTGAGCCAACTCAAAATGGTTGTTTAAAACTGAAATTTATGCATTTTACTAGGTTCCCTTTCTTGTTCTGCTTGTTTTCCCCATTGTGTGAAATGTAATGAGATCTTACAAAGATTTGTTGGAATGCTGTTTATCCTTGTTTTAATGTAGGTTAATTTGTTATTTCTATTACTATGCAAATGTCTTGGAGTATGAGAAATGCAGTCAGTTTAACTGTAGTTGTCCTTATAAATGAATGTTTCCATTCCTATGTATAGGACCTAGTAGTGGTGCCTTCAGATGAGGTAGAAGTTCCACAGGGAAAGTTATTAGAATGGCAAAAGGTGGTTGTCAGAAGCTGATACCTGTAGGAAGCTGAAGCTGTAGCAAGCTAATTTGTTGACTGTCAATGGCAGAGGCTGTTAAGTTGTTGCTTCTGCTCTGGGGTGAGCTACCTAAATATTAGTATCTTAAGGGCTTTGGCATCCTGACATGGTCCATCAGTGAGCCTCAAGATTAAATGCAGAAAGTCGATTCCATCCCTTCACTGTAGTAATAGATAGGAGTGTGTCATGCTTAATTTACATATATCACATATATTTACACATACCATATATCATGCACCAACTTATCCACTGAGAATATACTGTGCTCTTCTAACTGGGGGCTGGGGTTTTCTTCATTTACTCACTGGGAGGTCGTCTTTCTTACAAAGTACTGTCTTAAAAGTTTAAGGGCTGTTTTGCCTGGAATTTTAAAACCTTGAGTAAATAGCCATTGGCAAATTTTTCAGCTGGACAGTTTGTCACAGCTTTAAGTAACTGAAAAGTGCCTTAAATTGATAGGGGGTTTTCACCAGTACTTGACTCTCAGAAATGAAGCTGAAAATTCTCTACTTGTTTTAATGAAACAATATAAATGCATAGCCAAGAAAACTCATTTTTGCTTTATGTAGTGGGGGAAGAAAAAAAAATATTTTTTAAAAAAAGTTATTATTTTAAATGCTGCCAAATGGCATGGGTCAGTATGTGAGCTTTTTCTTTGTTAATATGATCAAAGTTTGTTGCCCTATTGAGATGAGGTCTACAAATATTTAGGCAGTGCGGTAAGGGGGACAGCTCAATGCTGCTGTGCAACATGCCATGCTGTCCAGTTTCTTCTGTGAGGAGATTGTGCTCTGTGCCCAGTCATGAGACTGCCTAAAGGTGTTTTCCACATAGATATATTGCTGCCTGCAGAATGCAGATTGCCCAACTGATTCACTATTACCGAGGATGAGTTCCTACAAAAAATTGCTGATGCAACAAGCTACAGGAAGAGTTGCCTAGCAGACAGGGAGAGCTAATATAGGATAAGGCTCTGGAGTGCAAAAAACCTGGTGGAGCTAAAGGACAAAGAGTGCTTTGTGGTAGAAACTGGAGTAAACTGTAGGAGGTATTAATAGGCTACTTGTTTAGGCTTAAAATTGCAGGTCTTGATACCAGTTACTGTCTCACAGAAACTGAGGATTGTGATACATCTTCACATAATAGTGGTACTAAATAATTGCCCCTGCATGTTAAATGAAGCAGTTTTGGATTTATCATGTAGAATTCTCCCTATGGCTTGTGCTTTGGGAGAAGTTGTTAAGAATCTGAGGTTTCTATCTTGGACCATAAGAATGTTGTAGCTATTGTCTCACTACATGCATTGAGATGGTTTTCAGTCAAATTCTTATCTGAAGCCCACAGTCTCTCTTCAACATGTTCATGTGGAGTCTGCAGTCTCCACTCCAGTGTTGCTGTGGAGCAGTTGCTTTTTACAATTGTATTCATTGAAAGTAGCTGGAAATCCATGCTCCCTTTTTCTTAACGATATGCTCTATAAAATACATTTTATGTAGGTGTTTGTTTGGACATTCTCTTCCACCTACCTTGATTTCCATGTCAGATTGTCTTCTGAGAGCAGAAAGGGCCAAAGCAAAACCTAAAAATAATAGTGTTTGAAGAGGAACAGAAGAACATTTTGCAATAGCAAGTTGCAAAAGATGTGATTCCTAGTGTGTTGAAAATATCGTCCTGCATATATTACTGGTGTTACAAGGTCAGTCTACATGCAGTTAAAATAAAACCAAAGCCAACACACATGTATACATTTTGCTATGTTTTAGTCAGAAGCTTTCTTACATACATAAATCAATATTTCAAAGCTGTATTGATAACTTCTCTAAATTTTTCTAAATGCTGGATAAAGGTGTGGGAGGTTAACTACAAAAAGAATGTCTGGATACTTTGTAGTATGCTTGATGTGCATGGGAACTGCTGGAGAATAGAGGAAAGGGATTGTTTTGTTTCCTTTTTTGTTTTTTTTTTTGTTTTTGGGGGGGGGTGTGGTTTTTGGTTGGGTTTTGATTGGACTTTTCTGTTACTCAGCTAGAAGCTAGAATCATTTTCAGATGTTCTACAATTTCATGAAGAATAAACTAGCCTTAGTGGAAGTTTTACCATAGGTGGCAAACTATAAAGATCCCTTACCCTGAAGAAAGAGAGTTTTTTCTTCTGCTTCCTTTCCCCTCCCCCCTAAACTTAGGAATGCAGTGTTGTTTGAAAGTCGTCTTGGGTCAGAAGAAAAATGTTCAGGAGTCAGAATTAATGGTTGCAGTGCAGGAGGCTATGAAGGCGAAACTGATTCAGAATTTAGGGTGGTTTTCCGTTAAAATTTTGCTTTCTTTACATTTTTGTCTCAGGGCAAGCACAGCTCTTTAATAGTGCAAACAGGATAATTTGTGTTAAATTTGTGTTAAATGCTAATGATGAATCTTCTTTGATTCTGAAACCCTGTATGCTATCAAGTCCACAGAAAATTGCTATTTAACCTTGTGTTACAAGTATTTGTGCTATTATCATTGGCAACCCCTGTCTGCTTTCTTTTCTTCTGTCCCACTACATGCTTGTGTATTTTGCAGTAGTTTGTTCAGTCTCTTTTTTGATTACAATATGATGAAAGCATTTAATTTCTGTTTTTACAGAAAAGTAATCCTTGCTTCGGCTTCATAACTTTATTTATATACAGAATGTAGATTTTAGTATGTCCCTTAAAATTTGATTGTAAGGTCTTCAGAGGAAGAAACCAGAATCTTTTCTAGGTTTGTAAAACGTTTATCTTAAAAAGCTCCACCTTTAATGTATATTTATGGGCAAATGCTTGTGTGGCATGCTAGGTGAAGAGCGCATAGACTGAAAAAATACATGCAGTTTCAGTTTACTGAGCAGGAGGACAGCTCGGTGAACTAGAAATGTATCTTTCAGAGATTAAAAGGTGTAGATTTTCTAATGCTTAGATTTTGTTATTTCTCACAAACAAGGCTCAAGGCAAAGGTAAGGACATAATCTGTTGTTTGGTACAGATATTTTCAAGGAAAATATTCGTTCCAGGGCAAGTGCTGCATGGTTTAGCTAACCAGAAAATGTCTGCCTTTTTTGTATTTATGGCTTTAACTCTAAAGCATTGAAAAGTATCAGTGCACTGCAAAGAAAAAAAAAAAGAGTGTTAAACATTGGGTTTGTTCATTTGAGTTACTATAAAGAGTTGTAGAGGTACTAGACTGCATCTTCTCTGAAGGCTGAGAGAAAAAATAGCTAGTTTGCTGTACTTTTTAAGATCCTCTTGAGCCTCAATTAGGGAAGTTACGGTACAGTGTAATCTGCTGCATCTGGCTATTCCCACATGTGAATTTAAAGACTGGAACTGTGCTCAGTGAGTCAGAGGAGAGCATCCTTAGAAGAGAGGAGCTGCTCTGACAGCAGGGCAGGGGGCTGAACCAGACTAAGATAACAGTGACTTCCTCAATCTGATGGCATTGCTTGTAGTGTTATCTGGGTGATCGTCTTCAGGAGAAGCTTTAGCACATCCCTGGGGTGTGGGCAAGTAGATTGTTTGTAAGCTGTGGATATCATAATAGCTGACTCCTCACCATGCCAAACAGGATTAAACAGCTTGACACTCTGGGATCGCTTCACTCAGTAGATCCTACCTGCTGCGGCAACGGGCAGCCGAGTGGCTGTAAATACTGGATCCTGGATTTAGGTACAAATATGTGCAATGGAGATACAACGGGCTGAGGGAGGAGGGGTGGTTGGGGTGTGTTCTAACATCATAGGAGTTTAGTAGGATGCTATGTTTTCTCCTTCTCTACTCTTCCTTCCCTCTGACCCCAGTCAGAAAAGTGCAGAGTATGACAGAGAGGGAGAAGTTATGGAATGAATCTGCTCTGTAAACTACTGGGCTGCTATACAGTAAGCTCTTTGCATGTAAAATGCATGTGCTGCTCCTTTTTAGTTATTTGGGATTTTGGGGGGATTTGTTGTTTTGGTTGTGTTTTTTTCTGAACTGTGAAAAGGAGAAATGGTAACTATTGCTCTGTGAAATTCTATTAGTGGTTGTAATTTGTTTTAAGCACTTAACAGACATTTTCTTAGAATGTTGCTTCTAAACCAAAAACCAGAGATGCTTAATAGCTATCACTTCTATTAAATTATTGTTGACAAATTAAAGTGTTTGGGAATAGAGCTTGAGGAGAAGGGGCAGTTGGGAAATAAATTGGTCTGTGTGAAATTTAATTAGAAATATCGATTCTGAAATGTAATATAGAGAAAAGCCATGCTGTTTGAGTCTTGGCTGAAGGAGCACAGAGGTAGGGCTAGGGATATACATGTCAAACAGTTCTTTTTGGGTATTCTGCCATTCCTCCTTTATAATTTTAACAGGAAACAATGCTTATCCTTGGCATTTCTGTTGCTGCAGAACAATTTTGATTCTCATATGCAACAGCGTGAAATGTCTGCAGGACAAAACTGTGCTAACCTTCACTGTCTGGAGCTGATGCAGCTGGCAGAATGCTTCCTTTTCAGTGGGAAGTTGTTTCCAGATTTAAGTATTACATGCTTGTTGGTCCATGCTGTGTGCATATACACAAAATAAGCAGCAAAAGGCATGCTTTAATGTACATGATTTGATAGGGTCCAAGCTACTGTTACTGATGGACTGAGAGGAAGGATGGTAGAAGAGATGCAAACATTAAAGCAAGGATGAGAAGTAATCTTACAGGGGACATCTGAAGATAGCATTACATGCCAGTGCGATTGTAGTAACTGTTGGTAGCTCCTCAAAAGATAGCAGGACATGGGAGTACCAGCCAGAGGGAATTAACATTAGCAGGCTATCTTCTTTGATCCCAGCAACAGAATTGTGTTCTCAAAAAGCTGCTGTATAGCCCCCAGTGCTGCACAACCAGTTCCTAAAACAACAATTATTCCCACTTCTGCGAGTAAACGAGTACAGAGTATCTTGGACGGAGGTAGAGGTGAAAGCAAATTGCAAATAATAATTCAAAGGCAGAATGCTTTCCAGAAAAGTATTTTATAACAAGTGCTCACCCAGAGCTTTGACTACCTATTAGTTGGAGGTCTGGTAATGGCACAAGAGTATTTTCCCTTTTCTGTTGCTTTGCATTCTGCTCTCTTTGCTGGAGCTCACTTTCTTCATTTTTGAGCTCGTGTTGCTGCAGTGGGTGCTCAGGCTCGGATATATCCATTTTCCATTTCCTAAAAGACTTCATAAAACTCACTTTACAGAGTTCTGGGTGTAGTCAGTCCCGATCAGTGGGATGGTTTCTGTTACTACTATAAATTAAGGTCATAGATGTGTATGAAGTCTTGTTTGGCAAGCATATATGGTTTCATAAACATTTTTCATTGTTCTCTTCCTGTGTCTTAAAAACAGATGTCTGTGTGTAGACCATGTTGTGTGGAGGCTCAATAGCCTTTCATGACAGGGAAACAAATCTTACTTGCATGCCTCGGCATAACGGAAGCTATGCCATCTTTTGGACTGAAAAGAGTGAGAACTGTACCTGTAATGTTTCCTGTACTTCTTGCCACCACAAACTTAAAACTGGTGGTTTGGCTGAGTATTCAGCTTGTACTATGGTGCAGGATTTTATTCATAGAAGACTTCAACTGAGTCTTTGACTTTGCGTAAAGATTTTTTAAGGAATAAAAAAAGTTTAGTTTATTCTTCATTAAAATGTTAAAGAGTACATGTGCAATTAATAATTATGTACTCCTGTTTAATTAAATGTCCTGGGTTTTTTCCCTACTTATTCATGAAGTCTAAAGGAAGAACAACACATTCAGATTTAGAGAGAAAGAAAATAGGACATTGAGTAATGATTTGGCAAGAAATTACTGAAACTAATAAGTATTGTACTTTTGCCTTTATCTGACATCAGTTGGAGAAAGTACCAGTGATGGTAGGAGGAAACCAATGCTCATGGTAATTCCACCCATTCCCATAACTTAAAAATGCTCCACATTTGTGACATGTTTATGGTTATCTGGCTGGAGAGAATGTGGAGTAGTTTCAGTCTGGAATTGAGTATTGGAAATAATAACTTGTTTCAGTTACCTTATGAGCTAGAAGAAACAATAGGATGTGCATATTTCAGTCTCTAAGTATATCATGTGAGTCTGTATTTCACTTGGGAAATTTGAGAGGCAAATCCAGGCAATAAATCCACAAATCAAAATTTATCCTGAAGTTGTTAACCATCTAGGGGCTGGATTTTGGAGAAGGAAGGATGATTGTAGGAGTAGATAATTCTCATTGGGTTTTAAAGAACTAGATTTATTATGTGTGCAATAGATTGTTTAGAAGAATGTGTATGAATCAAGTTAGCTTTCCTTTTCCTCTTTCATAACATTTTATGGTATACCAAGCCTCAAAAATAATTCGTCCAAAAAATGGGATGCTTTTACTATGAAGTAATGGTTAGCAAATGGTGTCCAAGAGAGGATAAGAGGTCTCAGAGGACTGGATTCAGAGGATGCAGTGGGAGAGTCCAGTATTACTAATGGGTTGGTGTAATTCTTGGCATAGATCCACTTCTACACTTTGAAAGTCTATTCTTTTAGAATACAGATGAAAGCTGTTAAGCTTGTGCTGCATGTACTTTTCCATCTCCATTAAGAGCATGCAACAAAAATCATCCTGAAACTGGGGTCATGTATTAGCTATATAGTTGCATATGCAAAGGTACTACTTTCCTGACTTCTGTGTCCTTCCTCACTGTTCTTTGAACATGTCTTTTTTCAAATCCTTAGGCAGCAGAACTTGCAGGGAGTTAGCTGAAGGTGCTGTTTTGTTGTTAGTGAAAACACCTGAACTACCTCTCAGGTACTGCCAGCCTATTTACTCCACACTTGCATGTGCACTTGCAGTTGCTTTTCTTGTGTCAACATTCACACAGGCAGCCAGACAAAGGAGCTGATCCAGCAGAAAATACTCTCCCACCCACCTGCTACCCCCAAAAGATAAGTTTTCGGGTGTAGGATCTTATGGAAGAGAGATACTGATGTCTTTTCAAAACTACCATCCCTACTTATGATCCTAAAGATTTGAGGCTCAGTTTTTTTGCTCTTAGCTGGTAAGATTTAGTTATCCATGTTTCCATCTGAACTACTCCTAATTTTTGTCTGTTATACTTTGGATACATCTTTTTAGTCCCTTCAAAATGCCATATTTTCATTCATGTAGCTCTCAGGCAAGTTACCTCCTTTGTGAAATAAGCTAAGATAAAGCTGCAGTGTGGATAAGATGTGTGTATGGAGTTAGCCCCAGGCACCCTTCTGCCTCTGATCCTTGGAAGTCTGCTCCCTTCTCTGCAGTACTTTTTGCTCTGCCCTTGTGTAAGTGGTGCAAAGTAGTTTTATACGGATCTGCTACCCCCAGCTCCCTCTCAAACCAGCTACCCAGATCTTAAAGATTTCTAATTTTTTTTTTGAAAGGTGGAAAATATATGCTCTTCTCAAAAAATGCAATTAGATTTATAATGCAAGCAATGTAATAAGGACTTGTAATTCCATTTCTGTAACAAGAAAACAAGAAAAATGTTCTTGGATTTTTTTAAGGTGTCTTGGTGTTTTTTTAAGGTGCATTCCTGCTTATCAGTAGTGACATACATTCAAAATGTTAGGTAGTGAAGAGTGTCAAAAAGATGATGGGGAAATGAGTAGTCAGTACCAGGTATATTCCCAGAGAGAGACACACCAGAAGGAGTACTGAAACACCTTTGATTTCATACCAGGAAAAATATGGCTACCTCTTTAGTTCCTTGTCTTCCTACTCTGGGAGTACTTGTAAGTAAACATCTGATGCATACAGTTTTGTGTCATGATCAAAAAGCCTGTATTGCACATATGGGCTTAAACTGAGCAAAGCAGAGCTGCTTCAACTCATTTTTCAGCTTCATTTCCCCCTTGCTGTGCTACAGCTCTATTTTAAACAAATTACTTCACTGCAGCAGCGGCAGAAGAATGAGGTATCACCTTACATAAAGTTTCCTTTAAGTGCTCATTGTGAGACTAGTAATGAACAATGTTCAGAATCTGCTTATCAATATGGCTGCAAGGTGCACTAACAACCTATTGAATTTGCTCATACAGGCTTCCATTGACACTCAGTGAAGATAATAAGAAGAACAGAATTTAGGTCATGTATTTCACCCTGCTTTGAAAATATGACATCAGTAATGTTAATTACTGGGTTAATTATTGCATTTGCTCACAGAGACTAATAGAGTGTATCTCCTAAGCCACTTTTTGGTTTGGTTTCATTTTTTTCCTTATCTTCGAACATAGGACTGGAAATCTCCAGTCCATCTTGAATGAGCATTTGAAAAAAAATTTAAAAATAACCCCCAACATATCAGCTACATAGAATAATTTTCCCTAATAAGAGCTTCACAGAAATCAGCTGTCTAGAGGCATTCTGTGAAAGGCTGGGGACTTGATAAAGAGAATTAAGTGTTTTTCCAATATAAAACTAATAGAAGCTATTTAAATTCCTTATCTTGTTTCCTCCAGGGAGTTTACTTTGCCCCTACATTTAAGCTCACACTTGAGTCTATAACTTTAAAAAGGTGATTTACTGTAACAGTAATTATTACTGTGTAGAAGTTATTGAGAGAGATTCCCCTATTTAGTGTCAAATTAAAGCACATAGTCGGAGTTTTATTGCCTTTCAAAAGAAGCTTGTTTGCTCTTTTTCTTTACCTTTTAGTTTCTTTAGATTTCTATTTCCAATCCAGTTTGGGATGTTTTTCCCATGAACCTACCATTCTCCTGTGGCCAGTTAGGTAATACTAGATGTATGGGAGCTGGGAAATAACCACGGAAATTGAGATTATATGTCTAGGTGGAAAAGGCAGTTCAAACCTTTGCCTTCCTGCTGAGCCTTCGTTGGGAATAATTGAAGGAAACAAAATGTCTAAAAAATTGCCTGGCAAAACGTAGCATTTTCTTTTGCATGAGGTGGGCTTGACCATGCCAAAGAAAATCCTGCAGTGCATGTGTTATTCCTGGAAAGACTGTAATCAAGTTAACAAACATGTAATGATGGATTCTGTTATTAGTATTTAGTGTATTTTAACCGCACATTGAGATAAAAGATCCTATCTTCCACTAATCTATAGCTCGC
This sequence comes from Picus viridis, assembly GCA_033816785.1. NCBI lineage: Eukaryota > Metazoa > Chordata > Aves > Piciformes > Picidae > Picus > Picus viridis. Next base: position 26,761,473 of record CM066575.1, read on the forward strand.
TTGATTTAAAATACATCTGTACTAAGGATTTATCTTTCTCCTTTTAACTCAATTGTTATTTAAGGTTCATAAATTTGTGAAGGATTATCTTCCCCTTTCCTAATCCTTTAAAAATATTTCATCTCGTAAAGGTGTCTCTGCAGCAGTCTGGCGTTATGCCTTTCAATAGCTATCTGCTAGTCAACCTTGACTGTGAGTCTGTTTAAAAACCTTTGCATTTCCTGTGTGACTGAACTTCATTAAAATCATGTGTGCTCTCATTGCATTGCTCAGGTTACATTTCCATCTGGAGCCAAAGAGTTTAAGACCAGTTATTTTCTGATCATTGTCATCTAAGTCTGCTCTTGATAATGTAACTATTGAGGTGGGATGGAATTTGGAGGAAGTTTGCTGTCATCACCTAGAGTCATCTAGTTATGCAGTGTGGAGGCTGAAAGCAGTGGTGCGGCTGCAAGGGCCTGGCTCTGCTCATTAATACTCCAGCTAGTGTGTGCACTGAAAAGGTCAACATTCTACAATTCAAAGCTGTTTTGTTACAATGAGTTTCTATTGCTATCGCTAATGTTGATTACTGGATAAGGAGGAAACATCTTTTTATATATAGGAATTTTGGAGGACCTAGTTTTGTCACCGTTTTAGACATTCCATCTTCCTTCCCAATTCCTCTAATTTCTTAATTTATTTTTTTAGGGCTTCAGCAGTATAACATTTGGAAAGAGAAAATGACCAAAGTTACAGTAATAGCCCCAAAGCTAAACTATACGAGCATAATATTATTAAACTTATGGCAGAGTTCCTAGCTTGAGATGGATGTGTTTGCACAGCTGTTGCTAAAGCCATGATTACAAACAATCGCTAGTTGTTCTAATGAGCTCTTTTGCTTTGAATCAAGGGGATAGGGAAAAGAGAGAGTATTAAAACTGCTGTTGGATTCATATGTGTATTTACATTAATGTGTAACTGCAGTGGGCGAAGAGGAAGCAACTATTTTTTTTCAGCATAAGCAGATAAAAACTTGAAAGTTTTAAACGTACAAAAGTCAGTTAAAGTCAGCATTTCAGTCACATAATTTGTTCCTGTAACTCAATACTATTCACTGTTTCTTGTCTCTTTATTAATTTCAGCAGTACCCTTGAAGGTATGCTAAGCTATTAGTAGTAGCAATATCTGCTCTTTGTGTTTCAGAGTATCTTCTTTGTTGTCATATATTCTCTCAGTTTTACTAGAGAATTTTTTTTTTTTTGGGGGGGGGAATTTTTTAAGACTTTGGAAAAGAGAGAAAACAAAATACATTTACTTTCATCTTCTAGAGACCACTTATTTGTGAATGCATGGCAGGGATTTTACTTGTGCAAATCTTTTCAAACTTCTGAGCAAAAGGAAAAAAAAGTTTCCTCAGCATTTTATACTGATTGTATGTGTTGGTTTTTGTCTTCATAATTTTGAAGCTTATTTTTCTGTTAGATGAGATAGTGGAAGCCAGTTTCCTCCTTATCCATGTATATATTCACTGTTTCTAAAGTGCACCATGAGAACTGTGCATCCTCTGTTTCCTTTTGAACTGTGGGATGCTTAGACTTCCTTGTAATAGCTTAGTTAATAGCCAGCCTTTTTGTTAGAACAGTAGAGGATGTTTTAAGATCTTCATAGGATAAATTTCTGCCATTGGGATGCTCTGCATTGCTGACCTGCCCAGGGAAGCATGGCATGTGTTGCTTTAAATGATGTCTGAGATCACAATTCTTCCTAATGCAATTTTTTGCAGAATTGCTTTTCTTCCTCTCTTCCCTCTTGTTTTTCTTTGCTGTCAGTAAAGCTGAGGACTTGCTGAATACTTTTTTTTTTTAATGTCTGTGCTGTTACGTAGATTGATGTGGACATTTTTTTTCATATACACTCATAATCTTCCTTTTCTGCACTGACACAGCATATCAGATAAGCTGCTGTACTGATTCAGAGCTGTATTTCTAGGGCTGGAGTTCATTTTTATACATTTCCAAGTGAAAAATCATTTTGCAGCAGAAATTAAAATAGCAAATGATAAAACCCTATGGCTCAGTAACAGATGAGCACAAATTAATTGTGCAGTTGCCACAATTAAAATCTGAAACTGCTTATCACAAATCTTGTCAATAGCAGTTTCCATTTTAATATGTGACATACAGCTCTACACCAAGAGCAGAGGTGCATTTTTGCATCATGCAACATGGTTCTTCAAAAGTGGGTTGCACACAGCGTGTACAAGACTTGTCAACAGTCAGCAAAACTCTGTCAGGTGTCTTAAGCACCATCACTGCAATATGAGCCCAGGCCTAGAGCTTCTGCCTTAACTCTTTGGTGCTGTTGACACACTGGAGGAAAAGGATTCTATCCAGAGGGGCCCTGACAGGCTGGAGAGTTGCACCAACCTCATGAAGATCAACAAGGCCAAGTGCAAAGGTCTTGCACATGAATCAGGAGAGTTCCAGGCACAAATACAGGTTGGATGAGTGCATTGAGAGCATCCCTGCAGATAAGGACATGGGGATGTTGGTTGATGAGGCACTTGACATGAACTGGCAATGTGCACTGGCATCTCAAAAAGCCAACTATATGCTGGGCTGCATCAAAAGATGTGTGGCCAGGAGTTCAAGGGAGGTGACTCTGCCCCTCTACTCTGCTCTGGTGAGACCTTAACTGAAGTACTGCATCCAGCTTTGGAGCCCCTGAAACAAAAAGGACATGGATCTGTTAGGAGACAGTCTAGATGTGGGCCAGAACGATGATCAGAGGGCTGGAGCACCTCTCCTACGAAGACAAGCTGAGAACCTTGGGTCTGTTCAGCCTGGAGAAAAGAAGGCTCTGGGGAGACCTTATAGTAGGCCTTCTAGAACCTGAAGGGAGTATACAGGAAAGTGGGAGAAGGACTTTATATCAGGGTATGTGGTGATAGGACAAGGGGCAATGGTTTTAAACTAGAGCAAAATAGATTTAAATTGGACGTTAGGAAGTTCTCTGGTATGAGGGTGGCAAGACATTGGACCAGGTCATCCAGAGAACTTTTGGATGCCTCTTCCCTGGTAGTGTTTAAGACCAGGCTGGATGAGATTTTGAGCAACCTGTTGTACTGTGAAGTGTCTATGCCCATGGTAGGGACATTGGAACTAATTGATCTTTAAGGTCCCTTCCAAGTGAAGCCATTCTGTGATTCTAAAATCGTCCATGCACTTACTTTGATCTATAGAGGTATGAGAGAATGACTGAGTGCACTGACAATAGAATAAAAACTTAACTAAGAAGCAGTGCTAAATGTCAAAAATCTGTCCTTGATGTGTCCTGCCAGGCACATGGATGTAACTGCCTTTGAGTCTGAGCAAACGAGTGGTCAAGAGTAGAGTTGAGATCAAGACATTGCCTGTAAAAATATAAGCCACACACAGGGAATCTGAGATTTAATCTTTTAAAGGCTTGTGACTTTCACAGACTGAAACTAAACCTAGCAGTGTGAGTAAATTTTAATACTTCCTACTTGTGACACAAAATACACTTCTCTCCAGAAATAGGAGAGAATAACAGCTTACTGCAAGCAATGTAACGCCCTACAAAGTCTGCTCTCTCCTCCGTAGTTCTGCCTTGCGCTTGTAGTAGGATAGGTTTGGAGTTTTGTATCCCTGTGGTCTGAGTTCCAGGGTGCACAAACAGAAGTACTTCTGTTAACCTAGGAGAGTTGTGGGGTTTTTTTCCTGACACAGTATCTTGCTTTCTTCTTGGTTTATTTTTGTTTTTGTGTTTAAAGAGAGGGAAACTAGTGTGGATGCAAATTCATCCAGCAGTTTCAAGAAAGGTTTGTTTTCCATCTAAATTTTTTCGGTATTTAGCTCCTAGGTAGTGGTAGATGTGTTTTACAGCTCTCAGTGTGCAAGCTGTAATGCATATGAAATTATTTAAAAGTTTAAATATAAGACCTTGATTTTACATTTATGGGGTAGGAAAGCAGGAAAGGATATTTTTTAAAATTATAATTTGAAAAAACCTATACTATTGTAATTACCTAAGTGCATTAACCCTTCAGGTATATGCCAGTAATTTACTACCTCAAATGAACAGTGTGTTCTTTTTGCCCTTAATGAGCTATTTTTGTCATCGCTTTCTCTAGTGCTGTTGAAAATATATACAATACAATACAATACGATACACCAGGTTGGAAGAGGCCTTCAAGATCATTGTGTCCAACCTATCAACCAGTATCTGTCTCTTGGATGACTTACCTCAATTTCAGAAAGACCTTTGGAAGTTATTAACATTATAGTGTCTATCATTGAGGGAGGGTTGGGTTTTCTCATTGCAGACATGCTTGTGGGCCAGCTTAGTAGCTTGCTAAGAGAAACTGAAGAGTGTCTCTTCTCAAGCTTAGAATTCCAGTCTATCTGATATTAGCACAATCAGCATTTGATTACTTGAAAGACAAGTATTGAATACTTTTAAGTCCAAGTACTTTAGCATCTGTATAAATCAGAATGAATACAGATAACTCATTAAGCAGGGAAGATAAGCTAAGTAATTGAACTCTGTCTATTCACACACTGAAAGTATTACGACTTTTATTTCAGCATAGTGTTTAACTTGAAACAGAAGGTAGGAAAGATTTGCTGACCAGAGATGAAGAGTAAGTTTGGTTGTTCCACTGCAAACACTAAAGTGATTGAAAGACTTTCTTTTATGTATTGAGTACTACCTTTCTGATTTTTTTGTTACTTGGGGGGGGAGGGGGAGGGGGCAGGGGTTGCAGAGCAGTGGGGGGTTGTTTGGTTTTGGTTTTTTGGTGGTTGGTTGTTTCTTAAGAAAATAGTTTTATCAACATTCTTGCACTGTCTCTCTATAGTTTAAGAAAAACACTTCCAAAAGGGCATGGTGGAGATTCCCCATTTGCAAGCCCGATAATGCCCAGTCTGCATTGCCTTTAAATGGTAACTTCTTTAATAGTGGCTTGTTAAAGAATAGAATAGAATAGAATAGAATAGGAATAGAATAGAATAGAATAGAATAGAATAGAATAGAATAGAATAGAATAGAATAGAATAGAATAGAATAAACTAGGTTGGAAAAGACCTTTGAGATCATCAAGTCCAACCTATCACCAAACACTATCTAATCAACTAAACCATGGCACCATCTAATGACTGTATATTCCAGTATTGGCTTACCAAAAATACATAGTGAGGGTAGTCTGAATAGGAAGCTCAGCAGAAGAGAAATAAAGTTCCTGACACGTACAAAAATATCTGAATGGTCTTGTACATGGCAGATTGATAGCCTCCTACTTCAAAAGCAGTTCTCAGGCAGAAACTTTGCATGTGTGTCCATGAAAAAATAAACTTTGTACTCTTTTTGAAGGTTTCCCCATCTCATCTAATAATAAATGATGACTCTGCATGCAGGTGAGGTTTCATGGGCTTTTGTCATTAGATGCTTATAAAATATTTTTGCTTCCTCTGATTCAAAAAAAATAGCTAGGTAGATGTTTGTAAGTAGATATAGGCTTGTGAAATCACTGAGCTCTTAACTGTTTCCAGTTTGCATATTAAACTTGAAAGTGCATCAGCATAGATGGTGCTTTGTGTATTTTGAACCAACAAGCAGCTCTGGTCCCCAAATATGTATCATGTACCCACATCAAATCTTAATTATCAACTGGTTAATTACTCTGTATGATGGGTTTTCAAGTCCTTAAAATCTGTGGCAGAGGACAGGTCTGCAGTGGCAGTGTGATATGCCAGTTGGGGTTACTTGGTTTGCTTTGGTCCATTTTTCACTCCTTGTCCCATCCCTCTTTCATAGTCCAGAGAATGGGAAATGCTCTTATTTTTGTCTTGGGAAGATTCTGGGTTTAGAGTTGGAGAGCAGGCATCAAACAGATTTGGTTTGATTCCCTAGGTTATGAAGTCAGGATTTTGTAGCCCCTTGTACTCCTTGTAAATACTAAAACTCTAGAAACAGCAATGTGGAAATAGTTAATATGAAGCAGAGTATTTCAAGTCATCAACTAGCTTAACATGGGTAATTTATTTTTTTAGGGGGAGGAAAAAAGCTTATTAATCACAGATGTGCATGTTTCTAGTGTTAAGAAAGCTGGGACTAGAATGAGAATTCCCATAGCCCTTCCAGTTTCAAGAATTTGCCTGTTCATTGGAAGTAACTTTATCTTCTAGTTTGAGGGGGTCAGAACCCATGCTGCCTGTCCTTTTTCTTTAGCTTCACAAAAATATTTATGGACTCCAAGTGAACTCTCTGACCTCATCATCAGAGCAACATATGTGGATTTTAGTTTGAAAAAAGTGGCAGTTAAGTGATTTCTTATTGTGGCTATGAATTATAAAAGAAAACCTATTCATTAGATTTTGGTGGGGTTTGTTAAAATACTTTACTGAATTACAAAGCTGTCTCTACTTGGGCAAGTATAAAGTAGTGACTTTATTGAATTTGATGGGGTTTCGTTGGACTGGTGTTGCTGTGTGTGGCTATATGTGTATTGGTTTTCTTTACTCTTCAAAGTGACTTCTATTGCATTTCTCTTTTTCTAGAAGGGAATCTGACCTCAGCCTTCTAGAAAGTTTACTGTACTTGAAACACAGTTGGGGTTAGCATACCCCAAATGTATTCTGTCCGGTTTGGTTTTAAAAATCCGTGTTGTTCTTGGGTTAATTTTGAATATTCCTTTTTCCTCTTGACATGTTTCAGTGATAAACTATTCTTGTGCAACTCTAGAAAAACATTTTGCTGTGTAGTCATGAGGAAACCAAAGCCAATTAACTGTAAACAATCCCAAGCGTGGCAAGCAATCAAAACAAGTCTGTATCCCTAATTCTATAGACAGAGGTAGTACATCGAGATGGGGCAGGGGAAATAAGACACACTTATGTGGCTGTTCTCATAGTGAAGGTGAAAGGGCACTTGAAAATGCCTCCATTGGATATTGATGTGATCTCTGAAGAGTCTAGTGGGTTGGTATTCTGTTCAGGTTAACACTGGTGATGGTAAACCTTTTTTGTTTATTTATTTGGTTGGGTTTGGTTTGGTTGGGTTGTAATGCAACTTGATGTTTAAGCTGATGCTTATATGGTAATGCAGTATTTTCATTCATTTTAAGCTTTTCTGTCTTTCCCAGTGCTTTAAAGAGCAAAGTAGAACTGTGATATCATTTTAGTGTGCTACTTATACTTTGTCCACTTTTATGATTCCCTGAAGTCCTGATAATACTTCAGTAAGTACTTCATATTAAATCATGCAGAAGAGAAGATGAGGAGTGGTTCTATGTTGCACGCCAAATGAAAACTAATGTTGTGTGGGAGGATATGGCTAAAGTATGTGCTGTGAAACATGTCTGGGTAACATTGTTTTGTCTCTTAGATCCTCTGTACTTGAGCAGGGTGTGCATATTTCTTCCTGCTCTCTTCCCTCCTTCTGCCCACAGACTCTTGGCTGACTTGGGTTAAGAGTAGGAGTGGCGCAGCAAACGTGCAATCAGACAGAAATATTAATCTCCCACAGTTTCAGGGGCTCTGCTTGGTTTAACAAGAAATTTGCTAGTTAATAAGAGTTGGTTGTCAAAAGGATGGGTGAGAATTTGAGGAGGTGGAGCGCAGGTTTTATAAAAAGAAATAAAGGATGTATTAACTGTTAAATGTGTTTAAGAATAGTCATGTTTATGTAGAGTAAAATTTATTTAATCAGTTACAGCACCACCACACTGCCTTTTTCTTAGAAATGAGTAACTGGAGAGAAATGCAACAGATAGAAAAGTACTAAACAGTATATGTTCAACTTCTGTGAAGAATTTATGGCCTTTCCCCCTCCCCCCTTCCCTATAAACAAGTGAATGTGCTCTATCTTAGTTGTATGGAAGGAACTTGCATGAAGTGATGTTGGGAGGAAAAATATATACAAATGAAAGAACTTGGCCGAGTGGTTATAACATACTCAATTTGGGGAGTCTTGAAAAGAAAGCATTTAGTTTCTGCTTTAAGAAACTCGTTTACAAGAATGCTAGCACTGTTTTCTTCTCTTTCATGTTCCACTAGCAGAATAGTGGAAAGTTATTGAAATGCCCATATTTGCTATGGCTTCTGAAACATGGCACCTGATAAAAATTAAAATATCTATGATATGATAAAGTTGAGTTTGGTGAAAGAACAGTCTAACTTCTTACAAGGTTTAATAGGAGATTGTTTGGATTCCTGTGGAGAGCTTGCAGTTGGTTGCTAGTTTTGTTTGGAATTCTTTTAGTAAGCAGACCACTTTTTTTCCTTAGTTGTTTTTTTTTTTTTTTAGTAAAGTAAAAAATCTGTCCTGCTGATGGCTATTTTCTTATGTATGTGTTGAGTACCCTTAAACACTAATCCAGGGGCCTTGAGGGATATTCAGACTGCAAGTTGAAAGCCATTGTTGCAGATAATTAATTTCTTCCTTATGTTTCCTGCCTCAACAAGAAAATAATGTGGTAATTCTGTAGTGCTGCTATCCCAAGATTTATAGACAAAGCCAAGTAGTGTTTTTCTGGATCTGCTTTTGGTAGTATACATTCCTTAAAGCTTGGAAATCAAGTTAATGGCATTATAGGAAGTTTCCTTACCCATGTGCTGCACAGCTATAGCTGTGGCTAGAAGGTAGTTTGGTGGATGAATCCTAATTCTGGGTGATTTGGTTTAAAGTGTTAGCAGCTAAGTTGTTCGACTGAAGTTATGTGTTATAAAGTTTATCTTCTTTTGGAAACATGGTGAAAGTAGTGGTTAATAGCAATTTTTATGTATGTCTTCATAGAGTATAAGCTACAGGAGTTCTTGGCATCGGAGCTGACATATCTTAATGTTCACATGCCATTTGGATTTTATGGAATAGAGAAAAATGTTTACAAACATCCTGACAGATCACAGTTTTAGATTCCAGGGAAAGGATGCCCTGGTGAAGGAAAACCAGAAAGTTCTAGCTTACATTTTGTGTCTCTTGCCCTATCTCTGTTCAAAGTCATAAATTTGCACTTAATACGGTATGGAGACAGAGTAGGCTCACATACTTGTGTGTTGATTCAAAGCATTTGGGTGTTCACAATGAATTGTATTGCTGCATCAGTGTGACCGTATTATTCTACAAAATTCAAGCTACCTCTGGTCTGGTAGTTTTGCAGTACACATCTTAGGGAAAAGCTGCCAGTTGACCCAAACATCTGTGTCAAGCTTCAAGGAGAATTGCAAGCACTGCATTTAATTGCCACCAGTAGAAACATCCGATAGAACATGACACAAGAGTACACACAAAGGAAAAAATAATACATATTTGACAACCTATAAGAGTTGCTAATACTCCTTAGTGGTAGATAATATTCATAGGAGTGGTGACAGGTTGGACTTGATGACCTTTGAGGTCCCTTCCAACCTTAATGATTCTGTGATTCTGTGTTACAATAATGTGTCCCCAGAAAAAGTATGTTTTAGGCAAAGAGAACTGTTGGGAGGGGAAGCATTGTGTTGCATAAGGAAAAAAGAAATGTAGTCTCACAATAGTTAACCAATGGGTTGAACAGTCTAGTTCAAGTGGCAGGAGCTTTGGTGGGAAAGTAGTACTGACCTCATGCACTTACAGTTACAACTTAAGAAAAGTGTATCCTTTGATTACATGATTTCAGGCACCGCTTGAAAAATACTGCTAATCCTGAGATTTTAACAAATCAGCTCTTAAACATTGTTGTTCTGTGCCTTTTTGAAAAACAAACAAAACAACATCCAAAAGACAGAAATTTTGCTGTTTTCTGAATTACTTTTTTCCCCATTCCCAAGGGTAGGGGAAATAACATGACAGCAACTGAAGCACTGGTGTTTGGAAAGAGAACAGTTTCTCTCATTGAGGCAATTATTTTTACTCTTCATGTCCATGCTCAAAGCACTTTTCAAAGATAAACCAAGCATATCCTTCCATAAATTTAGATGATGTATGGAAAGTATAATTCACTATCAAATAAGTATCAACAGTGTAAATATTAATTATAATTGAGGCAGGAGTGACTTAATGAAGCTTGGCTGTTGTGAGCATATAAATGGTGCTTATGTGTGGGTGGCCACATGCAGTGTGAGCGCTTATTATTGTGGTGTCATTAACGGCCAGGTTACTTCAAAATAGTTTGGTCAACTCGTCCATAAATCCAACCTGATATCCATTATTACAGATGTCATTCATCTTGTTTCTCACTTATTGGTGTTTCAGCTTTAAAGTGCTTCCCCTCGTTCTTTTTCCAGACTCCCTTTCAGTTTCCAGCAATGATGCCAGTCCTCCTGCTTCAGTAACATCACTTCAGCCCCACATGATTGGTGCACAGAGCTCACCGGGTCCCAAGCGCCCTGGAAACACTTTGAGAAAATGGCTTACCAGTCCTGTGAGGCGTCTTAGCAGTGGAAAAGCAGACGGGCATGTCAAAAAACTGGCCCACAAGCATAAGAAGAGCAGAGAGGTTCGTAAAAGTGCCGATGCGGGCTCGCAGAAGGATTCTGATGACAGTGCAGCAACACCACAAGATGAAACTGTTGAAGAGGTAAGTGTTCAGGGCAGCTTACCAAAACTTCTCTTTGTGATTTTCAAAGGACTAAAAGTCGTCAGGTAAAGGTTGTCTTCCCAGTTTGCTGTCCAGCAGTTGAGCAAAGTGGCATGTGCCATGTGCTTACTCATGATGACTGCTGTAGTCAAAGTAAGTGCCATGCCAGGCACACTTTGTGCACTTCTACATTGAGAGCATTAGTAAGGCTCTGTGAAGAAGGATCTTTAGTTGAAAAAGATACATGGAACAGTAAAAAGTTGTTTATTGGCTTTGCTATCTTATCCTACTCATGAAAGCAGCTTTTTTAGTAAAGGTACTTCATATTCTGAGAATAATCTTTTCCTTTTCTTGTTGATGAATCAGGGGAAATATAGGGAAAGCTGCTTAATTGCTTAAAGCTTTATTGAGAGTTTGAGCAAGAGTTAGTGCACAGAAAAAATACTAGCTCTTCAATTCAAAAGGCATTTACCATCAGTCAAATAATAAACATGGTAGTTTTCATTGGAGGGAAGAAAACTATGAACTGTTCCAGATATTACCCCCAAAAAACATCTACTGAAGGTTTCCCTTCCTCCCACAAATTTCTGCCCATTTTTTGAGCCTAGAACTCGTGTATAAGCAAAACCTACCCCCAGTTAGGTACAAACAAAGCCATATTCCCTTATCTTCTGTTGCAAACCTGTGATCAAGGCAAGGAACATGATTAAAAAGTTAATGGAGTACAGGCCCCATATCACAGTCCCAGGGAAGTGTGCTGACCTCAATGCAACTCAAGCATCATCCCAACATGCTGCTCCTCCTGTCCTGTCCTTATGCACATGTGTGCTCCCTTGGCGCTTCACCCTTCACAAAGAGAGGAAGGAGCACAGCAAGGTCTTCATGTCCACCTTGGAGATGCTGCAAAAAGCTAGATCCTGCCCAGGGATTTGAGTTCATTCCTGGATGCCATCAAGGAGGATGACCATACCAGAGCACATTGTGCAGGTCTCATTGGCCCAATGGCTTTATCATAATGGTTGGGTTTGATGATCTTAAAGGTCTTTTCCAACCTAAACAATTCTATGATTCTGTGGTTCCAACAGAAATGAATTGGCATCATACTGCTTCCATGCAAGCGCACAGCCACTTGCATGCTGTATCCAGTTATTTAGTACTTTCTCTTACTCCCATCATGTTTTGCTACAAGCTTGGAACATCAGTGAAGTAAATGTAAGGAAAGAGAAAAAATAGAGACTTGGCAGCATGGTCAATTTGGAGATTTCATTTGGAAAGGAATATTGACCTCTGTCCTTGAATGTCAGGCTGTAGAAAGACCCTCTGCAATGCAGTTGTAGAATCATTTAGGAAGTATATGTTACTCTGTAGGTGACGGAAAACTGCCTTAAAGTAAGAAGAAAAAAATAACCATTTATGCTGTCTCTCTTTAAAGACCAAGATCATTTAGAGTAAAGTTTGGCTAATTGAAATTATAGATCCTTGTATATTTGGAAGGATTGTCTTTCAACACAACTGTAAAAATTATGCAAGCAGGCTGCTCTCCGTACTTCAAGGAGGAGGAGGGAGAAAGGATAATTGGTAAAATACTTCATATTGCAATAGGGTGGGGTTTATATCCTTTAGAATTCTTACTATGAGGGTTGGTACTTCAGATACAAAGTCTGTGAGTTTCTAAGAGGAATGTGGCTCTTTACAGAACTCAGCTTGGAAAGCAAGCATGGCTTTGGTAACACTGTAGTAAATTTCAAGCTGAATGTCTTGTTCTCTATCTCAGTCCATCTGCTTTCGTAAACCACTGAAAGCTACCTTTGGCACCTGCTTTTTCTCCCTGGTGTTGAGAAGCTGCACTGTGTTTGTAGGATCATCTTAACTTGTGAGAGAAGTGAATCTGCAGAACAGACTTGTTTAAGACAAGCTTGTGATAACAAGCTTCATGCTGATGAGAAAGTAACAGAGCTTAAATGTGTTTATTTTCTTTACAGAGAGGTCGAAATGAGGGTCTGAGCAGTGGCACTCTGTCTAAGTCATCCTCTTCAGGCATGCAGAGCTGTGGAGAGGAGGAAGGTGAAGAGGAGCAGATGCTGTACCGCTTCCTCCTCCAATGGCAATTCAGCAACACAGTCTTCTCCAGCCTGACTCACAGGATGATAAGGTAAGAGGATCTTTCTTCCATTTTGCAAAGTCTATAATGTACATAATGCAGCTTTATGGCAGACAAAAGTAATTGCTGTGCTACTTTAAATAACATTAAAAGGCTTTTCTGTGGAAAGAGTATGAATTAAATGCTTCTCTATTTTAAAAGCACAAATGCAGAATTGTTTCTGTTGGCACTTTAAATGTGGAAATGGGCAGCTTTGTGTGTTTGTAGGCCTATTTACATCTGACTAACACCCTCTTTGGTGATTAGAATGTAATAGGTTTATAATCATACCTTTGGGTACTGAAGTTAAAATACTGTATGCAAATAAAGTTTATCTGGAGAAATTAACAGTTCTGCATAACCCTTATAGATCACAGGGTGTTCACCAAGCCCTGCTATTTTGGATAGCCTCAGTTCAGGGGGGAGAATTTCTATGTACATCTGTTACAGAAGCTGTTCGCATCAACTCTAAGGTGTTGGGGGTTTTTCCCTTGTTTTTTTTTTTCCTCTTTTTTGGTAAGGGGAGTGCCTGAGAAAAAGGTCTACTTAAAAATTAATATCCAAACAAGGGTAATAATCCAGCTGAGGTTGAAAATTTTGCATGAGTAATGCAGTTTTGGATGTAGGTATTCTTACTTGTATACAATCTTACTTGTATATAATCTGTTTTTCTTAAATGTTATGATGTTCATACATTGAGAGAGCTTATTTCAATTCTCAGCTTGGGTCAAACATAGATGGGAAAAAGTATCAAGCCTGGAAATAGAGGTGTTTTAGAATGGAAACAGACTGGACTTGTGTGGCAAATAGGCACATTACTGTTTTCTTCCTGTTTTGCTGCTAAAAAATTCAACTTTTGTAATCTATTGCATTGAATGTTGCTAGAGGATTTTATGGCTGGTTACTCACTGTTCTCAGTGATGCAGATGTTACTGATAACGTTGGCTGATCTTTTATTTCTGTGTGTGTTTCTTTTCTTCGTTTTAAAAATGCTGCCTTTCAGTGGATGTCTTACTCATCCCTGGAGCTATCATTTGTAGGATCAAAATGCCTGGTTTCCATGCTCTACATATATTTAATTCCCACTTCTATTCTGAATTGAAAAGGTGTAACACATGAGTTGGAGAGTGAATGTATTGGGAAATATTCCTGAAATAAGCCAGCCTTTAGATCCCAATGTTTTATTGTTGGAAAACAATAATCTCAGTTTGAGGCTTAGAAACAGAATAAAAATAATGCCAGTTATAATATTTTAAAGTTCCTGATGATAAGCTGCCATATTTGCATATCTCTTAAGTGATATTAAATATAAATATGTGTGTGTATATATATAAAAGCAAATCTTATAAAAAGTTCCCCAGAATAAAATGGGGGTTGCTTATATGCAGCAAGAATAGTTATGTGAAAGGATATGCTTGTAAGTTAATGTTCACCCACTTTTTATTTCTGATGCAAAGTCAGACCCTTATTACACTAGAGAAAGAGACTATGAATAGTTATGAATCCTCAGTAAATTTTACTTTCACTTCTTCAGAGGTTAACATGCACCCACTGCAGTAAAACCATGTTGGGAGTTTTTAAAGTAGCTCAAAGTCTCACATATAAATAGTGATTCTTCTGTAGTGTTTTTGTTCAGTATTTGTCCTACTGCATGGTGGGAGGCGAAAAACGTCTCGTCATGAGGCAAAAATGTCCTGTTGTGGCAGCCTGGGAGGTTGTGTGTGCCTCCCTAAACATACCACTAATTTCCAGTACCTAAAGCAAACGTTTCATTGAATCACAGAAGCAAGAGCAAAGTTGTGCCCAGCAGAAGTCAGTTGGCTCTATTGATGAGTTACTGATAAATGAAAGGCTTGCAAACAAACTCCGGGTTGTCTGCCTTCTGGGTGGAGTCCTCCTTCACATTCCTGCCACGCTCAGTGGTTTTTTTGGGTTACTCAGCTCCTCTGGATCCCAAGGCACATCTCCTCATTTTTGTGACCTCAGAGGCTTGGCTTTCATTTGTGCCTCACTGCAAGCACTTCTTCCTGGACTATACTCAGTGCTGGAAACTCCCTGCAGACTGGGTTTCTCCCTCCCTACCTCGCCCACTGTGGGCTGCAGTAGCATCTCACACCAGTATGTGCTCCCTTGTTCCTTCCACCTTTTCTTGTTTTATGGGCAAGGGTGTATTCTGCACCCAGAGTACATCATCAGGAAGGTCAGCAGGCAGACTGATCTATACAGCACATCCATTTACAGATAATATGTGATATAACCACATAAACTGGAAGCTAACCAATTTTGGTGTTTATCAACAGTCATGTCCCATGCACTCCCAGCAGAGCCATAACAGGGAGAAGGGATCTTGACCAGAGTCTGATTCCAACACTGTCAGTGTTTCATAAGGCTAAGCTGAGCTCCACATCCAAAGTTAAAACCTGCACACAAGCCTGGATATCCTGGTCAGCAATCAGATGTCAGGAGCATATAATTGCCTAAAAGACACACTAGCTGTGGAATTGCTCAGTTTTGAGGGTGTATGCAAATATCATGTGCTAGACCATGCTGATTTATCTAATACCAGTAAATAACACAACCATTTTCTCCCTTAAGAGCTCATCCGCACAGTATGTGTTGGTCTGTTCAGCAGCCATTGCACACTTCATGGATTTGCATTTGCGGTTTACGAGTTGCATTTATTTTTTTTATAAGCAGTATTAAAGTTTGAAGATGAGTTATGTTAATATGAAACTAATGATTTTTGCTTTTTGATTTCTCTTTTTATAAACTCTGATGCTGCATTACGTTGACTTGTGTTCTGTCTCTGCTTTGGCTCGGTTCCCATATCTTTCCATTTAAAGTTGTCTGTATTTCCTGTGCTTACCCAACCTCTATTTTCTTTTCCAAAAAAGGCAAATACAAGGCAAACTACCTAAAATCTCTATATTATTTTTCTTTTTACGTTGATTTATGAGGAGCCTTATTACACCCATGCTTGATTCAAGCAGAGCCTCTTGTGTTAAGTGATTATACGTGCATTTTTTTGCCTAGGTTTCTGGAAAGCTTTGCAGGTCAGCTTACCTTGTACTACACAATGTTCACTGTGCTGCTTGTGATATGAAGTAGGGCTCGTATTACACCCTGTCTCCACTTTAGAGTTATTTAATGATAAACGTAAAATGCAAACAACTCTGTTTGAATAATACTGAAGCTGAATGTAATGGCCCTCTCCCAGAATCCTATACTGTGAATACCTTTTACCTGCAGTTGTATCTATAAACTGGCATTTTATAGCTTATGAAGTCAGAGATCTTCTGTGCTCTACACATACCATTAGGGAAAATGGATGGCACAAGGAATGGTGAGCTCAGTTTCTCCTCTGAATCGGGGCACCATACCACAGCTCCTTTAAAAACAAATGCCCCTGAGTTACTATTGTATTTCATCTTACCTTAATGATTCTTCCTCCTTTAATTCAAGTCTTCTTGGTTCCTGTTACTGTTTTGCAGTCCTTGCTTTGTTTAACCAGCAAGAAAGTTGTCCACTATGTCTGCTCAGGGAATTTTTATAGCTGTTTGTCAGGCATTATCATAATCAGCAAGATGAAGGATATTTCTTTGACTTCTATTGCATGTAGGAATAGGAATTTTTATCCCAACATTCAACTTCTGTTGGGGATTACTTTAAATATTCCAATTCCAGTTGCCCGAGTTGAAAGGGATGATTTCGGTGTTATAGCACACTGACAGTTACTGTTGAGTACCTTTGTCTGACAAGGAAATCTCCTGATCCTTGAGCAAGTTCTGGGCTAACTCCAGGATTCTTCTCCTTTATGTGATTGCACAGACATCTTCTCGATTATTGGTGCGGCCAACCAGCTCCGAGACACCCAGTGCTGCAGAACTAGTCAGTGCAATTGAGGAGCTCGTCAAGAGTAAAATGGTGAGACCAACTGGTAGATGCATGTGGTTAAAGAATATGTGTCTTGCAAGTCCTGACTTGCTATTCAAAGAAAAGCTATGTGCCTTTGACTTGTAACATTTGATGCCTGTTTCAAAAGTCACTTTCTAGGTCGGTTTACAGGTTGTTTTGTATACCTTTGTTTGTAAAAGCACTTACTGAATACGTAATTGGCTATGTAAAGAAGCAAAACCCAATAAATAAGAGGGAGAGGAAACAGCAGAAAATGTATGTCCTATTAGTAAAAAGAATGCAAAGACTCAAGAGTCTTATCCTGATAGACCCTTATGAGAAGAATTGCTGGAAGTAAATTTATAGTTAACATATCAATGTTCAGCAGGAAAGCACATAATCACAGAAACATCGATCCTTACCTACCCATACTTCAGACAATGCGATAATGAAGAAATAAGTAAAAGAGTAAACGGATCACTTTGAATGTTAGTGCCTCTTTTCTCACTTTTTATTGTTTGTTAACAAATGAAGGAGGAGGAATATTTATCAGCTTTTTAAAGTTTCTGTATATTAAAATTCTGTTTCTGAAGGTGCTCATTGACAAAGAATAGGGTGTATGGATAATTACAGGAAAGCCCTATTTCAATTCAAAACCTAGCTTGACCCAGCCTTAGAAAAACTGCTCTGACACAGTTTGAACAGTGAAATTGGACTGTATGGCCTCAAGAAGTCCCCCAGCTATTCTGTGATTCCCTCAAAATCTTTATGTCTGGCTTTTGCAACATGGACTCTGTGGCCCTTAGTAGAAGTGCTGCTGTGAAAGAAGTGCTGAGAATTGTAGTGTGGCAGCCCAGTGTTACCAGAGGATGACATTTGTCTTAAATTTAAACAGTTCTGAATTTCAGAATGAGAAATTTTTATTTCTATTTTAGATATCCTCATTCAGAAAGACTTCCACTTCAGTTGTATTTGTGCATTACAGCATTAACTTTGCATTTACTTGTCTTGTACCAGAAAGGTGAATAAGTAGTAATCTATGGGAAAATTCAACATGGTGTTTTGTAAATGAAGTCTTTATAGTTCATATGCCTTTCAGGCAGACTGGAAGTGGATATAACTTAGTGAACTATGTGTATAGTCCCTGGTGAAGATGTTCTCATGTCAAAATTTTACCAAAGATAGGCTTCCCTTAGTTTTGGGGCCAGTCATGTCATTGTTGAGATGCCACTTTTTTCAAGAAAAAAACATTTACAGATGAACCCCACCCTGGTGATATAAACGTCCTATATTGAAGACTGTATCACATGCAAGGAAAATGTGATACAACTGTAGCTATGGGCTTGAATAAATACTTCATAGAAACTTGTTCATATTCTTTCTCCCATGGCTTCTCTATATCTTGTCAAAAATAGAAGCCTGTGGAGTCAGTCTAAGGGAGAGTCTATCTAGCAAGAGAGACAGGAACTTTCCTAGGAGCTGAACTCTTGTGGAGCTCAAAAGAAACATGGATAGAAGTAACTTTCTTCAATGAGTCAGTATTTTGGCTAGTTAATACAATAAACAAAATGTCCGACAAAGCCACTTCTGTTGCATTAAAAACGTGACATTCGAAGAATCTCCCTTAGAGATGTCCAATTTATTATTGAAGGTAATTTGTATGTGCCATAATTGAAGTATGACATCTGTGTCATAAATCTGTGCAGCGTACATCTGTGTAGATTACACCATAGAAATACTCACATCCTGAGCAGGGTGGTCTGACTTCTAGCCCTTGCTGCCAACCGAACTGTCTTTTCCTGTGAAGATGTCCTAACATATATCAAATGTACTTCTATAAGGTTAGGTTACCCATCCTGGAAAGCCAAATTGGTGGCTGTTTTCCTGGAAGCTTGAGATCATCTTTGCCAAAATGCATTACGGTGACTGATCTCCCACAGATTTCCATATACAGCTGCATGTTATTGTCTTGTGAATAAAGGGGAAATAAATCTTTGTTGCTGTTTGCCTTGATCACTTTTTCAGGCCCTGGAGGATCGTCCAAGTTCCTTGTTGGTCGATCAAGGTGACAGCAGCAGCCCATCTTTCAACCCTTCAGATAACTCCCTTCTCTCCTCCTCATCACCCATAGATGAGATGGAAGAAAGGAAATCCAGCTCCTTAAAAAGGCGACAGTAAGATCTCATTTTCACTCCATTTTCCACAGTGTTTTGAAGAGAGAAAGGAAATATTTTTTTAAATGTCCATTTTGAACTGGCAGCATAAGTTGTTAGTCTGAAAGGAGGAGGGCTTGTGTTAGTTGTCAAGCATGAGTCACATTATGCAAAAAGGATGTTTTTTCTCAAATGTTAGTTGCAGTTCATGTTTTCGGTGACTTTTAATTTGTCACACCTGTGTGACAGTTATTCAGTCTCAGTTATTCAGGAAGATGCTCATTTTTAAATGTTCAGAGGGTGAGTAGCCTTCAAAAAGTTGATCATTCCCCTTGTTCTGATCCACTACACTTAATTTCATTATGTAGTAATTAACTGTTACCGTGGTAGAATGAAAACATGCCCAGTTTAAAAATCTGTGAGTATAAATAACAATTCATATACTTAAGAGCATCCAGACCAGAGATATAATAGCATTTTATTTTAAACAATAGTTAGATGTTTAATTTTAATGGCACATGTAAGAAAACATCTGATTTCATATAAACAGAAGCAAGCCTGCTCCACTTCCAAAGTCAAAGCAGCATCGTGCTTAGAAAGAATATGCATTAATTCTTCCATTCAGTTCTGCTTATCAAATGCATGTCTGCAAATGTGCAAAAATTTGCATGCCATTAAGAACCAGTTTAATGTTTTAATGAAATGTGTTTGCTATTTTCTTTCCACTGTAGCTATGTCTTACAGGAATTAGTGGAGACAGAGCGAGATTATGTACGAGATCTGGGCTACGTAGTAGAGGTATGAAGTTTTTCCTTCTCTTGATTTTTCTTCTTTGTAAAGATGTTTTCACATACACCAGCTGTGTAGCTTGAACCTAATTTTTTTTTTTTTTTCAAAACAAAGTACAGGAAGAAATTGAAAATGTGAATGTTTGCCTTCTGAGTTTTCCTCCTGCAGGCTTTTAACACCTTAGAAATATTGCATCAAATCACCCTTTTCAGAGCGGTCAAGGTGAAATCTCAGAAGCAGCAACACTAAGGGCTGCATGCTACATCAAAGCTAGACCAAGACAGACAGGAGACTTTTCTAGTAATCAGCAGAAACAGAGCCCCAGGCTTGACCTGGCAGTGCAGTGCACGGGAGCTGATGTGGCACCCAGGAGTCATTGGCACAACCCAGTGCAGGCTATTTAAGTGTCCTCAGGGAGCGCCAGCAAACAGGGCGGGCAAACAGGTTGTGGCGCAGCAGGAAGGGTGTGGCATGGCAGTTTTCATGGTAATTCACAAAGGCAGGGTGTGTGGGCAGGGTGAAATCTCTCTCCCAGATCAAAGGTAAGTCAGCAAGTTAGCAGGAGTGAGGTACTTTAACTATGGTGTCCACTCAGAGAAAGGGCACATACCCTGCACTTGCTACAACAGATAGATAGGTTCAAACTGGGCTTCCCCTAAAACACGCAGCTGTTGAGGTCTCCAGCTGCAGTGAGTGCCACAGCCTCTGTCTGGAATCAGGTGGAAGTATGGAAAATAGTTGTATGAAATACGAGCAGGTGAACTATTTGCTCAGCCTGGTGGTGGAGCTGTGAGGAAGTAGAGCCAGCAAGGAATCTCCCATGAAACACCTCAAAGGAATCAGGAGAAGCTCTGCTAAGAAAGTGATGCAGCCAACAGCCCAGCTGAAGTTCTTCTACATGAATGCACACAGCATGGGCAACAAACAGGAGGAAAGCTATGATCTGATAGCCATTGCTGAGACACAGAGAATGGAAGCAGGGACAGGTAACCCGGAAGGAGTATAGGAACACTGACCACCTGTGGAGGGATGAAGTCAGGGAGGCTGAGGCACAGCTAAAGTTGAACCTGACAAGGGAAACAAATAATAGCAAGAAAGACTTCCACAGGTACATCAACCAGCAAAGAAAGGGTAAGGAAAGCGTGACCCCTCTGAGGAGTGAGAATGGAGGGCTAGTGTAAACAGACGAGGAGAAGGCTGAGGTACTCAATAACATTTTTGCCTCAGTCTTCACTGGCAATCCAGTTGATGGACCACTAGGTGTGGGCCAGCAGGCTAAAGTCCCTCTCACCATAAGGGAAGATCAAGTTCAGGACCACCTGAGGAAGCTCACCATATATAAATTTATGGGACCTGATGAGACGCACCCCAGAGTTCTGAAGGAATTGGCTGATGTAATTGCAAAGCCACTCTGCATAACATCTGAGAAGTCCTGACAGTCAGGTGAAGTCCCTGGAGACTGGAAGAAGGAAAAGATTACACCCATCTACAAAAAGGGTAAGAAAGAGGACGATAGAAATTACCAACCCATCAGCCTCACCTCCATGCCTGTGAAGATCATGGAACAGATCCTCCTGGAAGCTGTACTGGTGCATATGGAGGACAGGGAGGTGATTCAAGACACCCAGCATGGCTTCATCAAGGGCAAGTCCTGCCTCACCAACCTAGTGGCTTTCTATGATGGTGTAACTACATCGGTGGACAAGGACAGAACAGATGTCATCGATCAGGACTTCTGCAAAGCTTTTCACAGTCTCCCACAACATCCTTCCCTCTAAGCTGGAGATAAACAGATTTGATGGGTGGATTGTATGCTCAATGTTATGCTGTCTTGTAGAGCATGTTTTTAATTTGCTTTTGTGTCCTAAGCAAGCTGTTGTCATGGGCAATTTGAAAAGGGTTAAAGGACAGCTCAGCTTTTTTAAAGTTAAAATGTTTATAGTGAATTTCCTTGGACTGTTGCAGGGTTATATGGCACTTATGAAGGAAGATGGTGTACCTGATGACATGAAAGGCAAAGACAAGATTGTATTTGGAAACATTCACCAGATTTATGACTGGCACAGAGAGTATGTATTAACTTGAAAAACATCTGCTGAATAATTCTACCTCAAAAATAATGCACTGATGTTAAGAATTTTTTTTCTTCAAATACTCAGATTCAAGGTTAATAGAATTGGTCTTGTGCCTTGAGTTGTACATACATTTGATGCAAGTTAAAAATGTTGTATCAAGATTTGCTTTAAACAAGAACATTTATATCTGTATCAAGTGCTTCAGCTAAGAATCTGTAGTATAGATAGTATTACATATAGATGTTTGTACATTGCCTGAGGCTTTGTTTTAAGAAAATGCTTCTCCAAGAATGAAGTCTAAAGAATTTGTTCGAAGTTAGCATGGATATATACAGGCATCTCCAGCATTCAGAGTAGGAAGAAGAAAAGTTAATCATTATATGATAATAAAGAATTTTACTAATGAAGAGCAATATTTTTTTCATCTTGCCATGGATGCAGTGTGTAGTTCTGGGAACCTATATTAAAATATTACACTGTTAACATTTCATTCGTGCATTGCTATCCAAAGCTTCGATGGGGCCACAGTGGACCTTGTAGTAAGACCACTTTGCCTTGCAATTCCTTGTTGCCATAGTGTGTGCTATTGTAAAAAAAGTACTTAGTCTATTTATGTTCAGCTTCTTTTTAGGAGAGTTGGAGAAGTGCCTTGAAGATCCAGAAAAACTAGGATCTCTGTTTGTTAAGCATGTAAGTGCAAGAGTCTTCATTGGCAAATTGCTATTGCTGCTTCTGACCAATGTGACTGATTATTACGGATTTATCTGTGGTACAGTGTGGTTAAGAAAATGTTGTGAAATATTCTTCATTGTGAGAGGTGGAGAGATTCCTTATAAGGGCTTATAAATAGACTAACTAAATGTCTACTTTTTGTCCCACATATCTTCATATAGAGAGGAAATATGAATGAAGATTTCATTTCTCAATCAGTTCCAGTTCAGTGCAAGGAATTATCATTTCATAGGACACCAGACTTCTCATCCCATAATCAGTCATTCCGGTGTCTCTTTGTGTAGAAATACAACTTAGGATTTGTTTGAGATGATATCTCAAGGTACTCTGCAATGCAGCAGAAGGGAAACTTGCCTGCTAAATATGATCATTTGCACAAGTGTGCAGCGATTGAAGACAGGGTGGATTAAAGCAGATTTAGTGGGTTTCAGACTTTTCCTGCAGCCTGTGTTTGAAGTCAATACCAGGGTAGCAAACTAGCACAGAACCAAACATTCATGGAATAGTAACACTAAAAGCTAGGCCGAATTCCTCAACTAATGATGAAGAATGAGCTGTTTAATTTCTGAAGGATTATTTGAAGGAAAAACTGACAAAAAGGCATGGGGAGAGGGGAGAATTCTGGCACTGGTAAAATGGGAAACCTGGAGGAAGTAACTTCTCTTGTTTCTGATTGCTGTTTGACTTTCTCCTGGTACATTCGTAATTGAGTTGTCTTTGAAAGGCACCCTTACCACTCCAGATGGAAAGGCAAGCTGTAATGCTATTATAGCATCTTCAAGTAAAACCCTGTCTATAAGCTAGAACATGATGATTCAGTTCCTGCTCTTAAGCTTTGTTCTGTGTCCTTCTGAATCTCTATCTTATTTCTTCCTTTTTCATTTTCCATTTGTCTTCAATGATCAGTACTCCTTAAGTCTGAGCAGCAAAGGCTCTCACAGAAAAATGATCTTAGCAAAATGATAAGAAAGATTGTGGAGTAGGTGATAGACACAACTTACTGCTGTGTTTCCTGACCAGCAAAGTCAGTAATCAAGAATGAATCTTAAAGGGTGAAGTTATATTCTCTCTCTTTTCTTTGTTATTTTGGCATTAAAAGCATATGCACAAAATACAGAATCGGAGTTAAAACTACTAGGAATACCATTTCCGGGCACCTACATCTCCACCCCACTAGGACAGCAAGTACTGAACAGAAGACTTGCAAGATTCCTCCTAACTATCCTGTGCAATTAAACAGGAGGAAGTTATTTTTCTAATATATTAGAACACTAAATAGATTATTAAATTAATAATATGATATTTCAATTCTCTATCTATTGCTTTTTGACTTGTGTTGCCTTTCTAAAATCAGCATGATATTCCCAAATAAACCTGTCTGTAGTTTCTGCATATGTAGCTGCTTCTTTTCCTCAAGAGGACATTTTAAAGTTCATACTTTTGAACCACTGTACTTATTTAATACTTTAATCTGGCATGTTTTTTTTCTTGATAATGATGTATCTATCATTCTGTATCTTTGTTATTCTAGGAGAGAAGGTTGCACATGTACATAGTTTACTGCCAAAACAAACCAAAGTCTGAGCACATTGTCTCAGAGTACATTGATACGTTTTTTGAGGTAAGTTCCTGAGAGAGGATATATGCAAGATGAAGGGTGTGTACAAATCATTATCAGATCTGTGCAGCAGAACACACACACACACCCCACCCCTCCCAAGAAAAAGGCAACACATATCTTCGTCACTAGTTTAAATTATAATTCCTCATAATTTCTGTTCTGATTTCTTAAATGTAATACAAGCTCCTAGAGATGTATTTGTTTCTAAGGGAAGCAAACTAAAGTTAGGTATAAGCTATTAATTAATCATTAGATTCCCATCCTTAGTAACCCCAGCTCAGGCTTAATAATTAACAGTGTGTGTCACATGAAGTGGCAGTTTTGCATGAGCAAAGATCCTATTGAAAATAGACTATATACAGCCTGTGATTGAAAAATTGCATGACACTATACCATCTTTTTGAAAAACAATATAGAGTATGTTTGAAGAGGGGAATATTTTGGAAACAAAGCAGATGCCGATAAGGGGAAGGGCTCAAGCTTTTGTAAACTGAAGATTAAATTCTATTCTGACTTTTGCCAGTTTCTGCTCTGATAGCCATTAACAGTGATGTATCCTACTGTGTTCCTAACTCAACAAAACAAAAGTTGTTTCTCACTGAATGAACAAAAAATGTTTGTTTTACAACCCTCAGGATCTAAAGCAACGCCTAGGCCACAGACTTCAGCTGACAGACTTGCTAATAAAACCTGTGCAGAGAATTATGAAATACCAGCTGCTACTAAAGGTAAAGTGATGTCGAGATAACTGATGTAATATATGTGTTCGTGGATACCTTTTCTAAGGATTGTTGATGCTTTTCCACCCTTCTTCAGATTTGTAAGCAATGTCCTATGATTGTTTAACAAACTTATTCAGATAGTCATAAAAATTGCAGTGAGGAACTTGAGCAGAATGTTACTTTTTCTTTATAACTGTTAAAGACCCAATGAACTCAAGCGAGTGACATGCAAATATTTAGAATTTATACCAATGTCATATGAAAGAGAGAAGGATATCCCAGCTGTTTTCAGATGTTCATATGATATCAGTTGTTTGGATTCATCCCTACTTTTCCATCTATATCTGCAACCATTTTAACATCATACAAGTGATCACTGAAGTGCAACCTTGTGTATCACAGAGGTTGCCATAATAAATGTTCTCGCATGAGCTAAACAAAAAAAAAAAGTGAATAAATATTTTAATTTTTTTTTTCTTTGGGTCTTCTTCAGTCTATCATTCTCTGACAGAAGGTAGCAAATTCAGATTTTGTAAGGTTTCTCTTTTCTGATTAATGAAAAAATAACACATGTATTTTTCATTTTTCAGGACTTCCTCAAATATTCTAAGAAAGCTAACCTTGATACAACAGAACTAGAGGTATTTGAGAGATCTTTTCTTAGTGGCTGAAATGCTCTTTATTCTGAATGTCTCTTGTCTTCACAGTCACTTTCCACTTCTAGTCTTCTAGAGAGTGTAACATTAAGTGTTTACCTTTTGCAATTCTGTTGTAACACAGCCATGTCAAATGAAACAAAATTTTATGCCACTAATTCAATTGGAAAATAAAGCTTGGACTTCTTATTTGTCTTGAACAGAGGGCCGTAGAGGTCATGTGTATAGTACCAAAACGGTGTAATGACATGATGAATGTTGGCCGCCTGCAAGGATTTGATGTAAGTTGGCTGGAGTTTTACTTAGAGTTTTTGCCACATTCTGTAGAAATGAACAATTAATGTTGTGGGGAGAAATGAAGTAAAGTGTTCACTCACAATCTCATTAGCTGACGCAATAAAGCACTAAATGAAAAATCAAGTTTTAGCCCTGCCAAGGACTCTTTGCTGGTAAACTGCACCTACTGCGTCCCCCAGACTAGGTAACTCCTGCAAAATCTAGGAAGCACTGGTGTTATTACAGTTCTCTTATTGACTAATGACTTGCAAAAAGTAGTGACATAATTATTTTTCAGAAGGTGAGCAGACCTGACTTGAGTTGTGTAAACAAAGGAGAAGTAAAGTACCTGAGGCAACTTTTATCCCTCTTATTTAGCTAAGTCTAAGAGATGGAAATTAGCTGTTAAAAAAGTATACATCAAGCAGACCACAGTCACATGTTCTACTTGGAAAGCACTTTTTACTCTGTGATGCTGATATGAACTTGAATTCTTCCTGGTTTTGGCACCCTGGAAGACACCGGAAGAATATCTGCATTACTGCGGGAGTTACTGAGAACAGAGGTGACAAGCCTCAAATTGTAGTATGAATTTAAAAGGGTAGGAGTGGACATTTTGAGGGGTTTTTCTTGATTGTGTTTTTTGCGAAAGGGCACAATGTCTTGTGTATAGGAGGATCAATGACTATAACAGTAAGTGACACTCAGAAATTGGGATATAGACAAAGCTAATTTGGCACAAGCATCTAGGGAAAGAAAGGAAGGACCCACTCTAACTGTGTTTCCATTTGCTTCTATATTTAGGGTAAAATTGTAGCCCAGGGTAAGCTCCTGCTCCAGGACACGTTCTTGGTGACAGACCAGGACACGGGACTTCTGCCACGCTGCAAGGAGAGACGGGTCTTCCTGTTTGAGCAGATTGTCATTTTCAGTGAGCTGCTAGATAAAAAGAAAGGTTTCTCCATGCCCGGATTCTTGTTTAAAAACAGTATCAAGGTAACTGTTGTGTGTGAGTCTTTGTGTCCCCTGCACAAACTCTAAGGTAACAGTTCCTGATTCAACGTGGAGTCCCTGTTGACTTAATGCACTGTGAAGTGTCAGTCATTTCCTGAAATTATTTCCTAAAAAATAGTGCTCACTCTGATGATAAATGGGAATCTTTGGATCCTAGTGCTCTGATGCTTCCCATGTGAAGCATACTAAACAGGTGTCCTTGTACAAAGCTGAACAAGGATTCACAGAGTTTAGTCTTCAGCTCTGTGCTGTGTGTACACCACATTGCAAAGTAAAGATAGTATCTCTTTATGTATCCCTTCTTTTCTGTTGCAGCTGAAATTAGTCCAAATGTGTAGGTAACATTTTTAAGTAGTTTCACCTTCCTAGGCATGTCAGTTCTTCTTCAAACAGAAAGCATTTACCTCCACTTCAAGCTTTCCCTAAAAAAAGCCCTGATAATATTAGGGCCCACCAGCTCTCCTCATGAAGCATTTTGGGTGGACCCTTAATTCATCTCAGTGCTTTGCCTGTCACCTGAGCATCCTGTTTAGTGCCGGCTAGACAGCCAGTTCCAAGGCGATTGCTCTATCTCCAACAGAAACCTTTACTGTGGGACAGTGGTAGAACTCCATAGCAGGCTCAGCATTTTAAGTAATGTGAAGGGACATACTCATTGAGGCACAGTATGTCAGTAAGTTGTATACTAATCCTTAGTTTACTGTAATCCATTCACAGAAGCACAGGATGGTAGGGGTTAGACGAGACTCCAACCTCCCTGCCAGTTTCATGGTGGTATTTTACTGAAGGAAAAAATTATCATCATTCAAAGATCCTATGTTAGAGATTTTAAAGGTACGTTTCTCATAAATTCTATGGAGTAATTTGTTTATTTTTCTTCATAAAGGTGAGTTGCCTTTCTCTGGAGGAAAACGTGGACAGCGATCCATGTAAATTTGCACTATCATCAAGAACGGGCGATGTTACGGAGACCTTTATTTTGCATTCTACCAGTCCAGGAGTCCGCCAGTTATGGATCCATGAAATTAACCAAATTTTGGAAAACCAGCGCAACTTTTTAAATGGTAAGTTATTTCCTGTCACTGGAAGTTCATGATTGAATTATTTCTCTTTAATCTGTTGTTACTTGGCTTTGAAATTTTTTGCAAGTTTTCCTTGAACTAATACAGAACAGTTGGGGATTATGTGCCTCGTTTCTGCTTCAGAACAGATGCTAGCATTTATTGTAAGAGTTGTAGCCTGAATTTGCATGGTGTTCTCTTGGTGAGATGTCTCAAATGTTTTGTGGGAGTGAATCAAGACAGCTTGTGTACCTCTTTTAAGCAAATGCAAGCTTTTAAAAGCTAAATTCAAGTGGAAGTACGTATTCAGAATATGTTTTGCTTGTGTTATTTTGGTGTCCACCGTTGTCACTGTGGCAACAACACTCAGATTCTTCAAGAAAAAAGTAGAAAGTGTTAATGCCTACTGTGGCACTGGAAGGTTCTTGCCATATTTTAATATTCATCAGTTGTGGCCCCAATCTAGATGTGTTTTTTTTTAAGAGCTGTAATGGATGCAACAACAAGCTGAGAATTCAGTCACACCTGTTTTTGCCCAGCTTGGCTGCTGACTGACAATGTGATCCTAGAGAAGAACATTTCTTCTTGGTTTCAGATTTTACATCTTTAAAAAAGGTCATGAAGGTACAATACAGAAAAGTGATTTGAGGTCTACACCATGACCACTATTGCTAAGGGAATTTATTTTATTTTAACAGCACTCCCCTTTTGCCAGTAAATACGTCTGTTTTAAACTGTTCCCATTCCCTTTCCTGCCCTCCTTTCCCTGATCGCCTCCCCTCTCACCCCCATTGCAGCCTTGACGTCCCCAATTGAGTACCAGAGGAACCACGGTAGTGGTGGAGGCGGCACTGGGAGCAGCAGCGGTAACAGCAGTGGCCCCAGCAGCTGTAGTGGCATCCCCAGCTCCAGCCGTAGCCGGCCATCCCGGATCCCCCAGCCTGTCAGACACCATTCCCCAGTCCTGGTCTCCTCTGCAGCCTCGGCCCAAGCAGAGGGAGACAAGATGTCAGGTATGTCCATTCACAATCTCTCCCTGCCACACTACAACACCTCTTTAGAAACTGGCCTGAGCCAGCCAGACAGGCATCCTCCCAGTGCAGAACCAGATGGTCCTCAGAGAGAAGCTGAGCAGATTCCCAAGATGAAAGTCATTGAAAGTCCCAGGAAGACAGCAGGAAACATTTCTGGCTCATCTGATGGAGCCCAGAAAGACTCGCGTGGAATCTCAGAGGACAGTCGATCAAGAAACAGCATAGCATCACTGACACTTGGAAAGCCAAGACCAGGAGCTGTCTCACCAATGAACTCTCCTCTCTCCACAACTTTCCCTTCTCCTTTTGGCAAAGAAACCTTTCCACCCAGCAGCCCCCTGCAGAAGGGCTCCTTTTGGAGCTCCATCCCAGCATCCCCTGCCAGCCGCCCTGGCTCCTTCACTTTCCCTGGGGACAGTGACTCCCTCCAACGGCAGGTCCACCGCCACTCTTCACACAGCAAGGACACAGACCGCATGAGCACTTGCTCCTCGACCAGCGAGCAGTCAGTTCACTCCACCCAGAGTAATGGGGTAAGAGCGGAGCACCTCTGTCCTGCAAGCTCTTCTAAAACCTTCCCATGCTCCCTTTCTGTGCGTTACCATCACTCTCCGTACTAACTTCGGGCTCTCCAGTGCTGTACTGCTCTGAAATAATCAACTGTTTGAATATCTTCTGCGTATTAAAAAACAATTATCTTCCTCTGTGTATGTATACATAGAAACATGGGTATGTATACAGACACAAAAGCGACTGCTAACACGCGATTTCTGCCTCTGCTGAAAACATAGATCACTAGGCTGGTACTAACTTGCTCTTCTTGCTTTTTTTCGTCTCTAATTTGAAGGCACATAATTAACATGCTGAAGTGTGGCAGCCAGAACACTTTGGGGTATGCATTGCGGCCAGCATTTAAATCTGACTTCAAGATTTTGGCAGATTGCCTTGGGGCTTTTTCCCTTTCATGCACAAATCCACCACCATTGTCCTGTTGAATTTAAAGTTTGTGGAGACATCTACAGAACGTACCCTGGGCTGCTTGATATTTTTTTATTTATTTATTAATTTATTATTTCCCGCTCTCCTTTCAGCCGTAGTTGATGTACAACGTGGTCTTTTTAAATCCTGTGTCTGATCGAGGAAGCTTCCTGGAATCCACTCAAAATAGACCATAGCTAAAGTAATCCTCCTATTACTACTACCAAAACAAATAGTGGCTCCACTTGACTTTTCCACTTTGTAAGAAGAACTGGTTTAGGGCATCTGGAGATTCAACCTTTTAGTATGCACTAAATGCTGTGTTTGTGCAGAAGCTGGGGTATCAACAGAATCCACGTTCCCTGTAATAACGTCCACCAGGAAATGCAACACAGCAGTCGCAAGGGCATATGCAAACATAGAGCAAAACAATCGAAGGCACTTGCCATGGGTGTGGTAGGCAGGCTGTGGTGCCTTTCTTTTTAAACTCGCCTTTCATTTTTCTCTTAAGTGTTGCTTTCACAAATGTTTGTTTTTCCACTCTCTCAAAAATAGTATTCAGTAGCAATTTTGCAAATCACTTACCTTGCCAGAATTTTTTTAAGTGCATGCATTTCTTTGTAGAACTGTTTAACACACAGAGCTTTCTTGACCTCTTAGTTCTTACACCTACTTTTATAATAGCTTCAGAAGAAAAAATTGAGCTTTGCATGTGTTGTACTTTTATTTTGATATTCCTTCAGCTTTTCATTTGTTTTAGCTCTGTCATGTTTATCTTCAGTCTGTCAAAATGTGATGATAATGTTATATCTGCTATCATTTGAGTGTTTAACAATTGCTACACGTTTAATATGCAGACAAGGCTTGCATAGTATTAATTGATGTTGTTTCATTTAAAAAAGAGAGAGGAAAAGAAAGACTATGGCACTGAGTTTTCAAAACATTGGAATTTTGATACTATCTCTGCAAAGGCACCATTGCTTGTTTTTATTTTACTGTAAAATGGTATCTGGAAGCATGCCTTCTGTTCACAACTGTTTCTTTTTGTTTGGTAATTGAGATGGGTCATAACGTTTCCTATATCGTCTCGTTTATAGAACATACTTTAGCAGGATTTCACGCCACGTTCAACAGGCTAGAGAAAATGAATTGTGAAGGTTTATTTTGATTTAACCATTTGTGTGTGTGCACTGTTTCCAGTTTGCCTGAGTCATGGAATGGGCTTGCTAGTACAAAAGTCCTCTAAGCTGCACAAAATGGTTCTCCCTCTGGAAATATAGCATCTGGAATTGACATAAGTATGCTTTAGTAGAGGTACAATCAGGATGAGATCTTTCTGTGGTAGCATGTGCTTCAAGACCCTTACAGGAGAAAAAGGCAGAATGGACTTCAATCACCCAGCTGGACAAAATAGTTCAGTTAAAATAAAATGTACAGGCTCACTGGAAACAGAAGCATCAATGTGGCAAACATGCTATGAATGAGTAATCTGATACTGCTCCTTTCTAAATGGCCAAGTTCTCGGTCAAAGCACTCATGGGGAAGCACAGGTACCAAGAAATAGAGTGACTTGCCTAAGGCCGTTAGCAAATTGGAAGAGCATGTGAGTTTCATGGCTCCCAGTATACCATGCTGTTCACTGACCCTTGCTGCATCACCTCAGTGCTGAGGGGAGAAATATTTAGCAGTTTTGAGGAAAAAGATGACACCGTTTTAATCCTGTGTGCCAAGCTTTCCATTTCATACTAGCACACAGGTGGTTCCGAGGTGTGGTTATGCTGTATATACATATACATGTACATGTACATGTGTATGTGATAGTAGTCTTCAGCTACATCTGGGCGCTGATTTCCTTTTTCAGCTCAGGTCACAAGCAGTAGTGACCTGAAACAGTTTGAAGTAGGGACAGAGATGAAGAACATCACATACACATACAAGCCATCCACCTTGGTTTTAACTTGTTTCAAGAAGGAAATAACTTACTTCAGACAATAGGTTGTGTATTCTGATAATAGATTTCACACTTCCATTTATTAAACCTCATTAAGAAATGCATGCAAAAGGACAAAATGTGTCTTACTTAAATTAATAATTTTCAGTACCTTCATGACCATGTTTGTTCTGAAAAGTATGACTTTAATGTACACCAGATCATCCATAATTGACTGTCTGCAATTGCTCAGCAGGGAAACAAACAATATTCATGGACACTAATTGGAAGTGTATGATAAACAGCTAACAACACTCAGCTATCATAGTCACTAATCAGAAATGAGACTTCCAGCTTTATTCTCACAGTTCAGTGGCCCTATTTTGCCCAAGAAATGAGTAATTTCTTATTGCAGTAATTTTCCCTATCCTGTACATTAAAAGGACCCAATTGTACAGATTGAACAAAGGCCAGGCTTTGTGGTTTTGAGCCACACTGTCAAAAGCTTTGTTCTTTTGTACTTTATTGCATTTTGTGTGCAGAAGGCTGGTGTCTGAGATCTGGCAGACAGTGCTAGGAAAGACATTTTTTTTTTTTTTCCATTGTTGGAATTTCCAGTGTTTATGAGGTAATGATTATGATTTTGAAGCTGCATCTCTGAGACCACAAAAAAATGGTCCTACATGCTGTGCTGTAGTTTTGTTGCCTGATGAAAATACAAGGTTCAGTATATATGAGCTTGAATAAAAGACCAGCTGAACAGACTCAGTTAAAGGAAGCAGTCCAAGTAAAATTAACAGGAATAAATCTTTGCAGCATGTGTACATGAAGGTATTAGAAGATCTGAGTGATTTGTACAAGATAAGTAGACATAGGCAGAGTAAAAAGAGAAATTACAGCTCTTTTCTTTGACTACATCTTAACTTATGTGGATTATGCAGGTAATGTACCAGTCCAAGAATGTCTTCATCATGAACTTTAAACTCAATTCTTTCCTTTCCCCCTCTCTTTTTGCTTCCACCTGGTGCTTGCAGAGTGAAAGTAGCAGCAGTAGCAATATCTCCACCATGCTGGTGACACACGATTACACGGCAGTGAAGGAGGATGAGATAAATGTCTACCAAGGAGAGGTCGTGCAGATTCTCGCCAGCAACCAACAGAACATGTTTTTGGTGTTCAGAGCCGCCACTGATCAGTGCCCTGCAGCCGAGGGCTGGATTCCCGGCTATGTCTTGGGGCATACCAGTGCAGTCATAATTGACAACCCTGATGGAACCATCAAGTGAGTGCCTGGGTGACTGTAGAAGGGGACTAGGAAGAAAAATTTCCAATTTAGACAGGACTTCGAACATTTTAAACCAGAAGTTGACACAGTCTTTTAGAAATAGATTCATAGAATGGTTTGGGTTAAAGGAAGATCAAGCAGAATGAGTACTTCAGAGGTCCCTTAGCAACTACAAATACAAGCTAGTAAAAAAGAAGCTCATACTCTGTATTTAAAAGCTGTAGTAGTGCATTCTTCTGAGAAAAGCTGATGAAAGAATACATGATCTAAGAGCATC
Organism: Picus viridis; assembly: GCA_033816785.1. Taxonomy (NCBI): domain Eukaryota; kingdom Metazoa; phylum Chordata; class Aves; order Piciformes; family Picidae; genus Picus; species Picus viridis. Next base: position 26,794,668 of record CM066575.1, read on the forward strand.
AACAGTTACTAGTTATTGAATGGAATGTGTTCCCAGGCTATACACCTTTATTTAGGAAAAAACAGTCAGGAATGTTCCAAGTAAACAAAATACTTCAGAATTCCTGGCTATCTACTTTGAGTCAAAATCCTATTGAAAGTGACTGATTGTGCTAGGAAGACCTCTCTCAAACCTGCAATGAGAGAAATTCTATCAAAGTTCACAACACTTAGACTTTATGTATAGCTTCTATAGGCTGCATTGGACAGTTTGTATTTTCATACATAAAGTTTACCCTTCCAACATTGATTTCAAGAAATACTGAACTACAGGCTAATCTTACCGGCTTGCTTGCAGTTTTAACCATAGATACCATCTCTTATGGAGTATTTAATGTATTTTAGTTCAGTAAACTTTAATACAACGAAATTACATTTTGACATACTTTTCCAATGCCATTTTAAAGTGGAGAGTATAACATACTACATCAAGTTGAAAACCAAAAACACCAAAGTTTAATATTCTATATTCAGGAAGTCAGCATCTTGGCACACAGCACTCCGTTTAAGGAAGAAATCTGAGAAAAAAGATAAAGACGGCAAGAGGGAAGGCAAGCTAGAAAATGGTTACCGCAAATCCCGAGAAGGACTTGCCAACAAGGTTTCTGTAAAGGTAAGTGTTACAAAGATCAAGTAGTTTTCCAAAAAAAGTTGTGTTGGGATTTCTTTAAAGATAGCTTCTGTCAGGATTTCACATGAAGCAATTAGAGGCAACAGTGGTTTTAACAGAGAGTGTTTGCCAAATCTGAAAACAGGAAGAAAATGACTTTTGAGCCTGCCAGTGTGATGTAGAATAAGAACACTGCAGAAAGAGTAGAGTGGTGCAGAAATTCTTGTGTTCAGATATTTCTTGGATCGTTGTGGGTACAGCTAACTTCAACTTTGTGCTTTTTCTGCAATTATTTAAGATGTTATAAGGTTATCATGGCATTAATTCTTTATTTTCTTCTTTCTAGCTTCTCAACCCCAATTACATTTATGATGGTAAGTTATTGTTTTTGAAGTTGCACTCAATATCATTTGATCAAAACATGATTTACTTTGTTTAAATTTGCTTGTTATGAATTATGTCAGAACTGAGTGTTTTCTATGGAGACATACATAGGCTCTTTTTGTATAATGGAGACAGTTAATGCTATGTGTCATGTTTAATACTATACTAACTTGTCTAATGGAAAAGTGGGAGTGCAAGAAAATTAGAAAAACAGATTTATTAACTTCAATTGACCTAATGCCATTAATTCTCTTTATTCCAGTTCCCCCAGAGTTTATAATACCATTGAGTGAGGTAACATGTGAGACAGGAGAGACCATCATGCTTAGGTGTAAAATCTGTGGTCGCCCCAAGGCTTCAGTTACTTGGAAAGGTCCTGATCACACCACACTGAGCAATGACGGTCATCACAGCATTTCATACAGGTACAGTAATTTGTCTAATGTGTAACAGGAACTACTACATTTTCTGTTAGCCCCCTTGGTTCTGGATAGCTTTTAGCTTTGAAGCATAATGACAAGTTTGCCCTTAGAAATACCTGACATCTGAGATTTTCTGGACATGTTGTGCAGCTTTCCTCAATGGGTGCAGTACCCCAACGTCACATTCAGTTGATTTTTAAACACAAAAGAAAATTCAGCTGGTGTTCTTGATCAGCTATAGCAGAAACCAGTGTGGGTCTATCACACTGACCTAGTGCTTGATGTAGAAGAGTATGTTTTGACACACCAGTGGTATGACATGTCATCCTGCCCATCTCTTATTTCCATTAGTAGCACACCATTGGTTTTGAGGAGAATGACTGCTTTCAGATCACACTACAGTGTTTTGCAAAGAAAAGCCTCTGGTTCCTACTGACCTGGCAGTGCCACTGTCTTCACTACTGAAGCACAGAAATTAATATTTTTGTCTGGTTGTAACTTTTCTATGATACGACTTAGCATACTAACTAGTAACCCTGACACCTGATTCATAAGAAAAATTGCTATATTTGGGAATGTGAAACTGCATGTTAGAAGAGGTTTTTTTTTTTTTTTATATATAAAGCATTCTTTTATATACAAAAATGCTGCTTAATTAGTAACTTCAATGTTAAGAAATGGGTAATTTTATGCCCTTAATTCAAAATGAAGAGGTTTCTTGGGAAAAGTTTCTCATTAATAGACAGAAGACTATGTCATCTTCTTAGAGGTTGTGTGGCATAGCTCAGCTTACTTGCAAACTTGATGACATGTTACCCTGTTATTTTTAACCTTCTCCTGCTGCTGCCTTTTCTTTTTCACTGAGTATAATTCTTTTTATACCCAGGGGAGGCAGAGACGCTGTGGCAGCTTTGCTACTGTGTCCAGGACTATTGTGAGGTGATTAAGAGTTAGATGTGTTGGGTTTAACTCACCGTGATTTATTACTGTTACAGAATTACATCCAGTGAATTGTTGCCTGTCTCTGACAGATTTTTAGAAACAATAATCATGAAATTTTCCTAAAATTTACTTGATTTTTTTTTTCCCCTGAAATTAAATTATGTGATGAAGACAATGGTAAATAGTTTTCAGGTCAGTCAGTCAAATAATTTGCGTGTAACTCAGATGAATCCAAAGGAAAACAATAAGAATGATAAAAATCTTGAAAATATGCCATAATGTGACAGAATAACAAAATGTTAGGGTTATTTTGAGCTTAGAAAAGTGATAGAGAGGACTTGCCAAGTGTTCACGTTTGTTAGAGACTTCTGTAAATAAAATTATCTACTGTTCAGGTCCTTGGCATATGGTCAAAAAACATACCAGAATGGCACAGAGGAAGATTTAAGCAGCCATTTAAAGACAAATCATCAAACAAAAAGGGCGGTTGATCAGTAAGACTGAGGAAGACTGCAGAACCTTTCTTTTCTGGTCTTGCATGGTTTTTTCTGTATCTGCTCTGGAGCAGAGGAAAAGATGAAGCCATTTTTAGTTTCCTCCCATCTTCATTCTTCCAGATTCTGAGGTTTCCGAAGGTGTGGTGAGGTGTGTCTTTTGTATTGAAGGAGGGAGCCCTCTTGCAAGGGGTTAATGCTCTGCAAGTAAAAATGTTTAATCAACTTCTGTATGCTGGGTGTCAGGAATGGAAGCTAACCTTCCAGAAAGAGAACAGCAATTATCTTGATGTGTCTTTTCATAATTTGATGAAATTAGAGGAAGCAGGAAGAAACAGGGGAGGCATTTGATTTTCAAACACAATGGAGCTTGGGACATGCTGAGACAGTGTCAGTGAGGATGTTTTTCTAAATCTGTAGGATATTCCAAGAAACTCAAGGGACACAAAGTGCTCACATTCCGGTAGACACTTCTGAAATGCAGCGACAGGATTAGTAATGTTTGTCCAGAAAGAGATAGCAACTGGAGAATAAGAAATATTGACAGTGTCAATCTAACTTCATCCAATTTCCATAGCATGATGTCTGTAAAATGAATATGAAGTTAACAGATGCCATTGTGTTTTCCAGTGACTTAGGAGAGGCTTCACTCAAAATCATTGGTGTCACTGCAGAAGATGATGGTATCTATACATGTATAGCTGCAAACGATATGGGTTCGGTTTCATCTTCTGCCAGTCTACGAGTTTTAGGTAGGTTGCATGCAAAGTGTCAACTACCCATAGTACAAGAAAACAAAAACCTCAGCTCTTGAGCATCCCTCTGTTAAAGGAGTATTATAACAAATCTTTTCACCTGTGTTATATTACTTGCTGCAGCAGGAATAGATGCACTTTTAGGATGTAACTAATTAGAGGTTCATACAGACAAGATGCCTATGCAGTACTGTGAACATGCATTTACCTTGTCTGTCAATACTGGTTCAGACTGTGATAACATCATATTTTATCATCTGTTTTCTTAGTTTAGTCTCTATGAATGTTGCTATGCTAAAATGTATGATTTCTAAAGTGTGCAGATGTAAGGTTAACATTACTCTGCATATTAATATGCTGCTGGGGTAGAACTGTAAAGCCACAGTGTGTAGGAGAATGTATAACTATTCCTTGTCTTTGCATCACGGTTCTACGCTTCAGTTACATTATTTCAGTACTGAAAGTAAGACAACCTGAATGTGAGGGAACAAAGAGGAAACCTACAAACAAAAAAATGCCTGTGTTCTGAAGGCAAACAGCAAAACCAAAACATTTTTACTTGATGTGTTTGATGACATTATGATAAGTTTCAGTGTGTTTGTACATTATTTCTTTATTAAGTATTCAGAATCCTCCATTTTTAGTAACAGGGAAAACACAAGGAGACAGGCAGTATCACAGAACGTTAGGGATTGGAAGGGACTTCAGAAGATCATCTATTCCAACCCCCTTGCCAAGGCCGGCCACCTAGAGTAGGTCTCACAGGAATGCATCCTGGCAGGTTTTTAATGTCTTCAGAGAAGACGACTCCACATCCTCTCCGGGCAGCTTGTTCCAGTGTTTTATCATCCTCACAGTGAATAAGTTTTTCCTTATGTTCACCCTCCTATGCTGCAGCTTGCACCCACCACTTGGACAGCAGCACTCTGTGCTGGGTTAGGAACTGGCTAGAGGGCCAAGCCCAGAGAGTGGTGGTGAATGGTGCCACATCCAGCTGGCAGCCAGTCACTAGTGGTGTCCCCCAGGGATTTGTACTGGGCCCCATCTTGTTCAATATCTTTATTGATGATCTGGACAAGGGCATTGAGTCCATCATCAGTAAGTTTACAGATGACACCAAGCTGGGGGCAGGTGTTGATTTGTTAGAGGATGGAGAGCTCTGCATAGGGACCTTGACAGGCTGTGCAGATGGGCAGAGTCCAAGGGCATGAGTTATAACACATCCAAGTGCAGGGTTCTACACGTTGGCCACAACAACCCCATGCAGCGCTATAGGCTGGGGTCAGAGTGGCTGGAGGGCAGACAGACAGAAAGGGACCTGGGGGTACTGGTTGACAGTAGGCTGAACATGAGCCAGCAGTGTGCCCAGGTGGCCAAGAAGGCCAATAGCATCCTGGTCTGTATCAGGAATAGTGTGGCCAGCAGGAGCAAGGAGGTCTTTCTGCCCCTGTACTCAGCACTGGTTAGGCCACACCTTGAGTCCTGTGTCCAGTTCTGGGCCTCTCAGTTTAGGAAAGATGTTGAGTTGAATGTGTCCAGAGAAGGGCAACAAAGCTGGTGAGGGGTTTGGAGCACAAGCTCTATGAGGAGAGGCTGAGGGAGCTGGGGTTGCTTAGCCTGGAGAAGAGGAGGCTCAGGGGAGACCTTATTGCTGTCCACAACTACCTGAAGGGAGGTTGTAGCCAAGTGGGGGTCAGTCTCTTCTCCCAGGCAACCAGCACCAGAACAATAGGACACAGTCTCAAGCTGTGCCAGGGGAGGTTTAGGCTGGATGTTAGGAAGAAATTCTTCACAGAAAGAGTGATTTGCCATTGGAATGGGCTGCCCAGACAGGTGGTGGAGTCACCATCACTGCAAGTGTTTAAAAAGAGACTAGATGAGGCACTTAGTGCTGTGGTTTAGTTGATTAGATGGTGTTGGGTGATAGGTTGGACTTGATGATCTCTGAGGTCTTTTCCAACCTGGTTAATTCTGTATTCTGTATGCATTGCTCCTTGGACATCACTGAGAAGAGCCTGGCTCCATCCTCCTGACACTCACCCTTCACATATTTATGAACATTAATGAGGTCACCCCCCAGTCTCCTTCAAACTTTGTGAAGAGACCCAGCTCCCTCAGCCCTTCCTCATAAGGGAGATGTTTAAGTCTCTACATCATCGTTGTGGCTCTGCACTGGATTCTTTCAAGCAGCTGCCTGTGCTTCTTGAGCTGAGGGGCCCAGAACTGGCCACAATATTCCAGATGCAGCCTCACAGTTGGGCAGAGCAGAGCAGGAGAACATCTCCCAACCTACTAGCCACAGCCCTTCTAATACACTGTGGATGCCATTGGTCTTCTTGGACACAAGGGCACACTGCTGGCTCATGGTCATCTATCTGTCCACCAGGACCTCCAGGTCCCTTTTCCCTATGCTGCTCTCCAACAGGTCAGTTCCCAACCTATACTGGTACATGAGGTTGTTCTTTCCCAGATGCAAGACTCCACACTTGTTCTTGTTGTATTTCATTAAATTTCCCCCTCACAACTTTCCAGCTTGTCTCGGTCTCATTGAATTGGCAGCACAGCCTTCACGTGTGTCAACCGCCCCTTCCAGCTTTGTATCATCAGCAAACTTGATGAAAGTACACTTGATCTGTTCCCTCATCCAAGTCACAGACTTGCTTACGTGCAGTTTGTAACAACTGATGCTACCTGGGTCCTGTATTCTCTTGAGAGGCACATATATTTATCTATTGATGAGAATTAATTTATAGATGTTAAGTGAATGTCTCTGTCTCATATTGACTCACACAAAAGAACACAAGATATGAAACACTGTTTTCTGTCTTCATATGGCTGTCCCAGCTCATGTGGGAACTTGTACCATTGTCTCAAACCTCTCCAAAATATGTTGTTCCTACCTTTTGTTTCTTTTTCTTGTCTTTTTTTTTTCCAAAAAAAATATGCCATGTTCTTGCAATGTTGAAACCAGACTCTGAAAGAAATTTTGGGGGATTTTTAATGGGTGCTGCCTCTTCAGGCTCTGCCAGTTGGTAGCCACAGTAAGTGCCATACGGCCAACATATTCATGACACTTTGTGCTCACTGGCACAAAACAGCCAATAGCTAAGCCCTAAGATGGATATGTTGCAATGTATAAAAGAAGCAACAAAAAGTCTCTTTACACAAATGTTTACTGTAAAGAAGAGCTTATGTTTTTGTGTGGCTGATGCACCGATATTTTTTTCAGTGGCAGGTGTATTGTTGATAATAGGCATCTTACACTGTATCTTGTTATTTTTGCTGTTTGCTACAACTTGCCAACATTGCTTATTCAGACAATTTCCACTGCACCTGAATGAGTTTCTGCTGTAGCATTTGTTCTGCCTCATTGCCTGGGCTGCTTTGGTGTGTTTGTCTTGCTGCCGCTCTATGTGACATGGAGATCAACAAGACAGGGTGATTCTACTGACAGTGTCTCAGCCAGTGAAGTTTTCTAGTCATGGGAATAAAAAGCTCTTGATGGACAAGAATTAGTGTGAAACTGTGCTTTGAGGAACTAGTGTAATGAGTGTCCTTCCTACACCAGTACAGAATTTGAATTTAGTCACATCAGAGTCACAGAATTCTTGTAAACTACTCTCTTTCAGCCACAGTCCTTGGTCTTAGTGATCTTATCCAAAAGCAAATGTTCACTTTTCAATCAAAACTAAAGCAGAATTTGATATGTCTTTGTTACTCTGCAACTAGACTCCAAAATTCAGGCAGCTATATTTTGCTAGCCCTTCTATTCATCTCTATTAATACTTTTACAAAAAGTTCTGGTCCCAGTTTGTCTCCCCTTCATTTCCCCACTCCATAAGAGCAAAACAGAAACTCTGAAGCTGTAGCACAAAGTAAGGTTTCAACATCAGACTATAAAGTCTTTTCCAATTCTTTGGACTTGAAGGACTTGCCATTTGATTCTAGGCAATTCTTGTGAGTTATCTTGTGGAAAGAGTGAAGAGTACCCTTTGCCTTTTCTTGCTGTTGTAGTCTTTATAAACTATCAAGAAGTTAGTTACAGAAATAATTCTCTGAACTACAAGAGGATGGGCAATATGACATTGTGAGTTGCTTGTCAATACGGATACATTCAGGTTCACAAGAAAGGTGACAGGGGCCAGTCTGACTGAGGCAAATTCTTCCTGGAACCTATTACCAAACTGAATATGAAGTCTAAATATTTCTTTCTGCAAACATGTGAAACAATACATTGCTTATAATTACAATAATTTAGTTCTGAGGAGAATATGAATATATTAAATTTTGGCCATACTGTCCTCTGGTTTTTGTAGGTCCTGGAAGTGATGGAATCATTGTAATCTGGAAAGACAACTTTGATTCCCTCTACAGTGAAGTGGCTGAGCTTGGCAGGTGCGTTCTGTATGCTGATCTCCAAGCTATGTCAAAATGTTAACTTCTCTTTCAAAAACTGAAATTCACTTTGAAAAATACTCACGTGAGCCTAAAAGGACCAGAATTGCTTTGGATTAAATAGAAATGAGGAAGTTAAAATTTTACCAGCACTAGATGGCACTGCAAAACCAGAATATATTTAGGCTGGAGTGGTCTCATGGACTAAGGGATTTTTTTTTCAGCATGCCTAACAGTGACTGATGATGCTTCTGTAGTGAAGCTCTCCTGAACCTTTATATTCAGGATATGAAAATTACAGACAGCAAAAATTCAAAAATGGGCAAAATAAGTCACATAGACTATCCATTTGTCCGGCTTGAAAGTTGGATACTACGCTGACTTGACTTCTCTGCAAATGCAATAAAGTAGAGTCTCAGGAGGTAATTATGTATACAGACATGCTTTATAGAAGATGCATGTGCTGAAAACTTGTTTATGTCCAGAAACTGCTCCATAGGAGTAGTTTATTACAGATCTAAAATTAGATCTTTCTCTAAAGGTATCTTTCAAGGTAAATGTCCTTTCAGTTAATTCTTTCTTTTCAACATTGTATTCCAGGGGCAGATTTTCTGTCGTTAAGAAGTGTGACCAGAAGGGAACCAAGCGAGCAGTAGCCACTAAATTTGTGAATAAGAAGTTGATGAAGCGAGACCAAGTTACCCATGAACTTGGAGTCATGCAGAATCTCCAGCATCCCCAGCTCATTGGCCTTCTTGATACCTTTGAGACCTCCACCAACTACATACTAGTGTTAGAAATGTGCGTGGACTTCAACAATATCTGTAAAATACAATCCCTACAGTTAACTTTCTGGGACATTTATAGTGGTCCTGTGAATAAGGAACTTTGATCAAAGTTTGAAAACACCTAAGTAAAATATTGCAGTTGTCAAATGCTGTTATTAAAATACTGAGTTTAATACTCAGAAGGAAATAAGTTGAGATGTTAAACTGCTAGGTGGATGATTATCTTAGTTTGAAGGTCCAGGAATTATTTTATACCAAGCAGTTGCACAAGTGAATTAAGAATGTTGTGATCTGGTAGCTCAATATCAGATCTCCTCTTCATACCCTAGTCCTGTCTTGTAGGTGCTGCAGGCTAGAGTTATTCCTGTCATCTATGGCCTGTTAGGTTTGTGCTTTCGGTTCTGATACATGGATTAATCCAAAATATAACCCTTGTAATTCCAATAGGGCTGACCAGGGTCGCCTTCTAGACTATGTCGTGCGATGGGGAAATCTCACAGAAGGGAAGATCAGACTCTACCTGGGAGAGATTCTGGAAGCTGTGCAGTATCTTCACAACTGCAGAATAGCACATTTGGACCTAAAGGTGAGGAGTGAATGAGGCTACTGGAAGTGTACACCATTCTGGGCACAAAAACATCCCCCTTCTAGGAAACTTGCAGCTGGGAACATAGAACTGTGAATTACTTTGAGACTGTATGAAGGTTATGGATCAGGACTCCATTCCCAAATGCTTTAGTTCAGTCATAGCCAACAAAGAAGAAACTTAATTCCCTGTGCTTTCTTTTCAAAGCTCAGTGTGGTCCTTGGTGCTGGAAATAATTGGTGACAGGAACAGTTTTGTTTATTTCCTTTCTGAGAAACTTGCAGTAGAAATCCATTTCTTTCTCAAGAAGTATCATGTTGTGAAAGAGGCTGCTGCTCCTCTGTTCCTGCAAATGGTTCTCATCTTTGCACTTTGAGGGTTATGATATCTATGTGAATGGTACCTCTTTGGGCCTGTTCTACCCTTTGGATTTTGAGCCACCAAGGATTTGGTGCATTCTAGTAGGAAAAGCTGTATAAGGTGGTCTTGATGTGAATATTAATTAGAAACTTACTCTTTTTTCCACCTCTATCTGAATAATAAGGAATTTTAGTACTGACCCATTATCTTTCTAGGTGGGGTCTCTTTAGCTGAATGGGGTCATAGTGAGAAAAGGCAAAAAGAATCTGCATCTTCCCTTCACATACTTCTGTTTTCCAAGCAGAACCAATCTGTTCTGCATATCATGGAGACCCAAAATGTAATTTTTTCTTGTGGCATATGTACTTGTTTCAGTCTCAGGCAACATACAGACGAACTAGTTAAAAAGTTGACGTAGGTAAGTCACTTTTATTTTGATAATACCACAGTTACAGGAGCAGGAGCTTTAGAAACCAAACCAAAAAATAATTCCATTTTCAGCTCACCAGTAGTGGGGTAGTTCTCTTGAAGTCATGTGCATCTAACAGGATCTGTTGCTGCCATAGTCTTAAAACAGTGCTTGACTTCCATCTGTACAGCTGCATTACAGTAAACAATCACCAAGTAAAGCTGAATTCTGTTGAAAGCATAAAAATTCTGACAAGACCTATAAGTCTTTAAAGAAAAGAGTTTTGTTGTCTCTGTCATAAAGGAAATAAAGCAGTTGCTTTATTTACCCTCTATTTATAATTGCTGTTTTTTAAACTTAAGTTGCCAAATGCAGGTCCCTGTGAAACTTTGCAGAGCTGCTGTCGTGAACATCTGCAGTATATATTTCCTGGAAAAACTATGGTGCCAGCAGGTGAAACACATTCATTGCATACTGCAGCTCTGGGGGAAGCCTTTTTAGGACTGCCCCGGAGCTTTGCAGAGCTGGCATGCAGCAGCAATCCTTGTAGTTTTGCAGCTGTTTGTTACACTCTCGAGCTGACAGCACTCTCTGGAAACAGTAATGTCAAAATGTGTGTTAGACTGACTTGGAAAAACAAAAAAATTAACTTTTGCTTTTTTTTTTCTAGCCTGAAAATATTTTGGTGGACCAGAGTTCCACTAAGCCGACAATAAAACTGGCTGACTTTGGAGATGCAGTCCAGCTCAATACCACTTATTATATCCACCAGTTACTTGGAAACCCAGAGTTTGCAGCTCCTGAAATTATTCTTGGAAATCCTGTTTCCCTCACTTCAGATGTTTGGAGCATTGGAGTGCTCACATACGTCCTTCTTAGTGGTGTCTCTCCTTTCCTGGATGAAAGTGTAGAGGAAACTTGCCTGAATATTTGCCGCTTAGACTTTAGTTTCCCAGATGACTACTTCAAAGGAGTTAGCCAGAAGGCCAAAGATTTTGTATGCTTCCTACTTCAGGACGACCCAGCTAAGCGTCCCTCGGCTGCACTGGCCCTCCAGGAGCAATGGCTGCAGCTGGGGAATAGCAAAAGTGCTGACAGCATTGACATATCCAGACTGACTTCATTCATTGAGCGGCGAAAACACCAGAATGATGTTCGACCCATCCGTAGCATTAAAAACTTCTTACAGAGCAGGCTCTTGCCCAGAGTTTGACCTTGCTTGAAGTTGTCTCTCATTCTCTTTCACCTGCCAATCAGACTGGAGATGGACTCCTCCTGCCAATCAATTAGACTGGAGATGGACTCCTCCTGCCAATCAATCAGACTGGAGATGGACTCCTCCTGTTAATTAATCAGACTGGAGATAGACTCCTTCTACAAATCAGCTGTTGACTTGAATTTTGAGGAAAGCAAACCCCAAGCCAACCAGCTGCTAGTGAATGTTCGTGTGCAAATGCATTCCAGGGTGCCCACACAGGGTGGTGCGGGGGACTGGTGATGCAGACTTCACTGGGGTGGAGGACAATAGCACTGTACTCTGCAAAAAGCAGTTGTGAGTGATACAGTAACAGTATTTTATTCAGGTTTCTGCAAAAAAAATTTTTTTAATAAACAAGAGTTGAATTTTGCAAGTGAACTTAACCCATTTTCAAGATTTATTCAAGGAAGAAATGCCTATGTTCAAAGCACTGGTGTTAAACAAAAATGAAATCATGCCTGGAGAAGACTCACCAAAATGGCTGCCCATTGATACAGCCTCCATTTATAACATCTGTTTTTCACTTGGTCCTAGAGCTTTCCAGTTGCCTCGCCTGTATGTATCTCACATAGCAGTGCACTGAGATCAGACTCTGCTTTTAAGTGCATCCAACCTCAAAGTTTTTGCATACAAATAGAATGAATCGTTTTGCTCTGATAAAATGTAGGCCTTACTTGTATATAGACTGTTACCTTCCTCTGGTCTGTAATTTCCTCCCCCTGATCTTCCCCTTACCCTTTTTAACCCTCCTTCCTAAATGGTGGTATACCACTGTGCGGGTCTTCAGTTTGGGTCAGTACTCGCTGTCCCCTTAGAAAAGGACTTCAGGTTGGTGCCCAGCTTGCTGACCCGATTGTCAAGCAGTATACAGCAGGATGAAATACTGTAAATGCACTCATTTGGGATTTTTTTCTTTCATATCATGTGCAATGTCGTGGCTTTAACATTTTATGCAACTATTTATGAGGACCTCTGTTGTAACTGTAATAAATATATAGAAAAAGCACATACTTAGTACGGCGAGCTTCATGGTTTGGTTTGTGTTGTTTGGGGGTTCTGGGTAGGCAGGGGCTGGGTGTGTTGTACCACACTGTCGTTACTAGTTTAAGATGAGGGTTAGCATAGAACTTAGTCAAGGCTAGTCGTTTTAGGGATTATGGGGGGGGGTGGGGGAGTGGGGATTTGTATCCCAGATCTCAAACCAGTTACAGAGTAGGGTGACACTTTTTAAAAATGTATTATTATATTCAAAAATGCCAAAGTCTGACTTTTCCAAAATCAGTCTCAACATTTACTACTTTTTGGAATTTTCCAATACATGTTTACTCCTTCCTGTGAAACGAACAAACGAGTTTTGTGCTCTTTGGTAAAGAATACGTTCAGAAAGTAGCGGTCAGAGGAGGAGAATCTGACACCTAATATAATTGTCGTAGTAACTGTTTTTAAGGTTGAAGTAATATTAATGTGAGCTATTTAAAAAGACAGAGATGGTTTTCTGTACATCACTGAATTCCTATGAGTGTGTTTTCATCTTATGTTTGTGTGAAAAAAACATGTTTTCAGAAACCAAGCCAGCATCCCACAGTAGTTGGATATACGGGGCTTAAGCCGCAACCTAGCTTGGCTTAGTTTTGAGCTTCACGGTTTCACTGTATTCTATTTATTCCTTTTTTTGTTCTAGTTTTGGGTGTGGGGTTTTTGTTTCTTTCTTTCTTTCTTTTTCTTTTGGTTTGGGTTTGTTGTTTTTTTTTCTTTTTGTAAAGTTGTACAGAAACTTTTTAAAAGAAAACTGATGTCGAAACTGGATGTGTATTCGTACCAACCTCATATCATTGTTTGTGTATTATTTCCTTTATTGTTTTAGTTATTCTTTTGCTTTATTTTGCATGTATATTTCTTTGTACAGTGCCCTTACATGTTTACACGGTGTGACATGATGTAAATATTTTATTTTGCCATCAGTTATTTTGACAAAAAAAAAAAAAAAACAACACAAAATAATTAAACATATTTGACATATTTGTCTGATCTCTTGCTTTAAGGAGTTTCGAAGCTTAGGTTGGGTCGTATTTCAGTTGTTTTAAAAGGAACGGAGTATGTTACTTTATTGCCATAAAATTACTTTTCAGTTGCAGTGGTGTATCTTTTTTCGTGCTTTTCAAAGTAATATTTGCCTTTGCTCTAAGTGTTGAGTGTTTTGTAGAACCATGATTGCTTTTATATAAAGCATGCCTAACTCTCTAACTCTGGAAATTCATTATAGTTCTCACTAGCCAGGGAATTTTGACCAGCAGAATTTTCTACCAGGTGTTCCCAGTTAAAGACCTGCAGGATCATTTTAGGCCTTGCAGATTCATTACGAAGAAAAGTTACTTTCAGCTGTAAAGATCTGGGGTTTGCAGCTAAACTCTGTTCACAGTTTGTCAGGAATGAAGCAGAAAACATTTTTCATGGTGTACATTCATTTCCCTCTTCTGCTATCCTTAAGCTATTTGCAATTCAAAATCATGTGAAAGGTTAGAGAACAATATGGAGTTCTTAGGCTTGTCACTGCATTGTGTACCTGATTTCTTCCAACTCTCTTTTGTTATTACCTGTCACAGTTTATTGCTGAAAGAGACTTTTTACATTGAGAGACAGAATATTCAGGAAGGATGTGCTGCCAGGGAAGATCCACTGCAAGCTTTTCCCATGACAGAGAAATTGGTGGTAACACAATACATGGAAGAGTTAGTATCTTTGGGTTCTCTAAAATACTTTCTTGATTGAAGATGCACTAAATTGGTGAGAAGTTACCCAAATGCTATACAGAGAAATAACGCAATTGTAGGCCCTTTATGTAGCAGAGGTATGTTCATGTAAACAACAGTGCACTGTTTCTGTGAGCCCTGATACTTGGGAAAGCTAACATCTTTTGACAGGATGAGGTTTTGCATTGAAACCTGCTGTTCAGTGCATGAGCTTCCAGATGAACAAAATTTGAATGATGGGGCTCCTCAACTTTGATATCTCTTCAAATGCTTTGAAAAGGTAATGTTCATATAAGGTCCTCTTGTTGTGCTAAATTGTATGCTAGGGGCTGCAAATGCCACTTGCACTCAGCTGGGCGTAGTGCTTGTTGGCTGTACTGCGTACAACACAGCAGGACCACAGGCTGAAAGCAGCTGGTATGAGGTCTCTGAGGTTGGAATGTTGTGGAGCATAGGGAATGTTAGTATCATAGCTGAAAGGAGGTGAAAATAGCCAGGGAAGAAATATGTGTCTGAACGTTTCTTTTTGATAACATACCCCTATGGCTTCTTACTGATGGTTTGGGAAGAAAAGGGACTGCCAGACTTTTGAAGTCAGTGCATGTGTCAGTACTTTTCAAGCAGGATTTGGGAGCATGCTTCATTGCATGTTTGATGATCACAGCTTAACTTGAATACCATTGTGCAACTCTTAGGCAAAAAGTCCATCTGGGAGAGTCTTTTCCATGGTCAGAGAAGCAACCTACATTGCCTTCTTAAGGGGCAGAGACCTGACACATAACTGCTGGTGCCCGTGAGGAGTAGGATGAGCGTGCCTCGTTTTCTCTTTTGTGAGTACAGAGGTCACTTACTACTGTAAGTCATACTAAGTTGTAGATGGCACTATCAATGTGTTGAAGAATAGAAAAAAAAAAAATAAGGCTTTTTCTTTCTCTAAATCCAAAAGCATGTTCAGGTCAGGGCACAACAGAAATCCTCCAGAATGACACAACAAAAACATCTGGCTTCCTAAAATTATAATGGGATATTCTTTGCATGTAACATACTGCATTATATTGTCAGAAAACAAATCCCATTTCTGAGGGAGTCAGTGTAGTCCTCCATCTAAAAGAGGGGCTCCTGAGTGAGAAAAGAATGTAACCAAGGGGAAAACAAGGGCTGACATGAGGTTAAGCCCCATGGTTCCCAAAATCATAAGAGAAATGGAGACAGAATATACTTAACCAGTGTGTGTGGGTAGTGAAATCTCTGAGTAACTGGTACGTGGTGGAGTATCTGGACAGCCAATCTTCGCTGCAAATGGGAGTGTATTTGTGTGCAAGGGACTATTGCAGGGTGTGTTACTGCGTCTGTTCCAGTCCAGAAAATGAGCTGAGCTTTCCATGCGTGTATGGACACAGGTGGGTATGCTATTAATTTCTCTGCTGTAGTGATTCAGCTGCATGTGGAGGTAGGTAGAACCAGGTAAGACTGAGTTTCTGTATTTGTTTAAACCAATTCCCATGCATCCCCTAGGCAAACAACTTCTGAATCTTTCTGAAACTAAATCTTGCTGGAGGTTATTTTAGGGCATAGCTGATAGGTTTGGCATCTGTAGAGGTTGTACTTTCAGTATTTCTTGCACACTCTCATCTGCCCAGGCAGTTAAGAAAAAAGGCTTTTTCTGTGTGTGCTATAATGCAAGAGCGTGATGGTCTTATTACTGCAAAGGAGCCAGTGCCCACTGTTCTCTCTCCTTCCTGACAAGCAAAGACACATACCCAGCACCACAGGCTTCACATACCTGTCAGTCACCTCAGCATTTCCCAAGTTAATGCACTCATTGGTCATGTGCCATTCCATAATACTGAGGAGCAGTACCAAAATGATGTGTCCTATTTTGCTGACCTGCCCACATGGACTTAAGAGCCTGGTATGTAGGAACAGGAGAAAACACTTCTCTCTCTCATGATGTCTTTGAACTTAAAACAGGAGCATATTTCATCTCCTTTAATTCACTCCCTTTAGCCCTACTCAAAAACTTTCAGGGGAATGAGGGTGGAGGGGCAACTGAGTCATGGATAAGAGAAGTCTGATCTCCTGTACCCTTAGTAATGTCAAGAAAACCAGCACCAAGCTTACTAATAATAAACTCCCATCAGCTCATCGATGCCTTCCAATGAAATGAGCCATTATGAACCCTAATATTAGAAAAGAGCAACAAGTTTCTAGTTTTCCCCAATAGTTGGATGCTAAAATGATGAAATGTGCTAGAGATACACACAAGGTTTAACAGATTAACTCTTCGAGCTGTCTTCAGGAAAGATTATACTCCAGACATTTTCATTGCCTAATTGTCAAGAGCTGTAACCTGAAAGTTTGTTTGTTATGTGGGGTTTTTTTGGTGGGTGTTTTGTTTGTTTGTTTGTTTTTGAGTTGTCATCTTAACACATGCCTTCTCCACTAGTGGAGGGACTTTTCATCCTTGTTGTTTAAGGAAACATGTAGGTGAGATACATGAATTGCAGCTGATGAAGCTTCAGATTCAGTTATGATGCCTGTGGTATTGTATTGATTCTCACTAGTCTAAATTTCTGGGTTTCTGAAGGAAAGCTATCTTCCACCCAAAGAGGATGAATATACTCAACTACAGTTAACACCAAAGCAACACTTCAATCTCTGCAAACTGAATTTCCAGCCCCCACAAAGACGTTCTGCCCACTACTGCCTCAGTGTATTCTTATCTGTCATACTAAATGGTCTTTCTGACAAGGTGATAGTTTTAATTCTCATGGAAGAAAGTCCATTGAGGATTACTCTCATGAATTGTCTCTCCTTGAATTTTCTCAGCTGCTTTATTTCCCAGATGAAGCTAAGATATTACAGTTTTCTTAGGGATTGTTCTGATGGAACTGAGCATGGAGATGTCTTATATTAAACAAACAGAAGCTGACTCCTCTATTCTACTACTCAAGACAGTCACCTTAGCTCCCCTAACTTTCAAGAACTCCTTTTGCAGGAGTTTTCTTGACAGCTCCTGGAGCCATCAAACTCCTTTTCTGTCATCTTGAAGGAGGGAATTGTAACCAGCCCTGGACTTGATTAAGCTGAAGCTCTTCACTATCAAGTTACATTTCAGACGCTGATTTTAGTGAGGCACTCTCACTTCAGCAAAGGACTTCCTTGGGTTTCAAGCAGGGAGCTTGTTTCTGTACTGAAATCATGCATTAGGGGTATCTCTAAAGACTACTTGCAGAAATTTGAAAATGAAGAAGACTCACCTGATAGCAGCCAGCACCAGGAATTTGGTTAGCATACTCAGTCTCTGTGAGGACGTGCTAGCCCAAGGGCTACTCCCAAATCCTGAGGAAGAGCTGGCAGCAGCTGGAAGTTTTCCAATTCCCTTTTGGGAATCTGCCTAATCACTGCTGGCCAAATAGCAATTGGTAACATATATCTTAGCTATTTTTACACACCTTGCCTGTATTCACTGAAGACCATGTGATCCCTTGAGATGGATGGTTCTTCAAGCACTCAGACCTTCCCTTCAGTGAATCCAAGATCCAGTGTCTATTTGCAGAATGATGTCATTTAATTTGCCATTCTCAAGACTGATGGTGAAGGAGCACTTCCTTCTTTGGTGATGGAGCACTATCCTGGTACCTGCAGAGTTCTGGACTCTGCCAGGAAAACTCAAAGCTGGGAGTCTGTGCTAGTCCCAGTTACAGGAGTTAATACACCCATTGGTTGGTTCTGGTTTTGTTGCTATTGTTGGTAGCTTTAGATTCTAGTGGACAGTCTTGGTTGGTTCACACTGATGGAAAAATAATGTCATGATATATTATAAAGTATTAAGAGGGTAACTTGATAGCCACAAAAAAAGTATGTGAATGTCAAAATTACTCATTGCTTTTGGAGTTAAGTTAAACTTATTTCTTCCATGGATCTTTTACAAATCGTGGCAGGGTGCAAATCTGATGGATGGGTGCTGGTTTTACTCTAGTTACGGGTTGTGGATGACAACTGGAGTTCTTGCTTTGCAGACCTACTTGCAAAGAACATAAAATGTACTCCATCCCATAGCAAGACTGTCAAGGTAGATCTTTACTGAGAACATCCTCCACTGCAACTTGAGCAATAGCAGTGAAAATCTCCTTGTGTTTTGCAAAGCCATTTTGAATGAGTTGCATTTGCAAAGGCACTATGCCGTTCCTCAGTTTCCACGTGTATTTTTCTGTTGCTGCTTGGTAGAAGTCCAAGATGCATGTTTAGTTACTCTCAGAATGTGTATGGTGTTGCCTGAGTTTATTGCATATTGTGGGGCATGTATGCAAGCACTCACAAGAGAAAATTGGTCCTTCACTTGCAGACTTTAAAACATGTTCCACATGTGTTGTTGTTTCCCCAACTACCTTACTTCTGATGCATGATCAGATGTGAGGAAATGAAGGGTATAATGTCCATACTGCTAAATTACATTGGTGCACATGTTTAACGTTATGCTGTCAGGAAGGGTGGCAGCTGCAGTGAGGTGCACACATGCTGCAGTGAGGTGCACACATGCTGCAGAAACTCCAATATATAATGTGTACATATGTGGAAAAGTACATAGATTTCTTCAAGATAAGTCGACTGCACATACAATTCTTGGTAGTTCTTTTTTCTGAAGTCAGGGGTTGGAAGCTACTAATATCCCACATAAAATTATATTTGCTCTCTCTGATTTCTCTGTGAGTGAGTATAGCAGTGATGATCTATAGGCACAAAGAAGGGAAGCCTGGTTTCCTAGGGCTTTGCCTCAGAGTGAATTATGTAGTAGCTCATGGGAAATAAATTATAGCTTTTCCCAAATTTGAGTTACTCATGATGCTCATGACATGATAGCAGCATGGGCTGCTTCTGCCTGATATCCCAAAGCAGCTGAGGGTGCTACATCCAACTCAAGACAGTCAGCAATTCAAAAAGACGGATGGAGACCATATGGAGAAACAAGTGAAAGGCAGCAGGCAAACACAGAAAGGGCATGAACAGTAGGCAGTAAGAATGGACAGTGCTGGAAATGTGCATCTGATCCCTGCCACCACCTCAGTATCTAAGTGAAGAATGGTGTGATTTTTTTTAAAGGCAGTATTGACCCTCCATGTGCATGCTGTGGAATGTAATACTGTGAAAGCTGCAACCAAGATTGTAAAGGGTTTTTTATCTGAGCCCTGGTATTACTGTCCTATGTAATTCAGGGGTTTATTTTCCATGGTTAAGTTGCTTGATGTCAAACTCTGACTGAGTCAGAGTTTGACTCAGTCAAACCCAAGTCATGCAGAGAAGTATCAGCTTCTACCGTGCTGCATGAACTTCCCCCTCTGTTGTGCTATAGAGGTTCAGGGGAAAAGCTTTCCAAAGGGATAAAGGAGTATTAGATGGAGAATACATCTGTGTGTAAATGTTGGAGGTCTTCTATAACAAAGTAGCATAAGGGTGGTTTGTTTTAAGTGTCAAGAGCTGTTGTAGTTCTTTTGTATGCTGTCATGAGACATCCACCATCCTGCCTTACTGCAGCTGTTTATTGTCATCAAGGATGTGTTTTATTTATTTGGGGCTGGGGTTTTTGTTGTTGTTTAGTTTGTTGGTTATTTTTAATTACAGAGTTTTTCTAGCTACTGGAAGTGAAAATGGTGTTATTTCAATTCCCTTTATCATGGAATGCTGTTCTTGTCTTTCTGCTGGAGGACACAATCTCCAGAGCTCTGGGGAGCTCTGCAGTGTCCCAGGGCTTACTCATATTTCTCCAGGTTCTTTCCTACTATGCATATTTACAACTCTCCTACACCACTCAGTGACAGGGAAGGCAAAAGGTCCTTTCCTAATTAGAACAGTTTAAAAGGTTTTTGCTAGTTGCTCTTGGCAGTGAGTGTGCAGAAACACTTGTGTAGGGGCATGCACAGGAAGAGGCACAAATGGCAAATCATGAGAACTGTGTGGGAATTCATGCTCTTCTGACTGCCTCTCCTCTGTTATGGTGATGGACATTAGATGGGCAGAAGGGATGTACATGCCACAAGGACACAGGGATATACTAGCCACATGGACACAGCTTCCACTCTGAATGACCCTGTCTTAGGAACAGTGTTTAGATGTTAAGAACAGATTTGTTGGGAAGAATCTATACATATGGAGATCCAGCACTTGTTATGCATAAAAATTTGTTTCTAATGGTGTTGTTGCCTCAACTCCTTATGAGGTCAGGCATTATATCCTGATTCTGTTGCTGTGGTGGGCATACCTCAGCATCCTGTTTCCAGCAAGATGGCTGACTCCACACTATGGAGCTCCTACACGAAAAGCCAAAACTGCTATGGCTGTTTGTGATGGAGGTATTTGGCTTAGCAAGTCTATCACAGCAGTAGGTGATGCAGGGAGGATGGTAGCAGAGGTCTCTTGTTAGTCTGCACTGTGAAAACCTGTCCTTGGTTCTGAGGAGGAAAATATGAGGCACGGCAGCTGGCTAACATGTATTTGCCATACTCTCAGCCACACTTAGGCTTCTTTTTTGAAATGTTTCAATTAACTCCATTAACAAGACAAATCTAATGTTAGAGGGGTGAATAAAAGCTTTCAAAAGCTATAGGTCCATCTATGGAGGTGTTCTGTTTTCAAAACCTACCATCTGCAGCCTTAACGTTGGTGGTTTAGGCCTCCTACTAGTTTGACTATGCAAATAGCTTCTGGTGAGCTGCTCATTTGCAGCTGACATATATTGCCACTTAAAAGCAGTGGCTTGTTTCTGGCTGAGCTCCATGTTGGACTTTATAACAGCTCTCTGTATTTGTTTAGTGAGCACAAATTATTTTACTATTGGGTGTAGCTCTTTATAAAGTCTATCTCCTGGGAATATTGCCAGTAGAAGGAAGTATAACTATATGATATTTACCTTACCATGTAGCTGTTGTAGTCACACTGTTTGACTCATACTAGTATGCTTTGTATTAGCGTAATACTTGAAGGTCAGTGGAAGAAGGGCTGTTCCTACATTTGCTTGGCAATAAAGCATACGCAGCAAGGCACAAAGACTTGTCTGCTTGGGTTTTTTAACCTGTAGAATAGAGTTGTGCATTTGACAGTTATGATGTCAGACCTCATGAAAAAAAAATTAAAAGGACAATCCAGCAACATTATGCTCCTATGACCTGTAGAAACGTGCTCCACCACCTTCTGGAGAAAGAGGCAAAATACCCTCATCTGACTAACTTCATTTAAAATGTCCTGAAGAGGAGGCATTTGGGGGATGTGAGACAATCGTTAGCAGAAGAGACTCCAAGAGTAAGGCTCTTCAATGCCTCGGAGCTGAGTATATTTAACAGCAACAATGGTTGTACATTCTGTTTCTCTTTGGTTTCCTGCTGTGCCCCCAGCAGGTCAGATTCCTTCCCTCCCCAAAATGGAAGTGTAGATGGTCTCCCTTTCATTTCTCCTCCCAGACAATTTGTCATGCACTTATGCTCTCAGTGCTAAAACAGGTTCATTAACATATGTAGAAACCATTTGAGCTTTTCAAACAAGATATATGACTTAAGGATCCAATTACATGATTGTATAGCTAATGATCCTTTTAAGTGTAAAACTTCCCATGGAAAGTTGTTGGTGGCTTTGAATATCTTCAAATTGTCATCCTCAAGTGCCAGGAAAAGCAGCATTATTCTGATGTAGTGTAAATCCACATTGTTTAGATTATATGATTAAATCTAGAAATAATTTTGAGGAAATGAAGGCAAAATCTAAGACACAGTCCTACTTCTCTTGAGCTTAGGAGGAAGGCTTCTGTGCTGTTCTTCTAGTGCTACTCAAAATCCACACCTTTCCTGTGTAAAATGAACACAAGAAGCTGAAATGAAGCACCAGCTCTTTACTCCTATAACTTGTAGTGATCATGTCTAGGAGTCTAACCTGCCAGGGAGGGCTCAGATCTTCTAAGCTGCGCTGCACAGGCTGCTTTGTACATACCCATGGGTGGCAGGTGGGTTCTCCACATGTCTGACATGCTCATGGAACAATCCTTGCAGGGCTGTGGGGTCTCCAGAAATCCTATAAACACCCAAAGCCAAATTTCACTGGGGCAAAATTTGTGGTGGAGTGTGGGTCCAGGAAAATGTGCATGCGGTAGATATACATTTTTAAAAGTACATATGGGAGCAACCAGGAAATTTCATTTTAACATTCTCAGTATGGGATATTTTTTAAAGAAAATATGTCAGTTACTTGCCATAAGAGGAGAAATCCCTACTACTTGTAGTCTACATAGCAGAATGTTGAAAATGGTAAGATCCATTAAAAAAAAAAAGATAACTGAATCTTTTGTGAGGAAGGTGCTAATATCCCTTGCAAGTAGGAGAATGCTGTCTTATTGTCCCTGGCTTCAAAGGGAGATGAGAGTGCTGCTTGTCGTCACAGCGGGGGCTGTATATTCAGCTGAAGAGTCCATCACCATGGTATTGTCAGCATCTCTCAATCTTAATCATCAAGCTTCTCTTTACAGATGGATTAAAGCCTCTTACTTCTTTCCCCCTTTCTTAACAGGTGGTAAAAGGATTTGCTGCACATGTGTAAGATTTTGGCAACTGCAAAAATAGATTTTCATCCTCTGAATTTCTGTCCCGTGACCTAATTAAAAGAAGCTAATGTCATAATTCCTTCTGTGTTTTGAAATGCATAGATAAATATAGCATGTATTAGCTTAGCAGTAGGTTGTTTTGGCCACATATTCATTCCAGCTGCCAGCATGGATGGTGATTCTGTTGGAAGATAAGGAAAAGAAAAAGGTAAATAGAACCAGGATGTTTATCTTTGCAATTCAGCATAAGCAAACTACCAGCTGTACAAAGCATCTTTCAGAAAGGAGCATCTTCTGTTACTGTTTCTATTAATCTAAAAGTCATTGAGATCATCAAGATGCATTATGAAAGAGGGCATGTACATGCTCAAGCCCTTGTCTTTCTGAGACTTTTCCAGATGCTCCATTGCATGTGTGCAGGCTACTGCTTTCCCTTAGCAGTGTCAGTATTTACATGTTTAATTTTCCTGATTATTGCTCTCTCCCTCTGAAGAAAGTTTGTTCTTTTTGCTGATGGCATTTGATGATTTGGATTGCAGTGACTCCATCCTCTGAAAAGAATGACCTCCTTTCTTCCCCTAGTGATCCTGTTTTGCTGTTTTATTACAAAAGCCATCACTGATGACTGCTGTGGTTCTTAGCAGAGGTTGCTAAGAAAGTGGCTTAATCCTCCCACTTCAGAAAAGAACCTCAGGGAACGGGCTGCTCTGATCTTCAGATCTAAAGTCTCAGTGAGTCACAGCACCCAGGCCTTAACATACTTATTTGATTTGCTTCTATGCACTTTTGACAGCAGAACGTAAATATTTAGTCACTGTTGCAAAGCCAGGCACTGACACTAGACAAAACAAACATCAACGACAAAAAGAAAACCAAAACAGGTTAGAGTCTACAAATAGGCCATGTCTTGTTCCTTCTCCTTACAGCCTGGAGAGCCAACTGAATTCTGAGTCTTTACACGCTGATTTCTAAAGAAAAAGAAGCTATAATATGGACTCATATTCTAAGTATCTGATTTATGAAGAATTGTCCAAAACCAAGGCCTGTCACAGATCTTGTAACAGGGATTCATTTTCCCAAAGATATTGATCTCCTGTGCCCATGCCCAGGCACTAGGAGGCAACTCTGCACTAATAACTTGCTTTATGCTTTCAAAATCCTAATCTGTTCAGAAAGTAGATTGTATTGTTGCTAGTCCCCTTACTAGCCTTCAGAAGCAAAAAGGATAACCCACTGACCCAATAAATAACCTGTGGTACACCTGCACAGGAAACCACCTCTCTTGCCTCCAGCCTATGCAGCTGCAACAGAAAGCTGCCAACAATAACTGTTCCTAAAAGGGAGATTTCCAAGAAACAAGATGCAAGGGTAGGACAACTTCTCACAGCAGAACAGAAGAGACTACATGCAATCAAAGGATGGGGATATTTGTAACCTTAGTATACCTCCAATAGAAAGGCAGAAAGCATAAAGAAAGGAAGATGTTTGCTCTAGAGTTCAGTAATACAAAGATGAAACTGCCTGCAACTCTAGGACAAACTCAGACGGTCATCACATGGCTAAAGCATTTGTGCTTTTAGATAGCTGGATGATGTTGTGCCATGTCATGTCAGGGGTTCCCAACTGCTGCTCAAGGCCAAGAGCTCTCCTATCACTGGCATGCAGGGAAACGTGTGTGGAGCTGCACTGAAGTCAAATGCAGGCCTTGTTTCCTACATCTCACAGAACCACAACTGAATGTCATGGGTAGGAGAGGCTTTTTGATAACACCCACCACAGAAGTGCTGGTGTGGACGAAGGAAATTTCCTCCCTAGCTAGTGAATGTGATAAAGAGCATAAACAGGCAGGCATGCAAACATTTAGTAAAACAAAACTATTCTTAGTTTGTGGACTACATCAACCCAGGTGGTCACTGCCTCTATCACACCGAAGTCATCATCTTTCACTTTAGGTTTGTCTTTCTCTTCCTGACCTTGCATAAACCTCTTCAATGTTTCTAATTTTGAAAAGGCACAGAGTGTGCAGTGGGATTTGTTCTGCGTTTTTTTCTAACTCAGACCCGTTCCAAAGCTCAGTTGAGTCTTTTCTGCAAAGGAAGGATGGAGATTCTGCTCTGTCCTCTTCTCCCTTTTGGAGCCCTTTTTTGCCTGTTCTCTGATCCTGTTGGAACAGATTACTCACTTCCCAAACCTCCTCCAAGTTCCTAGATCCCTGCTATAGAAAATGTTCAGTTATCCTAGCATTTTCGTCATGCCCTAAAGATGTTCACAGGTCCATGGGAGAAATGCAGAGCTCAGGCAAATATTTGTGCCCCAATACAGTAGGAAAGCAAGGTAATCTATGCTTTTCCTGCTTGGATAAAGCCAAGAGTCATAAAAGAGTTAGCCAGGTGAGCCATTTATGCTTGGTTGGGAAATCACTACATGGGTCAGCGAATGTGGAAACTACAAGGAAAGAAGGTGAATAGGCAGTGCTAAACAGCCAGAACCATTTCTGGCCAGGGCAAACCCACTTGCCAGACAAAAATATAGGGATTAAGAAAGGGAATTAAATGCAGTGAAGACAGTTAATTTTTACTATATAATTTCAACTAAACACTTTGTGGGTTTTGCTTTACTACAAAACAAACAAACAAACAAAACAATACTGAGCAAGAAAAGCAGAAGAGAGAATGTGCACCATTTCTTCTCTCCTACTATTGTTTTTTTCCCAAATCTCCCCTTGGAGATGCACTGCTCCAGTAACCAGCCCACAGTTTTTTCCCTCTCAGAACTATTTTATTCTGCTAATGGAAACTGAACACAGACAAAAAATATATATGCATATATACATACTAATGTGTGCATATATATATATATATATGTGTGCACATACTTTATTTATGTTCCCTTATTGCCTTTGGTTGCTCACTGGAGCATGAAGAACATGAGAGCATTCAAAGGCAGCAAGTGAATACTCAAAGGCAGAAAGTTATTTATTGTTCTTTTCCTCCTTCCTCCACAATAAATGGTGAAATAAGTGTTTGCATGCTTGCCATCATGGGACCCGAGCCTTGACCTGGAGCTGGAAGAGCACAGTTCACCTCTAGCTCCCGAGGGGCAAACAAACAGAAAGAATATTGTAAAATAAGTAATGGCTATCCCTCCAAACCCACCTTTCCAAATTTCCTTTTTGTGCAGCAGATGCTCCTGATCCAAGGGTGATAATGGAGAACAACAATTTTTAAACTAATTTAACACAACTTCTGTAATAAGAGAAATAGAAATGGAAATCAACATTCCAATGAAAGGGTAAATGTGACTCAGTCATCACATGAGTTCCAGCAATTCATTTTTTAAAATCCATCTTTAATACAGAGCAACAGTCAACAGAAGATGTATTTAGCAGGGTAAGTGGTTGCTTCCACCTCTGAAACAAGAACTTGTGGTCATGAAACTGGATTTAGGGAACTTGTAAGCTATGATATTGGGATATATCTTCCAAACTGTCATTAAGAAGCAACTAGTAGCCTTAGAGAAACCACTGGTCTCATTTAACTTAAAATTATGAGTGAGGAGAGGAAAGGAAAGAATCTCTTGAAGGACTCATTGCTTACCCTTCTTAAAAATCCTGTGTCTGTGAAGTAGATCCTGTACCCTTTATCTAATTGTTATCTAGAATAGAATAAACCATGTTAGAAGAGACCTTCAAGATCATCATGTCCAACCTATCATCCAACACCATCTAATCAACTAAATCATGCAACCAAGCACCCCATCAAGTCTCCTCCTAAACACTTCCAATGATGGTGACTCCACCACCTCCCCGGGCAGCTCATTCCAATGGGCAATCACTCTCTCTGTGTAGAACTTCTTCCTAACCTCCAGCCTAAACCTCCCCTGGTGCAGCTTGAGGCTGTGTCCTCTTGTTCTGGTGCTGGTTGCCTGGGAGAAGAGACCAACCTCTGCCTGTCTGCAACCTCCCTTCAGGTAGTTGTAGAGAGCAATAAGGTCACCCCTGAGCCTCCTCTTCTCCAGGCTAAGCAACCCCAGCTCCCTCAGTCTCTCCTCACAGGGCTTGTGTTCCAAACCCCTCACCAACTTTTTTGACTTTGCTTTTACATAGTACAGTCTGTATCTTAATAGAGAAGAGATGCTTGTGTAGACAACCTGTTTCCTCTTCATGATCAGAGTGTTTCTACAGCAAGCACATGATAAGTAATGTTACACACTCAGCAATCAAATGTGACATTGGCGTCGAAAAGAAGAGGCTCCGATTCCCTGAGGGACTACCAGTAAGACAGAGACCACTTGTGGGTAGTACATCACACTCTGAAAACCAGCCTGCAATCTCCAGCCCTCAAACAATTTGGAAGATGTGGATGGAGGTAGCAATGTGACATTTATAAATGAGTTATGCTTGATTTTTTTTTCCCCTCTCGTGGCGTGGATATGGAGAAGCACACACAGCCTGTGCCACTTTGAAAGCTTCAACGGAAATGAAACAGGAAGCCAGATCCTTTCGCAGCTTGTTGATCTGTGAAGACAAGCGGAGCTGTAAAGGCTCATTTTCAATCCCCAGCTAAAGAAGTTAAGAGAAAGAAATCCAGCAGAGGAGATACTCTGGAAAGGAGATACTCTGGAGAGGAGATGCAGAGGAAACATGACAGAAAGGCAAGTAAGAACAAAGACCAGTTCACTGAGCAAGAAAAAAAAAGCAGAACTAACCCCTCAAAGAGAAGTGTTGGTAAGTTTGTAGAGCTGTGCTCTAAATTTTATCATCTCACTAAGCTGCTGATCAGCTGTAGGAAGCTCCTGTGCTGCAGATCACAGGTGCATGGGCGCTACTTTAATCTATGCATTTGACTATACCTGACCTTGGTCATACCAATAAATGATGATAAACAGGGAAATGGGTTCTTGACTATTAATAAAGGACCTGAAAAAATGATGGGTGAAGCTCTCACCAGTCTTCTGCACCTAGTTTTCCTCCTTTTACTGGGTTGATCTGTTGCCTTTGTCTCAGCAGACCCTTTTTGTCCTGCTTTTAAATTCTTTACCTTCTTTGAGCTGTGCTTGTAATCCTGCTGCTCACCTTCAGAGGGGTGCAAGAACACAGCAGTTCCTTCTGCTGATGATTTGTGGGTTTAAACAGTGACTGTTATTAAATATCTTCACACTTATTTAGCAGCACAGCTTTCAGTATATGCTTTTGCTGCTGTGGAGTCTCATGTGGGTACAAGTGGACAGAGGTAGTCAAAATTATGCCTGCACCTTAAGGTGCTGTGATCTGCAGAAAATCCTGGAGGTGTGTGTTATTGGCAAGTTCATCATGCTACACTAAAGGAGGAAATATCATAAACATCCCTAGACAGTAGAAGTTTGTCATCACCATATAGCCTTCTCTGAATACCTCAAATGTGCAAAATATCTGGAGGACAAGAATCAAACATGTTGCTCCAGTCTGAGCACTTTGGAGCTCTCCCCTTTTCTCCACAAACTGCTGCCTACTCAGAGGCAAAGCAGGGGAGGCAGTACTTCAGCAGAAACATTTGAATGCACACTCTAAGGCCTTCTTGTTTACCCAGATCTTTTGGGGAAGTTCATGTTTTCTGAAGCTTTCTGAACCCTTGTAGCAGCACATTTCAACTTCTGCAGTCTGTAACAAAATCTGCCTTCTAGTTAGCTGCTGTTCCCCTTTGTGCAGTTGATCCCAGCTCAGACCTAGACCTTGCTTGCTCTCCTTAGGATTATCTTAACTCATATTCAGTTAACAGGAATGTTATACCCAGAGCAGTCCAACACAGAGTGCAGGAGACCTGTGTGCTACCTGCCTCCAGTCTCAGCAGAACTGTCTGCCAAAGGCCAAAGAAGAGCTTGCAAAGAATGGAAGCAGATAGAAGCCACCCTATCTCAGTAACTTGCAAGGAGGAGAGACATTTTCCTACTGAAAGCCCATAAATGGGAAAAGGTAGTAGAGAGCTCTTTGTATGTATCTCAGGGAAGAGGTCCAGAAAGAGATTAAGGGGGAAGAAAAGGCATATGGACAATGTTAGTTAAAAAATACCTCATGAGGTTTCAAGTAAGTGAGCTCAGGCTGACTGACCTAGGGCTTATCCCCAGCAAGAGGACACATTAGAGGGGCCTAGGTTGTTCTCTAGATTGCGCTGAAGTGCTGAATAAATGCCTTGAGAACAGAGATGAGAACCCGGAAGTGGGAAGGACTCTATGCATGTTTCATCTCTGGTCTCTACAGAGTCAGCAACCAAATAAATATTAACTTTCAGGGCTGTCTGCACAAACAAATCACCCATTAAACCCTGAGATCTTAACACAGGTTAAAGAGGGCAGAAAGAGGCAAATTTGGGTTTGGCTGGAACATT
This sequence comes from Picus viridis, assembly GCA_033816785.1. Taxonomy (NCBI): domain Eukaryota; kingdom Metazoa; phylum Chordata; class Aves; order Piciformes; family Picidae; genus Picus; species Picus viridis. The sequence goes on from CM066575.1 coordinate 26,823,805, forward strand.
AAACCATCAGGCAGCATCAACACTGGTCTGGCCAAGGGAAGAAGGCTGGAAAGGGAAGCTGAAACATGTGGTAGCTGCAGACAAGACATGGCTTAGAAAGAAATATCAGGTAGCTCAGAGCCTTCACAGGTGGATGCTGTGCAAGCTATAGCCCAACAACATCTGTCTTGGCTGTGTCTGCTGAGACGTAGCTATGTTAAACCACAAACTGAAGGTGCAAAAGGAAAGTACCAGCTGATGATGCTGAAGACCACAGAGATGGCACTTGGAAAAAGTTTTCTTTTTCAGAATGGATATTTATTTTTTAGAGTAGCACACAGTGCTTCATAACAGACAGCTTTAGGCCACTTAAGTTAACTATTTACTTTGGCTGGGTTTTAGAGGGATTTTAAGCCTAGATTTTCTTTTACTTGGATAAGTGTGTTCATGGCTTTCTGTGAGTGTACCTGAGTGAGTGCTTGGCACACAAATATAACAGGTTTTATTCCTTTTGTTCCTTGCCCAGATTAACTGAGATGCATAGAAGAACTGATATTTGTGCAAGACAGGACAAATATGCACTGTTTCATGAATAGTGTTGATTTTTCTATCTTCACCCATTTAAATACTTTACGATAGTTTGGGGAAAGCAAATCAAAAAATCACCCTGTACATTTGCCCTAGCTCTGTAATGGAGGAAATTGCTTGTAACTCACATTAAAAGACTGTGCCAATTGCTCAGACCATTACAATTTTCTTCTGTTTTTTCCTGCAGAGTTTTTCCCTCACTAGAGAGATGGGAGAAAATTGTTCTTTAATGTGTAACCAGAAGAAAAATTGCACTGGTTTGTGCCAATTCTCTACATACAACTCAAATCGCCTCTAAAAAAACTGTTGTGAGGGAGGGTAGCTGGCAAAGGTGAATTTCCTTCTGGACAAATGCATTTCATCTTGTAATTAGTGAATTAGTCTGTGGTATCGACAACTCCCAAGTATTTTTTTAAGTTACTTTTTTGAAGTCACTAAGCTGTGTTTCCGTTTCATGCTTAGACTTCTGACAGATGATGACAATGTTGGCTTCTGTTAAAGGAACTGCTGCTACAAAATGTAACAGTGTGTGACATCAAAGCACAAACTGCATCTAAAGAATGGCAAAGCTGCGGGTACATGGCTACCTCCAGCCGTTTCTTAAGCTGAGGACAGGTCGAGAGATGGGGGACAGGATTAGTCTTTCTCCCTGAAAAGGGATCTGCAAGCACCACGCTATGTGCGTTACCACTCGGTTTCTGGAGTTGCCCAGGAAGCCTGGGGCCTCCTCACCTTGTGCCAGGCAGCACAGAGCCGAAAAGGAGCGGGGCACGTCTTGGGGCAGACCGCGACATCCCCGCCCCGGGTGCTGCCGGCGTTGCCTTTGTAGCCGGGGTTTCAGCCCCGGGCAGGCGCAGGAAAAAGCGGTGGAGCGGGTGAGGCACGGTGCGATCTCTGCCTTCGCAGACAGCGGTTGTGTTAATTTCTTGCTGCTGTGCTTACAGACACACGGACACACAGACACACACGGACACACAAGGCTAAGCGGTCCACAGCGGCTGTGAGGATGTGTTTGAGGAGAGACCAGCCGACATACCTTCTGGGAGGAGTTTTATAGGTTAGATGTGGGGTTTGATTCCATTTGGATCTGAGGTGCGTTGAGAGCAGAGCTTGCTCTGCCCTGGCTGCAGATCGGTCTGGAAGGGCGACGCGTGCCGCCTTCACATCGGCTGTTCGGGGACGGGGGGTGAAAACTGGCTTGGGGAGGGGCTGTTTCGTTTTGCGGGTTTGTTTGTTTGTTTGGGTGGGTGGGTTTTGTTGTGGTTTCTGTCCTGGGGTTTTGTTGTCCGTTGGGAGCGGAGTTGGGGTGGTTTTGGGGTTGTTTGTTTTTAAAGTGTGTGGAATACTATATTAAATATTGCAGGCTTGTTTCTATTCCTGTCCGAAAGGTGAGGGTTTAGGCAAAGGGATCAGAAACCAGAACATGATTTGGGAAGATGGACATGCAGTCTTTGAGATTTGCTTGCCACTTGCTTTTGTTCACAGTATTGCCTCTTAAGCCACTGTCAAGTGGTCTTTTAGACTGAAGATACTTTGCTCTGTTAGCTTGGTTTTCTGCTGTACAATTTAGGATTTGGTTCTGATTTGATGTTTAGTGATCCAGCTCTCATGCAGTGCCTTTTCTACTGGTGTGCATTTGGAGGAGCTGTACAAATTGTGTTCAGTTTATACTTTCATTTTCTGCAGAGGAGAAAGAATCAGATTTCTCTCATGCCTGGTGAGTTCTAAGCTAGTGTGGCGCTAATGGCTCTATTGCCATTTTGTGCAAAGACAGTTATTACTACTCCTGTCCTTTGGCCCACTCCAGTGTGTGCTGGTGATGGAACAAAGAGGTAAAGTGTGTGCATTGGGCAGATATGAGCCATTTTTTGTTTTAAGGCTCAAAAAACTTCTTTGTAGTCACTGAAGTATGTTCCTTCAAGAATTTTCTTCACTGTTGGACAAATAATTTAATTAGAAGTTACAGGGGCCATGATACAGTAAGAGGAAAAGCAGCAGTTTGGCATATCTGTATGAAATACTACTCAGTGAAGGGTTCTAGAATTGATTGTCAAGGGCAAAAGCAGCATTAAAATACTGGTCAGCATATTCAGTATGTGCTTTTACAGGTAAGTATTGCCATTTGGATTTGGAATTCTGAAAAAAAATACTGGATTTTTGTTGTTCTGAAGTTTTGTTTGCTGTTGGAACATAAGTTTAACTTTTTGGATCAAGTTGTCTGACTAGATGGTGTGGATTTTCTGTTCAGCATCAGGGCTTTCTGCCTACCTTGTTTCTTAAATAGTTTCCTATCTTGCATGCATATTAAAAATGACATTAAAAGGGTTTTCAGTGCTACCTGTAGTTTTTCTTAGGCTTAATATCTGAAAATGATTGACCTCGCATTGACCCAGGCAAATGAGTTTGAGATTTCAGGAACAAGTATATGCTCTGCCTCCTGACTCTGTGCAGCTGAACAGTGGGAGTCTCTGTGCCAAAATGCATAGGGGGCAGATGAGTATGGTTATAATTCAGTTGTTTCAAAAACATAAGGGAAGAGCTGTTGCTTAGGAATCAGAATACTTTATAATTATGCTGCCTTCATTACATTTGCATAACTAAATTTGTGGGTGTGATTAGAATTACTTAAAGCTTACTTTAAGGAGCTTCTGAATATTCTCTTGTTTTAGGCTGTGAAACTTTTTTGTTTTAAATTATCATCAGGCCATACTTGTCTAATCTTAATTAGATTTTTATTTAGGTACTCTGACTACTGAAGGAAATATCATACTCTTTTAACACTAACCTGAGTTGGTATCTGAACTGCTTCAGGATGTGTTTTCTGCTGTGAGGGAATTTGGGAAAGCATGGTTGGCACACTGCATTCATTCTGCAATTCCTGGGCTGATACAGCTGGTGTGGCGATGGTGTGTAGCAGTAACAGGGAACTTTGCTGGAATTCCCAGCGTGGCAAGCACTGGTTCCTCTGTATGTGGTTGAAGTGCTGGGGATCAAACATGACAATGTTGTGCCTTCCAGAAAGATGCAGTTATTTACAAACTAAAATGCCAGTGTTTCATGATAGAGAATTGTCAGAACTTGTGTACTTCAGCCACAGCCTTGTAAAATTGTCAAAAGTGGTCAGTGACAGTTTTAAGGGTGAAGCTTGTAGCTAGGGATCTTATACCAGCTCTGAGATGATAGAGGATATTCAGTTTGTATATTATAAAGTTTGGTCTGATGCAAAGTTTGGGGGTTTTTCCCATGAAATATATAACATCATGGTTGAGCTGTTGCTTGATGGTGTAAATCGTGTCAGTGCTGCCACAGGAAAAGTGAGGAAAAGAAAAAGGAGGTAAGGGTGCTGCTGTCCACTTCACGTGGCTTCACACATGTTGTGTTACTGTAGAATCATAGAATGGGCTGGCTTGGAAGGGGCCTCCAAAGGTCGTCTAGTCCCACCCTCTCTGCAGTAAGCAGGGCATCCTCAAATAGATCAAGCTGCCCAGAGCCCTGTCAAGCCTCACTTTGAATATCTCCAGGAGTAGGGCCCCAACCACCTCCCTGGGCAACCTGTTCCAGTGTTCCACCAACCTCGTAGTAAAGAGCCTGTTCCTAACATTCAATCTAAAATAAATCTGAAGTAGTCCAAAATGACTGCAGACTATATCATAAATTTTCTGAGAAATTTTGAGGTCAGCCACTTGTAATTTCTTTTCAGCCTTATTTTGTAGTTTCTTACTATTGTGGAGGTCTGATACTCTGCATTCTTGGCATCCTCAGGCTCCAGACCCCAGTATTTAGGATTTCTCTGTTGCCTGTGTGCAGATGCTGGAAACTCCTTGACAGAAGATGTGTCTCTAGGTCCTGTCCCCATGTTACTGGCAGGGACAGGTGCCACTTACACCATGTACTCATGCAGAGGGCTATGAGTAGCAAGACAACTTTTTTATTGAAAGAAATGTTTGGGCAGCACATTTCTCTGGAGAGAGGGCTGTGGACTGTGCAGCAGAGTTGTGTTTGAGTCATATTATGTTAAGATGGAGGGCAAAAAATAGGGGATGATGTGTTTGCATATGCTCAGTGTGTAGTCCAGTCACTATCTCTGCATGTGGTCTTGGGCAAGGCCTCACCTCAGATTCCTTGTCCATAATACACTACTGAGATTGTGCAAAGTTTTTGTGTTTAACATTTATGTTTCCAGGGTGGCAGGGTCATATTGAGTGAGTGGTGCTATGGAAGTGGGAAATGTGTACCTGGCATCAAAGTAGTGATTAGGTGTGATGTGGTGTGCATGTGGCTTTGTTATCAAGATTGTCTTAACATCTCTGCAGTGAAGAAGTCTCATGGTACACCAAGGTAATTGTTGTTGTTTGCCAGTCAGCTGCCACTGGGGAAATGCTGGCAGGTTTTTAATTGCTGAGGTTGTGCAAAATCAGTCTTTTTGCAAACTTACACTTGTTCTAGGTGTGTCTGTGTGACAGAGTCTGGTTTCCCCCAATTTTGTTCCGAGCACGACTCCGTGCTGTGTGTGTGCCTGCCATGTTTGTCTGAGGGCAGCCTGTGGACATGTTCACTGTTCTGCAGCGCTGGTTTCATTTCATGTCACTTCCTGCACACAAATTTCAATTGTGACGTGCTTAACAAAGGCTGAGGCCTTTAAAATATATCATTGTAAATCTTTATGAATGGCTCTGTTGGGTTCTAAGGTTACAAACTGTCCAGCACTCCATATTTCATTTTCTTATTTTACAAGTGAAAGTAAGATGTGTTTCTGCCAAGTGCCAGCCCCTCAAGAAGAGCTTGATATGCAGCTTCCACACAATATTCTGGGTTCTTGAATTCCCTTTTCATGAACCATGTGTGTTTTATCCCAGAGGCACTGCTGGTACAGTCTGATAAGCAGCTTGGTTTCCTCTGCACTACTCGCATTTAGGTCTTCATCACACAGTTTTTTCTTCTTCCTCAATCCAGTCGTCTGTCACCCCTTCTCATGTGCAGCTGGGGGCTTCTCTGCTTTGACACTTGCATCCCTTGTCCAGGGCCAACGTGGTGACCACAGCTGTGGGTAATGCTGGAGTTGCCAAGCCCACCAGTCCCTTCCTTTGGGGCAATAGGCACCAGGCTCAAGAAAGTTCTGCTCTTCTGGGGTGGCAGTGACCCTGATGCCTGTGATGCCAGGGGGTCAGGTGTGTATTTGGGCTAGGCTAGGGGTGCTTCCCGTGCTGGGGAGCCAGGGCGAGGAGACAGCCTGCTGGATCTGTGTCTGGAGAGACCTGGAAGGACACTGCCTGTGCTATCACTAAGCCTCTCTAGTGCCTAAGGACTATTTGACATTAGAGGGTTGGGCTGTAGGTACAAGTCTTGTGCCATCTAGCAAGTGGGAGTTAAAAAAAAGGAGCAAAATAATTCTTACTGTTAAGTAAGGCTTTGACATTCTTTCCCATAACAAAAGCTTATCTAGACAAATTGACAGAAACCCCCAAGGTATTTATACTGCCTAGCCTGTCAGCTAATCTTAAGTGTAAGACGATCAGTTTGGATTCAACAGAGAAAAGAAAAAAATCCTAAAAGGCATTTTGAGAATTGTATTTCCAAACAGATAAACCAGAAGCAAATGTGAGCAGCATTAGGGACAATTCAACATGCAGTTCAGCAGCTGGTGTAATCCTTAAGAGTGGGCTTCCTTCAAATAAGAGATACAGTGTATTTACATAAGGTCTTTTCGAAGCGTACAGGCGTTAAATGAATTCTGAATGAGGATGGAATTTTTCCCCCCACATAAATAAAATAAACCATCACAGTAGGAGAATTCCTTAAAAGGAGATTATTTTATTTTTTCATTGTTTTTCACTCAGAAATGAGATCTTTGAAGAGACACTTAGTTTTCACTTATTGTTCTGGACTGAAAAATCTTTGAAGGTTTCTCTCCTGTTTTTTCTTACATAAATGGAAGTGTACTTGAGCTTTATTAAGCTGAAGGTCCGGGATGAGTCACCCTGTGCCTTATAAAAAGGAAGCTGAATTATGCAGAAGCTCAAGAACTGAACTTTCCTTTTGTTCCTGTAGGCATTTGGAGAGATGGAAATGGTATGTGCAGGCTAAGGTATGTGTTAATATCTTGATTATAATAGATGAAATTGGTTTTGTAAGGGTGACTTCAATAGGATGTATTGTAGATAACCACACAATAGGTAAGAACACATTATGGTTATTCCTACAGAGCAGGAACTGGATAGATACATATCAGCAGCAGTTTGGGTCCCATTGGTGATCAGGGAATCTAAAGAAGGCTGCCAGCCTTTCTACATTACTTTTCCTGAAGGATCTTTGCAGAAAGAGGACAAGATCTGAGAGACCACTTGAGACTTCTACACAGGACAGCTGTGTAAGTAAAGCCTTTCTTGCAAGTGATGGCTGTCACTACTACTGAAACTATTACATCCTCCTGTGTGATTGTAGTTATGGTTTGGGGCTGGTATTTTGGTTTGTTATTTTCTGGAGTAGAAGTTGATATCTGATCAACAGACGTGGTTGAACTTTTGACTAGTCACTGATGATTGCCGTGATTGTGTGTAAATGCTTCTGTTACACCAAGAAGAGGTCCTTACCTCTAGTTATTATGTTAGAACAGGTGAAGAAGGTTTGCTAACATAAGATGATGTTGCTTTGCTCTGTAAAGGAAGTTTTTCATAGTTAAGTAGCTACTGAATTAAGCAGTGCTTCCCACATACCTGTTTGACTTGGCTGCCTTGGTCTGTTTTCCGTAGTCCTTAATTTTTTCAGTGTGGTGATGATAATAAGCAGGGAAATCAAAGTATTTGTAATCACTTAGCACTACTTGAAAAGGCATAGTTCTATCTTCTAAGCTGTTATGGGGTGTAATCTATTATAGTTACTGAATTTGTAAAATGTACAGCTTTTTTGTCTGTCTCACTCCTGGTTCAGTCAGTTGAGGTGTATGTGCATGTGTGTGTATGTGCATGTGTGTATATGTGCATGTGTGCATCTGTGTGTCATGGGAATGCCTACTCTGTAAGGGTAAGTTCACTTGTTCTCCCTTAAAATAGGGACTCAGCCTATTTTATAACATACCTCAGTGCTGATACTACATAGTCTGAAAAAAAGTGATTTGCAGCTGTGAAGGGAGCTATGCAGGCAGACTTGGACCCTCATGCCAGGCCTTGCATCTCTTGGTTAAGGAATCTCTCGAAGTGAAGGAGGGATATGGGTAGGCAGCAGAAGGGTTGGAACAGAGGGATCCCAAATTCTGTCTCTGACTTTAAAGGAGGGGATATCTGCTTTTCAGGAACTAGGAACACAGTGTTATATGATGGGACAGCCTGGCCACTTTATGGTAGCAAGTACTGTGTTCTGCTTTCAGTACCAAAAAGACTGTGAAGAGGAATGCTCTGAAAAGAAGTCATGCAGTCAGCTTTTTATTTTGGAAGACACTCTGTTATCTTCCTGGTGGCCTTGTTACAACAAGGGCAGAAAAATCTAAAAGGGTAAATGTGCCATTGGACCAATTGGAATATTGGATTGTGCTCCACTGCTCTGTACAGTGCTTCCAGCTCATTCCAAAGATCTTATATTTCATATTTCATCAGTTACACATTTAAGGTGGCAGCCTCCAAAAGAGTTGTGAAGGAGTCAAATGTGGAGCTAATCCTTGAGAGACAGAGACCCTTCTTGAGGTACTTGTGAAAGAAGCACATATCGCAGGTGTCTTATCTCTTTTTTTTCCTATGTCTGTCTCTCCTGCTGGCTTTGGGGGTGGAGGGTAAAAGCTTAGGGTTTGACACTAGCAGGAAGTTGATGTGGCATGAAAAAAACTCCATAGTGTACTATGTACACTGTAAGTTAAACATTGCTATCGGATCCTACTTCACTGCTGTTCAACATCTGCTCGTCCAGATTTCTGATGGGATCTGTGTTAGAAATCTCAGAGCTCTCTTTCCCTGTGTGGGAGAAGACTCAGGCGTCCCTGTCCTCACTAATGCTTGCAGTATGTCTTCAAAAAGATGTAAGCATAGCAGTTGCTCACAGCATTAATGGGTTGTCACTGTCTTCTGAGGAATAGTATTCATTATGGCTATGGACTGGGTATAAAAATCTGTGGGTAATTTACTCCCACCACCAGTGTGTTATTCATTTAATTGCTCTTCAATTTCTGAAGAATTTTGGAAGAGGGAGGGAGGTGGTGGAAAGGTCTATTTTAAGATGTCCTCTTCTTTAATTCATGTCTTGTTCATCATGCCATCATGCCATCAGCACTTTGTGATTCAGCTGCCACTTCTACATGTCATTTACGTGACTGAAAAAAAGAGTAATTACATTTCTAAGTGTGGCAGAAGCATTGAAAGTAGTAACTGAACAACAAAGTGCTCTTTGAATCTCAGCTTTCCCATGACTGGAGGGAAAATTTACAGTCTAGGGTATGCTGTAATACAAGTGTAACAAAAATACTCAAAATCACTTGTTTGCAGGTTTTCCCACCTCCTGTTATGCTTTTTGTGAGGGAAAAATACTTACTTGTAAATCTCCCATATTAAACAGGAATGGATGAACAATGTTTGCTGACATCACTTTGTGGTTTCCATTGAAATCAGTCACTGCTTCCCAGCACTCCTTGAAGAACAGTTGGTCATATGCCTTGAGAGGAGGTTTGATGGACTCCAGTAGTCTTTTTTTCAGGAATAATACCACCAAAAGCTTTTTTGGAAGGTTGCTTGATTCGGCTTAAAAGCTGATACAGACTTCTCATTCATTTCCCTGTAAAAGGCAAAAGGGGGTAAGGAAGAACTTTTGTGTTCACATGTATTTCTAGTACTTCCTAAAGCAAAGTTTGTAATTGTAACAGATGTACAGGCTCTCACTTTTTCTAGTCTCAGTTTGTTCAGAATCAACAGAAAGGTCATGCATTCACTATAAATTATAAGGTGAACGTCTGCTGCATCTTTCTTTTGATACACTGTATATTGCTGTTAATAAATTTCATTTGAATTGTCATTGGTTTTCATACAACAGTATGACAGTGTAAATCCAAAATAGTCACTGATCCATGGGCTGAACATACTTTGTAAGTGTTCAGGGTCCATTCTAGTTAGCAGAAGGTTCAGTTATTTACAATCTACTGAGGTTTTATGATGCCTTTGTCCTAAAGAAGAGAGAGAATAAACAGAGGTGGCTTGATTCTGCCGACTGTCAGCTATTACTAATTCTCCATTGTTGTTCTCTATGTAGCAATCTGAGTGCTTATTGAGAATGTGCCTGTTGGTGTCCATCAGCCATGTGTGTGCTGTAAATGGGAGTGTCACAGTGTTTCCATGAGCGATGCTATTTTCAAACCTTTGAGCTGCCTGCTACTTGGCATCGCTAATAGATGTTTCTTTTTGGTTATGTGTGAATGCATCTCTTGGCTTTTCCTACGTGGCGTGTGCAGTGTAACCCCTGGTTGTGCCAACCATGGATACATTAGTGCTGCCTACGAGCAGAAGCTGGCAGAAGACCCATCTGTTATCTTGTATGGTCACAGCATACAGATTTTGTGTAAATGGGAACTAGCACCCCAAAAGCTTCTCTGATTACCTCTGTCATGTTTATTAACACCTTTTCGTTTGCTGCTCTTAACCTGCCTTTTGCTCATGGGAGAGATGAGTTACGGGTCTTGTCTCCAGACAATTTGTATATGACAATTTGTATATCCTGTAATAAAACTTCTTCAAACAAATGAGTACTGGAAGAGCTAAATACATATGCAACAGTGCTTGTAAAAATTTAGGTGTAGCTATTTATCGTGTTGCCAAGGTTGGGATTCATATGTAACTCTTCAACTGCATAGTTGTCCACAGTATACAAGCTTAACTTCTTGGGAAACTTAAGCCACTCTTAGCTTTCCTGTTAAAGCCAGAAGGGGCAAATGCTCAGCTGACATAAAGCTATGCTGAATAATTAATGCCCTTTGTGGACTCTCTGGGGAAGGACCTTTTCAGCCTTCTCTGGGGATTCCTTTATAGAAAGTCGAATTCTCGTAAAGTTTTGTACCAAATCAATAAGTGAGTTGATAGAGCAGCTGTGGATCACAGACAATGGGAATTTCCTATACTGAGATTTCAGCTGGAGGATAAATTTCTCACTTAGGGAACAGATACTGGCTTTTTCAACTACTCAGTCTCCAGGCCCTCTCAAAGCTAGGTTTTCTTATCAACAGAAGACAACGAAAGCCTTTCTATCTCTGCCTGTAATGACAAGAGAGTGACAGAAACATACCCTGATAAATGTCTGTGAAGAAGAGTGAAAGCCCCCACCCCGCTTTATGATGATCTACTTGATCTTTCTCTGAAGTTTAAAAGTTGTTGGGTGGGTTGGATTGGTTGATGGGTTGGACACGATGATCTTGAAGGTCTCTTCCAACCTGGTGTATTGTATTGTATTGTATTGTATTGTATTGTATTGTATTGTAAAATCGACCCTAAATTTACCCAAATTGAGGCAGGAATGTTCTGTTAATTCCCTAGGCAGTTCCATGATGCTTTGCTAATATTGCTTTATATGGTCTATTTATAGACTTCAATTTCCAGGAATCCCTGGTCTTTAAAGCTTGGATTTAGTGGCAAAGTAATGGTGGCACAGTTGTGTGGATCAGGACGTGCTGAAGCAAAAGAAAAAAACATTGACCTTACTTTTTTGTTATTGAATTGTTGCTTCGATAGCAGTTTCCCTGTGACTCCATTGTAACGGTGTACCTATTGCCTTGACCCTGTGGAAGAAAGCTTAGAAAAGTAAACTGTGTGCAGAGGGGGGAAAAAAAGTATATAAGGTATTCATGTTAATATATATAAAACCATGCTTGCCTTTTACATTCATGTTTTGCGTGGAGCAATATGGTACTTGGATGATTTTTCTTTATGCAAGAAAACAAACAGAAACAAGTAGTATAAAACAGTGGTAAGATTTCTCTCTCTCTTTCTCTCTCTCTTTTTATCCTGTTTTAGGAAAGCATGAGGTGTGGTCCTGGACAACAGCCACCAAGCAATTCTCGTGTCTTGTGTGGGACAAAGTGAAAGTGAAGCTAATGCTAAGCATGTCTTTCCTCATTGTTGTGTTTTGCTACTGCAGAAGGCTGTACTGCTTTTTAGCACAGCTAGTGAAATGGTAGGTTTTTATTACACAGACTTTAATCTTCCATGCTCTTCCTTGTCTCAGTAAATATTTACCTTTGATCGCTCCTCTTTGACCCTTGTTTTATCATTTGGATTTCAGGTGGAGCAACTACCTTCAGAGAAAACTCAGAAGTAATCTTTTTTGCTGTCCTTCCATACTCATTAATTCCTACCACCCCTCCCCAACCCTGCAACTACCTTTTAGATGTAGAACAGCAGAAGGTAACTAATCTGTGAATTAATCTCAATTTAGGGAATCTCAGTGTGCTGACAGAAGTTGATCTACTTGGTTATAGCGCAAGAGAATGGAAAGAAGAAACAAAGCAGGCCAAGCACATGAGGGAGGTAAGAATTAAATTTCAGTCTCCCCATGAGGATGGGAAAATGTACCTGGGAGCAGAATAGCACTGCCAGTGCAAGCATCTGTCACACCTCCCTGAGCCTGCTGTACCAGCTGGTCAAATGGAAAGCAAAAGGGACAGCATGAACATGGGTCTAAGTAAAGAGCACAGTAGAGCAGATCAAAATTGGATCAGATTTTAGTCTTGCTTCTTCTCTGAATTCCCCCTGTAGCACCAGTGACCTACACAACAGGTTTAACAGGAAAAGTCGTCCCCAGTGCTACAGCCAAAATAACTTGGGTTCAGGTGCTGTCTTTTGGCCAGCCTTTGATTTAATGTAAAACCTCTCATTCCAAGTATGAATGAAACAGACGTGTTTCTCTTCCAAGCTCTGAAGGTCCATATCACAGCAGCCAGTGCTTGGCAGCCTCCCCAGCAGCTGCTGAGGCCCTGTCTAGCTGCATCAGATACAGCTGGGGACAGGCAGCGCAGGAGATCACCTCTGACCTGTGCCAGGTTAGAAAGTATTCAGTGGGTGTGGAGCTGATGTGCTTGATAGTGGCCACCACCTGCCTTTACACAGCATCCATCTGCTGCAGCTCTGTGTCCCAGCTCTCTGCTCTGCCATCTTCCCGCATGTGAGGTGCTGCAAGCAGGGCACACATGGGCTAGCTACATCCACCAATTTCTGTTGTCTCATACCACAGTAGCTAGGACTAACAAGCTACTAATCTCACAGTTAATGTCCTCATGTGGTCCTCAGCACCCCAGTCAGCTATTGAAGGGTGGCTGGAGACAGCCCTGGGCTGCATGGGGAGGTGGCAGCCTCTGCTACTTGAGAACATCAGCTGATCCTCAGTGCTGCCTTCTCGAGTGTGCTTTTTTGGAGTCTTTTTTTCAATGGTTTTTACTTCTTTCCATGTTAAGGCTTTAAGGCTTTTTTGGTGGCTTTGGGTCATGGGTAGCTGAACTCCTGAGTTGAGGCCCTCCTAAATTCATGGTTCACTATTGCTCAACATACTGCTTGCTGTTAGGTCACCAATGTGTTCTTCAGCTGTGTACATTGTGGGTACATGCTTACACCTGATCCACAGAAGTGGCATCTGTACTTCCCACAAAAGATGTGTTACTGCACATGCTGTGAGCTGTTGGCAGCTATATATTGGTGGCAATTAATGGAGACAGCATAGCAAGGGACATGATGGGAGTAGTGGTGCCCTCCAAAGGACTCTGACTAGTGCTTGAATTTGAAGTTGTGGTGAAGATGGACCTTCAGGTACATGTATTTTATGGCTCTCTTTCAACTATGTTAAGGTTTAGTTAGCAAGGAGGCTCAAAGACCACAGGCTGAGTCTTTACTTTTCTCATAAAACTTACAGCTAAAGTAGCTATGCTGATGGTAGAGTAGTCAGCTAACTAACTGTGACATTACGTCCTAGTGTCCTTATAATGTGGAATTTCAGACCAGCATAGGATGAATTTAGCACCAGGTCCTTATTTCTGGTTATCTGATGATGGTGGGAACAGTTTCCATAATATGCAGAGAGAGATCAAAGAGGCACTGGGGTCAGGAAGTGCAGTAGAAATGAAAGACACCAACTGGGCAGGAGATGCTGTTGTGAGAGACACCAACTAGCCATCTGCATTGTCAGCAGCCATGGGGTTGAACTTCAGTGTGGTGCCCAGTGGCTGTTTCATGGATCAGCTTTCAGGGAGATTGGCATTTGTGCCTTGGTCCTGAGTAATGCACAGGACTTGCCTCAAAATGTTGCCTTCTAATTTCTGTTACCCTCTGGAGCAGGAGACAGCAGGCACTTGTATCCAACATCCTTGCAAGAAGAACAAGAAGAAAATAATTACAATTGTATCTAGCTTCAGGAAGGGAAACTGTATCAAAACAAGGAAGGATGCTGAAAAGGAGCTGAAAGACAGCTAAGAGTCTTGAGTATTCATGGTCAGCGTATTTGACATGTATAGATTTAGGTCCTGGCATTGGAATCACAGAACAAATATATACCAAGGACTTGAGAAAGGACAAAAGGAAGCTGATAAAGCCAAATGGCAGCATAGAGAAGTTACAAGAAAGAAGATACTTTTCAAAAAGCTGCAGTTGTGTCCAAATGATGAACAGAGAAAGGATCCAACTTTGCCAAGATAAATGCTAGAACACAGCAACGTCTAAAGTATCCAGAACAACACACCAGGCCAAAAGTGTTTTGGAGGAACAATTGAAAAAAAAATAGGAAAACTCTTAATAAAATTGCAAATGCATACTGGACAACAGTCCTTTCAGAAAAATTCATGAGCCTTCTAGATGATCAGAGCTGCTCCTTTATATAGAGGAGCCAGTGGATGTCTGGTTATATTAGGTAGAAATTATCACAGTAAGGAGCACATTTAAGGATAAGGTCTCATGAGATCCTGAACCAGGCTAACTTTCTTGCGGTTAGCCTGGCACAGTCCTTTGATTGTCTTTTCTCTCCCTTTTCCTCACCTCATTCAAGCTACACAGTCTCTTTCGTGCTATCTAGTCTTCTCTTGGATGTGGTTCACCAAGAAAGTGAGCTGATAGAGCAGGCCATCCCAAAGGAATGTACTCCAAGCCACCTGAGCTTGCTGAAGCAGCATGAAGCTCCCCCATCAGGCTGAATTGAGTAAGCTTACTGTCATAGCCAGACCAAAGCAAGAAGTAGTGGATGCCGAGTCTAGTTCAGAGGTGTCCCTGCCCATGGCAGGGGCTTGGAGTAGATAATCTTTGGGGTCCCTTCCAACCTGAACCATTCTAGGAGAATTTGACTGCAATCAACATGGGGTTTGTCAAAGATTAGGAATTTTTTTTGCTGAAGTTTTTTTTCTCTCTAGGCATATGAAGAATTGTTTTGGAGCTGTCATTTCAAATACCTGCGACAAGTCAGGAAGGACAACTACAGTGTACTAAGAGCAGTCCTTTTTCAGATATTCAGTCAAGGCATTCCTTTTCCATCATGGATGAAGGAAAGAGATATACTGAAGGTAAAATTAATTTCCTAAATGAACATGATTCAAGTCACCTTGAAAGAAGCTTTGTGCAGTGTGAAACTGATGGCTCTGCTATGGAAGTAAAGTGTAATTATTATCAGAATTTAAAGAGTTTTTCAAACTCTCTGTGCCACACAATTGAAAAAGTGCCCCTGATCTGAGCATGTGAATGTAAACAGGAATCTAAATGGTAAAATGTTTGAATCAAAACCAAAAAGGCAGATGGACAAATGTTACTGCCACCCTACCTGTCACTCCCTTAATGCAGAAGGGTATTTAAATTGTTCTAAACATCTGTCCAAAGTCCAGTGGCTCCCTTGAAAGTTGCTGAGTGTGCTGCTAGAGCAGCAGGAATGCTACTCTGTGCTCCAGGAGCTCCAGAAGGAGGCAGCAGCAAAAGGTGGGGAGCTGTGGCTGCTGCCTGTTGGGCAGTGTGGTGCAGACTGGAAGGTGCCTTTAATCCTAAATCCCTCATTGAATGGGAATGTGTGTGGCTTTTCCAGAGTGTGGGCTACATATTTTGCTGAGAGCATGTTTTCTATTCTGCCTGACCCTGGTTTAGAAGGCAGTCAAACGGAGCCTCCTTTTTAATTTTGAGGCTCACTTTTTGGTTTTTGTTTGTTTGTTTGAACTGTACAACCAGAGGATAGAACCACGTTGTCAAATACAATGTGTGTAGGCAAGTTTGTATAACTTTATCTTTTATTTCTTGTTAAAGTTATGATTTGCTTCTTTATTTTCTCCCTTCAGCTCCCTGAAAAGCTTTTGTATTCTCAAGGTTGCAACTGGATTCAGCAATACAGTTTTGGGCCAGAAAGATACACAGGTCCCAATGCCTTTGGTAAACTGCGCAAATGTATGGAGGCACTAAAGGCAAATGTGAGTATTGAGGATATGGTTGGGTGAGACAAAACCACTGAGAAATGAGTTAAGACAAGTGTTATAGAACTGTTCCTGGTTTCATATTTCTCTGGCAGTCAGCATCCCTCTCAGGTTCTGAGTGCTGAGCTGCTGGGAAGTCCATCATCTCTCCTGCAGGGGAATCTAGCTTTTGAGGATACACTAGGCTAAGTACTTGAAGGTCCCCCTGCAAATAAGGGAGGCTGTCCTCCCCACAGCTTTTATTGTATGGCTACTTACCCTTGCCATCAAGTGGCTCCTTCTGTAGCAAGTCATTTCAATGAAAAGTAACAACATGCTGTATGAGATCCTTCTGGATTCCCTCCCCAGATGGGAGGGAACAAATGAACACTTAATTTTCTTTTCAAACTATATTTATCCAGTGTTACTATAATTTCTTTCTGTAAGTTGAAATCCTTGATTACAAAGACCTGGCAGCCTCACTTCCCCATTTGATTAGCATAGCCAGATTACCTTCATTTACAATCAGGAGTATAACTCTTACTTACATATTTGAAACTTGGGGAGTTTTAGTAGTCATAGAATCACTAAGGTTGGAAAAGACCTTTAAGATCAGAGAGTCCAACCATAACCAAACTGCCATGACCACTAAACTATATCCTGAAGTGCCACATCTACACACTTCTTGAACGCCTCCAGAGATGGAAACTCCACCATGTCCCTGGGCAGCCTGTTCCAATACCTCACCACTTTTTCAGTAAAGAAGGTTTTCATAATATCCAATCTAAACCTCCCCTGGCACAACTTAAGTCCATTTCCTTGTGTCCTGTTGCTTAGTTACTTGGGAGAAGAGACCAACACCAACCTCACTACAACCTCCTTTCAGGCGGTTGTAGAAACCAATAAGATCTCCCCTTAGCCCTCCCTTCTCCAGACTGAACAACCCCAGTTCCTTCAGCCATCCTCATACAACATGCCCTCCAAACCTCTCGCCAGCCTTGTTGCCCTTCTCTGGACGTTATCCAGGACCTCAATGTCTTTCTTTTTCAGTGGTGCCCAGAACTGAATACTCAAACTATGGCCTCATCAGGGACAGGTACAAGGTCATGATCGCTTCCATATTCCTGCTGGACACACTGTTTTTGATACAGAATTGAATTGTTCTTGTTCATTTCAGTCCTTTTTGTAGATAGATCCTCCCTTTGGCCCTTTTGCAGTAGCCCCAAAGCCTCCCTCTACCATATTAACTGCACCACTCATCTTTGTGTCATCTGCAAAGTTACTGGTGGTGCAATCAATTCTGCTGTCTATATCATTGATAAAAATATTAAACAGTACTGATCCCAGTACAGACCCCTGAGGGACACAACTTGTCACCACTCTCCATCTGGATGTTGACTGCTACCCTCTGGATGCGACGATCCAGCCAGTTCCTTATCCACTGAACGGTCCACCCATCAAATCCATATCTCTCCAACTTGGCAAGTAGGATGTTGTGGGGGACTGTGTCAGAGGCCTTGCAGAAGTCCAGATAGATTACCTCCATAGGTTGTTCTTTGTCCACAGGGATGCGGGATTTGCCCTTAATGAAGCCATGTTGGCTGTCTTTGATCACCTCCCTGACCTCCATGTCTCTTATCAGAGCTTCTAGGAGAATCTAGGTTTCTTGCATTCTATGGAACATAAAAGATCTGCCAGCTCTGTTCTGCGCCCTTGTCCCTGAGGACTTGTTTCCCAGAGTGTCCTACTGACTAACTCCCTGAAGAGCTGGGAGTTTGCTTTTCGAAATTCAGGGTCCTGACTATGCTCCTTGAGTGATTTGTGTCCCTTAGTACTGCAACTTCACCAGTGCATGATCGCTGCAGCCCAGGCTGCCACCAGTCTTGACACCCCTGATGAGCTTTCCTGCATTCATAGAATCATAGAATCAGTAAGGTTGGAAAAGACCTCAGAGATCATCGAGTCCAACCTGTCACCCAACACCTCATGACTAACTAAACCATGGCTTCAAGTGCCACGTCCAGTCCCCTCTTGAACACCTCCAGGGACGGTGACTCCACCACCTCCCTGGGCAGGACATTCCAATGGCCAACAACTCCTTCTGTGAAGAACTTTCTCCTCACCTCAAGCCTAAACTTCCCCTGGCACAGCTTGAGACTCTGTCCTCTTGTTCTGGTGCTGGTTGCCTGGGAGGAGAGACCAACCTCCACCTCTCTACAGCCTCCCTTCAGGTAGTTGTAGACAGCAATAAGACCCAGTAGAGACAAACAGACCCAGTATTGCATCCCCTCAAGTAGAGGTGTCTATTTCTTGTCTTGGGAAGTTATAGTCAGGGAGCCTCCTGGATTGCCTACAGCTAACCTTTGCTTACGACTTACTGTGTATGTCTGATGGGCCCTAGATTTTCTATAACTTTCTGGGGTCCTCCTGGTAGCTGTGCTCCTTTCAGAGAGACAGTGATTTTTTTATAATGGTGGTGGGTGGGTTTTGTATAGGGAAGTTACAGTTGCTTTCTCATAGGCTGTCAATAGCATCTAGATCCTTAGAGTTGTCTGTAGCAAATAGGTTCAGCTAGATAAACAAAAACTGAAATGTGTGAGGCATCGAATTTTACTGCAGATCTGAAAGAACCACCTGTTCATTTGTACCACCATTTGGCCACAAAAATGGTATAGTAGACTGGCAATTGTTCATCTTTTGGAATCTTTTGTATTAAATATAATTCTTAATAATTTGATTAATATTCTTCTGTGCTTTCCAGTGGGCTGAAATAAGTGCTACTAAAGATCGTGAAGAAAGAGAAAACATGTGTAATACACTATTTTCTGATGAGAGCAAGGAATACAAACTATATGAGGCCATAAAATTCATGATGCTCTATGAAGCTGTTGAAGCCTATGAGCAGATAAAAACCAGGGGAAAACCTGTACACAACCTTTTTAGCCTTCTCCTTGCTCGGGATTCTTCATCTGACCCTTTGAGCTTCATGATGAATCATCTGAACTCCATAGGTGACTCTATGTGCCTAGACCAGGTAATGATATAAATTAAACATAAATCACAAAACTTATTCTATCTCTGTCATGATAAATGTACCACACATCATCTGTGAAAGTGGGCCTATTTTTTTTATTTTAGGATGTGGGGAAATGGGCTGAAGAGAGTAATTTATCTTCAGGAAAAAAAAACCCTGTATTAGAGTAAAATGTGGTGGACAGTTTCCTTGCTGGGCCAGAAATAAATGTTTCAGGCTATCAGTGAGACCTAGTTTAGAACAATGACGCCTTTGATACATAAAATAATTTAGGGTATGTATATTTGAGCTCTTGTTTTGCTCTTGCTCTCTCTTCCACCATGCCAACACTTCTATCATCTACCAAACTCTTTTTTTAACCCTTTGGTTCCTATTGGGTCTAATGTCTGTTACGAGTAAGCAATGACAGCTCTATTAACAGTTCACATTTGCATGTTAAGGGTTTGGGCTTTTTCAACTTCATATTTAGTGAGAAGTTCGGTACTAACATCTAAGATGCACACTGCCACTCTGGAAATAGTTTTACTTTCCAGTGAGTGAGATTATTTTTTATAATAAATGTTAATTATCAGGGTAAATGTTACATGTTGCAATCTGTGTCAGGAGCAATTTGATTATGATTGGACAAGTTCTGCACTGTCTTGACTGTGTCCAAGGATATGAGCTTTTACAAATGCTTTTACAAAGCATTTTTCCAGATTAAGCAATCTTTGCAAGAAGTGTTCATGAAAATGCCAGTTCTGAAGTTTCATATACATGAAGTACAAGGAATATTTGTCCTTTTACTATTGTATTTCCCTCATCTAGCAAGTGATCACAAGGAGGCAGTCTTCCCATTTTCCAGGGTATATCTATCTTTTAATAACTGATAATCCCTTCTTGCTACTCACTAAGATTTCTGAGGTAACTTTAGGAACAGGTTAGGTATTGTGACAGGTGAAAGAGGGATTTTTCCAAAGTAACAAGCATTAACCAGAATATCTTCTACATACAGAGCACTGGAAGGACTGTTGGAACATTGAGAATACCCTCACACTTCTAATTTTGTTACTGCACTTAAAAAGGGCCCCTTTTATTCCTAGTCTCTTGTTTTGAAGCTAGATGATTTGCCTTGGTTTGGATTATTTTCAGTTTAGTTTTCTAAGTCTAGAAATAAATGCCTTACAGACTTCTTTTATCTTCAGGTTGAATTGTTTCTTCTTGGATACTTACTTGAAGTAAAGATAAGAGTTTACAGACTGCATAGGTTTAATACTGAGGAATTTCAAGTGAACTATCCAGATGAATACCGAAGGGAATGGAATGAGATTTCTCTCCTGACTGAGGATGACCGCTACTATCACATCCCCCTTTGCAGAACATGAAGGACCAGTGATTTTGATTTTGAGAATGCTCACTAATGATTACATAATTATTCATGGGTTTATTGTGTAAACATTTGATTTCCCATTGCAGCTCAATTCACCATCAGTCAGATATTAAAAACATAATAGTGTCTAGGGGAAAAAATGTCATTTTTGAGTATTGTCAAACAAAAAAGATTGAACTGCATGACAAAGAAAGCAAAGGTAATTCTGGATTTTCTATTGCTAGCCTAAATGTTTACTGTGGTACCCTAAAGCTATTACTACTTTTCCCTTGTCTGTCATTAGCTAGGGAGGATGAATCTCAGAGGAAGCAATTCCCGGGGCCCAGCAATTTTTACTCCAGGTAGTTAAACTTGCATTGACTTGGGGCTGCCTAGGATGGGAGGATGTAAACTGGGGCCTCTGCATAGGTGCTTCAAACCTTGTTTGGCTTTCCCTGTTGCTGGAATGCCTACCTCCAGATACAGGTAGAGCAAACAGCTGCAGGCTGTACTTAGTTCAGACACTGTCTGTACTTAGTGCTGATACCTGAAGGGAAAACCATCCAACACACACAGGAATACTGTGCTAGGTGAATAGAATACCTAGATTATAACTGAGGAAGGTATAAAAGCTGTCTTAAAGCTAAAAGGGCAGTATTAATAAGTAAGATGCAATAGCATCAGACCTGGTTGCTGTAAATCCTTTAAAGGGCTGATTGCAGCTTTGCCTGCAAAATTCCCTTTGCAATTCATCAGAAAAACCTGTGCACAGAATACATTCACAAACACTGCATTTTCAGAAAATACTAATTTTTTATGTATTACATGAATTTAACAGTGTATACATGTTTTATCCTCTGAGTACACATAAATCTCCTCGCATAAGATTGCTATCAATGATTGAAGAAGTCTGGTAAGGTAAATTATATTTACCTTATTACATAGAACATTTTACCCTGTTCTATTTCCAAAAAGAATTAATTATTTTGATTATTTTGAAGAAATATTAAAATAGTATGTCAGAACTAGCAAAATATTTGTGAAAATCTTACAGTCCCACAGTCATACAGTTGTACTGAAGAAAGTGGATTTATTAAGAAACAAAGCCGCTTCTGTCCTTACCACAGAGATAGATAATGGGGACAGGGAGGTTTGGTTTTTAATTCCTGCAGAAGATACAAGCCAGTAACCAATATGAACAGGGCCTGCAGGAGCTAAAGTAAATGGTAATACTTGGGAATGGTTCCTTTGCGTAAAGGAAAGTAATTTTACCCCTTACAGTCTTTTTTTATTTGTGTATATAAGCATATGTATTTACAAACACAAACACCTGAGTTCTGTATTGTAACAGTTGTGGTTTCCTAACAGTTTTCCCAGATTCAGTTTTCTTCGATAATTTGTAGCTTTTAATTAAGAAGGCTTGATACCTATAATAATTTCATCTCATCAAAGAAGAGCTGAAAGGAGGATCTGGGGAACTGACCTCAGTGCCCAGCAAGGTTATGGAGCATATCATCCTGAGTGCCATCATCAGCAAGTACAAGACAACCAGGGGATCAGGTCCAACCAACATGGATTTAGGAAAGGAAGGTCCTGCCTAACCAATCTGATCTCACTCTATGACTGGGTGACCTCCCTGGTAGACAAGAGGAGGGCTGTGGATGTGGTCTACCTAGACTTCAGCAAAGGCTTTGACATAGTCTCCCACAGCATCCTCCTGGAAAAGCTGGCAGCCCATGGCTTGGACAAGTGCACCCTCCACTGGGTTAAAAACTGGCTGGATGACCAGGCACAGTGAGTGGTTGTGAATGGTGCAGCATCCAGTTGGTGTCTGGTAACCAGTGGTGTTGCCCAGGGATCACTAGTGATGACTTGGATGAGGGGATCAAGTCTACTGTCAGTAAATTTGCGGATGACACCAAGTTGGGGGTGTGGATCTGCTGGAGGGTAGGAAGACACTTCAGAGAGACCTGGACCCGCAGGGTCGATGGCCTGAGGCCAGCAGTACGGGGTTTAACAAGGCCAAGTGCAGGGTCCTACACTTTGTCCACAATAACCCCATGCAGCGCTGCAGACTGGGGTATAAGCAGCTGGAGTGCAGCCTGGCTGAGAGGGACCTGGGAGTGCTGGTTAACAGCTGGCTGAACATGAGCCACCAGTGTGCCCAGGTGGCATGGAAGGCCAATGGCATCTTGGCTTGTGTCAGGAATAGTGTGGCCAGCAGTACTAGGGATGTAATTCTGCTCCTGTACACGGTACCTGGTGAGGCCTCACCTTGAGTACTGTGTGCAGTTCTGGGCCCCTCACTTCACAAAAGTTACTGAGGTGCTGAAGCAGGTCGAGAGGAGAGTGATGATACTGATGAAGGGACTGGAGGGAAAGTCTTATGAGGAGAGGCTGAGGGAGCTGAGGTCGTTTAGCCTGGGGAAGAGGAGACTCGGGGGGACCTTATCACACTCTACAACTACCTGAAGGGAAGTTGTAGTAAGGTGGGGGTCAGGCTCTTCTCCCAGGCAACTTATGACAAGAGGAGAGAGCATGGCCTGAAGCTGCACTAGGGGAGGTTTAGGTTGGATGTTAGGAAACACTTCCTCATGGAAAGGGTAATTAGACACTGGAATGAACTGCCCAGGGAGATGGTAGAGTCACTGTCTCTGAAGGTGTTTAAGGAAAGATTGGATGTAGCACTTAGTGACATGGTCTAGTCAATGTGGTGGTGTTAGGTCATAGGCTGGACTTGATCTCAGAGGTCTATTCCCGCCTCAGTAATTCTGTGATTCTGAGAAAGCCTGCATATCAAATACTTTATTTATTCAAAAACCTCTTTTTTTCATTGAATGAAATAATTTGCCTACATTAGATTTGGTTCTGCTTTGCATGGGGAAATGTTATAATGCCTGATTATAGGGTATTGCTATCATTTCTGCATCAACAGTAACATTTACAGCTATCAGTAAACTCTACTATGTCTTACTGTTGTTTTGGTACAAGCAGACACACCAAAAATTACGTATTTTTATAGTGGGCTTTTTAATTGTTTGCATATTATTTATGAAGAGGAATAAAAAAGCATTACAGCTGATTGTTAAATTGTCCATATGTATGTTTTTGTTATCTTGAGCATATTAATAGCAGGGGGTAATAAAGATCTGAAACAAACAGTGGAATTTATTTTGCCAGTTTGAATGTTGGCATCTGAGTGAGGTCACCTTTGTTTCTCTGTCTTGTCAGTGGAGGGCAGTGGCATGCAGTCAGAGGAGGGGGTCCTGCAAGAGTCAGGTTTTCCTCACTAACTGTAGTAGGAGTTGGCAGTTACCAGCACAAATCTTCCAGCTCTACATGTTACGTACCAAGAATCCAGAAGGGATATGTTGAAACAGATCTCTTGGCTTATCAGATGCCAGAGATGCTAGCTGAATCACAACAGGAACAGAACTGGGATGTGAAGATAGAGGAGTTTCTGATGAAGATAACTGTAAGTCTTAGTGATAAATCCAGAAAGAGATTTTGAAATGCAGTTTGTAATCTGCCTAAAAGCACAGATTGAAGGAATATTTGTCTTGTTTTAGTTTGGGGTTTTTTTGCCAGTGGTTAGATTTTCCTGTCTCTCTGTACTTAAGCAGTGTTACAGTAATTCCAGCCTGTTAAGTTAGTGCCATTACAGCACTAACTTTTTTGAGTTTTCATTTTTTCTGAAAGCTCCTGATGCTGAAGAAAAGGTCAAGTTGGGAAATCCATGTGCTCTTGAGAAAGCAGGTGATGTACCAAGCAGGTAAAAGAGATAAGTGCAGAAAATGTATCTCCCTGGGGCTTGTCTGATTTGCATCTCTCTTCAGGAGCAATAAACCTTTGTGTCAGCCAAGGCCAGTGAGTGAGGAGGATGGATGGATCATTGCTGGGACCTGTGGCACAGTCAACAATGCTGGTGAGAGGGAAAAATGAAAAATATGAAATAGCATTGGTCCTGAATGCCTTCATCTTCCAGCATATCTTAAATTAGCATAATTCAAAGGTTAATGCCTTGGGAGGGCATTTAACCAAAACATCTTCCACTTTAGTGGAGCATTTGGCCATAAATAACTCTTCTATTGAACTGTGGAGGCAACTAATTTGAATGCCATTGTGCAAGTTTGTGTGCAGCAACTGCTGAAGTCTATAATGCATAGGACACAGGGAGTTACTAGCTGCTATTTAAGTTGTCATGTTCATCTGAATGTTTTCCCCACAGTAGTAATTTTCAGCATTGTGATACACTTCACTTTACCAATGTTGAAAACGAGCAGCCTTTGCATTCCAGATGACAAATTTAGCACTTGCCTATGAAGGATATTGTGTTCTTTTTAGCTGTCCAGTAGATGGCTTCCAAGCACCAGAAAATATATTTCAATAAGCTCAGTTCTCCTGGCAATTCTTTGTCAGGCTTGCCTGGATGATAGTGGTGGGTTGGCCCCGGCCAACAGGCAAGCATACACAGAGCTGTTGTTCAGTGTCCCCCACTCAATGGGATAGGGGAGAAAGGGGGAAAAACGGGAGAAAGAAAACTTTTAGGCTAAGACAGGAAAGTCACCACACACTGTCATGGCCAAAACAGCTTAACTTGGGGACTACACCTCCATTTGTTGCCAGTTAGCATAAGTATTTAGTTACTGATGTGGGTATTGGGAAACAAAGTCAAGCACTTAAGGGGAAATACAGCCTTTCTTTGCTAGGCTCAGATTTGCTTCATACTCCTCCTCCTTGTTATTGCCATGGGTCATACTAAGTCCTTCCAGTGAGGCAATAAATGGTGTGAGGAGGCTGCAGTCAGGATGTAGTGATTTCCCTTGGCCCCTCCTCATTTCTCATTCCTTTCTTGTGCTTCAGTGTGAGTCCTTCAGAGGCTACAATCTCTCCCTTACACAGTGTACCTGCACCAATGCTGGTCTGGGATAAATATGGCCTAAAACTCTTGGCAAATTACATGTTAATTACCAGTTTTGTAAGAGTCTGTTCAGCTATTAATGCAGTTTTCTATTCATGCTACTGGAAGGAAAATAACCAAAAAAGTACTCTATGTTTTTGTTGTCTTTTTTGCTTCTTTAATGTCCATCACATACACTTCTACAGGAAATAAAATAGAGCAAAAGGGTCTGGAGGAAGGGGTTCAGAACATACAGGGTTAAAATCAATCCTGCACATGAAAAATGGCATTAGAAATGTTTGTCTTGCTTTCCTTACTAACATCTGTAGGACTATGGTAGCACAGAGGAGGAATAGTAATTTCTTGAGTCCTTTTCTTAATACAATAAACCAATACACCAGGTTGGAAGAGACCTTCAAGATCATCGCATCCAACCCATCAAACAACTAGATCATGTCACCAAGAACCCCATCAAGTCTCCTCCTGAACACCTCCAATGACGGTGACCCCACCACCTCCCCAGGCAGCCCATTCCAATGGGGAATCACTCCCTCTGTATAGAACTTCCTCCTAATGTCCAGTCTAAACCTGCCCTGGCGCAGCCAGGCTTTCAGACTGTAGCAGGAGATAATGCATGTTAGAAAAGAGATGGAATGATTTTGGACAGAGCAGATACATGGGAGCTCAAGTTATGACCTCATGGGCAAGAAAACCCAGGTTGTAGCCATGGTAGCAGTGTGAGGAAGAAGGTATTGAAGAGAGACGGCTAGAAGTTCCTGGAAGGAAACTTAGCAATTCTAGGCATACTTTACAACATGTGTGAACTGCCAGTCTATGACTGGAGATGGGAAAAATTTTCCTGTGTCATGTCCATAGATGGTGTACCTGCAGCTTGTGTCCTGCTGTCTACAAAAGGGCATGAATAGATCATACCTCCCATAATGTAAGCTTCTTTCAGCCACCCTTTCAAAGCAGAGGTCATCACTGCTGTGAGCATTCTCCAGACACATAGAGGTGTTTCTTGCATTACCTATACTGATGACTTAATTTAAGATTTAGTCTTGTTTGTGGATTGTGCCCTCACACTCTCTTTGCATTTACAGTGCTTCTGTTGCTGCAGTAGCAAAGGATGACACACCCAAGAAACACTTCAGTTGCCTTCTGTTAACGTTTTGAGTGAGACGGGAATCCATATGCTCTAGCTTAACAGCTATGAAAAGTCCACCTAATCAGGGCATATGGCTCCTCAAACTGGACCACATATCAAACATATATTCAGGGAAATGATGATGAATTCCCCCATTAGCATTCTGAGATTAACTTTCAGCACAGGACCTTAAGAGTCCTCAGTGGTAGGCAACCAGACTACAATGTAAGGAAGGACAAAAGTGGGAGTAAAACTTTAGACCCTGAGCATACCCAACAAAGTAAATTTCTTCACATTAGAGATGCCACTGCATTTTGCTTAACTCCAGAAAGCTGCAGATGTGGAACTGAGGTATAGAGCTTCACACAAAAGTCACTGGACACAATCAAAACTGTGCAGTGACTCCCATAGGAGCTTGACTTGGTTTAGTAGTGCAAAGCATCCATGAATGTTGAACAAAAGATGTGAGCATTTCTTCTTGGCTGTTTGTTCAAAAGAACCTTTGCAAATGGAACAAGGTTTTGGTTCTGTTCTGGGCAGCTCCAGAAGTGATTCTGAATAGAAATGGTCTTTGAATTACTCAGAGGCATGGTGGTGAAAAAAGCAGTGCGAGTTATTGCAGAGATATCTGATTAAGGGATCCGAGATTTCCTCCCCTCCCCCGACTGTAAGAGTGGCTTGGGATGAGTGGTTAAGGGATCAAGAGCACAAGCAGGGCTCTCCTCTACCCCTCCAGTTGCAGGGAGTGATGAGGGAATAAACAGGAAGAGCCAGCAGAT
This sequence comes from Picus viridis, assembly GCA_033816785.1. Lineage (NCBI taxonomy): Eukaryota > Metazoa > Chordata > Aves > Piciformes > Picidae > Picus > Picus viridis. Next base: position 26,850,944 of record CM066575.1, read on the forward strand.
CAATGCCTGGCTCCAAGCCCAGTGTCAGCTGGCAGGCTTGAGTTCTCTAATCACAGAATGACAGAATGCTAGGGGTTGGAAGAGACATCAAAAGGTCATCTAGTCCAACCACCCCTGCCAGGGCAGGATCACTTAGATCACACAGGAATGCATCCAGGCAGATTTTGAACGTCTCCAGAGGAGTCCCCACAACCTCCCTATGCAGCCTGTTCCAGTGTTTTGTCACCCTCACAGTGAAAATGTTTTTCCTTATGTTCACGTGGAACCTTTTGTGCTCCAGCTCGAACCCACTGCCCATTGTCCTGTTACTGGACATCACCGAGAAGACCCTGCTCCATCCTTCTGACACTCGCTCTTTACGTATCTATACACAGTAATGAGGTCACGCCTTAGTCCCTCCAAGCTAGAGACCAAGCCAGGCACCCTCAGCCACCACCAACACGAACAACTGCCACCGCTCGAGGCTAACTGCTGCCGCTCGTAAGAGCGCTGCCTCCCGCGAGCGCGGGGTGAACCCACTGTGGGCTCAGGGGCAGGCTCGCGTGAATCCCACCGCAGCTGGGCACGCCACGGCCGGGGCAACATTGCCCGCCTCCGCCTTTCTGACGCCAAGGCGTACGCGCCGCTGAGTCTCGGCGCTGTTTGCCTGACGACAGCCGAGCGGAAGGAAGGAAGCGAGGACGCGAGGCTCGTACTAGCGGGCAGGAGCTAACGTTATTTCCGCCGTGATGACGCAAAGCGAGGAATACTGGCGCCCTTCGCAGCTGGGGAGGCGGAAGCGGTTGCCGAGCTGCGACGCGCCGGATCGGGCCGGGTGCTCTTGCGGCCGCTGCCCAGGCGATGCGTGTGCGCGGCGCGTGTCGGCGGCCGCTGTAGCTGTGCTGTGTGCGTCCGATTCGGGAATAGGCGGCTTCTGCCCGCGGCGATCGTCCCGACCCCGCCGGCATGAGCGGCGAGTGGAGGACGGGCGAGGGCCCGGCGAGAAGAGGCGAGGAGTATGCCCCACGTGGTCCCGGCGAGCGAGCGACCGGAGCGGAGTCGTCCTGCATTCGGCGGGCCGCTACTGCTAGCGCAGACGGCCCCGAGTGGCGTCGGATCCACAGTCCCGAAGGACAGAGAAAGCCGGGAAGGTGAGGCGTCGGCTGCCCTGCATGATATCCGGTGTGGATACGGCGGGCGGTGCATTGCACGCACCCTGGCGCTCCCTGTGCTGGGGAGTGGGGCTGGAAGTAGCTGGTCAGGCTGTGCGGTCCTCTTCCTGATTGGTATAGAGCAGGACTCGAGTGCAGGAGGACAATAACATCTGGAAAAGAAGGATTTCTGGCGTGTGGGAGGCTTTAAACTGGAGATGGGAAACGTGTTGTACAGTTTTAAGGTGTGAACAGCAGGTATTAAGACTGCCAGTTGTGAAGTGACGGGCCTGGGCAACAATGCTAAGGACTGTGTAGAATATGAATGTGGCAACCATAAAGCAGCCGATTTCTGTTAATCGTCTGTTATTTAGGTGATAATGCAAGTGGTCAGTAAGGGCGCTTATTCTAGCATTGGTTGTGGTTGAGGAACTGTCGCAGATTAGCCTCGGTTGGCTAAATTGGTTGGCTAAAAAGATGAATTTGAAAATGTCTTGAGTGCTGTGTTATCTCAACCAAATTATTCTGGATTTTGTGCTTGCTTTTGAGTAATTTAAATACTCTCCGAATCCTCAGAACATAACTATTGAGGTAGTATATTTTCCTTAAAACATGCTTTTGTCATTGTGTGAGAGAGACTCTTCATGTATTTCTCCATTCTTCAAAGCCAGGATAATTTTCAAGGGTGGATGACAGAACCAGCAGGTGCAAAACAGATGCAGACGAAACAGAGTGTTGACATACACTTAATGAAGCATGAAAGGGAAGTTGGTGTTCCTTTTAAGAAACTTGGTTCAGCTACTGATGAGAAAGAGCGATCTACATCAGAAATAAGAAAAGACTATGTCTATGGAAGTACTGGGAGGCTTGAGAAGACAGATATTACATCACTAGTATCAGACCAGGCTGCATCTAGAAATTGTGAATTGTATCTACCTGCATCTAGTGATTCTTCAGCGGCGGAGTCATCTGAGGATAGGTATGGATTTTCTCTTTAAATACACTAAGAACTTGTCTATAGAAAGGGAAGGGGTACTTTTGGTTTATGGCAGTAAATTTCTTGGCAAAATTTCATGTATGTTAGTGTCTTAGTGAAATTGGCTTAAATGTCAAATCTTACAATTCTATCCTGAATTTTAAAATTAGCTGCTACTTACAATACAATACAATAAACCATGTTGGAAGAGACCTTCAAGATCATCACGTCCAACCTATCAACCAATCCAACCCACCCAAACAACTAGATCATGTCACCAAGCACCCCATCAAGTCTCCTCCTGAACACCTCCAATGATGGTGACTCCACCACCTCCCCAGGCAGCCCATTCCAATGGGGAATCACTCTCTCTGTATAGAACTTCCTCCTAACAGCCAGTCTAAACCTTCCCTGGTGCAGCTTGAGACTGTGTCCTCTTGTTCTGGTGCTGGCTGCCTGGGAGAAGAGACCAACCTCTGCCTGGCTACAACCTCCCTTCAGGTAGTTGTAGAGAGCAATGAGGTCACCCCTCAGTCTCCTCTTCTCCAGGCTAAGCAACCCCAGCTGCCTCAGCCTCTCCTCATAGGGCTTGTGTTCCAAACCCCTCACCAGCTTTGTTGCCCTTCTCTGGACACGTTCCAGCAAGTCAACATCTTTCCTAAACTGAGGGGCCCAGAACTGGACACAGTACTCAAGGTGTGGCCTAACCAGTGCAGTGTACAGGGGCAGAATGACCTCCCTGCTCCTGCTGGCCACACTGTTCCTGATGCAGGCCGGGATGCCATTGGCCCTCTTGGCTGCCTGGGCACACTGCAGGCTCATGTTCAGCCTCCCATCCACCAGCACCCCCAGGTCCCTCTCTGCCTGGCCGCTCTTCAGCCTCTCTGACCCCAGCCTGTAGCACTTGATACGCTAATTCTAGTGATCTAATGTGCCTTTACATGACCTATTCACAGCAATAAGTTTAATCTGACTTAAAAAATAAATATTCATCCCTTCATGGTAATAAATTGAAGACTTGAAGCATTGATTTCGCTTTTGTATGGTATCTTTCAATACCAGGAGCTCTGTACCTGCAAATCAGTTAGTATGAAACTATTTTTGCCCACGGTCCTTTCCTTCACTTCCGCTTAATTTTGCTTGTTGTTCTTTTTCTTTTAACTTGTTGGGGTTAAGCTTTTTTATTTTTTTCTTTTGGTGGTGGTGTGGGTTTTTTTTTTTTTTTTTGTCTATTTGTAAAATGAGAAGTGTAGGATACACTAAGTAGAATTTGTATTTTTGCTGTCTTTGGTTCAGTAGAATGTGATTTACTAGTTCAACAATGTGATTTCACACAACACTATGGACTATTATGCATGAATATTTTTATTTAATTATTCTTTTCTGTGTGTTATTTTCAATCTGTTGTCAAATATTAATGTGAAGAGTAATGGGGAAAGGCTTTAGTTTTCATGTTCTTGTTTCCACAGATTGTAACAGTTGCCATGCTGGAACAGTGTTAAGGTCTAATTTTAACTATAAAATGACAGTGCTTGTGCAGGTGGATTGCATCTCTTGTCTAATGTGTTTTCAATACAACTCAGTTAAATTGCAGTACCTGGTTTATTCATGAAGTTAGTGTGTCATGCTCTGGTTCTATTTTGAAGAAGATGGGGCAATATCATGTAGAAAGAGGATGATGCTGTTTACACCAAACTTCTTTCTTTAGTAATCTCACCAGTTTACTGATCTGAGCACTTTCTCTTTTTGTATGTTATAATTTAAGTGCATTTGAGGATGTATCCCAAAGTAATGCCTCCCCCTGCTCTCCCTGCTCTGCTATGTCTCATGCGATCGTTTGTTCATACTCAGAAAGTGAGACTGTTGTTTTATATTTTAAATACTTAGCTTATCGATAAACTGGGCAGTAGATCACTACTTTCAGAGAACAACTTGTTTGTGTTTTTTTTCCTTAGTATTTTAAATGTTATTAGATACTCTTGACACTCTTCACAAACCTTAATGGACTGTAACGTCTGCTGTGAAATAAGATTATACATGGAAATGAGGGTTTACCCAGTGCCATCCTGTAACAAGAATAAGGTCCTGGCATAAGTATTTCCATGATTTTAATTCTTAGCAGGTAGTACTCTTTTATGGAGTGCTGTGTTTAATATCTATTGTACTGATTGTTTCTAATTGATAATATTGTTGAGAGTCAGATTTCAAGCAGCTGTGTAGACACCCAGGAAATCCAGTTTGAAAGCTAAAGGCTTGAAACTTGAGTAAAAGCTAAACTGTAGTTTCATGATTGCATGGACCTCTGTGCTCAACAGTAATATTCACAACATGGTTTCAAGATCTTTTCTTATTAATACTAGGCTGTGCAGAGGAACAATGTCCTTTTAGGCCATCATTTCCTCCCTCATGGTCATCACTTGACTTTATGTCTGTATATAGGCTCAGAGGAAGACACTTGACTCTTCAGTCATAGTATCTTGACCAAAAAGCCCGTATTATTTGAGGAAGAGTGTTTTCTGGTGGATCATATTTAGAATTTTGTTTTCCTTGAGTTTGTAACCTTCAAGGATGGAGTCAAACTCTTCTCAGTGATGCCAATGACAGGACAAGAGGCGGTGGGTAGAAGTTGAGGCATAGGAAGTTCCATGGAAACATGAGGAAATTTATTTTTTCACTGTAAGGGTGATGGAATATGGGAACAGGCTGCCCAGGAGAGTTGTGGAGTCTCCCTCTCTGGAGATATTCAAGACCAGCCTGAATGCTTTCCTATGTGACCTGGTAAAGGTCATCCTGCTCTGGCAGGGGATTGGACTAGATGATCTTTAGAGGTCCCTTCTGGCCACTAACGTTCTGCTGATTCAAACCAGCTGATACAGTTTTTGATCAAATTTATCACCTGGAAATATGGTAAAATATGAATATGATTTATTAAATAGCAAAAATTATTTTTTCAAGCCAATTGGATTCAGGTTCATTTGCCCAGTTGATGATAGGTTAATTACACACAGTAGGATGCTAATAAACACTGGAATAAGAGTCTAGGAAAATCAGAACTTGGAATACAGAGAAACAAACTGAAACTTCTTATAAACACGAAACCAAACAGCAGGGTGGTGAGATGGACCACCTCGGGTCCACAGCGGAGCTAACCAATAGGTAAACAAGCTATGAACTTTAGAAATAACCAGGTAAATTAGCTTAAGTTACTCACAAACTGCTGAGCTGCTAACTACCAAACCTTTGCTCAATGAAGAGGCTCTGAAATCTTCCCCTATAAATTCCCTTTTTTGGAAACTGAAGGGCCCAATGGCACATTAGCTATTTAAATCCCACCAATCAGTTCAAAATGTTGTATGGCAGCCAAAACTGCACACGCCTTCTCAGGGCATCTGACACCTGCAGTGAGGCTCGGGGTCCAACTTCCACCCCCTCCAGGCAGCCTTAACGGCGCCTGCCCATTGGCTCCTCGACCTCAAACCTGGACCCTGTAAACGGGGAGGGAGGGAAAAGGACAGTGTCGGAACAGCTGGCTTGTTAATGCCTCTTCCAGGACACCAGCTGCAGATAGCTGTCTGCTGCTTATCACGATACTCTAGCCTGCGTTCTGCTCCTTACTGGGCAGATTGCTTAGCCCTAGTGGAGCATAGATGTGAAGTTCTGGTGAGTAATGCATTCTTGTTTGCATACCTATGTTGCAATATCCATATACTCAGCAAGTATTTTAGTTTGTGTCTTTTGCAGATGTGTCCAGTAAGATTTACAAATATAAAGGTACTTTCTCTCCATACAACCAGCTGAAGTTCTGACTAATTACCAGTGTAGGTGTCACAGATGAGAGAGTGGAAGAGTTCAGGGTTTTAAAAAAACTTTTTGAGAACTCCTGTTGTTTTATGAAAATGTGTAAGGTGGAAAGCAAAAAGTTGAAAAAATACCTAGAGAAAGATTTAAGTACTTGTTTGTGGTTGTAAATGACTGTCAAATCTGTGCTGTTACGTCATGTATATGTTGGTTTTCTTACTGCAGTGAGGAGGAGGACATCTATCGTGATGCAGAAGAAATAGAGAGAAAGAAAATACTACGTTGTGAGACGAGCTCTTCAGGTACATCTGAGCTTTGACATTTTACATACAGTATTGCAATTCACTGGAGCACTTAATTTGTGATGATTTGACACGCTCATTTCCAAGGTCTTTAGTGCACAAATAGTTGCAACAGAAGTTACTTATTGTGATGTAGTGGAGTTTAATTCACACACACAAGCACACAAAATCAATTTTCTGTAAAACTATTTGCTCTTAGTACATTTTTTCCCCCTCCTTCTATAGTTATTTTACAAAAGAATGTGAAACCTTTGGAAAGCATTTATATAACCTATGTGTCAAGGCTTAGACAACTTACCTAGTTGCTAGGTAAGTGACGGATGCTCTCTATTAATCCCTCTGCACTGCCAAAGTGCAATAGAAAGGAATAACGGCGAGAGACTTATGGTTTGAGAAAGAAAGCTAAAACTAGTATAATGAAAAGAATAACAATAAAATAAAAAGTATACACAAACCCAGCATAAACCCCAATCCTTGATGGCAATTATGTCACTGTCAAAATCAGTGCTGTTTGGAGGCGCTGGGGAAGTCCCAGTCTAGACTCAGAGGCAGACAGGATCTGGATTCAGGTTGTGGATTCTGAAACTGGATTCAGGAACTCATTGATCAGGATCAAAGGCAGAATGGACAGAGTCCTCTTGGGACACTAGCTGTTGAAGAAGAGGCTTGACTCTTGTTGTGTCTCAGCTTTATGCCAAATATGACGTGTATAGTATGGAACACCTTGTTGGTCAGTTTAGGGTCACCTGAGCTGTCCATTCCTTGCAGGTGCAGCTTTTTACTTTGCACCTCTAATGCAGTATCAAGATTTAGCAGTGACCCTGGCCTGAATGCCAACCCTTGATGCTAAACACTGTTACCACTACTAGAAGCAGACACTGTCAGTGAGAACCTGCCATTAATTTCAGAAGGTGCTATTATTTGGAAGATACTGAGCTAAAACGTAAAGTCACTGAACAGAATTAGTTCTGTTCTAATTCAAACTGGAACACCTATAAGTATTGTGTTTGAGAATTACTGATTTATAGCTATTATAGCAGCATCTGTTGCTGGGATCCCTTGATGACCTTAGTGCAATCAATCTGTATTGCAGTGAAGGCATGTCATGGGTTGAGTTCAATCTGCTGATGTGTATTCAATACTATGCTGCAGTCATGCCAGCTTCAGAATGAAAGTGCTGGCTGGAGCAAAGTATCATGGGCCTCGAAGTTCAGATTGTAGTATGAGAGGCTTCCTGTTCTGGTTGCCGCTTCTGGTTTCCAGTTTTGGCACGTCGGTCTTTTCTGTTGGGCTGGCTGCTGTGTGCTTGGGGGTTGGCTTGTGCTTGGGTGGGGGAAGCTATTTTATTGCTGGCTTCTGCTGCTGCTTTTGCTAAGGTATAGCTTGTGATCTCATTAAAATTCCTTATCTCAACTTGGAGGGGTTTTTTGTGCTACTTTCCCTCCCATCTCTGTGGGGAGGCAGGGTGGATCTTGTTAGAGCTGGCTGTATTAAACTAAGATGGGGCTGTGGGGGTTCCAAGAGAAAACTGTATTTCTACTGTTGTTTCAGGCTTATACAGAAAGATCTGTTACCTTTCTCCTTTATAGTCTGGAAAAAGAACAGAAACTTTAATAAAATATTTTTCTGATTGATAAGAAAATGAAGATTACCTTATTAATTGGCAGAGCAGAAATTACTGTTTTCCAGGAGAGAGAAGCAGTGTTCTCTCTTTTGTTGGACTCCCATCATTATTTTTATTCACTTACCATTTTTAGAGCAAGTTGGGTTTTTTTCTTCTGATACTAATAATTAGTAGCCATGCTGCCAGACTCCTTTTGCACTGATGTTATATTAAAATGATCATATTTAGAAGTTCAATGCTTTTTTGATGTTCTTCTGTTTCACATTTACGGTTACTATGTTACATACTCTGTTTTGACAGGACATAAACTAAGTGTTGCACCTGAAATGGACATCATGGAGTACTGCAGAAAAGAATGGAGGGGAAATACACCAGTAGCAAATAAGATGAGAAAGGTATCAGTTCTCTTTTTGTCATCTCTTTTTTGTTTTGTTTTCATTGGTATGTTTAGTAGGTGATTCCATATGAGAGCAATCTTTAAAACAGGAAATGTAATAACCATGTTTTCTAGTGTCTGGTCTTAGACATGGCTGTCAGCTGGAAGACTGTTGTTCATACTTGTTCAAAATGTGTTTTTTAGTAAGACTACTTTTTAGGAGTGTAGGATTTTGATCAATAACTGTTCTTCATTTCTGTTTTCAGTTGATGTTTTAAATTCAGTTTATTATCCAAAATTGGTAATTTTGAGGGCTGTGGATTTGGCAGAGCAGATTATCTGCCTTTTGCCAAAAAGTTTGGTTACTTTTCACAAATAAAAAGATGTATGTGTGATCTTCAAGAGGGAAATCTGTAAGGGAAATACAGATGCAAAGGACATCGACTCTTGCTAAGTTAACTGAAGAGACATATCGAACTTCAGAAGTTACATTTCAGCATTGCTGCTTCTGCTGAAAGTGTATGTGTGGCTACAGCATGGAAGGGACAGATGTGCTGAGGCATGTGTGAAGATGCTTCAACATAAAAACAAGTTTTCCCTGAGGTAAAAACAAACTACACGCGACATGTATTGAGTAAATGGAACTCACTATTGCTGAAAGTTCCTGTAAGCACAAGATTATTTTTAGATTTATAGTCTTGTGTGTATGTTTGTGGAAGTTTTTACCCACATGTTAACAATGTTTCTGCCTTGTCATCAAATAAATGCCACAATCAATTACCTAGTTGTATATCTTGTTTGTTACTTGAGAGAATTAAAGGAGTTGGTGCTTTTTTCACAGTATAACTTGTGACAAAAACATTTGAACTTCCAAAATGGGTAGTGGATCTAACTTTTCTTTTTAAAAATAACATTAGCATTTGCATGCTTATATTACAACATATTTTGTGATACCAGTGCAGGAGCTTACAATGTTGTAATAATGCTTTCATGTTATTTGGACTTTCTAGGGATATGAAGCAGTTGCTCAGAAGTTTGCATCGATAAGGAGAGTACGAGGTGACAACTACTGTGCTCTCAGAGCAACTCTTTTCCAGGCACTAAGTCAAGCTACCCAGTTACCAAGCTGGTTGCAGAGTGAGGATTTGACTATGGTATGCGTCAAACTCTGATCTTCTGACTTTAGAGCAATGTTGATTCTAACCTGTAATTTCACCATCTCATTTCTGTGTTGTACTATATATGTTCACTTCTCAATATCCCTTGAATTAAGAAGTGGTAATGTTCAGTTGTATTGTATATTTACAGTGATTCTTTCAACTTGGAATTTGAGTCCAGTTTCTGGTTTATAATGTATAGATCTTAATATAGTGCTGACTGTAATGTGACTTGTCTCTCTTCATCTTGCCTTTTTGATTTCTTCTTACTTCACATAATATAACAGTAAGAGGTTTCCCATCAAACAGCTGGTAATAACAAAAAAAATATGGACAACTTACTCAAAGCATTTTTGGAAGGCATCAGCTTTTCAGAATTACAATATGTATTCCTCTATGCCATGTATGGTTTCTGGAGATCTCTATGGATTTACAAATTGGATACGACAAGCTTCTCGTAATGTGTTTATTACTCCTGTGTTTATTATGACTTAAGCATAAAAGAAGCTTGAACCCGACATGATGAACAGTTCTTAGGGAGCATTGATGGATAAGCAAAGCAAGCTGTTTTACTAAGAGTAGAAGAAAACTACTCCTTCAATTGTCCTGCACCAACAAAGTCCATTTGCTGATGTCAGTGAACATGTAAGAAGTTGCCTCTACAGGAGTGGCCCACTTCAGGGGCTGAAGGTTATAATTGTCCAGGTTGCTGCTGAAAGTGCAGTTGATGAACATGTGATATGTTGTAGGCTAGCAGTCTAGGCAGAATCTTACTGCACTAGCTTACTGTATAACTTTAGAAGCCAACTTAAAATTTCTCATTGTGGTCACTAACTTCTGATATGTTCTTGTAATTACTGAAAAATATGTCTATGAAACATTTCTTACTGAAGTGGTCCATTGTAAAAAGATTTCCTCGTTAAAAATTTTTTTTCCCAGCTGATGACCATCTTCATGCTATCAAACTGATCTCTAGAGGAAAATCTGTCATCTGGTATTTAACTTTTTTTTAAACAAAAGCAGGTGTACAACTATAAAATGAACCAGTTGAAATGTAAACTGTTAATTGCATGAAAACAGAGGGTGTGTAAGAAAAGTACAGCAGCTATCAGTATAGTTTTAACAAAGGTGGGCTTTTTAATTTAAACTGTTTACATGCATGTTTGAAGTTACTGGCATATAATCTTCAATTGTTCAGTTCTACAGGTCTAATTAGCATAGGATGCCAGGCTGGGGTGTGGGAGGGTCTTGTGCATACCATTGGTTGCCATTAAAGACAACATATTACTTATCTGGAATTCTGATAGAATAAAAAGTGGCTTGGAATAACTGATGGCATATATGCTGATCTAGCCAAATATTTAATTCATTCTGAGATACAATTTGCTCTTCCAGTTCTAGAGGTAAAAAGGATTAAGAAATGAAGCTATAAAGCGGGGTGTGCAACTGCCAAAATGTCCTTCAGTGTTCACTGAAAAGAAAACACAGTTCATGTGTTCTGGACAAAGTAGTTTGCACTCCATGAAGACTTCTGGAATGCATGGTGGATGTCATCACATCTTTAACTTTCTCTCCTGTTGGCTCAGGGACACTTTCAAAATACAGTCACTGTCATCTGCTGTTGAATTATTTATTTATTTATATTTAAATTAAAGGGAGTGGTGGTGGGGAAAAGCTGAGCCATTATTAATTTGGGGTAATTAATTTTTCCAGGGCTTGTGTATGGCTTAGATGTGGAAACAGTAATAGATCATTATTCTGATTATTATCTGGCAACTGTTGCAGAGAGCTAGTTGTATTCAGTTATGGTCATCTTAGTACGTTTGTTCAGAGGAACATATGAAGGATTATTTTAAAGTGCAAAATGTCTTAAAATGTGTAAGTTGGTAGCATTTCCTATCAAGACTTTTGGCTTATGCTGCCTTCTCTCAACTTCCAGCTTTCTGAAAACTTGCTGAGCAAGTATGACTGGATCAAGCAGTGGCAGCTAAAAGAGAAACTGGGCAGGAAGATGGGAAAAATAAGTGATGAAATAAAAGAATATTTAATACTTCTAAGGAAAAAGGTTGGAAAAGTATTAACATATAAACATTTTTGCCTCTATTTCTTGTATTTAGTTGAAGGAATTATGTATATTATGAATAAATGCTACCTTAAACAGGTCACGGAAAGAAATAAGCCAAACAGAAATTACTTGGGCATTATTCTAAGTAATTTTCATTCCACAATTACAGATTTTTGTTCTGAGTTAATGTAACAGGAAAACAATTGTGCCCTTTCAGTGTTTGTACTAGTTTCTTCCTTCCCACTGTTGAAACTCTGGAACCTATTTAAATAACTTTTCAATTGTTCCTCTCCTAACTGGGCATGCATATTGCCTGCTTTTAAAGGTTTTAAAGGATATTTTAAAGGCAGCATTCTAGCATTTTGATGCCTGGAGTGAAATATGCATTCTGAGTGACAAATGCAAAGAATAATGAAAGATGCAGAAGCAAAAAGGTTATTACCCTATTACTTACTGTCTCATGACAATATTTGTTTGGCCACCTTGCAAAACTTCCAGCATCCTTTGTTGTTTTGCTTAAGGACTAACAAGCAGAATCAGACTAACTCAACTTGACCTTGATAGCACTACAGCTGTGCAAATATTCTTGCTTGTGTGTAAAAAGGCACAGAGCCCTTTATAAATTAAATCCAGTGATGGCTATTGATACAAGCTGTGTGTTATATATAATTATTTTTTTTTTAATAGTGGAAGACTATAAGTGAAATCAGAGGTCCTCTTGAGAAGCAAGAAGCTTGTGATAAATTGTTTAGAAATGAAGAAGAGGAGTATAGACTTTATGAAGCACTGAAATTTTTGATGCTTAACACTGCTATCAAATTATACAGCGATGATAAAAGTGGAAAGAGAGTTCCTGTCTTCTCATGGTTACTGTTTGCACGGGATACATCTAGCAACCCTTGTCAGTTAATGCATAATCACTTGAATCATATTGGTCACAGTGGAGGCCTTGAACAAGTAAGGACAGATTATTGTTAGTGTTGTTTTTTTGCTTTGAAGATTTTAGTTTCAAATGGTTTAACAAGTCCAGCAGCTTGTCTTGGTTGGATTAAATTTAATGGTCTAGTGTCTGGTCTTTTGTTGGGAAAAATACAGTAGAACTGCTTGCTTGTAGTAAAAGCCTCTGAAGGCCTTTTAAACATTGTTTTTCGTTGGGCAGCTGACACTCAGGTAAGCATTCTTTGAAAATATGGTGTTCTAGTCATAATAACATTTGTATCAGTCTCTTAATTGTTAAAGCCTTAAAAATATGATGATGCAAGCTAATATTTAAGTTAGCAAGAGAAGATCATGTGTAGGGCCTGTGCTTGGTGAACTATGGTAAACTCATGATGTTGCAGAAATGGTGTGCATATTAGGGGAAAAAAGTCTCAAAACAAAATGTAGTGGTTAATGGGCTGAATATCCTGAAAGATTTTTAGAATCATCCTTTTAAAAATGTGGCATTGAGTATGTTACAGTGTCACAGCAGTACTGCAGTTAAATCACCGCACAATTATAGACACAGAAATGCTAGGGTTTATGTCTGTTTATTGGCTTAAAAATCTGACAAATGTTGTATAGGTGAGACAGCTTGCTGCTTCTGTTAAATCAGCTAGTTCATAGGTAACATTTTGCTGCCCAGTTTAGCAGACTTGTTTGTGCTAACTAGATGTATTTTAGCGATGTGCTTTGTAAATTGTTGTTTGGGACAGAATATGCTTGCCACTGTAGTACGCAAGATAGAATATTTTCCAGGTTCTTTCTTGCAGTTCATATTGACAGGCTTTTTAAGGGCTTGCCATCTTTTTATTTGGCTAGAGAGTTCAGAGCACCATCTAAGAGGGAAAGGATCATTGCCTGAAACCTGTTCTTACTTGGTTTAGTGACTTAAGAGGACGATTACTGCTATGAGAGAATGTTCCCCTGTGTTTATGATAGTGGAGAAGTAGGATTCTCTGTATGAGGTAGCTTTTCTTTAGAACTAATACCCTTCTATGCCACTGTTTGGTCTGAAGAGCTTCACGTTAAAGGCACGTTATCTTAGAGGCATATGGCTGAGATACTGAACTGGAGATGCTTGCACATGTGCATTTGCAAATTTATTTTCTTCCTTGAAAAATTACATCTCATAGGTATTACTTTAGAATTTTCACAAGAAAAGTCTTTTATAAAATGTGTGTTTCTTTTTACACATCACATCTCTGCTTTTTTTCCCACTGTAGGTGGAAATGTTTCTCCTTGCTTATACTCTGCAGTATACCATCCAAGTGTATCGACTGTATAAATACAGTACCGATGAATTCGTCACACTATATCCCAATGACCCAGAGGAGGACTGGCCTGTGGTGACTCTCATAACTGAAGATGACAGACACTATAATGTTCCAGTCAGCATGTGCCAAGAGACTATGCTGTAAACAAGTGATTTTTGGCAGACAAACCTGTGCTGCTTATTGAGGTTTCCAGTGCTGTTTGGAAGTATTGATGATGAAATCTGCATTATTAAACCTACAGCACTTAAAATCCATTTTGGAAGTTTACATGGGAAATAAAATATCAAAAAAGTAGTAGCTTAAAGAGTAGAAGATTTGCAAGTATAGCTTTTGTTGCCCATAAAAAAGGGAAACTTCTGCAGTCTTTTTTGAAGGGCTTACTCTGAAAAAGAATGCAAAAACTAGAGGTACACTTCTTTTGAGAAGATAGATGGTATGCTGTAGTAAGACAGGAGCTGACCACCTGCTCCCTGAAATAGTAAGATAATGATGAGCTGACTTTTCTAGAAAAGTAAGCTGGCAATATCCTGACTATTTGTAATGCAGATTAGAAACAATTTGTACAAATCCTGGGTCTCAGGAGGTAGTTTAATTCTTTTGAAGTTGTAATTTAATGCCTGCAATGGTTATGCTGTAAGAGAGATGCTATTTAAAGTTTTCTAATGCTTTGGTAGTTTTTTCCCAACACGAATATCAGTTATTTAGAAGCCAGTTGTCCATTTCAGTGAAAACAAAGAGCTTTTCTCCTTTCAACCCCTTGAGAGGATTGTGGCAAAAAGACTTGATAATAAGGGAGTATAAAATTTTTTTATTAGTAGGTCACAAATTCAAAACCTACACCATATTGCCTCTTCAGTTGTGATAGCTAATACGAGGCCCATCAACTTCCATGTCTGTTCTAGTTACTCTGTTCCTGTAATGTTAATCCTCACTGATTGCTGCTGTGGAGAACATCAGGATTTTAATTTGTCTAGGGAGTGCAGCAGATGGAAATAAACTGGGTGCAGTGCCTCCACTCCCTCTTTCTGCTTAGAACTACTTTTTATGCTTCATGTTGAAGGAATACAGAACATAACACATACTGGAGGTGCTGACATGCCTAAAGAAAACCTTAATCATAACCCCTTCACCTCTGAGCTTAAAGGAAGTGTGCCCTGCAGATAATGGAACATCATCTTGGAACAACAGAATGAAAGTTTATTTAAATGACATGCTGGTTTATTAAAATACACCTTTCATCCAAATATTATGAAGGAAATGACATGCAAAACTTCTGGAACATAGAACTTCTATCTTTTTTCTGTTTTGTTCTACTTAAAATTTAACCTTTCTGCTATTATGAAAGGTAATTACACAACGATAGTGTGTATTCACTGTGTTCTAGACTGTGGTTTAGACATGTCTAAATGAGGTCTGCCATGTACTCTCTCCTGTTTATCATGTTGGTTTTGCCTTTTAAAACTAGTTAGATGTGTTACTGAGAGTTTCTGGGAGCTACAGGGCAAGAAAACAAACCAATTCTTTTGGCAGTATTTTGTTGCCTGTTTTCTCTCTAGCTTTATCATTTTGAGGTTTTACTTTTGAAACTCCTGTTCAAGTTAGTTGTTTCTTGAAAGCTGAAAAGCATAGTGACCTGCATAAAACAAATAATTACTGGCTTGGTGATTGCATGTGGGTAGCAAAAAACCCAAACCAAAACACCAAAACAAACAAAACCCACCAAATCCCCACAAAACCCAAACAAACCAACACCCCACCCCCCAAAAAAAAACAAAACAAGCAAAAAAAGGTCCACAGTACTGATTACCATTATCCAAGTAATACTAAAGGGGAAAGGAAAATAAATTAGCAATGGCCTCTGATAGAAAAGTTGTACTTGTTTGAATAGCTGAATTTTAAATTTTGATGTCTTGTAATTGCAATATATTCTTGAGGTTAAAAGTTAACACCTCATTGAAAAAGATGCCTTTGTCATAGGTTTAGAGTGGTGGCTCTGAACGTGTGACAGAAGTCTCTAAAGCAGACGGCATTTTAGAGGCTGAGTTTGCAGCCATTTATAGGTAAACAATTGACATAGCTGGTTGAACTTGGGCAGGACTGAGCACAAGGTAGGTGTACAACTTACTCATGTATTGCTCCTGCAGAAATGGAGTAGCAAACATTGGAAAAAACCAGTGTTACTTTGTATTTTCCATCTTTTTTTTTTTTTTTTTTGGAGGTAAGCACAATGAGTCTGTACGTGGTGTGCAGCATATAGATTTAACTTGCATTATAAAATTGACAGCTGACAGTTTTTAAAGCTAGACTAACACAATGGATAAATACTGCTTTTCCGTTAGGTCCCCACTCTCATAACCTACTGAATAAACTGAGAGTCAATACATTAAATGAAGTGGAAGTGAGGGATGGAAAAGAAGTGGAATAGAAGTCAACTCATAGACATGCCCCTATGTCTGTGAGTTTTACATGTGAATAAATTTATATTTCCTTTACTTGGATGTACTAAAGGAAGCAGATGCTTTACTCAACCCGTGGCATACTTTGTTAGGTGCAGTGCAGGTTCTTAATACAGTAATATGTGATCTCATAGGAGTTAGTAGAAAGAAGAAGTAGTGAAGAAAGTTTTCTTTTTATCCTTATTTTAGTATCATTGTTACTTCTCCCTCCTGCATGATTTTTGGAGGAGGCACGAGTTCGTTGTGCTCTTCAGAACCATTTTATCATACTTTCAGGTATTAAATAGAAACAGCATGCTTGCTTAGTGTTTGATTGGGGCTGATGGCTTTTTAAAAGCATATAAGTGTGTATGCTGCACTAAAAACAGTTGCGGTCTACAAAAAACTTGTATTTTGACTTTTTTTTTGTCTCCTCGTAAGAAAGATGTTACGGAGTTAATGGATGCTTTGCCACCAGCTTCTTTTTAGTTGGTGGAAATGGACAGCAGAAATTCTGTCTGTGGAGGTCAGGTGATCTTGCTGGGCTGGGAGAAGGGGAACAAAATGGCATTGTATCATCTGGGAATAGTTGGCTGTGGGTAGAGAGATGTGCTGAGCTGGTGCTGGAGTAGGCAAGGTGGCAAAGCTTAGGCTGGGTATGGCTCTGAGAAGCTTGTACTGGAACAGGCCTGATGGTGCCCTGTGGGAACTGACCCTGAGACCTGGCTGTCTGGAGAGATGCAGATTGAAGACCAAGTCAGTACCAACAAAAACTTTTTTCAGGGCTGTTGAGTGAGTATCGTGGCATGCTGAGGCAGGAGTGCTGCATCAAATGTGACCACCACCCAACGTCTCCAGAAGATTGCTGGCACAATTTGCCCCTTTTTGGAGTTGTGGGTATTGTGGTGGTGTTTGGGTTTTTTTTTTGTGTTGTGTATGTGGTTTTGTTCTATTGCTTTTTTCCTCTAGACTTGCCCACCAGGTCTTTGAGGTGGTATATTTCCCTGCAGACAGCTGCCCCAAGGACTCTAATAGGTAGCCTCTGCACAGTGTCAAACTTTGAGCAAAAAAATTCCTCTCGCCTATTCAGAATCCATTAATTTGTGGCTTGCAGTGATGGGACAGTTTTCAGACTTAGTCTTTAAATCTGTTGTGTTGCCACACATCTTTTAACCAGAAAAAACCAACCACACAAACAAACAAAACCACTGAATAAATATATGTATATATTTAAAGCTGCAATTCTTATGAATCTGGTATCGCCCTTTTCAAACAGGCTTGTGCAGTCACAGAGCCTTCACTGGAATCCCCGGTACAGACTCTTGGTGTGCAGGAGCTTTGCAGAGGGACCTGTCGCTTTCCCTGCGCGGAGCTCCGGCCGGACGCCAGGGCGAGTTCTGCCGGCAGGTGTCACTGCAGGCCTGGAAACAACCCGGGCAGGCCCCTCATTCACCCTCTGCCACCTGGTGGCACTTGGGGACCTTCCGCCGCAACTCACAGAGCGGGGATCTGCTGACTTGCCGCTTTACCTTGGCACTCCAGCAAAAGCATTACGACACAGCAATACCAGTTACGCTTGGTTATATATAGTATGACCAAAATACTTTCCCTTCTGATCTGGTGATCTCAAAAGGTCACTGTTCAGCAGCATCATCTTGCTGTTACAGGCTCATGTTAGTTAAAAGCAATAGCGCATAGGAAGAGGAAATACACTATGAAGATGTGTGGAGCACTGTGAAGTGGTAAGAGGCTTGAGATTGAGAGTCGTTTAATCTTTTTGAAGATGTTGTGGTTTAACCCCAGCTGGCAACGAAGCACCATGCAACCTTTCCCCAAACCTGGTGGGATAGTGAGTAGGATAATAAAAATAAAACAAAGAACGAGAAACAAACCAACCAACCAACCCAAAAAACACCTCATATGTTGATATATGAGTAGTTTAATAACTGAAATAAAATTATGATAGCAGTATTGAAAAGGACTATAACAGAGAAATAAAACCTGAGAATAGACAAGTGATGCATAATACAATTGCTCATCACCTGCTGATCAATGCTCCAGCAGCAATCTGCACCTCCTGGCCAACTCCCCGTTTGTATACTGAGTGTGATGTTATGTGGTATGGCTAGTTCAAGCCAGCTGTGATGATCATGGTCTCTCCCAGCTTCTTGTGCACCTGCTTGCTGGCAGATCATGGGAAGCTGAAAAATCCTTAACTTAGCCCAAGCCCTACTTAGCAACCACTAGACCAGCCATGTATTATCAGTCTTGTACTCATATTAATTCTAAGCCACAACATTGTACTAGCTACTGGGAGGAAAACTAAGTCTTAGCCAAAACCAGAAGAGAATATCAAATAATTCATCTGGTTATATCTTGAATAAGTATCAGCTATTAAGCATTGAAATATGTAGCAAGTCCTCTCTTTGGTTTCTGAAGTATCTGGTTTTATTTATGTATTCCACTCAAACCTTCAGATGAGGTATTAATACATTTGAGTCTTCACAGCCGGAGTAGTTTCCGTAAGAATTAGAAGCTTAGCTGAAACATGCTGTGTGAATCCTGAGCAGTATTCCTAGGATACCTTACTCTCTTTACACTAACATGAAGCTATAGTGTCAATTATGTGTATCGAGAAATGTTGAGGTTGGATTCTCAGATTGTCTGTGACCCAATTGTATAATCACAGAAAGGTTTGGGTTGGAAAGGACCTTAAAGATCATCTAGTTCCAACACCCCTGCCATGGGCAGGGGCACATGCCACTAGATCAAGTAGATTAAAGCAAATAATTTCAAAAACATATAAACCTGCTAGTTTCCAATCACACTTGCAGGTGCACAAAACATATTCTATTTTTACTGTCCTTATTATAGAGGGGGGAAAAAACCCCACTAGTTCTAGCCATAGATATTTTATAAAGGTTTAAAGTGCTTAGAAAACCAGAACAAACATGATAATAATCTTCTACCAAGTGATCAGGCCCAGTCAGCATGGGCATATGAAAGGCAGGTCCTGTCTGACTAATCTGATGTCCTTCTATGACAAGCTGACCTGCCTAGTGGATGAAGGAAGTGCCATGCACATTATCTACCGGGACTTTAGTAAAGCCTTTGACACTGTGTCCCACAGCATTCTCCTTGAGAAACTCAAGGCATGAGGCTTGGATAAGTGCACTCTGCACTGGATTGAAAACTGGCTGGATGGCCAGGCCTAAAGAGTGGTGGTGAATGGAGTTAAGTCTGGCTGGTGCCCAGTTACTAGTGGTGTCCCCCAGGGTTCAGTACAGGGACCTTCTCTTTAATATCTTTATTGATGATCTGGATAAGGGGACTGAGTGCACCTTCAGTAAATTTGCAGATGACACCCAGCTGGGAGGCTGTGTTGATCTGCTAGAGGGTAGGGAGTCTTTGCAGTGGGACCTAGACAGATTAGACCAATGAGCCACAGCTAACTGAAGTTTAACAAAGCCAAGTGCCACATCCTGCACCTGGATCACAACAACCCCATGGTAAGCTATGGACTTGGGGTGCGTGGTTGGAAAGCTGCAGCTCAGAGAGGGACCTGGGGGTATGGGTTTGACAGTCAGCAGTATGCCCACGTGGCCAAGAAAGCCAATGGCATTCTGGCTTGTGTTAGAAACATGGTGGCCAGCCGGAACAGGCAGGTGATCATCCCCCCTGTACTCAGCACTGGTGAGGCCACACATTGAGTTCTCTCTTCAGTTCTGGGCCTCTCACTACAAGAAGGACATTGAGGTTCTGGAACACATCCAGAGAAAGGCAATGAGGCTGGTGAAGCGCTTGGAGCCCATGGCTATGAAGAGTGTTTGAGGGAGCTGGAGTTGTTCAGTCTGGAGAACAGGAGGCTGAGGGGAGACCTCATTGCACTCTACAACTACCTGAAGGGAGGTTGAAGCAAGGAAGGGGCCAGCCACCTTCTGACCTTGATGTCAAGTGAGAGGACTAGAGGAAATGGTTTCAAGCTGTGCCAGGGGAGGTCAGGGTGGATACTAGGAAATACTTCTACACAGAGAAGGTTATCAAACACTGGAGTGGTCTGCCCAGGGAAGTGGTAGAGTTGCCATGCCTGGAGATGTTTAAGCAGCATGTGGACCTGGTGCTTAGGGACATGGTTTAAGATTGACTCTAAAGTGGGCTGAGGGGTTGGACTGGATGATTTTTGAGGTCTCTTCCAACTGGGTATTTTTGGTGATTCTGTGATTCTATTACTGCCTATACTGTTTTGGAATTGCTGAGATGACAAAAATTATTTCCAGATGAAAGAAAGTATTCAGTGTAAAACACTCTACCCATAGACTAATGGAGCACTTGCTGGACTGCTATTCTCTTCGTGTTTTTGGATATTTTCTGTATCATAAGATTTTTAAGTCATTTTGCATGAAAAGCTGAGAGGAGAAATATATTGAACATGGAAGATGTACAGAGTTGGCCATGAACTGCAAACTTCAGCCATTTCACTCAGCCTCTTTCCAGAGCTTCCTTCTTTGAGTAGATTTTTTAATGGTGCAGGGTTGTTTTTGGTGTGTGTACGTGTTTGGTTGGGTTTTTTAAAGCATCATGTAACATTTTGGCTTTTGTTTTACAACAGAAGATCTGTGGGTTTTCCTCAGAGACTGTTCTACAGAGCTGGAAGAGCTTTGTAGCAAACTGTACTGGGAGTCCATTTTCATTTTAGAAAATTGTATTTCTTCAGGAAGCCAGGAAACAGGAGTTAACAGCAGTTTCTGTTCTCTCACCTGACTGTGCCTTCTGAATTTGTACCATTCTAGGAGGCAGAAGTACAGCATTTCTTCTCCAAGGGTTTTGTTGAGCTGCTTGTCTAATAGGGTTGAAAAGAAAGAGGGAAGGGGATTTTAACAAGTAAACAAACATGAAACCATCCTAGGGAGAGAACAGTTTAGTTCCCTTGCATTAAATAGCACTTGCCTAATATTAGGCTTTGCTGTTTCCTGTTAAGTGCCTCAGATTCTCATATTCAGGCCCCCTAAGACTGTTCCCAGAAAACACCTAAGTGGAGCATCACTGGACCCCTGCACCTCCTGCAGGTATTACCACAGGGGGCTGGCACACAGTACTTATGTACTAGCTTTTATTATCTAATATTAATGCTTCTTGTAGATTATCAAGTGGTTCCATGGTGTTCATTTACTGATGAGCCCACTGTAGAGCTCTCTTCATTCAGACATGCTGGGTTTTGTCTCATCAAACCATGGTGCAAACAAAGTTCTTTTAACTGAAAAAAAAACCCCAACAAACTAATGTTTTTTAAAGGTAGTAGGCAATTGGAAACATTAGTTTGAAAAAAAAAATAAGGTTGAGCAATGCTTAGGGCTCTTTAAGGCAAATCTGTGGTGGCTTCCACAATCAACTGGTTTGCAAGACACCCTCATGAAAGGTCTGTGTGTTACTATGTCCATCACCCCACCACATGAAAGCCCTCTTCTAAGGTGTCTGCCTTCCCAGTGAAAGGACACAAAATAACAATAGGGGAATTTCAAAGGAAATCATGGTGTGAAATTTCCTTTGAAGACCTAAGATAACAGGTATAAGAGCTGTGGTTGTGAAGGCACCATGTTTGTGGTGCACCATGGGGTTGGGGGGCTTGCCACCGAAACACCCGATTGTTCAAAGATGTGCTGAACTGGATGATACATGGATTAACTACCCACTTGTGGAAGGGGGTGTTGGCATGAAGCAGTTCATTTTGGCTGTATGTTTGGGGGCACTGGCTCCAGTTGCTGGGAAAATGCTGCTCTGCTCATGAAAGACAGGAAGGCGCTGCACCTTTTAACTAACCTAGAGGAAGGAGGCTTGCCTTTCAGAGCTACAGAACAGCCTGTGTAGAGAGTTATTTACTGCTTGACTTTTTTCTGGGAAGTATCTTCCTCAGAAGCCACTCCTAGGCTTTGGTTTTCCTCCTTGTGGGTGTCTCTGCTGTGTTCCAGGGACTGTGGTGAGCATTTGCCAAGATCATCTGACCCCTCACTTGGAAATGCTGTATCAGAGAAGCCTATCTGAAAGATGACATCAGTGCTTCTGCTCTCTTTGTGTTGTGCCTTGTTTGTTTCAGGACTTCTTTGCTTGTCTGTGGTAATGCACCTTTTTCTGTTCCTTGGTGCAGAGCACATGTACTCCCAGCAATATGTACACTATAAACATCCATTAGAACCACCTTCTCCTACCCCTTCCCTCCCCTTCCTCCCCACCTATTCCTCCCTTCTTTTACAAT
The DNA here is from genome assembly GCA_033816785.1 of Picus viridis. NCBI lineage: Eukaryota > Metazoa > Chordata > Aves > Piciformes > Picidae > Picus > Picus viridis. Next base: position 26,873,312 of record CM066575.1, read on the forward strand.
TATTAGATGCAAAACAAGAGCAGTGCCATGTGAGCTTCTGTCTGTGATTGATCACCCTCTGGTTTAAGCTCTGTGTGTGCCCTTTGGGGAAATCAAATAGATTATATTTTAGTGTGCCTCATTGAAGGAAGAGCTAAATGTTCTTATTACTGATGGAAGAAGAGACAGGAGGATCTGCTGGTGTGAGGGAGGGAGAAGAGACTTTCAAGACTGCAAGCAAAGATGAATTAACAATACTATTTGCAGTCATACTGCCTGTCTTTTTACTTGCTTCTACCCTGTCCCTTTCTTGCTGAGGAAGAGAAAAACAAAGTCTATGTGGGCCATGAAAGAAAGCTTAGTTTGAGAAAGTCAAACTCTGCACACGTGACTCTGTTTACACTTTCTGGCCTGGCTCAATCTCCTCCCAGTGAAGCAGCATGGCAGGAATCCTCTCGTCTGCCTTCAGACAGGCTCTGGCCTTCCAAGCCATGGGGATGCTAGCTCACTTGCCTCTGCCACCATGAGCAGGCACAGAGGACTACAAGGTGCAAAGGCAGCATCTTTTTATAAGCCTCCTGCCAGACCAGTGCACTCAGCAGGAAGAGCTGGACAAGGCCAAGGCAGGTTCTTTGTAAGCAGCCATAGGAAGGCAGTGGTGGGTGCCAATAACTAACAAGCATGCACCTATGGGCAGCTACGGGAGTTATTCTTTGCTGTCACAGACACCCTGTTTACATTCTTAGCCTCACTTGGCAACCCCTGCTTTCAGGCAGGAGCATAACCAGAGATAAGCCAGTATTTTCTTCAGCCACGGCTGGAGCGCAGGAAGTGGGGAGCCATATGTGGCAAGGACCACAACCAGTTCAGGGGCTTCAAAGGCCCTCAGAACAACTCTGCACCAAGGGCCAGGAGAAACATAGCTGCTGTTCTCAGCCCTTTTACAGGGAAAACAGAACATGGGGTGGTCATTTTGTGGGCTGGGGAATCTGGACTTCTCACTGAAAGCATCATCTGGATCTCTGCTGTGGGCCTGTGTGAGGAGGGATGAAGCAACAGAATTGGGGGGCAGGGGGGCAGTAGGGATTTGTGTGTGAGGGACAGGTATGAGCAATCCTCTGTCATACCTCTCTGAAATTTTCTTAAAAAGAGTGGCTACTCAAGTGTCAAATCAGGAGAATGATTTAAGGCTGTGATCAGTCTTGCTGGCTCTTGGTGGCTCAGATTTGGTCATTTGGGAGTACACCAAGGGATATGTTGTTAAAAAATCAAACACTAAGTGCTTTTACTGAAGGAATATTTTCACAGGTTCATAAGAGCCACTTTGGTGGCTTGCCAGATGGACAGATAAAGTCTGAGTTTGTCCTGGTCTGATGAAAATAATGCTTTTCTTTTAAGTACCAAATGTCTATTTAACAGGAATAATAAAAGTGTGTGTGTTTTTTTTTTTTTTTTTTTTTTTTTTTTTTTTTTTTAATTTGGTGCAGAAAAAGCATTCTGACCATGGTATTTCCATATCAACAATATTTGGAGGCTTTGTAGAAATAAAGAGCTTGTCTTGCATCATTTTATGGTACCCTTGGATTTCATTAGCTTCAAGCTAAGGCCTTGCAATTGGCAGCACCATGCTCATAATTCAAAAGCAATTTGTGTGTCGGATTATTTTCTCACCAGGAGGTGTATTTTGCTGTTCCAAGTGAGAAGAGTACTTTAGACCACGGCAGAATTATAAAACAGAAGCAATCAAAAAAATAAATAAGTAATTGAATCATATGCAAACTGTTAGAACTTTACTTAAAGTACGTAGAATATGAAAGCTATTAGATAATATTGCAGCACAGATCCCCCCACCCCGAGAAAGCATAGATCAATTTTTTTTAACAATGCAAAAAACATATGTTCTCTGTTAAATACATAAACAGCAATCAACTCTAATGCAACAGGTACTTTCAGAGTTGGGACCTTAGCAGTCATTTTAAAAATCTACAAAATTTTTGCCTTCATTGGTTTTTTCAGAGTTTAAAGGAAACTCGTGTTTAAAGCAAAGCAAAATGGTCATTAACCCCCAAATCTTTAGCACATGTACAACTTACAGAAAGCAACATTTATTTTGAGAGAAAACAACTGGAATTCTACAAGTATGACAGGAAAAGATGCATGAGGTAATATTTAATTTAAAATCTGGAATCCCTGTACTGTAAAATGGTGCTCTGGCTCCACACCTACAGTCCTTGCAAAACTGACTTGCTTAAGTAGTTGAGGGTGGCTGTTAGGCACACTGCTTTGCATAAAGACAGCTTTATCTGGAAAGAAAGAATATGAAACTGATACTGAAATATATTCTGAAAGAAATTAAAACCAGGTGATACCCCTTAGGTGAAATATACGTTTGCCTAGTTCTCAGCTTTACCTTCAAATTACAGAAACAAATGGAAAAACATGAGGGTTTTTCTCTACAGACATGTATTTAGATAATTGACCTTAACCCAAATGCAACTGCAGCATGCCATAAGTATGGCCAACTACTACTCTTGCCTCTTCTGGTGTTGTAAGCCAGTGTTGTAACCCTGCTGAAAACAAAACAAGGCATTGTCCTACAGAATACTTGACAGAGGGCCAGGCTGGGAAATGACAAGGTCTTCAAACATCTTTACCCCTCTTTTCAGAGCAAGAGTCTTCATACTTTGGGCTACCCTTTTTTAGGATGCTGCTTCCAGACAGTACTCTGAGCTCACAGTTTAAAAGTATTTCCATGAAACTCAAACCAAGGCAGTTTTAGAGAATATAAAGGCACAATTAGAACAGGCAAATAAGAATTCAGTATTTTTTATGCATTTCTCTGGTGCAGTTCCCTGCAGTATCCAAGCATCTTTTACCAGCATTAGGGAATTTTATCCTTGTAGCATTCCTCTGTGATTAAAGAACCTGCTATCCTTGTAGTATTACCCCACAGATGGTACAGTGGACATCACACAAAGCAATCCTGCACCTCTGTTTAGAAACTGCATCTCTTCTGAGAAACTTTTTTGGGCTACCTCTATACAATTTGATTCTCCTCCATGATGATTTGCTGCTGTGGAGGTAAAATAGCTCATCTTCTGCTCTGCCTTAGGTTTTGCTCAGCCTTTGCAGTTTATTTCTAGTGACCTTTGTGAATAGCCCTGCTCAAGTATGTAAAGACAGAGAGCAGGATGTGTAAGACTTGCTACTTCCTCCATTGCATGTCAAAGTTTGCTGTCTTTTGTGCTCCTAGCACTATAAAGATTGGCTTTACCTAGTAACTAGCATCCAGTAACACTTCCCAATAACCTTTAAAGGACAATGAACTTTTCACAAAAGATAATAAATGAAGGGGTTATGGTTCTCTCTGCCCCAGTATGATCCTTGCAGGGTAAGGAGGTGCAAGGTGCTTGCAAAAGACACTTCAGCTGACTTGTTTGCAGCCATCTCTCCCCTCTCTCCACATACACGCATTGACTCCTCCAATGCTCCCTTGCTCACATGTGGGCACTCCCAGAGTCTTTCTGTCTAACGTAGATGAAGCAAGGCTTTCTCAAAGTTTGAGAATGCTGCTAGGTTTTGCTGCCCAAGCACCATTAAACACATTTCAGTAATTCCACCAGCGTCAAGTCCTTGGTCTCCAGTTTGGATTTCTGTGGCTTGTGGTAGTAACGTGCCCTGCCAGTGTTGCAGAACAAAGAACACAAGCAGCACAGGGGGCTCCTACGTTGCCTGCAAACCCAACTTCCAAGTCCACCAGCAATTGGAGGCATCTATTTCTCTCGCCTCCTCTGAACAGGCAGCTCTTTGAAGGGTCACTGATGCCAGCCCATGCCCAACAATGAAGTAACAAGCTATCAACCCCCATCTTTCTAAAAAAGGAGCTCTGTGTGTCCTGCCTCAAGCCATTTTGCCTCTCAGCCGATGAGCTCTGGGGTTCTCTAGCCATGCCTGTGTCTCTTACCACAAAACTTCCACAAGCTCCTAACTTCAAGAAAGGTAGAGGCATCATCACCAAAAGCTGATCTAAAATAATGGAGCAGTGAGAGCAATATTCTGAAAGATCAAAATGTGACGTGATCTAAGCCTGATTGCCTTTATGATGCTGCGGGAAGTTTCTGCCCAGTTTAAAAACACACGCTGAATTTCACATCTTGGGCACCTGTTTTTTAAAAGCACACAAGACAGCACAGGCAGATTTTTTATCAAGCCTAAAGTAAGTGTCATGGACTTTGAACTACATTTCTTAAAGAGTTAATAGATTTATATTACAAAGCTTGCTACCGTTAGTAGTAAGGATGTGCCATTTATAAAAATGCCTTCAACTTTTTCTTGAGGTTTTGCTCTTGCAATTTTCTGGTGCTTGCAAATGCTGCTTAGGAAATCAGCTAAGTAAACAGTAAACATTGCCTGTAGCCTTCCAACTGTTTCATTATAGCTGAGGAAGGATCTTTGTTTATCATAATAGGACGCACAAGCAGAGGTACGTTAGTGATGCTCTGGAGGGCAAATTACTAAGTTGAGGAACGCATGTTAGTTCCAGGCTCTGCTGTTTTCTCTGTGTGCGTGTATATATTTATGTGTGTGTATATATATATATATGTACATACACTTTATTGTCCACCCAGGCAGTATTCTCATGAAAAGTGATTGTAACTATTTTTTGTTCTGCAAGTTGTTGTTGTTTTTTTTCCCCCCTTCCTTCCCCCTTTAACTGTTCTGTTGTACTTCTGCCAGATTATGGATAAAGCTCTTGTTCCAGTTTTGCAATATATCCTTTCCTAAGAGGGGATTTATATGCTCATTTGTATATAGGCCAAGCTCTTTTATTGTGTAATTATAAGTATTTACTATGTATTAGCTTGATTTTAAAAGGGAGTTATCAGAAAGGGAAGCTTTTTTTAATGCTGAAAGATATACATGACGAGGGATGGGAGGAAGCAGGTAGTAAGTGGTACTGCTTGCTGCTTTCAGGCATTTTTGCTTATAGAGTTAATTGAAAAAAATGCAGTACAGTACTCAAATATTTGATCTGCAGACACAATAGCTTGTTTTTCCTTTGCCCTCCTTGTGGGCTGCCAAAGGGTGGGAGGGTACTTTAAAGCTGGCTCTGGAATATGAAAGTTTTGTCACCGGTACAAGAATCTGTGCAGCTGTCAGATCTGCCAGATTTTTGCCCAGATATTTACACTGAAGAGTCCTAGTAGGCACTGTCTCTTCAATCCTGAACTGAAAGCCTAATAAAAGGCAAGCAGCCTCCTGTCTCTTAAGCTGAAGGGACCTTTCCAGACTGCTGACTCAGAGAAGGACTTAGGTCAGAAAGGGATTTCAGGACACACACACCCCCCATCCCCAAAGGAAGGCCACCTTAGACATTGGATCAGGCTGCTCAAGTACACTTGAATTTTAAACTTAATGGCTTGTCCCTGTTAATCAGGCTGACTCATTAAATTGTGAAATACACAAAGTCCTATGTTTCCCAGTGCTTCAAACTATTCTGCACCCCTCCAAAGTGCAGTGCTAACTTTGCTGGAAAAGTTTTGAGTTGTGGTCTTATGGATTATTAGAAAATCAAAAAGTGGCTGGAGTTGAATTAATTCTTGTAATTCTTGATTTTAAATATAGATATTCCCTAAGACCTTCTGATTTTTGACTCTCCTTTACAGCTAAGCAAATGAAGAGTAAAAAACACTCTGTCAAGTGTTTTGTTGTAAGCTACTTTTTAATCGCAGCATTACTTGACATTCAGTCAGCATGATGATTACATTTTCCTTCTCAAAATGCCAACAGACAAAGTAAGCCTAGCAGGAGCCTTCAGAAGAAAATGGGGCAAGTCCAGAGATGCTGAATTAGGAATGATGGAAAATAACAATGAGGTAAAACTAATAAACTGATTTGAACAGTGACAAGGCTTGGTAACACTAGGAAAAACTTTCTCTTCAGCATTACAAACAGAAAAGATCACCTGAAAATATACCACAAATTATTCTGTTTTACTGAGAGAGAATGGACACTTTGGTTACAAAATCCCCGGACTGAAGCTCACTCTCTAACCATACAATTAACTTGCACAAGCTGCAGCCAAAATGCCCTTCTGTGCGAGTACGTGCTACAAGCTGAGCTTCAAGCTTGATCTCTCTGCCCCTGTATTTTGTCTTTGGCCTTTTTGTTCAAAAAGTGCCAGTTACTCAGAAGTCTGGCAATGGTTTTGCTGAGGAGTGCATCTATGCACTGACAAATGAACTTAGCTCTCCAAAGCAAACCTGTGCAAACTGTGGAAAGCCAGAGTTGCCCCTGTACCCCATGCCCTCCCACAGCTCTGCAGTGCTGCTGCAGGGTGGGACACACTTGGACTGAGTTTGCTGCTAGGCTGGCAATTTTGCCTCCTTTCACAATGCTGTCAAGCTGCAGTTGAATAGAGTGTGTTGCAGGGTACAGAATAAATTTGGAGCTCTTCTTCCTGCCAGGGCTTTGCCACAAACCCCCACAACTTGCTCTGCACTGCACACCCGCCCCTGCTTCCCCCCACCCCTTCCCCCAGGGAGATTTTTCCTTTCAGAAAGTATGGTATTCTGTGCTTGAATTCTAGTAAAGAAGCAAACATGAATGAGAGAAGGGAATCCAAACATTTTATCGTTAAGCTGGTATTTGGGAGTCCCAATTTGATACCAAAATGGTGCAAATTTTGTCTTGCGTTTAAGTATGTTTATGTGACCTTTCCCTGATGCAGGCCTGCCATCTACTCAGAAACAGTAAGCTACGTAATCCCCCACCTCTGCATGGTTTAAAACTTGCATACTGGCTCATTTCTGCCTGAATCATCTTCTAAGATGTTTCATACTCCTCTCTGTGATGGCTCCTTCACTCAGAAAACAAAATACTTAGAAGTAGTGATTTATGGATGTGCTGCTCCTCACCCTTCAGTCCTTCTCCTCAGGCAAATGGCAGCAGCCATACATAGCTCTGGTATTTTCTGCCCTCTGATTCATCAATCTCCACACCACATTTTTGTCTTTAGGATGGATATACAACAGCCACAAGCATTTCAACATCTCTAGTTGCTCTTATTCCAGTTTAGTGATCTAACTCTTGCTTTAGCTTATGGATATAAGGTCTGAAGGGATATTTTATTTGAATTTCAAATGCTTTAAATTGCATTTATAAAAAGTCTCGTAGTTCCACATTAAATCATGTTTAGACCTGAATCTCCATTCCAATGAATTCTATAAAGGCTGTAATAAAAATGCCTGTGCAGTACTGTCATGCATATACCCATATATATATATGTATGGCTTTCCAACACACTAATGGCTGCTGCAGCTACGCTCAGGTAACACCCAGCTGTACTAAAATCTGTGTTGATTGTGCTGGCAGTGAGGCTGGGATGTGGAACTGCAAAATGCCCCATTCTCATTGCCACCTTGCAATGCAATGCACCAATGCAAAATTATGCCCAGTGACCCTGGACTCCTGGGTCTGAAAGCATCCTTTCTCCTTTCTTTTTAAGCATGAGGCGCCATTCCCACAAAAGAAGCCACTCTCGCCTTCAAAAGGTTTCCGTTCATGCGTCATGGCCTGCTCTGAATCAGCTGCATTCATAACTCACCCTCCTCCTTGGGCTGCTCCCTCTCTGGCTACAGATTAGGCAAAACACTGAGGAGGAACGAGATATAAATCTCTCCTCCTCAAAGGGAATTATTTAGCAGCAAAATGAGTAAAAAAAAAAAAAAAGGTTTCTCTGTTACTCACCCAATCCTCTCACTCAGGATCTCTCTATCTAACAAGAAGCAACTGAATGTCCTGCCTGGGACGTCTGTGCCAGGAACATGGGGAGTGGGGGCTGCCCCATGCCTGGGAACCCACTGCTGCTCCCTGGCCTCAAGCACCAGCTGGGAAATGCAGAGATTTTTCCATCAAGTCCACTGCTTGTTAAGCATGAGAGGCTTGCTTAACACAGTGATGGGGGAAGAAAAAGCCAATGCTTCCTGTTAATTCTGCAAAAGGAAAACTCAAGACAAGTTGACACAATTTTACATACAAATTATAAGCTGAGGCACATTAATCCACAACTTGTTGGTGTTCTGCTCTTATTTCCTGAAATTTAAGATATAGGATGCGGATCAACCTTCTTCCTTTTTATTGTAACTTTGATTGTATAACACAGCAATTCTCAAGACAGTCTGGAAACACCAAGTCTCCACATGAATTCATTGAGATGACTGCATTTGGAGAGAGAAATTTCTGAAGCAGTAACACAAGAGAGACAGCTAAGCTATTTCACCAGAACTCAGGAAAACAGAGGTGCAGGGTGGGATGTGCACCATCACCTGCCTGATGAGTGACATTGGAACCAACAATGCTATGGCCAGGGCTTAAGCCAAGATCCGTTACCTGCTCCAAGGCCACAACCCACCAGAGTGGCTGCTTCACCAGTCCATTTGAGGAGTTGGTGGAGTGGGGTTTCAAGTGGTCAGATGCTCCTAACAACATTACCCAGCACTCTGCCTGCCCATGCAATGAGTACCTGTGTCAGCACCGGGGCCTAGCTTGGATCACTTGTTGCAGAAACGTCAGCGCAGGGCAACGTAAAGAAACACATGGCTTGCAGGAAGCATAAAGAAATACAATGCATCCTTCCTTATGTCACTGCTTCAATTTTTTTCCACAAACCCACTACTTCTGTGTTCATTTGGTATCTTGCAAAGTAAAGAGTTATAAAGTATTACACAATTAAAAATTTAGCATCTTTTACAACACCATTAGTCTAGCTCTGTATGACCAATAATGTTTATCTTCTATCTAAAGGAAAACCCTTTAGAGTTTCATTTAATTTCTCTTCAAATTTACTTTTTGATTCAATTATTACCTTGAAACCTACACTGGTTATGCTCAAAATTCTTCAAAAATACTGCTATTTGAATTTTAGTCATGTACCAAAAGAAGTATTACACAAAAACATTTTCTTGCTTTTTATCTACAGTTCCTGAAAAACTGCATCTTGTAGACTTGGATTCAAATGTATTGGAGAAACCAAAACTGCATGAACAGAAACCACCTCCAACGGCCACTATGATCTGTGACAGTCTACATGCACATCATATACATGACTGACTGAGAGCCTGTATTAATGTGTACTCTACACACTGCACAAAGTTAATTTGTCTAAGGGTTTTGTTTGTTTGTTTAAATACTTTTTAAAACAAGGAGAACCTTGTGGTAGTACACAAAACATATGCTTACTGGATTTAGTCTGACACTCCTAATGCCACTGCTCATTAACCATGAACTGATTTTGCAAATCTGTCATTCAACACAATAATTTCTACAATATTTTCTTATTGCATTTGTACATGTAACAAATTGGTACAAATGTTTACAACAAAATGTGAAGTTCCTTGATACAATGCCTGTGATGGCCATAACTGGTTACTAGCCGACTCTGTAGTACTTTAGAGACATTTTTAGCTGAACTTGGAAAAATAGGAAATGTATTGTAGTTTAAAATAAATGTACATAATATACAATATATATATTTATACACATGTGTATGCCTACATACACATATATTGATATGACATTTAAAGCAATGTTTAGTTTTGATCAGTTCTCTGGGTGTTGGGACTACCTGGCAAATAAATCTAGAAATAGAATTTGTCCACAGTTAAATAAGAATTTCCACAACTTAGAAAAATATACTTTTACTAAATAAGGTTTAAATTAATTGATTTATGGAAAAAGCATGGAGGATAATAGTTTCCAGACTCTGGCATAATTAAATCTGAAAGAACACAAGCTACTACAAACCAGTAATGCATGCTGCCCCACAGCCAAACACAGAAGACCACAAAAATATCTGCTGCTGCTGCAACCACTATTGGTGGCACCCACACTCTCTCTGGTTTGATCACCCATTTTATATAAGCTTCAATTCCACCCAATACAAGTCACCCACTTGACCTCTTGTCCTGTTATTTAAGGCCCATTTCAACTATGACCATACAGCGCCTGCTGCCTTCTTCAAGTACATCACTTGCTGGCTGATGTGAGCAGCTCCCCACTTCCACGCAGCTTTTGCCTGGAGAGCTAACATATGATCAAGGTCTCTGATTTACTACTTGAAGGACCATCAGTACTTCACCATACAGACTCTGGATCTACTGCATAGGTAAATCTATTATAGCAAAACATAGATGTGTGGATCTGTGTTGTGTATCCATATATATATGTATAAAAAAGTACATATATACATATACACACGTGCGTGCATGTGAGTATGTGTACGTTCCTATATAAAAGATTTCCTGGCGCTATGTGTAGTAATGCGATACACCATGGTATCCTGGTATCCTGCATGCATGAGCTGATCCTTTCTTTAAAAAAATAGAGGCACCAGAAATAAGGAGAGAGTGCAAATCAACCATGAAAAATTAAAGTCAAATCAGGGGACAAGAACTTTGGTACAGCTTGTTGATGTACCTATTTTTCAATTCAAATCCAGTCCAAGTCTATCAGTTGCCATCACTCTTTTCACACGGGGAAAGTGCGTGGGTTTTTTTCCTCCCAAAGAAAATGATGCATAAGGAAGGTGGGGCTTAAAGATTCAAGAAAATTCTGAATTAAATGTTTACATTTTTTAAAGGGTTACTTCTTTCTGGTGGAATGAAAGCCATACAGAGTTCTTGTCCTGTGTGTATTTTATTGTATGCATATATATATAAATATATATGTCTCTTTTTATGTACCTGTGTGTGTATATACATATTCACACACTATTAATCTAGAGGGGAACCCATTTTTCTCCACTTTTTATGTGAAGACTTACATGTTCCTCCCTGTCTTGTACCCTGTGCAGTATAAGCTCTTGTGATGAGGCCAAATAAAAAGTTGTATTAGTTTATGTAGCAAAGTCATTTTCAAGCAAGTAAAATAAAGCTCCGTATTCCAAACTTCTTTTCCTTTACATTTCTCATAAAGAAAAGGAAGGAAAAGGAAAGAGGGGAGGGAATAGAATTATGGCAGTAGCACTGAGCCAGTGGCATGTGAGCGTGTGTAAGTGTGCACGTGCATGCAGGTGCACACACACACACACACGTGCACAGAGAGCAGGGCTTTGGCTGACAAATGCAGATTGTCCAGAGAAAGTGGATGCGTAAGGAAGGAAGACTCTACAGTGATGCAATTGTATCTTTTATGTTTGCATGGAGTGAGAAAATAAATTCAATTGAAAAAAAAGAAAAAAAAAAAAAGAAAGCAAAGACCTCTTTTTAGGTCCCTCATCAGTGAGAGCATACTCAGTATGCTAGAGAATTTATCTGAAACCTTTTAAATCAAGGCCTCTTTATTACAAAAATAAAAACAAACAAACAAAAAGGTATGAGAGAAGACAAGATGCTGAAGTGTCACTCCAATCATCCCTGCAGAGAACAATTGCATCTCATTTCTTATTCATTCTCTTCTCTCATTTCTACGATGTCTGTCATTTCTTCTGTGTGAGGCATGTCGGTCATTGCAGAGTCTTCACCTTCTGTAGCTGTTTCATTCTCATTCCGCTTCTTTTTCTGGATTGGAACAAGCATTCGGAAATCTATCAGTAAGCTGTGCATGAACACAGTCTTGCAAAATTTGGGCACTTGGAGAAGTGAGGTGGGAATCATGCTTCTTTTAGAGAATGTTATTAAAATCTAGAATATTTGTATTGTATTTGTAGTGTGTCACTACTAAGTTGGTTTAACTTAGGTTTCTGCAACCTTCCTGGGGCTCAGCTTTCTCCTCTGCAATACAAATGCAATAACAGAGGAATTTCTTATGCTAAGCAATGTCCAAAACTAGCTTCAGCATGATTGGAGGGAAGAGAGCATCTGGAATCTTTTACATCACAGACTATTATTTACAAAAAAAAAAAAAAAAAAAAAAAAAAAAAAAAAAAGAAAGAAAAGCAAACATAATATGAGAGAAGATAAGCTGCTCCAGCAGGGGAGACAGAGGTGGCAACCTACCTAATTTCTCAAATGTCAAACTTCAGGAATTTTACAAAATGTGAGCATTCTGTTTTTTCTTGGTATTGCTGATCCACCATGATCCCCCACCACATCAAGGCACCAAGGTCACATAATAAAAGTATTTTTGGCTAGCAGGAGCAGGAGGACATTCAAGAGTCCTATGATTCATCCAGGATGTCCTGGATTAGTAAAGCTAAGAAGCATTCAGCCCCACTACAAAACAAGTTGAAGCATCTGTTCCTTATTATCCAATTCTCAGCAGGCTGACTAGTTTTACAGAAAGCACTTGTACAGCTGACAAAAAGTCCCCCACAGGTATTAATGATTCAGCTGAGTTGGGCATATCAGAGTTTTGAAATTTCAGAGACATCTACATACTTGATTTGCAGCTCTCAAACGTCACCCACTTATTACCACTATGGGTGAAAACAAAGTATACAGGTACTGGTTGGCTCTGCCACTGTCACGATGGCTGTTGAGACAATGTTGCCATCTACATACTAATTCTGGTAAGGGAATAAATCAGATGGGCTGAGTTATTATTACTACTACCTGCAAAAAATTAAGCACCATGTCCCTGGCCAGAAATACTGTAAGAGCTACTACTGTAACAAACAAGCGATGAGGAAGTTGGTCCAAACAGATATGTGTTGTGAAACCACAGGCCAAGAACAGCTTGTGCTTCTCAAGAAAAATATGACAGACTAATCATGTCAGAGATCAAGATTTCTGTTTTCTTATGAACCTTGCACACTTTGTTCTATTGCTGTGGCCTGCACTGTTAACACATATCGAAACTCAGTTCAGTGTGTTCCAATATATGGCTTTTAGACATCCCATCTTCCATCTCTTTTTGTTAAAAATAGAAGTGGCACTTAGTAACTAGTCTCATTCAACAAGAACACACAGATTACATTTTTTGCTCCCATTCACAAAGTCTGTCTGTACTATCTAACCGCATCTTTCCTGCTTGGAGTTGGACCCGGCGTCCTACACAGAGCCTTGGACACATAACTAAAGGACTCAGCATGCAGGTACTGTGATGTACCCAGTCACCTAGCCAATATTTATCCTGTGTTTGACTTAATTTAGTGGAATATTCTTTGAAATGCATGTCTCACCACTGCTCCATACCAGCAGGATTGTAGTGTGTCAAATATGTACAAGTATGCCTATGAGAAACTATTGGTTCTTTAAGTATTTGTAAATTCTTATCCTCTGTTGCTGCAGGAGTGTATTTTGGTTTAAGTCACTTCTGCAGAGGACAAAATCAGTAAGTGACTGTACTTTTTGTCCATTTTTAGCAGGGCTGGTTTCATAAAGATATAGACATTTACATGTAGCTCTATATATACACATATACACGTACATATAAATAAACTTGGGTGAATAGAGCTTATGTCTACATAAAGAAGCTATGTTGTACTGTAGCACCAGGTCTACAGCGCAAAACAGATGGTGGCAACGACACAAGATCCATGTTTTGAGGAGCAAGAGGCTTAATTCAGACCAGTGTGTCCCATGGCCTGAATGCCTACTAGCAAGTGGAGAGCACCTTCTGGTTTTATTTCAACCCAAAGAAGTCCAAAGTTGCACACTCTTGAGACTGCACAGGGAAGAAAGTTCACTAGGTGGGGATGCTGGGGACTTATATTTCAACAGTGTACTCTTTGATTTTAACAAAAATCCATTGTATTCATCAACGGCTTTCACCAGGTTCTACAGAGCCTAATTCTTACCTGTTTCTGATAGACATAGCAGGCTGCTATTGCAACCATGGTAGATTCTCCTAGAAAACCAGCTAGAAGGGATCCTACTCCAAGAGTGGCTCCATGAACTCTGTGGGTGGCATAAAAAGAAAATAGTCATGGTTGTGTGAGCATGCATGATTTGTGATTAAATTTTCACTGGCACATAGAACCAATCTGTTGTTGGAAACATTTCATTCAAAGACATAACATATTGGCAAAGACACTAACTGGTATTTTAAAGGACCTTTTTTCGTTCGTTTCTTAATGGCTTCATGCCCAGTAAAAGAAACATATTCTGCGTCAAATTATGGACTAGGAATTTAAAGCCCTGTACGGAATGTTGCAGAACAGAAAATTTAATTTACAAACAAGATATTCTTCCACTAGCTTTTGTGACAGTACATTTAATGAAAGGGAAACCAATTCCCCTTAGGACACATTTTTGCCTCTTTAGCATTTGTGTATTTTTCCAAAATCGTGCCTGCCCCCTGGAGCAACCACACTTGTACAGTCGTCAATGTTTCTTTTCCAGATACATTATTCAGGCTTTTTATTAGGGTTAGTGTATTTGGGGAAATTGTTCTGAGCTATGCAAATTCAACCACAAAGTGGCAAGCAACAGAAATGCGGAGGACAGCAAACCTATCAGTTCTGTGGACAATAATAATTTACCCCAAGTAAGGCAGCACAACGAGACTAGTGATGAGGACAATAATTCGCAGCACAGAGCTGGGTGCCAACACAAATGTCTTCTTCAGAGTCATCAGCCAACCAGTCAAGTGTGCTCTGACAGTCACTGTTCACAAACAGGGGAAGATGATGGGGAGAAAGGGAGGCAAGAGTATTAATAAAAAGTCAGTCATCTCATAGGAAGCTTTTTCATGCAGAGCACTGTCCAAAAATAACCATGGCAAAGCTTGTTTCTGGTAATTTTGCACACTGGGAAACCCTACTATAAACAAAGATCTTGACTTCAAATTCCTTTAATGTACTGATTAAACACCAAAAAAAAGGAAAAAAAAAAAAAGAAGACATTTATGGACAGTAAGCCTTCCTGCAAGCTACCAGTTCATTGGATTCCATTTCCTTCAGTAAAAAAACCCACCCAAACAATCCCCTTCTGTAAAGAGTAAACATATGAAGGAAAATTCATAGTATCATAGTATCAGTCAGGGTTGGAAGGGACCACAAGGATCATCTAGTTCCAACCCCCCTGCCATGGGCAGGGACACCCTGCACTAGATCAGGCTGGCCAAAGCCTCATCCACCTTGCTCCTGTATGGTATACACTGTAACTGCTCAGTGCAAAAAAACAAGGTATCTGCATGGACCTATTCTTGTATTTGTAGTTTACCTTTATTGCAAAACTGTCTTGTCATATAAGCAGAAAACACTATATGCTGCAGCATTTCATTATGGAAGTTATAAATGTTTTGAGTGAAAACATTTTGATTATTGCTGACAAACTTGTCTCTCTTTTGAATAGTGACATTAAGTTCTATTCTATAAAAAGTTACTGAGTCTGGCAGCAACAGAGGAGACTAATGGAGGTGATGACACCATGGAGGTGGTTCTAGATGCTACTCTAAATAGGTAATTTCAGAATTTCAGTCTTGGCACACAATTATTGCTACTGCCACCCATATGCGTGTGTTCTTGGTTAACTACAGCAGACAGAATACAGGCTTTATTTTTGATAGTCAGAAATCTGCTTAACGACAGACTGCTCTTACTGTAACATTTGTATCTTGACTACTGATGTAAATAGTCTTGCTCTACACCATCTTCAGTAAATTGTTGCTTATGCTAGGTGTGCATATAGCCACTTTTGTATATGCAGCCATGCCAGACTCTATGACCATGACTCACAGTTGGTTTGGTTTTGAGATTACAGATATTTAATTGTCTTATTTTTTACCTGGAACTGGAAAGAAGGAGAAGATGCGCAATGGAACAACACACAGCTCTGCAAAAGCAAAGTCTACTCCAATTATGTCAACCAAAATCTTCTCTGACACATTTGGCGTCCAAAACATCACAAAACAGAGCTAGAAAGAACAAAATTAAGAAGTGTTTATATTTCAGAGGAGAAGCACACCAAAAGGTACACCCTTTTGGTCTGAAACATTTGTTTAATGATGGGGTAGATTACTGATGTTAAATATACATACAGTGTATTTATCTTGTATTCAAATACAGACTACACAGGTGTACATATAGAGGTATGTTAGCTTCAGAAGCAACTCCTACTCTTTATGGTCCTCATACCAAGACTGATGCATATGGAAAGAGTTTTTATGGTGCAAACAAACAGCTGGCAAAGCTGTTCAGTGTAGTCCTGCAGACATGGTGCCCTCAGGCCACAAATCCATTAAGTCTTGATCTTTTTATTAAAAAATATGCTCTTTAGTCCATACACGATAGGAAAACTTACACAGAAACCCTGCAATAAGTGGGACAGCAGTAGTGCATGCTGCATAATTTTTTCATCAATACTGAGGCAACCCTTCAGTTTGAGTTGAGAGGGTCATTGGCAGCTCGCAGGTCCAGCTTTGTTTCAAGGCACAGTGCTGACAAGGAACAGTGCTGACAGTCCTTACAGGACTTTTCCCGTAATAAGGGGTTTCTGACATCCTTTCAAGTATGTTGTTATTTAACAGTAAAGCAGATGTTTAGGAAGAGAGCTGACTTGGGACCTTAAATCCTTTGGCACTTCTCTTAGCAGTTAACAAAACAGTGTACCAGGTAAATCATATACAATGGCTGTACAATCTGATGGCTCTGTGAGATCACTGTAACACTCTCTACAACCACTCTCTTACAGTATAACCTACAAGCTAGTATCATAGTATCCAGCTCTTCTCTTTTTATCCAGTTGTCATATCCCTACATGTTTAGATGGCTTTTAAAGCTAGTTTTTGAAGTCCTACCCCCTTCAGGACAGCTCATATTTCATTCCCATTCTTTGGTTGGGTGCCAGAGACTGTCCTTTCTGTTTAGCCTACAAGTACACAGATTGCAGAAGTTTCCCAAGTCCTGTGACTGAGTGGCCTGTGAGAGGTCTCATGTTCTGATCACCTGAGTGGTGAACAAAATATTTCACCTTCCTGCAAAAAGGCTCTTCAGTTTTCTTCTCCACTTCTTAGGGCAGGAGCCACTATTTAATTTTCACAACTGAATGTTTCATTAAATAATTTGATGTTGTCCTGCAGTGTATCTCTATTACCTATACAAAGAATAGTACACAGAAGAAGGTAAGAGCCAAAGAAAAAGAAATTGAGCATGGATTTTTTTTTCTGCTTTAGCCAGCACTTCTCTCTTCCTGCCAAACTACTTGTACAGTACTCAAGCAGAGGGGACAATCTAGACTAGAGGAGGGGGTGTGGTTGAGGATCCAGTTATTAAAAAGTAAGTCTACAACAACAGAGCAAGTTATCTCATTGTTGCCGACACCATTAGGCAGACTGCAGTGATTTGTACTCATTGCAAAAGACCTGTAGTAAAGCAACCATACAGGGCACACTTTACTAAATGTGTCTTTTAAGCCCAGTAAACAAAAAGAGATGCAAAAATGTCCACTCCTCAATTATAATTTGTTGTTTTCATGAAAGCAAAGACCTTTGTGCTGCTTGTACTGTACAATGCCATGAGCATCCTACAGTGCAGTATAGTTACTTCTGCTACCAGAGTCCATAAATTTATGCTAAAAGCGGAGTGTGCCCACTGCTAGCAAAAGGCAAACAGAGCAGCCTTTCCTTCTTCAACAGCAGTCTGAAAGAGTGTTCTTTCTAGTTAGATAGGCAAGCAAGTAAGTGACCAAAAGCACTGTTCTCAATCCTCTTCTCTTTGAAGGTAAAGTTTGTTTCTGGCCTTAACATGAACACAATCAGTCTCCATCCAGCTCCTATGGGAGGCAGGTCAGTTTGCAAATCAAACATAATCATTTACACCCAGGTGGCATGCAGTCACTCCTCCTCAGCCTTTGCAAACTGAAGTCCTTCCACTCTCCAGCCCCTGGTCAGCAGAGCACGCTCATAAATACATCTAAAGAACACTTCTTAGCGGGTGGGTAAAGATAGCAGTGGCTGTTAAGAGTAAAAAATTGAGAAAGTGAGGCATGTAAACATAGTATCTCTGTCTCTGTGTGTTTCCATCTTTTTAGCTGCAATGTTGATAGCTAGTTTCATTTTGTGAAGAGATTCCTCTCAGACATCTTATAAGCAGATGACCTTCTTACTGCCCAGAGGGAACAAAGCCACAGGAAAAAGAACTAACCTTTTGCATCACGCAAGCCCTCTGCTATTTAACTTCTAGAGCACTTGCAGCTCAAGAAATTTCCATTTATTGTAAGACAAACTCAAAACTCAGACTCTACTTCAGGAAAACAGTAACATTAAACATGCAAAGGAGGGAAGGTGGTGTGGCTACTGGTTTTATTACAAACAAGGAATACTGAAAATAGAATATCTTAGCTTCTGGTAAGTGGTGAAGGCTGATCAAAAAGGAAGCTGCAGGAAAATATTAACATAGAATGATGCAAGTAGTCCAGAGAAACAGCAAGCATGGCACATGCAATTAGAGATGGGACCTACTGAAGTAAGTGGTGCTAACTTCCACCAAGGAAGATTTTAGGAAACAGGAGACATACCACAGGTAAATCTATCATTCTTTTAGATAAGAATTCCCCTCCTTCTTAAGTCTTTCTACATGTCTGCAAGGTTAAAAATAGAATAAATAGGCTTGGGCAGTGTTACAGTTGTATCTTCATTCAGTCTAATCAAGAAGAAAAGACAAAATAGTAAAATCCTCCCCACAGGGTAGCAATATGCATGCATAATAGCATTGCAGCTTCAGGCTGAAGACGCAGTTGTCGGCAACAGCTTTATACTGTAGCAAATATTACACCTGGAATTTGGGACTAAGGATTTTGCTTGTGGAATTCTATCAGCAGAACTGATTTGATTTTCTGTTATCTTATGGTATGAGTGCAGAATAATATTAAAGAATATTTTTGTTGAAGCCTTTGATCAGTACTGTGTCCAGTTCTGGGCCCCTCAGTTTAGGAAGGATGTTGTCTTGCTGGAACGTGTCCAGAGAAGGGCAACGAAGTTGGTGAGGGGTTTGGAACACAAGCCCTATGGGGGGAGACTGAGGGAGCTGGGGTTGCTTAGCCTGGAGAAGAGGAGGCTCGGGGAGACCTTATTGCTCTCTACAACTACCTGAAGGGAAGTTGTAGACAGGCGGAGGTTGGTCTCTTCTCCCAGGCAACCAGCACCAGAACAAGAGGGCACAGCCTCAAGCTGCACCAGGGGAGGTTTAGGCTGGATGCTAGGAAGAAGTTCTATACAGAGAGAGTGATTGCCCATTGGAATCGGCTACCCGTGGAGGTGGTGGAGTCACCTTCACTGGAGGTGTTCAGGAAGAGGCTTGATGGGGTGCTTGGTTGCATGGTTTAGTTGTTTAGGTGGGTTGGATTGGTTGATGGGTTGGACGTGATGATCTTGAAGGTCTCTTTCAACCTGGTGTATTGTATTGTATTGTATTATTGTATTTAACTGGATCTACAACTGAACAGTGGTGAGTGCTTTAAAAATACAAGGGAAAAAAGGAAGACATAAACAGCTACTACTACTACAGAAACTGTAGTATTTATTATGGTGATATCTCTGTATAATCAACAGAGGCCTAAGCATTTCTGGAAGTGTTTTAATCATTTGAACTGATATGAAAAGTTGTGCTATTTGGTAATATGCCTTTAACTGATCTGCAGTAGAATAATCTGAAAGACTTTACTAAATATGTCAACAATTTACAGCACCATATGAAAATCAGTACAGCTATACTAGATCAGATCAGTTAGATTAGTACCATCTCCTTGCTTAAAGGTCATTGCGGGTTGCCTAAGACAAAGGCACAAAGAGCAGGACAAGTGCAGAGTAAGAGACGCCCTTCCCTGGCTGCGTGGTTAGAGCTGATGGCAGTTATGGCTTCAGGAGTTCAAGAACTGTGATGCACCTCCAGCCCATGCAGTATTATACTGTGCTTACAACACATTTAATATTAGTGATTTTATCTTATTTTTTCCAATCCAATTGTGTGCTAAAGAAAGTCAAAACCCCTCTCACCTGTGGCTCAGGCACTCTCCATAAGTAGGTGTTCTTACTTTCATGCGGAACCTTGCTATTCTCAGCCAGCAAATTCCCTATTTAGGCATTTTAAATGGTTACACATCAAAACCCAAAAGACTGCTCAGGAGATCATTTGGGATGCTACACGATTCACAGAATCACAGAATGTTAAGGGCTGGAAGGGATCTCAAAATATCATCTAGTCCAATCCCCCTGCCAGAGCAGGATTCTATGTGTGAGTTTGGATGCTAGTGGTTCTTGAAGTACTTCTTGAAAACTAACAATCATTTAATAGGTCTTGCAACTCCTGGAAGCTATTTCCATTTATTCTGGTTGCTGACAAGGGATTACAGAGACCTGCTACATAATGCATTATAATAAATTATGTTAACAGAGGCTATTGTCATGCAGATAGTAATCTGCAAGGTGCCAGACCGATTTGCTTTTTGGCATTTGCAGAAAGATGCCTGTCTTTTGTGACATTAATTGATAAATACAAGGCACAAAAGTGTATTTCAGTGACCTATGAACAGCATTTTTAGACTTCAGTACAATCTCCAGGTAGAAGGAACACTGCCTGATGACAAAGACACAACATGGCTCTATGCTCCTCAGAAAGAAGCTATGAAATCCAAAATGGGTGATTTTAAAAAACAGATTAGACATATACTAGCCTGGAGTTAGACTGGGATGACAGATTTTACCATGGAGAAGAATACTGTTAACCTCTTCAAGGTTCCTCTGATAAAATATTCATATTTTTCTCCTGCAAAGCAACTCTCAGCAGATATTTCCTACCATTTGCTATACTTGCAGAAATATGGCTGTCCAAGAGAGGTGTTTCACCCTCAAAATATCATCCTATATATATTGAGGATTTCATCTTAACTAATTTAACACATGCCTTTTTCATGTGATATTTGTGATATGCGGTACCCAGCAAGGGCAGAGGAAATCTACACCTTAATAAACATCTCAGCTTTGAATTGTACCTCAGGTCTTCTGGAATATTATCAGTTATCACGTCTATTAATATTGAAGAATTTAAGTCATATGATTTTGCCTTTTGAAGATGTAATAAATCAAAAAGCAGCCTGTCTTACATAGTCTGATCTCATTTGCCAAACATCTCCATGGCCTCCTCTTTCTCACATAAACATAATTATGGCTCCTTTCACAGCCTGTATCACACTTACAAGATGATCTGATCTTGCAGATATGATTGCAAGTCGAAGTAATATCTCATTTTAACTTGCATCAGTGTGAAAAAATGAATTTGACTCTGTTCAACACCCTATTTGGCAACATGTTGGGGAAAAAAGTTGGATTTGTTAGTACTGTTCTTATGGCTACTCCACTTCACTTGAAAATTTAGTTGTCCAAATGACCCTGGATCTGTGTGCCATAAAAATGTCAGTCGCATTTGAAAGCAGTTTATCATAATGCTGAAGACCTGAATCACAGGGACATTCCCTCTTAGCTATTATCCCTCAGGCATGTGCAAATCAGTACAGATTTCAGTGAACTCTGCGTTTTGCAGAGGGTGGTGCAAAGCTGAGAATAGTCATCATAAAATCTGTGAAGCAGCAGGGGGAGCACATGAAACCAGAAAACTCCCTAAGTTCACATCCTTTCCTCATACAATTTGTTTCCATGCATCTAAGTCTCCTCCCACCTCCCCCCGGCTTTCCTTATCGTTTAGAGTAACACAGTGCAACATTGTTCAGAAATGAAGCTAGGTCCAGCAGCTGCACAATACATTCACTCTCTGATAGCATTAACATGATGCTGTAACTGCTTTCCCCTTAGGTGCTGCTGACAATACTTTGGTAGTATTTTTCAGGCAGGATTGGGTCACTAAATTGTTAAAGACAGTCCTTGTATCTCACCACTGAATTAAGCTGCTGTATTTCTCACAGAAAACAAGATATTGTACTGGGTACAGATTCACTTTTTAAAAGCTTGGCTAAATCAAAGCTGGCAGATTTCTAGGCTCTCTCTGAAAACTGTTAACTTCACAACTTAGTAATTTTCTTCTGAGTTTTCTGCAGCCCTCGCTGCTTCCTATTGTGATTAACAGAGTTTGAGCAGAAACATGCTGCAGTAACAATTTTTGACCTTTCCTTTTCTCCTTGCTCCAGTCACTTATGCAGAATAGACTCTTTGTGCAAAACATGAACAATCACAAAGGAGATGTTAGCCTCCACCTCACTGGGGCAAATAGAAATCCTTTTTCCAGGACAAAGGCTCAGTGCAGTACTATGGATGAGACAAGGACATCATGAGCATTTTATAAAGTCAGTCTTTGGTGGTCCAGCATCTTTCTGAGCAGGTAAGAATGCTTCCATTCATGTTTGAAATAATGTTTTACTAAAGCAGGAACTAAACTTGACCTTGAAAAGGTAAAACGCTTCTTGAGCAACTGTCCACCAATATGTCATTTTCCAGTTGTTATTTTTGTGTCAGCAGTCTGAAGATAAAATAACCACTGGTCTCTCTCTTTGGCATTAAATCTCTCATATTTCACCACACTCCCTGCCAGTCCTTCCCCCTTTCCCAATACCCAGATTGGCCCTGGTGGGCCATCTTCGGAATGTCTGCTACTGGTCATGAGCACTGAGATGGGCAAGTGGAACGGTTTCAGCGCTGCATGAAGGTTAGTTATAAAACACATGGAAGAACACCTAAATTAAGGACCTCAGAAACCACCACTTTGTTCTGAAAATGCTTCTTTCAGAGCTCATGACCTAAACCCCAGCACTGGCACCCCATTATTACAACTTGGATAGCTTTCATTTTCTCTGGTAGCAGCCCTCACTCAATACACAGCGCAAAGCTGTGGCATCAGTCATAAGGAAATAGTATTTTCTTGTTCCCCTTTCCAGCATCTCAATCACTTGGTACTTTGCTAAAGGTCTTTTAAGTGAGAGTGATGGAAAAATAATGCAGTAAAACATCTGATCGGCTCTTGCATTGGATGGAATTTGTGAATCAGTTTGCTCTGCTCTAGGCTGTTCTTCACCAAACTTCATCCAGCATGTACACAGAAACCTTCTCACTCTGCTCAAATGCATGAAGGGCATAATTGTCTTGGTACCTGACAGTCCAATGCTGATTTCTCACTAGTAGTGGTAATTTACCTTATTTTCTTCAGGAAAGGGGGGAAAAAAAGAACTACTTTTTAATGGAAGTATGTTCACATATACTGTTTGTGGCAAATTCTTCTCTAAAATACTTCTGCGCATGCCCTCTGGCTACAGTGAAGGTGCCTAAGGCAGCTCAATATTAATTTCAAGTCCTGACTGCAATTCACTGTGTCTCAGCCTTGAAATAAAATCCTTTGGGTTTTTAATCTCCAATGATGGAAACAAAACGAAGTGCACTGTAGTTCTGTAGGTATTGCCACTCATTATGTGCATCTGTGGTGGTTACATGTCAGCCTGTGTGGCACTCTAGACACCAGCCTTGCAGCTCAGAGGCAGATGACTAAATGTTAATCATGTGGCTGCTAGCAGCTAACATTAGCCAGGGAAAATAATCTGACCTGACTGCAACTTGTGTGTCATTACAGAAGACTCAAGGAGGAGCTCAACTGGGAAATGGAGACAGAATGAAAGGAAAACAAAACAAAAGAGAGAACGAAGGGGAAAGGTTCAGGAACAGGCTCTCCCCATGTACCAAAAGACAACTTGGTGGGGAAGACGGCTGGCCTGGCTGAATGGAGACATTTCACCTTGAGTACTGTGTCCAGTTCTGGGCCCCTCAGTTTAAGAAGGACATTGAGACACTTGAACGTGTCCAGAGAAGGGCAACGAGGATGGGGAGAGGCCTTGAGAGCAAGCCCTACAAGGAGAGGCTGAGGAAGCTGGGATTCTTTAGCCTGGAGAAGAGGAGGCTCAGGGGAGACCTTACTGCTGTCTACAGCTACCTGAGGGGTGGTTGTAGTCAGGAGGGGGTTGGTCTCTTCTCCCAGGCAACCAGCACCAGAACAAGAGGACACAGTCTCAAGCTGCGCCAGGGGAAGTTTAGGCTCAAAGTGAGGAGAAAGTTCTTCACTGAGAGAGTCATTTGCCATTGGAATGGGCTGCCCAGGGAGGTGGTGGAGTCACTGATCCTGGAGGTGTTCAAGAGGGGATTGGACGTGGCATTTGGTGCCATGGTTTAGTCATGAGGTCTGTGGTGAGAGGTTGGACTTGATGGTCTTTGAGGTCTCTTCCAACCTGGGTGATTCTGTGATTTGGTTGCACCTCAGGGAGAAAAGGAGAGTCTCTGGTCGTTGAATGAAGGGGTAGGAAAAAGTGGTCAGGCATTGGACTAAGGTATCCAGGGAAGTGGTGGAGTCACCCTCCCTGGAGGTATTCAAGAAACATGTGGACATGTCACTTCAGGACATGGTTTAATGGCCATGGTGGTGTTAGGTTGATGGTTGTACTCACAATGCTGTAATTCTATAATAGCTTGAGCCACAACAATGTCTACTGAACTTGTGTGCTGAAGCATTTGTAGACTCATGCCCCCAAAGCAAACTGAGTCTTTAGAACTTAAGTATCTATAATTTTCGCTCTGTCTGTTGACAAAGCAATACTAAGAATCTGTGACCAGTAAGCAAAAGTAGCAACAGGAAAAGCTATGAGCCTCAACACTGTTTCTAGTACTTCAGTGCAGACAAGTCTCTCATGATGAGCTTATGAAAGAAGTGCCCTTGGAAGTACTATGGAGACAGTTTGGAAGAAAAATCCGGTGGAGTTACCAAACAAATGCTTTGCAGGAATTAGAAATTACTCCACAGAGGATGGTGATGGTAGTGAGGATTTCATGATCTATCAGAACTCAAGTAAGCTGACAAATGCCCAGAAGGGTTAAGAAAATTGTCAGTTCAGAGAAAACTTTGAGTCTGAAATAGTATTCTCAGAACAATTTATAACGGAAAGCTTTCCCCTTTGTGGGTCTCTAACAACACTGCCAGACTTCAAGTGAGGCACAGCACACAGGAAAAATCTCAAGGTGTGTGATGGTATGTAACATGAGAGTCACAGAAAGTCTCCAGACAATGACCAACTCAGTGGCCAATCTCCTACGTGCTGTAGGAGATACAAGTTGGAGCAAAAGCTAACAGTCCCTAAGCTATGCGAAGAAAACGTAAATCTTAAATCTAGTAAATGAATAGACAGAAGAGATGTCACCTTGGCTCATTGTGGCCAGTTGTAACTGGAAAAAGTATAGGAAAGAAAGAGCAGAAGAAGTCTCCTGATTCAGCTACTGACAGAGTGAGTTGCTACATTTTCAACTATGAAATGAAACAGACATATCACACTTTCTAAGATTAGGACAAGGGAGTGGGGATGGTTACAAACACTGCAAGCTCATGTACTGTAAGGCTTCCTTTGAAGTAAATTAGTTTTCCTTCATGCATAGGCCATTTTTCATTTTCCTGATATGCTGGTCAGCAGAAGTTTTATTCAATTAAAAAAAAAAAATAAAAGGCAAGCAGATCTCTGATAGCTCCTTGCATGTGGAGACTGATTTGGAACACAGTGAGAATTAAATAAGTCTAGCCCTTAAGGTATCTAACATGAGTTAATAAGAACAGATCTTCTTAGTACTCCAGTACTATGACCGCACTCCCTACTCCAGATAAAAGCAACAGAGCTTCATAAGAAAAGGCAACTCACCTTTCTTGAACTGCTAGTGCTTTTAGCATTAGGTAGAGAAGATAATTTTCTGGTTGAAATGAAAGCCAGAGTGTTGGACAAAGGTTTCTTACCGTTAAAGACAAGGCCATGCAAACAAAAGTGAACTTCTTGATATGTGTTGCTGTGACGGTGCTGTTGGTGTTCACCAATTTATTGCTGGGGTTATTCTAGGGTAAGAGAAAGAGATAATGAACATTAGCTTGGCTCCAGACTACCGGGAGGCTGATGACATCAGGGTCATGTGCTGGCCCTGACTGACTGTGCCTGTGCATATTTGTGTTTGCTTTTTTGATTTTCAACCTAGAGTGTTTTGAGTATTTTGTACCACCACAGAATATTTTCTGCTTAAACTGACACCGTTTCTGTGGTCACTGAGGGCTGAATATCTCTCTACTTTTCTAAGGAGTAAGTCCTATTTGACAAATTCAGCTTTGAAAAAGTGTTTTCTTTCTAAGGAAACTCCACATTTTTTTAATCTCAGTTTAAATGATTTAATGCATTTTCACAGGAAAAAAAAAAAAAAAGATTTAATTGCCTTTTACCACTTGGCAAGCACCAATGCAAGAACCCTTACTGATCCAATTAGATACACAGGTAATATAAACAAAGCTCCTGGACCAGCTGGCTCCATTAATGCAGTTTAATGAACAGAACATAATTAGGACTATTAGATGTTGTACCTTTAACGTGGGCTCTGTACTCACACAGCAGCAAAGTTTTACTTAAAACAACAATAAAACCCCTCTTCCAAATGAAGCAGAAGACTTGAAATTGCCCTCAGGGAACACATAAAACAAATTAAATGGTCTGTGAGAGGATGGGGTATCAAAAGTAGAGCACCATTAGGAGCCCTACAGCAGTAGATTGTTGGGTCATCTACTGTATTTACCCTGCGGCTATGTGAGATACACAAGTGTGTGCCCACACTGATAAAACCTGTACCATAGGACGTAGAACGACATTTATTCATCTGCAATGTAACTCACCTAGGTATTTGTCACATGGTCAGCATCCTTTACTGAAGTTACTTGTAAGGGAAATTATGCAAACACATCTTGGGAGATGACAAACTGAATGTGAATTCTGTGAAGGGCACACTATTTCACACACATTCAAGAAGCTGATGGAATCTCACAGTTTTAAGCTTTTGTGGTGGTTGGTGCAATGATGTCACTTGGACAGCCCCAAGCTCCTGCCTAAATATCTGCTTGGAAGCTTGGGTGCATGAAGATGCATGCAGGCAACCCAGAGCCTAAAGCAAGAAGCCGCTTCCACACCTGCCCGTTTTGGGAACAGGTTTTAAAACTCTGTAAACATTTTTTGCACACATTTATTCTTACTTTTTGTGTTTCTGAGGAAATACTGTGTTACTGTTTTTATATATGTTAGGCTAGGCCTTGCTTACATCGCTCACCAGTGTGTAAACAAACTCTGCTGCATGGCTCAATTAACAAGGCTAAAAACCAAGGAGGAAGGCAGGCACACCCAAATCCAGCCATTCAAAGGGGCTGTGAAGAAAAGGGTCTCTTGTTTGCTCCTGCCTCACTGCTGTTAACTCTACCTTTGCTCTAGTCTACCCTCTGCTCTGGCTCTTGACAACATACCCTTTATTCCTACCTCTTCCACACTGTTTAGTTCTTGGATCAAAACACTATGCAGATTATGGGGCAAAAAGAATATCCATTCCCATCCATCAATCAGATGTTCACAAGTTACCTCACAGATGGTGTTGCTTGGAATAAGATGGCACAGTCCATTAAAAATAACAGCCTTATCATCATATAAAACAGCAGAGCACAGAACTTGGATATGTCCACTAGGACTCCAAGGCCTTTCTGCATGGAGCTGCTTTCCAGCAGGATGACCCCTAGTCCACACTGGTCATTCTGCTGGAATGCAGCTCCAAGGAGAAGGACATTGGAGTCCTAGTGGATAGCAGGTTATCCATGGGACAGCAATGTACCCTTGTGGCCAAGAAAGCAAATGGTATCCTGGGGTGCATTAAGAAGAGTGTGTCCAGCAGGTCTGCAGAGGTTCTCCCACCTCTGCTCTGCCCTGGTGGGCACATTTGCAATACTGTGTCCAGTTTTGGGCTCCCCAATTCAAGAGAGACAGCGACCTGCTGGAGACAGACCAATGGAGAGCTATGAGGATGATTGTGGGACTTGAACATCTATGAAGAGAGACTGAGAGAACTGGGAGACTGAGAACTGTTAATCTGGAGAAGAGAAGGCTGAGAGGGGATCTTATTAACATCTCTAAATATCTGAGGGGTGGGTATCAAGATGAAGGTGACAGTCTCCTTTTTATGGTGCTCAGTGATAAGACAAGGAACA
Organism: Picus viridis; assembly: GCA_033816785.1. Classification (NCBI taxonomy): domain Eukaryota; kingdom Metazoa; phylum Chordata; class Aves; order Piciformes; family Picidae; genus Picus; species Picus viridis. The sequence goes on from CM066575.1 coordinate 26,901,198, forward strand.
ATGGGTACAAGCTAGAACACAGGAGGCTCCATTTCAACACAATGAGACACTTTACAGTGAAGGTGGTGGAGCAGTGGAACAGGCTGTCCAGAGAGGTTGTGGAGTCTCCTTCTCTTGAGACTTTCAAAATCCACCTGGATGCATTCCAGTATGGCCTGCCCTAGGAGATCCTGCTTTGGCATGGGGGTTGGACTTGATGATCTCTGGAGGTCCCTTCCAACCCAGCATTCTGTGATTCTGTGATATGCCTGCTTTCTTGCAAGAAAATCAGCAGTAACCCTTAACCTGAGACAGGGTAATTGCTAGTCCATGAAGTTGCTCTATACACAAAGTCTCATAAAAGACTGAAGCAGAACCCTGCATGTCTCTTACAAACATGAACAAAAGCAATGACTTCTCTAAAAAAGAAAAGCATCTGACTTCTCCAGCAGAGCCACTGAATAGGGGCATACTATCTGGATGCCAAATTCCATCAGTCAGTTAAGGCAATGCAGTGTGCTTCTGATAGCCACCAGCACTCCCAGCTTTATGAGTAACTGACAAAGAAAAATGGAAATGGAAACTGTTTCAGCATCTGAAAATCACAATGGAGGCTTTACAGAGTCTGCAAATAAAAAATGCTTCTATCCAAATTCTTCTGAGAAATCCTTAGCTTAAGGAAAGACACAGTGACATGCAAAAGGTGGGTGACCCAGGGTAAAGCAATGAAAAAACAGAGTGTGTGTTTCTGGTTTGGTATTCATTGTCTAAAACATGCAGCTAAAATCCCCATTATATACTTTTCCAGCAAATAGATAAACTGTATCTATCTGTGCTTTATGCTAGCTTTTTCTTCCTCACATTTGTTCCACAAGAGCTTTATGAGAAGCTTTTAAACTGAAATAAACAGACAAATCATGGTCTAATCATGTCACCACTAAAATTGTCAGCACACTTTCCACCAGCTAAATGAGACTTGAATTTAAGAGTCTTAATTGCTATTAAGTTTGCTTGGCAATACTGCATTTGATTGTAGCTCATAACAAATGAGGTTAGCAGCATCTGTATTGCCTGTCCCAAACCATTTTTATTTTGCAGTTTGCTGGTTTTGCACCTCCAGTTCTTTTTCAGCAGCATGACCTCTGAGAAACCCCAGATGTCGTATTTTATCTGACAAGTCAGTTTAACTGTACACAGGCATGTTAAGAAGTTATGACCAATTATATAAGTAAGCAAGCTTCAAAACATCGGCCCATTAGCATTAAGAGACCTTATTGGTTAATGGTGACAGGTTGGACTGAATGATCTTTGAGGTCTCTTCCAACCTTGGTGATACTGTGATAATATTTTCCTTTGTTTTGTCTTTACATTCTCTTTGAAAATATAGTGGATTAGATCAAACAGGGCTTGCTTCAGTTAAGTGCCTCTGAAGCAAGAAAACATTTTTTTCATCAGTATTTGGAACCAGCAAGTTCAGTTATTAATTAGTGAATAAAAGGCAAGAGAGGATTTGGCATTTGAATTTGAGTGCCAAGGGACATGACCGCTTTTCATACAACACAGGAGCTACTGAGTCCCAGTTCTAAAACTGATCAAAAAATTTTAAACACAATTTATTTCAGTTATATATTTACTCTGCGCTCAGTTCCAGGAGCAGTCCTTGCATTCTTCTCTAATTACATGATTTCCCAACAAAAATCTTCATCATCTTGGCCAGCTAAGTCAGTACCACTAAAATAATGCATGTTATTTGTATTGCTGGCAGTCTATAAAAGGTATTAAGATAAGCAAATGAACCTAAACCCACTTGAGAGATAATGCAGAATCTGTAACAGAGATGTGAGCTTGCTCACTGACTGATGGACACTTCATGAGAAATCACTACATCACAGTGAGAATTAGAGGTCTTTCTTTAATCCTTAAATATACAGCATGTATCTAGTCAAAAGGTAGCTTACTGCCTTATAACACAAAGCCAAGGTTAAAATAATAAATCAGTGAACAGCTTGAAGCTACCAGAATAAATTCATTTTAACTAGGATTTAAAGAAAACCTTATCAATGGGACAAGGAACAATAAGCATCTAAAGCAAAAGTAAAGAGAGGCAAGACAATGGATTGCCATTAATACAGCCCTATTTAATCTTCAGTTGGTTTATTTTTTAAAGAGTCTGTTACACATGATTATGGAACCATGAACTATCTTCCTATTTGTTTGATAGAACTTCCTCTGACATCATTGAAAGTCACTCCTAAATTAAAATGCTGTAATAGAGACAAAGAGAAGGAGGATATGTGAAACCACATGGTATTTATTTCACCCTTAACATGAGCACTCACCTTGTCAAAAGCAGGGTATACTGCTCTTATTTCTGTCAGCCAGCCATATGGCATGTGTCCCACAGGATATGTAGCTGTCAGAATCGCCACTGCCTATGAAAAGAGATAGGGAAGCATGAACTTCAAACCTCTGAACAGAACGATTAAACTTTCACAGGGTGCCACTTCCCACCAATATCACCACGTTGGCTTTGACGCAGTGAGAAACCAGGCTGGTGACTCTTTCTTTCAGGAAGACCTTCTGAGGGGCTATCATCTGGCTCAGTGTTTTAAGCTGACAAAGTCTTTCGTGCCAGGAAGCTACACTACTAAGCTTTGTTGTTTCACCATCACTCTGATACCTTGGGATAATAATTACTTGACCTGGTGTGTGCCTCTCAGTCAGGCAAATACCTCCCTCCCACATTACTCTGGAGATGTTTTACCTAGATACCTGAGTAGCAGAATGGCTTACAGGAGCTTTGGCTTGTATTTAATGATTTTAATTTACATACATTTTACTTTGGTTGTTTGCAAGTAAAACAGTTTTAAGTAAGACAGACTACAAACAGTATCAGAGAGGCAATTCTGAGGCAGGAGGTATTTATGAGCCCCTTTCCCCTCTTTGGTGCTCACCAATGAAAATCAAACAAAACCAATTCCAGATGACTATTTTTACCATGACAAATATCTCACTGCCTGCAATTTAAGACTAGGCCTTTTCACACTTTCACAAGTACAGTCCAAAAGGTACCTCAAAGGCATAAACTCTCCCTAATGTGTGAAAGTCACAAGGAAAACTTCCCAGGACTGAATGAGCTTTCACACCCTTCCCTTGGTGAGTGGATATACACACATCTGAATATGTACATCTCCTTGAGTAAGCCTTGCCCTTTTTTGGGTGAGTGATTCCCTTTGGGTACTCCTGAATGGGAGGTTTCCCTTTTTTCAGTGTGTGTACACATTTTGAATCCACTTTCTAAAAAGGAATATTCGAGAAACTTAAGAACTAATTGTGTGGTATTGTCTTGCCTGACATCTGAATTTCTGAATAACTTTGGTCCATCGGAGTGTGAGTAACTTTTGATTGGAAGAGATCTGAATTTTTGGCAGCTACTGTTTTGAGGGAGACTATTGTGACAGAACGTGGGGTAATGGTTTTAAATGAAAAGAGGGTAGATTTAGCCTAGCTATAAGAAAGAAACAATGAGGGTGTGAAACACTGGAATGGGTTGCCCAGAGAGGTGATAGATGACCCATCCCTGAAAACATTCAGGGTCAGGTTGGATGGGAGTTTGATCAATCTGACCTTTGAAGGTCCCTTCCAACCTGAAACATTCTATGACTATGATTTTGGTGATGTTTCTAATTTCTGAAGAAAATGTACTTCTTGTCTTTCAGGTAGGAAGGGTGTTCTGGTAGTTCTTGCAGCTGCTTGGAAATTTACTGTCACCTCACATTTTCCTCAGAGCCAAAGTGTGCATCTGTACACTCAGTTATCTGAGCTCATTTTCCCATTACATATGTAACTGCTGTCTTTGCTTGATTAAAAGATTTATATAAACCATGTACAGAACATGTAGCAAGCTAAATTATACTCAATGCTGTTTAAAGAGGGGGAAAAGTAGTGCTGTCCACAAAGAGGAAGACAGTGGGACAGAATCCTTCTTGCTAATAATAGCTTTAATAATGTTTAATGTACCTTGAAAAAGTAATTGGTTCAATGAAAACAAATAGGAATTTTACGACAATACCCTTTTTAACTGCAACCCCTTCCCTATTATTGTATTTTCAGCAGAATTTCCATCTGTATGAAACTTAGCTAGGTTAAATTAAATAAGAATTATCAAAGCTATTTTGTTTATTTTCACAAATGCTAAAAAGACTGTAACTGTTAAAGAAAACATTATCTCACTACCAAAGATACTATGCTAGATTCCACTTAGATTAAATTATTGAAGCTTTTATCAGTGATTTTTCTTTCAGTATTTTTCCTACATTGGTGGGATCCCCAAATATGTGCATATAAGCTTTTCTAAATGCCTGGAACTTGTATTTCACAACTGGAAGCTACATCAAAATCAACACCAAAAAAGCTACCCCAATCAACACAACTGTGCTGGCAGTCCAAACAAAAGCAGTAGGAATTGGCCAATTGTAGAATGGTAAGGGCTGGAAGTGCCCTCTGGAGATCATCAAGACCAATGCGAATGGACTTGCTGCGCTCATGAATGTGCTGCAGTCTAACCCTTCAGAGGGACATCCTGCTCACAGTGATAGTTTCCAGTATTATTGAACAGGAGGCCTATAAAGCTCCTGTGTAGAATGATCCTCGAGACACCGAAGTTATCCCTGTTTCTACCACCTCCCTTTTCAGAGGCACTTTTTCTGGAAAACAGAGGAAGTTGAAGCATGACCATTACCACTAGTGTAAAAAGGCCAGTAAACCACCAGCTATGATATGTATTGGGAATCATCCTAACAGCAACGAAACATAAATGGCCAGGCATGAAATGTGATGTATCTAAAATCAAGTCACCATGAAATGCAAAAAGATCTCTGCTAAGCTGGTCTGGCTCCCCTTGTACTGCAACTGCTATCGATGCATAGACGGATCCCTGATATACACATGTAAGAGCTTTATGTTTCCTAAATTCTCTCTCCACAGCTGTTTATTTGCAGTCACTGGCAACTCCCGAGGGAGTGAAATACACAGTGTCATTTATGACAAATCAGTAGTGATGATGATGAGAAAATGTTCATTGGGTATCAGCTGTTTGAATTTTCCTATGTATTTAGAGTATTAACAGCTTTGGTTTTCCTATAGAAAAAACACATGAGATTTTCTAATGACTACATGGATTAAGACAACCTCCCGCTGGCAGCAGAAGTCCCCTAGACTTCTTGAGAGAATAGGTCAGCTCATGGTGAGCGTTGGTGAAGACTGCATTACAGTCAGAAGTCCAGGTCCCATCAGCCACTCCAGACTACTGGCATGATCTGAAATTTTCAAGAGAAACAGGGTTCATTTCATATCCCAAATCAGATTTTTTTAATATTATTCCTTATGTTTTCACCCTATTCTGTGTGATGCGCTGACTGCTAACAGTAATTTCACGTGAGTTTCCACGGCCACAGATACACACAACAGGAAAGAGCGCAGCATGGGACTGCTGACAACTGTCCTCAAATCTCTGGGATCTGAAAGCTCCAAAGCCTATGTGTCTACATGTAGAGCATGAAAACCTGAACATAGGAACTGTTCAGGGAAAAAATTCTACTGATCTTGTTGTGAGTGAGGTTTCGCTAGGCCTGGCAGAATATGAGTCAAAGTAGCCTTCTTTCGGATGGATAAAGAGAGCACTAAACAGAAATGTACTTAAGACAATAGTTTTCTTGTCAGCACAGCTAAGAGAAACAAAGAAGTAACTCCATGCAAATGAGAATTTGCAGTAATGGAAGCATTGACTTTCCTACCTCTGTGGCTGCAGAGCTGCCACCTAGGTCCCGGGAGACAAAAAGGTTGACAATGGGCCTACTTATCCGCTGAGTTGCCAAAATTAACGCCAAAGGCCACCAGAAACTCAGCATCTTCCTTATTGTAGCCTCTCCCTGTAACACATAGGAAAAAATATTTTTTAAAGTGTTATTTGGAAAAAAAGAAGCTTCAGAACTGAACCAAAAGAACAGAGAATTTTTTATCTTCCCATTCATAGTCAGTTTGGTACATTAATTTAAATAGTTTTCAGAGCCCAAAATATTTTTACTCATGCCAGTAATACTGATTCAGAAGATGCTATGTCGTGGATCTCAACAAACAATGCATAAGGTATCTATCTGCCTAATTTGCTCTGGTTACCAGATGAAAACATGTGAAAACCAGTATGACATATGAAGAAAACGAGGAATTTTGAGAGCTTCTTCCTTTTTAAATAAGGTGTCCACTTAGTTCACGTTGTGCTGTCATACAAATTAGTACAGAGCTCAGCACAGAAGTGTTTAGTAGACAGCACATCCATATCATGGGAAGCACTCTCTCTTGTGCACTATTGGTGGAATAGTTTCTACCATGCCTCTTTAAATGAAAATGTTTTTTTCCTGCAGAATGGGGAGAGAAGACCCTTCATGCACAGTGGTTTAATACAGTATTATAACAGAAAAACCAAGTTCAAAGTTACTGAATTTTCAAAAGTGGAAAGCATTAAGACATACCCCCATTTCAGGCCCACTTCTATCAGGAATGACATCATGTATGTTCCTGTAGTATCCGAGGCATAGTGTGGTACATCGGACAAGTGCTCCCATGTATAAGGACAGGATTGGGATTAGGAGTGGCTCCCTGCACTCCAAGTGACTATGAAGCAAAATGGCTACAAAAACAACCTGCAGGGCAAACAAATAAATGATTAGTAATTTGTCTATGTTCAGCTCTGGGACCCTGTACATAAAAAGGACATGGACCTGTTAGAGCAAGTCCAGAGGAGGCGTTGTTCAGCCTGGAGAAGAAAAAGCTCTAAGAGATGTTATAGCAGCCTTTCAGTACTTAGATGGGTCCTACAGAAAAAGTGGAAAGGAACTTTTTACAAGGGCATGTAGTGACATGACAAGGGGTAATGGTTTTAAACTGAAAGACAGTAGATTTAGATTAGATATAAAGAAGAAATTCTTCACTGTGAGGATGGTGAGGCATTGGAACGGTTGCCCAGGCAAGTTGTAGATGCCTCTCCCTGGAAGAGTTCAAGACTAGGCTGAAAGAGGCTTTGAGCAACCTGATCTAGTGGAAGTAGTCCCTGCTCATGTCAGGGGTCTGGAACTAAATGATCTTTAAGGTCCCTTCCAACTCAAACCATGCTATGATTCTTTAGGGTCAACGTATCTTCTGTCTGACTCCAAGCTAGTACATCTGAACCAACAACTATGTGTGACTGCAGTATCTACTTGTCTTTGAGCCTGCGGCATTTGGAACCCCCTTGCATTCAGTCACAGAAATGAGAACAGGAGTTAACATCATACAGAAGCTCTATTAAACAGTAATTAAGGTATGGGCAGATGCCAAGCTAGCAGACATAAATAGGAGACTTATCATTAAAGCCTGGCACGGTCTGGCAACAAGCATGTGGCTGTCACCCTTCCCAGTAGAATGTGCTGTTCTGGTAATCACTGAGGTTGGAGAGAAGCTTCTAGGGTCAGCTTCTAAGCCCCACTTTTTGTGGGGTGGGGGTAGGGGAGAGGGGAAAGCAGCCATTAAAAAGCCAGATATTTTAAAGTATTCACTCATGCATTTAAGCAGGAAGTCTTATGTCATTCTAATTTTCTACTTTTTTGAGTGAAATGTCAGTATTTCATCATTCCCTCTTCAGCTGAGTGCTGCAGTGATGTAAATGAAATGGAAAAATTCTGGGCTACTGAACAGTTCACATTTCAGTTTTGTAAGAATAAATACTTAATTCAGAAAATGCAAATGAATTAATTAATACAGTATTATCTTTCATTAAATACAGAGCTGATGGCATGCCTACTAAATTCCAAATGTCTCTGGGTGGGGGACACAACTGAAAAGCCAACTGTGTGTGGTGCAGTGAACAGCAAAGTCAAGGACAACATGGCTGGGACATGTTGCAATTCAAATCATAGTATCATAGTATCAGTCAGGGTTGGAAGGGACCACAAGGATCAGCTAGTTCCAACCCCTGCCATGGGCAGGGACACCCCGCACTACATCAGGCTGGCCAGAGCCTTATCCAGCCTGGTCTTAAACACCTCCAGGGACGGGGCCTCAACCACCTCCCTGGACAACCCATTCCAGGCCTTCACCACTCTCATGGTGAAGAACTTCCTCCTCACATCCAGCCTGAATCTCCCTACCTCCAGCTTCATTCCGCTCCCCCTAGTCCTATCACTACCTGATAGCCTGAGAAGTCCCTCCCCAGCCTTTCTGTAGGCCCCCTTCAGATACTGGAAGGCCACAATTAGGTCACCTTGGAGCCTTCTCTTTTCCAGACTGAACAGCCCCAACTCCTTCAGTCTGTCCTCATAGGAGAGGTGCTCCAACCCTCTGATCATCCTTGTGGCCCTTCTCCGGACACGTTCCAGCACGTCCATATCCCTCTTGTAATAGGGGCTCCAGAACTGGACACAGTACTCCAGGTGGGGTCTCACCAGGGTCAGTTACAAGAAATACAAAACACATTGTTCAGGGGCTGTTTTTCTCTTTCAGTGCTATCAATTTCTTGCTAGCTCAAGAAGTACTTAAGAAATGCCACAGTGTGTGTCCTGGTTTCAACTCAGTTGGCAGCTGAACTCTAGCAGGTTGTTCACTCCTTCCCAGCCACTACTGCAATACTTCCCCCAACCCAAGTGGGCAAGGATAAAAAGGACCTGAGAAGCAGACAAGAGAAGGAAGATTTACTGCTGTAGGGATATCAGATAACACAAAGCAAAATACCAGTGTATTTAGCAGCAGGGGAACAGACAAAACACGACAAACAGAACAGGAAACTTTACAAGCTATAGAATACACTCCAAATCCCCAAAATCCCTTTTGGCCCCTGCAGCCCTTTCCTTTTGCAGTGAGTATGAAGCCAGCATGGTGTTGAATAACAGTCAGCCCTCCTATCTTTCACTGTGCCACCACTGTGGGACCAGTGGGAGGAAATGGTGAGGGGCAGGTTCACCCATCCCCTGTCCCCCCATCCATTCTAGTGGGGGCAACCAGCTAAAAACAGTATGCTGTGAAAATGTTTATTAGGCAGGCCACACTGTTTATGGGAGTTTGTAAAGCTGCTCTTTTGAACCCCATGGAATAACTGATTTTCTGTAAACAGCACTAAAGTCAGTTGCAAAGTCAGTTACGTGGAGAGCTCTGGGGTATGGAGAGTCACAAATGTCTGTCTTCCAGATCTGCACTTGCTCTGTGCATTATTTTGTTGAAACAAGATGACAGGTGTCATATTTTTCACAACCCTGGCACCCCACTCACCAGCCACTGTGGAAAGGGCATGTGCACCACAGCCAAAATAAAGATTTGTTTCTGTATTTAGCTGTATATAACCCAACATGCATCTAGAGTCATCAAACTTTGTAGGTCACATCACACCAAGAGCAGATCCTGAGTGTTAAGATCATTTACTGTAATTAGTATTATCTTCAGGGATTTAGTCCAGGACTGTAGAGGGGCAGATCTGCCAAACATAGAATAGCAGCTGGCTGAATGGTTCAGTCTTGCTTATGGCTTCCTCCCTCGTATTTAGTGGGAGGAAAATGCTGTAAAAATTTGAACTAAGTGCTGTTGACTTTGTATTTCCTTTGATGCTGGTCTGTTATTATCCCCTTCCTTACCCAGTCATTATATTGTGGGGAAATACAGCAACTGTTTTACAGGTGCTAAGACTCTCCATTTCATAATATTTTTACATATGTTTTAAAAAGAAGGCTGTATATTGTTTCTCATTTGCTACAATCCTGGCCATCAGCACTGTGTATGAATCTTGATTTTTAAGTGTGTCTTGTATAAAGCACAGGACAGTTAACAACACTCTCACAAATGGAAGTTCAAACAGTATTTGGTCTTCTCTGCATCACCCTGGGGTTATCAACACAGATCCCTTCTGTTATACTTCTGAGCCTTCATCTTTTGATCCACTAACAGTGCCATACTGGCACTCAGAAGATGACTGACACTACTGCATTTCATTGGATTAGACAGCATGTGCAAAATTAACAGGTGAATGGGAGAATCAAGCATTCATTTCTCCACCTACAAGGCCCACTTGGGATTTCTTAGTGCAATCATGTGAAGTGTGGGGAGAATGCACAGGGAAAGGAAAGGTTTCTTTCAAAGTACTCTGTCAGCCTTAGGATTGGTAGCAGATATGAGTCTCTTTGCCTGACCTTTATTTTTCCCAGAAGTACCCATGTGTATATATATATAAAATTTGTCTCACAACCATTCTGAAACAAATTCATAGAGATGCTGGAAGACATGGCCCCAGCCCCAACAATTCTGGTTCCCTTCTCTTAGTTTGTGAATGACTTGATGCAGTCAATTGAGACCAGCCTATACTACAACTGCCAGCAGACAGCCTCCACATGGTGGGGAAACCATCAGATAACACACAATAACTTCCTCTGGTGTATTGCTCATGGTAGAGAAAGAAGGCAGTCTCTGTGCAAGGCCAGGAAAGCATCTACTCTGTAACACAATGGAAAGAGGGACCATTACCTGAGCTATGACGTCTGAGATGGAGGCACATCCCACAAGGAAACTGTACTTGTGTTTTAGCAAAATCCCAGCATGGGTCCACGCCTAAAAAATGTCAGAGAAGAGTTTGAGAAGTGATTATGATATTTGTGAATGATTTTAGATCCCAGAATACTGTTTTCTGGTTTTCACATTATACACAAACAACTTATAAAACTCTTTTCCATCAGCAGTACCTGCTGTGAACCTGGGAAAATGTTAAGCCAGTAAAGCAGAGAAAGCACTGATGCATTTAGCTCCTCACTACCGAGGCTGACAGGCAAAATGGGAATAATTTTATGGACTGTATAGAAATTTCTGAGCAGATCTAGTAAGAAACCACCCCTGCTTCACAAAACAGCTGCTGTACAGGATGGGTTAAAATGTTTATTCTCATCACCAGTGGATGCACCTCTGAAGTGTATTCTTCACAGACCCACCAAGTTACAGTGAGTTTGTCTGGAAAAGAAAACGTAATGACCCAACTTTTTTTTATTGCCAACTACTGTTTCAAGCAAAGCAGTAGATAAAGTGGTGGAAGCATGCCATGAGAAGGTCACCCTTTACACAGAAGTAGAGGCACTAAAAAGAGCACTGCCATCTTCTTGTGTTGTGCAGGCCACAAGCAGCAAGCCTGGTGATACGGGAAGCAGTAGCCCTCCCCACATGTAGTTCTCTTGTCCAAGCATTTGAGATACACTGCTTACAAAAACTGATGGCAAAAAATATCTTTTCAACAGCTTCGCTTTGAAAAAATATTGAGCTTCTTCCTTGTGAGCTCTGCAAGTGATCTGGGAATGTATAGAAAATCCAACTCTTCTACTACAAACTGGAATGAGAAGACACAAAGAGACAACTGGTGTGACTCATCACAAGATGACCACACAACATACAGTAACTCGAGCAAGGCAGCTGAGATTTTTACATTTGTCATGATCTCTGGATGTTCAAAGTCCACCCAGGTGTTTTTCTCCAGGTAGCAGGAGATGGTAAGTCCAGGTATATTCACAGCTACTGCTTGCAAAAGACACACCTTCCTTCTGTACATCTGCAGTTTCCCATCAGGTAACAGATTTTGTGAAATAAGGTCACCAAAGAAAAAAACACACATTAATATTCAAATCCAGTTTTGAATCAGACACTCACCATGGCATCCATGAAAGGGAAGGCAGCAAGATAAAGAAAGGCCCTCCGAGTTTTACTTCCCACTGATTCATCCACATGGTGCAGCTTATTAATAATGTAATACCCCAAATCGCTATATGCTGTAGAGATACAATAGGAATGGATAATAAAGGTTACACATGGACTTTGGGTAAGACACTCAGAAGTACCTGAAAGACTGTGATGCCTAGGAGCTAAGATATGCATTCACTTAGTAAACAGCTGCAAGGGCTTCAGGATATTACAACCTCACCAGCTGCTGTTTATAACTAAAGAGTGCTCTCATGGCTCTTTTTCATGTAACCTTTGACTTGAGTGATAACAAACAGCTGGGTTGGGAGATGGGCAGTTTAAGTGCCACATCTATTTGCTAAAATAATACACTGGTACTCAAGAAAATATACTGCTCTTTCATTAACTCAAGGCTCTTTGTTAGAAAAACTGTTTTCACCAGATATTGTGTATTTCACAGGATATAGAACCTTACAAATGTTGAAACCATCTATTGTCACTTCCTTCTCATGGTACCACCTGCCCAAAGCTGTAAAAAAATACTATGAATTACAAAGGCATTCAACAAATTACTCATTATGCTTCTCCCTTACCCTGCCTAATGATCACCTGTAGTGGGACCTGCCAGGGTACTGTTCCCTTCACTACACAGTCTCTGGTTAGCCTCAACCAGTCTTAGTTTTCTTCCTTTATCTAGAGCCAGCATCTCACACGCCACTGTAATATTGCCCCTTCTATCACCAGTTTATTATTTCGCCATCCTGTTTCAACCCAAGATGAGAATGCTAGGCAACACACCTCTTGCTAAGTCTCTCCACCCAAGGCACTGGCTTGAAAGACAGCACAGATGCATGGACACACCACACAGCTCTTTAGAGAACTGCTTACACCTCTTGTCAGTATCCATGTTATCCAGCTGTTTTAATAATAATCCCAGAATCTTCCCCATGACCAGGAAAAACCAAGAGCAAGCTATCACTGGTGTCTCTGCACTATGAGAACTCACATACCAATTCAGTCCTTGTAGCCTAAACCTCTCTAACTCAGAAACAGTGAAAGCAATTAGAGAGTTAAAGTCACTACTGTCTTCTGATTGCTTAGAGATACAGCAATTGAATGATTAACAGGACTGAAAATACTTTTTCAGGCCCAAGAAGACAGTGTAAACAAGGTAGTAAAATAAGGCGTGGCATGACAGCATTAGGAACAGGCATGAATGTCATTCCAGACTAACCAAAAGATTAGAATAAATAGAAAGATTAGAATAGAATAGAATAGAATAGAATAGAATAGAATAGAATAGAATAGAATAGGACCAGGTTGGAAGAGACCTTCAAGATCATTGCGTCCAACCCACCATGCAACCCACCTAATCAACTAAACCAAGCACCCTGTCAAGTCTCCTCCTGAACACGTCCAATGATGGTGACTCCAGATGCCACATTAAAAACTCCCCCTTTCTCTGTGCTAGTCCCTATCTGTATGTCTTTTGCCTGAAGTACAACTATTGAGACCCAAAGTCTCCCAGTTATCCCTAAATTGTGTAGTCATTCTCCTGAGAAAATCCCAGATTCGTTTCCTTCTGAAGGGGATAGGGGAAGAACTAGTCATGGGTTGAGTTGAATCTGCTGCTGCTACTCAATCCTATGCTGCTGTCATGCCAGCTTCAAAACCAAAGTGCTGACAGAGCAAAGTATTATGAAGCATGAAGTTCAGATTGTAACATGAGAGACTTCCGGTTGTGGTTGCTGCTTTCAATCTCCAGGTTTGGGGTGCTGGTCTTTCCTGCTGGGCTGGCACGGGTTTGGGAGGGTGGGGGACAGGTCACTGGCTTCTGGTGCTGCTTCTGCATTTTGCTGTGTTTTTCTGCAAATAGGCTAAGCTAACTGTGCATTTCATTACCTCATTTATATCAAACTTTTTATCTCAACCCTGAGATTTTTTTGTGTATTACTTTCCCTCACTTCTGTGTTGGAGGGAAGTGGGCTGTGTTGAATTTGTACAGTCTACATGTCTGGTGCCCAATGTGGGGCTCAAAAGCCTGTGTCTTAATTAAGACAGCTAATCTTGGCAGAAGACAGAAGGATTGAGATAATGAGAAGCAAGGTAATGAGAGGATTCAATTAAGGCTTGAGGCTTGTTAGGAGAGTTTTGGGTAACTTTTTGTTTTCTGTGGTGTGCTCACTGTGTTGATGCATTGGCTCTCTGGGGCTGCTGGGGCTAATATGCCACCGTCCTCTATATGAATGTTACCTTAGGGGAATGGCTTAGAGCTGTGCTCTCGCTGTGCTGGTTACTGGTGGTCCCAACTGAGAGAGTTTGGGCTATTCAGTATGGAGAAGAGAAGGCTCCAAGAAGACCCATTTCTATTTTTATTCCATTCCCCCTAGTCCTATCATTACCTGACACTCTAAAAAGTCCCCCACCAACTTTCTTGTAGGCCCTCTTAAGATTCTGGAAGGCCACAATAAAGTCTCCTCAGCATCTTCTCCAGACTGAATAGTCCCAACCCTCCCTCAGCCTGTCTCCATAGGAGAGGTGCTCCAGCCATCTAATCATCCTTATGTCCCTTCTCTGGACAAGTTCCAGCATGTTCAGATCCTTCCTGTAACAGGGGCTTCAGAACTGGATGCAGTACTCCAAGTGGGGTCTCACCAGAGTGGTAGACAGGGAGAATCACCTCCCTTGACCTGCTGACTATGCTTCTCTTGATGCAGCCCAGGATGCAATTGGCTTTCTGGGTACACACTGCTGGCTCAGTTGAGCTTCTCATCCACCAGCACCCCCAAGTCCTTTTCTTCAGGGCTGCTCTCAAGCCAGTCACTGCCCAGCCTATATTGGTGCTCAGGATTGCCCCAACCTAGATGCAGAACCTTGCATTTGGTCTAGTTGAACTTCATGAGGTTGTCATGGGCCCATCTCTCCAGCCTGTCAAAGTCCCTCTGGATGGATCCCTTCCCTCCAGCATGTCTGCCACACCACACATGTTGGTGTTGTCAGTAAACCTGAGGGTGCCTCATCCACCAGGCAGGTCACCTTGTCATAGAATGAGATAAGGTTCATTAAGCAGGATCTGCCCTTTGTGAACCTGTGCTGAGTGGGCCTGATTGCTAGATTGTCCTGTAAATGGTATGTTATACCATCAAGATGATGTTTTCCATGACCTTCCCTGGCACTGAGGTCAGACTTATGAGTCTGTAGTTCCCCAGATCCTTCTTCTGGCCCGTCTTGTAGACAGGCATCACACTTGTTAATTTCCAGTCTGTTGGGACCTCCCCATTTAGCCAAGACTGCTGATCAGTCACAAGAAGTGGCTTGGTAAGCACATCCGCCACTCTTGGGTGTAACTCACCTGGCCCCACAGACTTGTGTACATCTTGGTGGTTCAGCAGGTCACTCACCACTTCCCCTTGGATTATGGAGGTCTGTTCCCCATTCCTGTCTTCCAGCTTGAGAGGATGGGTACCCAGCAAATAACTGGTCCTGATATTAGAGACTGAGTCAAAGAAGCCATGACTACCTCAACCTTAGTCACTATGCTTCCCCCTGCATGCAATAAAGGATTTTTTACAGCAATAGCTAGACTCAGTTCTAGTTGGGTTTTAGCCCTTCCAATTTGCTCCCTGGATAGCTTCACTGCATCTTTGTAGTCCTCCTGAGTGGCCCATACCCTTTTCTAAAGGCCATAAACTCTCTTTTTTTCCTGAGTTCCAGACAAAGCTTCTCATTCATCCATGCTGGCCTTCTTCCCTGTTGGCCAGTCTTTCATGACATGGGCATGGCCTGCTCCTGCTCTTTTAAGATTTCCTTCTTATTCAAAGACTGCCTAGCTTTCCTTGACTCCTTTGTCCTTCAGGACTGCCTCCCAAAGGACACTACCAATCAGTCTCCTGAACAGGCCAAAGTCTGCCCTACAGAAGTCCAAGGTGGCAGTTCTGCTAACCACCCTCCTCACTTCTCAAAGAATCAAAAACTTGATCATTTCATGATCTCTAAGTCCAAGAAGGACTCTGACTGTTGTATCTCCCACAAATTCTTCTCTGTTAACAAACAGCAGGTCCAGGAGGGCACCTTCTGTAGTTGGTTCCTTCAGCAGCTGCATCAGGATGTTACCTTCCATCCACTACAAGAATGTCTGGGGCTATCCCCCTCTCTGCAGCATTGTATTCCCAGCACACATCTGGAAAGTTGAAGTCCCCAATGAGAACAGGAGGCAGCAAATGTAAAACCTCTCCCAACTGCTTACATAGTATTTCATCAGTCTTATCATCCTGATTGGGTGGTCTGTAACAAAATCCCATCACAATACGTCTCCTTGGCCTTCCCTTTGATTCTTACCTATAAACACTCAACCCTGTCAACTCCATCATTAAGCAGTAGACATTTATACCCCTCTGTGACATAAAGGGTCACCCCATCACCTCACGTTCCTTGCCTGTCTGTTCTGAAAATTTGTAGCTATGAATTGCAGCACTCCAGTCATGTGAGTCATTCCACCACATTTCCATGATGGCAGCTATACCAGTTTTCTTACTGCACAATGGCCTCCAATTACTCCTGATTGTTGCCCATGCTGCAGGCACCAGTATAGATATATTTCAGCTCGTCTAATGGTCAGGCCACCTTCATGGCAAGAGAATGCCCCATTCCCTCCAGACAGTTCTCACATGTTTCAAGTTACCAGCCTATCAACTTTTGTGTCTTTACTGCCCAACAGATCATGACCCCCCACTCTCACTGACACAGATAACTGCAAGACTGTACTACCACATTGTCCCATGGATGCTGGCATGCTGCTCCCAGGCACCTTTCTAACCACCCAGTTCCCCATCCTTCCATTGAGTTTGTTTAAAGACATTTCAATGAGCCCTGCTAGCTCTTGCCCTAGGATCCTTTTCCCACTTTGAGTAGGTGTTCCCCTTTTGTTGCCAGCAGGCTTGGTGTCTCATAAAGCAGCCTGTGGTCAAGAACCTCAAAATTCCACTAGTGGCACCAGCCCCTGAGTCATGTGTTAATCACATATGTTTTCCCCTTCCTTTCAGTATTCTTCCCTACCACTGAAGGGATTGAGGAAAACACCACCTGTGCTCCAGATCCTTCAACCAATTGTGCTAGTGTCCTAAAGTCTCTTTTAATTGCTTTAGGACTTCTGGCCAGACCTCATCACAGCCAACCGGCATTACCAGTAGCAGGCAATGATTGGAAGGCTGTACCAGACCAGGGAGTTTCCTGGTGATGTCTCTAACACAGGCCCCAGGGAGGCAGCAGACTTCCCTGCATGATGGATCTAGTCAGGATATTGGGCCCCCTGTTCCCCTCAGAAGGGAATTGCCTGCTACAATTACCATCCCTTTTTTCTTAATACAAGCATTCCTAATGTGTGGGCCTGGTTGATTCAACCCAGGCGAACCCCAGAATGGACCTTCATCTATACTCTCATTTGCCTGGCCTTCAAGTTCCAGAGCCTCATACCTGTTATGTAAGGGCAACTGGGAAGGTGAGGGAGGCTGGGAGAGGATTTGCTTGCCTCCACAAGTAGGGTCCTGTTTCCATTCCACCTCATCTCTTAAGTCCCCTCCTTCTGCCTGTGGCCAGAGGGTAGGGCAACCTCTGCTTCTTGTGATGCCTCAGGGTGTGGCTCCATCGATCTATCTCTCTCTCACATTCCCTGAAACTCCTTAACCTTTCCAATTTCTAATCCAACTCTGCCACCTAGCTGAGCAGATCATTCATGTGGTCACACAGGTATTGTCTCTGCATTCTTAGTAAACTATACAATACAATACAATACAATACAATACACCAGGTTGGAAGAGACCTTCAAGATCATCGCGTCCAACCCATCAAACAATCCAACCCACCCAACAACTAGACCATACAGCCAAGCACCCCATCAAGTCTTCTCCTGAACACCTCCTGTGAAGGTGACTCCACCACCTCCACGGGTAGCCGATTCCAATGGGCAATCACTCTCTCCGTGTAGAACTTCTTCCTAACATCCAGCCTAAACCTGCCCTGGCGCAGCCTGAGACTGTGTCCTCTTGTTCTGGTGCTGGATGCCTGGGAGAAGAGGCCAACCTCTGCCTGGCTACAACCTCCCTTCAGGTAGTTGTAGAGAGCAAGAAGGTCACCCCTCAGTCTCCTCTTCTCCAGGCTAAGCAACCCCAGCTCCCTCAGCCTTTCCTCATAGGGCTTGTGTTCCAAACCCCTCACCAGCTTTGTTGCCCTTCTCTGGACACGTTCCAGCAAGTCAACATCCTTCCTAAACTGAGGGGCCCAGAACTGGACACAGTACTCAAGGTGCGGCCTAACCAGTGCAGTGTACAGGGGCACAATGACCTCCCTGCTCCTGCTGGCCACACTGTTCCTGATGCAGGCCAGGATGCCATTGGCCTTCTTGGCTGCCTGGGCACACTGCAGGCTCATGTTCAGTCTACAATCAACCAGTACCCCCAGGTCCCTCTCTGCCTGGCCACTCTCCAGCCACTCTGACCCCAGCCTGTAGCACTGCCTGGGGTTGTTGTGGCCAATGTGCAGAATCCGGCACTTGGATGTGTTAAATCTCATGCCATTGGACTCTGCCCATCTGTCCAGCCTGTCGAGGTCCCTCTGCAAAGCCTCTCTGCCCTCCAGCAGATCAACTGCTGCCCCCAGCTTGGTGTCATCTGCAAATTTACTGATGATGGACTCAATGCCCTCATCCAGATCACCAATAAAGATGTTGAAGAGCATGGGGCCCAGTACTGATCCCTGGGGCACACCACTAGTGACAGGCCGCCAGCTGGATGTGGTGCCATTCACCATTACTCTCTGGGCTCGGCCCTCCAGCCAGTTCCTAACCCAACGCAGTGTGCTCCTGTCCTGTCTAGTGAAAGGTTAAACAATGCTGTTTTATTGGAGGGCTTACCAGCAACACCATGAAATGTATTATGTTAGCATACTGTTATAAAAATGATTTCTCTCCTCTGTCAGGCTGGCAGCTTAGTATAATGTCAAAAATACCTACAGACAGGCATCTTGAATCTTTGCTCTTACAGCCCAGTATTTCCACCACAAGACAATTTCTGAAATAACAAGATGCTTTTGACCCTGGTTACAGAGTGAACTTCCTACTGAGAAACCCCAAACAGTATCAATAGCTGTAAACAGTAGGAGGGAAGAAAGGCAGCACATTATCTTCTATTTCCGTATCACACCTGAATCCAGGACTACTGTACTGACCAAGGTTTGCAGCAGGATTGTAAGACAGACGAGCATATGGTTTCAAATCCTTTTGGTCAGGGTAAACCTGATTCTTGATTCTTGTACAGGGGAATGACAGGAACTGCTGACGAGGACCTTGAAGATGTTAATGGGAATGCGTTGGGGTAGTGACTTAGGGACCCAAAGCTTGCAACTGTGAATTTATGTGGTTTGGCTCAGCCAGTCATTCCCACAGAGGACTGCGTTAGCCCCAGTGGGGAAGCAAGAGTGGGGAGCTGGTGCTGAAGCCACAACGCATGAGTCAGGTGGATAAAACAGTCTGCTTTGGTATTTTAAATACATAGAGGATGCTGTTTCTGAGGAGATGAGTGCAGACTGCAAATAATCTCTATCACAGCTGGAAATACGGTGATTCATTTGTGGTCACTGTGTTTCTACCACCACTTGTTTTTCTTTCTGACTTCGGTACTCCTTATTTCATTGGACTTTTTGTTCCCTGTTCCTTCCAGGGCTTTGACAGTCATGTCATCTTCCTTAGCCCCATACAAATAGAAAGTGGAAGAAATTCAGTCCCCTGAGTTCTATTTGTTTCTCTTTTTCATCTGCCGAGTGTCAGTAACCTGTATTTGTGTTTCCTGTAGATAGCCTATGACAGGCTTGCAGCTGCTGCAGGAGCAGTCACAGGTCCTAGGAGGCTGCTTGTCTGTCACTGGATACCTCCTCTTCCTCCTGCTAGGCAGGCTGTGTATCTGTGGGTTAGAGAAGAATCATCAGTATTTGAAACAGGTTCAAAGGGAACGTGGAACATAAAACTTGGCAACATCACCCAAGCAATTGGTGCTAGAATCTGACTAAATCCATTCTCTTGAGCAATCTGCCAGTCCCTCCTGTGGCCTTTGCATATTTTCAGGCACAAGCAAGTTAAATACCAAAAAATACTTTGCAGTATGCCACTATAGGCAGATGAAAGGTTTATGTGAAGCCCTTTAATTCAGGACTTTAATGCATGTTAAGTACAGCCTTCTTTTTTTTTTTTTTTTTTTGAGTAATAGCTACAGAGGGCATTTCAGAGTTTCTGGACTCAGCAGGGTTCTACTTCCAGACAAAAGCAAGAAACTTATCAGGCATACTTTCCAGCAGTTGCCCCAAACACCTCGTGTCAACAAGTCCCACATAGAAAATCCAACTATGTCTTTCACCTGAAAATTTGACAGTTATACTTTAAATTTTCTTTAAATCTATCATAGCTTAAAAAAAATGCTGGACAACCAGAAGATATTTCTTTATCCAGCTGGCAAAGAAAAAAAACACTTTGACCAGCACTGGCAGGAAAACAAGAAAGCAACTGGAATGGCAGCTCTGATGGCTAAAGAAACATCCCAATCAAAGAAATGTGAGACCCCAATGTACAAATGGCCCAGAGCTTGTAACAGTGACTCAGTAAAACAGCCTCACCAGTAAACATATTGAGGAAGTGACCAACTGATACTAGCCAATTACATTTCTTTGAATGCCTGTATCCAGCTTATGAAATTAGCAACGGCTCATCCTTGCCACAGAGTTGCCATGTGAGTGCACCATTCCTGCAAGTGTTTATTATGACCGTAACATGGAATAAAGGTAAACAACACAGTGCTGCAGTATCAGTGATGGAATAAGAGACACAATGATCAAACAAACTGGAGTGCTTGGGAAGCACACAAAGCTGGTGAATACAGCTGCCAGTATGCTTAACAATAAGAACAGGTGGCATCCATATTTACCAGGAAGCTCTTGTACCTACTTGGGCAGGTACTGAAATAGTGTACTCTATTCTATATGCTGACCAGCAGCACGTGCTGCTCTCGAGATACACAGCTTGATAATGGTGCCTTACTTCTAGGCCACTCTGTAATTTCACAGCAGCTCTGGATATTGCCATCACACACATTTCTCACGTTTCTGTGATGGAATGACCCTTACTGCTAGTGATCCAACACCACTCTGCTGCCTGTGAACTATCACGTGCTTCCAAAGGCTGTTGCATTACCACCCTCCTCCCACCCATTTAGAGCTCCCAGCTTTTAGTATTTTACCTGTTGAATGTAATGGCCTCTCTGCTTCTTCTCCCAGTGTCTCTTGCTCCTTGGTGCTGAGGTCCAGAAGTTTCAAGCCAGAAGGTGCAGAGAATCTGGTGCATTTCTTGAAAATGGTGAAGTTAAATGTCTTCCAAGTCACACGGCTTTTTACTGTTGTGGCTGATGCTGGGGTCGACATCCCATTTCTCCAGGCTCTCAGAAATAGGCAAATCCCGCATCTGCATTACTTTTTGTATTCAGTTTGTATCTGCTTGTGTATTTTCTTTGTTTCAGAGTACACCGAGAGAGACGGTCTCGTTGTTCTTAGTAGTTCCTTCTTCTCTTACAGACTATCAGAGAGTACTATCAGAGACTAATACCTGGTATTTTAATGAGGAAGCTAGCACCTACTTTGAGTCTTGTACTGTGAAGTAACTAGCAAAGTAATAGCTACAGGAGTACAATGACAAATGGCCCTACCAAGCACAACTTCAAATACAGCTACACCTATTTGGGCAGACACTGACAGTTGACCACTGCCCAAGAGTAAGACTGAGCTATCAGTTTCACAAAATCTGTCAAACTCGACAAAGTTTTGCTCACGCATCTGACTGAAAGAGATCAACAGCATGTGTTCATGCCAGGCAGGAGAGCCCTGGGGGTGGGATCTGCCACTTTACAACCTATTTAAAAAGCAGCAAAAATTGCATGGATGGGCATGATGCCAGCCCAAGAGATTTTAATCTCTTTTGCATCATCTGTTTCACTTATAAATGAAATCTTAAGACTACAGATTAATCAGTCTGAAGAAGATGAGAGGGAAGAAAATTAGAAGACATACTAATTAGATGTGAAGTGACCTTACCTATTAAGGTATGAAATACAGCAGCTACAGCGCCAGCTACAACCATGCATGAAACTGCTTTGGTCCTGTCTCGCTTGCTGTTCACAAACACCAGACCTACGTTTTTGAAGTCACTCATGGGACCCGTGAAGAACTTCATCAGGGAGTATGCCAGTCCATAGCTGGCCAGCATTTCCACAGCATCTTCCTTGACAGCAGCGATACCCCTATTCAAGGCCTGTTGAAACACAGAAAAAGCAAATAATGTAGTACATTTGGAAGGGTACAAAAAACAATCTTCTGCCAGCCAGTTTCTGAAGCAATAAGCAAGTTCTGCTGTCATTGTTTTCACCCTGAGTTGGACTTTATTTCTCTGGGTCCAGTTCAGTTCAGTGGCAGTAACTTGTGACTCATAGAACAGGCAACTTCATAATTTCATAGAACCATAGAATCAATAAGGTTGGAAAAGACCTCAAAGATCATCAAGTCCAACCTGTCACCCAAGACCTAATGACTACTAAACCATGGCTTCAAGTGCCATGTCCCATCCCTTTTCAAACACCTCCAGGGACAGTGACTCCACCATCTCCCTGGGTAGCCCATTCCAATGGCTAACATGGATGGCAAATTTACATCAAATATACTTGAAAATATGGTAAATATCTATTACTGAAGTATATAATAGAGCTCCTGCTATATCAGAAGTCAGTCTCTTTTCCTTTTAGAGGCATTTCATAATTGCTAATAATTATGGATGATACAAGACCACGTAAATTCTGCTTTGAGGCCTCAACCCTGAACAAAGCATAATGCTTACAGGCCACCTTTACAGGTAAAAACTCTTGACATTATTATGTGCTGAAATTTCAGTTTTTCAGTGTAATGCGGTCTTCACTACATCCCACGCAACTGTGGTGAACACCAAATGTTGTCCTATGACATTTATTATTAAACTAGGTTAAAATAGAATAGAATAGAATAGAATAGAATAGAATAGAATAGAATAGACCAGACCAGACCAGACCAGACCAGACCAGGTTGGAAGAGACCTTCAAGATAATCAGTCCAACCTATCAACCAATCCAACCCACCTAATCAACTAAACCATGCAACCAAGCACCCTATCAAGTCTCCTCCTAAACACCTCCAATGATGGTGACTCCATCACCTCCCCCGGCAGCCCATTCCAATAGGCAATCACTCTCTCTGTGTAGAACTTCCTCCTAACCTCCAGCCTAAACCTCCCCTGGTGCAGCCTGAGACTGTGCCCTCTTGTTCTGGTGCTGGTTGCCTGGGAGAAGAGACCAACCTCCGCCTGTCTACAACTTCCCTTCAGGTAGTTGTAGAGAGCAATGAGGTCTCCCCCGAGCCTCCTCTTCTCCAGGCTAAGCAACCCCAGCTCCCTCAGTCACTCCCATAGGGCTTGTGTTTCAAACCCCTCACCAACTTCGTTGCATGTGGCTAAATACAAATACTTTCCTTTCATGTATTTCAGGGGGTTCTGATCCTATATTCGTTTCTATCTCCTTGTAGACTATTTAAAAAGAAATAGATCATATGTATTTCAAGACATACTCAGGTTCAACTAACCTACTAGTTCATCCTAGGTCCATGTTTAGGAAATGTTTGCCAATGAATCACTGAGAAGTAAATAGATTATTTCTAGAATTAAGATGAACCAGTTTCTAGCTTGCACCAAAATGATTCTAAAATATTGCACAAAGATGACAAGAATAATAAATTTTATCTGCAGTGTGACAGCATCAATCATCTGTTACACCCAGTGAACTGTTAAAACAAGATTAGATTCAAAAAACATGAAGGATGAAATATGACTTGTTTTCAGATGTATTTAGTTCCTATATGTTACAGCTGATGTGTTCTGACAAGGCCAATGCAATGAGGCTAACCAGGAACTTCTCACCAACCCACTCCACTTACACAGCAGTTCTAAAACTGCTTTTTCTGAATGAACAAACCAGGCAGAACATCATCAGATAATCACAGTGGAGTCCTTCAATTTCAAAGGAACATTTTGCTGAAGTCTTTTGACTTTGTTTTCCCTTTCTAAAGAACATGTAAGCAAGCAACTCCTACTGACTTCAAAAGAAACTGCATCCCCACAGCAGAAATGAGCATTTTTCCTACTGTTCTTTTCCACTATTTCTGTGAGATATGATTCATTTTAAAAACTACAGCAGCACTGTCAACATCACAAAAAGACTAGAAAAAAACAACTTCTCCATCATTGGCATCTGCCAAATCTCTTTCCTGAAATGTGCTCTGATCTGAACGCTTGAGGGTCCAGATGCTTTCACTTTCTGTGCTCCTGCTAGTCCTTCCTGAAAATACCATGCGTTAGATATGGAATAACTGCAGCTGCTATATGTAACTGTTCCTGGGGTACAGATAATTCTGTCTACTGCATCAGTAAGAGTTCAAAAGAAATTTAATCTTCAGATGCTAACACTACTAGTAGGTGCATAAAACAGTTCTCAATTTGTGGAGAAGACTGTGGCCTCTGAAATGAATAGTCAAGTTTAGCTGTCTTTGGTGGTGATGCTTGTGAAGATGTAATTGATATCAAGGTGTATACAGCATTATATTCTTTTTATTTAAACTTCCTATAGATGTTGAATATCCCTGTTGCTGTTGCCAGTAATAGGCAAATAGCCTTAGATTATGCCACACAGAGGGTTCCTTAAACACGGCTTTCCCCTCTTGCTTTTTGTTAACAGTGAAATATTTCTGGCAGCTTCAATTTAAAGAGAAACTGCTAACTAATTTCAGGTAGTCTGCTTTAAAAGCTTCTCATCCCATGTAAACAACTGAATTATTTCCAGCACAAGTATGTATTTCCTGGTTTGGACAACTATGGGCCTGTGGAGGATGGTAACCCAGTCCTGACAAGGTACCTGGGATAAATGTGGCTTTAAGAAATCACATTCTGCCAAGAGCTATGGTGCTATGACCCCTTTGCAGACAGACAAGTCTGTGCTGAGCACAGTCCTCAAGCCAGTAAAACTAGTTCTGATAACTATTTTTTTCACCTAAGTAGGGCAGACATAAAGTCTTGAACACACCTCTGTCTCTCATTTTCTGATTTTACAGGCTGAACAAAGATCTCTTCTGTGTGAAAAATGACAACTAACTACATACTTCTGGGTAATTTTTCCCAGAGTTACACTGTGTACCAGGTAAGGTAAAGTGTCAGAACCCTAACAAGGCTTTTGTAAGGGGTACATTGCCATTGATTTATACCCCTGTGGAATGGTTGGCTGACATAACAAAATACTCCAGAGGCTAACCACGAAAAAGCAATCCTCTTAAATGCTTCTTTAGAAAGAAATTTAGAAAATAAACAGTCAATAGGGCTGTGTACAGATGGTTTAGCTTCTGTGGCTTTCTTTTTCTGGTGGGTTTTTTTTTTACTTTAAGATGATGGTACGGTCAATAAGGTTCTTCATCCTCAAATTCCAAACACTGTATGAGAATTTGTGCAGCATTTCTGTCCCATGTATCTCAGAATATTTTTGCTGCTGAAGCTCTTGATGTCATATTTGATATCCTTAAACCCAGGAGAAATCCCAGATACTTGATAAAGCTGCTTTGTGGTGCAATATGAAAGACACAGGCACTTGATCTTTCTTTGGCATGCCAGCCATGCAGTTGATAATCTTCCAGACTAATTTCCTGTTACATTTCCAATTAAATCTCTCATAAAAGAAGAAAAATAGAAACCAGGACAAGGTCTCATTATTTTACATCATGATGTTGTGCATTTTTGGGTGAACAAAAGTCAGCAGGAAAATTTCAGCAGCAGCATCTGTATTCCATATTTGTTTCACACACAACAGAGCATACATACCTCCACAAAGATTTGTGTAGCTTGTCAATAAAAATCACACATAACTGTGTAATAGTAATAACAATAATGACAATATTTAATACAGAAGTAAGCTTGATCATACATATGTCAGGTGTCATCATACTTTTACCTGACTTAATCATAGGGACAACTAGGAAATACAGATGCAAGTTATTGATAATGGCACCTTCTCCTGAGTTTTTAAGGCACATATAACCTAATACAGTAGTAGATGAAAATGTCACAGAAAATTGCTATTCTATGATTAAATCAATGTCACCAGCATTAGTGACATTTGGTTTAGAAATAAAAGAAAAAAAACAAAACATACTTCCAGGCTGAGCACAATCTGATAGGTTCATGAACAGGTTAGCTAAGGTAAGTCATAATCCTTAAACACTTCTCAGAATGGCAGGCACCAAGATCTACAGTTATGCACTGTCTTCTGTAACACATTATGCTCTCACTAGAAAAATTAAATCTTTACTAGATGATCCAGTAAAAAAAACTCTTGAGCCTTTCAAAAATAAATGCGTGCTACTTCTAATGTTGAAATCAGAGAGGACTAGCCTTTTAAAATTCCAGTCCAAAAGGTTCAAGTCAGAGGAATGACAAACGGCAAATTTAATGACATTTCAAGCCATTAACCACATCTTTACAATTGGATACTGCAGCTGGCTTCATCCTCTTAGAATGAATGTATGAGAACTCTATCAAATTTCTAACACATGCATAATGATGGATCCAACAAACAACTGCATGCAAAGGCAATGTTTTAAAAATCAGCAATTCTGAGAGAAATATCAAGGGTATAGCTTGTCCTATTTGTCATGAGCTTTCTGCACTACTCCCTAATATTAGTAGAGAAAGCTTGGTAGAGAAGGTTTGGTTCCAATCTACAGCTACCCAACTCTGTGGCCAAAAATTCCAAGTAACAATTTGTAACATTTTCCCCCTCCCCCTGCATATTTTTCCCTACCTGTCCTCCCCTAAGAAAATAGAAGAATATCAAAATATGTAGTTAAAGAGCAGGCTGGCACAGGGGTCAGCCTTTCTCCTGTGTCACGTAATCTTTCTCCTGATGATTGTTGCCTGAGTTTTCATTTACTAAATCCTGTATCAAATGTACCGGCCAGCTCAGGCTTTTCTGCCTCCTCCTGTCACCACTGTAGGAACTGAACTGCCAGAAGGACACCTGACATAAAACGCTCTGCATGCATGGCATAATTGGACCATTGTATCATTGCTACCTGAGCATTATCATATCTGCATCCCTGCTTCTCACTGTCTTGTAAAGGCAGAAGCCACTCGTAGACAATTTGAGGGAAATAGCTAGCCCTCTGAGATAGGTCTGTGTAAGACCTGTGGATACCTGTGTAAGACCATGAACACAGAGAAGTGGGAGAAAATGGGGTAAAAGCCATGTAGCTTGAAAATGATGACTGAGGAGTGTTTGTTGGTTTAGGCCTTTTAAAAAAAAATGTATTTAGTTTTCTGGGGTTTGGTTTGCAGTACTTCTACTCCACTGTCTAATTTTAGGTCAGGATCTATTACAGATCATGTGTCAGATGACTGAAATGCCATTTGAAGTCAATTCCTATTAGACCACTCTTAAAATACTTGACTTCCCTCCTACTCCCTTAGTAAAACTGGGTATAGGAGAACAGCTAGTCATGCCCATCCTGAAAGAGGAACATCTAGACCATGGTAGGGGGTTGGAACTAGATGATCCTTGTGGTCCCTTCCAACCCTGACTGATTCTATGAATTCTGTAGTGTGTGGCCTGTCTCTGGTGGGGCCACCTTTGAAAGAGCATTAGGACTGCCCTGAAAATGACAGATGAAATTTTTCCATCTCCTGCTGCTTTGTAATTCAAAACAAACTGCAAATGCAAGGTGTCATGTTTGCTTTTTAAAAAAATGTTTGCATGTAAAAGATGCTTATCAACTTTGCCTGCTTAAGTTACGAGAATACGGCTTTCACTTCACCTGAGATACACATCAGGGAACAGCAGTTTTTAACAGGCAGAGCCAGGAGGCATAGGAATAACCAGGGCAGCAGCTGGCAACAATGAAGTCATCAAAAATGGGAAATCCTTCCCACCTTAAGAACCAAGGTAGAGGAGGAAGCACTGGTGAGCTGGAAGAGTAGCTACAGCACACTACCCTAGGGCAGTGTGAATCTGCTGCATGCAGATTCAGGAACAACAACCAGCAATAGAGTAATAGAATAATAGAAAAAGCATTGGAGACTGCAGAAGATAATGGCACGGTATCACATGAAAGAAACCCGACTCAGTGAAGCCAATACACGCTTAATTTAAAATTATATTTGAAAAAATGGCAGAATATTTATGACAAGGAGCAATCTTGGAGAGGTGAGTTAGTTGCCTCAGATGATTGACTGCCCATGGGACATGGAGAGTGCTGATCCTGAAGCCAAGTGAGTTACACGCCATGATGGTGGCCATGTTCCCTGCGTAGTACCTATTGAATGGGGATGGCAACCTAAACCACTACCACTTCCACTGACAGCTGTGAAGAAATCCTTAGGTGAGACTACTAACTTTTCCTGGCTTTTGAGGCAAGCAGTGCTTGTAGGGGAACAGGACAGAAGCAAAATCAACATGCCAGAGATACTGCCCTGCACTACGATTACCTTGGTACCCTCTGGCTGATGCTAATCTATTGCCCAAAATGTATTCAAGGTAAAAATTGCAAGGGAATGCCTTGCTCTCAAAGCATGCTGTATGAGAGCTTCTCATTTAGGTTTCCCTTTTCCTCAGCCACAAAAATAAGAACAACTTGTGATTACATTACAGTATAGCAAACTCTAGGATGAAGGTATTTCTGTTTCTATGTCTATGAGTACAAATCAAATTGAGACATAAACTGAGACACATAAAACTAGGAGGTCAGCTCCCTGCCTCTTCAAAATGCCCTGTGGAATAGCTAACGTTTCTTCAAACTGCATTTTGATTACTTCTAAGTGCTAGAAAACACTGAGGAGGATACAAGTGCATATCAAATGTCTCTACATAGAGAGAATATCAGATACAAGTGATACAGTATCTGCAGCAGTGCTCCTTCTTTTGTTTTTAATTTCTCACAAAACCAGGCTCTTCTCCCAAAGCAAAAAGTAAACTGATTTACTATCAGCTGCATATTTCATAAAACCATATTTTCTCATGTTTATAAATTAAATCTCTGCAAGGACTGCTCTAAGACTTGTTTGTATGCACACAGCAAATTTAATCTACAAAGGTCCCACACCTGTCAGTCACTCACAACTCTGGCATATTGCCTTTTTACTTGCATTAACTCAGTCACTGCTGAAATATCCCTTGTAGCTCTCTGCTGAAATGGAGATTACTATTTTCTCCTTGACTATACTTTCTTACTAGACTCCAAAGCACATAGGTTGGGGTTGGAAGGGGCATCTTAGAGAGCTGCCCCACTTTGAACATCTGGGAATTGTTGTGGAGGACATCCTGCATGTCCTCTGGGCAACCATCCTGAGAGGCCACCCTCATGGTGGAGTCACCATCATTGGAGGTGTTCAGGAGGAGACTTGATGGGGTGCTTAGTGCCATGATCTAGTTGTTTAGGTGGGTTGGATTGGTTGATAGGTTGGACGCAATGATCTTAAAGGTCTCTTCCAACCTGGTGTATTGTATTGTATTCTGAACTGATGTAACCAGAACTGGAATCTGAAAATCTATGCCCCTTGCACATTAAAATACTCTCCTACCAGCAAAGGCTATACTTCTAGCATCGACATTTCCCCTTCCTTTCCTGATCAACAGTTTGCTTCACTGCTCTGTACCACATTTCCTTGCTGTTCCAAAGACCTGCTCTACACCACTTACCCTTTCACCTTGCCAATAAGTCACCTTTATTTTCACCTCATAGCAAGAAATTACTTAGCTCCACTTGCATTCCAATTTTAACCTTTCCTGTTGTTGTTATTGGCTTTTTCATAGATTTAACTTACCAGACAACAGAATTTTTCACTAATTTAGATGTTGTATTTGGTTCATTTGTATTTCTAAGTTCATTTGCTGCATATGAAGCTAGGCTTTTGCTTTCTCTTTTTTTCACACACTGTAAGCAGTTCTCTTAAGTGGTATTTTTTCACGTAAGGTCACCTGACACTCCAAATTACAAGATCCAAGTCCATTTCTTCCCCTTAAAAAATTTAGCCCAGGCAAAGACCCATATTTTTATAAAGTAGCTAAAAACAATCCAAGCAAATAGTTCAACCTGTCTGCAAAAATACTTCCTCCAACTGCAAGAATGGGGGAAATTAATGAGGTTTTTCCCTTGCTTTGTAGATTTCTTAACCATCTCCTTTAGACCTTTCATGTTAAAAAAAATCATAATGCAGCATTTGGCAAAAAGTGAAATTTGGCAGATGCTACTGAAAGTGCCATTAAGACCCAAAGTTGGCCAAGCATCTGCAAAGTAGGAGTTGCATAAGTTCAGTAGAACTTGAGCTATTTCAACTGCACAGAAATCTCTTCTATTTTTCTTCTGTGCTGAGCATGCTCCTGTGGCCATTAAGCTTAGAGAGTGAAGGACAAGCACCACACAACAGAGACCATGGAGGTTCAAGTCCTTAAGGTACCAGGAGACAAGGAAACACTACTTGTATCATTTGCTCAGAGCAAAAGGGCACATAGTTCTTTTTCCATGGACTGAAGTTGCAGTACCCTGCTAAGACTCCTCTTGGAGTAGTGAGGTGATTTATTCTCCTATCTTGGCTCTTGTGGAAAAGACCCTGGAGGCCAGATCTGTGAAATTTAGTGCTTCATCTCTCTTATCTCTGGGATTAAGATTCCAAGTCCTCCTGTTTGGAAGACACTGACATTTCCTCTCAATTCCCCTTTTCCACATGGAATTTAAGTGATGTAATAATCACACCCAAGAAATCCTGAAAGAGACAACTATCGAATTCAAGGTTGTCAATACTGCAGTAACATATTTCCATATCATCATACATACTATCCTACCACTTCATGGCTGCTTTACAGATTACCCTACTGTTGACCAGCTAGAGAGCAGTTCCACAGAGAAGTACCTTGGAGTCCTGGTTGATAATAAGTTATCCATGGGACAGCAATGTGCCCTGGTGACCAAGAAAGCCAATAGTATACTCGGGAGCATTGAGTGCGTCCAGCAGGTTCTCCTTCCACTCTACTCAGCTTTAATTAGATTGCATCTGAAATATTATGCACAGTTCTGGGCTCCCAGTTCAAGAGGGATGGGGAATTACCCGAAAGAGTTCAACAGAGGGCTACAAAGATGATTAAGGAACTGGAACATCTCTCTTTTGAGGAAAGGCTGAGAGACCTGGGGCTGTTTAGTCTGGAGAAGGCTGAAAGGGGACCTTATCAGTGTCTACAGATATCTGAAGGGCGGCTGTCAAGAGGATGGAGCCAGTTTCTTCTGTGATACCCAGTGACAGGACAAGGGGCAACTGAAGAAAACTCAAAGGAAATTCCATCTAAAAATGAGAAAAACTTTTTTACTGAGGGTGACAGAGCACTGCAACAGGCTGCCCGGAGAGGTTGTGGAGTCTCCTTCTCTACAGGTCTTCAAAACCTGCCTGGACACAGTCCTGTGTCACCTGCTCTAAGTGGTCCTGTTTGCAGTGGTTTGGACTTGATGATCTTTAGAAATCCCTCCCAAACCCTAGCATCCTAAGATTCCATGATTCTGTGGGTTACAACCATTCAGAGTTAATAATTTTGTCACATCCATAACTGGTAGTCAGATAGGAGAGGTTGCTTCATTAGAGAATGGCCGTGGGGATTTGGTGCAACAAAAAAGTTGAAGCCCCCAAGATAGATGTTCTGCAAGGTGAACTTTCTGTTAAATCAGAGGTAATCCTTTTGGGGAATAAATTCTTCGGGCTCTTATTTCAATGGTAGACGTTCAGGCTATTTTGGTTGCAGAATATGGTGAAGTTTGGCACCAGTGACAACATACAGGATGGGGCCAAAATTGGTTCAGATAATGGGACTGTAAGGTAAGATTCACTATCTAAAAACAGTTGGGTGGGTTTTTGTGTGTTTTTTTTTCTTTTTGATTAAGTCACTTTCAGACACGCCTGAAGTGCTAGTTACTGAATAGTTGAAAATGTCAGAATTAGAGGGGACTATGTTTTGTTGCCTGCCCCTTGCTCCCTCCCTCTTTCATTGTAGTTCAAATTCGTCAGCGGCCAAAGGCAGACCAAAGTAAACATAGCTTGCAAACTGCAAGCCCTCTGTTATCACTGGACCTTCCCTAGTCATTCATAACACCCTGAAAGTGCCACCACATACATCTGCGAGGCAAAAATATGTAAAATGACTGAGCCTCTGCCATTTAATGAGCATTTCTTGTACATGATGAAAGGCTAAAACAAACTGAAGCAAATGTCTGCAGATTGTGTTAATCTGGGTTGGGTAAATGTTCTCCCTCTCACTGCAGACAGGAGAGGTAAAGAGCCTGCTGAGCAAACACACACAGTTTTTGACTTGTCATGTGGCTGGGCTTAGGAGGAAGAAAGGCAAATAATTGCAGTTTGGTCTTTCATTCTCCTCAGTACTGTTCTACATTTAAAAAAAAAAAAAAAAAGCAGTATCTATAAAGTACATGCCACAGCTACTACAATTAAAAAAAAACAACAAACACACACAACCCACCCCCCAAAAAAACAAAACAAAAAACCCAATGCAGCCATCAAATAAGGCCTCGGCGCCTGACTTCAGCAGTGGGAGTTTGCCCAGCTGTCTCCCAACGTGTAGTACAGGCCTACCTTTATGTATACTTAGGGCACCATGCCATTATCTGCTGTCCATTAGCTTACTCTTTAAAGTACTCACCTCCCCACGTGGCCCAGCACAAACTTGTGTATGTTCTAGGGCTTTGCCTAACTTCAGTGGAGCAGAACATATTTGAGCTTTGTGATTTTCAACAGCTGTTGTATCAGGACCAAGGAGCGTGGCTGGTTAAGGTCCATCATTAAGCAGCTGTTCCCTCCAGCACGCTGCTGAGCAAAGCACAGTTCGGGCTACACAAAGCAGACTTTGTTAGGCATGAGTGCTTGCAACTGCAAACATAGAGCTGCCAGATTACTCACATCTTAATTGCTTAGAAGTGACAAATAGAGGGCACCTAGATCACCAGCCTAAACACAAACTTGGTGTTTCCACTGCTGGAGACACCCATCATAAATAATGTCCATAACATCAGTAAGAAAACCTTTAATTTGTAACTGTTTTTCTTTTCCTTCCATTCTTATTCTTTGTACCAGCTTTATCAGAATGAGACTAAAGTTATTGGAAACAAACTGTAGAGAGGAAGATGACAGAAAGGAGAGTAGATACACTATCTCCAAAGTAAATTTTTTCCTTCCAAAAATCTAATATTCTATACCCATACCTTAAGTCAGAGAACTTTGAAATTCTCTCCTGGTTCCTGCAGGTGGTGTTGATGGGATCAGCTAACATTTCCTATTAAAAATAGCTCAACTGGTTGTCTTGGTATCGAATGACATGCAGCCAACACGTCAACTTGTTGAAACCATTGCACATGGTTTTTACCAGGCAGTGGGTGTACGGAGCATAGATAACTAAGATATTTCTCTTGAATCATACACTCTTTTTGAAAGCCCTGATCTTTCACAAGGGGAAACAATTACTTTTCTACACAAGCAAGGCTGAAAATACCCTCTCTGACCTAGAAGAGCAAGATGCCCCAGGGGAACCTGGGGTTATGTGATCTCGTGGCAGCTGGAGCCCTGCTTTTGTAACAAACGGCTTTCTGTGATAATGGAAATACAGGTGAAATACCAATTAATATGAAATGCAATCAGGCTAGATATACTCGGCCCTTACTGGCTTCAATAATAAAGGGGAGAACTTGACAGTGTTACATGCCTTTAATCCTATGAATGCTTTAAACCTTTCCTCTGCACCTCTTGATAACACATAAGTTATGGAGTGAGACAAAAAAGCATTCTTTTCGAATATACTAGGACATACAAACCCTAGAGCCAGGCGTTCATTGGAGTAACCTCTAAATGCCTGGTGACGATTAATCCTGTTACATCTTCATGAAAT
Source organism: Picus viridis (assembly GCA_033816785.1). Classification (NCBI taxonomy): domain Eukaryota; kingdom Metazoa; phylum Chordata; class Aves; order Piciformes; family Picidae; genus Picus; species Picus viridis. The sequence continues at coordinate 26,934,989 of CM066575.1, forward strand.
CCCTGGCTAATGCTTCACTCAGAATTCCTTAAGCAGTACCTTGGCAGCCTCCTCAGGGAAGGAGAGATTTGCAAGCACCTGTGGAGCTGTAGCAAGCCTTGTAACTTTTATTTCTATGTGTCTGGCAGGAGTGTCTTAACCAGAAGTGCAATCACAAGTCACTTTGTGAGTGTTCCTGATTATGTCAATATGTGGCATAATTTGATGCTTAATCTAATTTCAGAGATGTCTGTCCCCTGGATTCACAAAATCCAGCTGAAGAAGTGATCAGTAGATGGGCTCCTCCACTAATTGAGGAACTGTAAAAGATGCTTCAGACACTTCAGTAATTCTTAAATGGGTTCTGCTGTCTAACAGCATCTCTACAGACACCTTTAGTAACAGAGAGCCTATCATCACGAGATACTTGACACATGGAGTGATTCTTTCAGTAGCAAAGAACATTTTTTTCTGCTAACCCACTCCATCTAATTCCTCAATTTGAATTACATAGTTAAAATTTACTAGCACATTTTCATTTGTTTTAAGCAACCACAAGACCCTGACTTGTTAAGTTCAGTAAAACCACAGAGGGATTCCCAGAAGCTTAAGTTAAACTGATGCAGAAACATCACAGTGAAATAGGTAATTTTGACTGAGTCACTGTTTTTTAATAATGGATCTCCTTACTCCTGGATTTCAAATGATAAGAAGTGTGATGAAGATAGACTATCTACCACTCCTTCACAGTAATCCTCTGCATTGTGCAGAGGTTTTGCTGTAAGAACAGCTTCCCATCATAGTGCCCCCACCCCTAGACCAGTCTTTGTTCTGAGTCATTTGGCACTCTATTTCTACAAGTCAAAAGAGGTACAATCTCTTTTCAATCTTCTCCATACCTGGGCATTTTGTTGTTTTGCAAGTACACAGGATGTAAAACATTAATTCAGCTAAAATTTATCCCTGAGCCACTTGAATGTCAAATACAAAATTGGGCATGCTGCCAAGATTCTTATCCAGGGGGAGAGAGTCCAATGTTGCACTATTGACACTGAGGGGTTTGAAAAACTCAGCCAGTTCACTTTGGCAGTGTGGTGTGGCTATCTATGCAATTGTTTGCTACACTTCTCTGTCTACAAGAACAATACATAATGATTTATCCTCTGCTGAGGATTAACAAAATACAATACAAGGTACAAGGCTGAAAAAGAACAGAAGAAAAAACTGCAAAGCCCTGGATGCAAAGGACTGACATTACTATAGACAATTTGATGGTCTCTGTATCTGCATTGATAGATGTGGAACAGAGGGAGAGGGCAGGTTTGCAAGATGCCATCCGAAAAGGCTTATCACGCTTGCAGAGGAAGAGACTTGAATATTTCAGAAGAAAAAAATACTTGCAAAGTAGGGCTTTGGCAGAGAGTAACTATGTCTCTGTGATGAATGGAGTGATAATTCATGTCAATTAGATGATTTTGATTAAAGCAGAAACTCTAAAACAGAAGTATGGATGGGCTAAATAAGAATATGGAACTAAAAAGTGAGACAGGGATGTTTCATTATAAAATGTTCTTTGCCTTTGTTATTATTGTTTATATTTGGTTTGCTTTATTATATTTATGTAGAAGCCTGAATATAGAGTGAAATACTAGGGAAGCTAACAGCTGGTGTGAAAAATAGCCTATGTAACAATAATAAGTTGCTGAAGGATGAGAAAGGAGGAGAGTTTGACACAGAAGATGTGAAAGTGAATACACAAGAAATGGTTGTAAGAACTGGCAAAGCAACCTCAAGGACTCTGCATGTAGCCCACCCTTGGGAAAGGTACTGATTGTAACAACAGAGCTAAAATAGTTACAACCACAAGGATTCTGCATGCAGCCCACCAGCAGGTGCTGACCAGAGGATTACATCATTGACAGACCACCAGAAGGATGAACTAATTTAAATAAACCCACCTTTATATGCATATGTATTAGGAATAGAATATTTAAAGGGGAATTAGATTGTGTTTAGTGTGCGTGTTGGTGGAGTGCAGACTCCCTGTGCACCCAGCGCTCTTTGCTTGTCTCTTACTGCCTTAAAATTGCTCTTTTCAAACTAAAATAGTATTTAATTTATTTTAATTGAATTTGTCATCAATAACATGTCCCTTCTCCACTGTGGCAGACATCTCTATCTCTACACCTCTAGCAACAGCAGTAACAATGGAGGAGACCATTAAGTGAACTTGGAGAAACAAAACTGCACGCCTATGGTGAATGCTCTTTTGACAAGCCTATTTAGTTGTACATGCACATTTTATTTTTGAGCCAATGGCAGATCTCATGGTGAAACACTACTACCAAGTCAATGGGAAGCAGGACTGCTGTTTCCAGCTCACAAAGAATCCCAGTCTGCTGTAGATTGCTTTGCCCAGGTCTGTAGGAGTACCACCGGCACTGGTACTCCAGGGCATTCTGACCATATTACATACTTTACCCACATCAAGTAAACAACTAACCTTGCATATGGCAGCAATGAAAACAAAACAAAGAAAAATGTGAGAAAAGCTATGATAAATGCTTCAGAAAAGGCCAATGAAGCATTTAAATGCTTCATTTCAAACTAAAATAAACATAATTCCAAAATCAAAATAAAATCTCAACACTGTATTTTTGGCAAATACAGTGATGTTGAACACAGGCAAAGGTGAGGATTGAAGCTGTACTCAACAAGCTTATTGCAGGGTCCAGACAACAAAAGCTAGACAGTCTATGCTGCAAACCTCTGAAAGAAACAGTGCATGAAATTGCAGGGGGTTTAATTAATTTCATGCTGGTGTTTGTACAATCTGATTACATAACAGCATCTGATATGGTATCACATAGGACAGCATTCATCAGACTGAATAGTTACATATATTAAAAGACCTCTGAAATACTTAGAGGGCTGGCTCAGAAACCCAAGCAGCAATGTTTAAAGGAGACAAAGAATTTACTGGTGGGGATCCTGAAGATCAAGCTGATATTCCCTATCATTTTCATTAATTTCCATTTGCCACATCCCAAAGACTGTGAATTTGCAGACTGGATAAGCTAAGGATGCAAATCTAGTAAGCACCTCTTGCACAGATGACTTTGAGACTTAGGTAACAAAAATGGGATGAGAAAGTAGAAAATGCCAAGCCAAATACTGGGGACTAACAACAACAATTTCTGGCATGAGCCAGCAACTCACCAGTTAGACTGGGAATTTGACACTGCCAAATGACTGACCAGGAGTGTGATGCAGCCATGGAAAAAGGTAAACGCAACTGGAGAATGGATCTGGTGAGGCATTTCTGGTAGAGACTGAGAAATACTTTTGCTGTTTTAAGGCCTTGTTAAGGTGACAGTAGGAGTAAGTTTGCACTGGATCAACAAAGTTTTCAGAGCATCCCCAGTTTAGTAGAAGATGACTACACTGATTCAGGGTACAGGGAAAATTGATCAAGTGAGAGGAAACCAGAAGAGCCTGTTTTCCATAGCAAAGGGAAGGCTGAGAGGCTGCTCTGTTTCAACATAACCATGATGGGGAAAAAAACAGGTAAGAAGAGCTGTTTAATTCAGAAGGCAATACTGGCATTTGAACAAATGGATATAAACAAGACTTGCATACATTTTTGCTGTAGTTTGGAAAATGGCTCTCTAGACATGGAAACAGAAAACAATTTTTCCTCCAGATGTAACAAAGGCATAATCCCACTCAGCAATATGTGACTTGTGCACTTAAAGGTAGGGAAAAATGACCTGGAAAACCAAAGTAGTATCAGGTACTAAGGTCACTCATATCTCTCGTCCTATTTCACTCCTTCTTTCAGTACAACATGCAGTGTGAGGACAAGAAAACACCTCTAACAGCTAGCTTTTGACTAAGGGGGCACTGCCTCCTTTTGTGGAGAATGCTCTCAACGACAACTTCAGCAGAGGGCTCTGGATTAGGTGCTCCAGATCCCACCTCAGAGGAGTTTTCCTCTCCTTTTCCATCTGTTTTCTATCAGACAACAGCTGAACCAGCTTTTCAGGCAACAAGTTTCAATGCTGCTGAGAGCCTGGTATGAGTGCAACAGCTCTGTTAGGTAGTGCAAGATCATTGCTTTGGGTTCTTTAAATATTCCCCCCCCCCCCCCCCGTTACCCCACATTATTGCTACAGCTTCCTCTTTGCCTCCCCATATTTTTTTTTTCTCTTCAACAGGTAACAGGGCAAATTTATAGTCTTTCAAAATGAGGCTGTAAGAGAAGGATGGGTCACAATCACATCACTCCTACCTTCCCATGCTCTTAATTACCATAGCACCCAGTTCTTCTCTGTAAACTGAATTCACATTGCACCAGCCTGCCAGTACCATTCAATACTGTTAAAATACTTATAGCTATCACCTCCCTTTCTTTTATCATGCTGTCTTCAACTTTTATTAGCCTTGCCCCAAGTTATCTCCTTCAGCATCAGCTAACCCAGTATTTTATCAGCATCACATGTTTAACTTGACAACATGTGCAAACAGAACAGATGAATATATATTAAAAGATCTAATGGAGATAACTATGTGCACTGCAAGCCAAGATAACAAGAAATTCCATTATGGACTTTTTGTTGTATTTTTTAGAAGTGCAATATCTATCATGAGGACTCTGCACTCAGTAAGGAACTGAGGCTTGGAAGGGTGCAGGCTCTGGACTTTATTTTAGTAATAGTATAACACGGCATGGGTTCTTCTTCTCCTGCTTAAAACCTCAGAAAGACTTCAAGCACACATAAGACAGGGAAAGAAGCAAGACCACCTACACCAGCTAGGTCTAGGAGCCAGCAGCCTCAACATCGTTTCAGACTTGCTCAAAATCACTCTTTAGGCTAGGAATTAAACCTTTGTTAGTTTGGTTCCTCAATTTGCTGGGAGAAAAACACCTCCTTTCCTTAATATGATCCAACCAACCTTGTTTTTTTCCTTCACTATTTGTTTTTTCTTGGATTTTTTTTGTTTGTTTGCGTGATACTTTTTGATCTTCAAGGACTACAGAGCCTGCCCACCTTAAACATTAGTCCCTTCCAATACATTTATGTGCTCTGAAGTATTACTTTTAGAAAACACATACTAGGAGAAACTTGGCCAAAATGCATGATCATAAAAGTGACTGCATTTGTTTTCTGGGGCACCTGCAGAGGCTTCACAAGTGAATCCTGAGCATCCTCCCTGACTTCTAGCAAGCTTCTGCAGAAAGATGAAGCAGGAGGAAGTTTCAGAAAGGAATCTTCATTGCCTTCTACTTTCTATAGGTATTTGTATCTGGACAAACTGAAAAGAAGGAATCTTTCCTCCTGAGGTTATAAGATGGAGGAGAATTGACATGGAAGATGAAATAAATCTTTCTGTTTTGACTTGTGAGTAATAAATGCTGAAGCAAACCTTTCCACACAAAATGCTCCATTGGTTTGTGCGGCCAGGATGTTTTGCCACCAAAATCTAGGTGGAGTCAACTGAAATCTGTCCTGTGGGTTTTGCGGTGCGTTAATGTGTTTTCTAAATTTAATATACTTCAGGGCAGAAGGCTTCAATTCCTGAAGATAGCAACTTCTGTGTTTTTTTTTCCCTTTTTCTTTCTTGCCAAACAGACCTACATGGAAAGGTTTGTTACAGCTTTCTTCCTACTACAGGCCAGTCAATGAAACAAAGTTTATTCACTTTCTCCCTGTAGGAGTGGTGTTCATCTGCATGTCTGAGAGAAAGAGTAACTGCTAAAGCACGGATAAATATTCTGTAGATGTCTGGAGGAAGGAGAAATGAACTTGGACATCTTTTGAGTAACTAAAAACGGACTGTATCTATCTACTCCATTATTTCAGTCCTTCGAAAAAATATGAGTGGTGAGCAGCTCATTGGGGTATCATGAACTTCATTCCCCTGCATTCACTGCTGAAAATCTCATCAGCACATGAATAGTTCAAAGAATGGTACTTAAGAGTGACAACAGGAAAGGCAGAGCTATGATTTGTCTGGCAGCATACTTCCTGATGACTAAGTACTCACAACACAGAGTGGAAAAATTTGATGCTACACTTGAAGGCCAGAGGCCATAGTCCAAAAAACAATCTCCTGTATGAAGGAAAAGGTCATCAGGACTAAACTTTCATTTAGCTTATGAAAGTGTCTTCAGTTTTTCAAGGGCATGAGGGCAGGCATGACTTCAAATGCCAAACCTAAAATTTTGAGACAGCCCATTTGGCAAAGGATAAATGAAAAACTTACCACTTCTACTTCTCAGATATGTAAAGCCTAAAGAGATTTATGAGATATCTGATAGAGAAAAGAGAGTATTCACTTTTAAGTGAAGACAATATAATGATCTAAGCAGTCACACGGCTTCTACACAAAGAAACTGGTTCCCCCTTTGGCTAGAGAAGTTTAGTGTTGATTGTCTTCTCATCAGAGGTAGCACTGTAATGTGTTAACAGCTAAGACAAAGGATGACGGCATTTAGAAGGAAAAATTCACATTTAAGTTAAAACTCACAAATAGAATTATATTATGGATTCTAACAATACTTTCAAGGTCCTAACCTGGAAACAAACACAAACAGTGGGGCTTAAACCACCACTGAAGTTTTGTTTAACTGAGGCTGAAATTCAACTGAACAACTTGTGATCTGAAATGCAAAATGAAGTGGTTTTCCTCACTCCCTAGTGAACAGTCATACATTTACAGACCTTTCTGTTAGACGTTAACCTCTCAAACCCATCCGCCTTATTTGCCAAAGAAGAGTGAGGATACAAGGAATTCCCCGGAAAGCTAGTACCTTTTTCCAGGATGGTGAACAGAAAATAATGCACATACACCATGTAACTCTAAGGAACTGGCCACCAGACCACAGCCTTATTTACAAATGCTGCAGTTTTCCTCTAATCTCCTTGCTCTTCAAGGATCAAGACCTATTAGGACAGGGAGTGCCTCCTCCAGATTTGAACACCACTTGACACCACTGCATGTATTCATTTCTAATGAAGACATGATAATTGAAAGTACTGTTACCAATCTTTTCTGATAATGGAAAGAAGAGAATATAAACTAAATGCTGAAGTGCACTGAACAAAATTTCAATTTGTGATGTTGATGATCCCATACCCGGAGTTGCATCTGAACAGTTTTGTGTGCATCAGAAGTCTTTTTTAACTGCTGTATTTGAAGTACTTGTAGACTCAACCCCATTCACAGCTTTTTCAGCACTTATTTCTCTCACCTTGAAACAGGAACAAAAAGGCCTCCGTTAAAAAAAGTAGGCCACTCTAGCTTTGGAAGGTATCTCCATGTGTTTTTTCAAGGAAAAAAAAAGTCACTTGTCTAGTATCCTGTTCTAGTGTAATAGATAACCTGCTGCTTCCTTAAGCCAGCAGTGACTGATTCAGCTAATTTAATTTCTCTCCTACTGCATGGTTAAAACGGCACAAATAGGTGGAATGTTTAAAGTTTAGCACACTGTGATGAAGTAGGTATCAAGCCCTCCCATGGAAAGTGCCTTTACTGAATTATCAAGCGTTCTTTGCCCAATGAAAATGAGAGGGTACTTGCCAATGAAATTACCCTGTTACTCACTCATCGCTGCTCTCCTGTCCAGCTCTGGTAAGAAGCTGGACACAGAAAAAGGGGAAATGAGGGCATTTTTATTGCTGAGCTCAGACACACTTGGAAGAAATGCTTTTGCCAAGTTTTTTTTTGTGTTTTCTCACAAGTGCAGTAAATTATTTCAACCAGCACCACCTAAAAGATTGTCATACATGAGTTAAAAGTAAGAAACCAAAACACACCAGTCCTAGTCCTCTAGAAGCACTGAGAAAAAAACTCAACATCTGACAGAAAAAGATCTCTTGATTAGGTTAAAAAATTAGAGTTGGTATCTTTTTAACCCTTTGAAAAGCATGTTTTAAATTCCTAAGTCTAGGTGCTGTCAACTTTGAAAAGTTTGACTATTGCTAAAATCACAAAATTAAAGAATTAGCATTTTAGGAAATACCAAATGTAACAAACTGATTCGTTGTAAATAAAAACAATGTCATAAATCAATTAGGGTGAATGTTTAAGCCATATTTTGCTAAAATGAAAAAGAGTGTGCTCTGATGCTGCTACTTCATCAACTGAACATACAGGTTTGGAAATGCACTTTTCTTCTTCATAGGCTTCTCATTAGAATGGCCTATTACAGAGGTTCTCAGCCATCTAACTGATTCCAAAGATATCCAGCAGTGTTCATGAAATCTTTCTTAGTGTGTTTAAAGCTGACTGTTTTGATGTGTTTCTTAGCATGTGCTCAGCTGGGATTTCCTAGTCAGAAAATAACGACTTCTTTTTTTCCTGCTTGTAGCTTAGATGCTTGCTTGAAGCAGATCATTAATAACTACTTGGCAGTATCATTTATTTCTGCTGCTGGCTCACTAGCTGATTCACCTACCTTACTAGAAGACAAATCCTTACCAGACAATGACAAACCCAAAAACGTAATGATGTGAGACAGGTAAAATTAAGAGGTTGAAGGGAAGTACCTTTGGGAAGCGGCAGCTGCCTGAACAGCTATCATGGCTGCCTTTCTCAGACTTCATTACAACTACAGTTCAGGCAGAAGGCATGCCCTGAGCAATCCCTCCAAAGCCATTGTATGTGCTCCACAAGGTACTGTGCAGCCCCTATCTGTATGGTGGATATAAATTTTCCTTCTGAAAGGAATATATCCTTCACAAGTAAGGGAAAGAGGTGATACGGTTTCTAAATGAATGACTCATTGTTGGAGAGTGTTGTCTTGATTTGCTGGAGTTGCTATGATACTGTAGCAGCAGTGCCAACTTGTCATAGCCCTTAACTCTCTGGAAACTGAACAAGCCAAAAAGGCATTGCTGAGAGAAATTATTTATTTTGAAACGGGATGAACAGTATTTACCATGAAACTACTTTCAATTTCCCACCTTTCTCCACAGGATGGCTTGAAATTAGTTGTAGCCTTTCTTCATCCCCTGTGGGCTCTGAGGGAGTGAAGGGTATAAACAGGAAGACAGTGTACACTGAGAAAAATGGCAGGATGCCCCAAAACACTAATTTAAAAAAATCTCTCTTGCCAAAACTTGGGTTTGGGCATTATTATTATTTTTTTTTTTATTAAAAAAAGGGAAAAATACTGTCAACAACTTTCTGTCACATTGAAAGCACATGTGGCTTTGCTGATTCATACTTATTTAGAAAAAGTATGAAAGCATGCAGTGTATATTCTTTGTGAAAAAGCATAGCAGGTTTATATAAAAATAAAGTCATCATTTCTTTTGGAAATTATTGCATTTACAATACAATACAATACAATACACCAGGTTGGAAGAGACCTTCAAGATCATCGCGTCCAACCCATCAACCAATCCAACCCACCTAAACAACTAGATCATGGCACCAAGCACCCCATCAAGTCTCCTCCTGAACACCTCCAGTGAAGGTGACTCCACCACCTCCACAGGTAGCCGATTCCAATGGGCAATCACTCTCTCTGTATAGAACTTCGTCCTAATGTCCAGTCTAAACCTGCCCTGGCGCAGCTTGAGACTGTGTCCTCTTGTTCTGATGCTGGCTGCCTGGGAGAAGAGACCAACCTCTGCCTGGCTACAACCTCCCTTCAGGTAGTTGTAGAGAGCAAGAAGGTCACCCCTCAGTCTCCTCTTCTCCAGGCTAAGCAACCCCAGCTCCCTCAGCCTCTCTTCATAGGGCTTGTGTTCCAAACCCCTCATCAACCTTGTTGCCCTTCTCTGGACACGTTCCAGCAAGTCAACATCCTTCCTAAACTGAGGGGCCCAGAACTGGACACAGTACTCAAGGTGTGGCCTAACCAGTGTAACTGTAATAGCACCAAATCTGTCTTTCAGCAGCACAAAAACTGCATCTCAGGCAAGCAGACAGCTTAAATAGGGCTCCTGCAGCAAGTCTGTTGTCCAGCTGAAACTGAGGAAATGCTTAAATTACAGAGACACTGTTTAAGTTAGGTTTAAATACACTGTATTGGTCCTTGAAGGAGCACCATTGATCAGGGAGCTTTATGGTATAAAGATGTTCACACTTTGAATAAACAATGCATGCCCTGCTACCAGCTATGTCCTTCAAGAATAGCAAACAGATGATACTGCCTAGCCTGTACTGGAAGTTCCCATCAAAGTAAAAAACTGTTAAACACCAAACCACATCAAGATATAAAGAAACAACAACTTGTCAACAAAAGAAACTTTTATCAGCAACTGTGAAGACGTAAAACTGTTGCAACCTGTGTTCATGATGAGTGAACATTATTCATTTCACATATTGCTACAATACTATAACACATAGTCCCTTGAGCTGAGAAGCCCCTTGCCTACAAAACCATCTGTCTCAGAGCACGTGCTATCAGTTTTTTGGATGCTCTTGCTTTAATTGAAGGTGAAGAAGCTGTAAACCAATTGGGTAGTCTGGTGATAAGCCATTGCATGGAATGTGCATGGAATTTTTGGCAGGTGTGGTAGCCTTACACTGCTGAGTATTCAAATTTGCTCAACTTTGTTAGTAAATCAGTATATCTTGGCTGGCACACACCAGGTGAAAGAATCGCTGTTTTTCAGACAACAAACTGACAGCAGTAAAAGGGCACTGGCACTAACTGCACACTGGAGCATCTTACTAACAGAAATGGCTAGCAGAGACAGGACTGAGGTTGCAGGCAGGAAGAAAGAAATTAAGTACTGGCACACAAATTTGTGATGCAGCAAACTTTGGGGAAAATACAGAACCGAATTGTTACTTTTGCTAAAAGAAACTTGGCTCCTATTGCAGAAAAGCCTGCAACTGTCCTAGGAAAAGGAAAGCTCTGGAAGAGGAAAGACTTATGTCACATTGTTCCCACAGGCTGCACTTTCAGAGGAAGTGAAATGACAAAATTAATAGTCAAAGAATGCCAGCGAGTCATGTCATAAGGATCATAATGATGAAAATACGACCTGATCTAGTGGGAGGTATACCTACCCAGGGGAGTTGGAAATAGATGATCTTTAAGAACCCTTCCAACCCAAACCATTCTATGATAGCCTCTAGAGAAAGATTCCCTAAGCACACATCTCTCCTGTTGCAAAATCAACTCAATTTTCTGCAAAGAGTTACAGTGCATGCTGCTGCCTCCTTTCTTTCAAAGTTCTTATTAGTCATCTTAAATTCTGAAAACAGAGAGTACTACAAAAGTGCAAAGAGAAGACTAGTATTAAAAGGTCTTCTGCTCTATACATTGCCACTATAAAATCACAAAGTGCAAACAAAGCAAGCAGGATGGAAACCAAAGCAGGAAAATTGCTTGCAGAGAACAGACTAGATCAAGGAATGGTCACTGAGCCTCTACTACTAAAAGAAACCGAAGTGATTTTTTTTCTTTTTTAGTTAGAAAAACTAAACTTTTAAATTTATTTTTAAAGAAAGGACAGATCTCCTTCTGGATTCATAACTGAATTGGCATGAGAACCACCTCTAGGTGGTTCTTCATCAAACCTAGTACTGTCTTGCTTAGACGCTTAAGAGCATTACTCTTTCCTGATGAAGTTTGGTAAGAGGTGTCTACTTTTAAAGACACTGTGCTCACTGACTGACAGCTCAATCATATTTCACTTGCAGTCCATGCTAGGAAGTGACCCAGATTGGTTTTGTAGGAGGATAAGGCTTCATTTTAGTAAATTTAAAAAAAAAACTAATAGATACATCACTGCTCTCTACAACCACCTAAAAAAGGTTATACTGAGGTGGGGGTCAGTCTCTTCTCCCTAGTGAGATGAAATGGCCTAGAATTGTACAGTGGGAGGTTTAGATTGGATGCTAGGAAAAATAGGAGACTTTTCTCGCTTTACCGCTGTTCCATACCAAAAATATGTTGTTAAAATTGTGCAAAATGATTTTACTGTAACGTACCACGGGCATTAAAATGAACATGTATGCTTCAAAAGATACAGCTTGAATCTAAATATATAGAACAATGGCTTGTCATTTTGGAGACTGTTTCTAAAGCTGAATAGGCAGATGTTTCATCCTTGGGCTGAAGGAGGATTCTTTGTAAGTCCTGTAATTTCTCAGTCTTTCCCTCTTAGTATGACAATTTCTGAAGGAACTGCTGAGACTTCCTTTTCTTTTGCTGCTTGATAGTAGCAGGAAAACAGGGTGGTTAAGACAGCAATATTACTTCAAAGGGGTTTTAAAGGATACTTAGAAGGACTCGAAAGGAAGTACCAGCAGTGTCAGAAGAAACATGGCTCTCTGAATGAACACACTGCTTCCCTATGGCATCTCCAGCTTTTGATAGGCTCAGCCCTGTGGAGACTCCTGGAAGGATACTAAGGGCTAATTAGAAAAATGACATAAAATGGTGAGAGTCTTCCTAGCTAGTCTGTAACATCTGCTTTCCTTTTGAGAGAGGGGGGGGAAAGCAAAAGGAACGAATAGTGTATATACCAGTAACACCAGAAATCGAGCTATGCTTATTATGGTTGTTATTCTGTCCAATTTGTGTTGCAGTTGAAGGGACTAAGCTGTATAAAAGGAGGTCACAGTATTGAAAAAGGGTCACTCTTAAGAAGCCATCCCTTGAAGCACATGTGAAAGGCTATGGGGAAGAAAGCAACGCTCAGGCAAGGCTGTGCTGTTGCTACATTTTCTAATACAGCCTGGGGTAGGAAACAGCATGAATAATTCACTCAGGAGACTTTCTATATTCATGTGGGAGAAAAGTGAATTTCCTTCCTTCTGCCAATATTCAGAGACTGTATCTTGCACTAGCCTCCCTTCTTGGTAATTCTGCTCTCCTCTGACACTGGAATGATGTCTGAAAAAGAGAGAACAGTGCAGTGACACAGGAAAAAAAAAACAAACAACCAAAAACAAACAACCACCCAAACAAAACCAAAACAAACAAACAAACAAAAAAACTACCCAGCCAAAAAGCCAAAATCAATCTGCCTGCATCAGCACCTGAAATTCAAATTATCATAGTAAAAAAGAACAGCATCTTCCATGAAAGCTGCTCAGACTCTGGAGTTTATACTGAAAGGCAGCTTCACCTAGAAACAGCTACTGCTGTAAGTTACTATGTCACATTTAGCTTAACATGAATATCCTTTGACAACAGTGGAGGTAAGAATCAGTTTTTCCCAGTCTGGCTTTTCTGTGCAGTCAGATTGTGATTGTAGGATAACTACACCTTGTAAGTGGGTACATGACAGAGAAAATAAATTTTAGCAACTGTGATAGCTCTCCTGGAGGAAAGAGAATACAGAATACAAAATACAGAATACAAAATTAACCAGGTTGGAAAAGAGCTTCAAGATCATCAAGTCCAACCTGTCACCCAACACCATCTAATCAACTAAACCATGGCACCAAGTGCCTCATCCAGTCTCCTCTTAAGCACCTTTCAGCCAAGTATCTTAAATCACTTCTGCGTACACAATGGCTTAGAAGACTAATGTTATATGACATGCACAGACTAAGATGCTAATGGTGTTTGTCACAACTAAAATCTTTAGCATGATGTGTGCCCAAATTACTGATCCAAATCCTGACTACGACAAGGGAAACCATCATATCAACCGAATTGAGCCCCACACGCAATAGAAGCGCTTTGTATCTAACGACTCTTCTCCACCAGAAAGTGACATCTGCTTCTCTTTAAGTTAAATACTATTTTGATAGGTGAAGGACTCTGTAGTTCTCTTTCACTGCTGAAAAAACATATCTCAAACAGAGGCTCACAGATAACAGAAGTGCAGTAGACAAACACATGCCTATTTGTAGGGATGCACACATCCCTATGGTAGCGGGAAGAAACAAAGAATATTATAAAGACCGATCAACAAGTCACAATACCTTACTGAAGAATAAACAGTTTAACAGACAGAAAACATGTCCTGGAATTTTTAAGGATGTCTTCCAAAGTGAAAAAGGTTTCCTGTCCAGCCATGGACTTACTGACCTTCATTCTAAGAGTGTCTTTGCAAATTGCTTTGAGAATTTACATGTGTAGAAACCACTGAGTGGAAAATGCAATAGTAGTATAAATAGTAGTATAATAAAGAACACTCCCTGCTGACCTTTACTGTGTGGATTTGGATATCTGATTTCTATATGCAAAAGCTGCGATATTCAGAGAATGGCAGGAGGCTTTGCACTCTGGCAGGAGGCATAAGTGACCTTCATGACAAAAGACAACCAAGCAGTCTTTCCTGTACAAGCCTCTGCATAATAAAAGTTTAACTGGAGTTCACCAAACCTGAACCCTAAAAAATCATCATCTTTTCTGCCCCTCCCACCTCCCACCCCCCAATATACATCACAGAACAAAAGGAAACTGATGCTAAGCATTATGAGAGCTTCTACACATATAGGTTCATCCTCCTCATCAATATGGGGTGTGTGTGACGCCTTATATCCACTGCACTGTCACTGCTTAGGACAGACAAAACCTCACCAATAGACAAGGTATTTCACAAATGTCCGTCCAGCTTGCAACAGATGTTAGCAACTGTCAGAAGCAATCACTGGACTAAATGGACAACAGAGTGGATGTGGATGGACAACTAGAAGGACAGTAGCTGCTCCACTGTTAGTAATACAAATTTATTACTTATTCATACTATTTGAAATACTAGTAACATACTTCAGGGGATATTTTTAATTGATATTTGAAGTGTGCTCTGAGTTAAAAGTTCTGTGCACAAAACATGCACATATGTTTATAGAACATAATCTGCCTTCTATGAAGGCATTTAAATGACAAAAAGCAATATACACATTACTGATCTGCTTAAAAACAACTGTGACAATAAAAACAATAAGCCCAGACCACTCAGTATTTGGAGGGTTAATATTTTTTGGGGGGTGTAAAAATGACAGTAAGTCACCATCTTATACCTGTAAACCTTCAAATACTTTCTGATGTGGTCAACCAAATAGTTTGTAAGATATACATATAGAAATTAATGAACTGACATCAAGTAAATCACACTAACTAATCTATTTTTTTTAATGTACATTCAAGCTGACACTTCGGTTGGTGTTTTGCCTCACTGTAATTAGGGGAAAGATTTTCTCCCCAAAATCCCCCAGAGAATGAGGCACCCAGCTGCTATGGGCTCTCAGCAGCAGTAAGAGGCAGCCTAAATCCCTCAGCTGATGTCAGGTCAGGATATTTATTACCTTCCCAACCTTCCCCTTATTGCTGTGCTGTTAAACCCAAACATAGTGGGCTATACTCTCCTTCATCAGAGGCAATCCACTGTCTCTGTGCCCCAGGAGTGAGGTCTTTACCAGTGGATTATGTGTATTCTGTTGGGATAGTGTGTGACAAAAAATCTCACAGTTAATTAATGTCATGTTTTGTTCAAAAGCATTTTTGGCAATATCATATATAAAGCACCCATACTATTTTCTTGAAAAAGCAGATTAAGCCTCCCAGTGCTGTCTGCAGAGATGCTGGAGGCTGCCTTTGAGCAGGCTGGCTAATGGGCCACACAGCCCAAGACAAGGCAGCTACCTGACACAGCCTCCACCATGTGAGCCTCTCTGGCACTCCTCCTCCCACCCAGTCTCCACTTAAGTCAATAGAAACATTTCTTTGGCTTCAGTCGATACTGGACCAAGTACTCTATCACTGAGAGATCATGTTTGTTTTCTTCTGGAGTGGCTTTTGCATTTGCAGACAAAGTGATTACAATAAACTTAAATTGAAGTGGAAAAAATAATAAGAATCTTGCATGGTGCTCATCCCCTATCAGGCCATGGGGCTCCAGGAAGCTGCCACCTCTGGCAGCACCAGCACAAAAAAGGAGGGTAGATGCACCTCCTGGTCCATGCAAAAGGCAGTCATGCACAACAACACAGCCAGGGCAGAGGAGGGAGGGAAGTGGTCTGAGATGAAATCCTGTAACACAGATACTGCCCCTGGTTTTGGCCCAAATGAGTCATGTGTATGGTGGTAGAAGAACAAGACGGAAGACGTTACAGAGTTATGCTGTAAAGAATTTGTACTAAATCAATCCTAATATACTCCCTAAAAACAGTAACTCAGGAGGACTAAATCTGGCTTGAGAAGCCTACATAATACATATCTGAATGAAACAATGAAAAATGCTCTCAAAGACATCCCAACAAGCTCTCTTTACTTTTAATTTTCTCATCTTTTCCTGAGCTAAGTGGACATGCAGTTAACCTATCAGCATGGTTGTGTGCTCCTATGGTACATCATTAAAACTTGTTTTAAGTCTTTTGGAAGTATTTTCATTAACAGGAATGTCATAATGTTCTCCAGGGGGAATTTATGACTTGTTATTATGCAGCTTTTATAACTTCAATGCCAATGAAACAATCCAGGAATGGAAACAGTATGTTCCAGGAATGTTGCAGTGAATTAATAATCATGATGTGGCTGTAATTGCAGATTATTGCCATGGATTTTACCCACACTAGTAGAGTGTATGTTTTTTTTACTGATGAAAAGAAAGTTGAACATAGTTTTAAAAAATTAAAATCAACAGTTTCCAACAAGGTTTTGACTGTCCCTGTGTGCCGAAAAAATAGTTGGCAGGGAAGGCATCTGGCCTGGCTGAATAGGGATCTTTGGCTGGACCTCAAGAACAAAAGGAGAGTCTATGGCCTTTGGAAGAGCAGACAGGTCTCTCATGAGGATTATAAAGAGCTAGTGAAGCTATAGAGGGAGAAAATTAAGAGAGCCAAAGTACAGCTAGAGCTCAACCTAGCTACAGCCATTAAGGATAATAAAAAACATTTCTATAAATTCATTAGCAACAAAAGGAGGAATAGGGAAAATTTCCATCCTTTATTGGATGCAGAGGGAAACAGAGTCACTAAGAACGAGGAGAAGGCTGAGCTACGCAATGCCTACTTCACCTCAGTCTTTAGCACTGGAACTAGCAGCTCCCTGGACACCCAGCCTCATGAACTAGGAGTCAGGGAGGGGAATCAGAATGACATCATCATGATAAATGAGGAAGTGGTCAGTGATCTGCTACGCTGCTTAGACGCACTCAAGTCTATGGGGCCGGATGGGCTACACCCAAGGGTGCTGAGGGAGTTGGTAGATGTGCTTGCCAAGCCACTTTCCCTTATTTATGTGAAGTCCTGGCTAACTGGGGAGGTCCAAATGGACTGGAGGGTAGCAAATGTAACATCCATCTACAAGAAAAGAAGAGAGGAGGATCTGGGAAACTATACACCTGACAGTCTGACCTCGGTACCAGGGAAGGTCATGGAGCAGGTCATCTCAAGCACCATTACATGACATATAGAGAACAACCTGGGGATCAGGCCCAGTTAGCATGGGTTTGTGAAGGGCAGGTCCTGTCTGACCAACCTGATCTCATTCTATGACAAGATGACCCAACTACTGGATGAGAGAAAGGCTGAGGATATTGTCTACCCAGACTTTTGAAAACCCTTTGACACTGTTCCCCACAGATTTCTCATGGACAAACTGGGTGCTCATGGCTTGGATGAGCACACACTCTGCTGGATAAAGCACTGGCTGGGCGAACAGGCCCAAAGAGTGGTGATCAATGGAGTTAAATCCAGCTGGTGGCCGCTGGTCGCCGGTCACAAGTGGTGTTCCTCAGGGCTCAGTATTTGGAACATCTGTATTGATGACCTTGATGAAGACATAGAGCGTGTCATCAATAAGTTTGTGGATGACACCAAGTTAGGTGGGAGTGTTGGTCTGCACAAGGGTAGGGAGACTCTACAGAGGAACTTGGATTGACTGCATTGATGGGCCAGCATTAATGGGATGAGCTTCAACAAGGCCAAATGCCAGGTCCTGCACTTGGGTCACAACAACCCCAAGGAATGCTACAGGCTTGAGGAAGTGTGGCTGGAGAGCTGTCTGGTGGAAAGGGACCTGAGGGTCCTAACTGACAAGCAACTGAGTATGAGCAAGCAGCATGCCCCGGTGGCCAAGAAAGCCAACAGCACCCTGGCTTGTATCAGAAATGCTGTGTCCAGCAGGAGTAGGAAGTGATTGTCCCCTTGTTCTCAGCTCCCGTAAGGCCACATCTCCAGTACTGTGTTCAGTTTTGGGCACCTCGATACAAGAGAGATTCTGAGGTGCTGGAGCAAGTGCAGAGGAAGGCAACAAAGCTGGTGAAGGGCCTGGAGAATAAATCTTATGAAGAACAACTGAAGGAGCTGGGGCTGTTCAGTTTGAAAGAGGAGGCCGAGGGGATACCTCATTGCTCTCTACAACTACTTAAAAGGACATTGTGGAGATGCTGGTGCTGGTCTCTTCTCACAGGTAATTAGTGATGGAACAAGAAGGAATGGCCTTAGGCTGCAATTGGGTAGGTTTAGACTGAACATTAGGAAAAAAAAATTCACAGAACGTGTTCAAGCATTGGAATATGCTGCCCAGGGAGATCATTGAGTTGCCAACCCTGGATGTGTTTAAAGGTCATTTGGATGTGGTGTTTGGGGATATAGTTTAGGGGTGAACCTTGTAAAGAAGTGTTATTGGTTGGACTTGGTGACTCTGAGGGTCTTTTCCAACCTGAATATTTCTGTGTTTCTGTGATCATAAACAAATGCAGAGGTTCAGCATATGGAGCAAGAGACCCTACTCCTAGAACAGGGCCAGGGAAAGAGCCATGGGCCACTGCACATGGAAGTACAAGATCCTGTTAACAGGCACTGCCACTGCAATGTCAACACAAATACTGTCACTAAGGGAAGGAGAACAGCCATCAGGGCTAGAGAGGCAGGTAGTCAGCTGGACAGCAGACAGGGTGGCAGAGCCATCTGTCTTGGGCAGGGTTTGCAAATGCCCAAAAGTATTTGAATGATATACAGGACGTGATGAAAAATTAAATATGTCCATTTGCATGTGTGTTTTCTTGCAGACTGTCCCACTCAGTCCCACTTCTTTGACAGTACTTGTTTCAATGAAACAATCTGTGGTTTGAAGAGATTAAATACATCATGAGAATAGATTCAAATAGCAGATTTTAAGTTTCTTGCGTAGCAGGCTGAGAGGTCAGTTGCACAGTCACCAGACAGTACCAATAAGAAAGCATGTGAAAACAGATACAGTTACAAAGGAAAGCATAGAAATTGGAGTCTGAGACAATAGACAGTTACAATAAAACAGTAAATGAATAAATAAAGCTGAGAAAGATAATAACAAAGGACAGGGTATGCAGTGAACTGTGATACAGATTAAAGGGCAGAAAAAGGCTTTAAACTTTGCCAGTGAGTAGTCACTGTGGAGGAAATTAATTTCACTGAAATTAAATGGATGTAAATAGTTAATTCAAGAGATTATTCATGAATTGAAGACATTAGACAAATCTGGTCTTGCAAAGGAGTAGTTCACAGCACCGGCATGCTAGCAGCTTCTCAAATAGCTGACACCCAAGGGCCTTCAGAAAAATGGGAGAGAGGTAGGGAAAGGTGCTAAAAACACGTGAACAGAATCATAGATGAATAGAAATACTATGGGAAAGGCTGCATGATTACTGTAGTAAAGTTTGTTCCACATCACATTGGGCAAAATACATATTTTGGCATCCCTGGCTGTGACATAAGAACACAGTCATCTAAAGCTAGATCTGTAAAGCATGCTAAATGCCTTTTCTATTCCACATCTGAGCCACATTCAATCACACTTGATTGGTACCACGTGTCCTCAAGACTAACCAGAAAATAATCCCCTGAGGCATGCAGAAAGATGCTTCTAAGTCAGTGGAACACTATAAGCATCTGCTCATATGCATCATGTGCCAGGACCAGACTGACACTGACCATGACAGTGTTACTTTGCAGACTGGCAAATCTAAATAATTGATGAAGTTTATGGTTATTGCATTGTGTGGAGAAAGTTGTGAACTTGATGGACCTGACTCTCTTTTAAAAAGTACTTATGTTATCATTTTCATTTCATGGCTGCTGCTGAAATCAACAGTGGATAGATGGGGTAAAAGAGAAAATGGGTTCTGTAGGTGTTTTTTCACAAATAACAACACAATTAAGATTGCACAGAGTGCTTATTCCTGCATTGTGAAATTATGAATCTTGCTTTTTCTCTTTTCCTCCATTTGAGATGCAGTAACACCAAGTGAAGTTATGTCCATGCCTTTCCAAACTACTATAGAAGTGGAAAAGTTAACTGTAAAATATCAATGCTTATAAACTACAAAGTCCAAAGTTTAACCCAACTTGTGCTGTCACTCACAATCAGTTTGGCAATCATACAAGCTAAAGATCTTTGTGTTTCCCTTGTTATGTTAGCTAACTCCACATGTCTGCCTAACCTACTGTTTATTTAAATAACTGAAGAGGAACAAAATGCTTGGTAGGACTAGAAAACAGTTTTTATCCTGGTGCATACTTCCAAGTGTACTGGTCATACAAAAATTTCTACACACATTTCCCTTACGGCACCAAAAATGACAACTTGATGTCCTCTAAAAAGAATAACCACGTCTGCCTCGTTCCAGAACTGTAGTGAGGGTCAGACCATGTTCTTTCTTTACCACTTTTCCTGGTTTTCTCAGAGCTTTAGCTGGTCGTGCGGTATATGACAAGGTCTACAAATTTAGCTACTATGAATTAGGAAGTAAAGGAGCTTTCTTCTGCTTGTAAATGTAAAATCTACAAGTCCTTCTGAAGGGAGGGACAGAATGTTCAAAAAACAGGTGAGACCACAGGAAACTGTGCATAAGGAAGGCAGCAAAAAACATTCCAGAAGGAAGCATGAAGCAGGATGGACTTAATACTTGGGAATTAGAGGGAGAAATATAATTTATTGGATTAGACTTTCTTGGCATTATTAGAAGGTTTTATCTGAATATTATTGTATTCCTATTGATTGCAAGTCTTTTCACTGACTTGAATGGAGATGCCCAATGGTATTAAATCTACTGGTGGCTTTAAGCCAGGAATCCAGAGGAAGCTTCCAGACTCTTGAAGCTGAAACTCTTACAAGTTTTCAGAGTCCTAAGAAAATATGTAAAATTGCATAACCTTGCCTTACAAACAAGGTTATGCAATTTTACATTCAGCTGCAGACTGTCTGAAGAGACAAAGAGAAACCAGGGTCTTTAAGCCAAGATAGAAGAGGAATTAAGGTGAAATGCTGTAGATAACAACTCTATCTCCTGAAATGAAATTTCACAAGAGGGACTAAAGGAGATCATCCATATGCACAGATGTTATGCTAATAAGCAGTTTGCTAACTCTTGAAAATTACTTGTTATTTGAACATACGAACCAACAAATACTGACCTGAAACCTGACTCTGAAGTAGCAAGCATCACTGATAACATCAGCATGTGAAAGAGAGAACAAATGAACAGATAAGCTTTTAAGTTTAGATCTGATTGCTGTTACTCTGGAGCTCCTGAGTGTGCAGTCATCTTTAGCATATCAAAATCACTTACTGGCACAGACAGTGGCAGTGATGGCATAGACTTATAAAATTCTCAGAGTTTTACGCTCATAGAAAACTCAGTGTGGATTTGGACCTGGTATGTATTTTGCCTTGGCATGGGGTAGCTCTAGGGATGAACCTTTTCCCTCTCCCCAGTAACCCTGAGACATACTTCCTTCACACAGTGTGTTAACATCTAAGAAAGTGGAACTTCACGGTCCAAGTGCCCAGCCAGAGCTACTCCTGTCCCTGTACAATCAGACATGCACAACCATCCTCATTTGCTGAAGCACTAGATTTCCACTTTCTATGCATTTGCCAGTTGGGGGTTTGTAAATGCAGAAGTAGATATGGCTAAGACATAGCACAGCGATTTTGCTTAAGTTTCTGTTACAGCTGCACAAGAAATAAACACAATTAGACAAAACAAAAACCTGCTGTTTGTATTGGAAATTTTTCCCTTTGATCAGTGTTTGCTAAGGAATTTGGGGGCCTTCAAAGTATTCAGGGACCTTGGCTGACATAGCTTTACTTTCTGCACCTCTTCTTGTCTCAGAAAAAGCTGGCATGGCAAGTTCTTCCTGATAACTAAGGAAAGGTCATTGAGGTTAATGACTTTCTATGGACACCCTTGCAACATCATGACTTGCAACTGCAGCCACATGTGGATTATGGAGGTAATTAAGATTGCAGAAGGAGAGATGGGGCTTATAAACAAAATGGAGCTTGCTGTACGATAAAGGTGCTTACAGAGAGCTCAGTCTCTGAAATATAGCTCACAAGCTGCACTGTCCCCAAATAGTCACAAGTGAAAAATCCTTTCTCCTGTCCACACCAGCCAGCACTCACACTCCCCATGAGGAAATCGCAGAAAAGGCAATGGTGCAACATCATCTTTATCTGCTGCAGTCAGCCTCAATAACACAAATGCCAATCTTCCTTCTGGTTGTGGTGAGGAAATGGGGAAGGTATTTTAACTTCACACATTACTGTGTGAGTTTTCTCTAGAGTCTGAATAAGCCCCTCAACAATATCACCAGGTGTTAGGCAAAAGTTACTTCCAGTAGAGACATTGCAGAAAACACTTTTTAGGTACCCAGTTGTGCTGGTTTTGACTGGGGTAGAGTTAATATTCTTCACAATAGCTAGCACAGGGCTATGCTTTGGATTTGTGTTGGAAACAGAGTTGATGCAGGGATATCACCACTACTGCTGAGCAGCACTTACACAAAGTCAAGGACTTTTCTGCTTCTTTCCCCACCAGCAGGTAGGCTGGGGATACACAAGAAGCTGGGAGGAGACACACCTGGGATAGCTGACCCCAACTGACTAAAGGAATATTCCATATGATATGACATCATGTTCAGCAATAAAAAAGCTGGGGGAAGAAGAATGAAGGAGGGGACTTCCAAGTGATGACATTTGTCTTCCTAAATAACCATTACGAGTAATGGAGCCCTACTTTCCTGGAGATAGCTGAACACCCACCTGCCAATGGGAAGTGTTGAATGAATTCCTTGTTTTACTTGTGCATGCAGCTTTTGTTTTACCTATTAAACTGTATTTATCTCAACCTGTATGTCTTCTCACTTTTACCCTTCCAGTTCTCTCCTCCATTTCATCAGGGGGGCAAAAGAAAGTGACTACATGGGGCTTGCTTTCTGGCTGGCCTTAAACCACAGCAGTCCTTTTAGGCACCCAATCGAGGGCTCAAGGTAACAAAAGATTTGATTGGAATGTGCAGTATTGAATTTAAAGCTGTTATTGCTGTTCAGCAATTAACTGTCAGGCTTCGGTGCTTGCCATGGGGCTTGCTTGCCTTACCGTATATTAGATTCCAGTGATCATTAGCTTTTTCCTTTCGCTGTGTGCTGTGCTGCTGCACTGCTTATCATCTTACTCTGTTGTGCCTGGGAACATTCTGGTAACAGCAATGGTGAAGTGCTTGGGATGGCAGATGGCCAAGGCATAGCTGCTGTTTCTGTACTGCTGTACTGAACGGGCTGGAAAACTCCAGTGTGAACTTGAGTCAAAGGGACTGTGACCTGTGGATGAATCCATGTGGAATAAAGACACCCCAGAGCATCTGTGGCTGTGAGTATGTCCTCACCACAGCAGGTACATCTTAAAGCATTTGTGGTGGCAGTTTTGTCTGTGCCACAGAAGGTGTATCTCTGAAGGGACTTTGGCTTAAGGGTAAGTCCATGCTGAAGAAGGTATACCTCAAAGCAACTGTGGCTGTGTGTAAGTCCATGATGCAGCAGATACACCCTCAAATGCCTGTGTGTGAGGTCATGCTGGAGCACTGCAAAGCATGTGGCCATGAATAAGCCCACAACAGAGCAGGTATTCCCCTGGAGAGACTGTAGTCATGGGCAAGGTCATGCTGGAGCAGGTTTACTTTTGAAGTGACTGTAAGGCCACGCTAGGGCAGGTGTATCTCTGAAGGCATTGTGGCCCGTTGATAAGGCCATGCTAGATGAGGTGCATCTCAAAGTGACTGTGGCTGTAGATTAAGTCTACAGTGCAGCAGGTACACTGAAGAGCCTGTGGCTCATAGATAAGGCTCCACTTGGAGCAGGTACAACCCTAAGGTACTGCAGTCTGTGGATAATTGCAAGCTGAAGCATGGATAAGGGGAGGAGTTCACTGCAACAACAAAATTGATTGTCTGATCCAAATGGACCAGAGTTGGAGATTTTCATGGAAATATCTTTAAATTGTTGTAGCACGTGACTTGAGTTGCATGTTACATGAATTACTACAGCAGGAACCACCCAAACTAGTGTAAGACAAGCCTTACAAGAAGCAGTGCAAGTGCAGCAGCAACCTGTCCTGAGCTGGGTTTAGTGCCCAGTAACTCCACACAACATCACAACTCTCCTTTCCTCAGTGATCAATGTAACAATTGGAGCCCAAAGTCACAGACTAAATCAACTCAGTGGAGTGGACAACTGCAGACATGATGGGACATTTTATGGACATGTTAAAGGGGTAGTCCGTAGACTAAGGGAATAATTTCTGTGATATCACAGGATGGGAAGTGAAGTGCTGGTTATATTGAATAATGTGGTACCTGAGCATGACATAAATGGTATGATAAAAAGGGTGGAGAATGTACTTGTTTTGACTGGGATAGAGTTAATTTTCTTTATAGCGTCTAATATGGCATTATATTTTTGATTTGTGCTGAAAACAGTGTTGATAACACAGAGATGTTTTCATTATTGCTGATAGATGTTGCTGTCTCTTTTTCTGTAAATGATGAATGCCAACTACTTTCTCTTTCATTACTGACTTTTTAGTCTATGGTAATGAGTTCTGGTTATACAGTCAATACAAAACAAAGGTATGTTCAATGCAATAATACAACAAAGTGTTTCAACTAACATTTCTTTTCTTCCCTCTCTTTGTCGTCTTGAACACCACTAGTACACAAAAAGCACTCATTAGTGGAAGAAAAAGAAGCTGAATCATGTTATATAAACAGGTATCACTCATTATTACAACAGCACCAACTTTTGACATAAACTGTGGAACCATTAGAACCACCACCTTTGATGTCACAAAAGTAACTGCAAGGGCACAATCAGTGTTACTCCCTGGAACTGAAAAACTAGCGGAACTTCATCTTAAATCCACGCTGGTCTGAAGCATTAACAGACTGTTGTTTGAAGCCTTGCATTTGTTTCTCTCTCCTGATCTCTTCTTTAATTGTTCAAGTAAAGGGAGATTTGCTTGTTGGCATATCCCAGGATCTTGAATTTTATTTTGCTGTTTACATAATAAGTTCTTTGTCCAGGAAGCAAAGAAATGTGATGACTATACGTTTTGTTCCAAGGCCTGGACTGAATTTTGGGCCATTAAGAATCTTTCCAATTGTAAGATCTCATTCCCTCAGGCTTTTTATGTAATGGGTGATAAAGGACTTTGAAAGTAAATTTATTGCCTCTTTTCTTAAAGGCTTTCCTTTTCATCCTTGGCAGGGGCAATGGGACCTTTACCACCGATGCTATTGAGTTTCTCTTGAGTGTCTTATTTCTCAGTGTCATTAACAAGATAAGTTATCCTTTCCTAAATCTCCTCCTCCTCCTGTTCACTTTCAAGGGTCATGTTTTTGCATGGCTTCAATGTTAACGTGCAGAAAGTTCCCACTGAGCGTATGGAAACTCTACAGACCATCTTGGATTAGGAGTGCACTTACTGGTCATGGATATTCATGTATCTTTTCTGTGGATATCACCTATTAAAGACAGCCAAAACCTTCCCGTGAGCCAAAAAGAACTGAAGCTGCTTTTACGTCATGTGATATTCCTTTTCTTTCTTTTTCCCAGACTTCTGTCTCTCTATTTTCAGTCTGCTAACCCACCATTGTGTCTGACATTCACATGAGGATGATTTCTGATGACTTCACAGTTTCATAATGGCTTTGAGCAACAGCTGACATTTCCCTGCACAGGCTGCAGCGATTTCTATTTCCAGACTGTCTTTATTCTGCTTAGTTAACAATGATAGTGCAAATTTGCTAATTCACTACCAACAGTGAATGAAAAAGATCAGCCTTTCAAAAAGACTAGGGAAGAAAAAAATCAGTTTTCCACTTTCTAAGGACATTGCTATCTATCTATGGCAATGAGAAGCATAATGAATATTCAAAGACTGAACACATCCAGGGAAATGCCAGATCATAACTCATCTTCCTTTGCATTAGTCAGCAATGAAAAGCGATCATTAGAGATGAAAAGGAAATAGCCTCACCACAGAAAGAGTTCAACCTTTAAGAGTCTAGCATGTAAATACAAAGTAAATAGGTCTGCTACTTTATTTGTCAAAGACTGACCTCTGCCCTGGATAATAAAACATGTAAAGGTCAACAGACTTTTATAAAGGCCAGTGGACTCGCCTATCTGCACGTTATGGCAGTGTCAGAGTGAGGCAAACCTGTAGGACCAGATGATGGTCACATGTCAAAGCAGGTATGACACACCTCATGGTCTGGCCACTTGCTTCCATCCTCTGTCAGTAGAGTAATTAGACCACACTCAGTCAGTGTTTGGACACTTGCATGTACATCATGTAACCAGAAAGAATATAGAAGCCTCCAAGTCAACTAAAACTCCCTTTTTCCTCAATCTCAACTCAGACAGGTGAAAATGCTCAATCTCCCAGAAACAGAAGTAAGCCTCTAATGTTTCTGCATTTACACTCCTTACAGGATGCATTGCTCTAGTCACAAAATGAAAACATTTTAAAAACATGTTTTTAACAAACTAGAGGAACACAAATATGGCTTCATAGTTGCTGCATTTATGCAGAGGCTAACAAATTTAATGCCCACACTCCTACAATGCCACATTTCTGAAGGTACCGTGTCTTATAAAACTGGTGAGAGATGTTTTAATATCTCATTACTGTAATAATGGTCACCTTGCTTCCTGAAGGACCAGAACAGCCTAATTCAAATGGATGGAAATACACAGATGGGTATTTTCAAAGCGGCCAACCAGAGTTAAGCATTTCTCTCTTGTTGCTCTTGGTGCAGTCTGGATTCTTCCCTCTCTGGTGTACTTTTGGCACATGTCTTTTTACTAAGGCTACAGTAGAAAAGCAATGTTTAAAAGGATTTTCGCATTACAATGAGAGCCTGCTACTTGAAATGCTACAAATAGACACAAGCAGCAAAAAAATGGGAAACTATTTAATGTTTTGAGATTGTCCTAAATCAGGGTCAATGGCAATGACAAAGCAAACCCTGACACTTGGCTTCAATTTATCATTAACATGTGAAACAGAAAAAATGAACAGATAAACTATGCTGTGAACAGCAAAAAGATGTCATTGCCAAACCCTTCAAAGTTTTGTTTAACATGTCAACACTGAAAGCATTTCTTTATGAACCTTAATATAGTCTTTTCTTCTTCTATTTTTTCTCATTTAACTGAGCAGTTTCCATCCACAAGCTCATCCTTCTTCAGTCCCGTTCCCCACCCCCTGCTCATGAACAGAGCAGAATGAACAGAGCTTTGTTTGTTTGTCAGCAGCAGCAATGTCAACCCTGCATAAGCAACTGCCCTGCCTACATGCCCTGGGTAAGGGCACACTTTGCGTCTTGGGGAATTGTGCATCCCAATGAACCCCCTGAGAGAACAGTGATTTGAAAGGCCTCAAGTAAGCTATGGCATTTTATTTAAAAGGAAGAGAGGTTCAAACCCAAGTATTTCATAACAACAACATATTCAGAGAGATTAAAAAAATAACTTTGAGAAAAGCATTCAAAACTAGGGTTTTACCAACAATAACGAGTTCTCTTAGTTTTTCACTGGACAGCATAAGCTGAAGCCTGAGCATTTGCTCTCCTGCATCTCTACTCAGGGCCCCTCATTTCTTTTTGTGGATATATGGATCATATATCATATATCTATGTATACAAAACAACAAAGTACCAAGTTCTGTTTTCTCTTTTTCTTCCCATCACACAGGGAATGGAAAGAACTTCTCAGGGTGTAGGTTTTGGTCCTCTCCTGTGCTCAAAGCACATGACACAATCTTAAAAACAAGCAGTTTGGCTTACCTACCCCTACGCTTTACAGAGCCTCATTCTTCTGGTAGCCTGAAGCCTTCCTCAGTTATAGCTTAGAAACACTCCCTATTTACAGTCAGACGTCACTACCCAATTTGCTTTTGTTTGCAGGTAGGCTAACATCTTCCCTTATCTACTTACAGAGAACAACCTTATTGATGCTCTACCTGTCTGTCTCTGCTAGGATGCAGAAATCATAGAATCACAGAATGTTTCAGTCCACAAAATATTCCAGTTTCTCCTTCTCAGATATGATGAGAGACAAAACCACAAAGCTAATAGCTGGAGTTTCTTTTCCCTGATCTTTTGATCAAGCTTAAACTAATGTGTCTTAAGTATGTCCGGCTAGAATGTACGAAGTATCCCTGGTGAAATCTCACCTGAAGCACATATTAACTTTACTGGGAGACAGGTCATCAGAAAAATGCTCCAGGATCTCCTATCTTCTCATCTTTATGCTATCCTCATATATTTCATATTCTTCTTTCCTTCCCCAGAAAACATGAGGCTTTTGTGGTAATACTTCAGCCAGCTTGCAGTATCTAGGTAGGGAAACATCCCTTTGTATTCATTAGGAGAGGACCTTGTTTCAGTAAACTTAGAAGAGATTTGCAATCTGAACTCTAGAGAGTGCTAGGCAAGGCAAAAGCTACCTGCTACTGAAGATGCTATTTCACTAACTTGTTTATTCAAAATACTTTCTTCTGGTTGCGTGCTTTGTTTCTTTCCATCATACAGTCAGCTTGCTGCTTTGTTACTCTCCTCAACGCTTCTGCTATTTTTTTCCTTCACTATCCCTCTCTGTAGAAATGCATTTTCTGTCTAAAGATCTTAATATCTGATAAAAGTCTGAGATCTATTTAAATCCTTAAGATCAGTGTTGGTTCAGCACAATTTAATTTAGAACACATGATGGATCTGACTCATGCAGTGCTATTTGTGCTATCCATCCTTGATTTGGAACAAGCCTAGTAGTTTAATTATGACCTGGAAATGTCTGAAGCCAAATTATATATAGCATTCAAAAAAGCACTTTTAATGTAAAGAATGGTTATAAACATCTCCAAAGTCCTTCAAGTGATGCACAGGTTCACAGTGGACACATTGTGTCAACTCTGAAGACCTGCTTGACAATACCTGGACATCTCCATGCAATGCTTTTGTGCCCATGTACAAATGACTGAGTTTGACTTCTCCCAAGTTTCCTCAAAGGATTGCCTTTGAAAAAATGGATGAAAGAGCAGAAGTGCTCCCTGACCCAAAAGAGGTTTTGCTGAGATTGGATTCTCTCAACACTCCAAAAGCTTTATCTCTATGACCTGGCAGGTAAGAAAACATCCCTGGTCAGCTACAGCAAGGAAACCTATCTGGTGGGGTGAACAGGCACGTGAGGAATGTAGGCAGTGTTATTCATATCTGGGGTCCAGAAACTGCGTTTAATACAGTGAGAGAATAATCACTCTGACCTTTGTTTGCAATGTCTTAAAAAACCCACCAGTGAGGACAGCAGACCTTTACCATGTGCTATCAGACACCAGAATGCAGGAAGAAAATTTTCATTGCTTCTGCTACACAGCACGTGCTAAGCAGTAATTCAAAACAAGACACTGAGGTGAGGATCAGAGGACCCACAGGTGACTGTCAGTGGTAGAGCAGTCACAGCCACATCCCACCAGCACTGCAACGTGCCTGCTTCTAGAGCAAAAGCGTCTGGGCCAGACTGACCCAAACCTGGGCCTGACACAGTGGGATGTGAAAGCAGGAATACTGGTAGTTAGGCAGTATGTTCCCTGGTAGTGCAACTGCATGTCTGTAGGAAGAAGAAGAGGTAAACAAGAATGCTTTGCTAGATAAGTCTTGTAGCTTTACAAAGGTCACATTCTTCACTTAAAGCTTGGGTGCCTCATATGAGATAAATACCTGTGTATGTGCTTAACTCAGACCTAAATTTAAAGCTCATGAACATCAGAAAGATTTCAAGTTAAGTACTTCTCTTGCTGAACCAGGCCTCTAGTACACAAGGAAGGAATTTCTTGGGGGGCAGGCAGTGGGCACCTTGCTGACATTATTACAATGAACCATTTGCCTGCAAACAGCAAAGGGACACACTATGGAGGCAGTCTTTGGACAGGAACAGAAAAGCAAAAGCAGAGAGGACAGAAGGGAAGCACATAATTGAAGATTATAGACTAAAAGAGGGCAGTAAATGGGTAGCAGTGTGAGAAGGAGGAGTCAGAAGAGGGGGAGGTCAGGAGCTGTCTAGGACCATAAACTACCAGAGTACAGGGGAGGCCCTAACCCAGGGGTGAAAGAAAAAATCCCTAGTTTTAAATAAATACGTGTAAACAAAGAGCCAAAAAACATCAACAGAAGATGAGAGTGACGACTCTCAACTCTTCTTGATTCAGCTTAGTAGGCTGCAGATACCAAAACCTTGTTTATGGTGCTGCTCCAGTGTGATGCTATACAGACATTTAGTGGAAGGGAAAAAAGGGATCAAATTCCGCACTACTCCCTATTTCTATATCCTGATTCTCTCTTTCTCAAAGGGTTGTTTTCTTTCTTTCACCAAACAAAGGGATATATACAGAAAATTTGAGCTTATAGAAATTTATCTGTCCAAAACAGAAAGAAAAGTGTAGAGGAATTTGATGCTTAATGTCATTAGACTATAGAAGCAATATTCTTCACAGAGAACAAATAAGTGACACTCATGCTTTTGGTTGTCTTTGAAACCAGCTCCTAGAAATTGCACCAATAACTTCTTACAAAATGGCTACTAATCCTTTTCTGTAACTGTTTCAAGCTGTCTGTGCATCCCTCACCCCCACACCATGTCAACAACTAAGCAAAATGGTGCTTAGGGTCCCTAATGCTGCAAGTGTGCCTAAGAGCGAAAAAAAATAAATATTCAAAATAGCCTTTGTTCCTCGGGCTGCAGACAAAACCAGTACCTTGTCCAACCAATTTGCTTACTCCTTGCCATAGCATTCCATACTCAGAGTTCTCAAAATATAACTCAAAGTCATCTAGAAATCACTGTATTCATATCTAGTGGTTTCAGGCGCTGATACTATTCTTATGTACTCCTGAAAAAAGGTCAAGGATATTTGTGAGTCATGGCTTTTCCTCCAATTATTTCTACAGTTCAGCACAGGTCATCCTTTATTGCCAGCTGGATGAGTACTACTTTAATGTTCTTCTTCATGCTGGTCATAGAAAGCCTGATTGCCTTTTCATTGAGCTAAATTTACAACACCATGCCTCCTTTGTCTACTTTACACTTCCAGCAGGAAGAGGGAAGAGAAAACATCTAGTTTGTTATTCAGCAAGATATCAGTAAAGCTTTCAGAACTCAAGACAGGCATTTGCTGGACACTGGGACTTCTTGGACGTGCCAGTACTTCCAAAGCCAAAGTTGCCAGGCTTTGCCCTTTCAGGCAGCTTCCCTCTTGATCTAAACCCCTCCTCTCATTTTCCATTTCAAATCAGTGGATGCACACAGAATACAACAGACTCCACCTCCGCAGATGGCTGTGAGCACAACCAAACCCTTGGAAGTCAAGTCACAAATTGCTTGATGAAGTACTGAGGCTATGATTCTGCCTTTGCTAGGTATTTTCTCCTTAGTGATGCAACCGCCCACAATGCGGTAGGAGTTTGCAGATGACAAAAAAAGGCATGTCATGATTTGGAAAAGCTAGCCCACAACTGTACTGGCCTTCTTTTGGACAGTGATTCAAAGCTCACCAAGTCACACCTACAACAAGAAAATGCTTTGATTTCTCACAGCCTCTGCGCAGCATTAACAGAACCCCCCCACTACTTATATATTAGACCTAGAAGGCATTGCTGACAAAAGCTCTTCCCAAGACTATTACAGTGCTGGAGCATGTCCTAACCAGTAGACCGTTGACTGCATTGCAGAAATCTCATATAAGAACAAGACGGTGAATGCTGACAGGTCGTCATGCTTTCATGCTTTGAAATAAAACACTCTGAAGCAAAATGAATACCCACAAGTGTACAAAGAACAGTCACACAGTGATCAGGAGTACTCTCAAGGTCACATTTAGAGAGGATTAAATCCATTTACAAAGCCACTGATTAAAAAATAAACCAGCATTTGCACATGTAAACACCATTACATCATGTAAACAGAGGCAGCTGAAACTATAAGGGACACAAGTTCTGTGTGCTCCATGTACGGCTCTTGTCCTTATTTTCTTAACCATTTTGCCAGTAACTAATCAAGACAGTACTTTAGCACCACTCAGTGTACAATCCTTCTAAAAAGGCAGTCCCCTGCTCATGGCACACTACGTACATGAGTATGTGTACGAGTGCATCACTTGAAAAATGTATTTACCTATAGCAAACAGAAAGTGTTTTGAGGATGGCTACCTTCAGAAAAATGTGTTGTGGCTTGGACTTCCTCTCTCTTTTAAAGCAAATGCTTAAGATTGCGAAAACATTATGCCTCAACATAAACACGAGAGAAGTTGCTGCCAGATTACAGTGAGTCTCACACTACCAATTGCTTTGTACTACTGAAGTGCAGAGAAAAATGACCAGACACCCTCTGTGACTGCACAAAACTGTGGACATCTGGGGTTATTTTCACGAGCTTCAAAAAGCTATGAGCAAGAGAGGGCAAAAGTTAAAATTTAATGAAGAAGATAATCCAAATACTCAGATCAGAAGATTTATTTCCCACCACCATAGGCCATGCAAATGGCAAAAGCCAGCTACTCCTCCAAGTACATTACTTGATACTTTCACTTCTGCCAGGCCTCTTAGCTTCAGTGGGTTGCAAATAATCCTAAGGTTTAAAGTTATCTCCAGAATGCCATGGTGGGGGAGGAAGGGTATGGGCTGATGGAATATATTACCAATGCAAATAACAGAATGACAGTGAAGTGGATGGACTCCTTCATAGCAGTTAGGGTGAGGAGATGCACTGGAGGCTCCAGCCAGGTGACAAAGCCACACAAATGTCTGTGTAACTAAACTGCTCCAGCACCCATGGGACAACCAAGCAAAGAAAAGGACTCTCAGAACCAAACTGGAAAGACAGCAAGAGTGCAGGGCTCACTCTATGTTACAGCAGAACCTGAGATGTCCCCTGTGCTTGCCAAGTCTTGTCTAATGGCAACTATGCCTTAAAGCCCTTTATAAAAATTAATCAAGACCCCAGTTTAAGAGTAGTTAAGATCTTTACTTCCACACTGAGGACATCTCACCACTCCACTTCGCTCATAATGAAAGGTCCCCTTATTTTGATAAGATCATTGTATTTGGACTTTTTCCTCCCTGAGCTCTGCTGGGGAGACTGCAGTGCTGTCTATTGTTCACTCAGGCAGCAAAGGGCATGCCACTTTCACAACATTCCTCTAAAAGGATCAAGACAGGGGTCTCACAGTCAATACTTCTATTAGCTAGGGAACTCAAGGTTCTCTCCTCAGCAAGTGCTCTTGTGAAAAACAGAGCACTGTTATGAAGACTGTATCACAATCACTAGTCATTAATAACAGAAACTCTGCACCTCTGAGTTGCAAGTTTTGGAGACTTTATCTTAGTGTGTACAATTTAATAGGAAAATGCCATGCTAATAGCCCATACATTATCTTTCTAGATTGCACTGAGTGCATTTGAGGAGTATAGAATCATAGAATCACAGAATCAGTCAGGGTTGGAAGGGACCACAAGGATCATCTAGTTCCAACCCCCTGCCATGGGCAGGGACACCCTACACTAGATCAGGCTGGCCAGAGCCTCGTCCAGCCTGGTCTTAAACACCTCCAGGGACGGGGCCTCAACCACCTCCCTGGATAACCCATTCCATGGCTTCACCATTTATGTGGCTCCCAAGCTGCTTGTTTCCTTCAACAAGAAGACATAGTCTTCAGGTTTGACCTACTACATGCAACACTTTTTAGAGTGAGCACAACACTCTGATTTTGGTGACTGTTTACAGAACTCACAACACTTTGTCTTTGGTGACTCAATTAATTTGAGCCTACATAAAACGCCACCATCATCACCCAATGCCATCTAAAGCACAGCACTCTTCATGCCACATATTATAAGGAAGCATGTGTGAGAGGGAACAACTCCCGCTTTCTACTCACAAAATCATCTGGAAACCTTTTCGGTCTAAACTGTCTTTAACTGCCCCAATCTCTCTCATTGCTCCTGGCCATGTTCTCCAGGGCAGTGACCTAGCTAACCCAGTTTTCTTTCCTTCATGACCACACTGCAGTTCATACAACTGCAGATGGTTATCAAATCTCTTTGTTATCCAACTATAAATGCTCCATTTCTATAATCCTTCCTCTTAGGTAATTGACTTTTTTTGCCCCTCTCACCAGAATAAAAAATGTGAAGTGCCTTCCTGCCCCGTAATGCCGCTAACTATTCATTTTCTTTTCAAACAAGTTAAATTATTTTTAATTGGTAAGATGCTGACAGAGGAAATGGTAACTATGGACTTGTGCAAGAGTCTGTCTTTCCTCTGCAGGACAGCAGATTTGAGATCAAAGCGTGCCAAGTTCTTGGAGCATATTGGTATGCTGTGGCAGGAAAAGTCTTTGCAATGAGGAGGGAGCTGAGGGAGGTGGATCAGAGGTACCCCAGCCTAGCTAGCTGTCACTGCAGAAACAGCTGCTGCTCCTCACTGACTGAGGTTTTAAAAATAAGATACTGGTCGCCGATATGCAGCAGAATGAAGAAAGGGTAACATGGTCTGTGTAGGAAGTGAGCAGGAAAAAGAGCCCAGTAAAATCTAAACATAAACATGTATTTTCAGTGAAGTAGAAGTCAAACACCCATTATTTAAAAAATGGAGGAGGAACAGTTGGTGCCATGTGGTTGTAGCCCTTATACCTACACACGCTGCCTACCTGACTTGATGAGAGGTAACAAAACGCTCTTGGCTAGCGTGTCAATGATTTCTTTGGCCAGGGTAGGTGAAAACCATGCACATAAAAGCTCAGGTACAGGCTACGTGTAACTTCATTCCAAAATTTAAGTACAGAACATAGATAAGAAGGCCAGAAGACAGACACCTCCAAGCCAAAAGGCTTTCAAAGGTTATTTGTCAGCAAACATACTACTATGTGCTTTGCTGTGGTAAACTTTCAGCCACATAGAAACCTGTACCACTGGGAATATTTACAAGGAATCAGGGACAGGTGACACCCACCCCCTGTCAAAAAACCCAAAAAAGAGTAAACACAAAGACGCTCTACAAGCTTGCATGGAAGCAAAATTTTTCTGCATCTCCACTGGAAAAATTTCTGGACTCTGAAAATTGGAAAAGTTGGAAACAATTGCCTTAGCAATCCTATAGCAATGCAAAAAAAGGCTACACGAAGCAAATAACTGCAGTTTAAGTTGCATCCTGCAGTTTATTTGCTTCCTATGCTGAAAGATGACCTCTCACTGAACCATCCTACAACAGTGAAGCAGACTGGGCAACAGGCACCACCCTTTCTCCAACAGTAACACTTCTGCTAAATCAATTTTTTGCATCATCTTGGGTGAGTTTTCTTGCATCATCTGGCACTTCAGATTTCATGCCATTGAAGCACACTTATTTTTAACAAACTTCTCCTAATTCATAGAATCATAGAATCAGTAAGGGTTGGAAGGGACCACAAGGATCATCTAGTTCCAACCCCTGCCATGGGCAGGGACACCCTACACTACATCACGCTGGCCAGAGCCTCGTCCAGCCTGGTCTTAAACACCTCCAGGGATGGGGCCTCAACCACCTCCCTGGACAACCCATTCCAGGGCTTCACCACTCTCATGGTAAAGAACCTCTTCCTCACATCCAGCCTGAATCTCCCCATTTCCAGCTTCATTCCATTCCCCCTAGTCCTATCACTACCTGAGATCCTGAGAAGTCCCTCCCCAGCCTTCCTGTAGGCCCCCTTCAGATACTGGAAAGCCACAATGAGGTCACCTTGGAGCCTTCTCTTCTCCAGACTGAACAGCCCCAACTCCTTCAGTCTGTCCTCATAGGAGAGGTGCTCCAGCCCTCTGATCATCCTCGTTTTTTCTCCAGTATTTTTCCATTGTCCTTGTTTAGAATGCCCTTGAAAATGCTATAGAAATAAATCATGGTTTTGCAAGTAACAGTGCTGTATTTCAGCCCTCTTTGGAACCAAATGCATGTTTACACCTGGAATTATTCTTAATTAATGTTTCATGCAGACACTTTTATTCTGCACTACCTCAGAACAGAACTATGAAGAAAAACTGAATGTGGAGACAAAACTCTGAAGCAAGGTAAGTAACGTTCTTTGGAAAATCTGAAAGGGACATGGTATCACAGAGGTTATAAAAGATGAGGGAACTGTAGAGCTGTGCTGTTTCAGACAGTGAAGTTCTCTTCATTCTCTGGCTAACTGTTACCTGAAAAGGCAGCAGTGGAGTTTAAGACCATAGATACCGCAACATCATGTGGGTACAAAATCAAGCAAGCAGAAGAAAGCGTGATCTGATGATCTAATTGCATATTAACACTCCTATTTCTTTCTCCCCCAAATCCACAGGTTTCTGTGAAAAGTAGCATGAGGTACTGATAACTAGGTTAGATTAGCTTGTTAAAATCTAAGGGCAATACAAACTAAAAAAATAAGTAAATTAAGAAACACATGTTCTGATATGCCATTTAAACGGGAATAGAGCTCAGCAGTAATATATGTTATTTGAAGACATCACAGATTTCTGAAAGTAGCTACAAAGCAAAATCTGTTTGGAACTGCTCAGTTTTATGCACGGAGGTTTCTGGATGAGCTGGCAGATATATTTAAATGCTCTATTTATACAGCAACTTACATCCATTTAGCAACACGAAGGAATGAACTTCATGCCCTGTGAAACATCACTATTTCAGAACTAACAATAGTCACACAGACACAAATGCCTTATCTCAGACCAAGATAGGAATAGCTAGAATCTGCACTTTCTGAGCTGAAGCCTTGTGTTATATGCATACAAAAAGCTACTTCAGTCATAAGATTGGTCATGCTATATAAGCTTTTGTATACAACCAAGTTCTTCATGTAGAAGCAAAATGAGTGAAAAATAAAAATCAGTTCAGACCAAATCAAATGGGAATTAAAATCAGCTTTCTTGGTTTCATGAAAACTGAACGAAAAGTAACAAACAAGGAAACCCCTGAAACAATCCCAATGGTCAGTTCAACTCAAAATTCAAAGTTTTCTTTTGGCGATTTCTCTCCACGATGCAGAACACAACAGTTCAAACCCCCTTCAAAATTTCAGTTCTGAATCCATGTTTTAAATTTAGTTCTCAACAGCGAAGTGCAAGTCCAGAGAAATCCTCACAGCTGAGCTGACATAGCCATAGGGAGTGGGAGACAACAGGAGCAGGAAATGAGGAACTGGATGGTTTTATGAAGGAAGGATAGAATAGGAAAAGAAAGAGATGGTACTGACAAACCTCTTCTTAACCTGTTTATTTGGTGCCTATGTGCTATAAAATACATGTATATATTGGTTTAGCTGCTGAGAATATGTTTCTTTGTTACCTTTAAGAATATCAGCAGGTTTTTTGAGATTTGAAAATGTTTTATGAGACTTTTGACTTCTTCACAAGTCTCAGCATGCACTGCTTGCTATGAAACTCCAGCTAATGCTCTGCATAACTGGTGAATGCAACGTCTAGTATCTAATGCCCAGCACAACTAAAATAGACATAGAAGGCTAATTAATCATTTGTGTAGTCTCAAGTATGGTCCGTGTGGTCTACAGCCCACCTAGGACTGGCTTGAAAATCCCTGATGGACAGCATAGGAGTTCAGGCTGCAGGGCTCGCATTGGCATGAAAAGGAAGTAAAGCTGCTCTGCTTAGAATAAAGTCTGTGGAGTCAGTACTGAGGTACAAATTCTGAAAACTACTACTTCAAGTGTGTGTGGTTTGGTGTCTGTTCCTTCATGAAATGTTTCACTTGGATTTTCTCACTCCAACCAGGGAAGTTAGATGTATTTCACCTACCTTTACTAGACACTTCCCTATTTGGCTTGTGAATCCTGCAAGACAAATTAATTCATCCAAGACATTACCATGGAAATAAAAAAAATATAAATAAATAATCTGTTGATAATATACTCTGTAGAGGTTTTCTTCTTCAACACAATTTCACCTAAATTTAATTTTAAATGATGTACATTTCACATTATTTAAAAAAATAAACAGGGTATTTCCATCAGCATACTCACTAATAACGTGGCTGTGATAATAATACACAGTCATGCTCTACGCCAATTATAAGACCTTGTTAACTTTCTTGTTTATATGGCACTAAAGTCCTGTACAGCTTAAATGAATCCCTAACCTCTTACAGCAGCAATAACAGGAGTCCTTTGCACTCATACAGCACCTTTCATCTTGGAGCACTTCTGACACATGAATTTTCATTGCATCCCTGTGACACACAGGTCCAGGCACACATCAAAGGCAGGGGAACTGTGCCACAGAAAGGTTACACAACTTGGCCCAAATCCCTGTGGAACAGCTGGAAATGTGAACTCTTCCATTGCCTGTTTTGAACGTCCAGACAATAACACTTACCCAAAAAATAGTTTCATAAAGCATTAATCAAAATGTTTAACCCCCTACTAAGTTTGCAAATGGCATGGGCAGGAGATAAGCTCGCTAATTCTTTTTGATACATTATTCATGACTTGTTCTCCTTTTCTGGCAACACATTTTTGCTTAGGGAAAAAAAAACAACAACATAAAAAATCTACTGAAATACAAGGAAAAAACAGGAATGTTTTTCCAGCAATTACTGCAAAATAATTTGGAATCAAAAACATTTAGCATTTATTTTACAGCTCACCTGTTTGATCTCAGCCACTACACTGTTCAATTTATCTGCAGGACCAGAGCACCTGAGTGACCTCAGGAGAAAGCTTGCTTGGTTTTAGTTTCCAAGGACTCACAAGCCACTGAACAAAGTTGTGTCTGCATACCTACCAGTTGTGTTAGCAAATAAAACTGCCCAACCAAGCAATTTCAAGCAACTGAAACTAATGATTCAGGGCTTGTCTATATGATAGCATGAAAGGAAAAGTTCAACTGTTTCCACTGATAATTTAGGGACTACTGCAGACAGGTCCTGAGCTCAAGCAAAATGTTGCTCTCCAACTACTCTTTGCCATCCCACGAGCATCAGAGAGCTATCGGCCACATCAGCAAATTGTATTTAAGGGCTGATTCTGCACTTCTGAGAAAGTTAGTGACCTAATGCACACCTCAGTTTTCCTCCTTTATAATAATAGTAATGTAAATATTCCCATATATTGCAAATCACACCACTGTAATATATGCAGGCAGCTCTGAATCTGCATTAAAAGAAAACTGTTATGAGTGGTGATGGATTTTTGAGTGCATGGGGTAACGGGGGTACTATTTGCTAGGTGAGCTGTTTGAGGTTGTGTTGTAATTCATTACATGGATACAGTTTATTTATTTATTT
Organism: Picus viridis; assembly: GCA_033816785.1. Lineage (NCBI taxonomy): Eukaryota > Metazoa > Chordata > Aves > Piciformes > Picidae > Picus > Picus viridis. Next base: position 26,974,532 of record CM066575.1, read on the forward strand.
CCAAGCAAGCCCATCCAACATTTTTCACTGAAGCTGGGATTTTTAATGCAAACTCTGCTCTCCAAAAGCTGAGCTCTAAATAAAACACTAATTACCGTGAATCTTGGAATAAGATGTTGAGAGCCAAATGCTGTCACCAGCAACACTGAAAAGGAGAATCTCTCTCTAGTGCTAAGTATTAAGCTCTTGGTATGAAAGCACTCTATTGTGTGTATTTCTCTGTGCCTGTGTATACCTACAGAAAGAAGTAAATTCATGGGTACACACATACACATTCACACAGATTTGTGTGGAGCCCAAAAAGTGAGGTCTGTTTTCCCAAAGGCCTTACTCTAGGAAGAAAATTATGTTGCATTTTATTCCATGCAAGTTACACAGTACTATAAATCATTTGTAAGGAAAATAAGTTGCTGAGGGAAATCATGGGAACAGGTTAGGAATTATCAGTTTCTCTAACCTTCTGATAATTTACCTGGTCATGAAACAGGACAATCTTTTTGCGGGAGGAGGTGGGGGAAGTCAGATGTCAGTTCAAGAAGATTTTATGAGGTGAACAGACGAGGTTAGTTTATTAGATTTGAGTAACTCTGTAATGTAGCTTTTACCTAACAGGTTACTGAGGTTGGGTCCAAGGGTCAACATGGGGCTCTTCAACTGGCTCTGGAATGACTGCAGGAGCTGAGCTTTCTAGTTGTCATGAGTACTGATCCACCATTTTTTAGTTCCTACATACTGAACAGACTTGTAACAGAAAACATCTCATATGAACAATGGCAATGGTGAGAGTCATAAACTATGTTCTACAAATATTATCTAGTCTTACTGTAAATTTCCCTTGAAGTAGCAAGAAATCTAGATACAGCCACATACAAAAGAACTTCCAGTTTCCCAGTGATGTTTCCTATTGAATAAAACTACTCAACACACCTAAGAGTCTCTCAAGGTTAAAAACAAGGTGAGCTTCTCATTGTTTCTCACTTTTCAAACTCGCATACATAGAAGTACTAGGTTTTGTTAAAAAGGCCTCTCCTTTGAACACTGCTTCCAAATACTCTCCCTACTTGAGAGAGCAATCTATGAGTAAGAGGCACCAAAAGGGTTTATGACCTACACAATTTCTTAAACACCTCCTCTTCCCTGGTTCAGCATGGTCCACTCTGTCTCTAATTTTTACAGTCATCTCTTATTTCTGATCTATTGTTCTCCTGTCTTTTTTTTTTTTGGTATTGTTCAGAGTGGGTAACACCAAGTATATGTGAACATCTCTCCAGTGTCACTGGTACTCAACCACACAGAAGGCCCCTCACTTATAAAACGCAATGTCTCACTTGCTGATCTTTGAAATCCTGGTCAGGAGTACACTGAAGCCAAGGGGATGTTTTTTATGGGCTCACATGGATTTTGAATCAAGCTGACCTTGTATGAAGCAAACTGTACATGCACCTGTCATGCTCAGTTTGCTGAATGAACTTCCAATTTAATGTCTGCTATATGTTAATACAGTGGCACAAATAGTAGCATTTAAAACACTTTTCCCCTTGTCACTTCTATCTTTAGTTTTCCCTTTTTTCTCCCCGAGGGTAAGATTTATAGAAGTTTGACTTAGTAGGAAAGTATGTAGTTGTTAGACAAAGATGGAATTGTACTCTTTAGTGTCATGACTTTTTTAAGGAAGCAAAATGCAATCAACACAGCCATGATAAACTTATGATTAATGTTAGCTACATTTTCCCACTGTATTATTTTTCCTTTCACTTTCTTTACAAACGGATGAAGGCACCCACTAAGTTTCTGGTATCTTTGCTCAAGGAGCACAGAACACATTTAAGAAAACAAAAGCTTCTCAGCAAATTTGACTTCAGGCAAGGATAAAAGCTATTTGAGATGCCTGCCCAGCTTAACATCCATGAATAACTATTAGTGTACACCATCCTACCAAAATGTAATGATAAGGCCTATATAGTGCAGCCTGACACATGACCAGGGCCTTACCAGTCACAAGTACTGAAAACAGAGATTTCCTCACACCACAGTGCTATGGCAAAGCAGCAACCTGCACAGAAAGCTTGGTCAAAGAAGTGGGTACATCAAGCACAAAACACATTTTCAGAGAAAACGCAGCAAATGGGGATCAGGAGGATGAAGCAGGAGAGCTGCATGTAATGGAGACTGACAACCTGTCAGGAGACATTGGGGTATTTTCCTGGTGCCTTAGGTCACGAATATCACTACAGAATTTCAGCAATGCTGAAGTGCATTAATGTTCACGCCTGAATAAACCTGGTGGCAACAGCTCTTCTCGCTGTGCCCGTCACTTTAGGCTTCTGTCCTGTGCCCATTACCGCGGACACCTGGCTCACAAAACACCGGGGGAGGAACGGACTCGCTCATCGGGGGCCCCACCGGGAAGCCGCCTTCTTGCCGAGATGCCGCGGCGGAGGCTGCCGGCTGCGGGCGGCGAAGGCCAAGCCGATGCAGCAGGGGCAGCGCCGCTGGGCGAGCGGGGGCGGGGAGGCGGCGGCTGCCGACCCTACCTCCCGCGCCCCGCTCCAGCATGCCGTGTCCCCGGGCTGAGCCAGCTGTCACCTCCGCCGGGCTTGCTGTCTCGCTGCACTGCGCTAAGGCTGCTGCACCTGAGCAGCCTTGTCAGCGGGCAGATAAACCAAAACCAACCCCCAAAGAACGCATTATGTAATTTCATCTTATATAATCCTGAGATACAAGGGGGTGAACCGAAGTAAAGCAAACAAACAAAAACACCCCAACAAAACAACCACTTGAAAACCCCGTCCTTCCCCATGCATCAGGCGGGGTGCGCAGCAGCCCGTGGGTTTGGGCATGCACATCGCACCGGCTGCCTGCCGCCTCCAAGGGCGCAGGGGCTACCGTGCCCGACCGCGGCGAAAGGACGGCAGGGCAGGGCCGGGCCGAGCCGAGCCGGGCCCAGCTCGGCTCGGCAGGGACCGGCCCGCTTCTCCTTCCTCGTCCTGCAGGAAGGCGGGGTCGCCTCAGGGGAGGCGCTGGCTTACCTGCTCCCCAAAGTCGATGGCGATATTGGTGATGCCGAGAGGGACCAGGAACCGGATCAGGGGCCAGTAGTTAGTGAGCGCTGGAAATTTCACCATAGTCCCAGCTGCGCGGTGACCCCCAGCGCATCTGCCACGGCAAGAGACGGCGCGGGAGGACGGCGGGGGGGTAGGGGGAAGAATGAAAGGGCAACGGAGGAGGGTGCGTGCGTGTCCCTGTGCGTGTGTGCGAGCAGGAGGGAAGGGGGTAAAAGGGCGAGGAACAGCAGATCCCCCTTAAAAATAAAGCAGCCGGGGAGCGGGCGGGAGGCCGGTCCTTCCCTGCCCGGCGCAGCGCGGCTCGGCCCTAGCGGGTGCTGGCTGGTCGATGGGGCGCGCTCTGCTGCCGCCTTAACAGGAGACCTGAGAGATCAAGTCCATCCCCGCCGCCCTCCTCCCACACAACAATGATCCGCCGCCGCCGCCGTTGCCGGAAAAAAGAGGAGGGACACCGCCGCTAGCCACTCGTGCGGGCAGCGCTGCCATCCTCGGGGCGCGGGGGCCAAGGGAAGGGCTGGGTCGGGGCCTCCTCCCTGCCTGACGCTCGCCGGTGGCGGGGCGACGGCCACGGCGCTGCGCAGAAAACGCCGCCCTCCTGCCCGTCGCCGCTGCGGAGCCGGCACAGGCCGCGGGGGCCGCTGTGCGGATCCCGCTGCCGGCTGTCCCTGTGCGGGTGGGCGAAGCGCAGTGCGGGGCCGGCGGCGGTGCTGAAGGGCCCAGCCGCTGGGCGCCGCTCCCCAGTGCAAGCTGTCTGAGCACGTGGGTTTGACACAGGCTCGGAAGACAGGGCGGCGGCAGGGGAAAGAGCGGCACCGAGCGGCTCCTCCTGACGCCGGAGCGGCCGCGCTGCGCCCCCGCCCGCGGCTTGTCTTCTGGTCCAACACCTGAAATTAAAAAAATCACAAACGGTGAACATTTGCCCTTACAGCGTCTCTATATTCTAAAGCCGTTGCCCGAGGCCTGAACAAAGAAATGCGTTTGTGGCCCCAAGGCAGCTCGCAGGATGGTCCTCGCTAGCTTTGCTTTCTAAACCCCAGAGGAAGGTTTGTTGTTTTTTCTATCCCATGGCCTTCACAAACAGCAAGGTTCTGTCACACTGAAGGATGAGGGAAAGAAGAGAAAGCAACCCCCTTCTGAATGTGCTGTGGAAGTTTCTTGGTGTTTTCCAACTCAGAGCAGAGTTTCAGGGGTTTTGCTGTAATTGCATTTCCCTGGGACATTTAGGTTTGTGGTGTCACCTTCACCATGCCATCTTCAGGGAGGGTTGGCAAATATTTCAGGAAGGTGGAAACCCTGTGGGCGATCACATACCTGTATCTGATCCTCAGAGGAACAGTGGGCAGCAAAGGAGTGGTGGACAGCCTTCCTTACCCAAAGACTCCTGAAATAAAGTAATTCCTGGGGCCGTGAGGCATTCCACATATTTTTGAGTCAATGGGATATAAACTGTGAAAAACCTGACAGGAAGGTGGCAGACTGTTGAGTGGGGTTGGAATGGGAGAGCCCCTGGCTCCTGAAGTGTCTCAGCAAAGTCAGCCCCACCTGTTGATGAAGGGTTTTTCTGTCGTACAGCTGGAGTTTGTCTCACCTAACAGCCATTAAGCTGATACATCCTTCCTTGTGAGCACAAAACACACAAACTCAAACCCTTAAGAGAGTGCAAACCTGATTTTGTCCTTAGAACTATTAAAATGCCATGGGCATGGTATCCTGGGAATGTCCTGGGGATGATGGATCAGAGCAGTGCAAAGCAGGAGAGGACAATAAACTGAGAAGAGACAAGCAGGAGTTGTTTGTGATTGCCTAAGTGAGTCATGTGTTTGAATTAGCAGCATTAAACAATCATCCTAAGGAAGATCTAATCATCTCCAGATGGACCAGTGGCTGGTCCATCAGAGAGCTTCAAATTGTATCTGTAATGGGGAACATTTGGTCTCCAACTAACTGTACTAAAGTTGGACCAGAGTATAAACTCTCATGTAGATGCAGGGCCCTTATGGCAGCTGCCTTGTTTTACTTGCTTCCTTGCACTGAGCTGAGTTACCTGCCAATTTAGGCATAGCCTGTGTGTATGCTTATGTGTAAGTTGTAGATCTGCATAGTAGGTCCCTTTCTTTGAAGCAAGTCTTGTGGCTTTTGAAGGCAAAGCTGGATATATTTCAAAGTGTTAATTCAATATTATATTCTGTCTTCCAGAGATTTTATTTGGTTTTAGATAACTGTATTGCCAGTAACTAATTTCATCCTTACAAGACCAGTTTTTATTGGGAGTGAGGTCATACCTCCTTGCCAGAGGTCTGAGAAAACCTTATAGCTGAAATTACAGAAGAATATTTCTTACAGTTCAGTACTTTTATGTACTTTCCAAGGATAAGAAACCTTTAGTGCCATTCTTGAGTCAGAGAAATGGAAGTCCCAAAGGCCCTTGAAAAAGTATGATTTTAACTTGCTATTTGAAATTTTCAGATGAGCTGATATTTGGGTACTACCTCCTCTGAGAATTCCTGGCAAAAACAGGCCACCACAAAATTACAGATTCTTGAATCAAAACATCTGAACACCAAGCATGTGGCTCATGGTGCTAACTATAAAGCATGCGAGATGATTAATTACTTTGTCAGAAAACTATATTTAGCCCTGGCAATACTGAGACATTTGAGCAGTTTGAGTATGAGAAGCATATCTATTTGGGGGTTTGCTACCTGTTCATAAGGTATTTGGATACTTGAGGAGACTTGATAGGGTGCTTGGTTGCATGGTTTAGTTGATTAGGTGGTGTTGGATGATAGGTTGGACACGATGATCTTGAAGGTCTCTTCCAACCTGGTCCATTCCATTCCATTCCATTCCATTCCATTCCATTCCATTCCATTCCATTCCATTCCATTCCATTCCTTTCCATTCCATTCCAAACTCCAGGAGATAATGAATCAGTCCTCTTACATCTGTAATTAATTTCCAGTCTGAGTGGTCACTTGAGAGCTCTGATTAACTTTTTTCTTCTTGCTGTCCAAAGCTATAGTACAGTTTTGTTTTAAGAGCAGTTTACCTTTTAATTCCTAATGTGTACTGGAATGTCCTGGGCAAATGCTAACCTAACTGATCCTGTCTTGAGTCCTGTATATTAAAAGTATTAAACTTATTTAATAAACTCTATATTATGTTTTATATTTAGCTGATTCCCATTCACGTTTTCTGCTTTTGGAATGAATGTAGTTCTTTCATGCTTCTCTTTCAGCCCAGGTCCTGTTTGCTTTTTTAATTCATTACAGAAATGAAATTGTGTTTGGAGCCAAAGCACAAAGATGATTTCTCACATCTTGAAGTTTGCTCAGCTGATGAACTGAGGAAATAGGTCATTTTAGCTGTGTTGGGCAAAAGTCAGTGACTAGTAATCATTTCCTTTCTAGCATATTTTCTGTTACACTACATTTCTTAGTCATATACCAAACACTGTCTGTCTAATGGAATAAAAAAGAGAGAGGACAGCAGGAAATAATTAGCTAGAAATCTCTACTTTTGATATTAAAATTGTCTAGTCCAAGAGTATCCCAAATGGAGGAATCTCACTGGAAAGCTCCATAGGAATACAGTGCTGTAATGTAACAGTGTAAATGATGAAACATATCAGAAAGTTTCCCTATGGCTGGTAACAAAATGAGTCTGTAGTTGCTGCTTAAGCAACAGGGTCAAAGTCTGAAGGTGTTCCCAGTAGCAGATTGTATCAGGGCAGTACACAGTAGCTTTACTCGTGCAGTCAGAAATCCAATATGCAGATCAGTGCATATGCTTTAATGTGTGATAGAGTTCCAGTCCATTCATGAACTTAAAGGTGGCTCCTCACCACAACTACATGATGGAATCTTGAGAGGACCCTGCTGTGATGTTGCCTTGCTTCTGAAAGACGTCTGTATTTCCTTATTGAGGCTATTGCTAATTGCTTACTAGAGGAAACATGTTTTGGGGTTGTGATTTTTTTGTTGTTGTTGTAATAATGCATATGGTCTTTTAATTCCCAGATGGCTATTTAGCTGTCACCCCTGCTTTTTGGACCTACTGTCTGTCTTTCAAACCTTATCTTCTACCTAGGTTTTGTTTGTTTGTTCATTTGTTTTGTTTTGTTTTAATGTTTTAGCAACTAAAAAGTATAAGGAATTCAAACTAGTGGCTACCAAAATTTGTGACCCAGTCATTTCTTAAGAGGACAGATGAACTGGATTTCCCAGCCTACAGAATGGCCAGTGTTTCTGGCCCTTGAATGGCCTTGGGCTGAGAGAGAGCAAATTACGACTCTTGTTGTCTGACAAAGTGAAAGGATATCTCCACAGCCATATTATCCTCCTATCTTGAATTATTCCTCTCCATGCAACTGCTTCTTGCAGACATAACTTTTAAGCTGGAACTGAGTCTGATGCATATTTCTAGTTCTTTACACAATGATGAACACAATAAGACTGTCATCTTAGCCTATAAATGAGAAGAATGAAAGGAGATCTTATTAATGTTTTAAAATATCTGAAGGATGTCAAGAAGAAGGTGCTAGCCACTTTTTAGTGGTGCATTGTGATAGGACCAGGGGTAATGGATACAAACTAGAGCACAGGAAGTTCCACCTCAACATGAGGAGCAACTTCTTTAAGGGTGATGGAATCATAGAATGGTTTGGGTTGGAAGGGACCTTAAAGATCATCTAGTTCCAACCCCCTCAGGCATGGGCAGGGACACCTTCCACTAGACCAGGTTGCTCAAGGCCTCATCCAACCTGCCCTTGAATAAATGGAGGGAGGGGACATCCACAACCTCCCTGGGCAACCCTTACTGTAAAGAATTCCCAGTCTAAATCTACCCTCATCAAGCTTCAGTCCATTTCCTTTCATCCTATCACAACAAAGCTGTATAAAAAGTCCCAACTCTCATAGCCTGTCTCCATAACGGAGGTTCTTCAGCCCTCTGGTCATCTTTGTTGCCCTCCTCTGGACTCACTCTATCAGTTAGATGCCCTTCTTATGTGGAGGGAACCAGAACTTGATGCAGTACTCCAGGTGGGTCTCACGAGAACAAAGTAGAGGGGGAAAGTCATTTCCCTCATTGTGGTGGTCACACTTCACAGAACCATAGAATGGCCTAGGTTGGAAGGGCCTTTCCGTAGGGTCCCTTCAGGTATTGGAAGGCAGTTATAAGGTCCCCTCAAAGTCTTCTCTTCTAGGCTGAACAACCCCAGCTCCCTCAGCCTATCCTCACAGCAGAGGTGTTCCAGCCCTTGGATCATATTTGTGGCCCTCCTCTGGACTTGCTCCAACAGCTCTGTGTCCTTGTTATGATGGGGACACCAGAACTGGACACAGCATTCAAGGTGAGGTCTCACAAGAGCAGAGTAAAGGGGCAGAATCACCTCTCTTGACACCTCTTGATGCAGCATAGGATATGATCTGCCTTCTGGGATGTATGAGTGCGCTGCTGGCTCATGTTGTTGAGTTTCTCATCAATCAATACACCCAAGTCTCTTTCTTCAGAGCTACTCTCAACCCACTCTGCACCCGGTCTGTATTTGTGCCTGGGATTGGCCTGACCCAGATGCAGGACCTTGCAATTTGACCTTTTGAACCTCATGCAGTTGTCACTGGCCCACTTCTCAAGTCTGTGAAGATCCTTCTGGATGGCATCCCTTCCCTCAAGTGAGTTCACCACACCACATGGGTTGGTGTTGTCAGTAAGCTTGCTGAGGGTGCTCTTGATTCCACTGTCCATGTTGCTGACAAAGATGTCAAACAGCACTGGACCCAGTACAGATCCCTGAGGCCCACTTGTGGGTGTTCTCCACCTGGATATTGAGGCAATCATCACAACCCTTTGAGTCTGTTTGTCTAGCCAGTTCCTTATCCATCAGGTGGTCCATTCATCAAGTCCATGACTCTCCATCTTAGAGACAAGGATGTCATACAGGATGGTATCAAATGTCTTGCACAAGTTGGTGACCCCAGTTTCTCTTCCCATATCTACCAGAGCTGTAACTGTCATAGAAGGCCACCATATTCATCAGGGAGATTTGCCCTTTGTGAAGCCATGTTGGCTGTCACAGATCACCTTGTTATTTTCCATGCACCTCAGCACAGTTCCCAGGAGGATCTGCTCCATGATCTTACCTGGCACAGAGGTGAGACTCACTGGTCTGTAGTTCCCTAGGGTTTTTTTGCTCACCTTTTTTAAAATGGGGATTATGCTTCCCCTTTTCCAATCTGTGGGAACTTCACCAGCCGCCACAACTTCTCAAATGTGATGGCTAGTGGTCTAGTGACCTTGGCTGCTAGTTCTTTCAGGATCTGTGCACCTCCAAGTTCTTTAGGTGTTCCTGGATCTGCATTTACTGTGAGTGGTTCTTCATTTTTCTGGACCCAACCATTGCCCTCTGTGACTTGCGTAGTGTGGCTTAAGTGGTTACCAGTGAACACCCCAGCAAAGAAATAATTGAGTACTTCAGCTTTTTCCATGTTGTCAGTAACCAGGTCACCTGATTCCCTGCAGGGGGCTCTGCATTCTCTCTTGCCCTCCTTATCTCCCTGACATACCTGTACAATCCTTTTCTGTTATCTTTAATGTCCCTGGCCAGATTTAATTCTGTCAGGGCTTCAGCTTTCCTAACCTGGTTTCTGGTTTCCCAAACAATTTCCCTGTATTTGACCCAGGTTACCTGTCCTTGCTTCCACCCTTTGTGGGCTCCCTTCTTATGTTTGATTTTGACCAGGAGGTCTGTCTTCATAAGCCTCCTAGCACTTTTGCCTGATTTCTTCCATTTAGGGATGCCTTGTCTTTCAGCTTGGAGGAAATGATCCTTGAAAATTGACCAGCTTTCCTGGGCTCCACATCCCTCCAGGGCTTAGTCACATGGTGCTCCACCAAGGAAACTCCTGAGGAAATCAAAGTCAGCTCTTCTGAAGTCATGGGTTTCAAGCTTGCTGAGCACCCTCTTCTTCACCACCCTGAGGATCTCAAAATCCACTGTCTCATGGTCACTGCAGCCAAGGCTGTGCATGAGCTTCACATTCCCCACCAGCCCCTCCATGTTGGTGAGGACAAGGTCCAGCATGTCACCTCTCCTCATTGGTTCCTCTGTGGTTGCTTGGAGGAGGAATTTATCATCAATGCATTCCAGGAATCTACTGGATTGCTTATGCCCTGCAGCACTGTCTCTCCAGGTGATGTTGGGGTGATTGAAGTCACCCATGAAGACCAGGGCTTGTGAACAAGCAGCAAGAGGTGGTCTGAGGAGAATTTCATGAGCAATAAGGCAACGTGCAAGGTCCTGCACCTAGGTTGAGGCAATCCTCAATATCAATACAGGCTGGGGGATGATGAAATGAAGAGCAGCCCTGCAGAAAAGGACATGGGGTACTGGTGGACAAAGGCAAATAGCATCCTGGGCTGCATCAAAAGAAGCGTGGCCAACAGGTCAAGAGGGGTGATTCTGCCACTCTCCTCTGGTGAGACCTTAGCTGGAGTACTGTGTTCAGCTCTGGGACCCCCAACACAAGACAGGCATGGACCTGCTGAATTTGGTCCAGAGGAGGGCCACAAAGATGGTCACAGGGCTGGAGCACTTCTCCTGTTAAGACAGGCTGAAAGAATTGGGGTTGTTCAGCTGGGCAAAGAGAAGGCTCTGGGGAGACCTTATAGCTACATTTCAATACCTGAAGGGGAACTACAGGAAGGCAGGGGGAAGGAATGTTTAGAAGGGCTTTTAGTGATGAGGGACTATGGTTTGAAGCTGGAGTAGGGTAGATTTCAGCTGATGGTAAGGAGTATTTTCTTTACAGTGAGAGTGATACAATACTAGAACATATTGCCCAGGGGTGTGGTTGAGGCCCTATGCTTGGAGACATTTAAGATCCAACTCAATGTGGCCCTGGGCAGCCTGATCTAGTTGGAGGTGTCCATGCTTAGTACATGGGGATTGGACAAGATGACCTTTGAAGGTCCCTTCCAACCTGATGCAATCTGTGAATCTGTACATCTAAGGATCCAAAAACAGCCAAAGGGTTGCCCAACTAATCCAATTCTAATTTAGCTTTGTCTCTCTGTGAAGAATAAAAACATTATTTGCAATCAACTTATGTCCCCTCCCTGAGGACAGTCTGGTTCAGCCACAACTGGCTTGTCAAGTTAAATGATAAGGACAATGTCCCTGCAGGAAGCTCATGTCTGTATTTTTTTGGCTGGCTCAAGTGCACCAGTGACTTCAAGAAAAACTGTTTCCCAGCTGATGAATCAGAAAAAGCTCCTTATTAATGCTTAATAGACCAAAATAAGAAGAATGTTGGCTTTCAGTAGCACAAGGAAGTGTGTGACACATTTTTCAGATGAGAATCAAAGTGCCATCTCTGGTCATTTGCAGCAGGGGACCAGTTGAGAACGTGCCTTCCCTGACAAGTCATCCAGGAGCGTTGGCATTTTAACCCTTCTTCTTCACAGCAGTGTTTGCTTCACTGATGACTGGACTTAGCCTTATTTGTCTTCTGAGATTATGTTCTAAGTCTGAAAGCGTATTTTCTTCTGAGGTAACCTGGGGTATGAGACTCTGCAGCAGCTCCAAAATAAAGGAGCAGGTGAGAGGTGTTAATCTCAAACTGCAGAATGCGGTAGCAATGCCCAACTGCAACTCTACTCACTAAGTGTTGCCATGTCATTTCTTAGCAGATTAATCCCAAGAGTTCCTTTCTCAATGTTACAGCTGCATAAGCGTCAATCTTGCAATGCAGTAAGCTAATGGGACAAGGCTTTGCCTGAATTAAGATTTCTCTCTTTCAAGTGTAGTGTGGCATGTGCAATCATGAGGGACTTGAGTGTTTATGAACCTTGTGTGCTGCAGAGGGATTTGCACTGTCAGTTTCAGACTCTGTCAGTTTCACGATCAGAAGGAGAGAAGCTTTCTCATCATCAAAGCAAACATATACAACTGTTGCTTTTCTTCAGCATGGGAGAAATGAAGTCTTTAAACACAACACAGGAGGTTTGTGTTTAAATTTCTAATTTCTAAATTAGAAATTCTAAAATTACAATTTATTTATTGATTACAACAAATTAATTCAAACATCTTGTAAGCAATTCAAGTAATAATTTAAAGTATTTTCCAGACTTTATTTCTAGTTAATCAATTAAAATGTATTTGCATTCTTAATAGCTTCGATTTGCCTGGAATTCAGAATCAATTATTTTTATATACATTTGGGATATTTGTTCCAGGTGTTAGGACATAATAGGACTTTCTGCAGCCTGTATGCTTCTCACTAGAACATCGACATGTAATATCACCTGCTGTGCTATATATGAAATATAACAAGCACACAAGCTTGCCAATGATGTGAAGTTGCAAACATCAATTTTATATCTTTGTGTAGCATTAAAACAATAGTCAGTATTGAACTTTAGCTAATCCTGTGAAGATTACTGAATTCAATACAATAAACCAGGTTGGAAGAGACCTTCAAGATCATCGCATCCAACCCATCAAACAACTAGAACATGTCACCAAGCACCCCATCAAGTCTTCTCCTGAACACCTCCAATGACGGTGACTCCACCACCTCCCCAGGCTGCCCATTCCAATGGGGAATCACTCTCTCTGTATAGAACTTCCTCCTAACGTCCAGTCTAAACCTGCCCTGGCGCAGCTTGAGACTGTGTCCTCTTGTTCTGGTGCTGGCTGCCTGGGAGAAGAGACCAACCTCTGCCTGGCTACAACCTCCCTTCAGGTAGTTGTAGAGGGCAATGAGGTCACCCTTCAGTCTCCTCTCCTCCAGGCTAAGCAACCCCAGCTCCCTCAGCCTCTCTTCATAGGGCTTGTGTTCCAAACCCCTCACCAACCTTGTTGCCCTTCTCTGGACACGTTCCAGCAAGTCAACATCCATCCTAAACTGAGGGGCCCAGAACTGGACACAGTACTCAAGGTGCGGCCTAACCAGTGCAGTGTACAGGGGCACAATGACCTCCCTGCTCCTGCGGGCCACACTGTTCCTGATGCAGGCCAGGATGCCATTGGCCCTCTTGGCTGCCTGGGCACACTGCAGGCTCATGTTCAGCTTCCCATCAACCAGCACCCCCAGGTCCCTCTCTGCCTGGCCGCTCTCCATCCACTCTGATCCCAGCCTGTAGCACTGCCTGGGGTTGCTGTGGCCAATGTGCAGAACCCGGCACTTGGATGTGTTAAATCTCATGCTATTGGACTCTGCCCATCTGTCCAGCCTGTCGAGGTCCCTCTGCAAAGCCTCTCTGCCCTCCAGCAGATCAACTCCTGCCCCCAGCTTGGTGTCGTCCGCAAATTTACTGATGAATTCAATGCCCTCATCCAGATCATCAATAAAGATGTTGAAGAGCATGGGGCCCAGCACTGATCCTTGGGGCACACACTAGTGACAGGCCATCAGCTGGATGTGGCACCATTCACCACCATTGCTATAGTCAAACACCATTTAACTAAAACCTGTAGGAGGTAGTGAATTTGTGTTCCAGCCACTTCAATGTCCTTTTATGATCTTGAGCTCCATCATTATGTCAATTGTTGAAACTATGTTTAAATGTTTTAGAAATATGTGTGTATGAGCCTGTAATACTTCATCCTCTGCAATTTTTAAAAGGGGGTCAGTCATCTTAAATATGAATCTTGCTAAATATGGCTTGTGTGTAACTGCAGCAATCATAAAAATAGTTTCCTTATAGCGCTTCTAGTAAAGTAATGAGTAGCTTCTTTGTGAAAAGATAGGAACGTGCCGATGCATACACGTTACTTATTAGCACTTGTTTGGCTGAAAATGGTAAAGTATATGCATGCCTACTGCCACTGTTCCCAGAGTACTCTAGAACTTAAAAGTAGCAGAAAGTTTTATCTTTAAAATGGACAGTACTGGTTTTTGATGTCTTAAGACACTGCTATTATCTGGTCATTTAAATGATAATATTTGATAAAATTTACTTATTTTAGAGAAGAGTGATTTTGTTACTAACTTCTTTGTACCCACTGGGAGACTGTAAGAAATACTTGCTTTTTGGAATGAGCATCCTGTACTTTTATGCTAAGGATTTTATTCAAGAGGATACAGGGAAACTTTAAGATGCCAGGACAGCCAGTTCATGAAACTATGCAAAACCACTTTTTAGAACTTTTGTTGCCCTTGCTGCCTGCCACACCCAAAGTGCTTTAGAAATCTGAGTTGTCCTCATGATAAATGCTGCAATATCAGAAGTATCAAAGATAGAAAATGCCCCTATTTTACAGATGGGCAAAACAGGGGGTAACAAATGGTTTGTGCAGGTTAAGCAGTAGAACTTGTGTCCTAGGCCCGTAACTGATGCTTTTGCATCTTCTGATTTATTCAAGGTTTTTTGCTAGAATTAAATGAAGTAAAAAAAGAAAAAGAAGTGGTTCACAGACAGGGAATCTAATGTGTCTAGTTAGTTTGTAAGTGTTTAGAGAATGAGCAGAACTTTAAAGCATAGTCTGTTATTTGTGTGTGGCTACTGTCCTTATCCAAGGTCTTAGACATTTATTGTTCTTCTATAATCATTGTATTCTCTTACAAAGAACTGCTGTTGAGCAACAAAGAGAAAAAAAAGAATAAATTATTTACTGAAAGACTGGTCAGGCTTTGGAACATGCTGCCCGGTGGTAGAGTCACCATTCCTGGAGGTATTAAAGAAACATGTGAACATGGTTCTTGGGGATATAGTTTAATGGTCATGGTAGTGTTGGGTTGACAGTTGGATTTGATGGTCTTAGAAGTCTTTTCCAATCTTACTGAATCTATGATTCTAAAGGAAGGAAAAAAGAAACCAGCTTCATCTCAAAGTTGAATATATTTCCTCCAAGGCTTGGATATTTTTGATTCTTAAAAAAAGTACCCAGGTTAGAGAGACAAAGTCAGTATTTGCCTATCAAAAAGAAAAGCAGTTTGTGGAATGATGAAAACCAAATGATAAAAATCTAAAAGCAGGATGTTTAGGTGCTCTGAAAAAAAGAAATTAGTGATGGAAAGATGAAAGATAATTCAATTTGCATTATTATTATTATTATTATTATTATTATTATTATTATTATTATGGATTTGCAAATCAGTAGACATTTCATTGAAAAGATTCACATTCTTCCTAGGACATGGAAAACTCTTTTGAGCTAGGTTTTCAAACTTTTCAACTGCTTGCTTATTTTCATGTGCAGTGCAATCAGTTTGCTAATCTACTCAGACTCCACATTTATGCCTATTGTCTGAAACAGGTGTATTCAGATCTTGATATAATCAAATAATTGTTTCGTGCATGTAGCTGGAATGAGCTTTTTAATAGATAAACCACATTGTGCTAAGACAAGCATCTTAAAAAGCACTATGGCTCTTTATGACTTCAGATTAATATTTTTTTATCTCAAAGTGAAAGAAAGATTTGTCATATACAATGGAATAAACCAGAATTGAGCTGCTCAGCTGCTACTAAAAGTAAAAGTTGTGTGCCGAACAGATTCCTTACTAAAACTTTCTAAAAAGCATGTTGTCTCAGTTGGTGATGAACCTCAAACAACTTGATTTGGGCAAGCTCCAGACCCACCAATGTATTGAGCAGTTATCACATTTCCTTTCTTTTATAGACAAGTGTCTTTTAGCAATAAATAAGTACTTTGAGAAGAACGTCATTAGACCTGGATCAGTCTTTCTGATTGTTGATGGAAAAGTGTCAGAAAGGACTGTATTTTTCCATCCACTTTTGCAGTAAAGCAGGCAATACTTTTTGTTTAAAGGTAGTGGAGTCCAGTGGATATGATGAAGAGGTGCTTCCTTAAGGCAAGCCCTCTCTAGTTTCTGAGAAAGTGGGTCCTTCTTCATGGTCACAAAAGTGGAAATGTGGTCTGTGTGAGGTCTGTAACCATTTTCTACTGTACAAAGCAAGCCATCAGTTCAGTTGCCCACCCTTACTCTTGACAAGCCTGTCATGCTTCCAGAGAAAAGAGGTATGGGATTTGGGGAAGAATATGCAATACCCATCTCAGGTTTAGTGCAGATATATGCAATACAACCTCAGGTATATGGAAAAGGGGCTGAAGCAAATAAATTCAGGTCGTAAGTGGATGACTGCAGCCGCATACATTGCTGACAGTTTTATTGCAGCCTGATATCCATTCTGCACCCAGGGGGCTTCAGCTGGCCAGACATAATGTTTCTCTGCTGGCTGCAGTTTCATCAGCAGCATTTTAGGTTTCTTATTTGACCTGCAAGGATATTAGGTTGCCTGAGAAATTTTTCAGAGGGGCACTCCTGTGGGGGCAGGTGGCTAGGCAGCCCACCCCCAGTAGCCTGTCGCACACAGGGGCACTTGGTTGTAGTTTGGCATGTATCACAGTATCACAGTATAACCAAGGTTGGAAGAGACCCCAAGGATCATCAAGTCCAACCCGTCCCAACAGACCTCACAACTAGACCATGGCACCAAGTGCCATGTCCAGTCTCCTCTTGAACACCTCCAGGGATGGCGACTCCACCACCTCCCCGGGCAGCCCATTCCAATGACGAATGACTCGCTCAGTGAAGAACTTCCTCCTCACCTCGAGTCTAAACCTCCCCTGGCACAGCTTGAGACTGTGTCCCCTTGTTCTGGTGCTGGTTGCCTGGGAGAAGAGACCAACCCCCTCCTGTCCACAACCACCCTTCAGGTAGTTGTAGAGGGCAATGAGGTCACCCCTGGTCCTTCTCTTCTCCAGGCTAAACAACCCCAGCTCCCTCAGCCTCTCCTCATAGGGCTTGTGCTCAAGGCCTCTCCCCAGCCTTGTTGCCCTCCTCTGGACACGTTCAAGTGTCTCGATGTCCTTCTTAAACTGAGGGGCCCAGAACTGGACACAGTACTCAAGGTGCGGCCTAACCAATGCAGAGTACAGGGGCACAATGACCTCCCTGCTCCTGCTGGCCACACTATTCTTAATACAGGCCAGGATGCCATTGGCCCTCTTGGCCACCTGGGCACACTGCTGGCTCATGTTTAGGCGGGTGTCGATCAGCACCCCCAGGTCCCTCTCTGTTTGGCAGCTCTCCAGCCACTCTGACCCCAGCCTGTAGCTCTGCATGGGGTTGCTGTGGCCAAAGTGCAGTCCCCCGCAACACGGTGTCTTCTGAGAGTAATTTGTTTATTTCACATTTCAGAATAAGTGAAAATATTATTTTTTCTGGGTGCAATTTAAAGTGTAATGTATTCTTCAGTGACGAACAGCCTGTGGCTGTGCTGGCCCTGAGTCTGGGGAGCCAGCCCCCAAGAGACACCCTAGCACAGAGCTCTCCCCTTCACGCTGTTATCAAAGGTAAATAATCTCCAATTCACTGTACATGTTTTGTGAATATCAATTAACTGAATAGTGATTTAAATGTGATGGTAATTTTTAATCTTTTGCATGCCACTATTAATCCATCCTGTTTACACTTCCACACTCTAAGCAGAAACAGTTCTTACTAAGCAATACACTCGTTTGCTGGTTTACCTAGGAAGGAAGCAAGGATTTGCTGCCCGCATGGTTTATGCGTAGGGGTATCACTGCTGGGGTCCCACAGGCCTGCGTCAGAAGGCTTCTGGGAGCTCGAGAATCCTTGCAGTTAAGCAGATTAACAGTGACTTCTTTTCTGCGGTCTGGCAGTAGGTGTCTGTAACTGACTCTGTGCTTTGCAAGCTGATGCTTCATTGAATAAATATGCTGTCAAAGTTAATTAGTCACATTTTGCTTTGCATCTCACCTCCATGGTAACATCCTGCCAGTAATAAAAAGTGCCCAGGAAAAAAAAACAACTTAATAAATGTGTTCTTGTGGATGGATTTTATGAAAACATGAAAATGAACTTTTAGAAAAGATGCATGAAGGCTTTATGTTTGATTTTGCTTTATTGGTTGGTGATGACAATATAAATGCTGTTTAAAGCTTTTAGAGATTTTGACCAAGTTGGCAAGTTTCAGGAGGCTGTCAGCTGTCTATACTTAATAATGTCTCCCATTTGTTCTTCAAACAATCAGTGAAGCATGCCAGAGTTCTTATCTATTATTCTGTGAAATTATATTAAAAATTTTGGCTGAAGCAATGTCATTGAATGAAGTTAAGGTGCTCTTCCATCTATCAGATACCATTTCTAACAAAAAGAGCATGTTGATAATTTATTTCATAGAATCATTGAACTGTTGAGGATGGAAGAAACCTTTGAGACCATGAAGTTCAACCACTCACGTAGAGTTCACAATCCCACCACTACTGCTAAGATGCTATCACTAAACCCTGAACCTAAGCACTACATGCACACATCTTTCAAACACCTCCAGGAATGGTGACACTGGGCAGCCCATTACAATACTTGATAACTCTTTCTGTGAAGGGAATTTTCCTTGGCACAACATGAGGCCATTTCCTCTTGTCCTGTCACTTCTTGCACGTGAGAAGAGTGACCTCCACCTCACTCCAGCCTCCTCTGAGGTAGTTGTAGAGGGTGATGAAGACTCTCCTCAGCCTTTTCTGAAGCCTAAACAAACCCAGTTCTCTCACAGAACTTGTGTTCAAAGCCCTTCACTGGCTTAGTTGTTTTTCTTTGTACATGTTTCAGCGCTGCTTGGAAAGGGGCTCAAGAGAAACACCTGCATAACACTTTGGGCCATTTTTCCAGAGGTGGGGACCCTATCACTCAATGAATGAGATGGAGGGATGTCCGTAGGAAAATAATTATCAATGCACTTTCTACCTCAGATACTGACTCAACACACCATTCACTGAAGTACTCAACAACATATGGCAACAACATGGCAATACTCAACAACACGGCAAATACATGACTAATTATAAAAACAAGAGGTTATTCCCTGACAAAACAGCATCATGTTGGTTGAAGTAATACCAAATGATAATACATTTCAGGATCTCTTGTATGTTTTAGCTTCTCTCCCTTTACTCTGGTGGTGGGAAACTGCTAGGCGAATAAATGACTTGTTAGCATAATGGGAATTCATTGAAACCTGAGTCCGTAGCTGTTTCAGGATCCTTCACATATTCTGGTCAGAAAATGTCAGCATTATTGAGGTGTTTTTTGAAACAGCGCTGTTCCAGAAGACATCTGTGCCAAAATATCTTGTGTATCGCTGGCACTCACATTTAAAAGCTCTGGTGTCAGTATGGTAGATCAGCTTCCATCCTCCTAACTGAGAGGACTATGTTCTAATGAAAATTGTTCCACTTTTCTCTTCAGACAGTGGAAAGTGATGAGCATTTCCAAGGTATGGCTGAATCATTTTTGATGTGCATGCTTCACCCTGATGATTATCTAGAGATAAGGAGTCTAGCCATGTTAATGATAAGGATGTAGTCATACCTTTGTTTGTAGTGGGGCATTACACCTGCATTAAAAATTTGGACTTTCTTTTTATTTCTATTCTTAATCATCAAAATCCTGCTTTACCATGGGAGGCAAATTCACTGGGGAGAGGGTCATGAAGGCACTGCATAACTGCCAATTTTTTGAGGGAAATAAACTGGGCTCTATGGTGAATCTCAGCAGTATGTCCTTGCCTCTGAGGACTATCCTTAGTCAAGCAGTTGGCTTCACAGTGCTATGTTTTATAATGGGGTGGCCACATCCTCCCCATTTACCCTTCACCACCTTCCTCTCTTGCAAAACTGCTGTGACAGTGTAACCCACAATTACCAGAAGCAGACCCATCATTATGTTTTCTTCAGATTGTGCAAATGCTAATTTTAAAACACAGGAAGTCCTTACATTGGTGGCTAACCGCATTCTTTAGGATGGAAACAGGTAAGGGTTAAAATCTAGGTGACTGATGCTATCATCTTGACAAGCTTGATTTCTGTAGCAGCAAATTTCAAAATGCAATACAAGTCTAACCTCCTGTTTTGCCCAAGACAGTGAGGTCATGAAAATTAACATTCAGTAAGAAATTATGGGGCTGTTCTGAAACAAGCTGCAAATTTGGTTTTGTAGTTTCAGTATTTAAAAAAAATAAAATTAGGCATTTCTAGATCCTAGCTGGTCAGTTTCTTTGGTTATGATTGCTATTTATATATGTCATTAGCACTGAAATACTGAGGCAACAGTTTGCAGTTAAAGTGAGTGCTTCCTCAGTGAAGTTAAGCATTTATTTCTTCAATTAATTTTTCTTTTGTGTTTTTTTTTTTTTCTTCACAAAAACGGTCCTTTAAACATCTGTCACTCACCAACATACAGCTATAATTAGCTGTTTATTGAGTCAGAATTGAAGGGTGGCTTCAACCAAATTCAAGAAAATTCCAGTAGGGAGAGAATCTGAATTGATAGCGTCTGAATTGATTGCACACAATTGTAGAATTTTTATGGTGGATTAAACATGCAAAGCACTAAACATGAGTGCTTCACTTTCTGTCCTACAGTGGCTAGAAACAGGAATTCCCAAAGGCACTGACTCTCAAATAATGGAGTATTTAAGACAAAAAAGTAAAGCATGTGTTTTTTAACAGAGGAAGTAATTATTTTTTTTCTTGTTGGTATGTTCAATAGATTTTTTGGGTTTTGGTGGGGCGTGGTGTGGGGTTTGTTGTTGCTGTTGTTGTTTTATTAAAAATAGTTAGGAATATTATCCATCCTGTCAAGTCTGTGAGATATTCATCTATGTAGTGCCTGTGAATGCATGCTCCATACCAAAGTGCTCCATAAATTGTAATATTAATGAAAGGATATATGTATACAGTGGGGAACCAGATGTGATAGGCTAGTCTTTCATCTGAGAAGGTTGGGTTTATTTCCTTTGTAATTATGATAATGGTTCTAAATTTACCATTGGTGTTAAGGATATATGTTCTCTGAAAATCAGTGAAGGATTTTTTTGGTGTGTTTTTTCAGTGATTAATTTTCTCCAAGACTAAAAGCCAGCAAGGAAAGCAACCCAGACCAGAACAATAGAGTGGCTGGAGCAGTTGGTAGAGCTCTGTAATGAGTAGGTATAATCTTATTTTCCTTTGGGGTGTAGGCATGGAAGAAGGGTAAACGACTTTGTTTTTCCGTTGTGATAAGTTTTCGGGAAGACCTGGGCTCAGTCACTTTTTGAGATTTACAGTAAATTCAGCAATCAGGAAGTGGAGTCATCCTTCTTGACTTATGATGAAGTGCAAATATCAGCTCTTTATACTCCAGAAGCTCATATGACTTGATAATTGCTGTGAATGTTGGATTCTTGCACTCAAAAAGAATAAACTGAGTGTTTTCAAGTGAAAGGCCACTAGCTTCACATGACAGTTAAGCTTAATAGAGAGTAAAAACTGTTGCGGTTATGCCTCTTTGCACAAATATATGCCTCACATGGTCTCTTAATACTTTGAATGCAGACAGATTTTATCAGCTGAGTAGTACAACAATATTTAATTTTCTCTTACTAATATAGACATTTTAATGATATAATGCATTTAGTTATGTTCTGGTTAGTTTTTTAGTTTCAAACAAAGTTCCTAACTTGGAAAAAAAATAAAAATGGAGGAAGCCTAATGTGAAGATTTTGTATCCTTGCAGAGTATGAGAGAGTCATAGTCAACACCAGTATGCTAATATGAAAAGGCTATCAAGGAGTCTTCATATATGATAGTACTTCAGTAGTTCCCAGTGTTTGGAATAAGAAATAAAGACACTACATATGATAAGATCTAGAAAAATGTTGAGATCTTAATGGTTACTAGCATACAATGCACTGAAGCTCAAAATCTGTGACCTTTTTGACAACCAAACCTCTTCTAGGGGGCTCAATTATACAGCTGTCTTCAGTAGAGGCAGCAATGTTTAGTGGTAACTTGATGACTGTGTAAACGTTTGTTATTTCTTTCTATCCAAGAAAAATTGTATGGTACACATTTGCTCTCAACACAATCCATCAAGTGGCCTGTACAGGGCAAGGAGTATATATTCATGTCAAATATTTCACCCATCATTCTTATTTTTCCATCCTGAAGTAGATATATGTGGCTGTGGAAGGGGAAAGGAAGGCCTTCTTAGCTGACACCCACATGTCTGGAATTCTCTCTCTGTAGTCATCAACTGGCTGGGTAAATATCCTTTGTGGAATCTTTCACAGGAAAACTCAAGCTGTCTTATTTTTCTCTTTATCATGATTTCCCTACAACTGCTGTTTTATGTGGTTTTGACATAAGGCAAAAAGTGGACAATATTTTGTATTCAAAATGACTTTCAGGTGCCACTCTGAGGTCCCCTAAGATAATGATTTTTGTTAATAGTTGTTGATGAAATTTCTAGCCAGTAGTTAGTAAGAAGAGAGGAGTTTTCCAGGAAAGGTTGCTGTTAAATATTTGAAGGAAGCTACAACAGTCTGAACTTTCACTAAAGTTTTTGAAGCCATCTCAGTAAGATCTCATCCTGGTTTCCTGAGGACATCTGGACACTGTCAGCCACATGATGTCTTTTTCTGCAGAAGTAAAACTGGAGTACAGTTACTAAAGTCACTTCATGTTTGTACAGTAGTACTGTTCGGATTATGTTTCTAAACTGTATCCTTTCTACCGATGTTTACTTTGAAGAGGAATACAATGAGAAGAAAACATTATTCTTCTAATGGTTTTCAGTTGGCTGTGCAACTGATATTAAGACATGGGCTTCAGCTACTGACCTGAAGCAGGTTAAGTTGTTTTTCCTCTTGTAATAAACTGGCAAGGTGAATTTGTATTGCCAGAAGCAAGCTGCAACACAGGGAATGGCCTGAGACAGACTAAGAGTTTTGTTTTGCAGACAGGCCAGACTTATTTTTGGTGGTTTTGGCTTGGTCATATTTCAGAAACCTCATTCCATAAGGGTTTTTCCTGTCTTCAAACCTCAGTTGATTTAACAAAAACAATAACAAATTATAAATGTCTCCATCTGTAAAAGAATGAACCTGATCAAACTGAAAGACTCATGTTACCCAACACATAGGGAATGGTGTGCTGGAATAGTCTGCAAACATTGTTCAGAAACTGTTCTCTTGGGCCCTGTGGAGATTTCTGGACAGCGGAGTATGTGTGGGTACAGAATTTCACAAAATAGCCATTTTCACAAGTAACATAGTAGTAGGATTGATTCTAGACCTGTTTCTAGGTTGCTGTTCTTGGGCTTCTTGCAGATGGATAGATAGATTAAATATAAATCTACCATTTCACCTGTCACAGCAGAAATACTGAGTAGACTGTACCACCATTTGTAGTTTGCTTCCAGAACTGGTCCATAGCTAATTCTGTAGTCTCTTTCTTGTGTATTGTTATCTAGCTAGGTGACAAGCTCTCAACATCTTACTTTCTCTTCTTTACATTAGCCTGCAGTGAAACTGTATTTACTTAGAGATCAGAAAGAGATGTTACAGACCCCTCGTTGCTGACTTGAGGCACATGACTAATACACCTTAATGAGTGGAGCCCTCCCAGTGGCTTCAAAATAAAGGCCTTTAGGCTTAAAACCTGTCAATCTGATATTCCTTTATAACGAAAAAAACCCACAATTATTTGATTTTGCCTCTGTTCATCGTAGAAATTACAACTATAACAAAGCAGTTGGTAGGGAAGGAAGAAAGGTGAGGTATTTGGTGTTCAAATAATAATTTTAAAAGTACAGCAAAAGCTGCTTGATCCTGGAGCTCTGTTTTCCATGTATTTTACTGTCTAAAGAATCTGAAAGAAGCACAGGTATTTATTTACAGTAATATCACAAGAATTGACAAGGAACATAGTGCGCTGTTAGATTTATTCCTCTAACCAAAGTGCTCATGCTGAGTAAGACTAGGGCTTCCATCCAAATAGCAGTGGTAAGACTGTGGGACTGGAATCTCCTGTATGAAGGGAAAATTTTGAGAGTAATACACATCAAGTCTGTGGAAACATAATACACTGGGCTCTTTGTGCTTTTATTACTTTTTTTCTTATTTTGAGAGTTTTGTTGTGCTGCATTTGCAACTGTGCTAAAGAATTTATATGAACTCCATTTAAAAGTGCATCAAAATACTGGCTAGGGAAAGTTGTTGACTGTCTGAGAAAAGTTGACCACTGAGAAAAGTGGTGTGTATATTTGGCTTTTAACCTGGCGATTGGGTAGCAACCTGAGAGCCCTCCCTCAAAGCTGGAGACATCTATCAAAAGGAAACTGCTTCCTGACTTGAAGAGGTGACTGGAATGATTAAATCTGGAACTTCACAAAATAAAATTCCCCTGTTATTTTTTTCTAGGCCAGGCTTTCAAGCCTTGGGAAGATACTCACCAAGAGCATGCTTGTAGTAAACGAGCTCTTTCTGTGACATACCCTGGCCATAAGCCTGATACTGAAGTGTGGTTTTCTGATTAGTCTTAGGGCATGCTTATTCTGAACAGGAGGAGAGAGAGAGGAGAGGAGAGTCCTGCTCCTTCAAGAGTCTCCTGGGTCAAACACTGACAGAGAAAGTTAAGGCAGCCTAGAATGAGTTTAAAACTGTTTGAAAAATGCATTGTTTTATTGTCAAACTGGAGAGGTGGGCCCCGGTGAACCTCATGAGGCTTAACAAGACCAAGTGCAGGATCCTGGAGCTGTACCAGAATAATCCTCATTATCAATACAGGCTGAAGGATAAGGTGATGGAAAGAAACCCTTTGGAAAAGGTCTTGGAAGTTCTGATGGATGAGAAGCTGGACATGAGACAACAGCATGTACTAGCAGCCCAGAGGGCCAATCTCATCCTAAGCTGCATCAAAAGAAGCATGACCAGCAGACAGAAAGGGGAGTCTACTACTTTACTATGCTCTGGTGAGACCTCACCTGGAGTACCGCATGAGACTCTGGAGCCCTTAACACAAGAAGGGCATGGACCTGGTGGAGCAGGTTCAGAGAAGGGTCACAAAAACTATCAGGCAACTTGAACACCTCTCCTGTGAGGACAAGCTGAAGGAACTGGGGTTGTTCAGCCTGGAGTTGAGATGGCTCCAGGGAGACCTTCCAGTGCCTGAAGACCAGCCTACAGGAAGCCAGGACTGTTTACAAAGGCCTGTGGTGATAGGATGAGAGGCAATGGCTTCAAACTGGATAAGAGCACATTTAGACTGGATATTAGGGACAAATTCTTTACTGTAAGGGTAGTGGAACACTGGAATGGATTGCTCAGGGAGCTGATTGAGGGCCCATCCCTGGAGATATTCAAGGTCAGGCTCAATGGGGCTCTGAGCAACCTGATCTAATGTCCCTGCTCACTGCAGGGGTTGGACTAGGTGACCTTTGGAGGTCCCTTCCAACCCAAACCATTCTATGATTAAAGGAGGAAATTATCAGTAAGAGAAGCCTCATAGTCTAGACCTTGTGTGATGACAAAGTGTATTATTTGTAACTTTTGTCTCCTCTGTCCCCAGTGATTTTTCTAATGTGAAAGTGTATGGCTATTAAACTGTTTGATACAGCATATGAAGTGAAGTCATTGGGGGAGGAATAGAGGTGTGAGGACTCTTCAGACAGTCTTTTTCAATTAGTCTGCAGTTCCAGTTCTGTTCATTGATTGTGTGCATCAACATACTCTGTAATTAGATCAAGATATCCTTTTTTTCATTCTAAGGCAAGGTTGATGATCAGCCCTCTCAAGACTGATGTGACCCTAAAGTGATGAAATACAATGGCTGAGGCACTAATGAAAACTGCACATTTACTCTGTATTATTGCCTGAATCACATATTTTGTTCATATACATTGATACATAGTGTCCACAATAAAACAC
Organism: Picus viridis; assembly: GCA_033816785.1. Taxonomy (NCBI): domain Eukaryota; kingdom Metazoa; phylum Chordata; class Aves; order Piciformes; family Picidae; genus Picus; species Picus viridis. The sequence goes on from CM066575.1 coordinate 27,000,337, forward strand.
TTTTCACACAAAAAAATGCCAGCAAGTCAGGGAAAAAAAAAAGAAAAAAGAAAAATCTCTCATGGAAATGGGCAGTTCTTCACTAACCAAATTATAGGCTGTGACTGTAAGGTATCTGAGCGTACTGACAGACTTTGCAATCTCCTCCCGTCGTGCTCCTGTGGAGCCCGAGTGAGAAGCTACCATGGTGGAGTGAGAGGAGACAGCTGTGTCTCCCATTGTCCAATAAGGATAGGATGGTCTAGGGTGTACAGTAAGATGCTGAGGTGCAGCTGGGCAATTTAAGGCTTGGGGGAAGCTATTGCATATCTACCTGAGATTCTTATATTCCCATTTCCTTCATAATGCTGGACCTGTGCCACATCTGTTGTGCACTTTGAACAGTGTCTACTCCACAAATTAATTTGTGTGAATACTTCAATGAGCTCTGCAAAGGGCATTTTCCTAACTTTTAAGGTAATAATCAAAGCACAGAGAAATGAAAGTCAAAACTCTTTGGTAACTTGGAGCGCCTGGTCTGAGATGCCTGAAACTTGAATGTTAAAGAACTCATCTATACTAAACAATATGGCTCCCCCTCTGCAACATCATTTGTACCTTCTGTGTGCTGAGCATTTTTATGTTGGACTGAAGGGTCTCCTATGGGTACTTGGAATTAACATTTTGTCTTGGATGAATGTGCTGCATCCCATGATGGCTGTGTCATGGATGGACATATCATTTCCTTTTCCAGAACTATTACTCAGTTGCCTGAAGCCAAAATACTCAACCTCAGCATGATTTTCCCTGCAACTGCATCTTCTGACTGCTCATTGTTCTTATTTCCAGGGAACAAGAATAATCACTAGATATGTCTGTGAAATGCTCATTGTACATAGTACAAATAAAATCTTCAGAAAGACAGGAGTTTTACAGTTGAGCGGTCTGCTCTGAATGAATCGATTATGACTTACACAAAGGTTTCTATTTTGCCTGGATTTCACAGTGAATGTAAACAGTGCATTCCTTTTACCCCTGTGACAAGAGTCCCATCCCAGCAGACCTCAAATCTTTGGAAAGCACTTTGTATGATTTTCAAAACAGGAATAGTTTGATTTTTCTTGTTAAAACAAAGACAGACTCCTCCTGCTTCTTTGAAATGACACAATTGATTCTTATTAAATCTGAACTGCAAAGCTATGCAGATTGAGAAAGATCCCAACATGGAAAATGTATCTTAAGTGTTTTGGTAGTTGAGGAAACTTAACTTACTAGCTACATTGCATGGCTATTTGCTGTACAGTACCAGGCAAAACTTGTCTCTTTAAAAAAGTGAAGTGTTCTTACCTTGAAATTAATAGTTCGGTATGTAGATTGGCTGCATAGAGCATTTTTTGAGCAAACAAACGTTCACTATCTTGCAGCATAGCTCAAAGTATGTTGTGAACACATCTATGTTTGCATACTTCATCTTGGTAGAAGATTTTGGTTGGTTGTTTTTTAACTAAAAAAAAAAAAAAAGAAAAGAAGACCTTTGCTTTAAAGTTGTACTGAATGATAAATTGCTTTTGTCTAGCTCTCATGCAAGTATTAAAGCACTTTAAGTTGTCTAACAAAGCCCACTATAAACTCTACATTACAATCTGCTCTTGAGAAAGGGTAAACCAATTAAAAAAGTTTGAGTTACTTTCACATGACTGCACCACAAGTCAGTCTACTTCTTGACTGCAACCTGAAATGCACATCCAAATATTATTATTGTTTTCTTTTTCAGGAATCCATTGTAGCTCTAAATTTACAGACAAATTCCAATTATTTTAGGGTTAAACTGATCTTTAACTCACATAAAGCTCCCATACTGACATTTTGCACAAGTTGAGGTCTTGTGATGGTTGTATTAGTGACTGATGATCTGAAATATTTGAATATTTTTTTCTGGTTTTAACAAGTGACCCTTAAGGCAGCATAGATGTAATTTTTTCCTTCAGTGTTTTGGAAGAATTTTTTCACTACTTCTCCTTTAGAATGAGACAACTATTATTTGCATACAAATATGTTTTCTTTCCATTCCCTTTATTGGTGAAGGAGTATGTCTTTCCCTAATCTTTTGTTCACTTTTACAACAGAAGTGAAAAGCAGCCACTACCGTAGCTTCATCTAAAAACAGCTGCATACCTACTACTTTAGTTCTCCAGTTTAGGTTAAATTCTGGGTAACCCTCATGCACTAACTTTTCTTGTGGAGTGGCCAGTAAAAGAATTAATTCTAATCCTTGTGCAGGGCAGAAAGATCTAATCCCAGGAAAAGATCAGGCAATGCTGGGCTAGGCAATCTATAGAAAGTTTCTTTTACTACACTGTTTAAAATGGTCTTTCAGTGACTTTCAGTGTCATGAGCTTCTAAAGTTCATTGCACTTAGCATTTCAGATGGTTGCTATCTTAAAAGTAAGCCAAACTTGCCTAATATGCACAAAGATTAGACATGATTAATCTAGGAAATGCTAAACTTGAAAATGTTCTCTCTAGGTAGGGGGAGAAGAGAGAAGAAAGAATGTAGATGTTCAGGCAAAAGCCTCTCAGTCTGATTTTTCCTCTTAAAAATAATCTTTTGATTGCCTTTCTAGAAGTAGGCTTTGAATCTGTTGATCATCCCATGTTGTGCATACAGACAGTGTCAAGTTTAGGAGGCCTCCCTGAGGGATGGAGAGCTGGAAGCCTGGGGTGATCCCTGGACTAGCAGGAGAGAAGACTTCACTAGCCGGAGTCCATCTTCCAACGCCCACATAAGCTAAGCATGGCAAATCTGGAGATGGTGACCACATCCTAACAGGAGTTTGGCTCATGAAACAGTATTATGACCATGAAGCAAACTGAAGGTCAATCTATAAATAAGAGTTTAGGTTAGGATTAGGTGCAGTGATCACTCAGTAGGTTCACAACAATAGGGCTTGACTGAGGTCAAGTCAGAAAGCCAGTCAGTGAATTAGTGCCTAGATGAGTAGGTTTTCTGTGGCCAGGTATATCCATAGATACTCCTCTACCATAGGCCAGGCAAAGAGTGAAGGCCCAGGGCTGAGCTTGAATAAAGCTCATGGACCCAATCTTGCGGGAGCAGCCTCAGGTGAGGCCCTGCATTTGGGGCCCTGATAGACTGGATCTATTATGTAATGTCCTCAAGAATATTTAAAGGAAATTGCTTTGCATTATTTCCTTTGTTATCCTGGGTGCCCCTTCCTCTATAGCAGATCTACCAGTACATGGAAGTAATGCAGATAAGACATTCATCTTCTTTTAATATACAGAATTCTTAAAGCTTCATTTCAGAAATTTTTGTATTTTCATTAAAGCCTCCTTTAGCCATGATACTAACATATTCCTTAAACATCACAAGTAGCTAAATGAGATATATATAAGGTGTTTGACTATGAGTTAAAGCTGATTTACAAATCAGCCAAATGCCACAGTCTGCAAGCATCAACTACCTGAAGGGAGGTTGTAGCCAGGTGGGGATCAGTCCCTTCTCCCAGGCAACCAGCACCAGACCAAGAGGACACAGTCTCAAGCTGTACCAGGGGAGGTGTAAGCTAGGTGTTAGGAGGAAGTTCTTCACAGAAAGAGTGATTGGCCATTGGAATGGGCTGCCCAGGGAGGTGGTGGAGTCACCACCACTAGAGGTGTTTAAGAAGAGACTGGATGAGGCACTTGGTGCCATGGTTTAGTTGATTAGATGGTGTTGAATGATAGGTCAGACTCAATTTTGAAGGTCTTTTCCAAGCTGGTAAATTCTCTATTTCTGTATGAAGGATGGGTATTCACTTGTCACAATCTCCTTTTTTCAGTGATTCTTTCTGTAGAGAAGTGTAACTAAGATTTCCAACCCCAGTTGAACTTCCCCCCCCCCCTCTTCATTTGCCACCATGAAACATAGCCACAATGGAGAAGATGCAGTCTTGTCCTGTGTGTTCTTTATGACATTTGTCACATGATTCATAAGAAGTGATTCTCACTTTCCAATCTGCCCCTCTTCCTGAAGGCTTCCTCTTCAGAGTTGATTGATAAGTGAGTGTGTCTTCCTTTACTTCCTTATTTCTGAAAGGAATCAGTGAGGGGGAAGAAATGGTCTGTAAATGAGGCACAAAAGCAGAGATTTACTGGATGATGAAAGCAGACTCAAGGGGTCTCCAGGTAAAAATAGTGTAATTAGCATAATACCATATGACTAAACAGCTCCTACTTCACCACCACCATTTTTGCACACATCTCAGAGTCAGGGGCAAGACCCTCACCAGCCAAGATCTCACACAGAGGAGCTCAGCCCCAGTGAGGAAGCCCAGCCAGCACCCATGGATAACAACAGAGTGGTCATCAACATTCTTCCTACCTGACCGGGGGCCAGCAGGCCCCCCGGCCTTTGTTGTCACCACCACCATCACCCAGTGTGCACCATGGGCACTCACCAGTGATGAGAGGAAGATCCTCAGCCCAAATGGGCTCAGCTTAGGATTTCTGCCTTTCCTGGGGGGATTAAATAGTGGAGTGGGTGGGGAGGGCCAAGTAGCCACACCTGGGGTGGGAGGAGACTCCAACAGAGCCCAGGTGCTCTGGGATTTGAAGGGATAAAGGGGGAAAATGGGGCAGGTGAGGGACTTTCAGGGTATCAGGTAATGATAGGACTAGGGGGAATAGAAAAGAATAGAAATGGGTAGATTCAGATTAGATGTTAGGAAGAAGTTCTTCACCATGAGGGTGGTGAGACACTGGAAAGGTTTGCCCAAGGAGCTGGTGGAAGCCTCATCCCTATGAGTTTTTAAGGCCAGACGGGATGTGGTTCTGGGCAACCTGATGTTGTGTGAGGTGTCTCTGGCCATGGCAGGGGGGTTGGAACTGGATGATCCTTGGGGTCCCCTCCAACCCAAACAATTCTATGGTTCTCTGATTCTAAAACAATTTTTCAGTTTAGGCTGGATGTTCAGGTAACATTCCTCACAGAATGAGAGGTTGGCTATTAGAGGGGGATGCCCGCGGAGGTTGTGGAGTCACCGTCACTGGAAGTGTTTAAAAAGAACCTGGATGAGGTACTTGGTGCCATGGTTTAGTTGATTAGATGGTGTTGGGTGATAGATTGGACTTGATGATCTTGAAGGTCTTTTCCAACCTGATCAATTCTGTGATTCTGTAACAGAGCAAAGACTAAAACTCTTAAAACTCACAAGGGAGGTGTGTGTGTACAGAGGAAAAAGTAGAATTGCTTAAATTTACAGTGAGCTTGGTGGGAGGAAGGAGAGAAAGAATCTTGATTCTGATGATATCCTAGCAAGGCTGAAGGAGAGAGTGTTTGATGCTATAAAGATATGACATTAACTGTGTACCTGAGCTGCTGGTGAAATGCATCACAGAGGGAATGGGAGAAACTCCTGTTTCTCTAGTTGACTGAAGAGCAGTTGAAGTGGAAAAATCTGGACTTACTGTTGTATAAATGCTCTTCATGAATCAAAAGATCAAAACTTCCTGTAAACAGGTTCACATTTCTGTAGATGTGAGCCAAGCAGTTTTATGGATCTTTTGTGTTTGAAGCTCTATTTGAAAATGCATGTGATATTTCTCAGCTTTGCTGGCTGACCTGCTTATCCTTGTGTGGTAATAGCTGTACAATGAGTTTAAAATAATGTTGATGGTTGAATGATACACAGATAATTTGATTTACACTCTACCTTCAGGATGCTGCACAGCCATGAACCTGAGAGAAACCTTTGAGTAAGCACTTGGTGGAGAACTGGCATAAGAGATCAGTATGGAGTGCAGGGAAAATTTAAAAGGGGATTTCAAGAGGTATTGAACAGCTCCTGGCAAAGAGAAACAGATCTTACTAGCTTGTCAGGGGTTAGCTTTAGTGAAGTACTTCAGTGTGTATCTTGTATCATAGTTTATGTCCTTGAGGTTAATGGAGAATCTTTAATTCTTTGAATGCTTTCCCATACTGCTAAGTGATAAAATACAATGATTATTTTTTCTATCTGAAGTTTTGTTCTATTGTTACTTTTAGTGAGTTAATACTACAGTTGGATGAATAGTCAATGGGTTGTGAAGCATCCTGTGTTAATTTTTTTTCTGATTTCTCTTTTTTTCCTCCTTATACCATGAAATTCTCCAAAGCAGGGGTTTGTGATGAAAACATAGACTGCTGATCATGAAACTGTCTGTGAAATGTTATAAGATTACCATTTTTTCTCTGAACAGAAATTTACTCTATTCCTTTCTTAGCTGGGGTTTCCAAGGACCCTATGATATTTGCAGTGCTTGTAATGACAGCACATGACAGCTATCTTCTCTCACTCTGGGTACCTTAAGAATGATGGCAGCTGTCTCATTAAAGTACTTTATAAGGAGCTGAAAAGTTGCTGTCCAGAAATAGTGCTGTAATTAGCCTGTTATCCTGCACTGTCACTAATGACTAACTGTCTGAAACTTCTTCTCTGGAAAATACTGTTCCACTGACATCAAAAGACCTGCACTATAAGGGTAGTACTCATGGTGATTTCTGTCCTCCTGACTTTACTCTAGCAGTTTCCAAACTCCCCCAATTTAATGGAAAAGGAATGGAAAAAACCTGCAAATGTACACTCAATGTGCTGGGCACCCTCCCCGATCCTGTGAATCCCATGGAACGCAAAGAAGTGTGCAGTGCCATTGACAGAGCTTGTTGGGAAATAAAGAATTTCAGGTTTTGAGTTTTTTTCTTTTTATTTTTATTGCAGTGTTAGAATAATTGACATTTGAATAGAATAGAATAGAATTAACCAGGTTGGAAAAGAACTTTGAGGTCATAAAGTCCAACCAATCATCCAATACTATCTAATCAACTAAACCATGGCATCAAGCGCTCCATCCAGTCTCTTCCTAAACACCTCCAGTGATGGTGACCCCACCACCTCCCTGGGCAGCCCTTTCCAATGGCCAATCACTCTTTCTTCCTAACTTCCAGCCTAAACTTCCCCTGGCGCAGCTTGAGACTGTGTCCACTTGTTCTGGTGCTGGTTGCTTGGGAGAAGAGACCAACCCCCACCTGGCTACAACCTCCCTTCAGGTAGTTGTAGACAGCAATATGGTCTCCACTTTTCTGTTGTATGTCTTCTGTGTAAATATTTATAACATCTTTAAGGAGGTAAAGTCTGTAAATGGGATGGTTTTTAAGGAATGTCTTTTCATTGAAAAGCTAAAGGATGATTTACTTTTTGACATGATGTTTATTCCAGGTGAATGAGTGATGATCCCTTCAAATGCTGTGACTGTGAAGATGCTGGCATTTGTGTAAACAGTACTTTATGACATTCACAAATTATGTTTATCAACAATACAGCCTATGAAAAAACAAAAGCCAATGTCATTGCAGTAGATGTCTAGTTTGGAAGGACAAACTGCAGAAGTTTGGATCAAAATGATAGATTGATTCTTGCGGAATAAACTTCTCTCTGATTAATTTTAGATGTTTCAAGTTTTTATCTTTGGGCACAGAGAAACAGATTGTTGCTATGCCAAACTTTATCACACTGAACAAAGCATGGTTTTCTATGACTAATATTTGTGATGTACTGATTTTTTTAATTCACTTGTCATTTGGATCCAGCTGATACTATCTGCTCGATAGTATGGTTTTTCTTCTTATCAACAGTTTTACACTAAAAAAGGTAACTTCAGTTTTGAGGTTGCTTTAACTACGTAGGCTGATAATACTGGTTAAGCTGAAAACTAGCAGCTGCCATTTTGTAAAGAAAGCCAAACCTTTGGTAAACTGATTTCAATAACAGTGCAGGAGCTGTGAAGCTGTGTTCTGCTGTCTCAGCACAAGGTGAGGAGGGCTTAAATTCTTGAATAGCTGCTTTGTAATCTGCAGCTGTACAAATCTGTGTAGCCTTTACCTGAGCTATGCAGCAACACCTGTCCTACATACCTGTGCTTTGTATATTGCTTGCAAGTACTTAACTGTGTGTCTGCTCAGCAAGAGCACAGCTGACCAGAGCCTTTAATTAGCTCTGATTTGAGATTTCTCTAATTGAACATTCATGGAGCAAATGGATACCACTTGAATCCCACTCCACCTGTTAACTTGGTGTCTCTGTCCTGACAGAGCTAATTGATTAAGGGAATTGTACTCTGGTTAGGTGAGAGATGATTGAGCTGACAAAGCAGTGGGTTACTCCTGCTGATAGGGAGGCTTGTTAGTCATAAAGTCATAATGAGCTCCACTGAACGAAGAGAGTGGCAGTAAATCACAATTTCTTGTGCTGTACTTTCCTGTCTATTCTCTATCTGAATGCACAGTCTATGTGTAAATCAAAACAGGTTCTTGTTTTCTTAAAGTCACATTTCAAATCGCCTTTAATGTTAGGGTGCTTTTCAGCATCACTTAGAGGGATAATGATGTTAATCACCTTTGTCTTTCTTTCCCAGGGTACTGCAAACTACTTGCTTTTAAAAAAAATATTTTTATTTTTAATGAAAGTAACATATCCTAGGGCCAGAAAGGATCAGTCAGAAAGGATCTAGGTGTTCAAAACAACTGGCTGAACCTGCATGTCTTGCAGAATTTTGGAAGCTGGAATGAAACAGTAACATTCAACACAATTTGCTAAGGGTGTATTTCAATCTGGGTGACTGCAGGAAAAATAAGGAATCAAATGCATATCCAATTACAGTTCCTGAAATTATGTGTGCTGGAGATTAATCTCCTTTAAGACAGTGGGAACTGACCCATTCTACCCAAGATTGCTAATTAAAGCAGCCAGTTACAGAATCAGTGGCTGTTCTTCACTAAGACCTTCAATTTGTGCTGTTGGCTGGGGCAGCAGAGTAACTTTGTCAGCTCACTGCATGTGGGCAGATGCCATTCAGAGAGGGTTTTTGCACCTGTCTAGCAGGTTTGAAGATGTCTGCTGAGAAATGAGATTGATGGTGGTTTAAGTTCAGTGACTTACATCCTGAAGAGGAGTTGTACTTAGAAATATAACCCAGCACCTCCTTACTCTTGACTTCTTCAAGAGCCTGTTATGAATCTAATACACCCTGAACAAGGTTGGGGGAAGAACCTCCTTGAAAACCCCAATAAAAATATCTCTGTGAATGCCATTTCTGAAGAGAGAAGGAGAGAAAACAAACAGATGCACTTTGCTGACCCTTCATTCTCTTCTCCCACACTCTCCTCCCACAACAGCTTAGATCGTTAAGCTCCTGTATAATTATAACTTGGTCCAAGTCACACTAATTCTGTTTACTGGCCACAGTGAAGGATATAAATACCTAATCATTTCCTTACACAGAGGCTACTTCCTGCTGGTGGTTTGCAGTTGCAAACTCCTTCAGTGAGCTCCCTGTATAGCTGTTCACCCTGTATGAAGGAGCCTTAGTCCAAACTGGTCCCCTGCCTTGGCACATTTATTTTCACAGATTCCTCCTTCTATTTTTTCCAATGGGCATGATGTAATTTTCTATAAACAAATTGCTTAGACTATTTTTAATGCACATAATGACATAATTAAATGAAAAGGGACTGCTGTTGTAACAGGCAGTTGAAGCCACAGCACTGAAAGGTCGTACAGACAAATTGGTCCTAAGCATAAATCGACTGTAAACATAGCAATGGTTAATTGATAGTAGTATAGTTAATACAAAGTATTCTTTCCTCAACATGGAATGCAAAATTTCCTTCAGTAAAATTTCCTTCAGTAATCTTAGGACTATGCAGAAATTGAAATGTTGCCTGCAGTATAAGATTCATGGGCATGCTAGCTCCATCCAACACACTTCTCTCTCTGTAGGAGGGAATAACTGGGAAAGTGGAGTTGAGAGAGAACCTTCCTAATTCACATCATCGTGGTCTTGTAAAGTTGTCGTATGTAGAAGGCTTGAAATAAGGAGCTACCCATGTTCTAGTAGAACTGACATGGCTCTTACTCTTTGGGGAGGGGGAGATGTACTAACAGTTGTACAAAATGCTGTGAGACTGCTTGTGGAGGAAGTCTCAAAATTCAGTGGATGGTTTCCTTGAAGCTGAGCATTCAGAGATGTTATTCTTGCCTACTTTAGGCTCAGCGATTCCAAGAAGCTTGTCCATGAACTCCTACTTCCTCTGTGCAAGCAGAAAGGGCAGAATCCCAAACCAAGTGAAACTGAATAGATGCGCAGCAACTTCACCTTCACTGACAATTTCAGAAATACCCACGTGGTGTTTAGAGTAAATGATTTCTGCCTTTTCTCTTTTCTCATTTATGAAAGCTGATCAAAGCTATAATCAAATAAGGTTAGACTGCATTTTGCCGATGTTTTCCCAGAGCAGCTGGGTAAGTGTAAAGGATAATGGGTTCATGAAGGGCAGGTCCTGCTTCATGAACCTGATCTTCTATGAAAAGAAGACCCACTTAGTGGATGAAGGAAAAGCTGTAGATGTTGTTTATCTGGACTTCAGCAAAATCTTTGGCACCATTTAGAGAACAGTACATTTAGATTGAATATTAGGAACAAGTTCTTTATTATGAGATTGGTGGAACACTGGAACAGGTTGCCCAGGCAGGTAGTTGAAGCTCCACCCCTGGAGATATTCAAGGTCAGGCTTGACAAGGCTCTGAGCAACTTGATCTGGTGGAGGATGCCCCTGCTAACTGCAGGGGAGTTGGACTAGATGACCTTCAGAGGTCCCTTCCAACTCAAATCATTCTATGATTCCCCACAGCACGCTCCTGAAGAAACTGACTGCTTATGGCTTGGATGGGTGGATGCTTTGCTGGGTTAAGAACTGGTTGGATGGCTGGGCCCAAAGAGTGGTAGTAAATGGAGTTAAATCCAGTTGGTGGATGGTCACTAGTGGTGTTCCCCAGGGCTCAGTACTGGTGCCAGTTCTTTTTAATGTCTTTATCAATAATCTGGACAAGGGAATTGAATGCCCCCTCAATAAGTTTGCAGATGACACTAAATTGGTTGGGAGTGTTGATCTGCTTGAGGGTAAGAAGGCTCTGCAAAGGGATCTGGACAGGCTGAATTGATCGACTGAGGTGAGTTTATGAGGTTTACCAAAGGGAAGTACTGGATCCTGCACTTGGATCACAACATCCCCATGCAACGCTACAGCTTTGGAGTTAGTGGCTGTAAAGGACCTGGGGGTGCTGGTTGACAGCCATCTGACCAAGTCAGAAGTGTGCTCAGGTAGTCAAGGTCAACAGCGCCTTGGCCTGTATCAGGAATAGCGTGGCCAGCAGGAGTGGGAAAGTGGTTGTGCCTCTGTACTTAGCACTGATGAGGCCACACCTTGAATATTGTGTTCAGTTTTGGGCCCCTTGCTATAAGAGCATTGAGTTGCTGAAGTGAGGACAGAGAAGGGAAACAAAGCCGGTGAATGGTCTAGAGATTAAGTCTCAGGAGAAGCAGCTGAAGGAACTGTGATTTTTTACTCTGGAGAAGAGGAGGCTGAGGGCAAACCTGAAAGAAGGTTGTAGTGAGGTGGGTGTTGGTCTCTTCTCCCTAGTATCAGGTGATAGAATGAGAGGATATGGCCTGAAACTATGCTGGGGCGGGTGGGGTGGGAGGGGTGTTAGGTTTGATATTAGGAAAATTTCTTTAATGAGAGAGTGGTCAGACATTGGAATAGGTTGCCCAGGGAGGTGGTGGAGTCACCTTCCCTGGAGGTGCTCAAGAAATGTGTGGACATGGCACTTCAGTACATGGTTTAATGGCCATGGTGCTGTTAGGTTGATCTTGGAGGTCTTGTCCAACCAAAACAATTCCATAATTCTATGACTCTATACTGGTTACATGAGGAAGAATTTTGAAGCTCTTTAATAAAAGTTTCGAAGTTATGGTGTCTCATCTAGTCTCTAAGCTGCAGTCAAAGAGTTACACAAAATACATCACTCCTGACAGGATGTACAGAGGCTTGCCATGCTCTGGTGTTTGAAATGATTCTGATATTTTTAATACTTCTCTAATCTATGTGGGCATGAAGGCTAATAGTTGTAGTCTTTGTGGCATTTGACAAGTGCTGATGCCCCAATTGAATCTTTCGTAGAAGCATAGACTTTTCCTAGTTTTAGTTAAATGGGACATTAATGACAGAAGTAACTTTAAAATACAATAATACCTTGAAAACTATGAAGAACTGTCTGGGATACTAGCTAGAGACAGATCCATTTTAACCAAACCTGTGTGAAACCTGGATTTGCAACAGAATGATACTGACCTAAAAGTCCCTCTGCATTCAGTTTCTGGGTAATGATGGTTTGTTGTAGAATTAATGACTGAAAAAGTTCCATTTTAATCTGGAAAACTTAGTGATTGTCTTGTTCTCCTGTATTCTGTGCCTTTGCATGTCTCCCTACATTCCTACAGTCTATATATCACCTTCTGCAAGGCCTCCTAACATCTGTCATGCTTTTTCCTCCCAACTTGTGGAGGTGGAAATGCAGTGGATTTCCCTGTGGGCATTTTAAAAATAATTTCTTTTTATTATTACATGCAGTTCTCTAGAAGAGACAAGGCAAAGAAGTGGGGATGTGGTTTGTGTTGGACGGATATTTATTTAACAGACTGAATGTAAGACTTATTGTCTCCAACACAGCCAGCATTCTTCCTCATTGACCCCATCCTTTCTCTCCCCAGGAGATACCCATGAAGTCAGAAAGGAAGAGTGACCTATTCCAGCTGTCAGCCAGAAGTTGCAGCTGGTCTTTTAAAATAAGGCTGCTGAGATGTGGTATGACTACCATTTTACCTTTAATTCAGCTTTTATTCAGCTTTAAATTCAACCAGCCTTCCTTCATGTATCACTGTATGTAGTAGCAATGCACTGTCAACAAGGAGCTGTGAGTCAGTTTCATATTGATAGTGAGTACACATTATCCGTTCGATTTATCTAACTGTTTAACATTGGAAAATATATGTTTGAAGAGTGCTGTTAATCTAAGGCAGAGATACAGTTCATCATCATAAGAAAGAGTTTAAGCTTTTCTTGTACTTTACCATAGGACATTCTTGCCTGGCTGATGGGAAGACTGCTTAGCAGAGAAAGATGATGCAGAGTGGACCAGAAGAGAGAAAAACAGAATTTGTTTTCTCTCCACCAAGGAGAGAAGCTATCACTGAAAAAAACTCTGAGAATGGTGGTGAGACGTCCAACACAGATTCCATATTCTCTTTTCAATATAAGCAAGGCTTGCTTGTTTATTAAATTAATATCAATTAGAAATTTTATGTAAAAACCTCACACTTTTGAAGCCAAATACTTGATTCAGTCTTAGGCATGGTGCCACAACTGTTATCTTCATAATTAACCATTGCACAACAACTGTCTGTGTAATGACAGTAATTAGCCTTATTGGGGCTTTTCCATCTCATTTCAGAACTTACAGGTTCTGCATTTTCTTACTGTGTTGTTTAGAGGAAATAGTAGACAAAATGGTTCTATATGAATAGCAAGATTTTTCAAGCTGCAAAGAATGGGAAAGAAAGAGTGAGAAGTTATTATCAGAGAATTTAAGCAAACAAATGAAAATCCCACATTCATAATATGTAAGACATCATGCACAAAGTTGAAAAAGAGGCAGATGCTGTTTCTGAGTGATTAACACCTTTACAGGTTCAGTGTAAAATTCAGAGAATCAAGGAGAGATATTTCTAGAGAGGTTGTGGAGTTTTTGTGGCTTTGAAATGAACTTAAAATCCCTCTCCCTCCTTTTCTTTAGCTTCTGTGGTAGGGTACCCTGCATATGTAATAGTGTTTGGCAATGGGGACATGTTAGTAGAGGTAGTTAGTAGAGGTAGTTTTTAAAAAGCTGATTCTATTTTAATTATATTTCTTAGCAAACCAAGAAATATCTTGTAGCCAAATGTGTTACTTGGAGTATTAGCAGAGGGAGCTGGCTGGCACGTTCATTTGGGTGCTTTACTCGTTCGTGTGATTACCTAGCATTTATGTGCTGCAATGGATATACAGAAGTCAATGTAAATTAAGAATATGCAAACTTCACGGGTACTTCAGCTGTTGCAGCTACTTATCCAGTTGTTGTGAGTGCCATTATTCACATGGATCAGGCCAGCACAATTATGATATGATGCAAAGCCTGTGACAGTCATTGTAATATTCTGTACTCCATCCTCCTTGCCAGGTCAACCTATAGCTTTTGGCTTTCTTCCAAACTCAGTATTATCTAATCCACAAATCACTGTTGTTCCAACAGTTCAAGTCAAACAAAAAAATAAACAAGAGCTTCAATGAACAGAGGAAAAATCTTGTCCAATTGACTGAATAATTTAAAATGTAGTTTGGTGCAGAGAGGGAGGTATTTGAATCTGGGAAATAAAGAGTGGAAGAAATGGCAGTTGCATAAATAATTGATAAAGTCTCAGCAGCAGTCTTTTTGCTGCAGAGACTGAGGGAAATAAAGGAACAATGCTTTTCCCTTCACTTCTCATATGGACTGCAGTGATTGATCCTTTAGGCAAATGCTTGCATAACTGTGACATAAGAGGAGGACATTCCAGTGGTGACTGCAATAGGTAAGGCAGTTCTTGGCTTATCGGTATTTTGATCTGGAGGGCAAGTGATGTGCACTTAGTTGTGCTGCATAAAGCAGAATGCATGCTTTCACCATGTTTCCTTAAGAAGGTTGATCTCTGACTTCTACATTACAAGTAATCTGTACTGTGGAATCAAATTTTAAGTGTCATCTCTACTACTCTCACTTGAATAGCCAGACATGGTTTGTCCTGTAAGGTCAGCAGTCACCATGATACACCAGCTAGGGTCAAGCTTTCTATTGCAAGATCTTCCCTAGTTGGCCACAATAATGATGCTGAGAAATTTCTTCAGTTCATTATATCTCAGACTGGGGCTTCCACAACGCCACTTAAATCATGCAGGTATATGGTAAAAAGCTATCGCCTTCAATTCTGATCATGGATTATTCACTTACGTCTAACAAAGGAAATAACTTTCTCTCCTTATGTCTAACCTCCTAGAGAAGAGGTATGAAGAAGAGTTAAAACTTCTCCCATGTTCCTTGGTGTTTCCTAATGGTATCCACATGTGTTATGATACTGTTTTGTTTTGGTTTGTTTTTGGAGGACTTTCTGTCCAAATCCCCCATGACTCAATGTTACTTTATTTAACAGTCATTTGTGTAGCCATCTCCAGTATTTGCCACATGGCAATAAAGTTACCTAAGCCACATATGGCTGCATCTGTCTCAAATCAGGTAGGTAGCACCATTTTCTCCATTTTCTCCTGTTTCCTGCATACAACAAACAGTTTTATTCATTCGGCAGGATTTTCTGCATAACATTCTGCTGGACCTTTGTTTTTGCAATGGTACAGAGAAACGAGATCAAAACTAACAGCAGACTGGGAAAAAAATAGAGGAACCACAGCACACTAGCTCATAAGCAGTGCAATGTCAGTGGGATTGTTGACTTTCCCAGCTGATTATACCTCATTTTTGCAAACACTTTTTAACATAGACCATACTAAAGTACTAATATTGTGCTCAGCTTCAGTTGCACTTTTGCTAAAGTCAAAATTAGAGTCAGAATACGCATGAAGAATCATTTGATACTACATGATGCTCTGCTTTTCAGAAAATGCATGGGTAGACAGCATCATTCATTGTTATTTAACTGGAACAGATTAGGTAGAGGAAAGATCACCCTCTCTGGTGTATATCTCTCATATGAGACTATTTGTCTTACTCCTGAAGAAGAGGTGTTCATGAGAATATTGCCATCAAGCTGCTTAATAAAACCTTTTCAAAGCAATCAGTGTGTGAAGATTAAAGCTTTTGTCATTGAGTAGCACTATCTAGCAGTCAAAAAATTGCCTGCAGATTTAAGGCTTGCTACATAACACTGAAGGCTAATCGTGTTGGACTGAGATACAAGAATATATGTTTTCTATGTGAAGGTTATATAGTTTAGATCAATTCATAAACTGGGGAACATCTTGCAGACGTAATTTCTTCCTGTGACGGAAAGATAAAATTCTTGAGTTTTTACAGTATGTGTTTCAAGTGCTTTCCAGGGTTGATTTTATACCAACAGGACTCCACTGTGCATTGATGAGGGGAGAGCAACTGATGTCATTTATCTGGACTTGAGCAAAGCCTTCAACACTGTCCCGCACCACATCCTGGTCTCCAAGCTGGTGACACATGGGTTTGATGGATGGACCACTGGATGGATAAAGAACTGGCTTGATGGCCACACCCAAAGAGTGGCTGTCAACGGGTCCATGTCCCAGTGGAGGCCAGTGACAAGCGGAGTCCCTCAGGGGTCAGTCCTGGGACCTGTCTTGTTCAACATCTTTGTGGGTGACATGGACAGTGGCATCGAGTGCACCCTCAGCAAGTTTGTTGGTGACACCAAGCTGTGTGGTGCAGTGGACACGCTGGAGGGAAGGGATGCCATCCAGAGGGACCTTGACAGGCTGGAGAGGTGGGCACAAGCCAACCTCAGGAGCTTCAACAAGACCAAGTGCAGGGTCCTGCATCTGGGTTGAGGCAATCCCAGGCACAAATACAGGCTGGGCAGGGACTGGCTGGAGAGCAGCCCTGAGGAGAGAGACTTGGGGGTGCTGGTGGACGAGAAGCTCAACATGAGCTCTCAATGTGCACTTGCAGCCCGGAAAGCCAATCAGATCCTGGGCTGCATCAGGAGAAGTGTGGCCAGCAGGTCAAGGGAGGTGCTTCTTCCCCTCTACTCAGCTCTGGTGAGACCCCACCTGGAGTACTGCATCCAGTTCTGGAGCCCCTATTACAGGAGGGATGCGGATGTGCTGGAACGTGTCCAGAGAAGGACCACAAGGATGATCAGAGGGCTGCAGCACCTCTTCTATGAGGACAGACTGAAGGAGTTGGAGCTGTTCAGCCTGGAGAAGAGAAGGCTCTGAGGTGACCTCATTGTGGCCTTCCAGCATCTGAAGGGGGCCTACAGGAAGGCTGGGGAGGGACTTCTCAGGCTATCAGGTAGTGATAGGACTAGGGGGAATGGAATGAAGCTGGAGGTGGGGAGATTCAGGCTGGATGTGAGGAGGAAGCTCTTCACCATGAGAGTGGTGAAGGCCTGGAATGGGTTATCCAGGGAGGTGGTTGAGGCCCCGTCCCTGGAGGTGTCTAAGACCAGGCTGGATAAGGCTCTGGCCAGCCTGATGTAGTGCGGGGTGTCCCTGCCCATGGCAGGGGTTGGAACTAGATGATCCTTGTGGTCCCTTCCAACCCTGACTGATTCTATGATTCTATGATTATGTTAGGTTTACATTTGCAGGGTGCAATTGTAAAGCTACCATTTATTAGCAGTTAAAAAATACATGTTTACATTCCCTGTTTTTGCCTCTACGTCTTTCTAAGATAACACGACCAGGACTAGCCACTGTGCAGTGATACAATCATCACAAATCAGTGAGTTTACAAGCTCTACTTGGAGAATTAAATGTATTGACAATCACTGCTTCTATTCATATCTCTGTGATATATATAAGAGGAGATGTTTTTATTGGAAAAAAATTAGCAGCTAAAGTTCTGTCTTTGTTTTTTTGTTTATTTGTGGTTTTTCATTTGTTTGGTTTGGTTTTTAATAAAAAATAAAGGGGGAATGAAGCCCTTGAATCAAAGTGTCTTTGTTGCTGTATTTAGGAACACTCAGATTCCAGCATGAGCAGAAGTGGGCCCAGCATTTCTTATCCTTCAATGTAGTCAAAAACTTAGAAATGAGCAGGAAATCAGAATTGTGTAACTAGGCTTCCCGTAAATGTCTAGGGTTGAGTGTATTTGGTAGTAAGTAGTTTGACACCCAGACTATTGAGAAGCACCAGTATTCCAGAAGAGCTACCCTTTTAGTTGTTTTGCTGCTGATATTGTGGTGTTCAGAGTGCAATAACCAAAGAAGGTTGCAGAAGAACCTCATGGTACTGAACAGCTATAAAAAAACCCATGTAGGCAGGTATGAAGTGATGCTCAACAGGCAGGCAGAGGGAACAACTCCCATCTTACACACACAGTACTGTTTGTCTTTCCATAATTCTGAGGGACAGGATATAGGTGTTATTATAGTTACCTGTATTGTTGTCAGTAATGGCCAGTACTCTTATTATGCTGCTTCTCTTCCTGTACTTCTTTTTTCCACTTAGTGCTTCCCCAGGTCTACCTCCAAAAAAGATAATAAAACTAAAGGAACAAAGATCAGAAGTATGTAAAGACTTCTGAGTAAGAAATAATATAAAGATTTCAACTATTCAGGCTACAAGGAGAGAGCTCATGAGGACTAGACCTGAAGTGCTGTGGCCTGAGCAATCAGCCCTGAACCAAACTGACCTCTAGATGAACATCCCAACCAAACTCTAGATATTATTAGAGGAGAAACTTTTTAGGGTGTTGAGTAGTGATAGGACTAGGATGGATCCAAGCTAGAGGAGGGTAAATTCAGATTGGATTTCAGTTAGGAAAAAGTTCTTCACTATGAGGGTGGTGAGACACAGGAACAGGCTGCCCAAAGAGGTGGTGGAAGCCCCATCCCTGGAAGTTTTTAAGGCCAAGCTGGTTGTGGCTCTGGGTAACCTGATCTAGTGTGAGATGTCCCTGCCCATGGCAGGGGAGTTGGAACTAGATGATCCTTGAGATGATCCTTCCAACCCTGACAATTTTGTGATTCTGTTTCTTGGATTATAACTTTACAATATGGTAAGTAATGTGGTCATGCCCTCATGTGATCAAGTCCTCATGTGATCAAGTGAATGAAATAATCCAGTTAGAGGTTGCATTTTTGTGATGATCTGTCATAAATAGTACTAAAGCTTTGAAGGGCAGGGCAAGTTTTTCATTATCTCAGTAAAAAGGTACCACAGAGCAATGAGATAGTTAAAGAATCATGAAGCTAATCTTGCCAGGGTGGTGATACCAACCTTCAAGGAAAGAGGTGTAATTGTCTTCTGGAGAAGTGGACAGAGGTTTAGGTCCCTTTTCTTCACCACTTCACCACTTTTTTAGGCACTCTGGGCACACACCTTTTTCTCTGTTTTTATTTCTTTCATTTTCCCACTCCACATGGAGCATTTGAACTACCATAATCCACAAAATCCCTCATTTTTAATATGATTTTAGTAAATTCTCTCACAGTATCTCTATACCTTTGTTTTCTGCATTACAAAGTAACATAATATTCTTTTATAACCCAGGGGCGACTTCTTTACTTCCCTTCCAATCCTCCTTAGCAGTCAGGAAAGGGAAAATGAAACCTTGAAACATTTCTCCTTTACCCTTCTACATATGGCTGCAGCTTTTTATAGCCCCGGCCATGATGTTACCTGGGCCTTTTAGTACCCTCTCTTTAGGCTTGGTCAGTGCTCTTCAGTCCTTTTTTTTACAGAAAATCTACCGCACTACTCTGTGTTTAAAATTGTGGATACTGTAAATGCAATATCCAGGTTTTGGTGCAGTACAACCCCAGAGTTCTTTGAAGTTTATGAAAACCAGTATCTTTCTTCAGAACAGCACAACTAAATTTCTGATGGCTCCTAAGTCTCTGTGTTGCCGAGTTTCTCACTGGAAAGAGAAGGAAATACAGCTGGTTCACGAGGCTAGTACAGCCAACCATGTGCAGTCCTGAAATAGCCATACAGTAGCGAGTGCTATGACTGCTGCTTTTCCAGCTGCTCTGTACAAAATTGATGTGATGATTGTCTCTTCCTTGCAGCTAATGTGGCATAGTACTTAGAAGCTATGATTTCTGTCTTCTTCTGGCATATCCTAAACTTCCAGATCTTGAGCTGCCTGAAGGAAGTTTTTCTTTGGAAAGATAAGTATAGGCTAGTCAACCTCTTACAGCTTGAAAAAATCTAGTGCTAAATATATATTCAATAGACAAAAAGAACCAGTAATTTGGTTTAGTATCATGATGAAAGGGAAATACTAAGCATGTTTAGCCTACTGAAACTGAGGTGAGGCTGCTATAACCTCCCTGGTAAAGCCTCAAAACACAGCATAAAAGTATTAATTCTCAGGAACTGACAGGTTGCTAATGATCACATAGTTCAGAGTCACTCTGTTACATATGTGTCTATGAAGATACAAAAGCTTGGCAGAAGGTTATCATAGCTATTTGGGGCTCATGGTTCTTCAGTCTGTCAGTTTGACAATTGATCTGCAAAGATCGCACAATATCTAGAGTGCAGGTTGCAGGAAATGCTGGACTGAGGGTTATGCCTGCCATTCTCTGGAATTTCATCATGAGAGGTCTATTTGGAGGTTAAAGCACCTTTAACACCTCTAGTGTGAGGTGTCCCTGCCCATGGCAGGGGCGTTGGAACTAGATGATCCTTGAGGTCCTTTCCAACCCTAACAATTCTATGATTCTATTAATAGGTCCTGGAGCCTAGAACTTTGTTTAGAAGGCAGGCCCCTGGAAGTTTGGGGTTTCAGAAGTCTGATGTTTTTCTTGTACTCCAGAAATAATCCCTGCAGACCAGAATCTAGTGTTGTGTTGTTATTGATTGCTACAGTTTGTCACTGCATGGATCCTTCATTTTGGAGGAGAGTCTACTCTTGCATTGCAGTCTAGCCTCCATTTAGAAGGCAGTCATCAACTTCACAGTCTCTGCTCCCAAGATGGTATCATAAAACTGAGTAATAATCTGAAAAAGCACGTCACATGATGACTGAAGGTAGAGTTTGAGGCTGGTTGTTAGCAGAATCTCTTCAAGATGTAAGCTGGTGCCCTGGGACATCAGCTATGTATTCATAAACCCAGGGTGCAAATCCATGTGCACATGTAAATCTGTAGTTCTTGCACTGAGAAGGTTTCCCTGACAGTGGCAGTGATCAGAGTCTATACTGGCTTGTGAGCTAGCTTAGATTTACTTGGACTTTTTGATGGATAAGTAGCATTAGTAGCATTTTGTCTTAATATGAGTCTGCTATAGGTAAAGTTAAGGTTAATCAATTACTAGATACTTTAAATATTTCAGCTTTCTTGTTCAGCCTAAGTGGCCTAGTGTGTCCTTCCCAAATAAAGATGAAATGTAAGGGGATTATCAGAGTCTGTCTGCTCATTGGGGGTGCCTGTGGCATGCAGCAAGGAGCCAGGCAGTGGTACAACATCCTGGCATTGTTTGTCCTCTCCCATGTAACCTCAACCATTATTTACGCTTACTTGAACCACCACATGAGTGTCACTGACGTCCATCCTTTGTAAGGGCTGGACACTTCAGCAGCTAGTTCAATAATTTAGTCCCAGGGAGGCAGGAATAGGCTTTGGCTACAGCCGTGCTTTTGTAACCTTGGCCTGAGGGCAGTTGTGGCTTGGGCTTGTTGCATGCCTTCAGAGGGGATGGTTACCTACATGTGTCCTATGGAATTCTCTTAATGCTACGCTCAAGATTAGCCAAGGTAGTAGGAACGAAAGAGTTGCTCCTTGTAATGATCCCTTTTCCAGGGATACAAAACAAAATAAAAACAAAAACAACAAAAAAACCCCAACCCCAAAAAAAAAAAAAAAAAAGAGACTTTAAGCTCTTTTATATTTTTTTGTTTGGTTTTTTTTTGTAGTTTTAAGTATTGTACTAATGCGTCTGTCATTTATCTTTAGTCCTAGCCTCTTTCTTCCATTCTTTTCATTCTCTGCATTTAGGCCCCACACTTTGGCCACTTTGTTGAAAAGCACTTCTTTCAATTTGGTGTTACTTCAACATTTGTTATGTCATCCTGTATGCCTGATACTTGTATTTCTGTCTCTTGTTACCTCTGGCAGGCACTGGAGCAGGTTAAAGCCAAAATGTCCAATAGTCTGGTATTGAAGTTAACATTGTAGTTTTAGTCTACAGGTAGCTTCCTTCTTCCTTCAGCCTTGATGTATATATTGGAGGGTAACCAAGAGAAGCTTGATTGTGTACTTTTTTTTAGTTATTTATCATTTACAACTAATAAGACTTAAGAAACAATGTTCTCATCTCTACTACTTTCTAGTGGTACTGACATGGCCTACATAAAGCACTAACTGACTGAAAAACATTTTGGTTAACAAACAGAATGACCAAGACTACTCATTTCTTGTTTTTTTCCAGAATTTTATTTGGCAAGCATGATAGGTGTCTGTGGGAGGAAAGAAAAGGAGTTAAATTTGGGAAAATACAGGATGAAGCTTGAAAGGGTGTGTTCTCAAAGATGTGTGCACATGTGTCACACTTGCAAATTGGGTAATTGTATATTTAGTTTCCTGTCTGTATACATGTGTGGGAGCAAATGTACGGTTTGTCTGCACTAAGGGAGATGCCTGCACCAAAGGCATCATCATTTCTCAGTTTGTTTTGAACCCAGTGCACTGGGTGAACTTACTGCGTAAGCCACTAAGGTGACTCAGATATTCAGTCCCAGTTTTATGTCTGTGTAGCAGATCCTGGTAAAAGTTGTAAAGTTAAATATATTTTGCAGTATGCTAGCACCCATTAAGCAAGAATATACTGGTGTCTCTTGAAGGCCTGTTATTCTCAACCCCTAGAAGAGCTTGGCTAACAGCAATCTTACTCCACTGTGAGCTATAGGTACGTCCTTGGTACTGCTTGTGTCCTTGTTAAGGAAAAATACCCCCACTGCTGTATTTTTCTTGTAGAAACTGCCACTTGCATGCTTGATATAAGGCTGGAAGTAGGAGCTGAATGGAAGAAGAGAGGACACACACAGGTCAGCATTCAGTGACAGTGAGGAGAGACAGAAAGCTTGTAAACAGTTTGTATGATGGTTAACAAAACGAATAAATTTGATGCTGGCTGTCATGTTTCTATTCTGTATCCCCAGCCTCCCACCTGGTGATACTCATCTTCTGTTTGGAGTCCTTCTGGTTATAACTATGGAAAAAAAGTTATTTCTGATACACCAATAAATGTGCTCACTTGCTCACTTGTTAGTCCTAAAAAACAACTCCCTGCAATTATGATTGTGGTGACTTCACATACTGAGTGATAGAGTCAGTGATGAAATGTTTGCTGCCATAACTAACCTTTTAAATTGTAGAATTTAAAATAAGCACCATGCTTGGTTTGTAGTTTGCGCTTCAGATACTTCAAAACACATACTACAAGTTAAAAACTCATTTCTGCCATGAAAATGGATGATATGGGTATTTGGTGGAATAGGATGAGGCTTTTTTGTTTCTGTCCTGTGTATAATTCATATGCTGGAAAGGCATAGAGTACTGACGTTAGCATCCTATTTCCTGCATCTGCTGGACTTTGAAATTAACTTGAGAGTCAGTATTTTTATTGTCAGAAATGCAGAGATAACTAAATGGGAGTGAAATGTCTCTTGCTTTTGACTACAGAGTTGAAACAGGATACGTTACCCACAGAGCTTACTTGGCCACCTAGGCATACATTGTCTTTTTCTTATCTAAAATTGATGTTTAGAAATAAACATTTTTATTCTAAGATACAAGCATCCTTCCTGATTAGGTATGGAATTAATTAAATTCTAAATCCACACTCTAATACTTTTCTGAAGGCTGTGAAATCTTTGGAAAGCTAGAGAACATACAAAACTGCAGTTGTAATATGACTGACTTTCTGGGGGAGAGTTTCCAAGCTGCTAGAGAGGTTTTGGCAAAATGCCAGTCTGACTCTAATACACTCACATTTTATTAATTTTATAGAAGCTCTTTAAGGATTGATGTAATTGTCACTAGTGCAAGTATGTCTGTTGTCGTCTGCTACACACTTGCTAGGTTTGCTATGGCCCCTAGAGGATTTTGGCTTTGGGCTGAGTCTCTGTTCAGACCTGCCTAGGACTCAGCAACTCAAGGACTTAGAACCTGCTCCTCAAGAATTAAAAGCACACTGGGAAAGCTTCAGTCTTTGCAAACAGATGTTTTATTTCCCATAGGAAGTGATAGCTGCAAATGTGGGAGGTTTTTCTTTTGTTTTATTTTGTTCTTGTTGTGTTTTTTTTTCTAAATAACTTTAAGCTGTTTGAGAAAGAAGTTACCATGCCCAAAGCCCACCTCAGTTTTCCCTTTGTTGTTCTAGGATATGTTTAATTCAGAACCATGCCACTTCAGTCAGACAGAACAAGGTTCCTTCTCTTGAAGAGCGTGAATATATTGTCCTTCTTGGTAAGGTGACCTGTAGTTCTTAGAGCAGCCAAAACTGAAGGAAGGTGAATGCAAGAAATGTCTGCTAGTTCTTCCTGGTTTCTCTTTACTACTACCTTGAACTTTTCTTTCACTTCTGTGAAAATGTCACTGCTTTGGTAGCAGCCTGGTGGCTACATTCAACTGGTCTGGTTCCTTTAAGCCTTAAAGTCATTCTATCAGCGTGAATTGATCTCCTTTTAAACAAAAAGCTTTATACTGTTAAACAAAACAAAAAGTATTATTGTCCTTGGTCTTGCTGAGAAACAATGAGACCTTTGTGATGGATCATGAAGTGAGGAGGGGAAATAGTTACCCGAAACAATCAGCCTACATCAACTGTATGCTGTGCTCAAGTTATTCCTGCACAGGTTTGAGTGTGTTGCTCCATGGTGATGCACTGTATTAAATTCTGGGTGGAAAAGACATCTTTCTGGGCTAAATAAATTATCTTCTGACTAGGTAATTATGCCTTTCAGCTGAGCAAGAGAAAGGTGATAAGATGAGGCAGGTATGCCTCTGCACTGAAGCAGTCAGTGTGGGAATGAAACCCAAGGGGCAAATCTTGGGCAAAGCAGCCAATCCTAACCACACCCAGAGCTGAACTACTTACTGTCACAACTTAGACTCCTTTAGGATTTGCTTATTTCAAATGCTGGAGTTCTAAACCTCATCTAGACAGGTCCTGTGGGTTTTGAGAAGGTTAGATCCTGTGACTTATGAAAACTGCAGGGTTCAGTGATACACAATGCTTCCTGCAATGTATGATGCTGCATCTTTACCTGTCTCATTCCCAGGAACTAAAACCTGCTGTTTCAGTGGCTCAAAACTCCAATGCACCTGTGCTCTAGACCAGGTGTTAGTAGTCACTATTGCAAGTCCTCAGGCTTAAATTAAGTAATGTGATGCTGCTTCTGTGTCTTCTCCTTAAATTCACTGTAATGTGATGGTAACAAAGTAGCAACTGTTAGCGAGTCTGCTTGTAGTTGTACTCATACATAAATGACCTGAATATGTGCATGTGTATATATAAGTATACTGAAGGCTAGATGTACACTTTCTCTCTGCTTGTTCAGTGAAGACATGTACATCCACAATTTTATATGCTTGGATCAAATATAGCCTCTTCCTACTGTCCTAACAATTTCCATTCTGGATAGTACTGGTGGTGCGAGATGGCAAAGTGAGGAGAGGTGCCTGTCACTTGTCTGTGTAAGCTTAGCTCCAAGAAGCTTGAATTGAAGCTGAGAGATGAGATTTCATTAGCCAAGTGAGGCTGTTCCTCTCGTCTTTCCCCTTCTTCCCTCTGCCTTAGCTTCATTGGCCTGAGTAGGACTGAACCCTCTGCTGATTGATGCTTTCTGTGATGCACTGATCTGCTCTTTTTTCCCCCCTCCAAATTAAAACACAGCCTTGCGTTGGCATATGACTGTTACTCAGGCAAGTCTATACCATGTCTTTAATATTTTAATTTCTTAAGAGGAAGTGGATCCTTCAAGTCAGCAACCCGTTTCATGCTCTGGCTGAATCTTCCCACAAGTTTAGAACATGGGTTTCGGTTCTATCGTGCTCTGTAGCCTTTCTCCCTAAGAACACAGGCCTGCAGCTGCTTTCTGTCTCTCATTGGAAGGGCAAGGCTTCCTCTGAACGGCCCATAGCTTAATTTTCCCAGATTCAATCCCTATGCATTTAATTCTGATTGTTTTTTACGTCTCTGTTCTCCTGTTAGCAGTTTCAAAGAAATCAGTAAAATTCTAAAATCTAACATGTAAAATGCACAGACCAAGACCAGCCACTTGGCATTTTCCCTGCAGCTCTGAAGAATCAGTTGAGTTGAGGCAGTTTCACAATGTTGGTTTATTTTTCTTCTTTTTCATTCTTTTTTTGAGTCTTGGAACTGTATCTAGGAAATCTAGCTCTAGGTAACAGTGGTGGTATCTGTAGTGGAACCAAATCTCTTCTGTTGCAGAATTTTCAATTCTGTTTGTCCTCTTTAATCCTTTCAGTAGTTATGAAAAGTTCACTGTAATCTCTGTTTCTTGAGCCTGATGAAAGATACGAGGAAATCTGACCAGTAGATGAAAGAGCCAGAAGAAGAAATATTCCTTACCAGAGAAGGTAACCAGTGAAGTTTAATAACTGGCTACTGTTTGTATTTTGTAAAGTCCAAGTTTGTTTTGGGCTGGGAGAGACTTTATGTTTAGGGCAAAAGGTTTCTTGAGAGAGAAACAAAGCTAGAAAGTGTTTTAATTTTTCAGGGCTTTGATACAAATATGATACTATCTGACTTGGAAAATGCTATACCAATTTGCATCACTTGGAGAGGAGGTGGCAATACCAAGGCATGAGCAGAGCTGTGACTGTTCAGTTTCTTCCACATCATGGGAAGGAAAAACTGTGTTTGAGGTTTCTAATGCATTGATGGTGAATTTTGGTACTTGCCATGATCACTGTGCTACCTGGGAAGTAAGAATTGATCAACAGGAAATATTTTTCTTTCTCTTCAATATCAAAGTGCTTATCAGTCAGAATTCACCTTTGTCCCTACAGTAGCTGCTGTGCTGCTTTGTACTGCTGTGATTATTGGTAAGGAAGTGAAGATTTCTATTAGTTTCCTGGCATGAGGGCTGAATATTTTTTTTTCTGCACTGATGTGAAGAAGAATGAATATGGTGTGTGAAAGCTCATCTGAAAACTTAATGACTCTCTGTTCTGCTTTTGGTCAAACAGTTTTTAGAGCTGTCTTTGCTGTCTTGGCAGGGGCACAGGAAGAAATATGATCTTGTACAGAATCTTAATCCTTGCTGGGAAGCCCAAGCACAGTGCTCCTGTGAGTGGCAGAAACTACCTGGTCTAGTCATGAGGTCTGTGGTGACAGGTTGGACTCGATGATCTTTCAGGTCTCTTCCAACCTTGGCGATACTGTGATACTGTGGTACCACAGATCAAGCATCAGTAGTTGGTCACTTGGCTGAGAGTAAAGCCAACACCTTCAGTCAGCTTTCTTGGTGAGGCAGTTGATAGTGGTCATCCAAGTGGATTAGGCCCTCTGGGAAGTGTGTCTCTGTGGCTTTTTTGTTTGCCCGAGGTACAGTTCATCACAATGAAATCTTTTTTCAGACATAGTATTGTTTCTGCTTCTTTCCCTCCTATCCTATGCAACTAAATACAATACAATACAATAAAATACACCAGGTTGGAAGAGACCTTCAAGATCATCGTGTCCAACCCATCAAACAGTCCAACCCACCCAACAACTAGACCATACAGCCAAGCACCCCATCAAGTCTTCTCCTGAACACCTCCAGTGAAGGTGACTCCACCACCTCCACGGGTAGCCGATTCCAATGGGCAATCACTCTCTCCGTGTAGAACTTCTTCCTAACATCCAGCCTAAACCTGCCCTGGCGCAGCCTGAGACTGTGTCCTCTTGTTCTGGTGCTGGCTGCCTGGGAGAAGAGGCCAACCTCTGCCTGGCTACAACCTCCCTTCAGGTAGTTGTAGAGAGCAAGAAGGTCACCCCTCAGTCTCCTCTTCTCCAGGCTAAGCAACCCCAGCTCCCTCAGCCTTTCCTCATAGGGCTTGTGTTCCAAACCCCTCACCAGCTTTGTTGTCCTTCTCTGGACACGTTCCAGCAAGTCAACATCCTTCCTAAACTGAGGGGCCCAGAACTAGACACAGTACTCAAGGTGTGGCCTAACCAGTGCAGTGTACAGGGGAGAATGACCTCCCTGCTCCTGCTGGCCACACTGTTCCTGATGCAAGCCAGGATGCCATTGGCCTTCTTGGCTGCCTGGGCACACTGCAGGCTCATGTTCAGTCTACAATCAACCAGTACCCCCAGGTCCCTCTCTGCCTGGCCACTCTCCAGCCACTCTGACCCCAGCCTGTAGCACTGCCTGGGGTTGTTGTGGCCAATGTGCAGAACCCGGCACTTGGATGTGTTAAATCTCATGCCATTGGACTCTGCCCATCTGCCCAGCCTGTCGAGGTCCCTCTGCAAAGCCTCTCTGCCCTCCAGCAAATCAACTGCTGCCCCCAGCTTGGTGTCATCTGCAAATTTACTGATGATGGACTCAATGCCCTCATCCAGATCATCAATAAAGATGTTGAAGAGCATGGGGCCCAGTACTGATCCCTGGGGCACACCACTAGTGACAGGCCGCCAGCTGGATGTGGCACCATTCACCATCACTCTCTGGGCTCGGCCCTCCAGGCAGTTCCTAACCCAACACAGTGTGATCCTGTCCAAGCCATGGGCTGCCAGCTTGGCCAGGAGTTTGCTGTGGGGGACGGTGTCAAAGGCCTTGCTGAGGTCCAGGTAGACCACATCCACAGGCCTCCCCACATCCACCAGGCGGGTCACCTGATCATAGAAGGAGATCAGGTTGGTCAGGCAGGACCTGCCCCTCCTAAATTCATGCTGGCTAGGCCTGAGCCCCTGGCCATCCTGTAAGTGATGTGTGATCGCACTCGAGATGACCCGCTCCATAATCTTGCCTGGCACTGAGGTCAGGCTGTGCTTATTTTCAGTGCTTAGTGATTGATATCAAAGCCTTTGAAGTCAACTAGAAGATTAGTTACTAATTTGAAGTGTGTCACTTAGAAAATGTCAGATATCAAAGGATTTTGGTTTATTACAAATACAGTAACTTGTGTTGTAGCTGTCTTCCAGCAAGCCTTATGGCGCATATGAGCTACAGTGTCAGTTGGTCCAAAAAAGAGGGTGTAGTATGTATAGCCAATGAAGAGGCTAGGATTTATCTAACAATCAGTGACTTCAGAAATAGAAGCACTTATCAGAGGGGTTGTCATGGCTAGTTATTTTTAGAGAATGGATGGTTATAAAAACATCTAGAATATATAGATAATTCTAGATATATTCTCCATGTTGAGGGTGCTGGATCCAGTATCCCAATAGAGGGGAGGCTGCCATAGCTCCATGCTCTTTGCTCCAACCACTGATGGGGCTGAGTGAGTATTCCATGTATGTGCATGCACACACCACCCTGCACAACTACCACACACACATGCCCTGCTGATCACGTAGACCAACACAGGCAGGTATGCGAATGGCAACAGTGGCCTCATGTTATTCTCTCTGGCTGAATAATATGAAGGTCTCTTATTGTGAAACATTAATACATAATTATATATGTACACAACATTCATTATATATTATTAAGATGTTAATTATGTATCCTATCATTAATATATAATAATTTCTAGTAATTATAGAATTGGTGTCAATAGTTATCATTAATTATTACTAATATGGTTAAATATATAGTTATGTTTGCATATGTATATGTACAATGACAATCTTTCCAACAGCTAGGCTTAGGCATGCAGGCTACCAGATAGCCACCCCTGGACTCCAGCCTCTTCAGTTTTTAGCATGTGAACATATGAGTCCACAGGCCCCCCAGCTCCCCTCCTGCTATTGGTGCAGACCTCTTCATGCACACACCTTGCCAGGACCCCCTGGGTTCTTCAGATGGTAAGTCCACTTGGCTAGTGGAGAGACACAGGCACATGAGATGGGTCTCTGATTGACCCCCAGGCCCTACAGTCTTTTGAGCAGCTGGTTGAACTCTACTGATTCTTCTATAGCCAGCTCCTCCAGTGGTCTCACCTTTGAAGACAGACAGCCCATTGGCTCCCAGGGTGCTTCACCTACTCACCAGCATGCATTACTTGATATTTGCAAAGGGAGCAATGACGTGCTCCGTTACAAACCTGTATTTGTGACAGTTGCAGGTAGCTGGAGTCCTGAATACACACATGCACACACATGCACCCAGAATAGAGAGTCATCCCCTCAAAAAAACAAGAGTTTAATGAGAAAACAGCTCTTTCTGTCCCACCTGGGAACAGTTATGCGTCTTAAGAACTGAGAGGTACTGTTTAATCATTAAACACACAAGGAATGGTCTTCCCAGCAGAACATGATTTATCCTTTTCAACTGGTATGAAAATTTTCAAGCAGTGAAACTATTCTCCCTACTCACCTGGGATAAATGTATCAAACAATAAAAATGAAGGCTTACATGCAACTTGTCTAATTATATTTCTTCTTTATCTAATTTCATATGCAAATTGATAGATGAGTGACACATTTGACCATCACACTTTTTCTCCCCATCCTTTTTGGAAAACAATATCTTCATATATAAGTAGAAGAGCAATACATTTATTCTGTACAGGACTATTTTTAGGAAAGAGTGAAAATGTTTCATGGGAACATCATAAGAGGGCTCAGAGTGAATTTGCATAATAGAAATTGTAATTCCATAAGATTGCTCACTAGCATTAGTAGAATCCTGCAAGGAAATCAGCCCAAATCCTCTTCCTCTCTCTCCTTTGTTAAAATGTTAGAATGCACCTCATTAAGACTTAATCGTTTTAATGGAAGAGAGGCTTATTTTCAGTTATGAATAGGGACTTTACTATGGCAAAATGGATAAATAAATGTGCCACATGCAAAAGATTAAGTTTGTCATTGAAAGGCATGGATGACCCTTTAGTGGGAAGGAGGAACAGCAGAGGGATAAGGGTCAATGGGAAGGAAAGCATTTGGTAGTCAGTTAGTGTACAAATAGTCACGTAGCCTCGCTGACATTCATCTCCTTTGTACACGTTTGAAACAGAGTTTGACATCAAGAAACATACCGGTGTCAAAAGTAAGAAGGGGCTAAATGTTGACCTTGCCTTAGGGCTCCTTTAGGCTTATTAAAGGGCATCTGTTGCCCTCTAGTGTTCCACCCTGCACTTCAGCTCCTACTGGTGAGTGCCTCCTCGGAATTACTGGGCAGGAAATGTGATGTGGCTGTAGGTGGAGCATTCAGTGGCATCAGGTGTACAAACGACTGAGAGTTTTGTCTGGGAAACTTTACTAAATATATGTCTGATTTAATTTGGCTCCTAGTTCACATGAAAACTGAGGTAAACCAGACAGCGCTCTTGATTTCACTGAATCTCTTACTGTGATTGGGAATCAGGGGCACTACAAAGCCTTTCATTCTGAGGGAAGAGTTCAGTTCAAGGCACAGTTCAGTCGGCAGTTGAGTGATTTCCTCAGCACTTTGCTGGGTTTCTGTGTCCTTCCTTCAAGGGGAGTGTGCAAACAGATATACAAAAACTTCTTACAGGGTTAAATTACCAATACTGAACTCTGAAATGTCGTCTGTGCACAGAAATCAGGAGAGATCTGAGTCACAGAAGGGGTTTATGAGGCTAGGCCCAGGTCACAGATGAGAATCAAAAACACATGATTTTTTTTAGACTGATATCAAAAATCCTAATGTAGCATGTATATATCACATGGGTTTATTTCCCAGTCACAGTTGTGTATTCTTTTAAGAAATCTTGCTCAGTCATAATCCTCAATAAATCCACATCTGTCTGTGTGTTACAGGGAGCGTTGTTAAGGAGGCGTTGGGGGACAGTTGTGGGTTTTGGTGTTTTTGTGGGGAAGGGTTTGGTTTTTTTTTGTTATTTTTGTTTGTTTCATGAACCACCACTTAAGATGCTGTGCTGCACTCATGAGATCTCTCATTCAGTCAACAAGCTTTTGGTTTCTCCTACACCTGAATTCACAGAATCACAGAATGTTAGGGGCTGGAAGGGACCTCAAAAGATTGTCTAATCCAACCTTCCTGCCGGAGCAGAATCACCTATATCAGGTGCTCACAGGAACACAGCCAGGTGGGTCTTGAATATCTCCAGAGAGGGAGATGCCACAACTCCCCTGGGCAGCCTGCTCCAGTGTTCTGTCACCCTCACAGTGAAAATTTTTTCCCTCATGTTTCCTTTACCTCAATGTCCACCCATTACCCCTTGTCCAGTCATTGGGCATCACCAAAAAGAGCCTGGCTCCATGCTCTTGGCACTCACCCTTTACATATTTATGAACACTAATGAGGTTACCCCTTAGTCCTCTCCTCTCCAAGCCAAATAGCCCCAGCTCCATCAGTCTCCTCACAAGGAAGATGTTCCACTCCCCTAATCATTTTTGTGGCTCGGCGCTGGTCTCTTAAGCAGTTCCCTGAGGTCCTTCTTGAACTGATGGGCCCAGAACTGGACACAATATTCCAGAGGCAGCCTCATCAGGGCAGAGTAGAGGAGGAGGAGAACATCTTTCAACCTACTAACCATAGCCCTTCTAATACACCCCAGAATGGTATTGGCCATAATTTCTGGACTATAAATACAGTACCAAAGAAAGATTCCACAAATGTTCCTAGTTTGTGAGTAAATGAATATTTTCTTATAAAGCTTCTGTTAAGGTTTGTGCCAAGCCTCTCTGTTTTGTCACCAGCAAGCCCCCTCTCTTTTCAAATTAAGTTTTGTTCCTAAATTTCTAAATTCTCTAATTCATCTAAACAGTTCAAATTGTCTTTTGCTAATAACTAGATGCTTTAACTGCCAGATGTAACAATGGTAATATGACTCTTGACTATGGGAATAACATAGTTGCTTATGAAAACTTAGAACCTCTTATGTCTCAGGTGCTACATTGAGGTATTTAACTCTTGTAATTTCCATCTACGTTTTGCTCACTGTCTGCAGTGCCATAAGGAGAATCCAGCAGTCAGTTTGGGAGTGAAGTGCTGTCAACAGCAACACCTCTTGTGGATTATGTAAAACAGAAGTATTCTGATTTCACACTTTATTGGTTGTGTCTCTGTGAAGCAAAAAAACATTAGCACAGCAGGGAGGTCTTGCCAAGGCAATGCGAGAGTTGAAATGCGATCAAAAGTCTCTGGTTGCTTCCTTTCTTTTCATTCCTACAGAGTTAATGTAGGTGAATCTGCTGTGTGAGCCTGCTCTGTGAGTTGGCGCTGGTTAGGTATAGCTGGCTTTTAATGAATAGAGGTCATAGTGCCAAAAAGCCATCCTGCTTCACATTATTATGTTTTTTCTCCACTCTTTCTGGAAGGAGGAGGAAATTTCCAAGCAAAGGGGATATTTTGTAGTTTATGCTATACCTTCTTTTCTGGAATATTAGATGTGCCTAACAGGTGCAGGCATTAAATCAAAAGGTAAAAATGTAAAGAAAAGCTCTAGTAACTAGTAAATACATATGTATTTCAGTTTACTTAACACTTGCTCAAATCTCTGACAGCTGGAATGAAAATGCCTTATTAGGACAAGATGTGATTTTCATGTCTGTCTCAGAGCTGAGGTTTGTTGTAGAAGTGCAATTCAAGTCTTATTTTAAACTCACTTGCTTTTAAAGGATCACAGCTTACTACTATAGATAGGGAAAGCAAAGCACTAGAATATATTCTTCTGGGGAAAACTAGGATTCTGATACAGGATGCTGAAGACTTTTCCAAGGAACTTTTTTTTTTGTTTTGGTAAACCAATGCTGAGGTGGAAAGATGTCTGAATAAGTTCATTTATTTGCATGATCAGCTAGACTGGAAAATTACTAAGGTTTATAAACAGTAAAACCAGTAAAGAAGCAAGAAGTTTTCCTGTGTTATTTGTAAGCTTTTCTGATTTTATAGATTGGACTGCATATTGCATTTCAGTATCTGAAGGGGACCTACAGGAAGGCTAGGAAAGGACTGTTTATAGAGGCATGTAGCAATAGCACAAGGGGCAATGGTTTTGCACTAGAGCAGGGTAGATATAGGTTGGATATTAGGAGGAAGCTCTTCACAGTGAGGGTAGTATAATACTGTAACATGTTGTCCAGATACATGGTGGAGGCCCCATCCCGGGAGACATTCGAAGTCTGGCTTGATGGGCCCCTGAGCAATCTGATCTAGTTAAACATATTCCTGTTCACTGCAGGGGGATTGGACAAGATGACCTTTGAGGGTCCCTTGCAATCTGATGCATTCTATGGTTCTGTTTATCCCATTGATTGTGAAATGAGGCTGTTGAAGCACCTTCTCTAGGAAAAGTGACCAGTATGTCCAATTATTATCCCAGGAAGAAACAGATAGAGGAAATGCAGAATTCTGGCTTAAAGAACAGGGACTAAAATAAGAAGCAATTAAGGGAGATCACAGCAACAGTTAATGTAGAGTCAGATTTACTGGTCTCCCTGATCTTTTCTCTGGGATGATGAGAGAAAAAGAGAAACCTTGTGAGTGCAGAATTCAGATGCATTTCAAGTATCATCTGATGTGCTCAATAAAACTGAAATTTCTGGTATCCATGGATACCTAAGTCTGCCTCGGTGTCTCCTTGAAATACAATTGCTGTCCAAACTCTTTGGTTGATTGGTTTTGGGTTGGGTTCTTTTGCTGCGTGTTTTCTGTTGTGGTTCTTTTTCTTTTCTTCTTTTATTTCTTTTTTATTTTTTCCCTCATTGAAATGCTACTCTTGAAATCCAAGTGGTGTAAGGCTGCCAAATTTTGTATTGTCTGTGGACTACCACAGGGTGGCAATATTATTTCTGTGCTTAGTGAGACATGAGTTGATTTTTAGCAAAATATGAGCTTTGTACTGAAGGCAAAGACTCTTGGAGTGAACTGCCTTCTTGGTAAAGGCTGGCATGTGTTAGGCTCACCTAACCTAAAAGTTATGTTTAAACTGATTTTGGTGTTACAACCAAATACATGGTGCCATGTGATGCCATACTGAGTTTAAATCCATTTGGTATCCTTTCTATAGAAATAACATACCTTTATAACAGCCTAATCTGAAGCATGTACCCAGTAAATGAAATACCAAGCAAACCACACCGCTCAGTTTAGTCCATATTTCACAAAAGGTAACTGGACTTCAGTTTTTAATTAAATATCCCCTTCTATCATCAGTCTAAGCATTTGTCTGGTTACCTGGACTCGTGTTTGCTGCTGGGGTGTGACTCCTAAGAATTTCAATGACTGCGGAGTGCAAGTATCATAACCTGTGAACTGTCCATCATTGTTTTTAGTAATGTGGTTCTTTGACTACATGTTGCAAAATTAGCTGTGATGTCACCTTCCCAAAGTCTAATGCAGAAGTTCCAAGAGTGAATAAAGGAAATATAATATTACTGGCTACACAGTTACCTTTGGATGGTCTCCAGGTTGAAGACATTTTTTCATTGTAAACTATTAGAGGTCTCAGTGTGAGACCATTTCTTTGGACCCACCACAGGGAACCCATGAATGCCAAACCCAGAGGAGAAGGAGAATTATTGTCAAATACTCAAGGAAACCCAGCAAGTGTGGTTTCATCACCACATAAATCCCCACTTAAGGCAGTTTTGCTGCATGGCTTCTTTGTCAAGCCTCTTTTTAAAGCTCCACTGGAAAAAAAAAATAGAAGTCAAAATAAAAATGTGTAAGAAATTGGCTTGGGCAAGTGGATTTTCAATTCCTAGTGCAAGTGCAGTAAATTCTTGCTCAAATGGCCAAGTGCAAGGTCCTACACCTGGGGGCAATCCCAAGCATAAATATAGGCTGGGCAAAGAGTGGCTCAAGGGCGATATTGAGAAGGAGGACTTGGGGGTGTGAGTTGATGAAAAACTCAGCGTAAGTTGGCAATGTGTGCTTGCAGCCCAGAAGGCCAACTGTATCCTGGGCTGCAAGCACATGTTGCCAACTCATGGCTGTATGAAAAGAAGTATGACCAGCAAGACAAGAGAGGTGATTCTCCCTCTCCACCTGGCTTTCATGAGACCCTGCCCTGTGGCAGTACATCCAAAATGTCTCCCATCCACCTCCCATGGAGGTTAGATGTGAGGAAAACAGAGAAGCATGGGAAAAGGGAGCAGGGGGAAGGCACCTCCCTCTCCCCAAGGCTGTGGTCAGTGGACACACATGTGCCCTTCCCTCCAAGCCACATGTCAGGCACAGAGCCCCATGCCAGGGAAAGCCTGGGCATGTTTAAGCAGAGAACTGATGGCAATCAGTTTCTGCACTTTTCCGCTTTTGGAATATGCTTTCTGGTAGTGCTTACGAGAACAAAAATTAGCATGGGTGTTTAAATGGGTAAGCTGCAGAGCTCTCTCTTTCTTGTTTGTTGTTTTTTTTTTTCCCCACCACATGTGTGGATTAAGCAGGATGCAGTTCCAGGAGGATTTTCTGATATAAAGAGACACCAGAGAAATTCCCACAATTGGCAAACAGCATTGTGAGTAAACTGGAAAATTCCTAGATCTGCAGGAAATGCCTGCCTCTTGTCAGTAGGGGTAACACACTGCTTTTGAATTATCTTTTCCAAATACTTTTTTTCTCAAACTATTTGTAACCACTCTTAAATTCTGAAGATATTCTTCAACTGAACATAAGAACCTGTATATATATTTCATAACTTGTAGACAGTTATGTGGCTGGCAGAGCCAAATGAATAGATAATATATATTTTTATTAGTTCTCTGCCTCACCACTTTTATTCGTAACATGCCCCCAGCATAAGAGGGACATGGAACTGCTGGAGTAGGTCCAGAGGAGGATCACAAAGATGACCTCCTGGTTAGCCAGGACCGCTGATAAATAATGGTGAGTGATCAACTTCTTCATCCTGGTTGGATAGTCCATAGCAGATTCTCAACATGATGTCTGCTTTGTTACCTTTCCCCCTGATTCTTACCCACAAGCATTCAAACCTGTCATCACTGTCATCATCATGCTTGAGACAGTTGACACCTTCCCCTAAAATACAGGGCTACCCCACCACTTCTCCTTCTGGGCCTGTTCTTTCTGAAGAGCCTATAGCCATCCGATGCAGCACACCACTTATCAGACACATTCCACCATGTTTCCATCAGGGCAATTACATTATAGTTTTCCTTCTGGACAATAACTTCAAGCTCTTCCTGCTTATTGCCCATGCTACGTACATTGGCATAGATGCACTTTACTTGGTGTGCCTTTTGGTGAGGTAGGGGTCTCCTCCCTGCTTGATTATTCCCAGGTAAGACTGCGAGTTCTAGTTTGTCAACAGCCCTTGTATATTCCTTATCACATGGCCCACTGTCCCCTACCTCCGTGGGGACAGCAGGGAAGCTGTCATGCCCTCCCACAAATGTTCCAGGCTTGTCTCTACCAAGCCTGGTTTTTTCCATTTTCCCCTTCCAATCTAGTTTAGAGCTCCATCAATGAGCCTGGTCAACTGCTATGATAACATCCTTCTCCCTCTTTGGGAAATGTGTAATCCCCTTTGCTGCTGGCAGGCCTGGCATCATATGAATTTACCCATGATCAAAAAAACCCAAGATTTATAAAGGCCGGGTGGGATGCTTCATGCTATTGTGTTGAGGGGTCAATGTAGACAGACATCACAACCCAGTGGAAATGCTGAGGAGCTTCAGTTGCTTTTAGGCTTTCAAAAGGAATGAAGGATGACTTGATAGCTAAAATGTGAAAAAGATTACTTGATCAATGCTGGCTCATGTTGGTAAACTCAAGAGCTGGCAATGTGCACCTGCATCCCAGAAGGCCAACCATATCCCAGGATGTATCAAAAGGAGTGTGACCAGCAGGATATGAGAGGTGATTCTCCCCTCTACTCTGCTCTTATGAGACCCCACCTGGAGTTTGGCATCCAGTTCTGGGGCCCCCAGCATAAGAGGGACATGGAGCTGTTACAGTGGGTCAGGAGGAGGGCCATGAAGATAATCAGAGGGCTGAAGAACCTCCCCTATGGGGACAGTCTATGAAAGTTTGGGCTGTTCAGCCCGGAGAAAAGAAGGCTCTTGGGAGACCCTATGGCAGTTTTCCAGTACCTGAAGGGTGCCTACAACAATGCTGGGAAGGGACTTTTTACAAGGGCTTATAGTGATAGGACAAGAAGCAATGGCTTTAAGCTTGAGGAGAGTAGATTTAGACTAGACATTATGAAGAAATTCTTTACAGTGAGGGTAGTGAGATACTGCAACAGGTTGTCCAGGGAGGTCATGGATGTCCCCTCATTGGAGGTGTTCAAGGCCAGGTTGGATGAGGCCTTGAGCAACCTGGTGTAATGGAAGGTGTCCCTGCTCATGGCAGTGGATTTATAACTAGATGATCTTTAAGGTTCCTTCCAACCTAAACCTTTTTTTTTCCCATAGAATAAAAATCATAGAATCAATGAATGACTTAGGTTGGAAGGGACCTTAGAGATCATCTACTCTAACCTCCCTCTCAACTAGACTTAGTCACTCAAGGCTTTATCTGACCTGATCTTGAACACCTCCAGGGGAGGGCAACCTATTCCAGCATCTCACCACCCTCATACTGAAGAAAAAGATATAGTATCATGCAGGAAACTAAAGCCAGACTATTGCAGACTGAACAGACTATTTAATATGGAAGAAATTAACCTTTGGAAAATGTGATGAAAGGGTAGTGGTGACTTCTGTACTGACAGACCTGTCCATTCCAGACTGCCTGAAAGACAGGATTTTTCTGGTTTGGTTTGGTTTGGTTTAAGTAAGCCTTATGTCCCATACTTGGGCATTTTATTGGACCATCCTTTTCTGGCCTTTATGTGTATGAACACTAATGTCTCAAGAAAAGGGTCTTCTCAGTACCTCAGCCTCAGTTCTGCTTTTGATTCTGTTCATATTGCTCATGGCCCTTAAGCACAGTGCGGATAGGTTGACAGCTGGACTCTTAATCTTAGAGGTCTTTTTCAACTGCAACAATTCTATGATTTTATGATTGAGGCAAAGGTTTGCTGTTTCCAAAATGTATGATATTGCTTGAAGTTTTTACAGAAATTTGACATTCCAAGCCTGAAATTTG
This sequence comes from Picus viridis, assembly GCA_033816785.1. Taxonomy (NCBI): domain Eukaryota; kingdom Metazoa; phylum Chordata; class Aves; order Piciformes; family Picidae; genus Picus; species Picus viridis. The sequence goes on from CM066575.1 coordinate 27,039,132, forward strand.
GAAAGGTGTGGGTTTTTTCGGTAGCATGTATTCTGTATTTGTTTGCTCCAAACATAACTGGAGGCAAATTCCTGAACCCAAGGCTTCCTTGTTGTGTTTTTGGTGGAGACAAATATAACAGTTCTAGGGGTTGGAGCCAGGATATCATGTATTTTTAAAAGACCTCCAATGAGAAAAATGGCAAAAATTATGTAAGAAGAAAAAGCTTCGATGGTGAAAGAAATTTCCTAGCAATGCCAGTGGTTTAAACCAAACTGTCTCTGGAAAAGTCTTCTACAGATGGTTGACATTGGGTTTTGGAGGTGACAGGATAGTTTCTTTGTCTGTGTTGGAGATCTCACCTTCTTTACCATTTCCCTCCCACTCTGACAACTCTCAGACACATTTTCTTGGTTTTACTGGCACCTACCCAGCAGCAAGTTTGTGTAATACTGCACACAAGCACTTCTTGCAGAAGGTATCTGAAGGTATGGGTGGTGTCATGTGTGTTTTTGAAGTCTCTGGTTTTACCCTTTCTCTATTCCAACTGACATCCTTGTTATGCTAATGATAGAAGGAAATAGTTGACTAGTAACATTTTTTAAAGGAGTTATTTATTATGTACAAGTGATGATAATTGTCTTTTCTAGCCTCCAGCCTTTCTCAAAAAGTATGCAGTAGGAAAGTAAAAGCACAGAAACAGCCATATTGAAACCATTGACTTTGAAACTTCTGGCTGAAAATCTTGAAGTTGTTTAACCTTTAAAGATATTAAAATTTGAAAGAAGAACTGGTGCAAACCAATATTAACCTTCCATTTTGGATAGCCTGCATTTGTAATACTAGTGAATTTTTCAGTGATTAGTCTTAAATTGAATGGAGTACCTGCATTATCTGTGAGTGACAGCTTTGCTTTCTTCTGAAACATAATTTCAGACTGGACTGAGCTGCAGTTGGCACCATTCCCCGTGCTTCCCATGATATCAAAGTGCACCATATATTTCAACTTTTTATTAGCTTCTGCCAATGAAAACAAAAGTTGTAATTAATAGTCTCAGTAGTTCTGTTGCCAGTGGTTCCTGGCCACAGTCACTGGTTTGTTTTATGCTGCAGATGCATACCTCTGAACCTTGTTAACACTTTTTTTCCTTACCGATGATTAAACACTACTGCTGTCCAAAGAACTAGCCTTACTTTAAAAAGAGAAGTGTCATAGATTGAATTGAATCTGCTGCTTTTATTCATGCCGTGCTGCAGTCATGCCAGCTTCAAAGATTAAAGTACTGGCTGGAGAAAAGTATTAAGGAGCTTGAAGTTCAGATTGCAGTATGGGAGGCTTCCTGTTCTGGTTGCTGCTTCTGGGTTCTGGGGTCTTGGGTGTTGGCTCTCTTCTGCAGGGATGGTGGGGAGATGTGTGGGTGTGGGATAGCTCCCTGGTTTTGGTTTTCTGTTTTGCGCTGGGGCTTTTTCCTGTATTTCACTGTGCTTATTCTGCAAATAAGATAAGCTAAGGTAATCATGCATTATATTGTTAGAATAATCAGATTATTAGCTAAGGTAATTGTGCCTCATGATTATATCTTACAATATGTTAAGCTCTTATCTCTTTATCTCAGGTCTGAGTTTTGTGTGTTACTTTTCCCCTCAATTTTGTGTTGGGGGAGCACTAAACCGTTACAAGAAGAAAATAAATCACAGCCATTAAAATGTTAATTTACAAGGCATTTACAAACTCTTTAAAGGAACTAAGACTCTTTTTTTGTAGTGCTTAGTGACTGAACTGCATGAAGTTTCAAATGGAAACTGCAAAGTTACAAGATCTATCTGTAATTTGCCATGTAAGTTCCAGTATTGACATTTCTAGATTTCGTCTACCTTTTCAGAACTATAATGATTGAAGATAACTAATTAAATGTTCTAGTGCTAGCTCAGCATTCTGTGAACACCTGAGATGTCCCAGCAGGTAGTGCCTAATGTGTCTCAAATTTAGCTTTGTCTCCTTTTAAAATATGATTCTCCTCCCTCCTCTGATTCTCCATTCACCTGGTAATATGCGGTTTTTACATTTTCTCATCTGTGTTTTGTATTTATTACACTCCTCTATACCAAGTCATTTTTTCCAGTAGGAGACTTTGACATGCTCATGTAATTCAGGTAATTCTTAATTATGCTCCAATGGGTCCTACCTCTAGAGGTCTTGCATTGATGATAGGATGTCTAGGAGGACAGGCTCCCCTTATCAGAGCTTTTATGAAGCATTTCTTAGTCTCTAAGGAGGTTATGGAAGATGCTTCAGTACTGCTGAGCAGCAAAACAGAGCTCTCTTTAGTCTGTGACAGGAACCAATGAACAGGAAACTACTTACTCTCCATATCATAGTTTGCTTAATAAAATGGAGGCTTTTGACATCTTGACAGCTTGTCATTGCTAGAACATTGTCTGTTTGGATAATAGAAAAAAGTAGTGAGACAAAGCAAACATATTAACCTACATAGTCAAGTACTGAAACCACTTGGAACTTTAATCTTTCTCTGCTCCCACAACTTCTTGCTATGATTCTTTTCCACTAGTTTACATAGAAACATGCATCCAGCAGGACTGTACATCCAGAGTATTCTGTATAGAGAAATGGCTCTTTGTGTGGAAGAAGTGATGGGGTAATACCATGTGTTGTGAAGAGTAAAACTGGAAAATTAAAACCTGACTGTCTTAAACCAGAAATATGATCTATTTGCACTCTACAAAAGCTTACTAGATTTCATAAGCAGACAGTGGCATTTTCTTGCTTCTCTTCATTACTGGTATTTGTCATCCAAAAAGCTGATGTAGTCCATGGTTAACATATTAGTAGAAGTAACCATATTGAAAATATCTCCAGTACATCTTGCAAGATATCTGTTCTGCAGTGTGTATGGATCTAAACTGTGTTCCTTCAGCAGGTATCATGCCAGAAAAGTTTAGAAGCAGGCAAGTGACTTACAGAATCACAGAATTATTTGCCTTTAAAAGGATCTCTAGTGGTCACCTGGTCCAACCTCTTGCCTAGAGCAGGATGAACTCACATCATAGTCACCAGCACATAACGTAGAATGAAAAGATATTATTTAACTTCTTAGTGAAAAAAGTGTGTAGTCTTGCCCATTGCACACAGAAGTAGTTAATCTTGTCCTGAGTTACCAGCTATAAGCTGCATTAATGGGAGCATGCTCGATTAGTCACTATCTGGTAAGCAGCTACCATCACAGCTTTACAAAGGTGCAGCTATCATTTAGAAGCAACCAAAAAAAGCCCTGAAAGACAGCTCGGCTTTGGCTCTTTGAAATGCTGTATTCTCTGAGGAAGCACAACATATGGGTACAAGTAGCACTGTGTAAACAGCAGTGTGTGGTAGCACCTAACTGACAGAGTCTTCCTGGCCAAAAAATATGCCCCTGTTGAATCTGATGAACTATTTGGAAGCTCTTTCTGAAGCCAGCTTACGGGGAAAATTGCAAGCCCTTCATTCTTGCATATGAAATCTTGTGAGTTCTGAAGGCATGCATCTGATTCTGACTGTCTGCAAGAGGGAAGACTCTGAAAATCTATATGTAAAACTGCTTTTTACAAGTTGTAGAGCTGGCAGGGTGTGGTAAATGCTAATAAAAAAGGCTTAGGAAAGATTTTAATTAAAGTAAGAGCTCCACTAACTATGTTTGAGGCTACACAGTTTGGAGCCAAATACTGGAAAAAACTTTCAGACTGTTGGAGGAGACAAAAATAATTACAGTCCCAGTCACAAGCTGAGGTCATTTATTTAAAAGGAAATACTTAGTGCTATGGTGATTCATAATTTATATGACTGGGTACGCTTTACATAGCTGGACTTGTAATGTGATATTCACTTGTACGCTTCATGTTATTATGTTCTTAAAAAGAGACTGTGCTGCAAAGAGCTAAAATTAAAATTCCCTAACAGCAGGTGGTGGCATTCTTCACTGAAAGCAAGCATTATGATTTCTTTTGCTGCTGTGAATCCTGGTGGCACTTTGAAAGCTGTTCAACACAATAATGTGGATATTGCATATTAGTTCCTGATTTATTCTAATAATGTGAAAACCAGAGGAAGATGTGGTTTGCTAGCAGTGCTGTGGTTCATGGAATGGTAGAGACAAAATTTTAAGCTGCTCTTGTGCAACACTGGCAAATTCCTCCTACAATACAATACAATACAATACAATACAATACAATACAACACAATATACAATACAATACAATATCCAATACAATAAACCAGGTTGGAAGAGAACTTCAAGATCACCGCGTCCAACCTATCAACCAATCCAACCCACCTAAACAACTAGACCAGCTGGTGACAGCAGGTGAAGTGTGAACCCACCATTACCTATGGGCTAATGATGTTTCCATTCTTATTTAGATTTCTCAGTCTTGGGCTGAAATGCAACACAGATGAAACAAATAGCCATAGTTACATTGACCTTTGTTAAAGGAAGTAGCTTGTCTCGGGCCAAATGCATATTTTTGCATCCATGTTCTGCAACTGTATGGCTTAGGTAGCACCATCATTTGAAGTAAAAAGGTGCAAAAGTTTTGAAATATAATGAAAATTGATTTTTTTGGTGTGGTGGAGAGAGAATTCCTTATGGAAAGAACTACTTCAAACTTAACAGTTGTACTGGAATGTTTATGTATCAGGACTGTAGTTTATCAAATTTGACCTGCAAATAGCAATTACAGACATGTTGACCTCTAGTCATGAGGTCTGTGGTGACAGGTTGGACTTGATGAGCTTTGAGGTCTCTTCCAACCTTGGTGATACTGTGATACTGTGGTGTTACAGTATAGTAATGGAATGAGAAGACTGAACTAAAACCAACATAATGCAACTTCCTAGTGTTTGCTTCATACAACCTGTTACTGGGAAGTAGAAAAGAAAGCTATAGGAACCTCTTTATTAATTGTGTGTATTACTGTGAATATTGGACAATGTTGTTGCACAGACCAATAGACAGTAATATGAGAAACTAAACCAAAAGCTGTTTATTTGTTGTTGCATTATGTGCTTGCTTTAATGTTACTATGGGAAGCTAGAGGGATTTTTTTCAGTCCTTTGTAATTTTATTTGTAAAGTACTTATTGCCATTTACTTTCCTCATAAGCAGTTTAACAAATGTATTCCTTCTGCAAAATGGAACTGAAATGGGCTGACAACCATTGTCAAAAACCACATTTTAAGGGATGAAAAACATTAGGCAAACTAAAACCCGTGACTTGAAGAAACAAGGCTTGAAGCTGCCAACCCTTGTAACCTAGTTCAAACTGTCTTATTTGAATGTTGATGTATAAGCAATGGTTTTCCTGTGGTAGAATACAACAGTAAAACCACAACTGGAAAGCAAGGGGTAATATATACAGAACATTATCCAGGTGGAGTGGAAAGATTTATTTTTCACTTCATAAATTTTTCAGGTTTGAAGAGTATATTTTATGTTTTCTACTTTTGTAACACGTTTGTGCTGTGTCTGTGGAGTGGAAGCTCCTAATTCATAATGGCTGTTTGAGAGATCTTCAACTACTGTGACAGTTATGAGCACAAGAAAATTTTTATTTCTATATTTTTTCCCTAATTTGCTGTATATTCCAAGGAATAGAAAACATTTATTTTTCCTTTTATTAATCACTTTAAATATGCTAAAGTAAGAAAATGAAATCTGAAAAGAAGTGAATAGAGCACAGAGCATCAGTATAAATTCTGGCTAAGAATTTTTTAATGATTTTTTTTTAACCTCACAAACTGGACACACTACCCTTCATGTGCAAATAGGGGGAATAAGCAATTCCATTAACTTGCTATCATACATCATGTATGTAGTTGGTTTTCTGTGCTGCTAGGGCACACTGCTGGCTCCAGCTGTCTGTCTGTCAGGTATTCTTTGTGTGCTTTCTAGTTTATCAGCTCCTGCCCTGTGAGTTTATTCCACCCATGTGTAGAGCTTGACACCTCAATTTGTTAGTCTTCTCAAGCTTCCTTGCCAGACATGTTTTTGGGTTTCTAGGTTCCTCCGAGTAGCAGCTTCCTCCGAGTAGCAGCCTCATCCAGTGTATTGATTGCTCCCAATCTGATATCTTGCATCTACTTACTGAGAGTTCATTCTGCCAGTATTGTGAGGATCGTTGATTTGGGCTCAAAGATGCTTATGGGTCCCTTCAAATTTAAGATGTGCAATGATTAATTTACCAAGGATTTTTAGGTTTGCTGTCACCAGGATCTTTGTGATTGCATCTTATGTAGCGATATACATAACTGTTCTGGGTCAGAAAGTAGATAAATCCTTCGATGCACTGTCCTCTAATTGTATGTGGAAAAAAACAAAGAAACACACAAAAAGAAACCAACAACAAACAACAGCAACAACAAAAAAAACCCCAACCATTGCCAACATTCTTGTCACAATTTTTCCCTTAACATATTTTGAGACTCCTTCTGTATTGAGTGTCTGTCTTCAAATTTTGGTGGAGTGTGGAGTAAGAAGTGTGAAACTCAAATTCTAAAAGTGTTAAAACCCAGAATCTGAATATTTTCCTTTTTGTTCAGCTTTTTTTGTGAGATTTTTGTTTCAGAATGCTTCTATAGAGCTGACAGACAGGATGTGCCAAGGGAGGCTGTCCCTGTGATGGAGATGTGTCTTGTCACTTCTATGTTCTCTGGGCATTCCTGTCCACTCTCATTAAATTCAGAAGTTTGTGTTCGCTGGGTATATCCTAGCCTGGAGCTTGGCAGGAATTTTTCCTGGTGTTTGGTTCCTGATCTAGCCCATTATGCTTGGACTGTCTGTTTATTTCTCAACTTGGTACTGCTTTCATACAGCCAAGCTATTTTTTAATATAACTGATCTTTGGTTGCTGAAGACTGTGTGGTTCTGAAAAATCCCCCAGTGAGGGAAAGCCCAGGTAAGACAGGTGTGGCAATACTAAAGTGGATTTGTTGTCAGGTGGCTGATGAGCCTGGCTGCATCCATTCTGAGATCTTCAGAACAAGCTGAAGGAGACAGCTTCTCAGTCTTGGGTATGCTGGCTTGTCTCATAGGCTGAATGCAGTGTTAGCTAGATGGCCAGTGTGGGTATCAATACTGAACTGCAGCCAATATAACACCTGCTCTCAGAGCAGTAGAATGGGATTAAGTCACCTATCTGCTGGGACCATCAACTTTGGCTGAGGCCCATCTCTGCTTGAATTATCTTCTTATTTCACTCCTTCACCCTTTCATGGCAGAGAAGTTGTGGGTCTAGAAAGCTAGCTTAGGCCTAGTGGGACTTCAGCTATCAAAATAATTTGTATTGTTTCAGCTATAGAAATTAGTTATGACCTGACCTTTGCATGTGGGTAGGTGCTCACGCATGGCCATAATACTCAGCTGATGAGTCTGTAGGCACGCAGCCTGATTTTGCAGAGCACTGGTTTGCAGAACAGCTTACAGGGAGAGTTAACAAGAAATGTGACAAGAAACGTCTGGTCACCAGATTTATCTGATTCAGTGGCATTCACTCAAGAAACAGGTTATACTTCACTAAGGTGTGGTTGCTAATTTTTGGATACAACTAGAATATTTTGTTGCTTCCTTCAGTCTCACAATTGCTAATGGAAACTGAGGTGATGTAGGTGCCACACAACACAGTGCTTTTTGGATACATCTCAGCTGGAGCAAGCAAAAAGCATTGAAAACGTAATGCTAGTTACCATAACTGCTGAAAGAGTCATTGTTTCATGGAGTGATAAAAATCAAGAAATAAAGCTACAAAAGCCCCAAAGCTCAAACCAAACCCTTAGGTGTTCAACATACACAAAATGCATGACAATGTAATGATTTTCTTAAAACTTGTTGATAGCTAGCTTTGATCATTGAAGAATGGAGTTAATAGGCAGTTATGAGAAACTGAATCATCCTGCTGTGTTTGACTTCAGATTTCAGATCCATCTTTTCACGTCATGTATAAAGACACCTCCTCTGCAGAGTGCAGCCACTTAGGATTCATTCAAATGGCCACTGGATGCCAGTATTGCTCTGCAGAAACTTGTAGTGGAAAGCTTATTTTTGTGACTAATAGTGCAAGGGCTGCTCTAACGTCAGAACCATTATATCACTGAACTGAGATTAAGGGTCATTAATGTGCTGAAATGAAGCATAAACTTCATTTTATTTTCTTGTGAGGCTGAACACAGAGGAGTTGTTGATTTATATTTGACTGGTATTAAAGCACACTAAATTTTAGAATCGTCCAGAGCAGCATACGCTGTAATGAAAATAACTTCATCTTTGCAGTTGGTCCTTTTCAAACTGTCATTGATCTCTTCTGCTGCTGGTCTCTGCCACTTTGAAATAGCTTGCAGGACAAATACTTTTTTTGCTAACTCCAGACTGAGAATCCTGATACTGACTGAATAAATCTGTAACATCTGTGCCAACTTTAAAAATCTTACACACACATGAACAGAATTCCAGGATGAATTGAAGATAGTGACTTCGCTCCTTATGTCTAGGAGTTCATGCTTGAAGACATGGTGGAGAGAGAACTTTATTCACTGTCCTAATTGTGTTGAGATGTTTGTCAAGGAGATGCTTCTAATGACTGTTAGAAGCTGAAATGAGGGTCTGCACTGCTTGTTGTTTTTTTGTTTGTTTGTTTTTAAAGAGATGCCTTTTGCTGGTGAAGGCTCAGAAATTATGAAGTTACCAACTTGGTCACTATTGCCACAAAGATCAGAATGCAGAATACTCAAAGGAGCATGCCACTGTTCACTTCTTGCTGTACATTCATTCAACACGGAGACACTGAATTTGGCAAATGTAACTGCCATATTGAAACATTTGAGTGGGAAAATATGCTTCCCCTTTCATGTCAGTCCAAAGACTGGAGATAGCACACAAAAATCATTGCGTCCCAGAGAAGCAGTCCCTGGGTAAGTAATCAATTGATGAAATGGAAATGATGATGACTTCATTATTCAGCCTTAACTTGCCATGCTTTTATTTTACTTTGTAAGTAACATACCTTAGCAATAACATTACTCTGTCAGTAGCTGGATTTAGTTCTGTGGAGAGGAAAACAACTTCTTTGAAGTTTAATTAGCTGATATGTAGGAATGGAAACAAAAAAAAAGTTTCTATAAAATCCTTCTGTTGTTGGGGAAGTGAGAGGCTGTGTAACTGGAGGTTCCATTTGTTGCATTTTAAAGGAATCATTGTAGGAAGAAGATTGTGAGGCACAAGCCTAACTTTAATTAGGATTAGTGTACTGATTAGCCGCCTGTCTAGAACACAGAATGCTGTCAGGGATTAAGAGGTTGAAGTAACTGCATGGCTTATATAGTCAGAGGCCAAAACCATTGTGCTATTTAGTAGTTACTTATGCTGACTTCTGTTCTTGGTAGTCTTGATGTGCAGTGTGCATTGTGACTCACTGTGAGGACTTCTAAGGGTCTTTTCCCTCTGGGATGTGTGGCTGCTGAGGTCCATGACCAGTTTAGTGGTGGTGCAGATGAAGGCAGGCAGATGCCTGTGTGTGATGCTTGTTCTTAACTGCAGCCCTATCAGTAGAAGGGCAAGAGGCTGAGCCCAGAGTTTGCAAGAGTACGGAATGGTGCAGGCAGAATACTGCTTGGGGGAATGCAGCAGGCAGGCTCTGGGTAGAGGATTTGATGAGCACATGTCTTCCACATGTGGAGCAGGGTGTCTGAGTAGCCTGTGGTGTGAATCAGAAGTGGTTTCGAACCGTGACATGCTCTCATGAAAGCCTGGGATTCTTCACTTCTGGCTGAGAAATAGTGGAGCATTTTGTGTGACCTATCTCAAGAAAGATTTAAACAGCAAAGTGAAGTAGTTAGGCAAGAATTTTCTCATGTGTTGCAAGAAAACAAAAACAAAACAAAACAAAACAAAAAAACAAAGGGGGGTGTGGGCTGGGGGAGGGGAGAGGGTGAGGGAAGAATTGAAATGCTTAAGAAAAAGGAGAGACAATGAAGGATCTGTGCAGTCCAGACAAAAGCTGGAGCCAGATGCAGAAGAAAGGGCTCTCTGGATTTGGAGATGCTCTGACCTCCTGCAGCTTGTATAAAGGAAGTCCTCCAGAATGGGAAGAGAAAAAAGCCTTGCACAAACACCAGCCTGTTTTCGTTGCTGCAACATCCCTGATGTTCAGAAGCATAAGTTCTTTTGTAAAAGCAATATAATTATTTTCTGAAACCATTTGGAACTGAATTGGAGTCCTAATCTCCATAAATCTGGGGCAAGGAGAATATAATAGCCAACACATATGTCCAAAATCTGTGACATTTTTACCCAGTTGTGTGCTATTTATCTATCTATTTATTTTTTACATACTTAAGGTAGCAGAGCAGTTAAAAATCCATAAAGTGCATAGAATGCAGCATAGAATACAGACATTCCTGTTTACTTTTTCTTAGTGTCATTTAAGATTGAGACAAAACTAAACAACAGAGAGAAATACTACTTTACATAAAATGCAATGTTTCTTTTGTGGTGTGTATTTTTTTTTCCCTCTTCAAATAAATTCTGTTCTTGTCTGGCAATAGACAAAAAAATGCTTTTCTGAAGGAGCAGTCAAGAGCTGATCCATTCATCTTTGCAGAAACTCCCAAAAAGCAGAAGCCCTTCAAATATGCTCAGGTCCCTGCAGTTAGCTCTCAGAAGCTAAAAGCTCTGTTAAGCTGTGTACTTGACTTTTTTCTTTGCAAGCATTTCCCCAGAGGCCTGGGGCTCTGAGCAGACATTACTGTTCAGTATCAGAATTCTTTGGCAGTGCTGAGCACTACTTTAGCTAAAAAAAATTTCTAACATCAGTCAAAACCCAGACTGTAACAAAATAAATAAAAAATTTCCTTGGATAACAAAGAGCAGCATTTATTACTCTGAAACTCAGGATGCAAAGACTTCCATATATGACTCTCTTAGCATCAGAGAGATTGACTTCTACCACACCTCGAAAGACTTAAAAAGACATTTTTTGTCCACCACCAAGGGCTGAAATCCATAGGCATCACTGATAGGTTTTGTGGTAAAAAGCTCTTCTGTACATACACAGGGGAGCACAGTGGGACAATGGAAGTGGGAGACACAAGTAATACCCTGGTCAAGCTGCTCCCAGACCCATCTCAGGAAGCATAAGCCTATCCAAGTCACATCTCCACAAGTTAGAGGAACACAGGGGCCAAAGTCAAGCAGGAATGCATATTATGGACTCAGAGGAAGGTTGAAGTTTCCTTCCAGACAAATGTGTCAAGTTGCAATAGAATAGAATAGAATAGAATAGAATAGAATAGAATAGAATAGAATAGAATAGAATAGAATAGAATAGAATAGAATAGAATTAACCAGGTTGGAAAAGACCTTCGAGATCATCAAGTCCAACCTATTACCCAACACCATCTAATCAACCAGACCGTGGCACTAAGTGTCTCATCCAGTCTCTTCTTAAACACATCCAGTGACAGTGAGTCCACCACCTCCCCAGGCAGCCCATTCCAATGGCAAATCACTCTCTGTGAAGAACTGCTTCCTAGCATCCAGCCTAAACCTCCCCTGGTGCAGCTTGAGACTGTGTCCCCTTGTTCTGTTGGTAGTTGCCTAGAAGAAGAGACCAACCCCCACCTGCCTACAATCTCCCTTCAGGTAGCTGTAGACAGCAATAAGGTCTCCTCTGGGCCTCCTCTTCTCCAGGCTAAGCAACCCCAGCTCCCTCAGCCTTTCCACATAGGGCTTCTGCTCCAAACCCTTCACCAGCTTTGTTGCCCTTCTCTGGACACGTTCCAGCATCTCAAGGTCTCTACTATGGCTGTCCCAAGAGAGTGTTAACCCTGGTGTCCTGTTGTGAAACACCTCAAGGTAAGTCAATGGGAGCTACTCTGCAGAGCACTGTTGCTATTGGTCATATAAAAATTCCCAAAACGAAGCCCAGAAACAGCTTTTAACACTTTCTGAAAAGCAAACAAGGGAACTGTTATGGGGAGTCTGAATAGGGTAGCTTGGTAAAAGCTGTATTAAACACCATCCAGGCAGGCTGGCATCAAAGTCTTGTGGCTTGTTTGTTTGTTTTTAAAATCACAGAACCAACCAGGTTGGAAGAGACCTCCAAAATCATCTAGTCCAATCTATCCAAACAACTAGACCATGGCACTAAGAACCTCATCCAGTCTTTTCTTGAAGATCTCCAGGGATGGCGACTCCACCATATCCCTGGGCAGCCCATTCCAATGGCAAATCAGTCTCTCTGTGAAGAACTTCATAATATCCAGCCTGAACCTCCCCTGGTACAACTTGAGACTGTGTCCTCTTGTTCTGTTGCTGGTTGCCTGGGAGAACAGACCGACCCCCACCTAGCTACAACTTCCCTTCAGGTAATTGTAGGCAGCAATGAGGTCTCCCCTGAGCCTCCTCTTCTCCAGGCTAAACAACCCCAGCTCCCTCAGCCTCTCATCATAGGGCTTGTGTTCCAGGCACTTCACCGGTTTTGTCGCCCTTTTCTGGACACGTTCCAGTACCTCAACATCTCTCTTGAATTGAGAGACCCAGAACTGGACACAGTACTGAAGGTGTGGCCTAACCAGTGCTGAGTACAGGGGAAGAATTACCTCCCTTGTCCTGCTGGCCACACTATTCCTGATACAGGGCAGGATGCCACTGGCCTTCTTGGCCACCTGGGCACACTGCTGGCTCATGTTCAGCCTACTATATACCAGCACGCCCGGATCCCTTTCTGCCTGGCTTCTCTCCAGCCACTCTGTCCCCAGCCTATAGCACTGCTTGGGGTTGTTGTGGCCAAAGGAGGCCACTTGTCCTGAAGACAACCTGTCCCACTATTGAAGACTGAGACAAAGAAGGTATTAACTATCTCTGCCTTTTCCTCATCTTTTGTTACTATATTCCCCTCTCCATCCAATAAAGAGTGCAGATAGTCCTTGCCTCTTCTTTTGCCATTAATATAGTTATAGAAACATTTTTTATTCTCCTTTACAGCAGTGGCCAGTCTAAGTTCTGAATGAGCTTTTGCCTCTCTAATTTTTTTCCTGCATGACCTAGCAACATCCTTAAACTCTTCCTGGGATATCTCCCTTTTTTCCCCAAAGGTGATAGGCCTTCTTTTTTTACCCTTAATTCCTTTAGAAGCTCCTTGCTCATCCAGTCCAGCTGTCTCCCTCATTGGCTCATCCTCTGGCACATTGGCACAGACTGTTCCTGTGCCTTCAAGAGTTCTTTCTTGAAGTAGGTCCAGCCTTCCTGAACCCCTTTGCTTTTAAAGGCTGTTTCCCAAGGAATTGTCCAAGGTAGTTCCTTAAATAAGATGAAGTCTGCCCTTCGGAAGTCCAGTGTGGAGGTTTTGTTGATGCCCCTCCTGGTTTCATGGTATATTGAAAACTCTATTATTTCATGGTCACTGGACCCCAGACACCACCACATCTCCCACCAGCCCCTCTCTATTTGTAAACAGCAGGTCGAGCAGGGCTGCACCCCTGGCAGGCTTATGTAACAGCTGGGATAAGAAACTGTCCTCCACATACTGTAGGAACCTTCTAGACTGCTTCTTCTCTGCAGTGTTAAATTCCCAGCAGATGTCTGGCAGGTTAAAGTTGCCCACAAGAACAAGGGCAAGTGATATTGAGGCAGCCTCCAGCTGCTTAAAGAATAATCTCTTCTTCCTGCTTGGGTGGTCTATAACCACCAAATTAGCTGAAAGCAGAAGTGCTGAGGTACGGATAGGCTAAGCCTTGCTCTTACTTCTGCCTCAGAGTGGTTCCAAAGATTGTTTATAGGTATGGTGATAGGTACTTTCTAAATAGAAATAACTAGAAATAGAAATAAATATATATCTATCTAAAAGCCTGGAGGACTGCAGCTCCAAGCCTAATCATAATGAGGATGAGCATGTGCTCCAAATAGATACACACACACAAACACCCATGTGCCACACATATGTGCATGTGACTGGATGTTTAGATTGGCACAGATGCACTCAACACACAAACCCAGAAATGGCACCAGTGGCTTCACCCTGCTCCCTTTGGTGAATCAGAGTCAATGCCTTTCAGTGGCAAACACACACATGCATATGGCACAGCTGGGAATCACATTTGCAACTTTCAAGCAACTATTGCCCACAGGCACCTAGAGAGATGTGCCACATAAAATGGAGGAACAAGAAATTCTTGCCATGGGGCAGTGCTCTGTGGCATAGCTGAGAGAAAAAGTGAGAATGTTGGAGTTGATCTACAGAGGAATGGGAAGACTGGGCTCAGAGTGAATTCAGCTTCATGGAGAAATGTGTACTTATTTTGACCTCTCTGATCTTCTTCTGGAGGGAAGGAAGGAGATGTTTTGGGTTCCCTTTCAGAAATGGCAGATAACTTGCATTGCATTTTAGTAGAAGCACTTAGCTTTGTTTACATTAAATACTAAATAGTTTGTGTTTAAGATTAAGGAAATTAAGTGGGTTGTATATTTGGGAGAAAACAGTTTTAAACAAGCCAAGTGAACAGGTATGTTAGTGAATTGTTTTATGATTAATGCCTGGATAATGTGAACATATTAAACATCCTAGAGAATCTGGTTGTGTTATAGAGTGCCCCACACTCCTCCTTTCTTCCTCAGAAATACAACTTCAGCCCCTGATGAACAAGTGCTTCAGAGTAGAAAGCAGCAAGATTTCCAGTGTAACAACAGTCTTACTATGAGGGGAAAAAAATGCCTGTCCACCAAATCTTGTTGTTCTGTTTAGGTAAATACTGAAGATAAAGATTTTGAACTATTTTGAATTAAAAAAATCTGTCTTGCAGAAAGAGATGATAAGACTGAAGGATGTTTTCCCCGGTTCTTATCAAATCTGCTGATCCAAACTTTAGATCACTAATCTTTCCATATAATCCTATGAAAACATACAAACTAAAAATTACTACAGTGCCATATTGTTCAATGAAAGCAGTTTATTTTCAGAGGAACTTTATTCTTTTAGTGTGAAATTTAATCTTTATAGAATCATAGAACAACTTGGGTTGGAAGAGACCTTAGAGGTTGTCTACTCTGAACTCTCTGCCACGGGCAAGGATGACTCTCCAATAGATTCAGCTGCTCAAGGCCTCATCCAACCTGGCCTTGAACCATCCAGGGAGGAGGCCTCCACAACCTCTTGGGGAACCTATTCCAGAGACTTGAACAGTAGAAGACATTTTTGTAATTTAAAGTGCACATCCTGTACCTACTTGTCCTATTTCTTGCAAGAAAAAGTTGATCTTGATTCTTAATCCAGTGCTGAGATATGCTAAGCCTTTTGCTTGTGTGTTCTTCTGAAGTTCACCTTCAGAGCACTATTCAGGGTCTCAGCCCATTGGAAACTTTTTGTGAAAGGCTATGTAAGAAGCACAGTGTGTGGCAGCCAGTATGCTTTGGAGACAGACTTGTGATATTTAAGGATGAAGGAGTGCCTGATTGCTCTTCTGAATACACATTTACTATCCTTTAAATGCAGATTTTCTAATGGTAGACCTTTGGGTGGTGTAAGTTGGGATTCTCACATTAGTTCTCAGAAGCATGTCAGTCATGACAGAGATACCCATTCAGTTCTTGAAGCTGCAAAATAATCTTAGCAAAACATGCCACAAAAATGTCATTTACTAAAATTTGAGACATTGTACAGAACTCCATCTCCCTAAGAGGCAGTAGTGGTAGATGGCTGTTCCATTTTAGGTCCCTTCTCCACCCCCCTTCACTGTAAATCCTTTAGTCAAGGAAAGTGGTTTCTGTGTGCAGCTTTGGGGAAGAATGTTCACCTTTCTTAAGCATCTGATTTTTTTAATGTTTTAAGAAATTTGTTGTTTATCTCTTCAGTGTGCCTAGTTAAACTGCTCAGATTCCATTCAGATGCAGTGTCCATTCTAGGGTCTCAACTTGGTTGGCAAAATGCTTGTGGAATACCAGTAAGTGTATATGTTTCTTTTATTTAGTCCTTGCTAGGGAGGATGCTTTCTATGAGCTATAACTCTGAGAAAGATGTAATAAGCAAATAGTTTCCAGTTAGTGTACATTGCCGTAGCCATGACTTCAGTCATGACAGTTTAAATTATCTGAAGTTTGCCTGTCTAGGTTGTTGCTCCATTAATTATAAAGGGAGTTATGAGACATATCTAGTCGGCTGTTTCACGTGATTAACTGAATATTTGCTGTGGTTAAATAAAGCAACTGTATGCATTTCCATACTGCTTTAAAGTGAAGGTTAACCTGCAAACAGGAAGAGTTATAATATTCTAAGCATTTACAATCCCATAGCATTTCTTCCTTGAAAGACAGAAAATTCAGTGCAAACCTATGCTCATCTTTGCTTCTTCTGTCTTCTATTTAATAACAGCTGCATCCATCAGTGCCTGATTTTCAGATACAGGAGTTGGTTTTTTTAGGAACAATAGACAATGAGCTGTCTTTTCTTTCCTTGAATCAATTTAATTGCATATGTTTCCCAGACAGTACTACTGCTAATTCAGCAAAGCGCATGTGCGTGTTGCTAAAACTCTTGTAAAAGACTGATCAAGATTTCACATTTCTGCAGAAGGCAAACACAATTAAATCCTTGCAATCGGCCCGTGTTTGCTCTGCTGTTCTAGAACTATAAATGTTTTATGGAAACACTGGGATTTTATGTACATTCATCCTTTAAAGAGAAGAATAGGTCTTAATCCACTGAGGACTTGTCTTACTAGAGCTGTGAATCCTCTGGCCATTCCACTCCTGCTGTGTGTAGCTTTCTGGAACATGGGAGGACACGCACGCCAGAGCTCCACTGAGCTCCACTGCAGAGGGCACCTGAAAGGCGACAGCTTTGTCACTAAGTAGACTGCTTAAAAGTATCACACAGTAACGTAGTTACTGCAGTATGTTTCTGATTAAAAAGGAAAAAAATATTTCATTGTGCATTCCTCATTCCCAAACCACACTCAGTAATGCCAAAAGAAGCAATAAAGTGATCCTCCTTACTTAGCAAAAACACAAGAAAACCTACTAGTGCTGAGAGGTTAGCGTCCAACTTCGATACATAAACACTATGATCCGTCACCTTATTACTGAAAGGTTCACTGATAAGGGGGGAATCTATGCCATCGTTTAAGTGGTCTAATCAGATCATGCCTTCTGCCTTGAAAATATTACTGTGGTTTGCCTTTTTTTCCCCTTTCCTTTTTTGCTTTTTGTCTTTATTGTTTGTTTTTCTCTTTGATGAAAAGCCCTTGAAACAGCTATTAAATAGAAGCAAACAGCTGACAGTCCTTTTCTTCCATGAAAGCATGGAAAAATAGGTCTGCCTTTCTATGAATTGCAAGGGAAGGAGGAGAAAATTATGCTAAATATCTGAGGAATGATGAAGTAAGGCGAGCTGTGCACTCTGACTTTTTGGATCAGCTGCATAACTCATTGATTACTATAACAGTTTGCAGCTGGGGATATTGCTTGGCTCTAATATGAACTGTTGTGGTAGATGGAAACATCCTGGTGAGTTCTCTGGCTAGTGTAGCTGTGAGGCCTCTGCTATTACTCATAATGCCTTGTAAATGCTTCTCTGTTGCTGTTAAGAAAACCAGTATAGTTTTAAACAAAAAGCTTGAGTGACTTCTGACTCCTGGAAAGGTCTAGACTGATGACCTGCAGTTCCAATTTTGGTTAGGTTTGATTTTTGAAAATTCTTTGGAGTGGCTTGCACACTGCAACTTTCTTTGTGTTTTTCTAACCATTTCCTTTGCTCCACACACACGAAAACTGTAAGTAGAACCTGAATTTCAGAAGAACGGGATTATGTATTATTGTCCTCTCACTAAAGTGATTGCCAGTAGTTCAAATAATGAAACATTTTCATTTCTGCCTTGCTCTTCCCTTTTCTTTTGTCTATTTTGACTATTTTTCTCCCTGTCTTCTTCCTCAAATTCTTCTTCTTTACTTAGTCCCCTGTCCTGCCTGAACATTCTACTTTCAGGTTTGAATTCTAGCCTCTCCCAGTTTTAACAGTCCCTACGTCCTGGCAGTTTTCCCTACTGTCAGTCTTCCAGATACTGTTGGAAGAGTCCAAGCTCTGAGACCTAGGAAGCAGGGTAACAGTAATAGAAGCAAGTGAGTCTCTCCTAGGAAAAGTAGAATGACTGAGATGTGCTGATGTCCTTCCAAGCTACTAGCGCTCACAGTTGCGTTGGAATGCAATAGCAGCATTTGGAATGTATGATGTATGGTTTCAGTAAAGAGAGATAGCCTAAAAGGAAAGAGGTTTTGGAAACTTTTCAAGCTAAGTTTTGAATTTCAGGGGTTTAGCAAAGTTCATAAATTCCTTCCCTAGATATTTAACATTTTAGTTACAGTTTGCATAGTATATACTAAGTTTTGGTAGCTGTGTTTTTCTGAGAAGTCTGCTGTTCTGCTTTTAAAGGGACCATTTCTATTCCTATGTTACTGTAAATAACTGCTGTCTGTACCAGACTTCTCTGCTGGCTTTTCTCATTTACTTTCAAAAGATTTTGAGTAGGCTTCAGTGTAGTAATGTTATGATCTACAGGAGAAGCTGTTAGAGTTATGTCAGTCCTACAATTAAAGTAGGATACTGTTGTGCTGAAAACACATTTTTCACTAACAGTCTTATTTTTTTCCACTTAACCTTTTGAATACTAGGAAAGATATTTTATCTAGCTTTTGTCAATTTCAATATAGCAAGTATTTATTGGAACGGCATCACTGTACTGGCTAGTGGAAAAGGAAGAGAATTTTTCTTTCTTTCTTGAACATGAGGTACATGGTGTACTAAATAACTTGTACATGTACCGAGTGGTTTGCTATCTTTCAATCAAGCCTTCTGTTCAGTCTAGCATTTGCATCATCAAGAGTATCCACTCTCCCTGTTCCAAAGCCTTGCGGTTTACATAGTACAGACTGTTTCCCAAAGATCTAACTTCTTGTCTTTGTTGCAGCTACTAGTGGTAAATTATGTTTCCCATCAAAAAAACAGAAGGAAGGAGGTCAGAATAAATACTTGTGTCCCATGGTTAGTATCCTTAGAATGGGCCGAGATGAAGAAAGGGCTTGAGGGCTTAGAAGCCTCGCAGAATGTTAGGTGGCAAACTTGGCTATGAACCACATTTTGTCTTTGTATGACACTACTTTTCCTTGCTCAAGAAAGCCCATTTCACATTTTGGTTTTCTGGCTGTCTTTTGGTATAAAAGGAATGTTCCTTCCCCCTCCTCTCCCCTCCCCTTCCCCCCCCCCAAAAAAAAAGCTTTTAGTTTTATTTTTCTTGGCTTAGGCTTAATGTTTGGTTTATAAAATAAATAAGCTGCTGAGTTTTATAATAGTTATAAATATAAAATTGACTGTAAACATAGAATTGACTTTCATAAATCTGAATAAGCCTGTAAATGGGTTGAGAGAGGGTTGAGAAGAGGATTCAGTTAAGGCTTGAAGCTTGTTAAGTTTTTATGTTGTTGTTGTAGTTGTTTGGGGATTTGTTTGTTTGTTTGTTTGTTTGTTTGTTGTTTTTTTCCTTTTCTGTGGGGTGTTGTATTTCCTTTCTGGAGGCTGATGTGCTGCGGTCCTGTATGTGCTTGTGGTGGTGCAAGGGAAAAGAAGTAGTTTGTCCTGCAAAAGTTAAGAACAAACTGGGGAACGAAAGAGAGCTGTTTACTGTTTGCTCACACAGCATTTATCAGGCTTTGGAAGACGGCCAAGGTCAGTGGATGGAACTAGCAGAGGCTTCAGGAAGTGAGGAAAATCTCTCCTCCCCTGTACAATCTTGTGTTTCAGCCATGAGGAACAGATGCTCCCCTGTCTGAAGGAGAGAATCTGGGAGATACACACCATGGTGTACCCTTGTGATTTTACTTGCATGACCATGGGGAGGACATGAGGAAATGGGATGGAAAACCCACTACAGTCCTAGCTGCACAAGTACATGGACTACAGGGGAAATCTTAAGAATATGAAGAATGCTGCTTCAGTTTCCAGTGGAAAAATCACCTAAGAAGAACACACAAGCTGATACTGCTTCTGCTTCTTCTGAAATGACTCCCAAACCATCTTCACAAGATGCAGGTGATCCCAAGGGGCCGTGGTGATTAGAGAGGCCCCGCCTCCAACCAGATGGAGGAGAGAGACAGCTGGGTTTATTGGACTGTAGGGAACCAATGGCTTGGCAGGTTGAAGAGATGGAACCTATCTGTATTTCAGAGGTCCCTTCCAACCCAGTTCATTCTATGATTACAAGAGATTTTGCATGTAAAGCAGCCAATTAAAAATGCTAAACAAGCTGAGCAATCCTCTGACATCCTTTGCTATGTGGGTTGGTTTTTTTTTTGCTGTGAATTTCTTTCCAAAGCATGTGAGTCATAAGTATATTTCTGCTCTGGGTTTCAGTTACTTCAAAGGCATGATGATACTCTCTACAGCTAATGCTAGGTCCCTCCTCTTTCTCTATTTTATGTCTTAGAACTGACAATACTGGCACTCTCTTCTAACACAAACTTTTCCCCATATCCAGAAAATGTGTTTGTCTTTTTCATGAGAATATGTATTATTTGTTGAGGAGATATTCTGTGCATATTCCCAACCAAGAGACTAAAGCAAATATCACTCAGCTGGAAACCCATGAAACCTGGGCAGTTTCTTTTTGCCTGGAAAAAAACTGCTATTTTGCACGCATTCCATAAAAAAATGGTTCCATTAATTGTTAGTTTACTGCTGCCATAAAGCACTTAAACTTACTTCCTTTCACGAAGATGTGCAGCAGAAGCCCTTGGTTACAGGTAAACACCTGTAGGTACAATTACCTGTAGGTAATACCTACAGTAATTGTAAATTGCCTCTAAACCCCAGAACTAATTCTTTTACCCTTCCCTGCAAAGTTCCCTCCTGCTCTGCAATGCCCACCTACATATCCAAATATGTGTTTGGGGAGCTCATCTGCAGAGTCTGGGCTACCATCTGATTGTTTTAAAATACAGATATATATATACACACACACACTGACAGCATAATCATTATCTTGGTGAAGAAACGCTTAACTGCCAAAATGTGGGTTAAGTTTTGCAGCTTTCTGCTTTATATGAGTATGTTTCATTCCCATCAGAACAGGCAGAATTTTCAGGCTGTTCTATAGGCAGGCAAATTTGGAGTTTGTAGTTACTGATTTCATTTAAACAGAAATAATAGTGTGTGGTTATGAAAAAAGGATGTCACAAATTTGTGATGGTCTGAAAATGTTGTGATGTTGGACTCATACGGCCTGGGACAAAGACAGTGAGAAACTCTGCGCCATACCCAGACCTAGATCAACATTGTTTCAGCACTGTTGAAACAATTTGGCAGAAAAATCCCACACTCAGGTCACGTTACAGCCTCCCAACAGCTGTGTGCTCTCTTCATCCAAACCCATGAAAAAGACCTGTAATTCATTGGCAAGCATGTTGAATTATTTACACGTGTTACTTGGAGCATTTGAAAGTTAATTTTAGAGACATGATACTAGCCTAGGTGACAATGTAATTCATAATGCCCAGTATTTCCTGTTGTAAAATTGTGCACTCAGTTTTCCATTTTTATTTTTCAATTTGCTAGAACAGAAATTTTCCATTTTGGATGTCTGTCTCAAATGGATCTGCAGGTAGGGAATTGAGCTAAAACTTCTTTGACGAAGACTAAATAATTTCCAAGAACAAAGTTGATGATATCTTCTCCTTTCTTTAAGTTTAGCAGCCTTGAAGAAATTGCTTCATGTTTAGTAGGAGGCTGCCTCCATATTAAATATTTTCCTGTTCATCTAGGGAAGGCTAAAAAATCCCAACTTGGTTAAAAATACTGTGAAAATGGCAGTTGAGTCAATAGCAGACACCTGCAAAATTTAATGGATAATTAATTCACCTGACTGAATTACTCCACTGTGTGAAATATGATGGGAATACAATCATTGAGAGTTAACGGGTCCTTACAGCACTGATACGGTTGTACGTTGTCTTTTCCTCTGGAAGGTGAGGATAAGCCCTCTTCAGTGTATGGCTACAGATTCATTTTTGTGAGCCACTCATGTTTTAGTAATACTACTGCAAACATAAGCATATTGTGTAGTAAAGAAAGTACAGGGTGGTACATTGAGCAGCAAGGAAACAGCAAAAATGTTGAGCAGCTTCTCTGTAAAGGAATGTTGGTCACGCATGGCTGGTCTGGAGAACAATCTGTGGACAAACTAGTCAGTGGATGTAACACAGTACAATATCTTCTGTGTATACACAGACATATATACATGCACATGCACATACATATATACACAGTCTCAAGCTGTGCCAGGGGAAGTTTAGGCTCAAGGTGAGGAGAAATTTCTTCACAGAGAGAGTTGTTAGCCATTGGAATGTGCTGCCCAGGGAGGTGGCGGACTCACAGTCCCTGGAGGTGTTCAAGAGGGGATTGGACGTGGCACTTGGTGCCATGGTTTAGTAGTCATGAGGTCTTGGGTGACAGGTTGGACTTGATCTTTGAGGTCTTTTCTAACCTTGTTGATTCTATGATTCTATGATATATGCACCCATGTATCACTACATGCAGAGATGTACGTGTAGGAAAATATAGGATAGAGCAGTGATTTACTCATATAAAAATATTTTATAGAATAATTGCAATACAGGCAAATCAGTTGAACCTATCTTTGTTAGAGAAGAATAAGAAACAGAGATGCCAAAGTTCCTCAAACAAACCTTTCCCATTGTGGCTGCAGCTACTGGTTCATTTTCCTACCCATAGCTCTGGAATAACCTATGAAAGGAGTATTAAGCCCCAGAGAGAATAAGACACAGGATTTTCATTATTTAGGTTCAAAATATTACTTTCACTTGGGTTTTACCCAGTTGCAATTGCATGATTTTTGTTTTGTTTTGTTTTACAAACTGTTTTCCCAATACCTGTTTTCTGCTTGTTTTTACCTCCCTACTTTCTCTCGTTCCCTTGTTGCTTTCTCTTGCTTCACCTCCAGTTGTCACAGACCCTTGCTTAACTCTTCACCATCTCTGTCTTCCTCTAATGCAGAATATGCTCCTATCATCTTTTTTAAAAAAAAAAGTTTGTGTAATCTATAAGAGTTATTTATTTATTATTAAATGAAGAAGTTAGGCATCCAAGTCTGTAACTGATAGGAGTAAGTGCTGTTATGCAACTGTGCATGTCTTACAGAGAGCAGCAGTTTTCCAGCCAAGTTATCCCTCACAAATATTATTCAGACGATGCTTGATATGTACAAAAGATATTGTTCTGGTACTTTTCTCAGCTTATGTAAATACAGTTGTATGAAACACAAAGCAATAGTCCTTTTCAGGGCCTGTGGTAAGTGAGGAAGCACGAATTTTACTCATCACTTACATTTTGATTTCTTGTCAGTAATCTGCTTTGATTTTTATGATGAAATGGAAGGCTACTAAGTGTGCTTCTTGGTTTAATGTTTGAAGGGTTTGTTTTGTTTTGCTTTGTTTTGCTTTGTTTTGTTTTGGTGAAAACATGGCAAAAATAGCTTGTTTGTTCCCTTCATTATCAAGACAAGCACAATGAATGCCAGCTTCATCTGTTTTGCAGTCCCTGCTTGAAAATTGCTGGTTCCTGGTTCCTGAATTACATTTTAGGTGGATTTATCTTTAAAGGAATCGGGACATGGTTCTTGCTGGATTTGGCTGGAAAAGGGAAATGGAATTGGGAACATGCAAGACCTTAACATTGACAGTGCTGATCAGTTAAAACTGAAACTGTCAGTGAAAAGGATTTGTGTTCAGTGTGTGAGCACCCACAGCTGGCAATAGGATGTGCATGGCATAGAAGTTTTTTTCAAAATTAAGTGCAAAAGGTAGAGAGTAAGTAGAGAAACACATTAAAAAAAAGAGGTTTATCTTGTTCTTATATTATGCTCAAGAATGCTCTTAGGGCTTTATCTCAATACCTCGATATTATGCCTATAGATTTTTATTGCTATTAGACTAGTGTCTATTCATGTCACTCCAGTTTGTTGGGATGTCCTTATCTATGCTATTTTCTGTTTTGCTACTGCTGCCCCCAATATCTGTTCAAGTTCTGTGACAGCTAACCAGCTGTAACCATGTAGTCACGTACCCTGTCATCACAAAATGAAAGTTTTGTTCTTTAGTTCAGTGGAACACAGTCTCAAGCTGCACCAGGGGAAGTTTAGGCTCGAGGTGAGAAGAAAGTTCTTCACCGAGAGAGTCGTTTGCCATTGGAATGGGCAGCCCGGGGAGGTGGTTGAGTCGCCATCCCTGGAGGCATTCAAGAGGAGACTGGATGTGGCACTCGGTGCCATGGTCTAGTCATGAAGTTTGTGGTTACAGGTTCGAGGTCTCTTCCAACCTTGGTAATACTGTACTGTACTGTACTGTACTATTGGGATGTCTCCATTTCTTAGCTAGCAGGAACGCTTTCGTTTTCTTTTCCATCTCATTGCTGAAGATCTCAGATTCCCATACTGTGCCATAACCCTGTCATGAAATTCTACATTGGAGAAGTTTCTGGTTCAGGATGCACTGCACTGCACTGAAATCTCACATAAGAATAGGTCAGTTTATAAAACTGTACGTTACAGATATAAGTCTGCATTTGACTTACAGCTTTGCCTAATCTCATCCTTACCTTTATGGGACTAACAGTCCAGTAAAAGTCACATGTTAAGAGTTTAAAGTTCACTAGGCTATTAATGCCTACTTTCCTGTTACTCAGTTGTTGGGTTTTTTTTTGAAATGTTGTAGTTTTAGTATACTTTGACAGATCTCTTTTAAAGCTTCATATAAACCATATAAAGAGTGATAAGAGGTGACTAATGTTTCATGTCTTTTGGGAATGTGGTTGGTGTCTGAATGAAAAAGGTAGGATTGAGAATAGTTTTGAGTAATAAATTATTATCTGTCTTGAACCCAGTCCTCTGCCACTGCTCTGTAATAGATAATTTGATATTAAAAAGTCAAATGCCAGACTGAATATAACACGCACTAAAGAACAGAAAAATTATCTGTGGGCTGAGAATAAAGTAAGTGCTTGACTTTGATGACAGGTTTCTGTTGTCAAATATTTGATGATAATTTTTTTTTCCTGAGATGTTATGATTGAACTAAATATACTATCAAGAATGAATTCCTCATGTGTAGCAAAACACACAGTCACTACGTGCATTACATATGTCTTACTGTTGTAAGGGATGGAGCGAAGGACATATGTTTCTGAAAACAGCAAGTATGGGCTAAGAACCTAGCACCTGATTCTTTAGGGAACATACCCTCCAAAACTGTATGACTTCTGTTGTTTAAAATATACGTTGTCTTCCTTTAATGTAGGTATTGAGAGTTAAAGGATCTATCTTCTCTGCTCGGTACTTATATTTTAGTCCCTTGACCGGCATTTGCAGTAGGCTGCTTCTTAGGAATCAAATGTTTAATAGTATTGGTTTATAAATCCTCTTCTTCCCATTTTCCCACAGTAATAACATGGTTTTGTAGAAGAAAAGTAACTGCAATTTGATGTCATGTGATGGCTGAACTTTCACATTTAAAAATAAACAAATTTAAGCATGCACAATTTTATACAATAGTCACAGGATCACAGGATGCTAGGGGTTGGAAGGGACCTCTGGAGATCATCTAGTTCAGCCCCCTGCCAGAGCAGGACCATAGAATCTAGCATAGGTCACACAGGAACGCATCCAGATGGGTCTTGAAAGTCTCCAGAGAAGGAGACTCCACAGCCTCTCTGGGGAGCCTGTTCCAGTGCTCTGTGACACTCACAGGGAAGAAATTAATCCTCATGTTGAGGTGGAACCTCCTGCGCTGTAGTTTATATCTATTGCCTCTTGTCCTATCACAGGGTGCAATAGAGAAGAGCCTGTCCCCTCCCTCTTGACGACCAGCCCTCAGATATTTATAAATACTTATTAAATCCCCTCTCAGTCTTCTCTTCTCCAGACTAAAAAGCCTCAGGTCTTTCAGCCTCTCCTCAGAGGGCACATGTTCCAGTCTGCTAATCATCCTCATCCATACTAGTCCCGAGTGTGGGAAACAGTTCTGGTATGGTGATGTAATTATGATGTGTGAAAGGAGCCAAACAAGTTCTCTTGTCCTGAGATGATTGCTCTGCTGATGGCAAACGCAGTGAGAAGAGTTATACTTAGATAACCCTATCAGTTCAATTCATGTTAGTCTCTTAATTTACTTAATTACTTCTCAATGTTGAACCACTCTTACTTGTTTCATGAAAGCATAATTGATTTTGCTTTATAAAGTCTCTTCCATCATCTAGGAGAGCCAACTTACAATTAAGGTACTGAAATGACATTCTTATACTTCAGGTACTGGAAAAACATGGCTTTGGCATTTTATTTTAAAAATTACATTTCCATTCAATGTGAAATTTAAGTTTTCTTCAACAGTGGAAACAGCAGCATGTCATAAAAGTTAACAATTGTCAGTCTGTAACCTAATCCAAGCTCCTTTATTGTATTACTTACACCAGTGAAAGGGGAAATAATTAACTGATTTTTCTCTCTTACATTGCCACTACTATGGATACAGTCCATAAGGATTCATCATATGGCATTGGGTATTACAGAATCACACAGAATCACAGAATGTTAGGGGCTGGAAAGACCTCAAAAGATCATCTAATGCAGCCCAGAATGGTATTTGCCTTCTTGGCCACAAGATCACGTTGCTGTATTTTCACTGTGTCCTACAATCCACAAGTCACTTTTCCAGGCAATGCCTATTTAAAAATGATATATATTTTTCATTGTTACATCCACAGTATAGGTACTTCTTCAAATGAACATTTTAAAATAAATGGAGCATAACTAGTTTTACAGATCCTATTCCTGGTGGCATGTGTGTTCACATTTGGACACAAGTTTCTCAGACTGAGGTTTTGACCTTGTAAAATATATAAAGCTACAGAGTTATGCTATGAAATTTTGGACATTAACCCAAAACAGTAGGCTGAAAGTTAAGGGAGAAATAAGCACATAGACACAGAGAGACTTTACCTCAGCTATGAGTATGCTGTTTGTTAAGGCTGAGATCTCTTTGGCTCAAAATGAACACAGCTCTCCCCAGTCTCTCTTAGTACTGAATTTTGAACTCAAGGAAACCTAACTTTCAGACCTCATTTTTGAGGCTTAAAAAAAATGCTCTTTTCTGATGTTTGCCTCAAAGTGACTTCCCCCCCATTTAAAAAACATACAGTGCTGTTTAATGTGAAAAGCTTGATTGCTTAGCTTTGAAAATTTCCAAACTTCCCCATAATCTGCTGCAATTAAGACCATCAAAACAGAGATTTTAGAAGCCTGTATATCATAGAATCATAGAATGGTCCAGGCCAGAAGGGACCTCCAAAGGTCACCCAGTCCAATCTCCCTGCAGTCAGAAGGGACATCCCCAGATAGACCAGGTTGACCCTTTCCACCACATGGTGCATCCCCTGAGGTTTGGTGGGACCTCAGCACCACAGAGCTTGCTTCTAGGCTGTGCTACTGCCCCATGCAACTTTGTGCCTTCCTGCCAAGGGAAGGCTCAACAAAGCTGAGTTAGATGCTCACCAGTGCTGTTGTGGGTAACCAAGCAACCTGTTCCCAGCCTGAAGTCCAGAGCTAGCTCTCCTAACACCACAAGCACGTGAGTGGAAGAACAATGAGAGCCATCAGCTCTCCTGTGGGCAGTCCAGGAGCTCTGTGTTCCAACTGAGACAGACTGGAGCTGCTAGGCCCTCCGTGCTATGGTTCCCTGATAGCTCCCACCAACCTGGGGCAGGCATCTGAGATGTGTCCTAGTGAGGAAGAAGTTGACCCAGGGACAGCACGATCCTGGTCTGCAGAGCTCAGGGAGAAGCAGCAAGAAAAGCACAGGGTAGGGCCAGGGGATTTTTAGCCTGAAAGGCCACTATGTCCCAGTGCTCTGAAATGAGGTGTCATCTCATGGGAACAGCTGAGAACATGTTTCTCCTCTATCTTTCAAAATAATTATTTCTCTTCGTCTTCAATTTGAAATTACTTAAGATAAATAACTGAGAGTGTTTTCAGTGTTTTCTTGTCTTAAGATGAAGGCTAATCTGTACACAAAATGCTGATGCATGCTGTTCTCTGCTGCTCACTTACTTATCTCACTTCTAAATTCTTACCCTTGCAGAGGCCTCTCTGGTGCTCCTGGCAAGCTGGCAACATGTAACGTAAGATGCTAGATTTCTAGAACATGCTTTATTTTCCTTTCTTCTCAGGTGAATTACTCCACATGTAGGATGTTTGCTTGTAGAAGTAATTTCACAAGATCATTCAGAGAAAGGAAAAAAAAAAAATCTATTAAACTAATGAGGTAAGGCTGGTCAGAGCAATAGGTCTGAAGGCAAACACTGGAAAAGGACTTCCTTTTCCAGATTACCCTAAATGCTGAATGTGGGCTGTAATGCTGTTGTCAGGCTTTTGACATCTTTCAAAATCGTAATGATAAGTTTAAACCCCTACTGATATAATTTTGGGGAATAACTGTTAATGAAATGAGTGAGTCAAGTTAAATGAATACCACCTCTAGAAGACAAATATGATCATCTTTGCTGCTCAGTTTTTCAACTGAGGCATTTGTTGCTTAATTAAATTTTATTTGTATGCATAAATATTTTTTTCAAGGTTAATACACTGTTCTCATGATGCTCTTTTCCTCTCCATTCTCTCCTCCTTACCCCTTTCCCGCCCTGTCCCCTCCCCGCCCCCCATCTCTCCTTTGCCATCCAAAATGCCCTAGACTTTCATTTAGGGAGGAAAGGCATCTGTGTATCCACATGCATAAAAATTAACAAAAGAGCTTCCAGATTTAATGCTCTGCATGTCTGGTGCTCAGATTCAGAAGCCATGGCTTTGCATTGTAATTTACTGCACAGTGTAGTGAGCCGTGATGGAATTACACCAGCTAAATGGGAGGAGTACTAACTGCTATGTAATCACACAATAATTGTGGTTTGGAGTGACTGACCAGCTAGATCAGGAGTTCATTTACCCTGCTCAGAGAACTGGCTTCACATTAACCAGCATACATGAAGGGATTTCTCAAAATTTCTGCTGTTAATAATCTTGCAGCCAAACTTTGAAAGACACTTAGAATCATAGAATAGAATCATAGAATCAGTCAGGGTTGGAAGGGACCACAAGGATCATCTAGTTCCAACCCCCTGCCATGGGCAGGGACACCCCACACTAGATCAGGCTGGCCAGAGCCTCGTCCAGCCTGGTCTTAAACACCTCCAGGGACGGGCCTCAACCACCTCCCTGGATAACCCATTCCAGGGCTTCACCACTCTCATGGTGAAGAACTTCCTCCTCACATCCAGCCTGAATCTCCCTATTTCCAGCTTCATTCCATTCCCCCTAGTCCTATCACTACCTGCGATCCTGAGAAGTCCCTCCCCAGCCTTCCTGTAGGCCCCCTTCAGATACTGGAAGGCCACAATGAGGTCACCTCGGAGCCTTCTCTTCTCCAGACTGAACAGCCCCAACTCTTTCAGTCTGTCCTCATAGGAGAGGTGCTCCAGCCCTCTGATCATCCTCGTGGCCCTTCTCTGGACATGCTCCAGCACGTCCACATCCCTCCTGTAATAGGGGCTCCAGAACTGGATGCAGTACTCCAGGTGGGGTCTCACCAGAGATGAGTAGAGGGGGAGAATCACCTCCCTTGACCTGCTGGCCACACTTCTCCTGATGCAGCCCAGGATCTGAGTGGCTTTCTGTGTTGCAAGTGCACATTGAGAGCTCATGTTGAGCTTCTTGTCCACCAGCATCCTCAAGTCTCTCTCCTCAGGGCTGCTCTCCAGCCAGTCACTGCCCAGCCTGTATTTGTGCCTGGGATTGCCTCGATCCAGATGCAGGATCCTGCACTTGGTCTTGTTGACTTAAACTCATGCAGTCTTCATGATCACTTTCCTGATGTTTAAGTGCTTTGTTGAGCCCACAGTGTAGACAAGATGCTACTAGGATGAAGACACAGTTGTTCATATAAATTACTTTGATAACCATGCAGTTGCAAAAACATGTAGTTGCTTATGTGAAACTGAAGAACTTGAACAGTATGGCCTTGAAGGACATTTTTTAAAGTGGCTATTCAACTTGAGTCCATTTTGTATGTACGTAGAATAGAATAGAATAAACTAGGTTGGAAGAGACCTTCAGGATCGAGTCCAACCCAACATCCAACACCACCTAATCAACTAAACCATGCAACCAAGCACCCTATCAAGTCTCCTCCTAAACACCTCCAATGATGGTGACTCCACCACCTCCCCAGGCACACATTCCAATGGGCAATCACTCTCTGTGAAGAATTTCTTCCTAACATCCAGTCTGAACCTCCCCTGGCTCAGCTTGAGACTGTGTCCTCTTGTTCTGGTGCTGGTTGCCTGGGAGAAGAGACCAGCCCTCACCTGTCTACAACCTCCCTTCAGGTAGTTGTAGAGAGCAATAAGGTCCTGGTTATCTGACACAGGTTTTATTGCCAAGGGACACATTCCATCCAAGAATGACCCTCCACAACCTATTTGTGTGCTTAATGAGACTTTTGTGGTTTTTTTCATCTGCATCTCATACTTGGGAGGTTTTTTTCTCAAGCATTGTTTCAGTATAATGCTTTCATTTTACATTGATGGCAATACGGTGTTTAAGAGGTTTTTCATATTGTAGGCCCAAACCTTTATAATAAAAGTATTCTATAATGTTTTAATCTCTATCACAAAGAAAACTTGCAGGAAAACTGTCTATATAAAATGATTAAGTGGTGTTGCTGTTATCTGTCCATTAGTAGAATTGAATGAAGCATGGAATGAGTTTGTTTTCCTTTTGTTGACTGATTGCTGGAGCTTAGACTTGGTATGTTCATTAAAATTAAAACTATTGCAGGTGAACATCAGGATAGAAAATAGATGTCAGTCCTCATATTTACTGTAAAGTAAAAATGAAGAGTGAAGGGGTACTAGAGTGTGGAGTACCTGAGTTGAGGAAAGGTACTGGTGAGGTGGGTGACTTCACAGCCTCTATGGGCAATGTGTTTCACTCCTCCACTGTAGTCATATGTAGTTCACAGCCTCTTGTTTCAGTTTATGCTCATGCTTCCCATGTTCCCATCACACATCATTGTGAAGAACCTCAGCCTGACTTTTTGATGAGCTCCTTGGAAAATTGCTACTAGGTCACTCCAACACCTTCTGTTCTCCAGGCTGAAAAAGACCCAGTCCTGCAGCCCTTCTCACAGGACAATGTTTCAGTTCCTAAACACTGATCTGGCTTCAGGTTTATTCACGGTCATTCTGTATCAGAAGCCTGAAATCAGACACAGCAGATTGAAAATTAAATCACACAAGTGCTTTGCAGAGGGAGAGAATCCTTTCCCTTGATATTTTGGCTGTGGACCTCTTAACATACCCTGCAGACAGGGCACACTGGTGGCTCATGCCCAGCTTGTGCCTCCCAAGCCCTCCAGATCCCTTCCTGTGGAGCTGCTCCCAGCTGGGCAGGGACAAACCTGTGTCCTTGCACCAGAGCTTCCTGATGAGAAGCAGCACTTAGTATCTGTCCTTGTTTTAGTAACCTAACAGTGAAATCAACTGCATGCAATTGCTGTAACCTTTGCTAATCAAATCATCACAACTGTACATGCATTAAAATGCTACATATAAACCTATGGAGATTTTATAGCTTCATCCTAGCTATGTTGTGCTACATAATTAACATTGATCAGTCCTTAAAATCCAGATCCAGATTTGCAGCTGACCAGAGCAGATGTCTAGATAAATGCAAATGATGCATACAGGAATGCAAAAGCAATTGAGATTACATTCCTGTCCCAGGTTCCCTTTTTGTTCATGCACTTAAGATGCACTGTAACTGAAACTAACAGCCAGATAGTGAGGGAAGCTGCTGTGGACCCAGCCTAACCTGCAGTGGAGTGGTAGATCTTTGCATACAGGGGTTTTTCTAACGTAGGAAAACACCGGAGGAGCAACCAACCCAGGAATTCACATATCTACGCTGAGAAGCTGAGGAGGTGTGGGCCTTGCCAGGGCAGCAGTGACCACATCCATGGCTATATAAGACGGCCCTAGGGAGTCTGAGACTAGAACAGGGTGTGGAGCATCAGCCAGGGCATGGTGCAGCAGTTTGTGCAGATGAATGCACAGGAAGGGTGCTGAAAATTCTGCCAGTTCTGACCAGGAAGTGAGGATTTGCACCCAGCAGAAAGCCATGACCTTTCTATGCTCTGCACCCACCATGATGAATGCAGCTTCCCAGACTAAGATCCAGTAGGAACATGCAGCCACCATATGCTAGGCTGCAGAGTGTGACCTGCTCTTAATACCAGTAGTGAATGGGGTTAAATCCAGTTCATGTTCAGTCACAAGTGGAGCTCCTCAGGGATCAGTTTGGGGGCCAATTCTCTTTAATATCTTTATTAATGATCTGGATGAGGGGATTGAGCACACACACAGTAACTTTGCAGATGACACTAGGCTGGATGAGAATGTTGATCTGCTTGAGGGTAGGGAGGACAGGCTGGATTTATGGGTCAAGACCGATTGTATGAGGTTCACAAAGGCCAAATGCTGGGTTCTGCGCTTGGGTCACAACAGTGCCATGTAATATCACAGGCTTGAGGGAGAGTGGCTAGAAAAACTGCCTGGTGCAAAAGGACCTGGGGATGCTGGCTGAACAAGAGCCATCAGTATGCTCAGGTGTCTGATAAGGCCAACAGCATTCTGGCTTGTATCAGAAACAATGTGGCTAGCAGGACTAAGGAAGTGATTGTTCCCCTGTACTCAGCACTGCTGAGGCCACATATTGAATGCCGTGTTCAGTTTTGAGTCCCCAGTACAATAAGGCAATTGAGGTGCTACAGCATGTCCAGAGAAGGGACAAAACTGGTGAGGGATATAGAGAAAAAGTTTTAATGAGGAGAAATTGAAGGAATTTGGATTCTTTAGTCTGGAGAAGAGGAGGTAGAGGGGAAACCTTATTGCTCTCTATGACTACCTGAAAGGGGGTTGTAATGATCTAGGGGTCAGTCTGTTCTCCCAAGTACCAAGTGATAGGACAAGAGAAAACAGCCTCAAATTGTGCCAGGGAAAGTTTCACAGAAAGTTATCAAGCCCTGGAACAGGCTACCCAGGAAAGTGGTTGAGTCACCATCCCTGAAATTTATAGATGCAGTGTTGAGGGACATGCTGAGGGCAGATAGATGTGGTATTGCAGGACATTGCTTAACCTGGCAGTGCTGGGTTAACAGCTCGATTAGATTATCTTTAAAAAGTTTATTTCCAACAAAAAGAATCTATGATTTTTAGCTGTTTGAATAAAGAAAATGCCTTTTGAGCACCATATATCAGCGTGCATTAGTTATTACTGTAGCCTAAGGTTTATGAAACCACAGAAAAGCAATGAGCAGAGATAGTGAAGTTCTGTAGACATGAATTTAGCTTTATTTCCTTCAAAACATCTTAAAGGACTTGTATTTTTGTGGGGTTGTTTTGGTTTGGTTTACTTTGCCCTTTAAACACCCTCCAGATCATATTAAACAGGAACAAAAGAGGAAGAGGAGGTATATGGTATCTTCGTGTTGGAGGTTGTCCTTGCCCCTTTTTTGCTATTGATGTATTTATAGAAGGACTTTTTGTTTCCTTTTTCTACAAAGCAGACTGCATTTATTTGTCTAAGTGAGACAGAATCTCAATCTCTTCGTGTTTCTTAAAAGCAGATTTAAGCAAATCATCCAGGCAGCCAGCCAGGCAGAATGTGCATTTTTAGGCACTGTCTCAAAGACAGTGTCAAGACATATTAAGCCTTGTGCCTAGAAATAATACACATGAATTTTATTTTTTTTAAAAAGGATGCTAAAAGATCATCTTACCACAATTGTGGCTAATTATTTGATCTACAGCAAAGAGAAATTGCACTGCAAACCATAAAAGGGTGATGAAAAATGCTTTGACACATTAAGCTAATTAGGTATCTAGGGCTTCATGTCACCTAGTTGCCACTTCTCAGATACTTGTCATACGTCACCTGAATCTAGTCTACAAAGAAGCTGATTCAGACCACCACCTTGCCAGAAAAAAATGTATTTTCTGAATTATTTACTTGTGTGGAAAACTTGCTTAACTGATTGTATATCTTGTTAGGAGATTGCTTTATATTACTAGGATGGAACAACTGCATTGATTTCCCCCTTTGTTTTAATATATGTGCAGCAGCACACCCACCAAGTATCATTTATATGATGAGTAACTGATTTTGTTCTTAATCTTAACAGCTGAGTATTTTCCTCAGCTTTGAGAAAAGCAACAATCACAGATAAACAGTTTTCAAGGCAAGATTTAAGAAGTTTCCTTTTCAATTTCAGCACATTATAAATAATAATGTAGTACTTACTTATCCCTGCTGATTCTACCTTTTATCTAATGTACTTTTCAAGGCATACTGGGATTCACAGATGGTGCTGTGTGGTCTTAGACTAATTCCTAGGATGAGATGGAAACCCTGTCCTAAGCACAAGAAGCACTCTAAAGGTTCTTCCTGTGAGACAATTACAGGCAGCCTTAATAAGGGACTTTTTTTAAGTTAAGAAAGGACAGGAATGATTTGGTGAGGTTTTATGTGGCTGTAAAACCTGTGCCAAAAGAAAAAGGAAAAAAAAAGCTATAAAGTAGGTCATACAGTTTAAGGGCAAGACTGCAGACCAGTCAGCCTCATCTCTGTCTCTGGATGGAGCAGCTCACTGTGGAGGTAATCTTTCAGCATGTGGAAGAAAAGGTTATTGGAAGTAGCCGTCGTGGATTTACCAAAAGGAAATCATGTTTGACTCATCTGACAGCTTCCTGTGATGGTGTGACTGAATGGATAGATGCAGGAAGAGCAATGGATGTTGTCTACCTTGTCTGTAGTAAGGTTTTTGACGTGGACTCACATAACATCCTTGTAGGTAAGTCCAGGAAGTGTGGGTTGAAAGAGTAGACAGTGAAATGCATTGAGAACTGGCTAAACAATAAGATCATGACCAACAGTGCAGAGTCTAATTGAAGACCTGTAGCTAGTGTCATTCCCCACAGGTCAGTACTGGGTCTAGTCTTGTTCAACATATTCATCAATGACCTGGATGAAGAGACAGTCTACACTCAGCAGGCTTGCTGATGATATGAAACTGGGATCATTGGCTGATACACCGAAAGGCTGTGCTGCCATTCAGCAAGATCTGGACAGACTGGAGAGTTAGGCAAAGATGAACCTAATGAAGTTCAACAAGGGTAAGTGCAGAGTCCTGCACCTGAGGAGGAATAACACCATGCAAGAGTACATATTAGGAGTTGACCTGCTGGAAAGCAGCTCCACAAAGAAGGACCTTGGAGTTCTGGTGGACAGTAAGTTATCCATGGGACAGCAATGTGCCCTTGTGGCCAAGCAGGCCAACGGTATCCTGGGGTGCATTAAGAAGAACGTGGCCAGCAGGTCAAGGAAAGTTCTTCTCCCCTTCTACCCTGCCCTAGTGAGACCACATCTGGATTACTGTGTCCATTTCTGGGCTCCCCAGTTCAAGAGGTTGGGGCAAACCCCTCTCCTCCTGGTCCCCCCACAGAGGTGGGATGGAGGGAAATCAGAGAAGTGTGGGGAAAGGGAGCAGGGGAAGGCACCTTCCCCTCCCCAAGGCTGTAGTAGTGGATGCATATGGGCCCATCCCCCCAGCCACGTGCCAGGCACAGACCCCTGTGCTGGGGCACACTTGGGCATGTTTAAGCAGAGAACTCCTCTCTACAGACCTGAGTTTCAGCTGTGAAGAAATTGTTTTAAGGGGTCCATCAACTCAAAAAGAACATGTCCTGTTCCTCCCATCTGTGTGGCGAGAGGGGGTTATGAAAGCAGGCTGTGTTAAACCACCACACCTGTTTACAGTTGGGAGCTTTGCTGCTGAGAGACTGAGGACAGTAAGAAATACAGGCTCTCTCAGGATAGTAGGAGGTAAGGCAGCCTGAGACAGTGGGAAATTAGGGCAACATTAGCTTACAGTCCAGGTCTGGGCCAGTCTTAGCCATTTAAGTAGCCTACACGATGGATAAACTGAAAGGATTTCATCTGTTTAATGAGCAGCATTGCCTTTTAAAAACAAATAGATGTCACTAAAATATCAGTCTACTGCCTCCCACAATGCTCCCAGATGGTGGCCAAGGTTTCCTTCTGGGTGTTGTAGACAATCCCTGGAGCAAAAAATATGTCAAGTTACTGTGTTGACTTTGTGAAGGATAGGTGAAGATCACAAACACAAAAGCATCCCTTTGTCAAGTACCCCCAGACATATCTCTTCATCCTGACTCTATCTCAGCCAAACTGTCAAGAGCATAAAATAGCTATTTTTATATTACATCTGGCTGACATGCCATGAAGTCCTCCCTTTGCTATGTGTAGGAAAGCAGAAAGTATCCATGGAAGGTTTCAGGACAAGAAAGAACAACAGGCCACTGATACTGGAAGGATGGCTTGATGATAAAAAAGAGCTGACCTGATAAACAACCTGAAGTGCGAGACAGGAGGACACTTGCCTCCATGCTGGAGAAGATCAACCTGATATGGGATGAAGATAACAATGGACAGCTGCATATCAAAGGAGAAAACTCAATTAGCAGCAGTGGTGCAAGAATGTCAGGGAATTGCTTACCCTGCTCAATTTTTCCTATATAAGCTGCTTGTTCAGTACCAATAAACAATTCCTGCTTCACCAACAAGGGAGTCCGTGCATGCATTCCGACAGCTATGTACTATAAAACACACTCAATCTCTTCATTTTTTAAGACCAGAGAAGATGGTTGTGATTCAGAGAACACTTCACTGAAAACCATGTTTGTAGCTGGTACCCTCAAACTGTAAGGATAATTTCCTGCTAAGATGCATAAGAATTTGCACTGGGCAAGTGAAGATACGAGATGATGTTTTGCTCTTATTACATATTTAATATGCCATTGACTCTTATAGAGCCACAAACAAGTGTATAGATCAGGCCAGGAGAAATATGTGGACATGCAGACATGGTATTAACCTGAATGCTTTATTTCATAAGTAATTTACATTTTTATGGAGCTTTTACAATCCATTTAGATGAACATTAAGTTGTTTAATGTTTAGTTTCATTCCTAGTAGAACAGTGATTAAAATCTAATTAGTCTGAGGGAAAAGTAAGAGAACTCTAAGTGTTTTGACTTAATTTGAATATGGCTAATGGTAAGGGATCGACTCTTGAAAATGAGTCCAAACAGCTGTTTACATAATATTTGAGTCACTTGATTGGGCCACCATCTCCTTATCTTTGCAAGCACAAGACTATTCTAGCCTTCTCAGAAGTGCTCTCACAAGCCTGGATCCCAGCCTCTAAGCTCTATTGAAAAACTGAACATGCTTAATTAAGTGGTTGCTGAAATGAGACTAACCACAAACATTACAGATTTTATAAACAGAGGATTGAATCTGAGTCTGAGTGTGTGAAATCCTGAAACCTCAAATCAGACTCTGGGCTGTGTGACATCCACAGTCCTACAGGAAGTCTGTGACAGTTTGCAAGTAAACCAAGTTTGCAGTCTTAGAACCATTAGTAAAGCTGGCAGTACTCACTTTTCTCATCAATATACTGCTTTCCATGAGATTCAATACATGTCCCAAATACCAATGAATGCTCACCTCAGACAGAGAACCAGACTGTTCCACTTATAAGCAATTATTCTCTGTGCCCAGAAATGGTTTTCCAGAGGGATGCTTTACTCCTTATGTCCTTGCATGCTGTTCTAGCTCATGCTTACACTTGTGATTGTTCTGGTTGCACCTGTCAGGCAGACCCAGAAGTTGAGAAGCACACATGAAATGGCTTGAATTGTAATACTCATTTTCATTTGCTGAATGTATGATGAACTTCTTCCTCCTTTTAAATCACTGAAATTCTGGAGTATTTTTGCATAGTTCTGCAAAATCTTATGCTGTGACTTACTGGTAAGGAACAACCCCATCAAATGTCAAATAAAGACAATCTCATCCATAACAGTTACTCTTTCTGAAGGTTGTCATGTCTGAGAGAAAATCAGGAAGAAGCAGATGTCTGCCTGTAGGAAGTTAAGTTACTATTAAGAGCCACCAGCTCATAGATTGTGTTTTTACTGTCAAATCATGTTGTTTGCTCCAGTAGGTGACACCAGCAGTGACAGAGCTCCACTATGAAACTTCCCACAGGATGCTTTTGTCTAATAACCCAGCCCTGTTGAATTATTTATGTGAAGTCTAAACTATTCTATGACAGTTCTTGTTTCCTGTGTAAGGGGAAAAAAAAACACAAAAAACAAACAGTACTGAATGCTTTATGAATTTCTGCTGATTCACTTGTAACCCAGGAAGCATTTCCTTGGGATGCCACGTCTGTCAGTTGTGTTCCGCATTTGTTGCACTGTTGCTACAGTGGTGGCTGTGATGCAAAGGCAAATGTCAGTGTTCCCTTTGTGAGTGTGCCCCATGATCACTGCAGACAACACTGAAATGAGCAACTGGACCTGTGCTTTGTGTTACCCAGGGAGATTTGTGGTATATCTGATTATTGAAATGCCTATGGTATTCTCATATAAGGCAAGCAGAAGAACTGAGGTATTTTAACCTTAATTTACTTCTAAAACATTTCACTGCATTTGACATCCTGTCTCTTTTTTTGTTTTGTTCTATTGCTCAGGAGTGCTGTAGGTGTTTGGTATCCCACACTAACAAATGGAGACCTCTAAATGGTTGAAGGCAATCCTCACTGATGCTTCTACATGTACTCATACAAAGATGAACAGTGTCTTCTCAATCAATGAAAGGCCACAGAGCTTTGTCATTCTTACTGCCCAGAACATTCTTCTGTCCCTGTACTGGTGCTCCTCTTAGGTTCCAGCTTTACAATTTAGTACTTGCAACTGCTCCTTTCTGCTTCTTTTCTCAGAAAACAGATGAGTAAAAGGAGGGGAAGGAGAGGAAAAGGTATGGGCATGCCAGGAGGTGGCTGTAATAGACACTTTTGAAGATTCTCAGCCTGTACTACGACACACATTCATGCAGTACCCTCAGGAATCACTAACATATATAAACATTAATAACTGTTCACTTCCTCTTTATCCTGTTCATTTTTCAAGGCTAATCTGCTGTGCTGTCCATGTGTAAAAGTGGCAGCCTGGGCACTGCTTTATTTTGATACCAAATCTTCTGAAAGGAGTCTTTTGAACTCAAAAAGTTCATAAAATGATGTCTCTCTCACAGAAGTTGAATCTGTTGAAGCAGTGGAAAAAGCAATCATTTAATTTCCATCTTCTGTTTGTGCTTACCACAGGAAGGTAGCTGTTGAGTTGCCCTGACCCTGTCAGCCCCGTGGCATTGGCTGGTACACTCAGATGTGATCTCAGCAGTGATTCATTCTTGTTGCTGATCCATGGCAGGCTGCTGGGCAGTTGAGATGATTTAAATCCTACATCGAAGGGAAGGGATAATTCAGGCCATATGTCAGGGCTGCTTATGTAGAATTGTGTGGGTGAGGGACCATAGCAGAAGTGGAGAATTAAGCACTTCATACAACAGCACAAATGATTGAAATTAATCCAAAACATACTGCCTGTGATTTTGGTAATGCCTGCAGTATTACTAATGATGAAGCTGGGAGGTTTCGAGTTCCATTGATTGGCAGCTGTGTCCTCACAGGGAAAGTTTTTCATCTGTCAGGATCTCATTATTTGCAGTGAAGTCTGACAGCTCTAAGGTTACATGTATATAAATCATCTGCATGTATAAATCAGACTACATGTATATACATCAGTCAGGCAGAAGAGGAAGCAACAGTGATTTCATTTTGTAGTGGCACAAGCAGAGAATTATCATTCTCGAGACTGAGTACTGTCACTGTCTTGTGCTTAGCAAGTATATACCATTCCTTAGTCCCTTCTGTCCCTCCTGCTAGCACTGGAGCCTTCCTCCTGGCAGCTGCTCTCCTACACCTTTCTCCAGTTTCTGAGAGAGGCTGAGGCATCCAGCAATGCTTACTTGTTCCCCTGAGCTATGTGGAGCTGAGATTGCAGCTGTATTAATTTCCTATGCTGTCATGTCACTGCTTACTCTCCTCCCAGTAGCAGGAAAGGCTGGCAGGGAGGAATTCCACTGGCCTCTAAAGTGGGAGTCTCGGTGCAAGAACAAGATAACTTTTCTAGGAGTAAAATTAATCCCAAAAAACAACCCAAGAGTTGGAGCTGAGGTTACCAGGATCTCATGGCAGGCTTTCCTGCCAACATCTTCAGCTGGGTGTCAGCTGGACCTGAAAGAACTGTTTGGTTTATATTTGTTTAATCAGACCTGGAAGAAATAATCCATGTACCTAACAGTTTCTAACTGTTTTTTCTCCTATTCAGCTTGTGAGTCATGTGGATTCAGATTTCTCATTTTAATTCAGATAATGTAGTTCGATGTGCCATAAACTGCATAGACTTTCTAAGGTGACTGATTCAGTTTACGTATCTGGCGATATATGGTAGTTCTGCCGAGTCTTCAACTTGGCTTTCAAAGCATCAGTTGCCAGCGGCACAGAGAGGATACATAATACCTCATCAGAAATTAGATGGGAGGTCTAGTGGCATGATTGTCCCCCTCTGCTTGGCATGGGTGAAGACACACCTCAAATACTGTGTTTAGTTTTGGGCCCCTCACTGCAAAAAGGACATTGAATTACTGAAGCATGTCCAAAGACATGCTAAGCTGGTGAAGGGCCTTGAATACAAGTCATACAAGGAATGGCTGAGGGAACTGAGGTTTATTATAGTCTTCAGAAGAGGAGGCTGAAGGGAGACCTCATTACCCTCTACAACTACCTCAAAGGAGGTTGGAGTGAGATGGGGGTTGATCTTTTCTCATAGGCAAGCAGTGACAGAACAAAGGAAAGCAGCTTCAAGTTGTGTTGGCGGGTCAGGTTAGACACTATGAAAAAAATGTTCACAGAAAGGGTTATCAAGCTTTGGAACAGGCTTCCTAGTGAAGTAGTACAGTCACCATCCCTAGAGGTATTCAAAAGATATGTGGATGTGGTGCTTAGGGCCATGGTTTAGTGGTACTGGTTTAGCAGTAGTAATGAGATTGTGAGCTCTAGGTGAGCAGTTGGGTGTGATGATCTCAAAGGTCTCTTTAAGCCTTGACAGTTCTAGGATTCTATCTGAGATATTTTCTAAGGGATGAAAGTGAGGTAAGGAAGCAGAAGATAGCAGAGGAGAACTGCTTTGCTATTTACCACACTGGGAAGAGATTCTCCAAAGAAATACTAAACTTCCACTTATTTAAGGTGTTTAAATGAAGCACTGCAGAAGATGTTTGTGAGAGAAGACACAGTCCTGATTTCTGAACCTTTCTGTAACAGACTTCTTGATTTTCCCTGCAGGATAGCCTAAAGGGAGACACAGAGCAGTGTGTCAGTTCACTTGAAATTGTAGATCTACCTAGGAAGTTTCAGGCTGCAACCTGTGGACAGGGCACATGATTCCCCTGTGTGGGTAATGAAGCATTTCAGTTAGGACTAGTTATACACCAGTGATTCCCAGCCACATTCAACCTTTTTCATAGTACCACATGCTGCTTTTTTCTGTCTTTCATCTTGACAGCAAACCCCAGAATATTTTTGCTGCCCCTGCCTTCCTCTACTGCTGTCAGTTTGAGAAAATGCCAGTGGAAAATCTTAGATAATCAGCCAAGCAAAGCATATTAATTTGATCTCTCATCTCTAATGCTGATATCCAAGACAGGGAGGTTATTGTAATTGGAATGCAGTACTAGAGACAATTATTAATTAATTTTTTTCCCCTGGAACCTGATTGTGTTAAATTTGAGATTAACACTAAGATTGATTCAATTTAATCTGGAGCCAGATTAACTTTCTAGCACTTCACAGTGGCTTCCACAACACAGAAGAAAAGAAAATAATTACAGCAGACAGAGCACGGGACATGTCAATCTCAGGTAGTAATTTTTAGCATATTACAGGAAGCTAGTGTGTTTGAACTGTGAGAGAGGAACAGGCTAGATTTAGAAGTGCCAAATATTTCAGAGAATCCCTGGTACACGTACATTTTAGATGCTAAAGCTTCCTGACTATCAGACCTGTAGAGTACAGAGTATGTCCAAAGTACTCGCATTATAAAATGAAAAAAAAAAAAAAAATCTAGAGTTCCTATTCTCTCACTGTTGTGGTTTGGGGATTTTTGTTTGTTTAGGGTTTTGTTTGGTTTTGTTTGGTTTTTTTGTTTAGTTAGTTGTTTTTCTTTCCTATTACTCAATTGTGAATTATTGAAACCTACTGACAGTGTTTCTTCTCCCCCTGTTTTATTGATTCATGATGAATTCTGTTTTCTGGTTGACATCAGAACCCTGTCGTGTTTCAAAACTCCCCGAGTGCTTGGTTGGCTTGTTGCTTGCTTGCTGACTACAAAAGAAAACAAAAAACAGTGTTTATATCAGGATTTTTGGAAAGCAACAAAAATGGTGGCTCATCAGGAAAAAAGAATGCAAATTATTATGGTCTGTTTTTTCTAATTTTTTCCTTTTGTTACACCACTCACAGTGTAGTAACCTCACTAGGATGTGGCATTTTGTGCCCTGGGGCCAGCCTTTCCAGATGGTACACTATCTTTGAGAAAACTCTCAAATATTCCTGTGTTCCATTTTTGTTTCCCCACTTGAATTTCACAGTATCACAGTATCACAGGTTGGAAGAGACCTCGAAGATCGAGTCCAACCTGTCCCCACAGACCTCATGACTAGACCATGACACCAAGTGCCATGTCCAATCCCCTGTTGAACACCTCTAGGGACGGTGACTCCACCACCTCCCTGTGCAGCCCATTCCAATGGTGGATGACTCTCTCTGTGAAGAACTTTCTCCTCACCTCCAGCCTAAACTTCCCCTGGTGCAGCCTGAGACTGTGTCCTCTTGTTCTGGTGCTGGTTGCCTGGGAGAAGAGGCCAACCCCTTCCTGGCTACAACCACCCTTCAGGTAGTTGTAGAGAGCAATAAGGTCTCCCCTGAGCCTCCTCTTCTCCAGGCTAAACAACCCCAGCTCCCTCAGCCTCTCCTCATAGGGCTTGTGCTCAAGGCCTCTCACCAGCCTTGTTACCCTTCTCTGGACACGTTCAAGTGTCTCGATGTCCTTCTTAAACTGAGGGGCCCAGAACTGGACACAGAACTCAAGGTGTGGCTTAACCAGTGCTGAGTAGAGGGGCACAATGACCTCCCTGCTCCTGCTGGCCACACTATTCCTAATGCAGGCCAGGATGCCGTTGGCCTTCTTGGCCACCTGGGCACACTGCTGGCTCATGTTCAGCTGGCTGTCAATCAGCACCCCCAGGTTCCTCTCTGTTTGGGAGCTCTCCAGCCACTCCGACCCCAGCCTGTAGCTCTGCATGGGGTTGTTGTGGCCAAAGTGCAGCACCCGGCACTTGGACTTGTTGAATGCCATCCCATTGGACTCCACCCATCTGTCCAGTCGGTCGAGGTCCCTCTGCAGGGCCCTTCCACCCTCTAACTGACCAACATCAGCTCCCAACTTGGTGTCATCTGCAAATTTGCTGATGACTGTCTCAATGCCCTCATCCAGATCGTCAATGAAGACACTGAAGAGGATGGGGCCCAGCACTGATCCCTGGGGGACGCCACACATCTCACAGTCACCTGCCACAGTATGCGAGTCCTCTCAAATTATTAGGTTGGACCTTCAGGTCACCTCATGTAGTTATTGTCAAAGACAGGTGCAAAGTTCTATGATATGAGATGATGCTTTTCACCTACATAGTGCTCTTGGTGCCAAAAAATTCTCCACTAAAATAAAATTAAGAAATTGCTGATGGGCACTTCCTTCTGTTAAAAGATGCTCCCTCTACAGTGATGTTTTTAATACCAAAAAAAAAAAAAAAAAAGGACTGCATATGTCATTAACTTACACTAATCATGTGCAGTCTAAGAACATTCCCAGAAAGCCAACAAAAACTGTGGTTATGATGATCCATGACTTACTGCACTGATTTACATTTTGGTCTCTTGCACATAGTGCCTAACAAGAGATCACTTGGAGAAATTATGTTCTGAATAATACTGTTAATGCGTCAGGGTCTTTTGCTTCATAGGTCAAATGAGTTTGGTTCCTCAAACAAAACAATAGGATAATGGTAAATCCTGTTTCTACAGATAAAGAGTGGCAAGGCAGAGAATTAGTAAAAAATATAAACATTTATAAATCTAAATCCTGTCACCCATGTAACTATATACAAAATTACAAAAATTATACAGATTTGGAGTTCAGTTGAAAATACCTTCTCTCTCTCTCTTCATATAGATATAGATAGATAGATTGATGATATAGATATAAACTGTTACAAAACTGTTTGAGAAACAGTATTTGGAAAAGATGAATCCACAAGCAGGGAA
Organism: Picus viridis; assembly: GCA_033816785.1. Lineage (NCBI taxonomy): Eukaryota > Metazoa > Chordata > Aves > Piciformes > Picidae > Picus > Picus viridis. The sequence goes on from CM066575.1 coordinate 27,083,678, forward strand.
TATTTCCCACTAACAAGAGGCAGGCATTTCCCAGATACTCTAGGATATATCCCAGTTTTACTCACAAGGCGGCGTTGGTAACTGTGAGAATTCCTCTTAGGGTCTCCTGTTCTTGGAAAAACCTTCCAGAACTGCTGCTTATAGTCCACATCCATGATGCAAAAGCCAAGCAAGAGAGTGTGTGAGACAGCATGCTTTTCAGCTCACTCCTTTTCAGTATCTCCCAGCTAAGTGCTGTTGTAACGTCACCAAAAAGCAGGCAACTCAGCCTATAGCATTCTGGGCTTGCCCAGCGTAGGGTTCTAGCACATGGCTTGGGGAAGGGTCCCATGTGTCCACTGACTATGGCCTTAGGAGGGGAAGGTGTGTTCGCCTGCTCCTTTCTTGTGCTTTTCCCTTTCCCTCATCTCCAGAAGGTAGAGAAAAAGGGGGTTTGAGCACACTACCACAACTGCCTAGTTTATAAAACTGTTCTTATTTCTTAGTATGTTTTCAAAATGCTTGAGCATCCTGACACCATATGGATTTGTTGTTGTTGTTCAGCACCTAACTAAAACCAATTTTCTCACTGGATAGCCAAATTAATTTGGAATGCATTACCTACAGTCAAATTATCTGCCACATGTTGAGACTGGTAGTTGGCTGTATGACCAGAAAATACAGACTTTCAGGTCTTTGGAGATTCTCTTTCTGATATATTTTTGTAAATAGCTACTTTCATCCTTGGGTTTTCAACTGAGAGTCACATGTGCTTCACTGAATATCTGCCTTCCTTTTTCTTTCTTTGCTGAACAGAATGTTGTTGCTGTTTTATTGTGTCCAGCTGGCACATCCTCAACATGCTGATTTCATTTAAAAAATCACTACTCATTGTAGAAGCCAGATGTAGCTGAATAGCAATGCTTTGCTCGTTGTATCACTCTGATGGGTGAACTTTTCAAAGGGCCGTTCCTTCAAACAGTGCAGTAAGTATTTGTTCCACACTGCCTTTTTGGACTGGGTGAATCTTGGAAGCTGGGTGGCAAATGGCAACCTCTTCCTCTGCTCTGGAGTATCCAAGCAGCACTGCCTCAAACGCTGCCAACAAGGAGAGAGGGGAAGACTGGAAAGAAGTTCCTGGTGCTGCAGAAAGGAGGAGGTTTGGCTCAGCAAGCACATGGGAAGCCAGGCTTGTGGAGGGGGTCAGGTAGAAACAAGGGCTACAGATAGTCTGTGGGAGCAGAATGGGAGCTGGTGAAGAAAGGGATAGGGGCTGGAGAGGAGTAAGCTCTGAGGAAGAAGGAACTGAAGAAGGTTTCATGGTTACAGCAGTGACACAGAATCAGAAAATAGAGCTAAGGCTCTTTTTCCTGCTCTCCTCCTTCCCATTCCCATTTTCTTGAACGCACAGAATCACAGAATCACCAAGGTTGGAAGAGATCTCAAAGATCATCAAGTCCAACCTGTCACCACAGACCTCATGACTAAACCATGGTACCAAATGCCACATCCAATCCCCTCTTGAACACCTCCCTGGGCAGCCCATTCCAATGGTGAACAACTCTCTCTGTGAAGAACTTTCTCCTCACCTCTAGCCCTTTGCACCTTTGCACCTCATGTGCAAATTTGCTGATGACTGAATCAATCCCCTCATCCAGATCATCAATGAAGAATTAAAGAGGATGGGGCCCAGCACTGATCCCTGGGGGCCACCACTAGTGACTGGCTGCCAGCTGGATGTGGCACCGTTCACCACCGCTCTCTGGGCTCGGCCCTCCAGCCAGTTCCTAACCCAGCACAGAGTGTTGCTGTCCAAGCCACAAGCTGACAGCTTGGCCAGGAGTTTGCTGTGGGGGACAGTGTCAAAGGCCTTCATTCACCTGGAAACCACATTCAGCATCAGGTGCTGTGATGTCTGGATAAATGTCAACCCTACCTTTCCCTAAACTGCTTGATAAAGACTGAGTCAATACCCTTCTGCATTAAGGAACAAATCAAGGTTATATATGAAGCTTGGACTCAGTGTTAGATTCTTTATAAACAACAGGAAATCTTCTCATTGCTTAGCTTTAGCAGATTTAGCATTTAAAAGCTATTTGAATACAGAGCACACTACACCTGCTAAAAAATATCTATTTGAATGATGGTGAATACTTATTTTTCCATTTGGGATACTTTTTATATATATCACTTTAGTAATGTACTCTACTCTTCAATCATAGAATCATAGAATGGTCTGGATTGGAAGGGACCACCAAAGGTCATCTAGTCCAACCCTCTCTGCACTAAGCAGGGGCATGCTCAAGTAGATCAGGATGTCCAGAGCCCTGTCCAGCCTCATTTTGAGTATCTCCAGGAGTGGGGCCCCAACCACCTATCTGGGCCTTACAAAAGGAGTAGAAAATGTTACAGTGCAAATAGGCATTACCAATTTAAAGCCTGCATGTCCAGGTTTAGCTTTACTGCTTTACTACAAAGTACAGTATATTCTTATTTTGTGGTTCTATGTTCTTGTTCATATCTACAGTATGTGGCCTCTGCTCCTTGAAAATAAATGTTAACAAGTTGTGATCATGAGATAAACCCTAAGATTTGCATCACCTGGCTTTGAACATTCTTGGCAGCACATTTTCTACATTAACACACAGATATGAAACCAAACCATTTGGAATAGCAAAGAAGTGATAGCTAAGCTGAAGAAAAAAAAGAAGTTATGTTATTTTGACAGATTATTGATTTTGGACAATGGTTAATGAATGGAGGGAAGGAAAAGTGGCAAAGATCAAAGCAAGTAATTTATTCCAGTGTTCTTACTTTTCCTACATATATGTAAGAGTGCTGTAGGTATTCGCATGTTGGTGAAATGAAGGAACTTCCTTCATCAGCAGCCAATACAGGCCAACACATCCACAGCTAGACAGGGTTAATACTATGGTTACAAGTTACATTGCCTCAGTGGAGAGGGAATGTTATTTCACAGAGAGCAGGGCAGAAAGACATCAGCATGTAACTACCCTAGCAGAAAACTGATATGTTTCTGAGCACAAAGCCATTTGTAACTTTTAATATTGGGGTCACCAGATACAGTGGGAAATTAGCTGCTTTTGATGCTGCTTGAGTGAGGCTCTGTGGCAGTCTGCTGGGCTCTGCCAGTGAAACTGAAGCAAAGAATTTGGCTTGCAGCCTAGTTTTAATCTGCATGTATGGTATCAATTTTGGAAGCATTTTCTGGTTGTCCTCACAGTTATAAAAGGGTGGACAAATATAGTTATTCTCTTCTGTTAAAAAACAGACTTTTGTTAACTTGTTTGTGTTGATCCTCTACCTGAAAAGTGCAATCCTAGCTTCGTCTTCAGTTTTGCCACAGGATTGGCCTTTCTATTAATAAGTACCTCTGCTGTTCATCATAAAGGAAAGACTGCTTTGAAGAAATCATCTTGCCCCATCAGATCCCAAATCTTTTCTGCATGTGTAGCAATGAGGGACAATATGCTATGCATAGCATAGCATGGGGACAATAAGCTACAGCTCCCCCTTCATAAGCATTGGAGCTCCTTGCCCACCAGTCTTCTTGCTCCTTCTCAACATGTTCATCCAATTGTTTACTTGCAGATGAAGAGCATCATGGAATATGGGATGTTGTCAATAATTGTGTGCAGCTACTGAAGAAGGAGTATCCTCTCATGCTCACTGAAATCTTCAGCTTTTGTGATGAGCACAGTAGTCATCAGCCATTAATAGGTGTCTGGTCCTGTGGACAAGATGTGACCCACTCAGATCTCCATCTCAAGCACTGTCATGCCTTTCCTAAGTGGTGGTTTCCTGTAAGGTATTTATGAAGTAGTTTCAGGACACATTCCATGCTTTTGATCCATTCTGCAATGCTTTATGTCACCCCTTTCTTTGAAACTTCTGAGAAAGTCCAGCAGCTCCTGACCCTCCATAAGAAGCTTCCTGTACCAGGGATATTTGCTTTCCTGTATAACTGCTAATTGCATTAATATTTTCTTCAGAAGCTGAGGAAACATATATGAAAGACAATTAAGCCCTTCCAGTAATTTTTTTCTTTCGTTGTTCATGTTGTTTTCTCATTAATTTATAATTTTTCTTCACACCCAATTGCTGTTTCTTTTGTCATTCCACCAAAATTTTGCATTCTGCTTTTTAAGTTTCTTTTACCTTGACACTCATTCAGCACTCAGGACCAAAACTCTCATGTGGCTGTACAGACCTATTACTTCTTGACTCTTTTAATAGACCTAAAAATCCTCTTTAGCATGTAATAATCCAATAAATAACATAACCATTTATGAAGTGACTGAACAATGGCAGGCTGCATGTGATAAACTTAGCTTTAGTTATGCTACTAGGAAATAATATGACTAGAAAACACAGGAGGTGAGAAAATTCTGAAGTAGGGATGTGAGCCAAGGTTGTTGGGTGCAGAGTCATAGAGACAGCCCTTAGATAATACTTGCCACTTTGAATTTCTGGTGACAGCTGCCCATGTGTGCCAATACTATTATTGTAGGTTAACAAATCATTGGAAGTTCGCATTATTTCTCACAACCTGTCACTGCAATTGCTTCTAGCAATTTCCCTAGACACCTTGAGCCTGTAGTATCAATAGTTCATAATGATTAAAATAAGAAGTAAAGCAGTAATTTCGTCATGCTTTCTAGACCATGGTGCTGTTTTGGTATTTTATGTGGCTCAAAACCAGCACACCATCGTTTTCATGTATAAGTTTGGATAGTGGTAGCAATGGTGGGAAATCTTAGCTAATCAGGCCATTGAACACAAGTGTGCCAGCTGCATTGTGTGTCTGAGGTCTATCATTGCACCATGAGACAAGTTCTGGCCATTGTGTTCATTACAAATTTAGATGTGTGTGACCCATCTGACAATAATTTCTGGGTAACATTGGGATAGGCTTATGACATGTCCAAAACCTCAGGCTGTTTTGCACCGCATGACACATTGTCAGTTTGTAAACACTGGTTTGCTAACTCCATATAATTCTTGCATCACTAGTGGGCTAAACAAGGCTATTGAAAAGTTTTACTGAGGTTCAAGGATTTTTACACAAGGGCAAATATGACAGCTTATTTACAATTTTATCCTACAAAAGATGAAGTTTGAGGACAATTAAAATGGGAAGAAACCCACAGAAAACAAACTTAGATAATGCCTTCACATATTCAGGACCAGATTATCAGGCAGACATGATTTGAATGGATTTGTCCAGTAAAATAGTATTTCTGTACACAGCATGCTTTGACCTCTTTTAATCTTGCATCATAAAACAGACTACAAAAAAATCTCACAACTGTGCTAAACAAACACAGTTGTTTGATTGCACCAAATTTTTGTTCCAGCAATGGAATTAATTGAAGCAGCATGTCCTACACATTGCCATCAGGTCATCAGTGCTTGCTTGAATCAGGTTCCTGACCTTTATTTTCTCTCACCTAGTCTGCTAGATTGACTTGTCCATGAACTGTTAAAATTACTGATATATATAGCACTGTTTTATGCATAGCTGAGAATATTTTCACAGGAGTGCTCGTTGGTTTTCTTTGATAGTTATCAACTAGCTTATTTTATATGAAGTCAGACACTTAATTGTAAATAGCTGCTGAAAAGTATGAAATAAAAAGATTTTTTTCCCTCACTTACAGAAAATTTAAATGCACTCAGAAAACTCTTTAGGATTTGAGGTATGTTTTTTTCTTTGATGGGATGGTCAGAGTGTCATCTCAAGCAGCTACTCAATTGTATATGTTCTGTAATTCTCTAGTCTGATGTTTTGGTGCTTTTATAGGAGCAAAGGAGGTTAGATTCTTCTAGAGTGTTACCCCACCAATATTTCAAATAAAATGTGCCTCCTACACTCTACTCAAATTGGAAAATAGTAATGAGCCCTCAGAGGTCCAGCTCAGCTCAGCATGTCTCTAACCAATGCCTAAGCATTGTAGTTCACCCTGTTTTGGTTATGTCACTGACCATAAGCACCTCCATCCATACAAGTCCAAGCGTCAGGCCAACTCCTACAGTAGAGCCATTATCCAGAATCAAGAGATGATACCTTCTCTGCCTGCATCCACAGATGCTCTCAAAACAGGGCTAATGCACAAGAGTCTACAAACGCAACAGTGGTTGCTGTTCTCTCGTGTTGAGTTGGAAAGCGGGAAAAGGTAGTGACTACCATATTTTTCCTCTCAGGAAGTGGAAAATTTTGATTCAACTCTTCTTGGCCTGAGGGTGGCTGAAACCTGAAACACTTCCAAAATAATCTGCCAGTTTGTTTTAGTGGTAAGGCATGCTGCAGACTGACAACTCTGACATCTTCAGCCAACACCAAAGAATACCAAATAATCTGAGCTGCAGTGTAGGTATGGCTGTCTGTGGATGACATGGATATTCATGTGGGTGAGGGGAGCTGCATGTTCCACTTTCTGCTGGGACCACTTAGAGTGCCACCTCTGCCATTTTGCTCCTGCTAGGCACCTCTTTCCCAAGAGACCCATGATCAGTTCTTGGGGAGAGGCTGACAAGCTATCTGTGCAGCAGAGAGCAGCTGATTTGACCTCCTCCTGCCACTCCCCCTCTTCATTTATTCCTTTTGTGAGAGCTCCTCTTATCAGGTAGTTTTAAGTGACCTTTATGCAATGCCTGGTTTCAGGCAGCTTCTAACTTAGAGGCTGACTAATTTGAATTATTTTGTTTGACCTTTAATTCTTGCAGTGTGCTGTCAAAGAGGATCTTAGATTTTGGATCACTCCTTGGAAACCAGGCACCCCACAAGATAGTGGCTACCATGGTCAGATCTGTGGCATTTACCTAATTTGGGTTTCACCTTTCATGCTTATTCCTGTAAAGTCTTGGGGATAGTTTTGAATGCTGGCTTGTACTCCAGAAGCAAAAGTCTGTGAGGAAAGCAAATGCAGTGATTCCAGGATGTGCATTTAACAACCTGCCCTTCCTGCTACAAGTAGTCTATGAAAGATTTGAGGCTTTGTAAGGATGTCTCCTGTAATGAATGTGCACTAGCTTCATGCAGGCCAGATTAACTTACAGCACAAATAGCTACTCTGAGAGCTTACTCTTAATAATAATTGAGTGAGTGATGTATTCCTAATTGATCACCACAGACTGCAGAGAGAGATGAAACAAATGTGACCAAATCCTTTGCCTGTTTGTTCTGGTTTTATGAAACAAATATATTGTACCTTAATGAATCACCCAAATATGTCTTGTTTGACCTGAATATTTCAATAAGAGCTGTTTCCTGTTAATCAGATTTTGGCTTTCCCACAGTAAACAGCTATGCAAATGTCCTTTATATACTTGATCCACCAAAACAGCTTTGCTGGAACAAATAATTTTCCTTAAATGATCATCAGGGTGCGAAGAAGAAAGTACAGAGAATTTTGTATGAAGAAGGGGGTGCTTTGCTCTTTGTCAGTGCCATTCTTATAATTTCAGCAGACTTTAGGCAGATTTATTTATACAACTTTTGTGTGCAAGTTTTGTCATGGTTATGAAATATGCGAGAGCATATGCATTTGCAACAAGATATGAGACATCATTTGCAGTGTGCTTGGTATGTGGCATATCTGTTTAGAATTCACCTGAGAAGAAAGAGCTGCTCAAATGAGGAATTGTGTGAGAAATTGTTACATTTGGCTTTCGCAAGGGGAAGGTGAGTGCCGGTGGGTGCCGGTGTTGCTGGGGACTGTGGGATTCAATTCTTAAGCTGATTGGCTGGTTGTAGTCTGTGTCGTGTAGGATGTGTATTGGGAGAGAAATGGAAGGAGGGTAAGGCGTTGAGATGTCAGAGACTGGCTAGGTCAAGAGTGCAAACCATTATCACAGCCTTGAAGACCACAGTCAACAACAGGCGGGACTGGGAATGGGGGGTGGGAGCGTGCTTGGGAAATGTAAAGGGATTTGTGGAGATATTTATGAATATGTATGTTTGACGTCTGCATAAGCTCAACTCATGTTGTCATGGTGTACCTCTAGTGAATCTGCTATGTGCCCAGCGCTGTTTTGCCTTCATTTTATAATAAACTGCTTGTACTTAAAACTTAGCAGTGAGCTCATTTCTCAGAATAGTAATTTGGTTTTGAAACACACATTAGACTTTACTGATAGGTTATCCTATTAACACCTAGTGGCCTGGGGAACACTGGGTCAAAGTAAAATCTTCACTTCAGTTCTGGAATGTGAAAAATGATGGTAAGATACCACAGCAACAATGTGGCTCCATATTTCTTTTCTTCATTCTCTCCTATCCTGCCCATTTGAACTGGCAACAAAAGGAATGCCTGCACTGAGTGATGCAAAGATGAAGCTGAGCGTCTTGGACCTGTTCTGAGTTTGGTATGAATTTGTTATGCGTCCACCATCCCTGTCTTCGTGGGGACCTTTTGGTTCAGTTCCTGTGTGCATCAAAGGACAGATCTGTGTGCTGCCTCTTGAGATCATCTACAATGCTAGTATTGCATGAGGCTAGATAACTATGGATATTGTTAGAAGTGAAATTAATTTCAGAGTTTAATGTTAGGTAAGGGAACATGGGGTGTTGTATAACAGCATATCCCTAAGAATGAAGTTATACAATTTAGAGTATCTGACTTTTTTAGGCATTCATTATAGCACAGTGAATGCATTTCTTTTCAATGTGAGTTCCAAGGCAAATAAGCAAGTACATGTATTACAGAAATCACTCAAAGAAGCAGCTTGAGTGAAGCAACTTCAGTGTTGCTTTGAGAGTGCAGAATACCATGTCATAATTTAAACTTTGCCTTAATAAGCATCTATTACATTGGCATTTTAGAGATTTTTTTAATAAGCCAAGTTCAGTTATCACAAAATACTCTGTCAGATATTTGATCTGCTTAAAAGTGACACAGTGGTAACCAAACCATCAAGAGAGGTTGTCATGAGGGGCATCTAGGTTGTGTGAACCACTGACTAAATAAATAACTAAAATGATTAGCAAAATGTAATTTTGAGATTATTTTTTCTTTCCTTTTTTCCTTTCTTTTCTTTTTTTCCCCTTTTTTTTTTTTTCTTTCTTTCTTTTTTTTTTTTTCTTTCCTTTTTAACCACAGTTCTCTGTTTTTGTGCTGTAAGGCATAAAAGGCCCATCAGCAGCCTCAAAAGGATCACCTAATGTGAAAGAACAGTAACCCCAGCTCTGGGTTTTTCTGAGTGTTGTTTAAAGCCCTACATAAATCAAGAAGAGGCCCACAAAGGGAAGACTGTTTGGTTTCAGGGACTGGTCTTGATTTTCTGCTTAGGATAATCAAGATCAGGAATCCATCGCTAATTAAAGGCAAACAGAAAATATGTAGGACTTTCACTTACATTCTTTCCATACTCGTAGTTTAACATGTGATTTATACAATATACTTTTCCTTTAATTCAACTTCCTCAAATTATGTGCAGACAGCTTCAGCTGCAGGGAAAGGTGGGAGTATTTAAGATCTCTAGAATTTAACTCTTTCGTTCCTATCACCTTCTTTATCAGAGATATTCAATAGAAATGTGGTTTCTATTTTCAACTGAAAACCTCAGTGATTCTGTGTGATTCTGCTGAGTGTGGATTTTGTTGGGTGTTTTTTTATGGTTGGTTTGGTTTTTCTTTTGTTTTTAAATCCATTGATTTGAGTGAAGATGTTGATTTGGATTCTTTAAAGAGATAGATGCTTTTTGTTTTACCAAACACAGTGCCTTTCCCTTGCCTGCTTCTGTTGTAGCTCTGGGGGTTTTGCAGTGATTTTCTATGTAAGTATCATTCAGGTGAATGAGATTTAATCAGGATGTGGATTTTGTCATTTTGGTGGTGATGTAGTTTCCCAGATTTAAGTTTTTCATTAAGAAATTAATATTGGCAGATTGGGTATTACAGTAAACTGAACAAATGAGTATGTATTAGGACCATATAATTTTGCATGGTGATGTTCAAGTTCTTCTCTCCACACAGTGAAGTCTGTGGTTGATTTACATAAATTCTGAGATTCCAACAGCAGCACTCTGTAAGTTGAACTATTCCTCATGCTTTTGGCTCCCTTTCTGAGGCATATTGCTGACATTTTCATCACTAAGTCAGTATAGCCCAATGAATCAATGTCTGGTATCTAGTGTTTAATAGAGGGAAAGGTTCCTGATGATATATGTGGTTGCAATTAATTCTGTGTCAATAAGATGGATGAGGACTAAAGTATGGCTCAGACCATTTTATCTAGATATCCTCTTCACCTAATGCTCAGAAAATGCTTACTCACATGACTTGATGCTGTCCATTAATTGTGCTTCCCATACTTAATAATGATATCTGTGTTGAACTAAATGTCAAGAGCCAGCACAGCCTTCTACTAGGCCTGTTATTCAGAGTGGTTTAAATTGGAAGATCTTCAAGGAGGCAATACTGAGGTAATTTTCAATCAAGCCAAAGATCCAATATCTCCAGCAAAGTTGTTTTCTTAGGGAAAACAGTCAAACAAACACAAACAAACACGCAAACAACCACCAAACCCCAATAAGAGTCAATGTCCTCTAATAAAAGAGTGAATGCCCTTCTTTCCTAATGAAAGATTAGTACTAGCTGTGCAAGGAGTACCGGAATACTTTTTGTAATGACTATTTATTTCTGTGGGCTGATGGTCAACTAGTTAGAGGCTTCCAGTAAATAATTTATACTAAAGTGGGTATTTTTGAGATATGTAGTTTTCAACAAGTTTATTTAAAATAATAAAAGAAGACATGCACTGCTCAGTTTTCAGAACCAGTGCATCCTTGGTTCTGACTTTCCTTCTCTTCTGTTCATATGGACTCCATATTCTTCTTCCATATACTTCTCCTCTTCATATGGACTCCACCATTTACTCCTCTGAAAAAAGGGAACTCTAAGCAAAGGCTGAAAATGGAAAGCAGGCAGCTAGATCGAAAATAATTCATAAGTACACCGCTGCAGAGGGAAGCTTAGCTTCACCATAACACAGCTGAACTGCCCATTCTGCCTGCATTGCTATAGAATTGTATCCCCTCCAGAAAACCAAGTACCTTTTACTTTCTGATTATTATTGTCCCTGCAGCTGTTGCAGCATGCACCTGTTCTTGCTCAAATGTGATGAGTTACTGGGACTTTCATGGTCCATTTTCTCTTCCATGCTGATAAGCCTGTGGGTCTTCCTTGTGGCTATGACTTTGTTGCAACTTCTTCATTCATTCTGCTCTATGATGGTGATTCCCTGGGCAGCCCATTGCAATGGCCAACCACTCTCTCGGTATAGAACTTCTTCCTAACATCCAGCCTAAACCTGCCCTGGTGCAGCCTGAGACTGTGTCCTCTTGTTCTGGTACTGGCTGCCTGGGAGAAGAGACCAACCCCACCTGGCTACAACCTCCCTTCAGGTAGTTGTAGACGGCAATAAGGTCTCTTCTGAGCCTCCTCTTCTCTACACTAAGCAACCCCAGCTCCCTCAGTGGTTGGACTCGATGATCTTCCCTTTTCTTTCCCCTTCCCTCTCAGTTGTTTTTTCTTTATAGTGTTGGACTCCGAGAGTGTTTTCCAAGCTTCTTAAAAAGAGCTTCTTAAAACCATCTCTACAATGCTCATTCCTATCTGCCAAACAATTGTCAAAAAGTTTCCTAGAAACATTGTGCTCCCATTGCCTTTGCTGTGCTAATTGCTGGGTTTAGGATTTTAAGTTTGGCACATGCTAATCTATAGTCACTTAGTTTGAGATAGACCAAACTTTTCTTTCCAGTCTTGAGTCGCCTTCTACTGCATGTTGCTTGATGCAGCCAATTTACTTATGTAACTGGTATTGTTTGGTCTTCAGTAGCTGAACTCCTCATGAAATATAAGACTGCTGAGCATGTAAAAAAACAAAAAAAGAGATGTAGTTGAGTCTGAGCTGTATACTCCTGAGGGCATGTCGACTTTTTTTTGTTTGAGCAAGAAAACACACTTCAGGTTAGCATTGTCCTGTATAACGAACCCCCACTGCTTGACCTGCACTTTTACTAGTCCAAGAAAGAATGAAAACTTTGTGGAATTTACATGCCCTGTGGACTTTAAGTCTGTTGATAAAGTAAAGACAAAATAAAAGTTAAGTGCATGCAATTTTGAGTCATCTGCTAACTGACTATAAATCTGCAGCAGTCTATTTATCACTTCCGCCAAGGCTGCAGCAATTCAGACAGACAAGAGAATGCAGCTGCCTGTGCCTGTATGCAGAACCTATAGATGGGTCAACAGTAGAATTTAAGTAACAAGCTGCTGCATAAAAGACAAAGCCCAAAGTCCAAGGGAGAAATGGAGCTGCTGCTGCATGTGGAGTAGCTTCCAGTACTGCACAGGACAGTAAGGTTCTGAGAAGCTTTTAACTTGAATGATAAAGTGATATGGTTTGAGTTGTGCCTGGTTCTGGGTGCTGCACTTAGAAACTTTTAAAGACTAAGGAGAGAGAATCCAAGACCAATTGTGAGGATGATCAAAAGTGAAGGTATGGTAACTCTGTTCACATATATGAGCATGTCCATGGTGGGGAGAGCAAAATCTGGTGAGGTGTAGCAAGGAAGTTTGAAATTTGGTATTAGGAAATAAGTTCTGATGACAAGCACATGGAAATAGTGGAAAAGTTGTCTTCATCACCAGAAGTCTTTGCAACTGGATTAGATAAACATGGGCCAGGAATAGTTTGTATAATGCTTGCATTTCCCACGTGACTTTTGAGACTCTTACCAGCCTTGTGATTTCTGTTGGAAGACAACCTACATTTCTCCTACCAATGCACTTGAATAATATAGCATGGGGTTATTTTCCCCCAAACCTTCCAGTGACCTAGCCTAAAAGTAATGGCATCTACTTAAGCACCCAGTCCTACTGTTAACTGTTCCAGTTTAGGTTTTGTGAGAGGTTCTAGACTTTACAAGTATTTTATAGATGTCTTAACTAAAGCTATATAATTATCAAGGTTTTAGCAACATCTTCAGAAAGTCTTGGAACAGAGATCACCATTATTCAGAGATCACCATCCTGAATAATGCATCCCTAGGTGCAGTTACAGCCTTTTAGAGCATACCAGTCCTGAGATAGCTTGTTAGTCTAGTCACTTTGCCTTCACCAACCCACCTGAAATAAGCATTTACAGAGAGCACTTGACTGTTAAGCCTGATTTTGTATATTCTTTTGCACCTTCATAACTGTTTGAATTTGAGTTGTTCTTAAATTTTTCAAGGCAAAAGAGCACACATACTTCAAAATAATAATGATGCAGCTATAATAAAATTGAGGTGCATTGTTCTGACAAATGAGGGGTGTGAGTATCCAGGGTTAGGAGCCCTGGGATATTTGGGGTGCTCTTTTAATAAACTGCAGGGGCCTCACTGTAGACTAACTCAGGGTTCCAGGTCAGTGTTGAGATGTCTTCTGTAAGTGTTAGCCAGAATTTGTTGGCAGGCAGCAAGGAGAGAGGACTCGAAGGTCAGATGTTATTGCAAGTTTGTCACAAGTATGCATTAGGGAACATTAGTGTGGGGGTGGACAGGGCTGAGATGCTGGATTTAAGCAGGAGATGGGTGCCTGACAACCACCATTCCAGAGAGGATTGCAGATAAAAGAACATAAAACTACAATGATGTTTTTCTTCAGACTTGTGAAAAAATGAACTATAAGACTGCCCATAATATATCCATGTAATCCAGATCTATCTGGTACAGAAAACATGATTGCTTATTTTAGTAGTTTTGAGGTATGCCTGAGGAATGTCATGTGGATCCCCAGTGGTGCATTTGTAAGCAGGACAGATTTTAACTGCCTATGAAGAAGGACATAAACTCTCTAAATGCTCTCCAAAATCAGACCAGCCATCTTGCCCAGTTCACTTTCTCTTCAGCAGTGTGGACAACTAACTACATTTGCTATTTAGTGGCAGCATGCAAGCTTAGTCATTTCCTCTAGTCTCTTCCCATTGCATTGCAATACATCTACCACTGTTAGATTAGGGATTTCATAAAGTGCATACCCTCATGTTGCCTTTCTGTTTGTGGACCTACAGTCCATAAATGTTTAAGATCCTTTCTGATGTCACTGATGCTGTCTGTTCCCATCATCTCCTGTGGCAGCAAGTTTCACAAAACTCACATGAGGTAAAGTGTGATTTTTTCATAAGAGAAACTCCTGACCCTGTCTTTATGATTTTCATTCTAGAAAGTTTTTGTTTCTGAACCATGGTCACTTCAAAATAATAACTTTGAAGTGTGAGGAGCTGAGGTGGAGTTTTTCTGGTGCTCCATTTGCACATACCTGTAGATTTTCTGTTGGCTACCAGTGGAATTGCATTGAGGTAAAAGCATCCTTAAAGACTTTAACCTCCTTTCTTCAATGTGATGTATCCTTGAGATGGTGTCTGTATTTCACCATGTAGTAACAAAACTAGTCAAAGTATCAACTGAAACACTCCCATCTTAATCTCTTTAATGTCTGGGGTTTAGCATTAAATCAACAAGTTTTATGTGACCACATCCTGCTTCAGGGAGGTGAGTGATGTAAACTATATAATAGGTAAGAAACTGTGAAGAGTACTCCTCCCAGTAAATTTATACTTTTTGAAGGGGAAGTGTTTGATCCAGTGTTGACAATATGGGTTGAGGCTTACTCTCTATACCCAGGTCTCTTGTGAGTGAAGTAATTCCTACGGACACCCTGCCTCTGCCACTGCCCTAAGTATCCTCAGTTTGCAGTAGGAGAGGCCCATGGTAGAGCAGACACTGGAACTACTCATGTCTCTTGCAGATCCACTTTTCAGAACACACAGAGGTTTCTTTAGATAAAAGGCCTGAATAGCCTAAGGCTTCCAGAATTTTCCAGATGGCTCTTGAATGTTCACAGGATGACTTCACTTGTAAAATGTTAAGCCAGCCATTCTTCCTCTGAAACACACTCTGCAGCCATGATGAATTTTGTAGTGCAGGAGTGAAAGAAAAGGCAAAAAACCCTTTGACCTTGTTAATCAAGCAAACAGAATTTTCTGTGGTTGGAAATATTACATCATCTGCATGTGAGTTTTACAGTATCTTTCTGAATAACCATACTGTAAACTATGGCCAGTGGTGCGTTTTCAAAGCTTATATCCGGAACTTCTAAAAAATTACTTTACTGAATTTGAGTGGCGATGGTAGCTCACTGGGTACTACTAGAGACAAAGAAGTGGTTAAATCTGGATGAAAGAAACAAGAGTAAAAGAATACAAGAATGCTAATTTAAAATACAAGTATGCTTGATTTTTAGTATGGATTTATCTTTTTTTCCTTATAGGTTAAAATCTCTCGGAAGCCTGGAGGGAAATAGGAGCTCAGAACATTTGAACTTAATGCTTTTGGGTGCAATATCACAGGAAAAAAATAAATTAAAGTTTTGAAACTTGGGGTGGTTTAAGTATTCAGTGGAATACCTATCTTGAAACAAAAAGAAAATCTTTTAAAAAGAGAGGTTTGCATTTGTCATATACATCTAGATATACTTACACAGACACACAACTCACATTTCATTTTACTTTCTCGTTGATAATTGCCGAAGGCCAAACTGGTGAAATCTTGATTTCTTGTGCCTCAGAAAACAACATCCTCCTTTCAGATGCTTTTGGCAGGAAAGAGCACCATTAGTGTAACAGAGCTCTGCTGGCTGTCTTGAAAATGCAGTCAATACAGATGACAGCAGCACTTTGTCTCAGTGGAAATGCTTTGTAGACTGAGTCATGCCTTGTCCCTTCAGACATGCTCAGTACAGCTCCTCCTGTCCTCCACGCCCTTCAGACAGCCTTCCTTAAATGCATTTCCCTCAACAGGGACGGATCCTATGTTGAGGGTAAACATACAGATCCGTCTATTTCCCTTTTTGTTTTACTTAATTTCAGGTTTTCAATATTACTTAATAGTAAGAGATGGCATATTGCAGAACGGGAATTCATCCAACACTTCTCTAAAAATCAAAAATGTTCAGAAGGAAATGTAATGCTTTCTTTTGCCCATATTCCTACTGCACAAGTCATCACTGAATGCAGTTATTTATAGCTGTTGGTATACTGAAGTATTTTAGTAAGATAATTTCAGAGGATTCAAATGCTTCAAACTTATCAGAGGTATCTGAGAAAAGTAGGAACTGTGTGACATCAGTTGTTTTATTCATTTATGGACTAATCTTAAAAAATAATTCTGTTTTCATTTTCACTTGCTTTCTTCTAACTCCTTGCTGAAACAGCAGAAACATCTGCCTCTCTTCCTTCATCGAGGGCAGTCATTTACGAGTTCCAGATTTACCAACAGTATCAGTTTACAGCCAGCAAACCTCACTCTTGGTCTTATTAGTTACTTTCCATCTGCTTTTCCCTCAGGCATCTTGGTTAGCAGAAAAATGCTGGCAATCATCAGTAGTGGCTTCTTAAGTTAGTTATTTATTAATCCAAGCCTTCTGTAGATGCAGTTTCAATAAATACATTAGTTTGGTTGTTGTTGCTTTTTTCAGAGTCATCTTTGAACTGGACCTAGTTGAAAAACAAAACTACAGTTCCAGAAGCTGGGGACAGTATGGAAGGGGAGAACAGTTTGGCTTTTAAAAATCTTCTTTCAAGCTGACTCATGGTTTTAGCCTCTACTTTGAACTTTAAAGCTGAAGGAAGCACCATTTGCATTCTGTAGGGGTATGCTCAAATAATAGAAAAAGTAGATCTCCAGAAGCTGCTGTTAGAAGCAGTTATTATGGGCAGAAGGAAATGATCATACTAGGAATTGGGGTTCTGGGTTTTGTGGGGTTTTTTTTTGGGGGTGGTGGGGGTGGTGGAGGTAGAGGAGGAGGGATTTGGTTGTTGTTTTGTGGTTTTGTTTGGTTTTGTTTGCTTGTTTGTTTTTGTTTAAGCGAACATTTATATCCCCCTCCCATGATTCTTTTCCTCTTTCCTTATTGGGAAAGCCACATTGAACTTGCAGTGCTGAAAAGATGATTAATGACAGGCAAAACTGTATACAACACATAGTTTATTTGAGAGGAAGAGCACACAGTGAAATGCTGCATTGGAGAATTCTAGGCAAATGGTGTGTGAAATTGTTGACAAATTGCCCTCATTAAGCTTAGTAAATGAATGCTTTCATGAGAACATTGGCTTGATATCACCACGTAGAATGTAACTTCTACTTGAAATTGCTGTGCTGCTATTCTTATCTTTTAAGATTGTAACAGCTTTAACGTCCTGATAAAGCCAACCATTGTAGCTGTCTTCACTGTTTGCTACAGGGGAATTAAAAGAAAATTGCTGAGGGTGGTTTCCATGAGTGGTTCTGAATTATTCATTAATTTATCCATTATAATGAACCATTCTAAGCCTGGTCACCAGAGTTCATAAATGCCAAGGAATTTATTTGAAAATGCCTTGTGTTCCTCAGACTCTTTAACTTGATACCTATCAATGAAAGGGGCAGTAAAAATGACATGTTATAGAAGCCTCTGTTTTAGAAAATGCAACTCTAGATACTATTTAGCCTTGCTGATAGTAGAAAACTTCCAGAAAAAAATTTGTCTTAAAAGGGGATGGTGCTTGATGATCCAGCAAATCAACTGTTATTTGAGTAAGGTCATTGTGTACTACACATTTGCCCTGCCAAGCTGAGTTCTGGCCATCAGCCTAAATTTGCCCTGCTGGGCAAATAATGAAGTGTAAAGCCTTCACAGGGAGAACTGCATAGACTACTGAGACCTTCAAAGATGAAGGTCAGGCCACAGCCTATTGTCCAAGGTTGCACCATACATAGTGCATCACTATAGTTAAGAGAGAAAGTATTCATGCAAAAAAAAATCTACCAGTCTAAACTGTTTACCTTTGATTAAGCAGTTGCAAAGTTGATTTAACCTGCTGCAAAGGAGTAGATGACAGTCATCTATACTTAGAAATTAATCATACAATGAAAATTTGAAAAATCCCTGTTCTAAACTAAATATCTATCACATAGAAAATTACATAAGTATAGCTATAAGGCTGTCTTCGTGCACTGAAGACTGCTCGTAATTTTGACCAGGAATCATAGTATAGGAAGGAAAATGTGACATGACCTGCTGAGCCACTTGGACACTCACAAGTCCATGGGGCCGGATGGGATCCATCCTAGGGTCCTGAGAGAGCTGGCAGGTGAGCTGGCCAAGCCGCTCTCCATCATTTTCCTCCAGTCCTGGCTGACCGGTGAGGTCCCAGATGACTGGAAACTGGCCAATGTGGTCCCCATCCACAAAAAGGGACAGATGGAGGAACCCGGAAACTATAGGCTGGTCAGCCTGACCTCAGTGCCAGGGAAAATGATGGAACAGATTATCCTGGCAGCAATAACTGCGCACCTGCAGGATGGCCAAGGGCTCAGGTCCAGCCAACATGGATTCAGGAAGGGCAGGTCCTGCCTCTCCAACCTGATCTCGTTCTATGATCAGGTGACCCGCCTGGTGGATGTGGGGATGCCTGTGGATGTGGTCTACCTGGACTTCAGCAAGGCCTTTGACACCATCCCCCACAGCAAACTGCTGGCTAAGCTGTCAGCTCATGGTTTGGGCAGCAACACTCTGCACTGGGTTGGGAACTGGCTGGAAGGCCAGGCCCAGAGAGTGGTGGTGAATGGTGCCACCTCCAGCAGGAGGCCAGTCACCAGTGGCGTCCCCAAGGATCAGTGCTGGGCCCCATCCTCTTCAATGTCTTCACTGACGATCTGGATGAGGGCATTAAGACAGTCATCAGCAAATTTGCAGATGACACCAAGTTAGGAGCAGATGTCGGTCAGTTAGGGGGTGGAAGGGCTCTGCAGAGGGACCTCGACCGACTGGACAGATGGGCGGAGTCCAATGGGATGGCATTCAACAAGTCCAAGTGCCGGGTGCTGCACTTTGGCCACAACAACCCCATGCAGAGCTACAGGCTGGGGTTGGAGTGGCTGGAGAGCGGCCGGACAGAGAAGGACCTGGGGGTGCTGATTGACAGCCAGCTGAACATGAGCCAGCAGTGTGCCCAGGTGGCCAAGAAGGCCAACGGCATCCTGGCCTGCATTAGGAATGGTGTGGCCAGCAGGAGCAGGGAGGTCATTGTGCTCCTGTACTCTGCTTTGGTTAGGCCGCACCTTGAGTCCTGTGTCCAGTTCTGGGCCCCTCAGTTTAAGAAGGACATTGAGACACTTGAACGTGTCCAGAGAAGGGCAACAAGGCTGGTGAGAGGCCTTGAGCACAAGCCCTGTGAGGAGAGGCTGAGGGAGCTGGGGCTGTTTAGCCTGGAGAAGAGGAGGCTCAGGGGAGACCTCATTGCTCTCTACAACTACCTGAAGGGTGGTTGTAGCCAGGAAGGGGTTGGCCTCTTCTCCCAGGCAACCAGCACCAGAACAAGGGGACACAGTCTCAAGCTGCACCAGGGAAGTTTAGGCTCAAGATGAGGAGAAAGTTCTTCACCGAGAGAGTCATTCGCCATTGGAATGCGCTGCCCGGGGAGGTGGTTGAGTCGCCGTCCCTGGAGGCGTTCAAGGGGGGACTGGATGTGGCACTTGGTGCCATGGTCTAGTTGTGAGGTTTGTGGTTACAGGTTGGACTTGATGATCTTCGACGTCTCTTCCAACCTTGATAATACTGTGATACCGTAATGTATTGTCAACCAGTGCTCCTCTTGGGGTAAAATCAGATGTGACTGGTCCTTAGAGCTTTACTGCAACAAGAGCCTGGCTGGAAAGATACATCGTACAGGAACAAGAGAGAAAGCACATCACATAAACAAGAGAATGGGAGATTGTTTTTCCTCGTCTTTCTTTTCTATCACACAGTGCATCTTTTCAGCTCATACTCTTACATGGCTCCAGTAACCCCCTTTCCTTTCATTACAGCTAGGTCAGCATGAATACAGGTACATCTGGAACTTTGGGAGAGATTTTTCATTTTGGAACTTGGCTTTCCAGTTATGGGAAACTGGTTTCCCAGTTATGGGAAAGATTGGGAATGACTGAGATACATCAGTTTTGTTGTTGTTATGAGCTGCACTAGGAAATTGCATAAGCAGATAGAGACAGGGAAGAGTTTGCTCTGTACTTGGCCTCAGGGGACCTTTGTGAACTTTTAAGCTCCCCTTGCTGACTTAATTTAAAGGACTCTGATAAGAGTACCTTTGACAGTAACATGGAGGGTGTGAATACACCTATGGAAAGTGACTGGGACAAGCACCTGGTAATATAAACATTCAGATCTGTTAAGCTGCTGTAAGGCAGGGTATTTAGCTTATTTTCTTGCTTTGGGATGAGTGTGAATGTGTCTTCCCCACTACCACTAACTATACAGACCAATTTCCCACATTTAAGGAAATCTCAGATGAGCTCCATCACCTTGGTAAACTATTTCCCTGACTACGGTGTATCCCCTGCTATGAAAATCTAGATACTCTGTGGCTGTGATGTACTGAGGGTAAAGCTTAGGTGGGAGTACCACTTGGGGTTCAAACTTGACTTCTGTTTACTAGGCAAGAACTTGAACCAACTAAGCTGTTCTTGCAAATACATATGTAAACTATATCCTCATTGATCACCCTGATGTACAGAGTAGTCTGGAGTGATCTTTCCATTGGTCACTAGTGTCATTGACGATAAAGTATATTGGTCCTGAATTTGTTTTTAAAGTCTTTTAGAGAGGCAGCAAATGGATTGTTATCAACACTGAGCATTCTGGTACCTCATAAATAGAGTACATAAACTGTGTATGTAATTTTATGTGGTACAGGATTTAAAGCTTGTCATATAAAGTTATTTTTCTAAGACTGGTAAGTCTAAATTTCTTCTGCTTTAGTATAAGAAACAAGTGACTTAAAAGATATGTCCTCTATATCAAATCTGCTAATGATTGCAGCCTAATGCCCTATCTGAGGAATGTTAGAATTAGCAGGTTACAAAATCAAGGGATTATGACAGTGTCCACATTAACACACTGTCTTTAACCTAAAAGTTAAGATTTACTGGGGAAAAGGGCAAGAAGGAAAAAATAGAAACTGTGAAGAACATGGAGAAATGAATAATCTGGTGCTTGGGCAGGACTAGTGTCTCTACTGAATATGTGGGACAGATAGTGCACGATCAGTACAAGCAGCCTATCTCTATAAGAAACCTCACCTGGGAGGTGTCCCTTGAAAACTCCAAGGATTATGGCACAAGACGTCCAAGTGTTCATGAATATGCTAGTAATCAGGGTAGTAAGAGTGGGTTTTTTAGGCATCCCCAAGCCTTCATTGACAGAGACAGTTTGAGACTAGACAGGATGTAACAAAAATTCACAACCTCCACAAGGAAGTGCTCTCAAAGATATGGTAGGCCTACAACAAACCTTGTAGCAGCTTTTTGCAGCTTCATGGAACAACAGACTGAGCTGGCAAGGCTGCCTGGGATCTGGAAGGTATCTGACCCTTGACTGACCAATGGCTCAGTCCCAAGCACTCCCTGTTGGAGTAAACCATATCTAGCTTCTAATGCCTTGATGGTCTACTGATTCTGGTGAGAATAACTATGTTAAAGGCATCATAAGCTTGTATTTTGTGACTTGCTCTTAAGTATCTTGCAGCATTATGACCTGAAAAAAACAAACTGAAATGTACTGTTTCTCCTAGAAACTAAATGGCAGTAAGACTCTGGCTCATGTTCCTGATATGAGAACATAACCACATGGATAGATGATGGTAGAGCAATGAATCTGTTTTATCTTGATTTCAGTAAAGCATTTGACACCATTTCCCACAGCATCCTTGCAGCTAAACTGAGGAAGTGTGGTCTGGATAACCAGGTAGTGAGGTGGATAGTGATCTGACTGAAGGAAAGAAGTCATAGAGGTCAATGGGACAGAGTCTAGATGAAGACCTGTACCTAGTGGAGGCCCACAGAGGTCAGTACTGGGACCAGTACTATTCAGTATATTCATCAATGACCTGGATGAGGGCTGACAACACAAAACTGGGTGGCGTGGCTGACACACCACAGGGTCGTGCTGCCACTCAGAGAGATTTTGACAGGCTGGAGAGTTGGGCAGGGAGAAATTAAATGAAATTCAACAAGGGCAAGTGTAGAGTCTTGCACCTGGGAAAGAAAAACCCCATATATCAGTATAGGTTGGGGACTGACCTGTTGGAGAACAGTGAAGAGGAAAAGGACCTGGGGGTCCTAGTGGGTGGGAGGTTGATCATGAGTCAGAAATGGGCTCTTGTGACCAAGAAGGCCAATGCCATTCAGGGGTGTATTAGAAGGACTGTGGTAGTAGGATGAGAGAGGTTCTTCTCCCCCTCTACTCTGCCGTGGTGAATCGACATCTGGAATATTGTGTCTGGTTCTGGGCCCCTCAGTTCAATGACTTCAGGGAACTGCTTGAAAGAGTCCAGTGCTGAGCCACAAAAATGATGAAGGGAGTGGAACATCTTCCTTATGAGGAGGGACTGAGGGAGCTGGGTCTCTTTAATCTGGAGAGGAGTCGTCTAAGGGGTGACCTCATTAATGTTTATGAAGATGTAAAGGGTGAGTGCCAAGAGGATGGAGTCAGGCTCTTCTTGGTGATGCCCAATGACAGGACAAGAGGCAATGGGTGGAAGTTGAGGCATAGGAACTTCCATATAAACATGGGGAAAATTCTTTTCACTGTGAGGGTGATGGAACACTGAAACAGGCTACCCAGGGGGGTTGTGGAGTCTCTCTCTCTGGAGATATTCAAAACCCACCTGGATGTATTCTTGTGTGATCTGGTATTAGGTGATCCTGCTCTGGCAGAGGGGTTGGACTAGATTATCCTTCTGGGTCCCTGCCAGCCCCTAACATTCTGTGCTTTTGTGATTCCTTCAACAAGGGGCTGTGGAAGTTTGTTATCCCACTGTCCTTCACCTATTTGTAATGTCCATCCATTTCCCATGAACCTGATGTGAAGCAGAAGCAGGGTTTTTTTGCCCAGATGCCCATCATTCCATTGTGCTAACATAAATCTGCATTTATCAGGGAAGTGAAAATTCATTCAACACAACCTGATTCCCTCCAACACAGAAGTGAGGGAAAGTGACACAAAATCCTCCAGGTTGTGATGATGAGTTGAGATAATACAGTGCACAATTACCTTAGCCTATTTGCAGAAAAAGCAGCAAAATGCAGATGCATCAACAGAAGACAACAACCTAGCCCCCCATCCCCTGCCTTCCCAAAGCCCCATGTGAAAGCAGCAACCAGAAAAGGAAGCCTCTCATGTTACAATCTGAACTTCAAGCCCCATAATACTTTGCTCCACCCAGTGTTTTGATTTTGAAGCTTGCATGACAGCAGCATGGTATTATCAGCTGCAGATTCAAGTCAACCCACGTCATTTGCACCTTAACCAGACATGGCTGAGGAATGGTGCTCAGATTTTAAGTCATTTTGGCTACAAAGCAGAGAACACACAACTTGGGATGGTAAAAATTAAATACTGACAAAGCAAATTCTACCAGAAGAAATCTATTAAAGGCTTATAGACATTTCATGGCAGTTCCTGTGGAGGTTGGAAGATGCCAGCTTTGAAAGCAGTCTTAATTTAAACTACTATATAAAAGTAGTCTTAATTTAAACTATTAATTTTTATATGCCTTGAAGCAGTATATATTAGATTTTGACATATAAAGAGAAGGGAGTGGGGTGAAAAAAACAAACATTTAAAGAGAACATATATGGAGCCTTAGCAACAGACAATGTTTCACAGGATGTTAAGGGTTGGAAGGGACCTCTGGAGATCATTGAGTCCAACACCCCTGCCAGAGCAGGACCATGTAACCATATAATCTAGTGCAGGTCACACAAGAACACATCCAGACAGATCTTGAAAGTCTCCAGGGAAGGAGACTCCACAGCCTCTCTGGGGACCTTGCAGTAAGGAAGTTTCTCCTCATATTGAGGTGGAACTTCCTGTGCTGTATTTTATATCCAATCCCCCTTGTTCTAGTATTTCAATATGGAATTCAAAGTTTTAAGTCACTTTCCTGTACCGATTGCTACCAACATCTTCTTGATCTCTGTCCAAGGGAAATGAATGAGTTAGGTACTTGATCCCAGTTGATCTGAAGGTCTCCTCTTAATTTCCATCCATCAGATCCAGAAGAAAGGATTTACCCTTCTCTGTTGCACTCTTTGCACCATCATAGGGTGTCTCTTTGAGCCAAGTTTGGTCATAATGAAAAAGGCAGGCTCCTCCTGGAACCATCAATGAGTGGCATGTTGTGTGGTGAAGGGCAGAGTTCCACAAAGCAGAAGTATCAATGAAAATTAGGTTGAAAAAGTTATACTTCAGCTGTTGGCTCACTTTGTAATAAGATCTGTATAATATTTCTTTTAACTATGAAGGACATGTACAAGAGATTTAATATGTATGAGCAAAAATATTTAGGACAATAAATCTGATTGTTAGGAATGAAGCAATGACACTTTGTTTCCCAGAAGCAGTTGATTGATTTAATTAAGCCAGAAATTAGCTTATTAGGTGATGGCTCATAATTTTTTTTTTTAAATATCAAATGAATGCTAATAGTGCTGGGTTTACATGCAGACACTGTCTTTATGGCACTCCACTGGAATATTTGCCATTGGTAGAGAAAACTTGCTCTGTTATTATAGGAAAAACCTCCTAGAGGAGCACACAAAGAAGACTGTCCTATTGTGTGGGGGTAAGTATCCATGCTTTTCATAGATTCATGCTTGAACCATTCCAGCTGCCATCAGTGTCCTCTGTGGATCCATGCCAAGCATTTGCACCTTAGCTTTGTTCCAACAGGTAAATGCTGATGTTTACATATATGTGCTTTTCTTAGCATATCAGCCCAGCTTACAGTTTTGGAAGAGCTTCTTGGGCATGCTTCCTCACGCATCCATTTTTGTCAGAGTACTAATTAAGATTGAAAGACATATGATGATAGAGTGGCATTGGCCTTACTGGTAACAGAGGCACCATATGTTGGCTTTACCTGTGGGAGAAAGAACATAGGTTGCTCTCAATGGATGCAAGCTGCCTCAGAGCAAAACCTGTAGTTTGTAGGTCCATCTGTAATTTGAGTGACCTAGTGACTGGGTAAGATAGAATTCTGCAAGGTCTTTGAGGATATCTAGGGGCATCAAAGAGATTTTTTTCTCTCCCAGTAAGTCTTGTGCAGAGCTATCTGTGAACTATTCACTGAAAATGGGGGAAGTCAAGCTAGAATGTGTGAAGGAAGTCCAAGCTGGCTGTGCAGGCAGTGACACCACCAAACGAAAATGAGACATTTTGGCTGCAGGCTGGACAAGTCAGGTGTGATGTCTCAGGAAGTTCTGAAAGACAACAAAACTTTCTGACAGAAATTTGGTGAAAATCCCTTTTGTGTGGCTGAATTGTGTTGCCTCTCCTTATGAAAAGAGTTAAGTTCTGGGAGGGAGTGGCTGAACAATTCAAGAACCACTGCCTGTGAATTTCCTTAGGATGTTTTGCATCACGATCAGTCTGAGGCAGAAGAATGAAACTGGTGGCAGCAAAGGTGAGAGATCAAAAGAAAGCAGTTGATTCAGGGAACACTGATAAAAAATGAATATAGAGGAAAATTAGTGGAGATCACTTCCAACCCTAACAATTCTATGATTAGTGTTGAGGATCAAAATTCCGTGGAAATTAAAGAGATTGATTACTGGTGATCATCTTGGGAGGGAAGACAGTAAAGGAAGGAAACAGAAAGGAAAGACCAGATGGCTGGAAGGGAGCTTTGTTGAGTGAAGCATCTGGGAAGAATAGGTCCTGAGAAGCTGAGAATACAACTAGCCAGATTTGAAGAAAGGATGTGAAATTGCACATGATGTGGCACTATTTGTATGAGTACTGAAGAAATGAAAAATCATAAGGAGTAGTGCTTATAGAGATGCAGTGGTGAGAAGAAATTCAGTCTAATGCAGTGTCCTTTGTCTAACACCCCATGATCCTGCAGTACCTGCTGCTTCTTGGGAGACGATACAGATAACTGAAAAAAATACTTTATCTTTCCCCAGTATGGTTTCCTGAAGTCTGTTTCTAGACAGAAATTTCCAGGTTTGTCCACATCACTCCTCAGGGAGCATCCACAGTGCAAGTATCTACTACAGGCAACTCAGGCACAAATATCACCATGCTCTATTTTTCACAGAAAGGAAACCTGACAACGCTAGTTGCACAGTGTGCTGCAGTTAGGCTCCCAAGAGAGACAGCATAGGCATGGTGTTTAAACAATCTTCATTGGTATCAGTGCTTCTCTTAGTTCAACTAAACTGTTTAGCAGAGCTTATGCTTCCAACCCTGCAGATGATCATTGTAGATGTCAAGGAGATGAGACAATGTATGTTCTTATGTTTATTCTTTGCTTAATTCTTGGAGAACGCACCAGCCAACCCTGTGTTTTATACCAAACAAAAAAACTCCTATATTAAAATTGTAAAGCAAGACATAAGCTATGAAATACCAGAGATTTTTGCCTCTACTATGTGTCCATTGTGCTTAAGCACTAGAGTACCATAATTTATGTAACTGAAAACTGCTTATGGGAGAAGTGGTTTCACATCATTGATTGTAGGCCTTACTCTTGTCTGTTGTGGGAGGTATTTTGTGGATAAAGGAGGGAGTTCAAGATGGTGGTTCTGGAGTTGCATACAATCTTCATTCCTGTGTTTTCTGATACTTGAGATGTAGGAGCTTGGCTCTGAAAACTCACTGCTCTTTTCAACAGACTTTATATGTAATGTAAAACATGTTTCAACACAGTCTGAACTTTATTGCTTTTGCTGTTGGAAGAAGGGGAGAATCAAGTTGGAGTGAGGACTTTCTCATATAAAACTGAAAAATATCAGCAAAAATGTTTTAAAACCACATATTGATAAGAATATTTTTTAAGATTTGAATTAGTTGAAGTTCTGAGAAAAAACAGAATAAAACTAAATCTTTATTTCATAGATTACCTGTACTTCATCTGTTCTGTGATTCCATCAGCACCTATTATCAGACAAACTCACTATAGTCCAGTATCCCAGAACTTGAGCACCACTTTGATTTAACACATTTTAATCAGACATATTGAAGTTAGTGTGGGACCAGAGCCTTTGCTTGGCTAAAGCAGCCTGACTTCATGTGAGAGCATGCTATGAGAGTTCTCAGCCAGCAGAACAAACTGCTAAAACCTATGCCTTACCATACAATCTGAGCTGTCCTTAGATCCTCCAGCTTTTTAATCATGTAGATCGAGTCACTAATAATTATACTGAGGCTACTA
The DNA here is from genome assembly GCA_033816785.1 of Picus viridis. NCBI lineage: Eukaryota > Metazoa > Chordata > Aves > Piciformes > Picidae > Picus > Picus viridis. The sequence continues at coordinate 27,110,977 of CM066575.1, forward strand.
ATGATGAAATTACACATAATCTTAGATCATACAGCAATGAGGCCATAACTTTGATCTATAATGATGAGGACAATCTCTCTCTATTTTTTTTAATTCCCTCTAGGAGGTAGGTAGTATTAATGGATCATTTTGTAGTTAACAAAACAATCTGCTTTTGATAATTGCTTTAAGTTGTCAGCAATATATTAGTCACATTTTGTTTGGATTCTTTTTCACTTCAGAATGCCCAAAAGCAGTCAACATAGATATTATCATGGAGCATTCAAAATATATATGCAGCCATAATGAACATGGTGATGTAAAAGTAGAATTAATTAGAAAGATATACTTGGCTTCTGCTGTCTTTAAAAGGATACTAATAAAAAAAAAAATTATTTAGATGCAGAACCTGAAGCAAATGCTTAAAATGCCTCAAATGTGAAAAATCAAATTTTCCTACACCAAATAGGAAACTAGTCTTAGTTTTGTGGCTGGAGTTTGAAGAGCTGCGTTCCAAATGGCTTTTAAATTGAAGTTTGACATAAAGCTACTTAGAAGTGCTTAGAAGTTTTAGATTTTTGTGTCTTCTTATCTCAAAGAGGAAAGTTTAGACTAAAACTGAGGGAAAACAAAACAAAACAAACCCCAGATACCACACACACCAAAACCTACTGTGGCAAAAGTTCCAGAGACAGAATAGGTAGTCCTGGAATTGCTGTGTATTGCCTTATGGAAATAATTAATTTGCTTTCAATTTATTTTTTGTCTCTTTGTCCAGAACCCTTTGTTTTGATACTTCTTTCAAAATCACTGTGGTTTTATTCATGGAATAGAAAAATGGTGCATCATGAGACATGTAATGCACCACACAGGGAGGCCCATAATAAACAGAGATGTAACACAAATGCTCCCAGGAACAATTGTAGCAACACATCCAAGTAGAAACATTTCAGTCCTTAGCTTTCTTGTTCTTCCTCAGCCCTAATAATTTCTATGTTCCTCTCACTGGGACAGGATACAAGTCAAAGAAAAATGCATTAATGTTCCCCCATGAGTGAAAATAACAATACTGGAAGGCACGTCTCATATAACAATGCATCTTTCCCAGTTGTGCAAAAACAGTAGTTGAGAGTACTTCATCTCCTCTTACTTGGGCTCATATCACTTCTATTTAGAGGAACAAACCTGGAAGTTATTCTTGTCCATAGAAAAAGCACTACATCTCCTTTGGGTTATTGAAAAGATGGCAGAACTGATGTGCTTTCAGAGTCTTTGCACCATTTTGAAAGTAGGGTAACTTAAAGGGTTATTGTAAATAGTTTCACAAAGGAGTTACATGATGTGGTTCAGGCAGTTTAACTCTGTCTCAGCCAAGAGACTCCTACCAATCCTTTGTATTTATGTATAAATACACTGCGTTTGCAGTTCAAGCTGAATACTCTCAACTTACATGATACTGACCAACTGGAAGACAAGGAGGGAAAAAATAAGAGAGAAAAAAAATGAAAGACTGCTGCATAACTTTGCACAAATGAATGAAACATCTCTGAAACTGTTAAATTATCTTCTTGGGTCTCATCCACAGGCACCATAATGTTACAATACAATACAATACAATACAATACACCAGGTTGGAAGAGACCTTCAAGATCATCGCGTCCAACCCATCAACCAATCTAATCCACCCAACAACTAGACCATACAGCCAAGCACCCCATCAAGTCTCCTCCTGAACACCTCCAATGAAGGTGACTCCACCACCTCCACGGGTAGCCGATTCCAATGGGCAATCACTCTCTCCGTGTAGAACTTCTTCCTAACATCCAGCCTAAACCTGCCCTGGCGCAGCCTGAGACTGTGTCCTCTTGTTCTGGTGCTGGCTGCCTGGGAGAAGAGGCCAACCTCTGCCTGGCTACAACCTCCCTTCAGGTAGTTGTAGAGAGCAAGAAGGTCACCCCTCAGTCTCCTCTTCTCCAGGCTAAGCAACCCCAGCTCCCTCAGCCTTTCCTCATAGGGCTTGTGTTCCAAACCCCTCACCAGCTTTGTTGCCCTTCTCTGGACACGTTCCAGCAAGACAACATCCTTCCTAAATTGAGGGGCCCAGAACTGGACACAGTACTCAAGGTGTGGCCTAACCAGTGCAGTGTACAGGTTAGGCCACACCTTGAGTACTGTGTTACTAAGTGCCAAACCATGTGGCTAGGCATAATAAGCCTCCTGGACTCCCATAGCAAATCCCACAATAAGCCAAGTATTTGGTAAATACTGAAGGGCTGTAAGATGACTCAGTCCTAGTTGAAACTTGTAGGTCCCCTCTGAACTATCGTTTCCCAAATTTTTCATTCATGCTCAGAGATTGACTGTCCCAAATGCCTTGCACAAAACAGTTGCCCATTGTCAGTAGTATCATCTGCAACAAATACACTTCTGCTGAGAGTTTTATGTCTTTGTACCAAAATGAATTTGGTAACCTATGCTTTCAGCATGTGCTCTCCATCTCATGTCATCTCATGTCATCTCATCTTGTCTCATTTTATCTCATCTCCTTCTCTTCTAGAAAGAATGTAAAAGGATATGTATCAGAAATGTTAATCTGAAAGCTGAATTCAGATTTCCTAAACAGATATGCTTTCTTCCTCTCTAGGCTTTTTGTGTGTGTGCTTTGTTCATTTGTTTGTTTTCTTTTTGTTGTTTTGGTTTCTTTTTTATTTGGTGGGTGTTGGTTGGTGGTTTTTTTTTCCCTTTTCATTCTGGTCATGTCAGAATAGTTGTGTGATTTATACCATAAACTTAATGGAGTGGCAAGTTATCTAATATCTTTATTCTCTACAGGTTGCCTTTGATGGTTGAACTTCCTGTCTCACAAAGCACTAGCCTATGCTACTCTTGATGAGCAAAAATACTCCTTGGCAAAGATTCATTTTAGTTGTAGTGCATCAAATTTTGAGTTTGGAAGGAAACTGCTACATGTTCTCACAGGAGCTCTGTTCTTTCTGAGTCCCATAAAATTATTTCCATACGTATGTGCACTTTGGTCTATGTGATATTATCTTTCCAATTAGTCTAAAAAATTTCTCTGATATGCAAGAAAGGTTGCTTTAACAAATGCACAGCCTTCTAGGCACTAAAATTCTGTCTTCTAACTGATCAGAAGTCTGTCTTTTCCTTATCCAGACAGTTAAACTTTCAGGTAATTGACCACTGTGGGATACACAGCACAAAGGCTACATGAGTCACTGAGGGGTTGCCTAGGAAGATGTTTGCAGTGATTACTCCCATCACTGTATTTCAGGCTAAGAGTAAGCACAGCTGGGTTGCACATGGAGCAGTAATACATGTTGGTTTCAGCCTATGAGTGCTCTCTCACAACTGAAGACTAGAATTACCCTGCAATACCTTCTGAGAGGAAGGATGGTATTGCTGGGCGTGCTAGCCACATTTTCCCGCCTCTAGGTTGGAGGTGAGGACTTGAGTGACAGAAGTAGTGCCATAGAAAGTACAGGGTGTTTTAACATCCCACACTTAAGTGAGTTCCTAGCAAGTGTTTGGGCTGGGTTTTTAAACCCTACAAGCCACATTACAGTTAAAAAAAGCATTTGGTTGGATGCCTTTATTGGCAGTCTGGGGGCCTGTATGTGAGGCAAACATTCAGCTCACACCACAGCTTTTTGCCATTTTACAGAAGGCAGATTACTTCTTTCTCGCTCCCTGGACAGACAACTGTCAAAAAGAATACAGATGTTGGAAGCAGACAGTTGTGTCAAAATTTACCTGTCTTGGTGCAGTACAAAGTTTGTTTAACAGTTAGAAATTAACCTTTGGTTAGAGAAAACTGTATTTTCAGACATTCACATTTTATTTTGAAAACCTAGGATGATTGTTTGATGAGTCTGATCCCAGAAAGCAGTATTTTCTTAGACTTTCACTGATTTTTGAGAATTGAAGGATGTGTGTAGTCACCTGGAATCGGGATCAAAACTTTTTCATGAGAAGCATTAGCTGTCTAATCACTTGTCAGTCATCTGTGCTGCTGGTACTCACTTTAATTTCAGCTATTAGTCCACCTCTTAATAAAAATGCACATTTTTTTCTTTTTAACTTAACCTTCCATCCCTCAAAACTGCAGGTTTTAGAAGCTTTCTCTGTAGTGCTGTCTGTATTGACACTTTTGCCTCTAGAATGTCATATGCCGTTTGCATATGTTGACAAAGATGTAATTTGCTCAGAATTATCTGTACATGCTGTGAATGTCTTGTGTATGTGGTAATATATTTCAGAAGACAGGCTTTTCATGCATAAGATCATAGTGTGGTGCAGGGAAAACTACCCAACTCATGGTTTAAATCAAATCAGGACTGAAGCGGTTTTGTCCTTTTAATAAGGACATGTAATGACCTGGTAATCAGTGAGCTGTATGCTGAGGATCAGTACCAGCAATGGAACACATAAACCACAATAGCAGATACTTGCAAAATGTTAGTAAACAGCCATCAACTTCTAAAAACTCTTCTATAACTAATCCTTCAGTGTCCTAGTCTCACACAGGCAGGACTGTGAGCATGTCACTCCCCAGGCTGTGTAGGTTGCAAGCACACACCTCTCTTCCAGGTTTGTGGGCCTCCTATTCACACACATCTCCTGCAGGTATCTCTGTAACCCACATTTTAGGTGTAGTTACATGTACCTGTGCTGCTTCCTGTGCCAAAGTGTGTGCCACAAGCATTCCCACACTCCTAAGGTGTGGATCCCAGATCATTGTACCCTGACCTGCTGTCAGAGAGCCAGCACCATCAGTCTGAGGCAGAGATGAGATGCCAGTGAAGTGACTTTTGGCAGCCCCAAATCATGATTGATCTGCTGCAATGTGCCTGCTCCAAGGTCTCTCTCCACCTATTGCAAACCTTCCGTCCTTCTGTTTTACTTTGCAATGTGACTCTTCCAAAAGTCCTTTGGGAACTGCATATCACTACTTAATCTGGTTAACAGTTGCCTTAAGGAAACTTTTTGTTTTTTCTGTTTTGCATAGATATATCAGGGGTCCATGCCCTAAATATGCCACATTAACCCTCACTCCCATTTGGCAGTGCCTTTTGATATCCAGCCCCTTTTGCTGGGCAGAGGTGATGTGAAATTCCTTGCAGTAGTAAAACTTAATTTCCCAGTTCTGTTGTTAGAGTGGGCTGCCCTTGGGAAAGGGCGTCGCTGCTGTCCCTTACACCACTTAAACCACTGAGCATAGTCCACCATTTCAGGTACATGTCTGTTTAAAAGACACTGGCAATGGTAGGTGAGTCTCTGTCAGATTTTGTAATAAGAGCCCTAATGTTTATGCTGAACAGGCATAAACTTGCTTCTGATTTCCCGACAATCCCTGTGGTCTTGAGAGTTAAGGACTCTGTCTTTTGGGATGTAAGAAGAGGCTGAATTAAACAGAAACGTGTCATGTCAAAGCACCATCCTCATAGGATACCTAAAGAACTAATTTGAGGATGTTAAAGAGTTGGCTGTTTCTCCTCGATGTGGTGACAAAGGTCAGGAGTGATTCACTGTAGCCGAGTGTGGTGGCAAAGGAGAAAACAGCCCTAAAAACGGAGAAGCCAGGAACGGCAGGCAAACGGACCGCCTGTGTACACACTCCTTGTACACGCGGTGACTTTGTGACAGCTCCTGAGAGCTGCACAGGGTTAGAAGGTGCCACGAAGGTGTCCTATCCGCAGCATCTAGAACACAGGTTCAAACACCCTCCAGTTCCACCGCAGACAGTCAGTTCGCTGCGAGCTGTGCTGGGCAGCGCCGCTCCACAGCCTCCGCGGCCTGGAGCGAGCTGGGGACGGCCAGAGAGCAGCGGGGCTGGGGCAGACCCCTGCTAGAAGAACGGGAAGGCCGGTCCGGTGCTGGGCACCGCCGGCGGAGCGGCAGCGGCCGGGAAGATACCGAGGGAGGCAGAAGGGCAGTCGTAAACGGAGTCCCGGGGTCGGACGCCGCGGCTTTAAAGGCCGGGGCCGGCCTTGGGTTCCATGTCTCCCCACTCCCAGCCCTGGGTTCCATGTCTCCCCACTCCCAGCCCTGGGTTCCATGTCTCCCCACTCCCGGCCCGGAGGCGCTTGGCGCCGGGAGGAGGCGCTTGCCGCTAACAAAAGTCTGAGGCGGCGGCTCTCCCTTTCCTCCCTCCCCAGGCAACAAGTGGCTGGCAGCAGTTTCCCGGCGGAGCGGCGCTAAAGTGCTGGAGGAGCCCCAGCGCCGTCTGTGGGGCGGCAGAGCCTGCTCCCGGAGGCCGTCCCGCCCGTCCTGCTTGTGGATTACAACTGGAGCCGCCTCCCCCTACCCTGACACCCCGGCTGGAAACCGGGGAGGGGAAGGCGTATCGATAAATCACATTTTTAAAAGTTTCTTTCTTTCTTTCTTTCTCTCTTTTTTTAAAAACAATTAAAAAAAAATTTTGAAGGGGAGTGGAGGAAGGAGGGTGTCGACCACCCGAGAAGAAAGCGGAGGAAGTCGTAAGGCTGCAAGGCTGCTTTGGACATGTCGCCGTGAAAACTCCCTGGAATTCCCCCTACCCCACGCCCACACTCCCTGCTCCCCTCCATCATCCGCGATCGCTCGGCACCCCGCGGTAGAGATGCTGCGCGGCAGCGTGGGGAGGAGGCGACGAGCATGAAGTCGGCAGGATGGGCGCGAACAATGGCAAGCAGTACGGCAGCGAGGGTGAGTCGAGGGGGAGAAAAGAAGTACTGGGGCAGCTGCGGGGCGTCGCACAGGGCCGGAATGTGAGGTGCTCAGGCCAGAGGGTCCGTAGCTGGATCCCCCTTCTCTCGGCCCGGGACAACCGCCTTCAGGAACCGGGACACGGCACTCGGCCTCCTGCTATGCTGAAATCCCTTAAAATACCCTTAGTTACTTTGTTTTGGGTTGCTTGTGTGGTGGTGGTTGTTCTTTTTTTTCTTTTTACACCCCCCCCCCACGCCCCCCCTTTTTTTTTTTTCATAGATGGGGAGGAACTGCCATCTTGGTTCAGCGGTGTGTCTTAAAATGTGGAGGCAGCTCAAGGGTTATGGCAGAGTTAACTTTGCTAAAAAAGCCTTTTTGAGTTCTCTTTGTAATCCTTTTCTACTTGTCTTTATATCCCAGGATCCCTATATTATGCAGTATGGTATATGACTACTTCCTGTCTGAACAGAAAAAAAAAAAGCAACTCCAGGAAAGGGAGGGGGAAGAGTTAATGTTCTCCAGCTGTTATCCATAGATTGTACTCCTGCAATTTCGCTTCAGTGAAACTTTAGTGGGTTTGGTTTTAGATACACAGGGCCTGATTCATTCTTGTGGAAACGTCTTAGTCTGACTGGAGTTGCATCAAGGGATGAATTTCAGCCGTTTTGCTGCTAGTGTGAAGGACTACTGGAGCAGTCATCTGGTATCAGGGAAACCAATGGCAAGTACAGAGATTGTCTTTCTGCCAACTAGTTTTAAACTTTCTTCAACTTTAAGCTGTCTTATGTATGACTTGCCCTCGTAATATTTAGGTAACTATATAGGATCAGAACATACAGCCCACTCCCTAGTTGTTGTTTTTGTTGTTGTTGAGGTTTTGTGGGTGGAGGGAGCATGAGAATTTCCTATGGTCTGTTCTATTACTTGGGAGTGCAGAAGACCAACTGCCAATGAATACACCACTCTCACACCCAGAGTATGCATGAAAATTGTGCAAAGGAAAAGGCATAACCACCACTTCTCAAGGAGATTCTGCAGTCCTTCCATCTGTTGCTAAATAAGCTATGCTTTCAAGAGAGTTGGAGTCAGAATCTTTAAGCTAAAGGTATTCTCAAGGTTGTGCGGTTTGACTCACAGGATTGCAAGATGTTAGAGGTTGGAAGGGATCTCTGAGATATTTGAGTCCAACCCTTCTGCCAGAGCAGGACCATATAATTTATCATATTTTGCACAGGAACGCATCCAGACAGGTCTTGAAAGTCTCCAGAGAAGGAGACTTTCCCCACAGCCTCTCTGGGGAGCCTGTTCCAGTGCTCTGTGACCCTTACAATAAAGAAATTTTTCCTCATGTTGAGGTGGAACTTCCTGTGCTGTAGTTTACATCCATTGCCCCTTGTCCTATTACAGGGCACACTTGATACCATCACTAGAATAACTTCTGCATAAATGGGGTGAAACCAGAAGTTGTGGTTAAAGCCTCTCTGGATTCCTTCTGAAAAGGGAAATCCTAGTTTGTCCCCAGAGTTGAAAGGATTGGTGGTTAAAGTTCTGGTCACATGCTAAAAATCCTGTTTCCTGGGGAGATAGGAAGGTGTAGTGGCATCTTCAAACTTTCCCGAGTTCAGTTCAATTAATCTACCATTCTGGGGGAGGAACGTGATGACACTGTCTTCTGCAGTCCTTGGTGAAGTGGAGGAGAACTTCACTGTTCCAGAACTGCCTTACAGGAGATGTGAAGGAGAGGAGGATTGGTGTGCCTAGGCTGGTCTCGATTTTTTTCTGCTCTTTCCTCCATTGGGAGTGGAGGTTGGATCCTAGGAATGCAGACTACATGTGGCAAATTAATCTTTGCTGTGCAGACCATTACCAGGGTTGAGAAATAGGTAGAATATTTGTTTAAAAAAAACCAACAAAATAAAATAAGTTCCCCAATCCCATGGCCAAAACTTTGATCCTTTGTTTTAGAGTGCTTATGGATCTGGGTTTGCAGCCAACTTCTGTGCATTGCTGTGAAGCTCTTGTTTGCCACTTGTTTTCTGGGTAATGCAGAGGACAACAAATCTGAATTTGTTAAAGGGAGGCCTTTTCCTGAGCTGCTGGGGGTTTTGGTGCCTCTGGTAAATGAACTGGTAAACTGTCATAAAGCGTTGTTTTGCAGTAGAGCAATTACAATGGGTTGTGGAAGCGGGGTAGCACTCTGAGGAAACAATTGCTGTGTGCTTTAGAGGTAACATGAATATCTGGGTTGAAGTTCATAGAGTGGCATTTTTGGGTAAGTGTGTGGCACATAGTTTTCAGCATAGAGGGCCTTGTGGGCTAACGTTGTACTACAGTATGCCATTTATGGATGGAGAAAAGTACTTTTGTTAGCTGAACTTCTCGAATGCTGTTTTCTGATTTGCTATTTAATAATATCCTAGGTAAGATGTCAGAAAGACAACTACAAATGATGTTTAAAATGGCTGTGGTTTTTCATGTGGCCTTCCCATCTGCTGTAAAACTGCAGAATACCAGGAATTTGCCTGAGTTGCTTCTCATCTTAAAACTGAAGAGATACGTTAAGGGAAGGATCACTGCTCCTGAAGATACCACTAGATAACCTTTATTACTAGGATATTAGGTTGCATGGATTGTTACATTGTTACACTTATCAATACTAGAGAGTTTTTTTACATTCACATGTGCACCATGTATGTAATCTCAGGCAGCTAAGTATTTCTGAATAGTCACATAACTACACTGTACTGCTTTTACTCATTTATTTGCTCAACAAGGATTTATTGTATAGAATTTTATTGGAAGCTACAATTATCATGTTAAGATGGACAAGATAGTTGCCTGCTGGAGTCTAAATGATTATTTTTTTTTTAACAGCATTTGTTGAATCATTTGTGGCACCTTTGAGTTTTGTCTGTTTTCTATAAATTTGATTTTTTAAGACAAGCTAAAACTTGCTCTGAGTGAAGCTTTAATGTGACTCAATTATCTGAAAAATCATGTCATGCAGATGGGTTATGAACACAGCACTAATTATTAAAAAAATAAATTGTTATCATGCCAAAGTTTGTCTGTAGCAATTTAATTCTTTTTAAAAGCCAATTATTAAATGCAAGTTTATCATCTTAGTTTTCATTTGACTTTTAAAGTGTCACTATAGTAGACATGGTTTTTGAAAACTTGCCTACCCAGAAAAATTGGGACCTTGAGGTTACAGACTTCAAGTTTGCAATAGATTCTGACTGAAGTGTTAAAGCTTGTAGTTGGCCTTTCTGAGTGTGTTCCAGCAGTTGTGTTTGACTAGCATGACTGAAGCTAATAGATTACTGAAACAATAAATCCATCTGATCATGCAGCAGTTCTTGTAAGGCTTGCACCTATGCAGTGGAAATGTGTCATCAGTTACTGTGATGGTTTGGCCCACTGGCATTAACAAAAACTTGGGTCACTCAGTCAGAAAAGGAAATGGAAGCTATATTTACAAGCAAAACTACACTCTACAATGGAATGCAATTAATATGTACAAATATGCAGTATTTACAATATTATACAGGTATTTACAATCAGAAAACAGCACGGAAGCCCCCTGATTCCCTAATGGGATCCCCAAAATGAGTGGGGGCAACTGCTCCACTTCTCCCCTAACCTCCCCCCCCCCCCGCTTTTTCATCTGTTTAATTAGAAGAAAAGAGATGTTAGAGAGTTAGAGCTCTTATTTCAAGGTTAGCTGATAAGGTTCTCCCAGTGAAGCAAAGCAGAAAGCAGCATGCCAGCAAAGGAAGAAAGGAATGAAGTGGGGTGTGAGATATTGCTCGAGGTACATCTCATGTCTGGCCAATGAAATTTGTTTAGAATAATCTCTTGTTTTCCTTTTTACACCCAACTGTGGATTTGTTTGTACTTCTCCACTCTTCTGCTTGAAAATCTGCAGCTAACTTTTAAAGGCATAGCCTAAAACTGCCACCTTAGCAAAAATGCTTGTTATTGTCCTTCACTTTCTTGCCTTAGGGACAAATCATTGACCTTTCTGTCATTGATTTAGCTCTTTACTTTTTAAGAGCAAAGAGGACACATACCTGTGCCTCCTGCCTGATAGCAGGAGCAGCCTTGTTTGGAGGCCATCAAAAAAGCAGGATTTTTGTTCAAAGACCTTTGTTAAAATGTGTTGCTGAAGAGAATTGCAGTTAGACACAATTCATTGTTACAGATGACAAGGCTGAATTGAAGTTTGTTTTAACTATTGTCAAGTTAATTAGACACCTATGCAATTTATATTTATACTTTGCCGCACATGGTCAAGGCCTGGTCCTCCCCTTACCAACCCTGGTCAGCAGAGTGTTGGGGGTAGCTGTACTGAGGTTCAAATAATTCCCTTGGAGTAAATAAAGTTGAAACTACACCAAACATAAGATGAACTGGGTTTATTAGATTGAACTGGAGCAGAGGGAAAATACAAGGGAAAAGCAGCAGGAACAATGCATATCAAAGATAAGGGATATCACTGTTTCCCTCACTTGAAAATGGTGGCATTTTCTCAGGAGCAGTTCCAAGTTTCTTGATGGTGGTGGAGAGCAGGGCCATGCCACATGGTCTTCTCTAGGCTGGAGGCAGTGCGAAGCAGGGCTGTGCCATGTGGTTTGTCTCTGGGATGTGGGCAATGAGGCTGTGGGGAGCCGAGTGGCACGGTAGGAGCATCATGGCTTCCTTTGGCCCCCTGCTCCTGCTGGCTTCCCCAAAAGTCCCCTGGGTTTTTTTGCCCATCCCTGGGAGCCAGGACAGCACTCCTAGGGCTGCAGAGTGCTGTGGGCATTCCCATTCTTCAGTAGCACTGTTTGAGACAAACCCAACACTCGGGGTCTCACATTTCACCCCTGGCTCAAACATTGGGTGTGCCGCCCCTATCTTCTTGTCTTCAGGGTGGTGATACGAACACAGTTACAGGGAAAGAGACAGAAGAAAGCAATTGGAATTCTGTAAACAAAGGTAATACCAACTATATAAGCCATCTTCCCCACCCCTGAATCTCAAAGCTCTTCCAATGCAATGCATGATGCTGGTGCTAGTCCATTGAACCAGTGCTTTTGCCTTTAATTCCAGAACAGTTCAAAGGTCTGGTTGGGTCAGCTTGGCCTCATCAACAGAGGTACAGTCCTATAGCAGCAATATCCTTGAGAACAGTAACAGATTATTCTGCAATGCAAACCATATCAGTCTGGGGACGAGAGAAGGGGTCCCCATGTCTTTTTCCAAAGGGGACATTCTCTCTGCCTTTCAAATGTAATGCCATCTCAACACAGATTTTAAAAGTGAGTTGGGCCCACTTGTAGCAAAATGGGAAAACAGTATTTTAATGCTTCCTCCCACAAAATGGAAGGGTTTGATCAAATCGTTTAGCCAGGGGCACTGAATTCAGTAGGGAACCTCCCCACTGGCCCTTTCTGGTGTTCCACTCTGTTGAGAGCTGTCATAGAGGTGGTACAAGCAAATAACAACTTACAAGAAACACAAAAAAACTTTAATCAGTTGCTAGGCAAGGTTTGCAATAAGGAGAAGGGTCCCCCAAGACCAGCAATTAAACAATTTACATGTGCACGGCCAATAGCCAAACAATACACAAATCAATTGTTGAACAAATGATGAACATAATTATCATACATGTGTTTTAAGAAGGAAGAGCACAGTCCTAAAAAAAGGGAACAATCTGGCGAGTATTGATTTTGTGTTTCTTGCTGTGGGTGTCAGTGGTTATCCAGGTGCATATATCCAGGGGAGTTTTCAGTGAGCTTTCAAAAATGAATCCACTACCCACCCCTGGCTCACTTAGTGGAGATGAGCTTATACTGACTTATCCCCATTGTGAGGGGATGTTTGAAGCAATTTTCTTTTCCCCAAATCTTTGTCTGGTCCCTTCTGCATCCTCATCAGCAACTACACATTAGTAAAGGAAAGGCCATCCATTGCCTCTTTTGGTATCCCTTTACCAAGGTCCTCTCTCCAGAGCTGGTTCCTGTAAGTAGGCCTAACAATTTTTTTAGGGTTTTTTTAACCCTCCCACTTTTGCTCTCCTAATTGTAGCCTTGGTTTTTAAGTCTCCCACAAGGCAACTACAGCAAGTTAACTCTTGGGCAGCCCCTCACCAGGTGAGAGAAGAATCAGAAATCATTGCTGCTGTACATGAACTTCCCTGCCCTGGGGCCAGAGCTGAGGTGCAGCCCTCAGGTATTCCTGGATTTGGATGGCATGCACTTTCAAAGACTGAGGAAGGCATCTTGTCAGCAGTATCATTCCATCTCGAATAGCCTTTAGCAGCATCAGAGAGGGCAGCTGTGGAATTGGCTGCTGTTCATGCATTAGTTGAAGGCAAGCTGCCTTCTGTACACTATTGATTTAAACCTGAACTGGGGATGGCTACCAGGTCTCCCCTTTCCCAGGGGTCCAACCCTCCAGCCCAGTATGCTGCTCACTGAGTCAGAGACCAGGGTGCATGCTTATCCTCCACAGTCAGAAACACACCCAGACCCCAATACCCCTGGACTTCATCCTCAGTCATCTTTATCCTTTCTTCCCTGGTAAGAGAGATTCTCCACACACTCAGTCTCAGACTTGCAATGGAGTCAGCTGTATTTCCCTTGTAATTTTGCCAATTCAGTTACACTATAGCGTATCTTCTCAGTTACAACTTCTGGCCTGTCCTCATTGCTCTCATCATACTGGATCTCAGTTTTAATAAGTGGATGAAGCTGCTTAGGCTTTGCATCTTCTATTCCAGCCCAGGGATAGTGACTGTTGAATCCACAATCCATCCCACAGTCCCCCATCCCGTTGCAACTCGGACAGTTCTACCTGTGGCTCTCGTTCCCTAACAGAAGCAATGTGCAGCTGACTCTGTAGGCCATCTGCAGTCATGTCTCACCACTGTTTCTCTCTCTCAGCCCCCAATTCAGTTTCAGCTCCCAGACATTTTTCTTGCTCAGTCCCCAATTCTATTTCTGTTCACAACCATTTGCCTTGCTCAACTCCCAGTTTGGTTTCAGCCCATAGATATTTTTCCCACTCGGCTTCCAGCTTCATCTGAAAGACCTCAACCAATTCCTGTAATGCCCTCTTCTTTTCTGGCTTTGCTTGATCTACAAAACATCTATGTTTCCATGCTGGCATCAGCACTTCTGACAGGAGGGGTGAATTGAAATCAAGTTGAGTCAGGGTAGCCATGCCCAACTGGTAGGGAAACTCAGATTCAGGTTAAACTCCCTTTCTCAAACTCCCACAGTAGAGCCACAAATAAAGCTGCCAAGCTCCCTCAGTGAGGGTTGCAAGCAAAAACTGCCAAAGCCCCATCTGTGGGGCCACAAATAAGACAAAAAGGTGCAGAGGACTCTTTTCCCTCTTCTCCAGTATCACTTTCCCGGGGAAAAACCTCAATCTGAACAGCTGCTTTACTCTAGCAAGGGTATCTTGTCTGTGATGCCAATTATGTCAAGGCCCAGTCCTCCCCTTAGCAACCCTGGTCAGCAGAGGGTGAGGGGTAGCCGTACTAAGGTTCAAATAATTCCCTTGGAATAATTAAAGGTGAAACTATGCCAAATGGCTGATAAACTGGGTACAGATTGAACCAGAGCAGAGGGAAAATGGGACAGAAAAGCAGTGGGGAAAATGGGATGGAAAAGTGGCAGAGAAAATAAAAAGCCCCATGCTTGGGGTTTCACACATACTATTTCTATAACAGTTTTGTGCAGAGTAAGCTTAGGTGCGCTGACCACAAGACTAGGTGTGTGCTTGTTTATGGAGCCTGATGTTGGAGGAGAAAGCAGCTGACACCTGCCTGCTTTCTTTGGGAAAAGATGACTGAACACTGTCCCTTTTACCACTTAAAACAATTTGGCACCAACAAAGGGAGGAGTTTAAAATCACAGACTTCTGTTTTATAGGGAAATTGACTTTGTAACATGACCTGGAGGAGCAATCTGTGTTCTTATACAGGAAAGAAAGCTGTGGTATTGAGGTGCAATGGATGCATGGCAAAATAACCATTACTTTTCAACATTTGTCTTCTTCCCAAGTGATTTCTTCATTAAATTGAGACTTGAAAAACAGTCAAATTTGGGATCAGCTAAATAATGATATAGTATTTTGACAATAGCAACATTCAGACCTAATGGATGGATGTTTTATGAATGAGTCAACCATTGGTTGTTGGAGTATGTGGAGCCTCATAGGGTATTTTCATAAGGGTAAGGGGATAGGAAGTACAGTAAATTAGTTTTGGTTCAGTTATTTAATTACAAAATTTTAACATGTCTATTCTCCCAGCCCCCCATCCTGTGGTAATTTCTCTGTGTACTGCATCTTGAAGCAGCAAGGACTGTTTTTGATTATTGGTGGATTCCTTCTCCTTCCCTCCCTCCCTATGGGATTCCCAGATCTAGTGAGGAGTTTCATCGTTAGGTGCTGAATGCCTCCTAGGCTGTGCAGATTTTCCCCATTTTGTTTTGATGTCTGAATTGCAATTAAACACATTACTATGTGGTGTGCAAAACATGAAGTTTGACATGTAGCTTGTATTGCTCTCTTGTTTTTACTATTCTGATCCTTTCCCAGGTCATACATTGAGATAATGTATCTTGCTCTCCTAGTGTCTTGTTGTTGTTGTTGTTCTGGTTTGGCTAGTCCTATCTAATACACTTCCTCAGTGCATAATAGTTGCAGTTAAACCATTACATGCTCCATAGGGCTACTGTAAATATTACAGTGTTTCTCAATGCAACTTTGTGTGTTGCACTGCTTATGTGATGGTGTTCTGCTTTCTGGTGCTCTGCCAAGGCTGGTTCTTGCAATTCATCTGTAGCTGGGTTTCAGTCTGCTGTATTCAAGGCCTTGAGACTTGGCTCTTACAGCAAGACAGGAACAGGAAATACAACAATATTCAAAATGTCAGTCCTTCAATAAGTGTTGGGTTTTTGTTTTTAAAAGTGAATTTGCACTCTGGCAATGGCTGATTGCTGCTAACCAAAAGTAACCTTCATGAATGCTGCACATGATACACTTTTTGGTTTTTTAATGTCACTTTCAACTGAGTGATGAAAAAGGATTGTGTGTGTTTACTCAGTTTGTCTCCAAAAAATAAATTTACTTTAAGCTCAGTCCTTATGTTGCTTCTTCTTGTTCAGATCACATGGCAGGGGCAAAAGGAGGGTTGGACACAGCACTTAACTGAGCTGCTGTGTTGCTTTCAGCTTCTCATAATACAGTATTTTGTCTTATTAAAAATGAACTGCCTCTGTGTGTGTAGGCAGGCATGTGTGTTTATATAGGCCCACATGAAGTAACAGATCTGAGGTGGATTTAGGCTTTAAAAATGTTAATGTTATCTGTAGCCATGCTGGAAGGTAACTTAGTGGCTCACATGCATGTTTCTTCATAAACGTTACTGTTTCATTAAATGTTTCTGCAGGAAGGTAGGGCATTTTCTATTTTATTAATGTATATAAGCTAGCAAACTGTACTCTAGGGAGTTATTTTTGACTTGAGTTGTTGCTTCAGCCTGCTGCAAAATTGACTGGATGCTCTCTCTTTTGTACATTCGAAAAAATAAATAAATTGTGTGCCAGCTGGAGGCCTGAATAAACTTTGGTGCTGGTGATGCATGATGTGGAAAGCTTCCAAGAGATCTTTCTCAGCTAAGGCAGTAGGAGTGTAGTACTTGCATGCCCTAGACTTTCTTTTACCCACCCTTCTTAGACACAGATTGTTCTGGTAACATTCCTAAATTGAAATGGCAGTTTTATTTTCCTGAAAGGAAGTCTTGACAACCTGGACTTCATAAAAGTCAAGCTGAACTTGGTATTGTATCCTTTCCCTGTGGAAAAACAATTGTGTGTGTGTGTGTGTGTGTGTGTGTGTGTTCAGAATTTGGTAGGTAGTTGTAAGTCTATTTTGCTAACTGCAAAAATCTCATCAAAGTTAATTTTCTGGCACTTTCAGTCCTTTGGCTACTTCTAGATTCCTCATTTCTGTGAACAATTCCTAACTAGGAATTGGTTTGCTTCTTTGTGGGTCTTGTTTGTGTTAGGAAAGTGATTGGCAGAAAGCAGTGGATAACATTTGAATGCTGAAATGCACAAGTGGTTTATTTCTGCTCTTTGTTTTGTAGTTAGCTATGACTGTATTATTTAATACAGGACAAATGCTTTGCTAAATTAGGGCAACCCTTTCATTAAGGAGTAAAAAACTTCAAAACTTGAAACATGGGTGGTGGGCTGCCAGTAGAAGCTATTCCTACTTTCAAGTAGTGCCTTTAAGGAAAGGCTTGAGTTGGCTGTGTTTGAACAGTTTATTAAGAAAAAAGCTGCCGCCCCACTGAGTAGTGGGGAAGGATAAGCTCTCTGAATCTGCTAGTGATGCTTTCTGATGGCAATGAAGGCTTGGATATCATTGTCTGTGTTTGTTTGTTAGGACACATTGCTGGCTCATGTTCAACATGACATCCATCAGAACCCACAGATCATTTTCTGCCAAGCTGCTTTTCAGGTGCAGGGCTCTGCACTTCCATTTATTGAACTATCTATCTGCAGCTCTTATTGGGACATTTGTCATCCTGTTGGGATTCATATGAATGGCAGCAACCCTTTAATGCATCAGATACTCCTCTCAGTTCTTTATTATCTGTGAACTTGTTGAGGGTGCATTCTGTCCCACCATCCAGGTCACTACAAGTCGTGGTGCTCTAGCCGACCAGCAATTTGAGACCAGCAGCTTAGCCGGTTTTCAGTTTGTCTCACTGTCCATTTAGCTAGCCTGTGCTTCATCAGTTTGTCTATGAGGGTGGTATGGGAAGCAGAGCTGGAAAGTTTTACTGGTCAGGATAAACTACTATATCTGTTGTACTCCCCTCATCCACTAAGACAGTCATTTCATTATCAGTGTCGGTCAGGTTGGTCAGACATGGCTTCCAGTTGTAAATTCACACTAGTAGCTCCTGATCACCTTCCTGACTTAGAATTTTTTCTGGGAGTGCCTATCATTTTTACTGAATTGAGGTGATGCTGATCAGCCTGTGGCATTCTACATTGTCCACCCTGCCCTTCTTGAAGGTAGGGGTCATTTTTGCTTTTGTCCAGTCCTCAAGAACCTCTCCTGCTTGCGATTACCTTTCCAAGATAATATAGAGTGACTGTTATGGCATTGGCCAGATCACTCAGCCCTCAGAACTGCCTCCCATCAGGTTTCATGGATTTGTATCTGTCCAGTTTATTTAGATACTCCTTACCTTGATGCTCCTGTACACCTACTGGCTACTTATGTTTTAAAACGTACTACCATACTTTCAGAAGCAACAGAGCTCAACTGTAGCAGGTTCTGACAAATGTTAAGGTTGTCTTACAGTATTTGAGTATCTTTAAACCGTATCTGTGAACTTCTGTATACAGCTGGTTTGGATTTTTTTTGTCTATAATTAAGATTTTAAAAAGTTTTAGTTTCCACTATATAAAGAAACTCACTCTCAATGACCATGCTTTCTTTCGGCAGAGATCAGATAAAAAATAGAATTCCTTTTACGAGTTGTGGTAGAATCTGGCTCTATTTTTTGGTTGTTGTTTTATTTTTGCTGTTTCTGGCAATATAAGTGGCCTGTGCTTTTATAAGTAGGTTATTCAGTGGAGTTTTGTTTGTTTCATAAAGAATAGCTAACTCAGGATTACTTTTAATTACTTTTTTTTCCACAGAAAATTAAGAGTACCACTTTAATTAATGAAGAAGTATTTGTATTAACCAGCACCAGAACATGAGGACACAGTCTCAAGCTGCACCAGGGGAGGTTTAGGCTGGATATTAGGAAGAAGTTCTTCACAGAAAGAGAGATTGGCCATTGGAATGGGCTGCCCAGGGAGGTGGTGGAGTCACCATCACTGGAGGTGTTTAGAAAGAGACTGGATGGGGTGCTTGGTGCCATGGTTTAGTTGATTAGATAGTGTTGGATACAATGATCTCAAAGGTCTCTTCCAACCTGGTCTATTCTATTCTATTCTATTCTATTCTATTCTATTCTATTCTATTCTATTCTATTCTATTCTATTCTATTCTATTCTATTCTATTCATCATAGCCAGAAATAATTTTGGCAGTTTTTCAAGCTAATGCAGGCATGGCTGGCAAAAATACTTGACAGTAATCTATATTCTGTGGAAATCTTCTTTCCTCACATTCTAGAATTGTATCCAAAAGGATTTAAACCCTCCATTTAAATTAGGGAGCAGAGGTATGGTACTATTCCAGATTAGCAGAAACAGCTCATTTTTCATAGGTGAAATAATGAAATATGATTATCTCAAATTTTCTCCTGAAAATGGAAAACAATCATTACTGGATAGCATGGTTGATTTTTAATGCTCTAAAGTGTTAGGAGATACTTCTCAAGTTAGAATCTTCTGTTTAAAACTAAAGGCATGTACAAGACCACAGTGTGTGTTGGTTATTGCTATGTATTATCACAGAATCACAGAATCACCAAGGCTGGAAGAGACCTCAAAGACCATCAAGTCCAACCTGTCACCACAGACCTCATGACTAAACTGTGGCACCAAGTGCCATGTCCAAACCCCTCTTGAACACCTCCAGGGATGGTGACTCCACCACCTCCCTGGGCAGCCCGTTCCAATGGCAAAACGACTCTCTCAGTGAAGAACTTTCTCCTCACCTCGAGCCTAAACTTCCCCTGGCACAGCTTGAGACTGTGTCCTCTTGTTCTGATGCTGGTTGCTTAAGAGAAGAGACCAACCCCCTCCTGGCTACAACCACCCTTCAGGTAGTTGTAGAGAGCAATGAGGTCACCCCTGAGCCTCCTCTTCTCCAGGCTAAACAACCCCAGCTCCCTCAGCCTCTCCTCACAGGGCTTGTGCTCAAGGCCTCTCCCCAGCCTTGTTGCCCTTCTCTGGACACGTTCAAGTGTCTCAATGTCCTTCATAAACTGAGGGGCCCAGAACTGGACACAGTACTCAAGGTGTGGCCTAACCAGTGCAGAGTACAGGGGCACAATTATGTTACTTAGCAGTGGAATTTTTGTTTTGTTTTTAGTACTGAAAAGCTGGGCTAATTCACCTGTTAGCATTATCTATTCCTTGAACGTTTGTTCTGTGTGGGAGAGGGATAACTTTGTACAAAGGTGGAAGATTAAGTGCCTTGTGACATAATCAGGTCTATGAAAGTTATTGGGATCAAAACTCTCCACAGTGCCTGAATTTAAAAGCTCAAACATAAAAGTTTTTTCAAACTATTTTTCTTTCCATTTGTATGTATAAACTATACAGTGTACTCCAGTATGAAGTTGTCTTTGGCCCTTGTTAGGCATAAGCAGAGTATTTTGCTTATGTCTTCATTTCTCTTGGGAAATTACTGCTCTTTAATCCCTATGGGTGTAACTTATTTTGCCCTGCATGGTTGTTTTTATGGCAAAACAAATGCTTGTTATGGGCATTTATTTCTCTTGCCAAGAACTGCTGGAACAAAGGTGAATGTGAGGCTTCCTCTCCCTCAAACAATTACAAGCTTTCCCTGTGTTGTCTCTGGCTTCTAGAGGTTCTATGAGAGAGAGCTTTTCTCATATCTGAGAAATTATCTGACTGTAAGTGGCCTTAGTGTTTATCAAGAGGTAGCACAGGAATTGTAAGGGCAATGATTAGTTTCAGTTTGGTTGTCCAGGCATTTATTGATTGAAGTACTGTATTTTATTTAGGACTTTGGTAATGATGCCTTTTGCTTCTCACTGTGAAAGTACATAGTATGTCAAGCTGTATTTCTGTCTCTGACAGCTGAACTGGAATGACTGACCATTATCTTAAAAATTATGTTTTCCTAGTTGTGGGTAAGGAAATGAAGTACAGTTGAACCACCTTATCACTTAACACTTTTGAGCACAGGAAGAAACGTTGGTTGCTGAAGTTGGACACGAGTGAATGCTACAGACCTGTTCTTTTCTGTGTTTCCTGCTTTTATTTTGCCAGGCCTCATTTTCTATAGAAAATAAACTGGTGCCTTCTGTGGATAAGAACTCCTCCTGCCCTACCCCCTCCTGTGACCCACACTGAAGTGTAAGGTTTCTTCATTAAGTTCCTACATGAGCAGAAACATTCCTAGAAAGTGAAGCTTGGCTTCCACAGGATTAAAATCTAAACCAGAGTAAGTCTTGTCAGACACAGGAGCCTTTCACACAGTGAAGTTGGCTGTTAGTGATTGTGTGGTTTGTCTGTTTGTGCTTTTTAAGCACAAATTAATCCTACCCCATGTTTTCCTCAATTTTCTTCCTAGTTGAAGTTATCTGCAATTGGTTGAAAGGAGGTAGGACACAAAGCCTGGTCTTTTTGTAAAATGAGTCATACTGGTAAGTACCTTGTTCATACTGCTAGCCATCCATGGTTTTGATAAAATGTAAGTTAAGTTGTGAAGGATTCTGAAAATTTAGGTGGTATTTTTGAGCAAAGTTCAGGTATAAGACTCTTCTCACAGTCTTGATTCTAACCCTTTAGATGCTTGCTTATGGGTAGCAAGCAGAGTTGGACAAATACACCCAACAGAACTAATTCTACTGTGTTTTTTCTTTGTTAGTTGAACAAATCCTGTATTTGTAGAGGGCTGAAAGTGGTGGGCAGTCCTGTGAGGAGAGCTGTCAAGCCTGCTGGGTCATACTCAAAAGCAACTGTATTGTACAAGATGAGTCCTTTACCTTTCATGATAAAGTCTTCCAGTAGGTAGCATTTTTCAGAAATAATGAACGTATTTTAGCACAAAATCTCTCTCATGAATAGGATAGATCAAGCTTACCTATTGGTATGTCACAGTCTAGTGATGTAATCCTAGATGGCTGATGAGCAAGCCGGGTCTTTTACTCAGATAAGGAAGGACAGGGTGGGGAAGAAGGTGGTGTCTCTAGTGGGTCCCAACTTTTCACACAGATCCTTAAGTAGTAAGCAGCATGATTGCATTTAAGTGTGCTGTGTTTTATTTTTGGTTTTACAAGAGAAATCTGGTTTTGGTTTTTGTGTTTGTAACCTGTAGCAATGCTGGAGGTGCAGGATGAGCAATGTGAGAGTTCAAGGGCAAAGGCAAAGAATTCTCATGATTTTTGTTGATTTCTAATCCACTTTGATTTAGCATACTCTCCAGAAACTGCATGATGACAGTGCTGCTTTTTGATACCTTTTGCACTCAGCTTTTTCCATCTGTCCTTTAAGTCCTCCGCAATTGTTTGCATCTCTCCAGAGCTTTACCTTTCCATGGGAATAAAAAGTATACAGTTTCTTTTTGCAGGTACTAGTATAAAGTTTCTTTTTGCAGGGGCTATGCTTCACCTGGATGGGATTTGACATGTTTGAGGTTATGTTATGTTCAATGAGGAAGAGCTGCTGCTATCTCTTTTCCATTCTCATAAGCTTGGATGTGTTGCCAATACAGATTATTACTATTTAAATCAAGTATGGTTGTTAGAAAATTGAGGATTGCTCTTTAGGTGGTAGCAATGGATCACCATTCCCTGGATTCAGCTTGTAGAATTATCAGAGGAACAGCCTCAAGTTTTTGGCAGCAGGTGCACTCTTTGAAAAGGGGACCTTCTGTGGCAGCAGTGTAAATGCAGTGGTGTGGAGCTGGTGGAGTGGTGTGGGCAGTGAGCTGTCTGGGCTGCATTAGGCAGTGCAGAAGGGAGCGGCAGTGGGAGCCAGGGGATGGACAGTGAGGAGCTGACAGGTGGCACAGAGTGGTGCAGAGCATAGGGCGCAGCGTAGCAGTGCAGGCTGTGCTGAGTGGAGCCCTCGGGTGTACTGCTAATGTGTGGTTGCCATTCCTCCACCACCCACTGTGGGCCAGGGGCAATGCCTCCAGAGTTGTGCAGAGTACAGTATGCACATTGGCCTTTCAGTGGCACTGTTGCTGTGCTTCCAAAGCAAGGAAAGGGAGAGTTCCTACCTCCACAAAACCAACCTCTTTTGTGCCATGCTGTCATGCCATGTCACACCCTGTTTGAGGCAAAGCAATTGGTATCTCACAAACAGATATATACATCTTGAAGTCTGATGGGTTTTATGTAGGTGGTATTTTTTTACCAGTGGTGTTCTTTTTTTAATACCTTCCCAGGTAATTAAAAGCTTTAGCAGTATCTACATGAAAAGCAGAATGTATGTTTGTTTGTTTGTTTGGGGGTTTTGTGTGGTATTTGTGTGTGGTTTTTTTCTTTTGTATGTTTGTTGTTTTTGTCGTACTATCTCTTTCTGGTGGAGATGAGTGTATTGGGTTGGACTGAGCTGCCTGGCTTCAAACCAGGACAATGAAATATCAAATGTAAAGAGCTGGATATTCCCCTAGGACATTTTGATGGGGTGTTTTGTGATGGAGGAGGTGGATGATGTATCCTATAAAGTGGAGCTGTGGAATTATAAGTTTTGTGAACTGAAACAAATTTGTTTTCCATTTACTAAAGGACTGACTTTCTCTTTCCCAATATATAAAAATAACTAGAGTAGCTTAATATGATCTTTCCTGTTTGGTCACAATCTAAGACACCTCAGAGATTTGGCACATCAGGCCCTCCTTCAGTGCTTTCTACGTTGGAAAGAGTATCATTAGTGTGATTTTTCTTGAAAATTGACTCTTTACAGTAGATATCAGAAGACACCTACATAGACATCATACCAGTATTGAACAGTAAATGGGCAACTCTTCCTATTTTATGCTTTATAGTTGCTTAGCCACTTAATATGAAGATATATTCTGAAGTGCAATGGGTTTGTGGTTTGATAATATTGTACAGATAGGTAACACCATTTAGGTAAATGACACAAGGGCTTTCAAAAGATTTTTAAGGAAAGCTTGCTAATTCAACTACTTCCTATGCTATTGTACAGTGTGAAGTGCTGTAAAGCTTTGCAACAATATTGGAACAGTAATGACTAGGTATGAAAGATATCCTGATTTTTGTGGGTAGGGCTTTGAGTGTTGTAATAAAATTGACAATGGAAGAGGTAAGGAATCCATGTAGAAGCTGCCAAAGGAACTGAAGTTTGTAATTTGTGGTGAAATCTGATATCACTTCTTCAAGAGCTGCCTCTCAGACTCTCTCTGCAGCTAAAAACAAACTTCAATCTAAGTTCTATCTGTATTCACCTTATTGAATTCTGAGAGACCATCACTGGTTGTCTCTGATTCTCAGATCCTTGGATTCACTGAATCAAATTTCCTACTCTACTTTTGTAAAGTCTGACTATGGTTCCTCACAGTTGGATTGTCTTCAAAGTAAATAAAACTTCAGGTATGCTCGGATGTGGAAGTGTTTGGCTGTCTGCAACTGCTTGATTTTGCAGCTAAGGTAGTGTTTTTCTGTACTAGTGTAGTTCAGGTTGTCCAGAAGTATTTAACATCCTGAAGAATTTCCCCTTGCACCTCCTAATCTCTTTTGAGTAAATTGTGAAGTAGCCGTCTCCTTAAATGAGTGTAATTATTTCTCTTTTGCTGTGGGGTTTGATAACTGGAAGTGCTTTTGTTGGTTTTAAACTGTTTCTTGGATCTGGATGAAAATTAATGTCTGGTATATTTCTGTTTATTGTCTATGGGAGGCATAGGAAATAACGGCCAGCAAACTTCTCTGAAGTGAAGAAAAATTTAGGGGTGACAGAACTGGGCCTTGCTGCCCATTGGGTCTCTGTTGCACATTTCTCATAGATCTAGTGACAGAACTGGATCAAGGCTCCTTTATTTCCAGAAAAGCAGAGGGGAAAATGAAGCCAGAGGTTCAGAGACAGATTATCAAGTAGTAAAGGGACAAACCTATCTTCCTTTTTTCAGAGGTATGAGTGATACCTGAAAGCAGGAATGAGGGAGATGTGGGTGTGCTTTTCTTGTTAGATACTCACAGTATCACAGTATCACCAAGGTTGGAAGAGACCTCAAAGATCATCGAGTCCAACCTGTCACCACAGACTTCATGATTAGACCATGGCACCAAGTGCCGTGTCCAATCCCTTCTTGAACACCTCCAGGGATGGTGATTCCACCCCCTCCCTGGGCAGCCCATTCCAAAGATGAATGACTCTCTCTGTGAAGCACTTCCTCCTCACCTCGAGCCTAAACTTCCCCTGGCGCAGCTTGAGACTGTGTCCCCTTGTTCTGGTGCTGGTTGCTAGGGAGAAGAGGCCAACCCCTTCCTGGCTACAACCACCCTTCAGGTAGTTGTAGAGAGCAATAAGGTCATGCCTGAGCCTCCTCTTCTCCAGGCTAAACAACCCCAGCTCCCTCAGCCTCTCCTTGTAGGGCTTGTGCTCAAGGCCTCTCCCCAGCCTTGTTGCCCTTCTCTGGACACGTTCAAGTGTCTCCATGTCCTTCTTAAACTGAGGGGCCCAGAACTGGACACAGGACTCAAGGTGTGGCCTAACCAAAGCAGAGTACAGGGGCACAATGACCTCCCTGCTCCTGCTGGACACACTATTCCTAATGCAGGCCAGGATGCCATTGGCCTTCTTGGCCACCTGGGCACACTGCTGGCTCATGTTTAGGCAGCTGTCAATCAGCACCCCCAGGTCCCTCTCTGTGTGGGAGCTCTCCAGCCACTCCGACCCCAGCCTGTAGCTCTGCATGGGGTTGTTATGGCCAAAGTGCAGCACCCGGCACTTGGACTTGTTGAATTCCATCCCATTGGACTCCGCCCATCTGTCCAGTCAGTCAAGGTCCCTCTGCAGTCAGTAGTCAGTAGAAGTGAAAAGCTGCAGTCATATTTGTGTTTAAAAATTAAATGCTGCAAATTGTGATCATGCATCACTACAGTTATCTGAAATTGTTTGTTTCTGACACCTTGTGGTTGAGCCCCAGAGCAGCAGCAATATGAGACAATGAATTATAGTGGACAACTGTTTCTCCTTACTGTGTAACACTGCTTTTCTACCTCTACTCCAAAAGTGCAGCCTTGTTGTGTGACAATGTCTTAACCTAGTTGTGTTAGTTACTCCTCTCA
This sequence comes from Picus viridis, assembly GCA_033816785.1. Lineage (NCBI taxonomy): Eukaryota > Metazoa > Chordata > Aves > Piciformes > Picidae > Picus > Picus viridis. Next base: position 27,136,648 of record CM066575.1, read on the forward strand.
AGATGATAACATTTCATTGAAGCTCCAAGAATTTGCATTGAACTGTGAAGATAGTTTTTCTTTTTGGTAGGGTTCTGGAAATTCAATTTAGTCATGCGTAGTACATCCCTAAATATTGGATTTAGGAACCATAAGAAATAAAACTGATTTTTTCCAAGGTTTTTTTTTTTTTTTTTTTTCCTGCATAAGCATTTTTATTGCTCATCTGTTTTCAATAGCTCTCAATAAGGGATGGGTTTTATAAAACATTTTTATGGTAAAAAGCTTTGAAGCATATTGTTGCTTGAGTTCATCTTACCATAAAACAGCTTTTCTCAAATCCTTTTCTTGTATCCCATGCGGTTGCTGTAGCTCCAGATTCTGGCTTGAGCTTAATGGGTCTGACTAGGACAACTTTCATTGCAAGTAACTCAGCAAGTCTAAGCCTTGGTTTGCATGCAGAAGATATGCCTATTCTTTTGGAAGGCCCTACTTCAGAACAATGAGACTACTTTTAAAACTGAAGGTGGACACATAGTGAGAGCTAACCTACTAGGTAGGTGTAGCTATAAGACCTCTTAGTTTTAGTTTGGCTTTTATGGGGAAAAGGGCATTTTCAAATGTAGTCTGAAATGGTTTCCTCAGATCTAGTAAAATGCCAGCAATAAATGGATTGTCCATTGGTACAATTGTCTAAACTGAGATTCTCAGCCGTGTAAAAGCTTTGTGTGGGAAGAAATGCTGTATCCTATGGACATCACTTATTCAGCAAAAAAATAATGTTGATCTAGCCTGTGAATTTAAAATTTGTGCAGAATTCCTTTATGGACTTGAAGCCCTTCCAGGGGGTTAAGAATAATAGGGTTGTGGTGTCTGTTTCCTCCTTGGTAGGGATAGAAGACAGACAAGCAGACACATTTACTATCTGTGATTATTGGCTGAATTCTGCAAAAGGCAGATTTTGTAACTTGGTAACAGCTCTGACTCAAAGCTGCAAAACTTGCATGTCTCTCTGTTTGTAATTATCTAACCCTACTTAGGCTTACTTTTCCGGAATACTGTTTTTTGTGATGAGCATTTCCTGCAGTACAGGGCTGATGTTCTTTCCTATTGCACAGAAGGTTGCTCCATATTTAAACAGATGTCTGGTAGTAATGGTTTATTTCTTTTCTGACTCGTTCTGTAGATCGTATTTCTCTTCAGACCTAAATGAGGACTGTTACTCTTGTCTGGACTATACTTTTAAAAGAAGAATGCTAAGTACTCTGAATATGTTAGGTGCTTTACTATGTAAGGTGCACATGCTGCTCTCTACCAAGGAGTATTTTTCTTGCTGGCCAGTTTGTTCTCCTCATAGCTAGACATCAGATACCTGCTGGCATGTCAACATGGCTCTGCTTAGTGCCTTGGGGAATCATGCTAATGCTCTGGATTAAACACAGCAACCAGGATCTGGAAACACGGGGTTACTGCCTGCCATTGTCCCATCTTAAATTACCCAATAACTGTAAGAGGTGATTCAAATTGGGGGAACCCACTTCAGAGAAATTTGTTCATCAGAAGAACAAGTAGAGAGGAAACTTGAACCTGAGGATATTTTTATCTATGCATGTTGAATTTTAGGTATGCTGTTGATTTATAGCATCCTAAAAATACAAAGGCAATTAAACTACATTTTAGTTAAACATCAAGTCTTCATTTAAAGCTACAGAACTTTCATGATTTACCAGTCACTGATTGATTGTATATGAAAAATAAAAATCAAATTGTCAAAATAAGTTCCAAAAATGCAATAGTGAGATATAGTTCTTGCTTCATACACAAGTCCAAAATTAAGAAACACATGGAAAATATGACAGCCTAATCAGATGTAATATTGTGCTGCCAGTTTAACTAGGTCTTCAGAAGTTTTTCCAAGCAGACATTCAGACTTCCTGCTCTGACAGAATCAAGGTAAATGTTTTGGTTGGTTTTAACAGCAAATCATATATAAATTGTTTTTATTTTCTGTTTATTTGTGCCTTCTATTAGCATCCATTCATTGAGGCTTGCTTTTGTTATTAGTTTTCTGTTTCTGTTCCTATTCTTGTCTGAATTATCTGCACCAGGCACATGACCCAGAAAGCTTAAGCAGTCTGTCTAGGCTGTTTAAGACCTCTACTATTCAAGCTAGCAGCAGTCTGTGTTAAGCCCTGATAATAAGTTGTTGTTGTTCCTAGGAATTTGTTTATTCAGTTGCACAGTTGATCAACACAGGAAATATTATTTAGGAATCGTGGTTGCATATCTTTATAAATATGGTTTTGCCTAAAGATTAGGATGGTGATATGGGTAATTACAAGTACCCCAGTATTTACAACTGTGACAAAGAGCTCTATCTTTTTAATATATTTTTCTGAAGATCTGCTAGGCAGTTAGAATTGTTTCAGGAAACATTTAGCAGTCATTCTAGTTCTCACTCTTATATGTGTGTTCTTGGGCAGCCTTTAATGCAAGTGGAATTGCAGAGTTCTCAAAGGCTATGTAGACTGTGAAGTGTTTCTGTAGTATTAATTCTCACAATAATTGTCATGTAGTAACTCAGTAATGGTTAAGAAATAGCTGGTTAAAAATAACTCTTTAATGAAACTCTGGGTACCAATGCATATAGTTTGCCAATACATATGTAGTTACATACACTGTTGATTAAAGGAGATTGAGTAAACTTTCTGAGATGAGATCTGACACTTCTACCTTGCTGGCTCTAAGTGGTATAAGCTTCTGTATAAGCAGAGGTGTTCCTCTGTTTTGATTCATCCATGCTCTCTTTTGCATGCCTGCTACAGTACTTCTCTCTGCTCTGGATGTAGTGATTTAGTAGTGTTTAGCTTTCAATTTTTATATATGGAAATATGAATCTTAGTCAATTAACTTAGAAGTTCAAGTTCATTTTTATGGGATTTCATCAGTCTTCACTTGATGTTGTGTTCTTGGGGGCAGCTGTTATACTTTTTAGTTCCTTTTTTTTAGTTGTTAGATTGGATTGAAAGAAGTTTGGTAAAGGGAGAGTAGACTTTTGAATGAATCTGGCATATGTTTGATGTCTTCCTTTTCTCTCCATGTGCCATCGAAGTTTAATGATTGACAGTTCACAGATAGGAAGCTGTAATGCTTGTGGTAATGGTTACCATAATGACATAATGGTGCTACTGTGTTATATTTTAAAACTTTTCTTTTTGTCAAGATGAATTTTAGTGTAAAATTATATCAAAACCAAACACGAATCAGTTTCAGTTTAATGAAATTGTTTAGCTGCTGTCATAGTGTTAGGTCATTGGCTGGACTTGATGACCTCAGAAGTCTTTTCCAGCCTCAATAATTCTGTGATTGTGTGATTCTGTGAAAGGAAATTCTGCCTGAGGTTGTTTGTGTTTAGTGTTTCAGAAAGGGAGCATGTCTCCCAAAGGGCAGTGTCTTTTTCTATTGGCTGATACTTTCAGCATCACTGCAACTCATTGCTGTTGCATTTAATTTTTCCCTACCACCAGTAACCCCTGCAGACCTGTCTCCTGGGGCAAGGCATTAGCCTCTGAGCTTGCAAATTCTGCTACTATTGTAGTCCAAATTTTCTTCAATGAGGCCAGCTTGTATAGATCTTACCTGTCAAGGGCTTAAGGAAACAAAATTTGCACACAGTTTGACTATGTTACCCTTCAGTCCTATTTTGGAATCCCCTTCCTGCCTGAAGTGGTAATCCTTTGTTGTAGAGGGCTGAAGATCTCTTTGCAGTAACAACTGCAAAGAAAACAAAACTCCACAGCACCAGGTTTCTTAGGGTAGGGAGAAGATGGTGGTGATTTGAGTGCAGAAGGGAGAAACTGTGTATCATAGAATCATAGAATGGTCTGGATTGAAAGGGACCTCCAAAGGTCATCTGGTCCAGCCCCTTCTGCAGTAATCAGGGGTATCCTCAACTAGATCAGGTTGCCCAGAGCTGTGTTGAGCCAGTGTTCCACTACCCTCGTGGTAAAGAACTTGTTCCTGACATCCAATCTAAATCTACTCTTCCTAGTTTGAAGCCATTGCTCCTTGTCCTAGCACTACAGGCCTTTGTAAACAGTCTCTCCATCCTTCTTGCAGGTTCCCTTCAGGTACTGGAAGGCTGCTATTAGGTCTCCCCAGAGCCTTCTCTCCTCCAAGCTGAACAACCCCAGCTCCCTCAGCCTGTCTTTGTAGCAGAGGTGCTTCAACCCCCTGATCATTTTTGTGGCCCTCCTCTGGACCCACTCCATCAGGTCCATATCCTTCCTGTATTGAGGGCTCCAGACTTGGATACAGTACTCTAGGTGAGGTCTCACCAGAGCAAAGTGGGAGAATCACCTCTCTGGGTCTGCTAGCAATGCAGGATGTGATTGGCCTCAATATGTGAGTACTCAACATAAATGATTCAGGTAGTTGGTCTGGTTAATTTTTCTTCTCTTTACTCTCCAATTTTGTTTAGTTTTGAAAGTAAGATCAAGCACAAGAGTTAAACAGAGATGCCACCATGTCAAAGATGAGTTATTTCTATAGGAGATGTAAGACAATTGATGTCTTGCATCTTCTATATTAGCCTTGCCCATGTAGATTTAATTAAATCTCTGTTACATCTTTCCATTGAGGAAATTGTCTTCACGTGAATAAGTGCCTAGCTGATGTGAATAGTATAAGAAGTTGTTTTAAAGAGGGAGTTGCCACAAAGTGCTGTTTCTTCAGAGACCTGCCCTGACTAACATTTTCACGATTGACTTTGAACTAGATGAACTCCAGCAAATTGCCAATAACAATGGGAAACGTCCCTCCTGCAAAAGGATGTAATATACTGCATTGACATTTCATGCCACATACTTATAAAAGCAGAAATGCCATGAACTCAGTGGTGAAAAATGTTCAAGCAGTGCAGAGAGAAAACCATTATAGTAAAATTTTTATCAAGCATTGACTGGAGGCACCTAAGGAAAGGGATTGAGTGTATTGCTTGAGTCTAAACTGACCATGGATTGTCAGCATAGTGCAGCGTATAGCTGGTGTCAGGGGAAAGACCACACATATCAGGGACAGTATTTTTCATTAAAGAGTACTAGAACCTGTGCAAAAGATCCTATTTAGAGGGTCAGGATGGCAATACTGATTTAAACCAGGAAATTGCTTGGAGAATACTTGGAGAAAGTGGGAACTCTATCTTCCATGTAGACTTCCTTTAAGACTTATATTTGAGACTGAAACTAGGAATAGATCTTGACCCCCAGAGGCAGAACAGATGTTCTGGGTAGATGTGCTTGCTCTCTGTGTGCTTCTGCGGAGTTATCCTTGGTTCCTCTACAAATATTCAGAAGGATATAAATCAGTCACAGGAAAAAAAAAGGCTAGAAGTTGTAATGCTTGATCACAGGAATGAAGTTTTTCAATAATCTATCAGACATGGCAGCAGGGTTAGGGAGTCTGTTAAAGCAAGAGGTCTTTACACTGTTATAATGGTGCTGACATTTCTCTGCAACATGGGGAAAAAGTCACCTTCTAGGTAAAAATACCTCAAATATCCTGGCTGTCGTGCTTGCTATTTTGTTGCCTTCCTGTTGAACCTTACATTTCTAAGTGTCTGGGGGAAATGTGGTGGCGTGGCAATTCGATGTATGTTTTCTCATAGGAGAAGACAGTTTGGAAGTATCCAGACAGTCTTTTCCTAATAGTGGTTGCAGAACTTTAATTTTCCTGAAGTCAGTCAGCTGTTGTTTTCACTGTTCCTGGAAATTGAGTGGCTTTTGTACTTCTAGGTGTAGACTACTTTCTTTAGCCTGACTTTTAGGCACCTAATGATCTGAAATGCTGCATTCCTGGTAGAACAGGACTGCTCCTGAAGTCAGTACTGGGCCATAGGAATGATATGAGGCATATCATCAGGCCTCTGTGTTGCTTGGGCAGCCCTACTGTGGGCTTTGCTTCAAAAAATGGCTGTTTAATAAATGCTAGAACTCTTGCCAAATTCCACTATGATATAATTAAAACATTCTCCACAGGCAAACTAAGCAGTCAGCCTTGATCAGAAACCTGGTGACCCTGGGGATCATGCTCTGTTTGAACAGAGGCCAAAAGGGGATGAACAGATGGGGAGCAAACAAGCTCATCTGTAGAACTGTAAAGTTTTAGTGAACTGAATCTCCTCTGCTTGCATGTGCAGAATTAGTAACAAATAGCCATTTGCACGCACACAGCAGTCATTAATTAGTTACTGATACTTCTATGAATTTTGACAGTGCTGTCATGAAAGTCGGCCTAGTTCAGTGCATTTTATCAGTGAGGACTTTTTAAGATGAAGAGAGTGACATGACCACCTACATTACCCTATGATTTTTGTAACTTTTGTTGAAGGAATAAATCACTGTGGAAGACAGTGCATGTCACGACCCTACATTCCTTTGCAGTGATCCTGTTATGTGTCACTTGGCAGTTTATTTTACCCACTGTGGTGGGTACTTGGATCAACTTGCAGAGAACTTTTTCCCTCTGCTGTTCTTTTCAGTGAAAAATGGAAGATTAACTGCTTGCCCTTGTGAGAAATAGGAGAAAAATTTTTCCCTGGACTTTTCCAGAATTGAAATGCTGGTTGGGTTGTTTTTCCCTGCTGCTGGACTGCAGCAATAGAATAAAATGCCAGTCCTCCACAGCTTGTTGTCTTTTCTTGAATAAGTCTTGAATAGTAAGATAAATTGAAGTAAACAAATAGTATCTAACACTAGTTGGCTTAATAGATATTAACCTACCTACTGTCAGACTGCTTAAGTCATGGAGAACTTAATCTGAGAGGCTCAAAGGGGGAGGTTGCTTTGAAGAAATTTTGTGACCTTGAGGGGCATCTTTGAGAAAGTGCCTGTGGATATTACTAGGAAGTAGATGGAGCTGAAGGCTGTGAGAGAACAGCTGTTTGGCTAATTTGTTTCAGCTGTCCCACAGGCATAATGGGTACAGAAAACAATAAATATGTTTTAATCAACCGGTCATATGTCCCTTCTGTGTGGTAGTGCCTGGAGATAGTTTTGTTGTGTTAAAAAAAATAAATTAATGAAAATTATGTGAACAGTGCATGTCATGTGAGTTCTTGCCATGAGATGTTTTCTCTTAGCTGTGCCAGTTTTGGAAAGGGAGACTGCCAGAATGCTAAAAGGTCATAAGCCAGAGGAGTGGGGTTATGAAAGCTGAGGTTGAGATTCACCTCTCTGAAATAAGGAAAGTTTAACATAAAGATCACCCTGGTGACAGATCAAGCTTTACATTATGAATTTCTCATAAAAGTTTCCCTTTTAAATAGTTATTTACTAATGGTTATGTGGTTTTAAGGTAGAGAAAGTGACAAGGGTGTGATAGTAGTCCTTTCTGAGAGAGGTGTGTTTTTCTTCAGAGTCAGATATAATTGTGCCAAAAAGGCATCTGCTCTCTGTCGTTGTCAACTGGAGCTCAGAGATGTATCAACCTTTCTGTTTGATCCAGTCCAGTGCATGTGTGCCCAGTATCCATCTTTGTGTGTCAAAAACATTTTTGCAAAGGATCTTCAATAGTTATGTAGATTTCTAAATGCTTTAGATAGTAGATTCAAAAGGTCATTTATGAATGGACTTACTTACTAGAGATGTTTGCCATTAATAGATTCCTTTGTCTACAGCTTCAGATTTTATAGTGATACCTTCTGAAGCTAAATTTTACTACTGTGGCTCAAATCAGATACTTCAATAGAAGGCGTGCTGTGTTGCAAAGGAAAAAGTCAGGGAGTATCACCTTCAGAACTGGTAAGAAAGCTCGCTGTGAGGTGTTCACTGACGTGAAATAAAAGTCATGAATTTCAAACTAGTAATTCTGGTGTAGTTGTTGAATTGTACAACTTTCATTTCTGAAGTGATCTCAAAAATGAAAATGCTATTATATTTCTCAGTTGCAGGCATCTCTGTGTCTATGTTTCTATGCAGAAATAAAGTCCCTTGCTGAGTTTTCAAGACAGCATGGATGTTCATATGGCATTTAATCTTTCAAGTATCAATTACTAGTTGTGCCATGCTGATCGGTTGCAGTACAGATCTTTCTAGAAAAGACACCATGGTATTTTAATGTCTAAAACTCTTACTGTTTCTTTTTGCAGATTTTTAATTCAGAGGTGTAGTATGATCATTCTGTACAAACATCCACTCCACACTGTTGGAAGCATAGGAAGCTACTACCCAAGTTTGCATGTATTTCTACTTACCTTTTGACACAAGCACAGGATAAGTTTTTCTTGTATTGTTTAGTTCTTCCTTCCTTCCTTCCTTCCTTTACAGACTGCCACTGCTTTTGAGCTAATAGAAAAGGCTATGACAGACAGTGGAAAAACAGGTGTGAGGATTTTAAGTATTCTTGCCTTCTCTCAGATCCTCTGCACATCTAAGATGAATGTGCAATTACTGGCACAAGTGGAAAAAAATCCTGTTTGTTTTAAAATGCCTTTGGAACTGCCTTGAACAGATTTGTGCGCCGAGAGACATGCTGTGCAAGAATGGGGGCTGCTCCACCAGTTGCAAGTATTTCTTACCATCAGTGTAAGTAAGGGTAATCATAGTATTGACTGCTGCTGTGCTGGGACCTGGTCTGAGTACTCAGTCTGCTTTCTGTCCAGAGCTTGTGGGATTGATTGTTCCAGGTTGGTGTAGTTTTTTGATGGTCTTCCTGCTGCTTTAGGGCTTGTACCTATGTTAGCCTTTGGTTTCCTCTAATGAAGTTAAAGACTACCCAAGGAATTACTGAGATAACATTTAAGTGAGAAATTGCTGCTTCAGTATTAGTTTCAAGTGTGTTGTATAGTATTGGAGATACCTGCTTTAGTAAATGAGTGTGTTTCAATATTAATACAAGTCCCATTGCCAGTAATGCCCTGGCATTGCTTTTGCATTTCAATTCAATTGTATTTTACATTACATGCTAATGAACTGGTAGAAGTGTGTCTCAATACCTTCTGAAGGCCCTTGCTGTATTAAGGCAGTGGTTTAGCCTAGGGATTTTTCCCTGAATGTAGCACTGAATAGCATAAGAGAGAGAATGAGATAAATGAGCAAAACTTCTAACTGGGCTTGACAAGCAGTACTGGTCCTTGTTGTCACAGTACAGATGGTTTCTGAAGACTAAATTTTAAGAGGAGTAAGTCAGGCTCTTGGCATGGTGTGCAGTATTCCTCAAATTATTTTATAGTGGCATTTAGTTAAAACATATGTTACAAAAAGAAAATCATATGAGCAGTTAACAACTCTCCTAAGTGTAGTTAGCAAAGAATAAGCTGTCCTTTTAAAAAGATAATTGTGGATATGAGCACTGGAGCAGGCTTCCTGCACCTGTGTCTCTTTGACATTAGCTATGTTTTGATCTAATATGTGGCCAGATGCAGGTGTTTCCCTCTGTCTCATGTAAAATATGTGCTTCCCTGGAAATTAAATATGACTTGCTGTTGCCTGCAACTACAAAAGTAGATGCCTGCAAGTTAAGGAAGTGCTTGGGTATGAAAGGTGCTAAATAGTGCTAGACATTCTTTTTTTCAAAACTGAGGTAGCGGGAGGAAATGCACAACTGTTGTCAATTGCCAGGACCTAACTTCTCTCCTCCATGCTCTGCTTCTGCATACAAAAGTCCAGACTTGCTCTGCTAGCAAAAACTTACTAATGTGTTTTTTGTTATCTTCAAAGTGTAACCAAACAATCTTTATGGTAGTGGCACATATACTGCTAAAGGGAATGAAAAAAATACTTGAAATGAATTACTGATTAATCAACAAAAGTATATATTAGTTACCTTCTTTTTTCCCTTAATATGTTTTTCCCCCCACTGTGTACCTGTAGGGGTTATAAATAATAGGGCCTTGGAGAAGGTTGCTGGGCAGGCTAAAAAGTTTGGTTTCTTGCTATGCTTAAAAGGGATAAGGATATTCTAATGCCTTGTGGTTTATGCATTTACATTTAACTCTTCTGAGAGCTGCCATGTCGTGTTCCCATGTTACCTTAAAGGAAGGTTTTTGTGCAAGACAGCTGAAATATAAGTAATGTTGCAGAAGAAACAAAAATGCTGAATTGCCACTGAAAGACATTATTTCTATGGAGAATTACTATCCTGCTCATATTCTAGCAACAGATGAGACTCTGGTGTTTTGAATGACCATCTATTCTCATTGTTCAGGCAGTCCCTACAGCAACAAATTGTACTCTGCTCAGTTTCCATATAGTTAAGACAAGAAGGTGATTAAGTTGTGCAATTGAAACTACACAAATTTTCAGTTGGGATTATGGATTTCTTTCTATTGCAATAAAATATCTATTGCAATAAAATGATCTATTACAACTGTGTTAAAAAACAAACCTGCAGCAGGTACAGAGGTTTTTGTGGCTGTTGTTGGGTTTTGCTTGTTTGTTTTAAATTTCTATTTTGCTTGCTAATGTTGCCAGACATCTGCAGTTAGTGCAGCATTAGAGCTTCTTTAGAATTCTTCTTTTTCCATGCATTCTTTTAAATTCAAACTTGATTGTCAAATGCACTTTGCGAAGCCTCAGTCTGAGTCAGTTTTCTTTTGTAAGCATGGCTTCTTTCATACTTTTAATTGCTTTCAGTTTGGCTACATATGCTGATTTGGTTTGGTTTCTCATCCTGATGGCATGCTAAACTTAATGATCAATTGAAAAAGTATGCATATTTCTCAAGTGTACATCCTCTCTTTTAATATGCTTTAAGATACCACTTGTATCACTCTGTGTCTTGTTCACAAATCTGTAAGTTTTGTAATACCACAGTTTTTCTAAGTCTCCTTTTGCTTGTAGCCTTGATTGGGTCACTTCCCTTTCCCGCTCTCCCCCTCCCTGTATCCATCAGTGAAGAAAAGCTGGAAGTGACTGTGCTTATTTAAAGGATTAAAGTGATCTTTGACTGTTTTTCCTTAGATGTCAGTTTCTTTTGTTCTTCTGTACTTAAGTTGTCTTAGGCTTTCAGATCTGTATTCACGTGTGAAAATTTTTTGCATCACTTTCCACAGCGTATATTGATACCAGAGTACTTTGGACACTGCCCGGATAAATTTATTTCAATCAGATTGGCAATCAATGCAATACCAACATAATCTATGCTATGCCAACATAGTATCAGACCAGGAAAATAAAACACCTTTAATAAACTTGTGTGCATATTTTCAGAATGGTACCCAAACTTCTTTAGATTTCAAATACCATCAAAAGTAGGCTGTGGAAATACTCATACCATGGCAGAAGTCTTAGAGATCTGTTGTCTGACTTAAGCACACTGAAGTTCTTGTTTGAATGGAGAGACTATAAAAATCTAGACTGAAGTTAAGCTTGACAGATGTCATGCCAGTTGCCTTCATACACTCTGCTGCTGCTGTATTTGTTTGGTTAAGTTGGAGAACTTGCCTTCACTTGTTAAGCTTTCCCAAAGCTTTCCTGCTCTGCAAAACAGTCATGGTAATAATCAAGTCCACAAGGGAGGCTAAGAGCAGGGACCAATGAAAGCTTAGCCAGCCAAGGAAAGGTCTAGTGAAGTTAACACTGGTAGTGTGTAGTAAGATTTCAGTACAAGAGACAAGTCAGCTATTGAAAGCTGAAAGAAAATAGCTGGAAAGTGCACTGGGACCAAGACTTGCCTTGGATCCTTGTGGATAAGCAAGTGGAGTTGTGCAGCCAGACTGACTGGCCAGTTTTTGATTTTAGACACTTTTGGATAGAGGCATGAGGCATAACTGAGGACTAAACACTGTATTCAAGAAAAGGTTATGCATGCCCTGTAGTTGTGTCTTGAAATGCTGATTAAACTCCATCTGTGAGACCGATGATGTCTTGTAAGCTGTAAGCAGGATATCTGGGCCTTGATACTAGAATATTTACAACTACTTTTGGCTGTGAACACAGGGCATCTGTTCATGCAGCAGTAATAGGTGCTTTGTGTTTGGCTGCGTGCTTTGGATGCAGTTCTAATAAATGGATGAAAATTATCATTGAGAATGTAACAACTTCTGTGCTTTAGGTGAAATGAGCAACAAAATTGATAGTGCAAGTTTAATATAAAACATCTGTGTTCAAATGTTGCCACTAATTGTTTTGAAAATCTAAATACAGATTTTAAGTATTAATAGTATTAATGTGGAGGACACCCATACATTTGGTGATTTTGTTTTTGGACTTCTGAACAGTATGTTGCGATCTAATGAAATTCAGACCTATACAAAATGCCCGTTGAGTTCCAGAGCAATGGTAGGCTCTGCAGCCACTTCAGAGTCTATACCGGAGATCCTCTCAGGCTGCCTCTGCTCATTGGCATGCCTTAGGTGGCAACATGCAAATGAAGTCTCTAGCAATTTACTTGCTATTAAACTGAATAGCCCTTGCTTTTTTTCTGAGTAGATGGGATTAGAATTTTGTTTAAATTACAGCGGAATTGAGGAAACTCAAATTTAAGGCAGCTATTAGTGGAGAATTGTCATTGTGACTTAATTGCCAAGAGACAGAATAAAGCCAGAAATAAGACTTCTTTTGTTTTGTTCTGAGTCAATTGTGTTTATTAATTTCTTACGTTGGTTTAATAATTCTTGGCTGTTGGATTAAAACAGTAGAGTTAAGGCTGGGTAGCATATACTAAGGAAGTGGTGCCTTCAACTAAATTTTAGAGCAGTGCTTCTTGCAAAATTACCCTCTTAGGACACAGTGACCAAAAGGTAATTTGTAATGAAAAGCCCAATATTAAATGACTGTACCAGGTTCTAAAAATAATTCTGTGATTGCTAGGAAGGCCAAAGTTCTATTTCCCTATTTCTTGCAGAAAAGTAGGTGGCTACAAAGTAGGAACGGCATTTGGAATACAAGCTAAGTCATTTCAGTAGTAAAGGGTGGTATTTTAAGATTTGGTTGCAAGACATGCTACTCCTGTTAAGGAATAAAAAATAGGATGCTACAGTTTTCTTACTTTCAGTTCAAGTAATAAGTGTATTTGTGTTCTTTCCTTCTTAGGCAGCTTTACTGAAATAATATTTACCTCCTAGACTAAACTGTTCATGGGCTTTTACCAGTGTTTGACATGTAGAACTTAACACTCAGAGTGGGTGCAAAGCTTGGCTGCAAGTAGACGTTACTTTCTGGCATTCAGACTTCTTAGTAGGCTTCAAGGAGAGACCTTGTACCAAGTAATTATTTTTCTTTATAAACTCAGCAATGGTGTGTGCTGTTCATCATTGAGAAAGTATTACGTACAGGGATGTACTATATTTAGCAGTTCTGTTTAGCAGTTCTTGGTGAACAAACCTCATCTGCTAGTGTAGTAATTCTCCAAAAAAGATACCAATATCATCATCTGTTACCTGGGGAATGCAAAGGTACAGGAATAAGACAGGTTACCTCTGAGAAATTAAAATACATCCCTTGCCTCATTTTAGGCATTAGATTAGATGAGTCCACTTGAAGACTTTGTTAAATGAAGTCTTCATCCATTCTGAAATTACGGTGAGTTATTTGGCATTAAGAGTGATTAAGGCTGTCACAACTACAAACCCAGTAGGCTTACAGCACTATATATGAACAAACGCTATATGAACAAACTTACTTAAACTTTACACTTTCAATCCAGCCTTTGTGAATAGCTTGCCTAGAAATAAACATTCTGCTAAACAGTTCTGAAAAATTCAGTCCTATGCATTCATTTTTAGGTAAGTTTTTCAAGCTTTTCAGGGTGTAGTGGATAAACTATTGAATCTTACTAGCTGCAGAACTTTCATGGTCATACTTACATCAGAATTAAATCAATCCTTATTGCCCTTGCTATTACATCTTTGCCTTGCAAATACTTTGTTGAATCTTGTTTTAATGCTGATTTTAAAAGGCAGTGCCAAGAGGCAGCATCACAAGGCTTTGATACTCTGAGGTACCTGCCTGTGGCTGAAGGACTCAGCTGTGCTCTGCAGTGGGGCTGTTGGAGCCAACTGGAACCAGCCCTCCTCAGCAGCCAGACCAGCCGCCCTGCACATTCTTCCCCCATGTAGGACTTGGAATTTTCTTCTGTTGAACTAGGTTCCTGACATTCTTATTAGCCCATTTTTCTCAGCCTGAGGCAGTCCCTCTGAATGGCAGAAACCTCTTAGTGTATCAACCATTCTTCCGTGTTTTGTGTCATCTGGGAACATTGCTGAGGGTGTTCTCTCTTCTGTTAACAAACCTAGGTTGTTTGGAGAATACTTAAATAATCTTGCTTATTAGCTCTTGCAAGTGTACATGAATGTGCAGTTGCCAAATCTAGCCTGTTAGAAGTGAATAGCATTGTTTAGCCCTAAAAGATTTGTCTTAGTCAGTTTCAAATATTGAAAATTCACTAGAAAGTATCTCCTGCTTCTCCTCCACCTGAATGGAGACTTTCAGAGTGGAAAGTGAGGATGATGGCTTATTTGGGGGCTGTATGCAGTAAGAGAAGGTTCTATACTTTTAGTATTGTCAAATTGCAGGAAGAGATGTTATCCAACTAAAGTAGTGACTGCTATGAATTCTTTTTCTCTTGATTTTTAGTTTTCACTTGTATCAATGAACAAGAAAATCAATATTTTAAATGTCAAGTCGATTTAAATGGTAAATATTTAGACTCATATCTGGTGTTTCACAGTTTCTGCAGAAGCGTGCAATAGTAAATATGAGACTATGCTATCAGATGTACTGGCAGTCAGCACCCTACAATGGGTAAAAGATTTCTATTGTGCTTTCATAGGCTTGCTTGTATGTGGTATAAACAAATTGTATTGATGTTACTGGAAGAGGCATGAAGCATTTACTTTGTGAAAACAACCTATGAAACCTCATCAGTTCTGAACTCTGCCATCTTTGGTATCACTGGCTTCTCTTTCCACCCCAAAAATACTTTGGATTTTTGTTGTTGTTTGGTTGGTTTTTTTTTGTTGGTTGTTGTTGTTGTGTTTGTTTTGGTTTTGTTTATTTAGCCCTCTCTTTTCTCTATTTTTTTGCTTTTTTCCCCCTACTCTTACTGTGGTTGCTTTATCTGGAGAGCTATTTTAGGGCAGTTCTTTCTGTAATGACCGCAGCCCATTACTCCCAACTCAAGACACAGTTTAAAAGCAATTGAAGTGATATTCTAGAGGCACTGCTTCTCGGGTTTGCTTAACTTCTTAAAGAAATGCAAAAAGCAGTTAGTGAATCACTGAAAATATACCTTTTTTTTTTTTTTTTTTCTGTATTCACCTTACTCAGCTGCTAACCTCAGCCATGGATTTGTAACTTCTTTCTGGCCTTTTTAATATGCATTCATTGCAAAATAATTTCTCAAGTCGGAGCATGTTAACTTTAGCAACTTCACATTGAGAATGATTCTCTAGGGTTGGTTGACGGATTAAGTGGCAGTAGCTTGCTTGTGAAGCAACCTACGTTTGCACATTCTCCAGTTGTTTCCCATTAAAGCTTAAATCTTTGTTCTGTTGTGGCACCTTTTAAAAAGCAGACCTCCTTACATCTAAATGTTATGAAAACCAGGCGTACTGTAACCCAGAACCCCAAGGAATGCTTGATTGAAATAACAGATCAGAAAACTCTCTTGCTAACATTCCTACGATTATAGTTTTACTTAGGTGACAGAAATGTGGTGTCAGCTAGCTTTCTGAATACAGCCTAATTTTGGTGCAAAACCCAACATTGCTCTTAAAAGCTTCACTGATTCAGTGTTTGTGGAAATAGGTGATTACTTAAAATGAAACAGTATTCATGACTTTTCCTCTCCAGAATTAATCTCATGTATTGCTGATTAGGTGGTTGGTCTGGTTCCTGTTGCAGAGCAGAATGTATTCCCTGTTAGTAGTTATTGAGATTAAGCAAAGGGAAACAGATGTGACTTGCTTGTAGATCCTCACAAGTAAACAAAAAGACAACTTTGGTTTATCCCTCTTAGCTCTTCCATAGTGTCTCTCTCAGTTAATGTGTTCTTTGTATTTGCATTTCTTTCTTTGATAGCTTGTACCTGGTTTGACATCCTGCATGTAGGCCTGAGGTCTTGAAGATAATAGAAGAAACATCCATTGATTCTGTTTTGAGGTTATGGAGTGAAAGGTGAAGAACGGCAACTGTAGAAGTTATTTATAAACTGTTGCATTACACCAAGCATTGAGCATGTGTGCTGTGTGCTGATGAGGGTCAGCATCCCTTTGTTCTGACTGTGTCAGAGATACTTGAATGTGAAAAGTCATCATGAAAATTCTTTTGATGTTGTTAATCACAAGCTTCTCATTTCCAGTGGAGCTTATCAAATACATGATGATAGCCTACCTGTATCACAGGAGGTTGTTTACAGCCATGGCACATGTGAAGGTAGACATTCTGTAAGTTATAATGTGGTTAACTGATTCCAGCCTGCTGTAGCACATGAGGTGCTTTAAACTTAGTTTAAAACTTCCTGAAATTATTCCATGTTGTGATGTGGAAGATCTTCCTATTTTTCTGTTGATAATTATATTTGTTCTTTCTTTCCCACCCTTTACACTTTGCAGGCAAAGGCAGCTCAAGCATCTCATCCGACGTGAGTTCAAGTACAGATCACACACCCACTAAAGCCCAGAAGAATGCAGCTACCAGTGAAGGTAGGCAGCTGGTATTCATTACCCAAATCAGGACCCCCAAAATAACCCTAGCAGTGTTCAGGAGTGGAACCCCTCCTGCTCATTCATTCTGTATGCAGTACCATCAAATTACTAGAAAGTGAAAAACAGTTCTCCTTCCTGTTACAATTTCCGTTCTTACCTGATGCAGTTTCTGATTTAAACTTGAAAAATATTTATTTCTGAAGAAAAAAAAAATAGAGGGTTTGAGTAATTTTGCATGTTACTCTAAGCAAAGGCTTTTATACATAAGATTTGATGTTATCTGATTTTGAACTTATTTTCAAAGAATATAATTAATGGAAACTTTTTGGCATGCATTATAGGTTAAATGTCAGCCTCTTATTGAAGGAATTTTAGAAGACTACAGTGAATGATGGAATAAGAAGCTACTTTTGAAAATTTTATGAGCTGTAGAAAGACAGCTTGAGCTTTATCAATATGTGCAATCTCTGAAAGCAGTCATTTTGTATTCTCCTATGAGGACAGACTGAAAGAGTTGGGGCTGTTCAGTCTGGAGAAGAGAAGGCTCCGAGGTGACCTAAGTGTGGCCTTCCAGTATCTGAAGGGGGCCTACAAGAAGGCTGGGGAGGGACTTCTCAGGATATCAGGTAGTGATAGGACTAGGGGGAATGGAATGAAGCTGGAGGTGGGGAGATTCAGGCTGGACATGAAGAGGAAGTTCTTCACCATGAGAGTGGTGAAGCCCTGGAATGGGTCATCCAGGGAGGTGGTTGAGGCCCCATCCCTGGAGGTGTTTAAGCCCAGGCTGGACGAGGCTCTGGCCAGCCTGATCTAGTGTGGGGTGTCCCTGCCCATGGCAGGGGTTGGAACTAGATGATCCTTGTGGTCCCTTCCAACCCTGACTGATACTGTGATACTGTGATTATTTTCTGTGTCCAAGAACGATAGACACAGATTGTCTTGGCTTTCATACTCAGAGGTATAGAAAGTTTCTGATATCTTAGCTTTATAGAAAACTTCTTCTCCAGAAAAACTTGAGCTCTAATCAGAATAGTAATCAGAAAAATAATCAGAAAAAAAGTTTATCACTACTCTACAAGGAGATATATTAAGTGACATTTCTTGAACACAGAAAGATTTGGGTTGTACGTCTTTCATTTCACCTTACAAGTGAGGCAACAAAGTACATGTTATAGGATATTTTCAGGGAGGACATACATCATTCTGTTAATTTTTCTTGGCTTTATAATCACATTCTTTCAAAAGACAGGGTGTCTTCTAGATCTCCAACTAATTTTTAATTGATTCAGTGGATTAGAGAGGAGGACTCCTTGTGTTGTGCACAATGATGGGCACTTCAAAAAATTTAGGAAAGATGGAATAGGTTCTTTTCCACTGAATGAGTCTGGTGTTTCAGAAGGAGGTTAAAAATCTCAGGGAACCAGTTTATTAATAGGCAACTCTTCTGTGTATTTAGATTTGCATCATAAGGTAGGGAACTATGTTTAATATACTGGAGTTCCTTTGAAGGTTTGGAGTGGTTTGTGTATCCTCTCAGGACACTGAGCTGATTAAATGTTGTGACAAAAGACTATTGCTGAAAAGAGATGCTGTTTTCCACGCAAATTTTCTTGACAATCCTTTTGGGAGAAAGAGCTCTTTTGATTCCTTCCTACATCTGATACCTGTTAAGAAATCTCATCCCCCTTCAGTTCTTTAATATTTTTCCTTTAATTTTCTGTTTCACTTTAGAAGCTTACCAACCTAGTATTGGAAATGAACCTGTATATGCTCTTTTTGGAAGCATGCAAACATATGCATAATTCCTAATCCTTAGGATAGCAGTCCTATTTATAGCTGTCCTCGTGTCATTGCAGTGCCTCTTACTGGGAATTTGGGCTCTTGGTTTCATTGAAGTACTGTCTAAGCAGACTTTCCACATACCAAACTGTGTCTGAATGTGATATGAATGTCTATGTTTGCCCCTGCTTAGTTGGAACTGGGCTGAAATTCAGTTGGCTGTGAATGAATTGGCACTGTTTTGAGTTGTAGTGAAACTGAAGGCCAGGTGCATTTTCTGGGGTGTGTTTTACTTTTGTAGCAATGGAGTTTTCCAGAAAAGTGAAATGTTGCATTGCTGGATGCAACAAAACAGAATCATTTGTAGCCAAAATACTGGTGAAGAATGAAAAGGGGTGGGAGATGTGGCAGTTAATAAATCCACAACTGTAAACACTTTGGCAGAGTAAACAGAGATCACTTTTAAAATTCCTTTTAATCAACATATCTGAATGCATATTCTAATATAATCAATTACCTTGAGCAGTATGTGAATGTACAAAGTAGTATAAATGTTGTTCTTAAGCATTGCTTTTTTTTTGTTTCACCACATCTTGTTATACTTTTGCTATCTAATAGGCAGCATTCCTGCAAAGCTGTTCTGCTAATTGCAACAATACCATTGCAAGCAGCATTTAAATCAGAGTTCAAATGCAAGGCAAAAGTAGTTGGGACATTGGCAAAGTTAAAGCTGTAAATTGAAGCCTTATGTTATTCTGGCAAATTTGTACTGAAATGCTATAGCCAAATGTTTAAAACTTGCACAAACAATGCTAGAAACAAATTGGAAAGGTACATAAAACTGCAGTCTTATTTGATTTGCTGCCAGAAACGTGAGACCTACCAGGGAAAATGCACTTATATCATATTTAAAGAGAAATGATCCAAACTTTTAAAAAATGGCATTAACTTTTCCAAAGTGAGGTCTGATGCTTGGTGTTACAAATAAAGAGGGCTGAGGTGGGGAATTAATGAAAATATAAATGATTTATTAATTTATCTCCACCACCAACGTAACTAACAAGTTATGAAATATTTATACAGGTTCTTATGTTTGGTTATAGGAATATAGGCATATAGGAATGGTTACAAACAGTTTGAGAAAACAGTATTTGGAAAAGATAAATCCAAAAGCAGTATCTTACCCTTGCTAACAAAAGGCAGGTATTTCCTGGAGACTCTAGGAATCTATCAATTTACTCACAACGCTGCTTGCTGATTGTGGGAATTACTCTGATGTCTCTTTTTATTGGAAAATCCTCCTGGAACTGCTGCTGCTTATAATCCACATGTGTGGGGGCAAAAACCCAAGAGAGAGAGTGAGAGAGAGCGTGCTCTGCAGCTGCCTTATTAACACATTCATCCTAACTTGTGTTTCAAACAGTACCAGAAAGCATGTCTGCTTAAACATGCCCAGGCTTGTCCTGGCATGGGGGTCTGTTCCTGACACGTGGCTTGGGGTGGAAAGGCCCATGTGCATCCACTGATGACAGCCTTGGGGAAGGAGAGATGTCTTCCTTCTGGTCCATTTTCCCATGGTTTGCTGTTTCCCCCTCATCCTGGTTTCATGGGGAGGGCTTTTGGATGTTCTGCCACCCTTGGTGGGCATGATTACAGTTTATTCAATTACCTGCAAACTGGATTTTTGAGGAACGCACGATCCCAAATGTAGTTGTTTCCATAAAATGCTGTACCAAACTGCTTAAATGCTGTTATCACAGGGAGATTCTGACACTAAACTGTTTGTTTGTTATTGCCTGTGCTAGATATTTGAAGTAGTTTCTGTCCCTTAAAAGTGAAAAGTCATCCGGAAGGATCTGATTGCTTATCTTTTGCTAGTTTAATAGCCATTCTTCTTGAATGCTAGAGTACTTGAAAGATATATACAACCTGATAATGCATATGTATATAGTAGGCTTATCCCTTTTTTAGAATTTATGAACTCACATTAGCAGATTAATTTTAACACTTGACTGAAATAATGAAATAAGATTGAAACAGCAAGTTTTTGCCTTTAACTTGACAATCGTTCTTAGGGTGCTGTTAGTTTAAATTTATCACACAAAATATCCTACCATACTTTCCTGTATCTTATCTTTTCATGTCAGCCTGTCAAATGCCTGCAAAGTTTTTATGCATCAGAAGTGTGGCCAGCAGGCTGAGAGAGGTGCTTCTCCCCCTCTACGCTGTTCTTGTGAGACCCCACCTGGAGTACTGTGTCCAGTTCTGGATACTCCTATTATGAGAAGTATACGGACGTGCTGGAACGTGTCCAGAGAAGGGCCACAAGGATGATCAGAGGGCTGGAGCACCTCTTCCATGGAGACAGACTGAGAGAGTTGGGGTTGTTCAGTTTGGAGAAGAAAAGGCTCTGAGGAGACCTTATTGTGGCCTTTGAGTATCTCAAGGGGGCCTACAAGAAAGGTGGTGAGGGACTTTTTAGGGTGTCCGGTAGTGATAGGACTAGGGGGAATGGATCCAAGCCAAAGGAGGGTAGATTTAGATTAGATGTCAGGGGGAAGTTATTCACCATGAGGGTGGTGAGACAGTGGAACAGGTTGTCCAGGGAGGTGGTGGAAGCTCCATCCTTGGAAGTTTTTAAGGCCAGGCTGGATGTGGCTTTGAGCAACCTGATCTAGTGTGAAGTGTCCCAGCCCATGGCAGGGGGTTGGAACTAGGAGATCCTTGAGGTCCTTTCCAACCCTAACAATTCTATGATTCTATGAAATCCATTTCAGCTATAAAAAATGTCATGGATGAGCTAAGATGAAAGTCCTTGTTTACTTGGAATGCAGTAGAAGCTACTTTCTGTTGTTCATAGAACACTACTGATTCAGTATTACAATCATAGAATCATTATGTTTACATAGGATAGAATATCTATGTAGAAGAGCAAATTACATATACTTTTAACTCATTCAAGAAGGACAGCTATGGAATAAAAATGGACACTGAAAGTTCTAATGTTTAACTGAAGATTACACTGGAAACAGTTGAGAGTTCAATTCTTCTCTCACTGGAAAATCCTATTAAAAATTCTGTATTTCTCTAGTATGATGCTCAGACATGCAAGTCAGACATCAAAATCCTTTTATTTTTTGTCCGCTTTACTGTGGCAACAGGAAAGGTCTTTTTGCATGACCCTGTTTTTGCCATTGCTTTGGCAAAGTTCAATAGATATCACTAACCAATATACCAGAAACCCATTGGATGATGGAAAAGCTATGGGTTTAATGATGTGTATGCTTCCTCTGTCATGACCAAAGCTTGTTTTGCTGTGTACTGTGTTCCCTTGGTCATGTGGATGATATAAGACTCCATCCATGTTAGTTCAGCTTCTGGAAATATCTTGCCATTCCTCATTTTCACACCAGTCTTCTACATTCTGAATGCAAAGTGAAGCTGTGCTTACTGCCTTATTATTGTTTTTCTGAACATGCACGTTCTGAATCAGCAAGTTCACCAATGATACAAAACTGGGGGGACGTGGCTGACACCCCATCAGGCTGTGCAGCCATACAATGAGATTTGGGCAGGCTGGAGAACTGGGTGAAGGCAAACCTCATGAAGTTAAATAAGGACAAGTGCAGGGTCCTGCATATGGGGAGGAGTAACAACAGGCACCGGTACAGTTTAGGGGATGCCCTGCTGGAAAGCAGCTCCATGGAGAAAGACGTTGGAATGTGCCCTTGTGACCAAGAGAACAAATGGTATCCTGGGGTGCATAAAAAAAAGTGTTTCCAGCAGGTCTAAGGAGGTTCTTCTGCCCTGGTGAGACCATACCTGGAATACTGTGTCCAGTTTTGGGCTCCCCAGTTCAAGGGAGACAGGGATCTGCTGGAGAGAGTCCAATGGAGAGCTGCAAAGATTAGGGGACTTGAGATTCTCCCCTATGAAGAGAGACTGAGAGAGCTGGGGCTGTTTAGTCTTAAGAAGAGAAGACTGGGGGGATCTGATCAATATCTATAAATATCTGAGGGGTGGGTGTCAAGTGGATGGGGCCAATCCCTTTTTCAGTGGCACGCAGGAACAATGAGTACAAACTCGAACATAGGTTTCACCTCAACATGAGGAGAAGCATCTTTACAGTGATGGTGACAGAGCACTGGAACAGGCTGCCCAGAGAAGTTGTGGTCTCCTTCTCTGGAGACTTTTAAAACCCCCCTGGATGTGTTCCTGGGCAGACTACCTTAGGTGATCCTGCTTTGGCTGGGGGGTTGGACTTGATGATCTCTGGAGGTCCCTTCCAACCTCTAAGGTTCTGTGATTCTGATTCTATGCTGACTTTGTTGAAGTGATACACATCCTATTACAGGCTGCTTGCTGCCAAATCTTAGTCATACATATATTGCTCAAGCTGAAAACCTCCAAAACAAACACAGAGAGGAAATAAAAATTAAATTAATCCTCTCCAAGGATGTATAAAGTATGGTTGCACTAAGGTTTACAAGTTGAGGGTGCGATGGACTATGGGTTGTGTGGGAGACAGAAGCTGCTGGTATGCATACCCCTTTTCTGTTGCATTGCTTATTTGCTCTGGAGTTGCTTAGCATGAAGACCTTAAGGTTAACCATTAGAATCAGGGCATTTTTGGCAGATTGTGTTCACAGAGTTAAAGGAAAATGAATCATCAGTTTCTCTGGAGGCCTAAGAGCTGTGCATTTGCTTCATGTGATGTAGTCAAAGCATCTTTGCTGAGATTGAGAAAAGCTCTGGAGGCCTCACTTTTGGGCATGGTGTAACGGTTGAGAGGATTGTTTTAGGCACAGTGCTTAATTCGGTCGTAGGGTTGCTTTCCTTTTTAATGCTGGGTTTTGGCTTGCCATCTGGGGAAATCCGTGTCTCTTGAAGGCTTTGGTACCCTCTCTTAGCTTAGTGTGAGGGGTGAAGTTATGAAGTAGTGGCTGATAGCTTTCTTGAAACACCTAATGGCACCTAGTCTGTTTTCATGTGGAAAGCAGAGTGAGTACTTATCTGAAGGAGATGAGAATTGAATGGCATGTTGTGGCAGAAATTTGTGCAATTGCAAAGTAAACCTGAATGCTATTTCATCCAGAAAAATGCTTGAGTGGTTGTTTATTTGCTTGTTTGGTTTTGTGTGAGGGTTTTTTTTATGTGTGAGTTTTTTGTTATTGCATGGAGAATTTTGTTGTTTTGGGGTTTTTTTTGGTTACCTTTTCTCTGGAGCTACAGGCTTTGCATTTTGATAATCACATTTGAAATGAAATGATGTCCCATATTCTATAGTTATTGAGGGAAAAAATGTCTTATAATAAGCAATGGCAGCCATAAAGGAATCAATCTCCTTACATAAACAGAAGAACAGGCTTGATTGCTTAAGTGACAGTTGTGACTATTCCTCACCAAATACTGTGCTCAGGAAGAAGAAAATAGAAACCTTGATGGGTTTTGTTTGTTTTGTTTGTGTTTTGTTGCTGCTGCTGCAAGGGTTGCTTTTCCTATAAGCTTCAGAAGGCTTCTGGATTGTAAACCTAATATGGAATTTGAACAGTGGTCACTATGATCTACCTACTGCTTGCTCTGAAGTTTAATGAGTTATTGCAAACAGTTAGTTGTCTTGGATGATTTTAAATGTCTGGTTAAATTCATTTGAGACATAAAGCTGTAACTGAGTAGCTTAACCTTGAGTTGTTCTGAGGGAAAAATCTTTGAAAGTGAACACACTTAAAGTAGATGAGTTCATGGGTTGAAAATGTGCCCTGTTTATCCTGCTAATACAGAGGAAATCATCTGCTTGCAGTCTTGCAATATTATCTGTACTGAGACTTTGTTATTGCTCCCTGTTGTTCAAGATGAGACCTGCAGAGAATAGTAAAGCTTTTCCAGAAGAGCTCCTGTGGTGGTGAGTTACTGGTGTGCTGTCCTGCTGCAAATTATCTGTCTGGTCTTTTGTAAGCTCAGCCTTTATACAAGTCCTGTATGATTAATTTCTACTGATAGGCAAAAAATTTTCTGTGGCCTCCTTGTTAAATATATCTATTTACATTACTGGTGAAACTCGTATGTCACTAATGAAGCACATAATGTAGACCTAGAAAGGAGAATAAGAATTATTGTCTATACTTCTTGATGACTGTACAAGAATTGACTGCTTGACATAACAATTGAGAGTTGAAGTAATGTACAGTGACTGTCAACTTGCTGATCTGCAGACCTGAAAACTTTTCCATGGAGTACAGAGCCCAGTACAAACGTAAGTGTGCTGACACTAGGCTTGCTTTGTATATATATATATATATATCTCAAATTGATAGTGAAAGTTCTGAACCCTCAGGTAGAAACTTCTGATCTAAGGAGATCTCTGCTGAAGGAGGAGCTGTTCTGGGGAGAAACTTGCACATATTAGGATCTGTCACTTGAAAGTTGAATGTTAATCTTAACAACTCCTTTAGCTGTACTTTGTTTTGTTCTGTGTGTAATACACAAGCATTAAGTATCCATCAATTTGATACTCAATGACTCTGAATTAAGGCTGACTTAAATTGTACTATGTAGCAAAAGCTTGAACCACAAGACTGACTCAGAGCATGTGCTCTACTTGATAATTAGCTGTGTAACACAGCAGAAAATACAGTAGGAAGGGTGGCATGTATCTTGCAGTATTACTTAGAAATGCTCAACAGATTTGACGAAGCTGCTTTGGGAGTTACATGATCATAAGAATACAGTTTCTTCCTTGAAAGTCTGTGAACAGCACCATTAAAATTATTGCAAGATATATTTATTAACTAATGGAGACAATATTTAAGATGAAAAATATCATGCCAGTGGGTAATGTTTTCTCATTGCTTATTCTTGCTCTTGCCATGTTGTAGATAACAATGTCTGGCAAGCTTTCACAGAAGTCAAATGCAGACCCAAATAAAAAGGAGTGGTGTAATTTTAGGACATGTATTTTTCATAATCCATTAACTTCTGTAACTGAATGGATAGATGTTGGGAGACCAGTGGATGTAGTCTACCTTGCCCTTAGTAAGGCTTTTGATACTGTCTCCCATAACATCCTTGTGAGCAAGCTCAGGAAGTGTGACGTAGAAGAACAGACAGTAAGATGGATTAGGAACTGCTTACAAAACAGAGTCCAAAAATCATTGGTTAGTGGCGATAAGCCCATCTGGAGAGCCGTAACTAGTGGAGTCCCCCAATGCTGGGTCTGGTCCTGTTCAACATCTTCCTCAGTGACACTGATGAGGGGACAGAGTGTCTGCTCAGCAAGTTTGCTGGTGATACCAAGCTGGGAGGCCTGGCTGATACTCCTGAAGGCTGTGCAGCCATTCATTGAGACCTGGACAGACTGGAGGGCTGGGCAGAGAGGAACTTAATGAGGTTCAGCAAGGATGAGTGCAGAGTCCTGCCTCTTGGAAGGAATGATAAACTGCACCAGTACAGGTTAGGAGGCAATCTGCTAGAGAGCAGCCCTGTGGAGAAGGACCTGGGAGTCCTGGTGGATAACAAGTTATCCATGGGACAGCAATGATCCTGGGGTGCATTAAGAGGAGTGTGTCCAGCAGATTGAAGGAGGTCCTTCTCCCCTGCTACTCTGCCCTAATGAGACCACAGATGGAATATTTCATCCTGTTTTGGGCTCCCCAGTTCAAAAGTAGCAGGGATCTACTCGAGAGACTCCAACAGAGGGCTACAAGCATGATTAAGGGACTGGAGTACATGCCTTATGAGAAGAGGCTGAGAGACCTGGGGCTTTTTAGTCTGGAGAAGAGAGGACTGAGAGGGAATTTAATAAATGTTTATAAATATTTGAGGGCTGGGTGTCTAGAGGGAGGGGACAGGCTCTTCTCTTTTGCACCCTGTGATAGGACAAAGGGCAATGGATATAAACTACAGCACAGGAGGTTCCACCTCAACATGAGGAGGAACTTCTTCACTGTGGGGGTCACAGAGCACTGGAATGGGCTCCGCAGAGAGATTGTGGAATCGCCTTCTCTGGAGACTTTCAAGACCCATCTGGATGCATTCCTGTGCAACCTGCACTAGATTCTATGGTCCTGCTCTGGTGGGGGAATTGAACTAGATGATCTCCAGAGGTCCCTTCCAACCTCTAACATCCTGTGACCCTCTGAACTTAATTTGAAATTAACATGGTTGTGGCTTACTGAAATATCTGAGAATAAAATGGAAGCTGAATTTTGTCAGTTACATGCTAAACTAGAATAAGGATTTTGTCTTTTTATTTTTTTTTTATGTTTTGGAGTTCAATGAATGACAGTGATTAGCCAATTATTGGGGGGTTTATTTATGTTCTAAGCTGCTACAAAAGTTCTTTTGCATTTGGAAAGCTCTTATTTATTTAAATAGATACTTAACCATGCATGTTTTGTAACTGTTTCCTGGTAGCATGTCTAAATGAAGCATTAGCAGTGTGAAACAGAAGCTTCCCTTGAAAGATGGTGTAAAATGTAGTGTAGCTTTTTAATCACTGCAACACAGTAACTTTATATTCCCATTAGAAAATGTATGCTGGATATATAGTATATATGTATTAATAGCACATATATTTGTAGTCAGTTTATTAATGTATGCATAAAGATGTACATGACTGGAAGCTAGTCAGTCATGCAAGAAATACTAGCAACTGCCTGGTTTAGGCAGTTCTAGTGAAACACTCAAACTATGGAAAATATGCATACTTTCCCTTTTCTATCTCAACTAAAAATTATCCCAAGGTATTATTTATGTTTGATGACTTTTCATAAATAAAGGTTTTTATATTTAGTTAACATTGTCCTATTCAAGTAACATGGCTTGAAAAGATGTCTTCTAGTCTTCAGATTTCAAGTATGTTTGTTATTTTTCCCCATCTGCCTTCCACTTTTGTTCTGCACACAAAACTGTAGTGAGAATATTAATGGTATTGAATTGCATGAGTTTTTCCTCTTTCTCCTTGTCTTACTTTAGAGGCCAACTTAATGCTCCATTTTCGTAGACTTGATAAATGGAATAGTTCCAAGCCTTGTGTGTGAAAACAAGGCAAGGATAGACTAGAGACCTGAAAATCTGCCAAAACAAACTTGAGTGGAATAGTTTGGTTCGTCCAGCACTGCACTTTCTAACACCATGGGGCTTTTGAAAGGTATTTCCGTTCTCAGATGTGGCCCACTGGGTGTCATGAGAGGCAAGTGTCTTTGTAATGAATGAAGTCCATGTGCTGCAGCAATTAGGTGGGATTTCAGCCAACTTGATAAGGAAGATGAGCTAGGCCCAAGCATATCATTTGACACCATAGAAGCTTTACTTACAGTAAAATCTGCTATTATGTATATAGGTGGCAACAAGCACTTATGGAGTCTTAAGAAGGCAAATTTATGTAAATTAAGTTCTCTCAGAGTTCCTTCAGGTTGGCATTTCAGATGCCTTCCTTCAGTTTGCAAGGCATTAAATCAGAATGTGCCAGCTTCTCTAGATTGAAGTACTTTGCATTTTAAGCTTTTTTTCACTTTTAAGAAGCACCTTGGTAGTAGATTTTGAGAGCTTGAGTGTATTATATTAGAAGTGTAATAAAGTCCAAGAGAAAACAAGAATGAACAGAAGTCCAGGAAACCTGACCTACTGGGGACATCATTGAAAAATTTGTATTTAGCCTGGGATGAGGTTGGGGAAGGAAGAGGAAATAAGTGTGTCTTTGAATACGGGAAAAATTATTGCAAGGGAGAAAGGATGAAGATCCTGTCCAGGGTTTCTATGGGTGAATTAGATTTTTTGGTATTTTTTTCTGACATGCTTTCAACTAGACTGAGGTAAGTTCATGGGTCTCTGCTGAGACAGGAACAAAAGAGATTGACTTAGATATTTGTAGGACTAATGCTACAAGCTGGCACTGTTGTGAAATAAAAGAACTAAAGATGAAAAGGGATTATTAATGACCTTTGGTAGGTGCTTTGTGTCAAATTTTTTCACAAAGGAACATTTTCCTCATGACAGTGCTAGTTTTGCCCAGTAAATTGGAAATGGATTGTCATTTATGAATTAAGAGTAGAGTTGCATTGTGTATAGACTCCCTGTCTCTGTGAAAAATAACATCCTTCCAACTTTACTACAAAATTTTGGTTTATTTTTCCTTCAGATTATACCAGCCTAAAGAAAACAGGGATTCAAATTGCCTCAGACTAGGAAAGCATCACAGATGATGTAACTGCCACGGTAGTTTTCTTGGAGCTACAGAAAGCCTTTAGTACCTTTGATTACCTGTTTTATCTTTGAATCAACTTTTACAGACATTAAAACTATAGTAAAATCTATCAGAAGGGCACATGGGGTAAAAAACCTAACAAGTCTTTGGCCTCTTTCTTCATAGAAACACAAGATGAAACACAACTTTGATGATCCCCTGTGCATGGGAAGGACTTACATGTTTAGGGAGTTCACTGAAAGTGAATGAATAAATTAATAAAATATTGTGCTAGGGCAAAGGCATAAAAAAAAGTCATTACTACTTGCAATAGAAATGAAGGTCAGGAGTTCCCCGTTACAGTCTCCACTGCAAATAATAAAATGTTTGGTTGCTGCATCAAATCTTGTAGGGTCTGACTAAAATGGGGTCTTGGGATGTTAACCTTACACTAAAGTGTGATAGAGTTAGAATTTACTTCCAGATTCTAGATGCTTAATGTCATAATTCTTTCTTTATTACATTAAAGTCCTGTAGGTTCACCTGTAGTTTCCTGTAAGATTTTCTTGTCTTTTGTTTTGGATGATAATTTTCTGTCTTATACTACCTTTCCCCAAAGCATCTCAGTTTTCTTAGTAAACTGATTAGACTGTAGGCTTAGAGTATTTTCTGTATATGGAATCTCTTGCCCCCTCCCTTCTCCAGTTTGGACGTAAAGTGCGTATGTATGGGTTTGCTGTATGCCAGCGACAGTGAGCATTATTACTAGGAAAAGCTGAAAACTTTCTTTCCTGAAAGTGAAATTGGTTAGCACTGCAAAGTATAAATAATAAACAGGCAAGATCCTTGAAGGTAAAGAGGAAAAGTTTACTTTGAAGAGCAAAATGGCTTAAAAAGACCCCACAGAGCTGTCCTTCCACTTTCCAGTCTAGAGAAATGCTTAAGTAAAATTACTGCTTGAAAAAATATAGCTCTGTTGTCTAATTTTGAAAGTTCTAGGCCTGCAAGAAACCAAGAACAGGCTTAGCATGGAAAAAAAAGGAAAAAACAACAACTAGATGAAATTGAACTTTTTCTTATGGAAAAGAGTGTTTTTGAAATATTTCAGGTACAAAATTGTGGTAGTATTAAAAAAAAATTAAATATGATCCAGCCTTATAACAAGATACAATATAATTCATTCTAGCAAATAATTTTAGACCTTTTAGAGAAACAGATAAGCTTCTTATTTTGAAGCAGTGCTCTTGGGAAGGTCTCTTCCAACCTGGTGTATTGTATTGTATTGTATTGTATTGTATTGTATTGTACTGTATTGTATTGTATTGTAAAGCTGTTCAACCGTTAAGATAACCTACAGGACATTTACAGAAGTTCAGTTACATCACTTATTGATGTGCATATGTGGTATTTGCTGTTGGTCTTCACCTTTTTCAAACCTTTTTCCTTGCAGAAGATTTCACTGTTTCTGTTAAGGTGAATTGAGAAAAATATTTTGTAATTATACTGCGGCGTTTAGTGGAGTTTTATTGTTTATTTCTCTAGCTGTGGAATACAGAGTCCCTGGTTTGCATTAGGATAGTGTTTGTCAAAAGTAGGTACCCTTGGGGTGTCTGACCCAATTTATGTTGAGTTACAAACACTGAAACATTCAGTTTGGCTACTTAATGTAGATTGTTAGAGTTTAGCATTTTAAACATTAAGTGTCACCATCAACATGATGTAAGATCTTTTGCAGAGTTACTAAAACTGATAAACTGCTTCCTAATTCCCCATTGTCATCTCTCTGCTGCTTGCACAGATGCTGTGATTTGGACTGAGAAGGCAGACAGAGAAAATAAGCAAGGATGAACAACTTGTGAAGAAAAAAACCCAAACAAACAAACAAACAAACAAAAACCCATAACAAGGATAACAACAAAACCCCCAAACAAATCAACAAACAACCTCACCTTCTTCATGGTCACACCCCGCACCTCCAGAGTCTAGAAAATGGGGGGACACACTGGATGAGGAAGTGTTTGTGATTTACAGCTGTATGTGAAAAATAAGCTGGTTCAGCTATCTGAAGGGGGAAGGAACGTAAGAATAAGTCCTTGCCTGGTCAGGAAAATCTGTAAAACTGCGCAACTTGTCTTAGTCATGTTTACTCATTCTAACAATTTTCATTTCAGAGCTTTTCTGCCTCAACTGTTATTAAGACCAGAGGGTCCTCATTAATATAGTTAACTGTGAACACTCTTAACTGTGGTACCAGTATTTCAGATAGTCCTCACAACATAATTTAGAGAAAGCTATTTGCCTATCTTTCTGATGTGTCAAGAAAGCTTCGAGGTTTGTGGCATATAACCACTCTTCAGTTGCCTATGAGTTCTTGAACATACAGTGACAGCCTCTTTCCCAGGGGCTCTTTCTCTGGGTGAAAGGAAGTTCTCCTCTTTGGTACCTTGTTCTTCTGGGCCCAAGAGAGTGAGTGGTGGCTTCTTCAGACAAAGCAGGGTTTTACATGGCTCCTCTCCTTCCCTTTCTTTCATTATGTACAACTATTCTCCTAACGTCCAACACCAGCTCCTACTCCATGCACTTCCGTTTCCTCATCCTGCACCCAAGAGTTCAGGATGTTAAGGTACTTTTTGAGCTTCTTGTGCAGGTGGTCTCTGTGTTAAGAACTTATGACCTTAAAAACTGGTTTCCTTTCATCATCCTCTGTTCTATTGTTCGGGAGATAAGCTTAACTACAGGGGATGAAGTCAAGAATGATGCGTAATCATCACAGAGCCATTAATCAGTGTAGTCACTGTAGCTTTTCCAGGTGGAAAATACTAACAACAGTTAGTTGTGCTCACATCTGCATGGAATATGTACCACAAATTAAGGACAAAATCAAACATCTTCTAAGGGCATGCTTATTTAGGGCATGCTTCCAGAAGTACAAAATGCCCAACCCACTTGATAAGCAGGTAGTTGCATCATTCTACTGCAGAGCTCTGCTGACTTGAAAGACTGGAGCAATGTGGGTTCACAAATGAGTTTGTTGTCTTGAGTCCACCCAGTTAATGTGAGAATAGTTTCCTTGGGAAGCCTTTTTCTCTGTGATTCAGATGTTAAGCTCAAAGGTCAATAACTTTTCAGTGCAGACTTCTCACTTTCAGCAAATTCTTTGCTGAGATGAATGTAGGAATTATATGCAGGAGTGAGCTATGCTAAAACTGCTTTTGAACATCAAATTTTAGAACAGTAACTTGACACTTTTAAAGGGCCATTTTAGATCAAAAAGAGGCTGTTCTTGATGTTCTGATAAATGAGGTTGTCCATGAAGTCTATCTATATCATAACATATCCATATCCATAACAACAGCGAGTTGCTTTACTTTTGTACTGGATACATGTTCTCCTGTAGTAACATCCCTGTAAGGATTTGTGTGCTGACCACTCCTGTAAACTAGAATCCTTACTATCTGAAAATTCAGCAGTTTCCAGTGTGCATAGTTGTTTGTCCATGCAACACAGAATCTTCTTAGGAGCTGTGTTGATCCATGGCTTGGACAGACTTGTGGAAGGGCAGAGACAGTCCTTTTAGTTTTCTGTTTCTGTGGCAGGATGATCCAGCTCTGAGCTGCAGAGTAGAATAACACAACTAGACCTGGCAAAAACTGAATCTGGTGTTTCAGTTTGTGGTCATGGTGAGCAGAGGCTGTTTCAGTTTAATACCTTATGTTTCAGGAGGCGACATGGAATTGGACAGTATATCTGAAAGCAGAAAATTTTTACCTTGTTTGTTTCAGAGCATATCTATCTATAGGTGGTCTGATTGTAAGATTTAGCTGTGGTGCTGCTTTGTTCCATGAGAACACAAGAAAAAACTTTTGCTGTGAGGGTGACAAAACACTGGAGTACACTGCCCAGAGGTATTGTAGAGTGTCCTCCTCTGGAGACATTCAGAACCCTCCTGGACACATTCCTTTGTGACCTGCTCTAGCTGATGCTGCTCTGGCAGGGGGTTGGACTAGATGAACTTTTGAGGTCCCTTCCAACCCCTAACATTCTGTGATTCTGTGATTCATCCTCTCACATTGGAGAAAGACTCCAATGTAAGAGTTAAGACTGTTAAACTGTGATTCCAAGCACCTCCAGTCTCATCTGGGCCTTATTTTACAAACTTGTGTATGTATGGGCCACATAGTGATAACTTAGTGTAGAGAGCCTTTGCGCTGCTGCTGTTCTTGTGTGCCTTTGGTTTGTTTCATGTTATTTAAGGTGGGAATGAGGCTGTTGACCTAAATGGTGGATTAATATTTCACTTGTCTTCTGGTAGATTTTTTTCATGAGGTTGTAAGCGTACTGAAAGACAAGGAGCTTAAAGAAGTTGTTTAGCTGAACTTAGAATATTCTATCTTTCTTGGAGCAAAACAGAGAAAGAAAGAAAGAATAGTGGAAAAAAAGGCAGCAACTGAAGGGAGTGGGGAGGAAGCTGGATGGGTTTTACAACCATAAATGGTAAAAGTAACCTTACTCTGCTGCCAGCAAGCAGAACGATGGAATAAGGTTTTGATTTACAGGAACAGCTCAGCATGGGCCTTGTAGAGTGCTTCATGCCTGCTATAAAATTGTGATTAGCTATAAAATGGGAGATTTAACAAGCGAATGTAAGCATCAGCAGCAGTCCCGTTTCACACGGAATGTGGATGCCTGCACTTAAAGAGTTCTGAGAACACAAGCTAGTTTGGAAAAAGTGAAGTTTTCCAAGAGAGAATGTGGATTCTTTTGATTTACTATTTGAACATGTTAAATTTTGATTCTTTGTCCATTCATCATGAGGTCTCTAAAATTAACCAACCTCTGTCATTGTAATTATTTCTTCAGATAATTGTCTCCAGGAGTTAGGTTTACATTAAGCTGTCTGAAGACATACGGGTAGATGGGAAATGTTTTCCATTAATTTCAGTATTCTGTCTTTAGTATGTATAGTCACTGCCTATCTGCATATTACAACTATATTCAAGGTAAATTTTCAAGCTTTAAGCTCATGTCATCTCTTGACCAGTAAAACTTTGGAGTTGTGGACTGGAAAAGCCTCCCATCACTTTGCTATTCCCTAGCCTCCAGACCTGGCATGATGAAAGCTTGATGTTTAAGTTTTTGTAACAGAAAGCTCATGAGCAAATGACCTATCACCAAATGGGCCAAGAGATGTTTAGGGAGTAGAGGTGAGGGAATAGTATCAATTTTGGATACCTAATGTTGTTCCTTCAGAGGATTCCACTGGAGGGGAGTATAAGAGAGGAAATGTGAAGTTCTTTCTGAGAATCAAAGAATTCTCTGTCCCTGTTAAAATCCAAGGCTGTGTTTCCTTTAAAGGACTTGGTCTTAAAGATAGGAGAAGGGAGGACTCAGTTGCATACCACTGTATGACTTAAGCTGAAACTAAATGTTGAGGTTATCACTCTTAATCAAGCCAAATCAAGCCTATCAAAAGTACACATCTGAAGAACTGGGTTTAATATGCCATGTCCAAAACATTAATAAGCTTTCTAAGTATGTATAACTGAAAGCTAATAAACACTAATTCATATGTAGACATGAATTTGTGCAACTATTGAAATGTTTCTGCCAATATTTCAATTCTAAACTTCCAAACTTCTCATTTCAAGGTTTTGAAACTACACTGTGATAAAACTGAATTCCAAACTGCCTGGAGGACATTATCCTCAAGAGGTCAGGGATAAGAGATCAATACTAGAAGTATTTACTGTTTTGGTTTTTTGTGGTTGGTGTGGGGTTTTTTTTGTTTGGTTTTAAAGTTTTGTATCATGAACAAAAAAATGGATGCAGTATGATGAATATTATCATAAAATCATTTAGGCTCTAGAAGACTCTTAAGATCTTCTAGTTCTAACTGGTAGCTTAACACTGTCAAGTCCACCACTAAACCATACCACTGAACACTCCATCTACATGTCTTTTAAATACCTCCAGGGATAGTGACTCAACCACTTCCCTGGGCACCCTGAGTTGGGGTTTTACAAGCCTAGTGAAAAAGGGTGCAACTTGAGACTGTTTTCTTTTGTGTTATTGCTTGTTACTTGGGAGGAGAGACAGACCCCCCACCTTGCCACAACTTTTGAAAAAAAGTTGTGGTAATTGTGTTGGTAATTGTATAGAGAGAGAATGTCTCCCCTGAGCCTCCTTCTCTCCAGGCTTTAACAATCCCAGTTCCCTCAGCCAATCATCATAGGACTTGTTCTCTATGCTCTTCACTAGACTGCTTGGTCTTCTTTGGACCCACTCCAGCACCCTCAATATCCTTGTAGTGAGAGACCCAAAAGTGAACCCAGTATTCCAGGTGGGGTCTCACCAGAGCAGAGTAGAGGGGGAGAATTGCCTCTTTCGACTTACTGGCCACAGTTCTCTTGATGCATCTTTCTGGGCTGCAAGTGCACATTGGTTGCTCATGTTGAGCTTCTCACCTACCAGAACCCCAAAGTCCTTTTCTTCAGGGGTGCTCTCAAGCTAGTCACCGCCCAGCCTGCATCTGTTGCCTGGGATTGCCCCAACCCAGATGGAGGATCCTGCACTTGTTCTTCTTGAACCTCATGAAGTTCTGTGATTCTCCTATGGTGCACAGCACAATGGCTAGCTAGTCTGAATACGACAGCAGATACCAGGGCAGTGTCAAGTTGATAAGAAATTAAATCTACTTGTGTTCTAAGCAAAAGACATAGTTGAAAGTCTTGTGTATTGATAAGCTAACCTCTTACTTTGGATAAAGATTAAAAGAATATAAATGCAATTTTGTCTTTAAACCAGTTTTCTACTGAACACAACACACTATATGAAAAATATTGTGTGTGTGAGATTTCTAGCTATTGGTGTGGCACTTTTTTTTTTTCCTGGAGATGTTCAAAGTACTGATCCATGGATTTGGGAGAGGTCTATCAACACAATTAGTGTAAGAGGCAGTACCTTAAGTTATCCTTCACTGTAAAAGTGGAACTTTAGAAAAAAGGAAATATTGGTAAATGACTGCAATTACTCTGGCAAACATTGTGGAAACAAGAAAGGCAAAATTTGGTAACTATATAGGCCTGTTGATTTTTCTCTGAGATCATCATGAAGTTGTAAACCCTTTTCTCACCCCCTACTTGCACAGGGTTGTTCAGTGTTTTCTATAAGTGGCGGTATAAGAGGCTAACCTCATGATGAGCTGACATGGTGGGTTCAACCCTACTTGGAATGAAGTGTGCTTGTAAATCCATTATTGTTGCTCAGTGTTGCTTCTAACAAACTTTTGTTTTAATGTGCAGACCTGTGGTACTAAATGTGCATCAAGTGGATAATGCTTTCTGACCATATATAGGCTGCCTGAGAAAATGTACTTCAGTGAAAGTAGCATAGAAGCTATCTAAACATTATTAAAACCCAACACATAGGGTTGATTTAGTACAGGGTTGTTGCAATATAATCAGATTTTTATAACCAAATATTGTTGTGCTGAATGATTTCCTTATGCTCAGACACATCTCTGCTACTCAGCCAAAAGTGCAGGTGAATGAGATCCCAAGTCCCAGACCCTTTCTTCTATTGCAGTACAAAACAGCAGTAAAAAGTAAACAAAATCTTAACAGTTCCAGTATATTTCCATTTACATATGTTTAGCTTGGTCAGCAGTTTCAAAGTACTTGGATCACTTATCTATGCCAAAACTTAAGTCCCTGACACTTGTTTGCAAACTCAAGCATCCCTTTGAATTTTTTTGCTCCTGTTCATTAAATGTTACAAAAACACCTTTGCTAGCATTAAGCTTGCAATGAGTTTGCATGAAGATTTGATGAGGACAGGAAGTCACTTGAGGGCTTGTTTTATTACAGAATTTGGCTATTTAATGATTTTAGATTGCTTTGAAAATTCTAATGTGCTGCTCCTGTGTGGAATTGCTCATGTTTTGAAAAGCACCTACTGTCCTCCAATGTAGAAATACAGTGTGCTTCAACTCTAAGTACACCCATTTTTATTTATCCTAGAAAATCTGTTCTCTGAGTTTTAACTTGTCATAAGCTAGCTCCATCTGGTTCATTCAGGCACAATCCACTGCTCTTTTACATCACTGTAGTTGTAACAAAGTCTTCTCAAGTCCTGTATTACTGTGGCCATACCAAATTCCACGTGCCTGTCTCAAAGAGTGTGATAGATGAATTTTTGTCCCTGATGGACCGCAGCTTTTTTGCTTGCTCTTTGTATTTCAGGAAGCCTCTCTAAGTATTTCTGCTAGTTAAAATTCAGTGTTGCATTACTTGTTGCAAAGCTGTTGAGTATAGTGACAGAAAGGGGAAAGAAAAGGTTGAATTTGTTTAATTTGCAGTAGGTTTCTGGCACACTGGCATGGTCTTGATGATGTTATTTATGAAAGCCCATTGCCAGAAGTAACATTAATGTCATACACTATATGGTTGACAAAAAATATCTCTCCAGCATGTTACCATATTTAAGCCATTTGTTCACACTCTGCTATTACTTCTTGTTTTAAATCCCTTCATGTAGTTTAAAATCTTCTGCTTGTACTGTGTTTTCTTTTACACTTAAGAAAAGAGATCTGTAGTTCAGTAGTGGAAAGCTGGTTCTGGCAGATGTAAGAAAAGAAGTTTTACAGTAATTTTGCAGCTCTTTGTTTTGTGTATCTAAACTGCTTTCTCAGACATGCGTAACTGTAACTCTCCCACTGGTCAGCTACTGTTCCTTTTATTGTATATAAAAGAGTTTTTCTGAGTGGTAGCACTCACTTTCCATGGGAAGAAGAGAGCTGTTCTTTGTTGTCCAAGACAAATACAGTTTTCAAGTCTTAAAGCACAGGTTTTTATCTGAATTCCCAAGTTTCTTGTCTGGTGGCAGTATTCAGCTAGCATCTGTGATGAAGAGCATGTTCTTCTGTGCTGTGTGAGTGGCCAATATCTAGTCCCAAGATGCTATGAATTACATGTAGTTACTAGGTTTTCATTCATATATATGAGTTTAATTTTGATGGGAGCTCAGCATTGTTTTGGGGTGGTTATGTTTGGTTTGGTTATTTTTCCTGAAAATGAGCATCTGTTATAGATAAGCTGAATCACAATGGAATTCCATTTTTAAAGGGAATTGAGATCCCTGTTTGCTTTCCTGGGGATACCTATTGCAAATATGTACATTTGTAAGGCAAACTAGTTTTCTAGCAGTCAGCGCTACCAACTACAATGTCTATGTCTATGTCTGCAGCTGCCCATCTTGGATAATCAAATCAGCTGCTGAGACTGATCAAGTCATTTAGCAGTTCAGGACTGAAAGGAATTAAACAGCATGAAGGAAGGCCAATCTCCCCTGCACAGCTGTCAAGCTTGCATCTCTTTCAGAAGTAAGACATGTTATTTGCTTGCATAGTACATCAAATGGAAAATATGCTCAGGTTCTTTTGCTTGCTTCGGAACAGCTACAGTCTTGGAAGGGATGGCAGAACAGTGGGCGCCAAGTGAATGACCCAGAACTCCATGGGACTCTTTTTTGCAATTCATTTGGGATCTGGAAATCAAATCTGCAAAGCAAGAGAAACTTTGTTTGCAAGACAAGGCTGTTAAGGAATAATGCTATGGCATGGCAGTAAAGCTACCTGTAGCATTTCTAAATTTGAAATATTAATTTGTTTCTGATGAGTTTAGTTTAGTTTGGTTTGTGGTTGGTTGGTTTGTGGGTTTTCTGTTCTTGGTTTTGCTGTGAAGTTTTTGGGTTGGTGGGGGTTTCTTTTGTGTTGTTTCAGGGGTGGTTTGTTTTCTTTTCAGTTTTGCCTTTTTTGGATTTTGTTTTGTTTCATTCTTTTAGGTTAAAAGGACACATAATCCTACATCATTAGGATATACAGAGATAGGTACTCCATGGTGATTAACCCTATCTAACTAAAAACATATTAATAGAAAAGCTTTTGTATCCTGAGGCAGATTCTGCCTGTTTGTTTGAAACATAACAGCAGTCTGGAAATGTGCAGCTCATTGAATTCTGAAGTGAGGGAAAGACTTTTTTTTGCTTCACTGCATCTCAGACCCTTTGTATTGATTTCAATCTCTCTCTATTTGTTTTTTTCCCTGAAGGTAAAATGGTGAGCTGCTTTTAAACTTTACTCTTTTGCTTATTCAATGTCTGTGAGCATTTTTACTAAGGAGAATTTTGTATTTTTCATAAATATGGCATATTTCTACTGTAGTAGTAGCATGTTGTCTTTCCCCTTTCTACAGGGGAAAACCTAATATGTTAATGCATTGAAACAGCAGCAATAGTTCCATCCAGTGATCACAGAATCACAGAATCACCAAGGCTGGAAGAGACCTCAAAGATTATCAAGTCCAACCTGTCACCACAGACCTCATAACTAGACCATGGTACCAAGTGCCACGTCCAATCCCCTCTTGAACACCTCCAGGGATGGTGACTCCACCACCTCCCTGGGCAGCACATTCCAATGGCGAACAACTCTCTCGGTGAAGAACTTTCTCCTCACCTCGAGCCTAAACATCCCCTGGTGCACCTTGAGACTGTGTCCTCTTGTTCTGGTGCTAGTTGCTAGAGAGAAGAGGCCAAGCCCTTCCTGGCTACAACCACCCTTCAGGTAGTTGTAGAGAGCAATGAGGTCGCCCCTGAGCCTCCTCTTCTCCAGCCCACTCAGCCCCTCCTCATAGGGCTTGTGCTCAAGACCTCTCACCAGCCTCATTGCCCTTCTCTGGACACGGTCAAGTAATGTTTTCCTGTAAAACTCAAATAGTATTTTCCAAAATTATAGAATAATTCAGGTTGAAGAAAACTTATGTTGGGTAAGTACAGCTGCTTGCTCAGAGCAGGGTCAGTTATGTCACACCAGGTTTCCTTGGTCTTCATCCAGCTGGGTTTTGTAAACCTCCAATGACAGTGGCTGCACAAGCTCTGAGCATTCTATTCAACTGCTTGACTCACCTTAAGATAAAAAAGACTTCCCTTTTATAGTGTCTGAACTCCTCGTTTCAACTCATGCTCATTGCCTTTTGTCCTCACACTATTCACCATGGTGAAGAGCTTTTCTGTATCTTCTTGATAACCTTCTCCTAGGAACAGCAAACTGGTTTTAGCCTTCTCCCCACCACCATTCCCCTGAGCTGTCAGTTCCTTAGTCTGTCCTCATAGGATAAGCATTCCAGTACCATAATTGCTCTGAGGGCCTTCTGCTGGACTTGTTCCCGTTTTTCAATGTCTAGTTAATATCAGGGAATCCAAAACTGGAAGCATTGAAACTGTGGTCTCTTGGATTTTGAGCAGAGCAATCTTAACTGGGTGATCTCCAGTTAAGGAGATTATTGGGTGATATTAGTGTTACTTAGCTCAGGACTTTTCATTTGTCCTTGATGAGTATCATGAGGTTCCCACTCCTCTAGTCTATCTAGGTCTCTAAGGATGTCAGCCCTGCCCTCAAATGTTCTCCCCAGTTCAGTGTGATCTGCAGACTTGGCGAGCCTGTGCTGTATTGTCCTCCAGATCACTGATAATGATATTAAAACAGGAGATAGCCTCGAATTGACACCTGGTGCTTGTTACTAGACTGAATAGAGAACAATCAAGTGATTACTACCCTCCGGGACCTATCATCTAACCATTTTTTTGCCCATCTGGTTGTTCAGCCATTAAGACCTTGATGTACCAACTTAGTAAACAAGAATTAAAAGGCTTTAAAAAGCCAGTGAATACTGTGTATTTTGTACATATTCATTGCATTTCATTGTAGATTGTAGCTTTGCTTGTAAATACAGCTTCATTTACTCCCAACTGGGCTGGTCTGGCAATTTAATGCTGGGGGAAATTTTCATCCCACCACAGTTAAGCAGCAACTTGTTGCCTAAGATACCAGGCTTAGCTGTTCAAAGTTGCTTAAAGAGTTGAAATGGCAAAGTTCTGCACACCCAAATGAAATGTAAAAAATTGCTGTCTTTCAAAATGCAATTGTTTTAAGCAAGTAGGCTACTCTTGGTCTCTGTAAAATTCTCTAATAGAAAATCTCTCCACCCATTTCCATGAATTATACAAGTTAAAAGCTTGCTATTTAGCTTTGGACAGAAATGGAGTTGTGACTGTTCTCACAACTTTTGTGCTAGAGATGCTGCTGGCTTAGCCTTCTGCAGGCTTAGACCTCAATGTGAATTTCACCTATATGAACAACTCCTCCTGTAAAAATCCTGGTGAAAGCTAGGCAATTTTGTTGTGATTTGAGGTAAGGAAGAGTTCAGTGATTATTTGAGGTCTGCCTAAGGCTTTGTTTGGTACGTTGCCTCCAAGTTATTTGCTTTGCTTTTTGAAATTGAGTTAGTATTTGAGGCCCCTGAACAATCCCATGATGAGTAAATTTTGAAGTACCACCTGCACCACTGATCATAACCTTCAAGAGCTGGAAAGGGAAGAACCACCCAGCAAACTCTTGTGGATGTAATTTGCCACCAATGAGGTAAATGTATCTGAAATGGAGAGTTAATGTTTAAATGGCAAATTTTCCTCAGCCAGCTTACATACAGCATTTTTTGTTTTGTTTTCTTCCCTGTGAGGAACAAATACTAATTTGTTTGTTTAGCTTAGTAGAAGACTAGGAAAAGTGTATGGGATGCTTAAAGTATCATAGGCTGGCCAGAAAAAAAGAGGAGTCAATATGGCAACAATGCAGGGGAAATACGAAAAGCAATTAAACGGGCAGAGATCTTGCAGATGTAGATACTTAATAATGGGGGTTTTGTCTCATCAATACCTTGGATTTTTAACATTATGCTATGAAACTATCAAACTGTGAAAGCTAATCTGTATACAGTTAGGGAGGGCAAGGGTTTCTTATATCCAGAGAGATAAGTGCTGAGTAGGAGGCCAAATGAATCCTGGGCAGTGTCAAAAGAAGTATGGTTTGGGGGTCAAGAAAGGTGATTCTACACATCTACTTTGCTCTTGTAGTACTCTGCCTAGAGTATTGTGTTCAGCTCTGGAGCCCTCAACACAAGAAGGACATGGAACTGTCAAAGCAGATCCAGAGGGGAGACATGAAGATAATCAGAGGGATGGAACACCTCTCCTATGAAGAAGGGCCAAGAGAGTTGGAGTCCTTTAGCCTAGAGAAGAGAAGGCTCTGGGGAGACCTTATTGCAGCCTTCCAGTACTTAAAGGGAGCCTACAGGAAAGATGGGGAGGACTCTTTACCTGGGGGTATAGTGATAGGATGAGAGAGGTAATGCTTTTTAATGGAAGGAGGGTAGATTTAGATTAGTTATTAGGAAGACACTTTTTGCTGTAAGGGTAGTGAGACACTGGAACAGGTTGTCCAGAGAAGTTGTGGATCCGACTTCCTGGAATTATTCACAGGCAGAATAGATGAGTCTTTGAGCAACCTGATCTAGTAGGAAGTGTCCTTGCCCATGGCAGGGTGATTGGAAAATAGATGATCTTTAAGGTCCCTTCCAACCCAAGCCATTCTATGACTATGTGATTCTATGAACAGAGAGTAGATTTTTCTTGCATGTTTTCCAGGTTGTTTAGGTGTGTGGTTCCAGACAATAATTTGAGGAGTGCAAGGTGTGTTGCAGGTAGTTGGGCATATATCAATGGGATATGCCTGCACTCATACTGCCAGAAATGTTTGTGCAAGCTGCTCTCAGTCTGGTTTGATATGTCAACAGCACTTCTAGGAAGTTTATACCTGTGGGACAATTGCAGTGAGGTTTTTAATTTTTTTCATACCACCCCAGCCACAATTTCATGTGATGAAGCTCACTTGAAATTGAGAAGGTTGAATAATTACATGAGTAAATGCAAGGTAATGTAATGGAAGGTATCTCAAATTAAATTTAAGTTGGTAATACACAGTATTCAGTTCTCTTCATGTGTGTTGCCTTGGCAATAGCTGTGATGTTTCTTCTTTCTTTTTCTCTCTTAATTTATGCCACACTCTGAGTGACAATTTTGTAGGGTTTGGAATATATGGAGTATGTCAGCAATGCATTTTAGAAATAAACATAATATGCAGCACTTTGCCAGTAAACTTCAATTCTTTTATATAAACATATCTCAATTCAGTAGGGTTGGAAGCAAATAACTTCTAGCACTTAGAGAGGCATGATCTATCAAACTTCATGGCAGTTTAATGATTTGGTAGACCAAATGAATCAGAAACAACTTTCAATAAACTGTAAAGTGATTAAAATCTGCATGTATTGATTTAACCACACACCACACCCCCTTTTTTTTTTTTTTTTTTTTTTTTTAGGAAATACTTGCTAAAAATATCTTGTTTACCTGTTGCCAGTTGCTTAAGAATATTAACTGTGTATGAAACAATAGACCACAACTAATGCCTTGTGTGGGAAGAGTGTGAAGGTGTGCCAAGTAATCTCCAAACTTAATCCAGAGTCAGCATCATCCAAAGATCTGCCTGTTGTTTGCTCAGTAAGCAGATACCTGGACAAATGGAACTTTTCCCTTTCTATTGCTTGCTCCCCATTCATTTTTCCAAATGAAGCAGGGAGATGTGCAGAGGTATCCTGAAAAAATGTGAAGTGCACAATTGCAGATCATTCAAGCAAGGTAATAGGATCAGTTTGTATGCAATTATTTATCTCTGTTTCAAAGTGCTGGCATTGAAAACTGTCCTGCTTTGCCTCCCTGTTTTGGGAGGGTACAGCAGAAGGTGCATATAGAGAGAATAGGATGTTATGAGAGGTATTGTGTTGCATATTGTGTTGATGTTGGAAGGAATACGATTCTTCAATTTCCTCTCCTTTGTTCCAGTGTGCTTCTGAGTAATATACAGCACCAAATTTTTAAGTAGAGAATTTCCTTTACTCTCCTTCTGAAAATAATTATAGCAGAATTTGCACCAAAAATATTTCTGCTTTCTTATCTAGTGCAATGATACACTGCAGCTCTCCAGCACAGTGGCAGCAAGAATTGCTCTTGTTGTGGTGCATAGAACTTGGGTTACGCAGGAAGTGTTTTCTATATCACAAATAGCTCAAAAGACCTGGAACATGCATGCGAATGTTCATTTTTCTAGACAATGAACCCAGCTGATCTTGTAGCAAATCCAGTAGCCTATTCCAAGTTGTAGCTAGGTATGACTTTGACCTACTCCCTGAAGTAAGTGCCCATGAATACTTCAATTCATGCGTGCAGAGCAGTAAGAGTTCCTGTTACATCTCTGATCTGTGTGAGGCTGCACAAAGCTTCCTGAAATCGTGCTGCCTTGCTTGGATACACGCTTACAGGCTGTTAAGTAATTTTAAGTAAGGAATCAGTCTACATATGTCTCCTCTTTTGTAAGTATATTAATTTTCCATCTTTTTAAAGGAAACAGGTATTTTTCTTAATTCTATCAAAATTCCAGGTGTTTTATCTCATGGTAGTGAGAATGAGTAAACTCATCCTTGAGATGTATTTCTGTTTTGCTTCTGACTTTTTTCTAAGTATAGAGGGAGATATTCTCAGACTTCAAGAAATATTACAATGAGATTTAAAAATTAGTAATTAGGTGTCTTATTTAGGGGTTTGTTCTCATCCTTTTTCTTACCAATTAGCTTACAGTATGAAGACAAGAAGTTGAGATGTGAAGAACTTGAGTTCCTAGTACTTTCGGGGAAATCAGGACAAGTGATTGAGAAACCAATGAAAGTAAGGGTCCTTGTAGAGCTGTCATAAAAGATGAGCTCTTGTCTGGTTGTCTGGTCACACATAATGTATTTCATTGGCAAACAGAAGAAGCTGTTCATAATTGTGAAAATAATTTCTGTCTTATAATTTGGCAAATGCTTTTCCTAACATGAGGTGAGTATGCAGGCCTGTGGAGAAGTTCATTTAAATTTTGTTCCCCCAAACCACTTCCTGTGTTGCTTCATTAAAAAGCTGTATGAGTATGCCTCTCCCAAATCAAGAGCAGGTGAAGGGCTAAGGTAACAGATTACAGTGTTCTTATGGTTTTGTGCTTGTAAAAAGGTGATTTTTTTTTTTTTTTCTGTGGGAGAGGCAGGGTGGAAGGTTGGGGAGGAATCTTCCTGTGCTCCCAGGACAGCAGAAGAAAAACATAAGATGGGAGTAAAGGGTTTACTACCAAAATAGAGTAGGTATTTGTGCTATTTCTTTCAAGTGAATATTCTGCTAGCCAGATGCATCTCCAGGATAGTGCTTTCTTCTGCCAGGGCAATGGTTATAGTCTTTTGCATCTCTTAGGCTGATAGGAATAGCGGTTGCTCCAGGGAGACAAGCTGGTGTTCATC
The DNA here is from genome assembly GCA_033816785.1 of Picus viridis. Lineage (NCBI taxonomy): Eukaryota > Metazoa > Chordata > Aves > Piciformes > Picidae > Picus > Picus viridis. The sequence goes on from CM066575.1 coordinate 27,181,511, forward strand.
TAAGTGACAGGGTCATAGCAAAACTACCAAAACCCTGTGTTGCTGTATTTCTGAATGTAATATTGAAAATTTGTCAGGGTCAGATACAGTATCAGTTATAGTTTACAGTAAAACTTGTCCCTACAGTATTGTAGTTCTAGAATGGTTTGTATCTCTAATCACATGTCAGATTTTGCTGTTCTTGTTAATAGTTTGTTTTGTTTTTTTCTTGAAATGTCAAGTAGGATGAGGGTGAAGAACAAGCTGCTGGTGCCAAGGGAACAATTGGCAGCTGGCCACCTTATTCAGTGCTTTATTTCCTTCATGACCTATTGTTGTCTATCTCCACCTTGATTTGAGCTTGTAGGCCCTGGCAACAGTGAAATCAGAGTCTGGTAACTACCATGTTGTTTTAAAATCACTAGACTTAAGTACAGCAGTCTTCAGTGTAACTTTGTATCAAGATTTTCAACCAAAACCCAAGATCCAGATGTCTTTGCATAAAATGACTTTGTTTCACTCCTCACTGCTACAATACTCCCCACCTGGAGTACTGCGTCCAGTTCTGGAGCCCCTATTACAGGAGGGATGTGGACGTGCTGGAGCGTGTCCAGAGAAGGGCCACGAGGATGATCAGAGGGCTGGAGCACCTCTCCTATGAGGACAGACTGAAGGAGTTGGGGCTGTTCAGTCTGGAGAAGAGAAGGCTCCGAGGTGACCTCATTGTGGCCTTCCAGTATCTGAAGGGGGCCTACAGGAAGGCTGGGGGAGGGACTTCTCAGAATCTCAGGTAGTGATAGGACTAGGGGGAACAGAATGAAGCTGGAGATAGGGAGAGTCAGCCTAGATGTGAGGAAGAAGTTCTTCACCATGAGAGTGGTGAAGGCCTGGAATGGGTTATCCAGGGAGATGGTTGAGGCCCCGTCCCTGGAGGTGTTTAAGACCAGGCTGGATGAGGCTCTGGCCAGCCTGATGTAGTGTGGGGTGTTCCTGCCCATGGCAGGGGTTGGAACTAGATGATCCTTGTGGTCCCTTCCAACCCTGACTGATTCTATGATTCTATGATTCTGTAATAGACTAAAACTTCCATCGGATTTCAGATTTATACTTCAAGGGTAAGAATCTCTGGTTTGACTTCAGTGCCACTTTTTAAGGTCAAGGGTTTTATAAATTCTGTATTTATCCTACTGACTGCTGGAAACTAATATGTTCCTTTTTAAAAAGGTATAGTGCAGAAATTCTGAATTTTACCACAAATTACTATCTTTTATGTAACATAAGCATAATTCTTCATTAACCATCAAAAAATTGACAAATATATTGACAAATTCTACTTTGTTACTCCACTGCAGTTACGGGGTTCTATTGCCTTGATATAGCTGAGAAGAGAGCCTGGATAGCAGAAGCTCTTGGCACTGCTTAAAGGCAGAATTTCCCTGGATTTCCGGTAGCACCTCTTTTTACAGTACATTTTGGAAAGGTTAATGAACAATCTTGGGGGAAAAAGTTAGCAAACTTAGTTATAAGAGACAAGTGTATATTAATGAGAACTACATTTGAGACTTTGGGAGGAATTTTGGCCAAGTGTTAATGTCTTTATATCACTAAAAGCAGGGAGGAATGCTTGAACACTGATTTAAAAATGAGCAGAAGTAATTACTACATCGTGTGACCACGGCTTGAAAATGCTAAAGGCCTGTTCTTAGAGACCTGATACAGCTTTTGTTTCTCGAATCTTTAAGTAAGCTTGAGCTGGCAAATCTGTTGAGCACTCCTAGCCCTCACCCTAAAAAAGTCAGCTAAATAGACGTCTTTAGTGAAGTCCTCTCCCTCCTCCTAATTTTTAATGTTGCTTCATGCTTCAGATCTGATTTGTATTCTCCTTCCCCTCCACCCGCCCTGGGTTAGGTGGTTAAGGTATATTGTCATTTAATTAAGACCTGAAAACACTTTCTTTTAGCCAAGGTACTGTGATATTCCTTCACTAGTAGGCATTACCTTTTAATTGATTCTCAGTAGACTCAGGATCTGAAGTGATGGAAATACTGTTGCTGGTTCTCATTTATCATGGGCTAAAGTGATGGACTGGGTACAAAGACCCAGTGACTGGACACTGTTGGGATATAGATTTTTCTAATTAATAGGTATAAGATACTTTTCATTATCAATGACTGGATGTACCTCATTGAAGTCTTAACGGTTGTTCAGTGGTAACTCCTTGGCAGCATCAGTATGGCCCTGGTTTGCCCTGTGCTGTAAAACTGTTAAAAGCTGTCCAGTTTTTCACTGTTGTTAGGAACTCTTCCCACTGTAGTAGTATTCACCCTCTTTGTTTTCTCATCTGAATACTCATCTGTGATACATTTAAAAATGTAATTGAGTCTGATGTTCACCATATGTGAAGTTAATATGTGGAATGTGAGAAATTTTTGTTGTTTCATTGCTTCTTTCATACACATACACACACACACACATATATATATATATATATAAAATTATTTCTATTTTTAATGAGGCAGCAGCCAAGGCACTGATATCAAAAAGAGAGGAAATGAAAATTGAGGCATCTCCTCTTGCCACAACCTCACTTATATGCACATCTTGAAAAACATTTTCCTGTCCTTTCTTTGACACAGAGGAAGGTAACCCAGGTAACTGTGATTCAGTAGTTCTTAAACCAGTTATGATGAATAAAAAAACCCACCCACACCCAAAACCCAAATGTGTTCCATTTTTCTGGTAGTTGAATGATTAGATGACCTGCCTGTCTTATTTTGACCAGCTGAAGGCAGTCAGGAATTGAATCTCACTAGAAAAGCAAAATGGAAATCTAAATGAATGAAGCAAAAATAGAGTAGTATGTGTATCTTTGTGTTTCCTCATACAGCAATGGGGCCTTTAGTATTTTCTTTACTAAGTATCATCTCAATTGACCAGAAGACTCTCAGCTTTCCTTCTTGACCCTAGGTCTGCCTTCCACTGCTCAACAAAAAACAAACAAACCCAAAGTAACTAAACAAACCCAAAGCAAACAAGCAAAACTGCTACTCTCTCCCCTTCACCCCTGAAAAAAAACAAACCAACAACAGTAAAACAAAACAAAACAAATCCCCACGCCTCAAAATAAACAAACATCCCCATAAAGCCCTCCCTCAAACACCCACTTTCAGCAGAGATGCTTTGGCACAGGAACATGTTAGAAATCTGGACTTCTTTAGGTGAGGCAATTTCAGGGGCAAGTAATATTCATAGTCGATTCCTACTCAGATCTTCATCAGAATAGCCAGGGTGGACAGAGGAAGCTTTATAGCTGGCAGAGTCCAGCATCCTCTGGAGGCAGCAGCTGCATCAAGATTATTGCAATTTGCTCTGCCTCTGCTGCTCTTTATGTAGCTGAGTGATTATACCTTTGCTTACTAGTAACTTTCTATCCTCTACTGGTTGTCTCACAAGCTGTGTACAGCTTGATTGTCAAAACTTTCCATGGTGATTGATGTATCACCCTTTCTGAGAAAATGGATTTGGAAGTACCTGACACAAGGATCCCAACTCAGATAGGCATCATAGATGCCACCAAGTGATTCCATAAGTTTTGCTGGCACCATTTAATGAAGCATTGGATAGTCAGTTTGAAAGGGTCTGGTTTGCATTCCCGCTACTGTCCAGGTATCTGCTCAGTGGCAGAAGGGCTGCACTAGAAGCATGCAGCTTGTAGTCTATTAATGATAGCACCTATAGATGCATAAGCAGGAAGGCAAGAGCTCCATCACCTGTATGTTGGAACACCTCAACCAAGTTGAATGTTTTTAGATGCTCCCCTCATCCTACCTCTAAGCCTTCACAAGAATAAGATGATTTGGACAATATTTCTAAAACCTTAAAATTTTTTAAAAAGCGTTTCTGACTGTTCAGGGAATTATAGAATCATAGAATTGTTAGGGTTGGAATGGACCTCAAGGGCCATCTAGTTCCAACCCCCCTGCCATGGGTAGGGACACTTCACACTAGATCAGGTTGCTCAGAGCCACATCCAGCCTGGCCTTAAAAATTCCAGGGATGGGGCTTCCACCACCTCCCTGGGCAACCTGTTCCAGTGTCTCACCATGCTCATGGTAAAAATTTCTTCCTAAAATCCAATCTGAATCTACCCATTTCTATTTTTGTTCCATTCTCCCTTGTCGTATCATTACCTGACACTAATAGGACACTACCCTCACCAGCTTTCTTGTAGGCCCCCTTTCAGATCCTGGAAGGACACAATAAGGTCTCCTTGGTGCTTTCTCTTCTCCAGACTGAACAGCCCCAACTCTCTCAGTCTGTCTCCATAGGAGAGGTGCTCCAGCCCTCTGATCATCCTTGAGGCCCTTCTCTGGACATGCTCCAGCACATCCAGATCCTTCTGGACTCAAGATGGAGAAAGGCTGCCTTCTTAGCCCTGTTGTTGAGTTAGTAATGTTAAAGAATTTATTTGCAATTTGTTTTGTTCAGTTGGTAGGGAATTGGGATGGCTCCTGCATTGCTGTTGAGTGGAAAGAACAATGTAGAAGCCTCAGTTCATAAATGACTTGTCCTGTGTTTGTGTCCTACAGCATCAATGGGCACTAGGCTGCCTAAGAGCATCAGCTTCCCATGGCATCCTGAGGCATATTTAAGACTTAGCAGAGCAACTGCTGCACTGCTTTCATAGTATCAAACTGCAGTGTTAAGTGAGTATTTCAGATCTGACAGACATCTCATAACAAGTAAAGCTGCAGTAGTTTAGGCTACAAAAACTTTCCAGACACTTTCATTAAGAAGAGTTAAGGCAATATAGTTGTAGTTTAACATGGGAAATTCAGTCACTCGAAATGGAAATCTGTCCTATGACTCTGTTTTGCCAATAAGGTAAGTTTAACCTCAGGGGAAGCAACAATGCTTTAACAGTTTATACAGTGTGGTATCATGAGAAAGCAAATACTTTTTGCTGATAAAGATTAGATTAGAGAACCATCATTCAAGTTGAGCAACAGCTTGGAGACCAGGAGGTGGTGCGGGACAGTGTCGAAGGCTTTGCTCAAGTCCAGGTAAACGACATCAGTTGCTCGCCCCTCATCTATTAATGCTGTCACCTGCTCATAGAAGGCCACCAGGTTTGTCAGGCAGGATTTGCCCTTGGCAAAGCCATGCTGACTACTCCCAATCACCTCTTCACTGTTCTTCTGAGTCATTAGTGCCTCCAGGAGGATCTGCTCCATGATCTTTCCGGGCACAGAGGTGAGACTGACTGGCCTGTAGTTCCCCAGTTCCTCCTTCTTGCCCTTTTTGAAAATGGGAATAATGTTTCCCCTTTTTCAGTCTGTGGGGACTTCCCCAGTCTGCCATGACTTCTGGAATATAATAGAGAGGGGCTTGGCAACCTCATCTGCCAGTTCTCTCAGCACCCGTGGGTGTATCCCGTCGGGTCCCATGGACTTGAACACTTTCAGGTTCTTCAGGTGATCACGAACCTGAGCTTCACTTATGATGGGCAGTTCTTCCTCCCCATCCCTGGCGTCGTCTGCCATGACACCAGGAGTGTGGCTGGAGGCCCTTGCAGTGAAGACTGAGGTAAAGAAGTGATTGAGTACCTCAGCCTTTTCCACATCACTTGTGATTAATTCACCACTTTCCTTTCTGAGGGGGCCCACACCTTCCCTAGTCTTCTTCTTGCCATTAACATACCTATAGAAATTCTTAGTGTTCCCTTTAACCCCCTGGCTAGATTCAGTTCAAACTCTGCTTTGGCTTTCCTAACCAGGCCTCTTGCTGCTCGGGCAGCTTCCTTATATACCCCCTGTTCTATCTGACCTTCCCTCCACTTCCTGTAGAGTTTCTTTTTACGTGATAGTGTGTCCAGCAGCTCCTTGTTCATCCAGGCAGGCCTCCTAGCATTCCTTCCTGCTTTTCTCCTTGTAGGTATACATAGCTCCTGGACACAGAGGAGGTGGTCCTTGAATACTGACCAGCTGTCCTGGGTCCCTCTTCCCTCCAGGGCTTCATCCCACGACACTTTGGCTAGCAGATCCCTGCAGCGATCGAAGTCTGCACGCCTAAAGTCTAGGGTCCTAAGCTTAGAATATGTCCTCCTGATTGCCCTGAGGATATTAAATTCAACTGCTTCATGGTCACTGCAGCCAAGGCCATCTCTGAGCCTCACATTTGTTACCAGCCCTTCCCTGTTGGTGAGAACAAGGTCCAGCGTAGCACCTTTTCTTGTTGGTTCCTCTACCATTTGGAGGAGGAAGTTGTCTTCTATGCAGTCCAGGAACATCCTGGATTGCTGATGCCTTGCTGTGTTGTCCCTCCAGCAGATGTCAGGGTGGTTGAAATCCCCCATGAGGACCAGGGCTTGTGACCTGGAAGCCGCTTCTATTTGCCTGTGCAGAGCCTCATCTGCTTGGTTCTGCTGGTCAGGTGGCCTGTAGGAGACCCCCACAGTAATATCTCCTTCCCCTGTCTTGCCTTTAATTCTAACCCATAAACTCTCAACCAACTCATCATGCCTCCCCAGGTGGAGTTCTGCTGATTCCAGCTGGTTGTTGACATAGAGGGCAACACCTCCTCCTCTCCTTCCCTGCCTATCCTTCCTAAAAAGCTTATACCCGTCTATCCCTACGTTCCAGTCATGGGAGTCGTCCCACCAAGTTTCGGTGATGCCCACTATGTCATGGCGTCCCAGCATCACGGTGGCCCTTAACTCATCCTGTTTGTTGCCCAAGCTGCGTGCATTTGCATAGAAGCACTTCAGCTGGGCTGGCCCTGTCGTCCTCCTGTGCCAACTCCCCGTGGTTTCCACAGGGTGTCCTGGTGTGTCATTTGTGTCTTGCCTCAGGGCAGCAAGCTGAGAGCCCCTACTGGCTCTCCATCCCTCCACCTCAGGTGAGCTGCCCCTCTGCTTGTCACAGGTCAGCAGGAGACCACCAACCCCTCCCCCCTTCAAATCTAGTTTAAAGCCCTGTCTATGAGCCCTGCCACTTCCTGCCCCAGGATCCTTTTCCCCCTCTGGGACAAGTGTGTCCCATAAGTTGTTTTTAGCTCTGCTGCCTTGAAAACCAAACCATGATTGCAGAACCCAAATCCCTGCCGATGGCACCAGTCCCTGAGCCATGAATTGACCTGTTGGCTCTTCCACAATGTTCCCTCATCCATCACTGACGTTAGAGGAGACCAACAGTAAAAGGTAAAACAGTAAAAAACAACAGTAAAACAGTAAAAAAAAAAAAAACAGTAAAATGTTAAAGGAGACCAACAGTATCATATTTAACACCACATGTTTATGTAAATGTGGGTATATAAGTATATAGGTCTGTATTAGCCAGCAGCTATGATTAATACTGGGCACTTGAGTGAAGTGTTGACTAGTGTGTGTAGTTAATTAGATGTAAGCATCTAACTGACCACTGTCAACAATTGCTTCTTATTAAATGTTTATCTCTATTAGGAAAGCATATTGCTACAGGTTTCTTTCAATGCTAGTTAGAATTTATGTATTAAAGCTTCATTTGTTGGGTAAATTTCAGGTGTACTTTGCTACACACTGCACGTTTGGAGAGAAGTTGATGTTATAAGGTTAGTTGTAGTGGATTGCAGTAATAATTACAGTTAATGCCGGTGGTGTCTTTGGCAAATGATCATGATTTTCTTAATGCATCAGAGTTTAGACTGGACCTGGAGAGACTGAAATGTTACCAGTTTGACCACGTAACTCCACCTTTCACAACATTCATTTTAAATATCCCTGCTTTTAGTATGGCAAATCACCATAGCTTGACATTAGAAAAGCTTTGTGAAAGAATTACCTTGTTGTACTCAGGTTTTTTTGTGGCGCGCAAAATTTACAAGAAAGATGTATTTTCCTGCCTTGATGCCACACCTGTGGCAAAGCAGGGGCTGTGAAATATTTTCTTATAGTTCAGCCAGCCAATATCTGCAAAAAATGTCTTCTGCAGAAACAAGCAATTAAATCATAAAAAAGCAAGGTACCTGTTATGACCATGCCTTGCAATATTGCTGCTGTTCCGTGTGATGTGTCTTCTTGATAGCAAGTACTCATTTTTCTGCTTGCAGATCTTTAAGTCTTTGCATATGTGCATTTTAAACCATAGTGTGTGGGAAATCTGCTTCCTGTTCCTTTTTATCAGCAGGGCTTGTGCCAGTGTCAGTCTTCCAAGTCTGCTTTTCCCCTTCCTGGTAATCTGCAGTCTCAAGCTGCGCCAGGGGAAGTTTAGGCTTGAGGTGAGGAGAAAGTTCTTCACCGAGAGAGTAATTTGCCATTGGAATGGGCTGCCCGGGGAGGTGGTGGAGTCACCATCCCTGGAGGTGTTCAAGAGGGGATTGGACGTGGCACTTGGTGCCATGGTCTAGTCATGGGGTCTGTGGTGACAGGTTGGACTCGATGATCTTTGAGGTCTCTTCAACCTTGGTGATACTGTGATACTGTGATTCACTACAGCAATGCTGGGGGTTTTGTTTTGCTTACAGCATTTATTACTGATATTTTCCTAATGGAGTGTTTATAGTCTAAAATTAATTGTGAGGTGATTTTATTTGGTAACTGATTTTCTGCAAACTTCCCCTGCAATTTTGGGAGACCCCAAAAATCTTTTTTGTATTGCAGCTGTTAACTCTTTGTCTGTACGGCTGCAGCATTATTTTATAGGTTCTTCATTATGAAATAATGGCATTCTTTGTTCTGAAATTAGTTTGAGAGTTGTATTTTTAATAATAAAATTGTATTTAAACAACACCACCCTCCCCCAGGTTTATATAGTATCTTCTAGTTGTGATTTTTTTTTCCAGTCAGTCTTCATTTACAAGGACAAGGGAGGAAAGCAGGAGCCACACTCTGAGTTCTACACCTGAACTCAGTTTCAGCTTCTGATTTTAGGAACCAGAAGAAATTCTCTGATGTCTTGCTTCCAAGACTGTCCTTCAAATACACCTTGTGATGGTTTTTCTTTATTGCCATTGCCATGACTGAGAATACCCTGAAACTTGCTCTGAATCCTGAGTGGTATGAGGAAACACATTATGAACAAGACTTGTAAGACAGGAGTCTTAAACTTGCTGCAGCCATTTTTACACTATGTGCACACCCAGTTTATCTCTAGGATGATCTTATCTAGCACACTGCTCACTGTTTGTGGAAAAATGAAGAAATAGCAAAATGTGTGATTGGAAGATGCAGTCCTACACACCAACAATAAACCAGATTCATAATTAGGAAAAACATGAAGTTTAAAACAGCCTAAAGGTTTTCTGAAGGGAAGTTTGTAGATTGTCATTTCTTGAGGCCTATTCTTTGTCCTCAAAGTATTTTTTGCAGGTGCTAGAAAAGACACTGAGTTTATCTGCTGAGTGACGGTTGTTATTTTAAAGAAGTCTTATGTTAGAAAAGCAGGCGCCACTAAACAAGAAGACTTAACAGTTCCATCTGTAATGTTTTTGCTGGCAAAGTGAATTAGATATTGTTCCAAGGTCTGTACAATGCATGCTGCAAACCTCTAACACTGGAAAGAACTTGAGGGTTTAATGTGTTCTGGCTTCATATTACATAAACAGGGGTCCCCACAGTCCTGTATTGATTCGGCTTGTGTTCCACCACTGTTTTTGTGGGTATATGCTAGCTCATAAAATCACATTTTTGCTTTTGTCTGCCAACTCTCTTCTATTGCTTTGTCTATTAGGCTGTAGTGGTAAGTGCTACAGCTGGTGTGCTGTAGGATCCAATGTACAGCAGTCAGACTGCTCAATTTTGGGCTGCTGAGGCTGGGAGAAACCATAGCAATTTGATAGTACAATTAAATGTGTGTCATGAATTTCTAGAATTACTTTATGCTGTTTTGAAGATGAGTGTGTATCCCTTGTTATCAGCACAGGCTAACATCAGAAACACCTCAAATACAGCACATCTCTAGCAGACATAGCCTATTAAAACAACTGCTGTTTGTAATGCAGGGTAGTCCGATGGGGAGAAGAGCAGTGACAGATGATGTTTTGTATACTCCCAGTTATTTCATCTGTTCCCTGTCTGTAATAGTTTTAGTGTGACGCTAAACTTCACTTCCACCACTCCACCTCCTGTTTCTTCTCTCCTCTCTCTCCTTACCAGGAGATACGAAACGGAGGGTGGAAAAAAAGGCAGAAGGAGAATTTTCAGTTGATTTACACAGAATATTTTACTCCTTTGCTACAAAGATATCAGATTACATCAGCATATATGTAGAGAACAGAATAAAAAGGGAAAGGAATACCCATCCAAATCCCATACCAAGTGAAAAAGCAGCTGCCTGCTCAAGCACGGGAAAGGCGAGAGCCAGGCCAAGACGCTCGTGTGGTTTTTAGTGTTGTTGTTGGTGGTTTTGTTTGTTTGTGTTTGTTTTGGGTTTTTTTTAAGGTCATAACACTACACAGATGTAAATGCTGTAGTCATAAATTCATGATTCTGATAGTGGGGAATATTATGTGGTTCAAGCCACTACACTCTCTTAGCCTTCAATTTTTGGGGTTTTGAGTAAAACTTCGTTATCCTTGCATGTGAACTCAGAGCATTAAGTTTTACTGAGATCAGGAAGCCTTCCTAGCTTTCTTGACTGGTTGATATTTGACTACAGTGTAGAATTTAGGAAGTCATCAAACTTCCAGGAGTTTTTCTTTAGCAGACAGCAGTTAAACTGGCTTAATAAAACTTGCAGCTTCCATTCCCATCTTGTATAGTTGTTTGCTGTGTTTGGATTTCATCAAAATGTTGGCTTAAAAAAGGGTGTCTGGTGTGTGGTGAAGGACTCTGGAGACTGGCATTTTTGGGCTCTGTATATTTTAGGTAGCCTCTATGATCTATAACCCTCCCTTCCAACCTACACTATTCTACAATGCTGTCATCTGTAGAAGAGCAGTGTGAAACCTTTGCTTAGTTCTGCACTGGCTTGCAGTGCCTCTTTGACACATGTAGGTCCATATTCTTCCATGTATCCCTTCTGAACACTTCAGCTGCAGATATTTCTGTGATCTTTTGTGCCTTAGCTGTGTCTGCAGCAGTTTCCACTAGCTTGTGCCCATTTGCAGTTAGCTTGATGGTGAGGATCAGATGACACTTGTATAGTAGGGCTAAAGTTTAGGTGGGAGTGATGTGGTGAGGAAAAAGAGCATCTTTTTATTAAACTTTCTTGGCTGTCCCCAATGACTATGTAAGATACTGCTAACTATTTTTATTGCCATGGAGTAAATGGCAATACACTTACTTCTAGGTAATTAAGTCATCCTCTCACCTTCATTGGTTTTTGATATATAAGTTGTTAGGGCTAGCATGCTTATTTCTCTAGATTTACCTGAGCTGGCCTCCTTAGGACTTTATCCCAAAATAATCCATTTGTGTTTCCTCACTGAATAGGAAAAATGCACTGGCCAGCAGATGTGTGTGTGTTTGTTTATTTTCCTGTCTGCAACTTCTATCCTTGCGGTCTCTTCTCTTTCATCTGTTTTTACAAGGCTCCCATGTACTGTGCCAGAAGGAGGTAGTGATTACTTGACAGAATTGGATCAAAGTTTAACATGTTCCGCCACTAGTTAAGCAAAGATTCACCACAGCTGTTTGTATATGAGTTAAGAACAGTGCATCTTAGCACTGTGTCATGTGCCATCCCAAAAGGTCAAATCTTTCTTAAATTACTGTCTTTTACAGAAGAAGAATTTAATTGACTTCCCTGTGGAGTTAGTGCAGCCATGCTAAAGTGAGATGATGCCTATGCAAAAGTAAGCAGCAAAAATACTATCATTGCAAGAGAAAACTGCTGAATCTTAGGGCCTATTGATAAAACAGTTGCTCATGTAGACTATAGAAACAAATACTGGAATGATTTAAAATTAAGCTAGAGGGAGTGTTTCCAGCACTCTGGACTTGTAGTAGAATGATCTTACAATAAAAAGGCTTTCATTGAGTGACTGTCATGCTATATGACAGCAAGCAGTTGAGAGGTCAAGAACTTTGGATTTATGCTAGTTGCTTTTATTGTGGGTATAATATTCAGGTGTACTTACTTGTAAATGAACTTCAGAAAATGAAAGTCTGTGTAAATTTGAATTGAAATATTAATGTATTTATAGTGAGGTGACAGAGTAAGCTGTGTAGATGTTTCTTAGGTTGTCTACCAGAACTAGTAATTGCAAAGATACTCTTTGCTCTCCAGTTCACTTTTGGCAAGGATTGCATTACCAAAGTCATCACTGTGAGAGAAAAGGAAGTTTAATAGTATTAGAGACTAAGAATATTCCAGTGGTTTGAGTTCATTTTCTGATTAAATAAATAACAATAACCATTGCTCCAGTTAATAAAGTCCTGTGTCACTGAAGGGAATGCACTGTGTAAAGAAAAAATGACCATTGCCAAGCTAGCTGTCAGTTGTCTAAGGCAATGTTTTTCCTCATCCATTTCTTACTGTAGCACTTACCAGGATCAGAAACTGGTAAACCTACTAGACTCCCATTGTGGACTCACAAGTGAGAGTGTTTCCCCGATTATTAACTTATATGGGAAAGGTAAAGCTGAGGCAGGGAAACTAAAATGTCCACAGTTAAATCTCCAGCACATATAGCTTCCTTAACTATCACAGCTTCTGCAAAGATTCTGTCTTTTGGTTGTCAGTTTCCTTGTAGCAACTCTTGTTGCTTCTTGCCTTTACTTGGATGGGTTTCCAACTGATAGCATGGGGATGCTGAACAAAACAGGTCTTCGTATGAAACACACAGCCTAAAAGCCAGGGATGTGTTTAGTTTGGGGAGGATTTCAGTGTCTTATTCCTACTTTCAGCTTCCATAATTATGGCAGATGAAAGAAGAAATACTGTAAAATAATCTTTAACTTAAATTCTTGGTGTAATAGAACTTTTTCACTGTTTAAAGCTCTGTGTTTGTTTTGGGCACTACATTCACCGAAATTTTTTTTGAGTGATCATGTTACATGGAGTCTTAATGTTCATTCTGTTGATTTTCACATACATCCTACAGCTGATGTCTAAGATGTGATAGCTCATGTTCTACCATACTGTTGTGAATTCCTTATCTGTATGTTGTCTAGAAAATAACTAGATGTTAAATTTGAAAACTGAAGTACTTTAGTTTCTTTTAGTATAAAATTATAATATCTATTATTGTAATACATTCAAATACACTGCTATGAAGATTTATACTTGAAATACTTCATTTTATAAAAAATAATTTTCTTTAACAATGTATGGATTTTTTTTCTGATGTTGTTTCTGTTAGTTTTGCCTGGCAGGTTGTTCATATTTAGTTGAATAAATGCATAGCAGGGAAACTATAATTTTATCATGAACCAAAGCAGAGATGAGCCAGCAGTGTGCCCAGGTGGCCAAGAAGGCCAATGGCATCCTGGCCTGCATCAAGAATAGTGTGGCCAGCAGGAGCAGGGAAGTCATTGTGCCCCTGTACACTGCACTGGTTAGGTCACACCTTGAGTACTGTGTCCGGTTCTGGGCCCCTCAGTTTAAGAAGGACATTGAGACACTTGAACGTGTCCAGAGAAGGGCAACGAGGCTGGTGAGAGGCCTTGAGCACAAGCCCTATGAGGAGAGGCTGAGGGAGCTGGGGTTGTTTAGCCTGGAGAAGAGGAGACTCAGGGAGACCTTATTGCCATCTACAACTACCTGAAGGGTGGTTGTAGCCAGGAGGGGGTTGGTCTCTTCTCTCAAGCAACCAGCACCAGAACAAAAGGACATAGTCTCAAGCTGCGCCAGGGGAAGTTTAGGCTGGAGGTGAGAAGAAAGTTCTTCACTGAGAGAGCTGTTCGCCATTGGAATGGGCTGCCCAGGGAGGTAGTGGAGTCATCATCCCTAGAGGTGTTCAAGAGGGGATTGAATGTGGCATTTGGTGCCATGGTTTAGTCATGAGGTCTGTGGTGACAGGTTGGACTTGATGATCTTTGAGGTCTCTTCCAGCCTTGGTGATTCTGTGATTCTGTGTGAAATCCAAAGGTTTCTGCTGAATGTGGATTATTTATTTTTATCTCAGTGCTTGAAAGGAGACTTTTGTTTCAAAACCAGGGGTGTCTGAACTGCTCTGAATGCTATTGGTACATGTCTTGTGCATATTTTACATGGGATATAATTTAATAGCTGACTATCAACAATACAAGAGTTAAGTTTTGTGTCTTACGGGGCAGGAGTACTGCAAAGGAAAGAAGTGAGGTATTAAGTCTGTTCCTCTTTCTTTTTTAAGATTTTTTTGTTGGTTGTTTTTTCACAAGGGAAGGAGAGACATACACCCCTAGCCTCACCCCCCTAAATACGGTGAATGCAATGTGGAATTCAAAGAGGTACAGTCAGATTGAAGTTGAGTGATTCCTGTCTTGCAACTGTACTGAATTTAGGATGAATCTTCTCTTCTCCAGCATGTGATTCAGAGTCTCTTTTGCATCACAAGCACTTGAGCTGTCAAGTTTGAGCAGTGTGAGTTGAAGCAAGCCTCTTATTTTCACATTATATCTGGATTTCTTGCTGGACATTTAATTTGTATGGCTTTGCAGAATGGGATATGCAGGCTTGCATGATTGGTCACCACGTGCAAAATAGACCATGCCAGAACCATCACCTCTTCACCTAGAAGTAACAGATATACTTTTCAGCAAAGGATTTTAGAATTGTGAAAAGTTTCACCCATGAGTTTGGTGTATAGTGCACTTTTGAAAAGCGAAGGACTAGGGATTCTAGGAGTAGTTTGCTGCCCAGCTGCTACATTTGGTTAATTAGCTGCAGCATAGTGATGGCAGCAGAAAGGTGTCTAAGGTGGGTGGGCTTCATCTAATTCTCCTTTTATTTTTTTCAAGATGAATGATATGGTCTTAGGAATGAACATTACAAAAAATTTCTACATGCCTGTGGGATTCTGACCCACTGAAAACAGAAGCATGGCATAGTATGGCTGCTGGTATAGCTGAGTGAAGCAGCTAACTGAAATCATTCAGCACTACAGAGACCAGGCACAGAGGTAAACCAGCTGAAGTCTTGCACAGTGACTATTGCTGCTGCACTCTAAGAAGCTATATAATAACCAGCACAAAACATTTCCAGAAAAGTCTCTTCATTTGTGGAATGATACTTCTTCCTGTCTTGTACAGGAATTTTGTTATGTGGACATCCTCCACAATGACTACATGATTGGGAGCTGGACCTTTGTAGGCTGGACCTACTTCGCAGATGCTGAACAGCGCAGTATCTGGTGTTTGGAGTTTAGGGAGTTAAACAGCTCAGTGTCTCAGACCCTTCCTCATGTTCAAGGACATAGTTATGAAATTATTACAAATAAATATTCTACCTCTAGGTCAATGTTCTCATTTCTCCTAAGGATATTTATGCTCAGAATAATTAATCATTTAAGCAGTCAAAACTGACAGTAGTTATTTGATGAAGGAAATCACACGAGGAAAGAAAAATTGGCAAGAAATTGTGGGAATACAGAAGTGGCCTTCTGCATTGTTGAAAGTGACAATTTTGTTCATTGTTTTCCTTGGACCGTCCTTTATCTTCTCACTAGTCAGCTGGATGTCTTTGTGCCTGCCTTGTTTTGGAAATGTTGGGACACAAGGCTGTGTGATGATCACACAATTGTGCACAGGGCTTTGGCTCCTGTGTTCTTGCCATAGAACAAAAAGCCTATTGTTTCCACACTAATAATGAAACAGGAAAAAAAAAATCACGGAGGTCTTTCCTCTAGATAGAAGGCTGGCTTAGCAACAGACAGCAGAGAGTTAGCAAGGAGTTTATCTGCTGGAAGTGGCTTCACAAGTTTGCATTTTCTTTTCATCTTGTTTTACTGATGGCTGGAGAAGTTACTTCATAACACAACTGCAGAAACAGGTAGGGTAGGTTTCTGACTCTGAGCTGATGACACCAAAAAGTCTAGCACTGGAAACTGAACATTTTCAGTGTGTTACAGGTTGGATTTTAGAATGCACTTGTTAGGAGAAGTATACATCAGCCAGAAAATACTCAACGACTTGCCAAAGTTGTATAAATAGTACCCATTAATCCTGAGAAGCAAGTTCTCCAAAGTAAAATAGGATATGAAGCCTCTTCTAGGAAAGAGCATATTCTCTTTCATCCCTCTCTTGGTTCAAAGGGACTGTGTGTAAGGCTGGAGTAGTATTACATGTGCAGAGTCATAATTTGTGGTATGATAACTTCTAGGGTCACACCCAGGTGGTGGGACTGTGACTTTCAGTATTAATCCACATTTCAGGAAGCAGATACAGAAACTACTTTCCCATATCTGGCCTACTGCCATTGCCAGTTTGGAATACTATGTCTTATTCCACTGTCAGTAGCATAGCCTGGTGCTGAACCAATGCTTCTATTCACAAAATGTACAAAATGCTTTTAAAGAAGCAGATATAATATGGGATGCTGCAGAATCTACATAACTCAGTGATTCTTCACCGTTAAGAAATGCTGTTAATGGCACCATTTTAAAAACAGTGGTAACAGAAAATTTAAGTTGTCCTTATGCATGGAGTTAACTCAGGAATTCTGAAATCTTGTTCATAAATTTTGTTCCACTGAAGTGGTGGAATTCAACAAAACACAGAAGCAAGATGCTAGTTGTGATAATTAATGGGTAGGGTTCCATTTCCATTCCGAAGAAGGAAAGGTAATAACTGAACTAACTTTCCTTTGTCACAACCAGGTTACTGAAAGGATTTTTAACTGAAATGTGGTAGTCCTCAGTGTAGTGGATTTAATAATCAGGCTGTGACTAATGCTGTTACAGAACTAAAACTGCAAGTATGATGGGCTATCTGGAGAAGAAATGCCTGAAGGATGCATCAGGTTTAGTAAGCAAAGTGTTTAGATAATGCTAGCAATTGTGGTTTAGAATTTAATTAAATGCTAGCAATATGCCTCAATTATTAATTAAATGACTTACTTTACTTTTTCCCTTTACTTTGATACATCTTGAGTGGATACAGTGGAATAGTTAACACAGCATATTGAAAGACCAGGGTGAAATTATTCATATTTTTCTAAATTAAGTCATTAGGACTTAATTTAGGCTATAGGAGTATTTCAGGCAATCTTTCCACATTTCTGCAATTCCTTGCACACTGCTGTTGTCATTCAAATATCATTTCAGTTTAGGTGACAGACTTCATTTAATGTAGTGCCCAGCACTCACTGGTATATGCTTTTGACCTGGCATTAGACTTGTAATATAGCAGTAAGCACTGCATTAGCATAGCATGTTGGGTTTTGAGAGATAACTATGGTGGTTTTGCATAGAAATATTTGTTATAAACTTAAATGTAGAGGTTTGGGCCTTTGTTGAACTGCTGCTTGAGCAGCTTTGCCTTTGCTGCTTTGTGCTGATTATTAATGTGACTAGGAGACTGATCTGATTATTCCAACTTAATGGATCAGCAGTTTTATATTTTTTGCTGTGGCATATGGAAGTTTTAAAATATAAATTTTTCCTTTGATCCTCAAACGTCTTTGGCATGGGTTGGACCATGCAATAGGAATGTGAGGCCAGTCATGCAGCATGTGCATGTCCTTCTGAGTTAGTTGGTAGGGAAAGGAATGCACATAGCAGTACATCCCTCATCAGAGGTACATAAGTGGCTGCTGTTTTGGTGAAAGAGTATGTGAGGTTCGACAGGGAAGAGACACATAGAGGGAGAAAAGGATGGCCACAGGACATAGAAAAAAGTTATAAGCAAAGACTATCTAATAACTTGGAAAGAATGTCTCCTACAACTGAGTTTCATGGGAGAGGCTCTGTAGTTGGACACTTTTTGTTTACATTGGGTTTTGTGGGTTTTGTCAACTGACTAGTCTGAGCAGTTGGAAAGAACAGTTGCTTGAACTTTCCTATGCTGTTTTAAGACAAAGATTGTACTTCCACCACTGACAGAAGACAAAATGCTAATATTTTGTCCTGCTTAGTTCTTTCAATTTAGTTGCAGACCACTGGACCTTGTCTGACCTTTAGTTTTCTTTAACAGTGGTTTTCAGGAGACTGCTTACAGTTTGTGACTGAACAGACTGCACACAGATACCAATCTTGTGCTCTTCTGCCCATTAAAAGACAGTTTACCCATATTGTATTTTTACACCACTACAGTTTTAACATAGTTTGGCTGACTAAAGAAGGCACTTGTCTTTCTACTTTGTGTGTCTTAATGGAAAACTTCATCTGCTTTCATGTGAATTACAGGTACAGGGTGATATTTTGTTCTCCTTAAGCTAACACTGACTCCAGCCATTTTTACCTTTCATAGCCTTTGAGCATTTTCAACTGATCCTGTACAGGTTGACTGACACACAACCACATTTAAACTAGGAGTTCATGGCCTGTAGAATTATAATCAAAGCAAGCAAATGAACTTTTAGTGCTTCTGGATTTAAAACTTCCTTTTTAACATGATTTGACTATAGCTGTGAAAATCTGTTTTCCAGTTTTGGGTTACTTAATATTATGTTGTGAAAAATCAGAGCATTTTCTTTCTACTATTCACACAGCAACTGTTTTGATAAATGATTGTGCGATTAAAGGCTCCGTAGTTGAATACTAATGACTGAATCCTTGTGGGTTTTCTGTGTAACAAACACATTCATCAGTACACAGTTTTCAATAGCTAGGCAGGCAGTTGTTCAACAGTGACAAAGTGAAGCAAGCAGTTGAACAAAAACCCTGCTGTCACTTGGCAGCCCTGTTGTTAGCAAAACCTGTAGTAATGTTTGAGACCACTAATGTTTGGTATGTTGCTGGCAAACTGCTCTCTTTATTTATTTTTTTGTGTGTGATGGCAGATCCCAAACTGTCTGTATGCTGCAGCACATAGAGGCAGGTGCAGCCAGAATTCACATACACCAATTTTTTTTTTCTTTTCATAGATGAACAGTTGAGCATAGGAATTATTTTCTTTTCACGCTTCTTTTCATCCTGTCATTCCTTTCCTAGCTCAGTGTATAATAATCCTTTGGCCTTTTGTGTACAGGTAATGGACACTGACATCTTTGCATTGCTTTAGTCTTAACTAAGTATTGCTGCTTTTATTTTGGAGACAAGTCTGTTATTTTTAAACCTTTTACCAGCATCTCTGTTTTTTTTTTTTCCTTTTGAAAGGTCCTCAGAGCCATTAGTGACCTGTGATTTTCCCTTTTTTTCCTGCCTTTAAAAAAAAAAATAAGTAATTTCTAAGGTCCTCTGAGTCTTGAAAGTCACACAAGCACTGAAAATTTGCAAGTGTTAAAAATTAAATCCTGTGAATGTCTTTAGATGGTAGAAAATAAAATTTAGTTTTAGAAAAGAAGAAAGGCTTTTTTCAGTTTGTAGCTTTATTTTCTAAGTTATAAACATTAAAGATCTGCTAATCTTACCTAATACTACCACATTTAAGTATTTTTTTCTCTCTCCTTTCACTTAAACTGAACTGCACACAGGGGAAATATATACAAAATCAGTCTGGTCTTTAGTCCTAACCTGAAACTTGGCCTAGGAACAGAAAATCCCTATTTGTCAAAAATCATTTTAAACAATCTAGGCCTCAGTGCAGGTCTGCTCAGTCGAGTCTAGTGCAGTTTCTGCCTTAACTGTACAAGCTTTTTCACTACTTTATGACCCTTAAGTCAAACAAAACTAGGGATTTCTGGATGGTTTTGTTGTGTTGTAATGCAGGTTAGAAAGCAACAAAATTCTCAGAGTGTCAAGCCTGTGAAGATAAAAGCTGCCAAGTCCCTTACAGCCTTGATTTGAGCTGTGTATGAACACTGGTGTTTGAGATAAATACAAGCTGTCCCATGAAGCTGGTAGGAGAGAAGAGTCTTGTTGCTTTCAGCAGGTAACTCTTTGTATTTGTGGGATTCTTTTTTTTGCCAGTTTTTACATAAAACCTCTGCTCTAGTAGAGAGGGGAATACAAACATATCAGAAACCTGTGTTATAGCAAGGGAGCAAAACACTCTGATTTTCAATAACCATATGTTGAAAAGCATAGAAAGCAGTTGCATCTAAAAATCCTTCTTCAGGCACTGCTCTAAAGTTCTATTTAATCCATTTTCTTGACACTTCATGGAAACTTAGGATGTAGCTTTGCATGGCACTGATTTAGCTGCATAGCTATTCTCAAGGTAGGATTTTGCCTTCATTTTGAACCTGCCCATGTTTCAGCTTGGAGGGAAATACCAATCAAGACAGCCAATTGAACCAGCTAACAAGTATTCAGTACCATGCTGGCAATGTATTCAATACATTCAATTCATGCTAACATCGTGCCCGCTGTATAAGGAAAGCATTTCTGGGGCAATGGGACTTGGAGTTTGGGCTCTAACCTGTGACTCTTCCTGTTTCCGGTGCTTTCTCGTTCCTCTTCTGCTTCCAGCCTTTGGCCCCTTCCTTCCACCTGCCCTGTTGCTGGCTGGCTGGCTTGCTTTCTCTCTCTCTCTCGACTCATAAAATGGTTTAGGTTGGAAGGAAAATTTAATTCCATTAATTTAATTCCAATTAATTAATTAAGTTAATTAATTCAATTAATTAATTCCAATAAAACCCACAGGTCTTTTGTGCTCATGTTTTGCCATATTCACTGATGGGTCCTGTTACACTGTGGGAAAACAATGAAGGTGGAAGGCCACTATGTGGATTCCTGTTATACAGGTTGTGGAAACTGCCAAGAGCACAGGTGAATTGAGGTGCAGAGGTGCAAGCCATCCAACTGGCTTTAGATATTGATGAGAGAGAAAGGTGGCCAATGCTCTCTCTCTATACAGAATCATAGATAGTGACAAATGCTTTGTGGGGGTTGTTACAGCAATGGAAGAAAAGCAGCTGGCAGCACAGAGGTAAACCTATCTGGGCAGCTGAATTATGGCAAGATATTGCTGCTCAGATAGAGAACTTGGTGGTCAGAGTACATCATGTGGATGCCCATGTACGTGACAATCTGTTATAAAATATTCCCACCAGGAATGAGCGGCAGAGATATTAATGAAAATGTTGATCATTTATTTATGTACAAACTATGCCACACATTATTTACAGTGGATATTTACATGTACTGGTATTCAGTTGGAAGAACTATCTCTTTAGAAATAGTGGCTCTCTGAAAAGGTTTGAAAATTGCTTGGCTGAACTTACAGCACCTCAAGGACTACTGCAGACATGCTGAAGCTGGAAAAGGAAACCTTGTCAACTGAGCAGGCTTGCAGCAGCCAAGATCTATAGCTTTAAATTTTATTTGAATACTAATTTCTGCTACTAATTTAGTAGTTCTGTACATAGTCTTATCTTTCATCAGTCCAGGGGAGACTTGTTGCCATATTAACAAATTCTTTTAGGACACTCTTTTGTTATTTAACACAGGCTTGGCAGAGCATCAGACAAAACAGTTCTGTTCTCCCTGAGCTATTGTTCTTTCCCTCTAGTGTTTCCCAAAGTCTGTTACAGGATCCTACTTCTCTTCTCCAACTTCTGTCAATCATTTCTCAAAAAAATTATCCTAACAACCCAAACCAATGTAAAACCCAAAACACCCTGTCCCCTAGCCTGCCCCATTTCATAATGTGGGGATGTGGTGCTCTGTTCCAGTGCTGCATTCTCTGAAATGAATTTATGTCTAAATATTCATGTAATTTAGTAATCTACTTTATTTCATGACTGTTAGATCTTAGATAGCAATAGAAGTGTGTATTTTGTGTGGCTGTAATTTGCACCAATGCGTACACTTCTGTAGGAAAGCCATGTGTAGCTTGGACAACACCTTTCTGCTAGTGGTGCTGAATGTGCCCTTGTCATTCTTAGACACTCACAGGGGCATTTTCCCCACCTGTCATAGATAGAGAAACCACCTTCTCTTCCTTGGCATTCAGTACTGCTGCAGCTACTTACCACATTGTGTAAATGAATAAAGATGGATGCGAGATGGTCATCGGAGGCAAGAAAACATTAATGAACAGCACTGAGCAATTTTCGGATGAGAAATAACTCTATGGAATGAGCATTCCTCACTAACTCGATTATATTACATTTTAAAAGATCAAACTTCGATGTGCTCAAGGCAGTAGCAAGTGCTGAAAGTTGTTCAAGAGCACTATCCTAGATGCACAAAACCAATCCATCCCCTTTAAAGGCAAGGGAAGCAGGTGAAACAAGGGACCCCACTGGCTTAACTCTGAGCTTCTGGGTCTGTACAGAACAAAAGGGAAATGGATCAGAGTTGGAAAAGTGGCACATTATCTATTGAAGATTACAAGGACATTACCAGGGTATGCAAAAATGCAGTTAGGAAAACAAAAGCTCAGCTTGAACTGAAATTGTCCAGAGAGATCAAAAACTTCAAGAAAGGATACTTCAGATACATTGACAACAAGCAGCAACAGAAGCAGACTATTGGTGCGCTATTAAACAGGAGACATGAACTAGTCACTAACAACGCTGAAAAGGTAAATGTCTTCAACACCTTCTTCACTTCTGTCATTACCAAAGCTGTTGTCCCAGGCCATGGGAACAACAATGCAGGTTTATCCAGACACACACCCTCTGTCATGGAATCACATATTCACAGAATGTTAGGGGCTGGAAGGGACCTTGAAAGATCATCTAGTCCAACGCCCCTGCCAGAGCAGGATCACCTAGAGCAGATCACACAGGAACTCATCCAGGCGGGTCTTGAATATTTCAAAGAGTGAAAGAAGAGTTGGTATGTCAGCTATTACAAGAACTGGATCCATACAGATCAAGGGGCCTGGATGTCATCCACCCAAGGGTGGTAAGAGAGATGGCTTGTGTCATTGCAAGGCTGCTTTCCATAATCTTTGAGAAGTCATGAAGACTGGGAGACATCCCTGAAGACTGGAAGAAGGCTATTATCACTCCCATCTAGAAGAAGAGGACCCAGGTAATTATACACCCATTAACCTCACTTCAATCCCTAGAAAAGTTATGGAAATCCACCTAGGGATTGTGACAAGTCAACTGAAGCATGTGATTAGGAAAAGCCAGCATTGATTCACCAGGGGTAAATCGTGCTTGACAAACGTGATTACCTTCTATGACAAGGTAACTCTCTCAGTTGATTCAGGGAGAGTGGAGGACATTGTCTACCTGGACTTCTCCAAGGCTTTTGACGTGGTCTCCCCCAACCTCCTCATAGAGAAACTGACATGTTATAGCCTAGATAAGTGGTCTGTGTGGTGGGTGGGGAACTGGCTGACAGGCCCTACCCAGAGGGTCATAGTAAATATTTCCTTCTCAACATGGCAGCCAGTCACAAGTGGGGTCCCTCAGGGATCAATATTGGGCCCAATGTTTTTTAATTTGCAGATGACACCAAAATGTGTGAGGAGGTTGACAGTCCAGAAGGGAGAGACACCCTCCAGGAAGGTGAAGGAGTGGTCTAGCAAGAACCTCATGAAGTTCAATGTGGAGAAGTGTAGAGTCTTGTGCCTGGGAATACATAACCCAGGAGTGCACCTCAGGCTGCGATCCACTTGGCTGGAGAGCAGCCCCGTGGAAAGAGACCTGGGAGTCTTCATGGACAATAAGCTCAACATGAGCGAACAGTGTGCTTCAGTGGCAAAGAAGGCCAATAGGATGCTGTGTTGCATCAAGAGCATTACCAACAGTGGTAAAGGCGGCATTGTTCCACTCTACTCAGTGCTTGTCAGACCACATCTGCAGTACTGCCTGCAGTTTTGGTCCCCATTGTACAAAACAGATGCAAACAGGCTGGAGAGTGTCCAGAGAAGGGCCATAAGAATGATGAGAGGCCCAAAAGACCAGTCAGAAGATTAGAAGACCTACCATATGAGGAAAGGCTGAGAGACCTGGGTTTGTTCAACCTTGAGAAGAGAAGGCTTAGAAGAGACCTTATTACCATGTATCAGTACATAAAGGGTGGCTCCCAGGAGGATGGAGACTTCCTTTTTATAGAGTCACATGGAAAAGGCAAGGAATAATGAGTAACAGTTACTCTTGGGGAGACTATGATTGGACTCCAAAAGAAAATACTGAGAACAGTTCGGCATTGGAATAATCTCCTGAAGAAAGTAGTGAATTCCCCTACATAGGTCTGTTTTAAGACTTGGATTGGTAGGGTGCTGGGCCATCTCATTTAAACTGTTCTATTAACTAGAAAGTTTATATTGAAATGCCTGGATGAGCTTAACAATGCAAGATTTGGGTGCAGAATTATTGTACTTATCTCAGAGAGAGTGTGTCTTCATGTTACTGGACCAGACTTCTCTTTTTCCATTCCTTTTAATCATTTAAAATTTAATAGGGGAAGATAAAACACTTAAGTAGCCTTAATATTTTCAGAGGTGGATGTCAAAAGCACAATTTGCTCTATTGGCAGTGAGAATGTTTCTGATAAGAGAATTGTTTTTCTTTGGAGAATGCTGACTTGTTGGAATCAAAACTTTGTAATAGACATGCTTGTCTCTGGGGAAGCAGAGGTACCTTTTTTTTTTAATGGTCAGCAATTCAGTTACTAAGGATGTTTGTCAGACACATGGGACACATGCACCCAAATAAAATTTCTCTTTAATCAAGGCAAATACAAGTTTTCAGGAAAACATTTTTGCAGAGACACATTTTTAGTTCAGTGTGAAGCAGAAGAATATTCCGTTGACTAAATAGTTTGCTGTGACTGCTCACTATGCAGGGCAGAAAGAGCACGTGCAGGAAAACAGACACCACTAAATGCCTCAGCAGCAGCATGTTGTCCATGTTTGTCATTCAATGGGTTTTCAGCAAGGCTGCAGATGTGCAGCTGCGCCAGAGCCAAGCCATCACACTGATCAAGAGAGGTCACTGACTTCTCAAAGGCGAAAAAACGCTCCAGGAAAAGCTGTCTTGATTGCATCTTTCTTCTGCTATTTCATAGGCCACAGAACCATGAAACACCTTTAATGTTCTCCTGCTGCTGGAGGCACAGGCTTCTGAAATCTTTCTTTGCAGTTTGAATCAGTGTTTCCTAACAGCACAAGTTCTCAAAGTAGTGTTGTTTGTACATGGTGGAAATATGTTTCCATAGAAACATCCAGTACGGTTAATAATCAAAGTTAATAGCTTTGTATCCCATCAAGAAACTTTTGAGCAGGACAAGTATAAGAGGGGCTGGATTAGAAAATTTACTTTAATGCTGAAGTGGAAGGGCTTTGCATTCTAGCCAGATCATTAAAAAATTCCCCCTACCCCCTGCAGGCATGGTCTGCCAATTTTTGAAGATTAAAAACTCCAGCATTATTAAATTAGGATAGGATAGGATAGGATAGGATAGGATAGGATAGGATAGGATAGGATAGGATAGGATAGATAGAATAGAATAGGAATAGAATAGAATAGAATAGAATAGAATAGAATAGAATAGAATAGAATAGACCACCTTGGAAGAGACCTTCAAGATCATCGCGTCCAACCTATCATCCAACTCACCCAATCAGCTAAACCATGGCACCAAGCACCCTATCAAGTTGCCTCCTGAACACCTCCAACAATGGTGACTCCACCACCTCCACGGGCAGCCCATTCCAATGGGGAATCACCCTCTCTGTGTAGAACTTCCTCCTAACATCCAGTCTAAACCTCCCCTGGCGTAGCTTGAGACTGCGTCTTCTTGTTCTGGTGCTGGTTGCCTGGGAGAAGAGACCAACCTCCGCCTGGCTACAACCTCCCTTAAGGGAGTTGTAGAGGGCAATAAGGTCACCCCTCAGTCTTCTCTTCTCCAGGCTAAGAAACCCCAGCTGCCTCAGCCTTTCCTCATAGGGCTCGTGTTCCAAACCCCTCACCAACTTCGTTGCCCTTCTCTGGACATATTCCAGCAAGTTGACATCCTTCCTAAACTGAGGGGCCCAGAACTGGACACAGTACTCAAGGTGCGGCCTAACCAGTGCAGTGTACAGGGGCAGAATGACCTCCCTGCTCCTGCTGGCCACACTGTTCCTGATGCAGGCCAGGATGCCATTGGCCCTCTTGGCTGCCTGGGCACACTGCAGGCTCATGTTCAGCCTACCATCGACCAGTACCCCCAGGTCCCTCTCTGCCTGGCCACTCTCCAGCCACTCTGACCCCAGCCTGTAGCACTGCATGGGGTTGCTGTGGCCAATTAGTTTCTTCTCAGCAAGAGCCTCTCATACTTGACATCAAATGCAGGTCTTCCAAACAGTGTTCAACAACAAATGGAACTGACTGGGAGTAGGTTTGTTTACAATTGAGAGCAGAAAATGTTTATCTGCAGCATCATGATGATGAAGAATAAGCAAGCTTCAGTTGTGGATCTGGACAGTCAGGATTCCTATCATATGTACTCCACTGCACTGATTTAGGAGGATGACTCTGAAACTGCCCATCTTTCCATGGTAATCTTGACAGAGAGATTGTCTTAGAGCTTTCACTTCTGACAAAGCAACTTAAAACTACTCTTGATGTATACCATTACCTGAGCTGTAGCATCACTGAGTATGTGGTGCTTCCTGGTTATCTTATAGCAACACAAAGTCCTGAACTTGTGCCATGTGGACTTATGTGGAATAACTGCCTAGCTTGGGACAGAAATGCAAATTAATTTAGTATGCATTGGGACTAAGATTATTTATGATCAAGAAGTGTTTATATTAAATGAAGATCCACAAAACTAGCTTACCAAACAGCTAAAGAAGGAAGTCCTGTGAAGACTGAAGTACTGTGAAGGTAGCCTGTTTTGGCTAAAACTGATGAAGCAATGAGCCAAACTGAGTATACGCTAAACATATGACTACTCAATTCTCTTCCCAAACCATGTTACACATCACCTAGAAGGCAGAGACAGCTGAAGCTAGGGCATAAAACCCACAAGATCAACATCTCTCAGGACACTACCAGTGGCACCAGCGCTGGTACCCACACCAACAGCAAGAGGTGCAAGCAGCAGCAGCGGTTGGGAGGGAAAGACAGAGGAGACAACAGTCAATGGCCTGTGTTCCTTTTCCTCCACCCAAGATGGGGACACCTTGCACAGTGAGAATTGCACCTTCCATATACAGCTTGACTTCTGATGCATTTCTGTTATATACTGAAGCTATTGCAAAGGTGTGCATCTCTGACTGTGTCAGATATTACCCAGGATTTATTAACCTGAGATCAGTCTTGCAGTCAGTGCAATTCTGAATCTGTTGTGTCTGTCACTTTAATAAATTTAACCATCTGATCGTTTTAACTTTATGAACCTGTGTCAGTGCAGTCAGTTGAGGCACTGGAAAAAAGAGGCAAACGTTAATTTTGTCAAATAGTTCCAGTAAGAGTCCTGAACTCTGAGACAGGCAGACATTGGCATCTTTCCCATAACATGACAACTCAAGGTTCATAGGAAACATGCCTCTGTTAGGATAGACACTGGGAAGTGTTTTCATAAAAAAGAGTTTCAACGAATGTTTAGGGTTTTTTTTATGTTGGTTTTGTTTTGTATTCTGGCCATACTGAGTAAGGTGAGTTAGCTTCAATTTGTGCTGTCACCCTGGCTGTCAGATTAACATACTTGGCTGTGCTGCTGTTTTCTCAGCAGCACAAGGTAAATCCTATTAGTAAACTTTCCATCACTATTTCCAATACTTATATAGTACTGACTACCCCAGAAGTATTTTGAGGTCTACCAAAAGATCTATTCATCGACAGAGTCATACAAATAGTGGCTGTATAACATCTTCTGGTATTGTCATGCTATTCAAGTGGGATTTTCATAGCCTAAATAGCTCCTGGGAATCTTTTAAATTTTTGAACTTGAGTCAAACAAACAAACAAACACCTCTTGCCCTTGTGTATTTGTGGTTTGAAAGGATAGTTCTAATGTAAAATCTTTATTAGAAACAGAAGTCTTTTGAAAACACTGAAATAAGTTATAATTGATCAGTCCTTACGATAGGTTAGATTTAATGGATAGGGGAAAGTATTTAGGCTATTTGCATACAGCTTGCATTCTTATAGCTAAGTGTGTAGAAGCCAGCAGATTTGCCCAGACATGAAGGGATACCACTTTGTTAATGAGAGGGGAGTAGAAGATCTTATCCAGCAATACAGTAAGTACACAGAGCCTGTTCAGGAAAAAATCTGACATTCTTCATTACTTAGCAGGAGGGATTTAGCACATCATTGCTTGTGCTGTTCAATGAGCTCAATGGCCATTAAATTTGCAGTCCTTGAACCTCTGATAGCAATAGTATGACCCAAGTACTTGTATATCAGGTTTGTTTGTGTGTTTTTGTCTGCTTTAGGACCTTTGAGGGACTGAGGGGGAAGGAGTTGATCTAGGTTTTGTTCCAGCACTTTTATTGTAGCTTTTTCCCAAGAATGTGCTACTGTTGTATAGTTATGCAAGAGAAAAACAAAATAAAGGAGATTTGGGGGTAGAAACAACATCTAAACATAAATATTTGTAGGATGTTCAAGTAAGACAGCTTTTGCTCAACCCGTGGTAGAACTATGAAACTGCAGAGGATAATCAAATAGTGAAGAAGCAGCAGGAACAGAGCTGGAAACAGTATTAATAGCCAACTTGTTCATTTCCCAAGAAGGAGAATCTTGCTATGTAAGGCTCTCCAAGGAACACACAACTATCAACTTTTTCATTCACAGTGATAACACTGAATGTTATTAAATCTGTCAAGTAAATTGGCTTCACATACCCAGTTAAACAGTATGTGCTTTGAGTAGGAACAAAACTTGGGAGTCAGGTCTGCATTGACTGGAGTGCAAACAATTGTGTGGGTAGGGTCATTTCTAGTATATTGGAAATGGTTTAATTTTAAGCCTGTTTACATTTGACTTATGAAGCTGAAGACATTCTTTCTCCATTAGTCTTGGCTCGAGAAGCTTCTCTGTTTAGAGATTAGATGAACTGGAACAAATGAAACTGAATTGCTTTTTCCAAATGTTTATAGACTGTAATAGTGCATGCTATTATCTAGAAAACATCACCTGCAGGTTTCTTTAGCTGGGGTTTGCTTTCTATTCAGGGTTTCTTAGCATCTTTAAAGTGATGGTTTTGTCCTTGTTTTGAATGGTTTAAGTGCCAGAGATCTAAGAAATATTTTTCAATAGAATTCTGCTTCCAATAGCCCTATATGACCCTAATTTTAATTGTTTTTTCTTTATCCTCATGAGTTCATTCCCATGTCTGAAAATATGTGAAAATTCTAACAATGTTGAATTCCATATTTGGATTCGTTCTTCTGTCTTAACGCTTTGTCCTTTTCATGTCTGTTCTGTGTCCGTCCACTTTGTAGCATATGCATTGCTTCACAACTGGAAGGCCATTTTCTTTATCAGGCCTCCCAAACTCTCTGGAGTTCCCACTATATGAGTCAAGGGTGGGGGGAAGGGGTCATTTTCTAATTTAAGTTGTGCTCCCAAGATTTTTATTCTAACCAGGGGAGGAAAGCATGAGATTTTGAAGCATGTGTCCAGCAACAATTCTATGGTCCTCTACCTGCAGAATGTCCTTCCCAGATTGCTGCTGTTACTCTTTTTAAAGCTGACCAGTCAGACAGGAAGCAGGTGCTGTAGGAGTGTTGATGGAACATGCAGCATTCTGCCTTTAGGTTAAAGGCTCAGATTCACAACTTTCCTTACAACTGGGGGTGGACTAATGTCACATGTGTTGCCTACCATATTGGTTGACTATGCTGTCTCATGTCTGATTTCTCGTGGAGGGTGGCCAGAGTATGGAGAGAGGGGAAGGAATCTTTTGCTTGGTTGGCAAATTGGCATGAAAACTATGCAAATGGATTCTAGTATTTGTTGGATGACTCAGCAATGAATTTATGGCACAAATACTACTGACGAATTTCAAGTTAAACTGTTGTAAACTGTCATCTGATTCCTTGCTAAGTCAGATTACCTGAGGTCATGGTTGCTTTACTAAGGCTTCCTGATGGATTTCTTCTTAAAAGTTCTTGAATAATTGTGAATATAAACAGTATAGAAAGCTGACTTTGGAAAGGTCTCCTATTTTTTTCACTTCAGTAAGAAATCCTGCCAGTCCCTCAGCTAACTGGAATCCTAAGTGCCCTTTCATTCACCTTACTCCATAGCATCTTCCTTTGGATGATGTAAGACTGGAATGAGTATACAACTACAGCAGCTAACAAACATAGAGTTTGAACACTCATTTTCTATCATAAGTTGTCTGAAGTTTAACATATGTTAATTAGCTGCTTCATGTAATGCTAATTTTTTCTAAGCTTGCTTGTTTTAAGTGCTGAATATCACCCATAAATGAGTGGACACCTTGAGTTCCCTCTTAGGCACTAACACTTGCTAAGTTAATCCCTCTTCCTCTGTGTATGTTTTCTAGGTAAATTCCAAGCCTTCATATATGCATTACACAAAGCAGCAGACACATTTTGTCTAGGAGTTGTTTTCATCTGAGATACCTACAACTGGTGCATTTTTGATGAATTTGTTAGAATTTATTAGTTTCCCTTCCTGATTGTAATTAAGGTTGTATACATTGGTTGCCTGGAATGGGTTGTAACACAAATTAAGAGGACATGAGTCCACTGCCAAACTGCATGGATAGCATGAAGAAAAAGAGCTTTTGGTTGTATAACCTCTACTGACTTGGGGAAAATGTAGTTTGCTCCTGGATGTCTTGTTTTCAGTGTTGCCAAAGCCTTGCTAAGGTAATTTTGCTTGTTGTGTGACTGGTGTTCTTTTGCTACCATTATCCAAGTTCAGTTACTGTAGTAGAGGAATACTAGCCATAGAAATTGTAAAGCCAGCTACAAATTCCCTAAAAGTTCAGATTTCTTGACTGGGCTTTTGGTTCAGATCTGCTAATTTGTTAAGGTCTACTTCTGTTTTAGGGAAAAAATAATCCGAGAGCATACAAAGACACATTACACCAGAAATAATGGCAGGAATAAGAATTTTCCACTTGCAAATGGGCATGTTGGCCACTCCTGTCATGCTCGTGGGTTTAAATACAAAACAGTCTTAAGTCGCACTAATTCTCTCTATATGAAGTATAATGAAACCTAAGTAAAAACAAACCCCTGTTGCTGTTTTGTTTGGATATTGGCAAAGTCTGAAGCATGCTTTTTCTTCTCCCTTTAGTAACTATTTCAGTAAAGTGCAGACAAAATTAACTAAGAGTTACTCTGTCCCTGTTCATAAATGAAAACATGAATCTCTGAAAGCTCTGTCTATTGTTAAGGTATGCACAGTATTAGTATAACACAGAATATTTTGTTCCTTCTGTGGAACTACATTTTGCAACTTCATTGCTGGAGAATAGTTTTAGTCTTTTCTTTAGAAGAAAAAAAAAATCTTTAGAAAGAATAATTAAAGGATGTGTGAAAAACCTTTAAAAGTAGCACTATGCATGGTCTGATGTGTGAAGAGCTCCAAAGAAAGAGTATTTTTCCAGTATCATCCACTATTTTTTTCTTTTTCCTCCCTCTGTCCTACTGAATCCTCACCCATAATCACTGTTCTAACTGGAAGGCAAAATCAGTCTACACTACATGCAGATGGAACCTGAGAGCCTGTCAAGCCAAGAATGAAAAAACTTTAGGTGCTGAAAATGCTTCCTTCATTATTGGCCTGTGACATGATGTCTTCACAGTAGTTTTCATTTGCCTTCCTACTCTCAATGTTTAGTTACTCTGAGCCCCCTGAACTGGGCCCTTTCTGCTTTAACAGCATGTTAAAAGTGTTGCCTTGCATTACCAGTTGCCTCAGAAAAGTTTCTTTCAGCTTTTTCCAGCTGTGGATTGGCAGTTGAGGTATGTCCTTGCTTAAACTTTTGAGGATGAAGCTCTCAGTTAAATGAGAAACCATTAACTAAATGGGGTGTCTTAATATGTGTCTTAAGGTAGTGAGTCATCTCACAAGCTTGAACATGCTGTCTTTTAAACCACAAACTCTTGTTTCACTGATTCTGATGTATTTTGAATCTCTGAGGTGTTTTTTTCCTGAATTTTTCTCTTAGTATTTTATTTCTTTACTCATGACCCTTATGCCTGACACCTTATGCTTTTGATTCTCTTGAATTTGCAAGTACATTTTTCCACAAATGTTTTATTTTCATTATTGTGGTAAATAAGAGGATATAAATCCAAGGTACATTCACTGTAACTGCAGGAGCCTAGTCTTAAACCAGATGCTGTGCTGGAATGGTGCAGGGGAGAATCAGGCACAAAATAACGATTGATTTTAATTTATTGTAAACATGGGATTTTTTCTTTTCCCAAGCAGCAATTTTTTTGGGGATGAGAAGTACCCAGAATGTCTGAATTGACTATAACATTACAGCCATCCAAAACATTCATAATAAAATCCAAACCAGCTCAAACATACTTGATTTTTAGTGTTTCATTATAAACCTTTAACTCAGCCAAGGTTAGTAACCCCCTCTGAAAATCTGGCCAGAACCATGAGGGAATCTAAGAATGAGAGAATCTAGGCCAGTTTATTCTTTGTGGATGGAAACATGTAAAACTTGATGGTTTTGCATGGTTTCAGCTTTTTGGCCAGGCAAAAATTCAAAGTTGCATTAACGTCCAAATGAGCTGTACAACTGAGTGGCCTGCCTCCTTCATTTCTCCTCCCCTTGCCTGAGCTGATTCAGGTTCCAGTGACTTGCATTGGGTTTGTGAAGAAGAGAACCATACTCAGCACTAGTTTTGCATGTGGCACTAAAGAAATCTATACGTTGCCTTTATTTAGCATTTTGGGCCATTATTTCAGAGCACAGGGCAAGCAAGAGAGAGAACTAAGGACTGATTTTCTATCAAAGGACAATGGGTTGACCCTACCACATGCAATGCTGTCTGTTGCAGAATGTGTCCTTTGGCATCATGGGAAGGAAACATTTCTTGGCTTCATAATGCTGACTATAGAACCAGAGTGCACTAGACAGACACATGAGAAAAAGGATTTTCTGTCTTCAGCACATAGGGCTTGTTTGTCCCCAATGGCTTGGCATGTTTTTGGTATGTCTGAAGAAGAGGGGAAGAATGTGGCAGTTTAGGCTGGGTGCCTCCTGTGAGGCAGAGAGGGAGTATTAGAAAAGCAAAGCACGAAAAATGAAGTCATTAAAACAGGGCTTGGTGTTTCTGATCTGATTCTCCATATTTTAGGAGTTCCTGTATAATTGTAGGAGTGGACAGAACAAAATTTTGTTTCTGAAAGTGAAGTATAAAGAGAAGAATATACTAAATACATTTTGTTTGAGTACTATTTTCAATATAAAGCAGCTATCCATGGTTTAGTTGATTAGATAGTGTTGGATGTTAGGTTGGACTCGATGATCTCAAAGATTTCTTCCAACCTGGTAAATTCTATTCTGTTCTATTCTATTCTATTCTATTCTATTCTATTCTATCCACAAAATGATGATTAAAGTTATTTTAACAATACCATTTACATCTGATTAGGACAAGGCAACAACAGAAGAAAAAGAGATAGCAAAGAAGCTAAATAGCCCAATACCTTCAGAAAAAGGAACAGAACTGATTTTCATTCAGACCCTTCAATTAATTATATTGTCATTTCTACTAAGACATTGCTATCTTACAGAGGTCGATGCTTGTAGTCAGCCTGCAGGTTGTTTAGGCTATGAAAATGTGGATGGAGTCTTATGAGGTGTTCCAGCCTGGCTCTTACAGAGGTCCCTTGCTCTTGATGCAACCCAAAAAGCAGGATTTCTTCCTGTGCTATCGCTGCCTGGTTAGTGTGTCTGCTGACCCCTGTTTGGGGTCTGCCTGCTTGTCTGGTCATGCCCTGGCAAACATGGACAGCTTTTGTCTTGCAGGGGATTGACAAAAGTGCATGATTTCTATGCCAGATACAGAGTGTTGCACAAGACAGGAGACTGGCTGTTGTGTGCAGAAATCTTGAGAGTCACTAGAAAAGGATGTGCAGGCTGAAAGTAATTAATTCAGTTTAGGCATCAGGCTGGTAATACCACTTAGATATGAGACTGATAATACCACTATTGAAGGCTTTGAGTGTGGGACGATTCCCTGAAATGAATGAAACTTCGCTGAAAATTCTTCCTGTGCTGTCTGTATTAGGCATTATAAACATGTTTTCACCTTCAAATTCACAGGGAAAGAAATTAATATGAATTCACACATGGAAAAAAAATGAAGCTCTCAATTTACACTTTGCTAGTGATCCTAATCTTCCTGTAATACATGTAAAATGTCAGTTGGAGCTTGAGCTTGAGAATATGTTTTGTTTAAAACTGCTGGTTTTCACTCCATGTCTTGTTGGAGGGTCGGGGTGCTGCCGGCATTCTGGTGCTAGCGGCTCCCTCTTGTGGCTAGCGGAAAAAACCGAGGCGGGCCAGGGGAAAGGTAAATAAAAATTACATTGGTATTGGTTCTAGAATGGGGGTAACTTTACTGTGAAGGCTTTAATACCTGTTAGAGAGGGTGACTTTCCTGTATCTAAAACCTTTCTAGATGCTTCCCCTGTGTTTTCTTTAGAAGTTTAACATGGGAAGGGGAGGCATAATATAATAAAGGACTACAGTTTAGTAGTAACAGTTTGTCTCAGATACAGGTGATCATTTGTGTTGAGACAGCCTTTAGTGCAGGGAATTAGTCTTCTGGGGAATGCTGACTCTTTTCAAGCAAATAGTCCATACCCCTGCTCTGTCATCTAAATATTTCTGTATTTCAGTGTTTTCATATTCAATATATATAAATATCTCCCTGTGTGTAAAGAGTTACACAAGGTTGCTGTTTACATTTCAAATAATGGTTTGAGTACATTACCAAACCTTTGATTTCCACAATTACTCAACTGATGAAGCTGTAGGTGCATTAGAATGTATGGTCAGCAATTAGATTTCCTTCAGATTCTTCTAATGAAATAGCATTTTTATGTGCTTACTCACTTTTTTTAATATCCAAATATTAATATCGAAGTGCAACACAGTACAGACTTCTAGATACCACTCCAGCTGTGAGGTTAGCAATAATTGTTTTTTTCCTGTATCTCTCATTTTCATTCACTTCATTTAAGACTACATTGGAGGAAATGGTTAAGATTACTGTGAATTTGTCATGTTTCTTTGCCTTGGGTTTGTTTGTTTGTTGTTTTTGTTTGTTTGTTTGTTTGTTTTGTTTTGTTTTGTTTTGTTTTAATGCCATCTGATTTCTGTTGTTAAAGGCTTAACCTTTGCAAGTGCTTCTTAGTGGCCTTGCCTGTTGGGGTTTTTGGGTTTGTTTTTTGCTTGGTTGGTTGGAGTTTTCTGTGTGGTTTTTGGTTTTGTATTTTTTGTTTCTTTGTTTTCCTATTCACAGCAATGTGAGATTCTTTGCTTTTGCTAGCACATGTTCCCCATGCCATTCCAAGGCACTGTTTTCATATGGCATTGAACCACATCATCAGGTATTTAATAGATTACAATGCCTTCATTCTTAAAATGAAGGATTAAAACCTTGTTCATCTGCTTTTAGAAACACTAGTCCTCATGACTAAAGAAATTGTGTGCTTAAGAAAAGTGATTAAATGAAAAGTTACATTGTTTGTTATAGTGCTTCTAACTTTTTCTTTGTTTGTTTGCTTGCCAGTTAAGATGTATGTAATGTTCAGCATTAAAGGAACAGGATGTTTTTCCCTATTGTCTTCAGGATTTACTTAAAATACATAAACCAAAATATTTAGTAGAACTCTTAACTGGCATCACCACAGTTAGGATAGTTTAACTACAGGCTTGATCCCAGAAATATTGAATTGAAAATATTGAGGTCTTGTTCAATAGATGTAGAGATCTGTCTTAGAACCACGCAATATTTGGGTTTTAGTCTGCAGCCTGCCTTTGTTCCATGCATTAGAGTGCTGCTTCTCTTAAGCACTGCACACAGATTACTGGTTCCATTTGGTCTAGTTGGTGATTACTACTAATCTGTCTGGTTATGACACCTGTTTGAAACACCTGGTCTCTTGACACACATACAAAGTTGGTATGAGCTACAGAGGAGAGGAAAGCTAGGAGTGGACATTTTCTCCTTTCACACACTTATGCTGCTCTGTTATCAGATGTGCCATGCCACTACATGGTTTGGACAGCCCTGGGACATGTCTGCAGGTAACAACACCAAAAACTGCACAGTTTAAGTAGCAGGGCACCCAAATGCAACAAAAGCTTTTAATCAGCTTTTTTGGTCTCCCATACAACTCAATAGTAGCACCAAGGAAAGAACATCACCTCAGTTTCTTTAATGCTTCAGATTTTGCCTCCCTATCAGTTGAGCTAGGGATCCAGCTTCCACCTTGTTCCAGCTGGCCTGGAGTGGTACCACAGGTCTGTTGACTGATTTGGAAAACTATTGATCCACCAGGAGCTGTAGGAGACAACTGCTTAATGGCTTTAAAGAATTTTGGATGTGCATTTAATTGTTGTTTAGCTTCTAGAACCCATAGTCAGGCATACTACAGCTTCTGATAATGCACAGACATATGGTATAAGCGTGAGTAGATGCACGGATATGAGTAGCGGTACTTGCTGCTGCTGCTTAATGAGCCATGAGGCCTTCTTATCCTGACAGGGAGCAAAACTATGTGTTCCTCTAAAGTGCTGCTGCAGCTGACTCCCTCACCTCTCACTTTGATTTAGGAAGCTATTGAAAATACATTTCTAACAACACTGGAAAATATACTTTTAACCATATTTGCCATCCATAAAATAGTTTTTGTTTTGAAATGTCTTTATAGCTTTTGTTGCTCTGTGCTTGAATAAGTTATCAAAATCAGAATTAAGCCTGTAGGTAAACCTCTGAAGACAATCTAAAGACTGTTTTTACATTTTGTTAAAACATGAAACAAAGCTGAAGTTTGAACTCTTATAAAACTCATCTTTGTTTTACCACATATTTTTCAGGGCCATGGAGTTCCTGTATTTTACAGTATTTCAAAAGTCACAGGGATTAAAAATTAGCTCCATTATAGCTTCAAAGGATGGGTGTGTATTCCCAGCTTCTAAGGAAAATTTAGATATACAGATATACCAAGTACATTCTGACTCACGACCCAGGCTTTTGACAGTGTAAAGCTAGACAAGTCATTTAAATGCCAAGGCAGGTTACAAAGTAGGCTGTGTCAGATTTGGGATTAGAATGAATGTTTCTGGCTTTTTGCTGATCATACCATCAAAGTGAATTCTGAAGCCTCTGACCTTGGTTAATAATTTTTTTTATGTCAGTAAGCTGATAATGTAGCACTCTGTTGGGCAGTAATAGCTTTCTTGTCACTGGTGCGGCCAAAGCTTGAGCACTGTGTTCCATTCTGGGTACCACAGTATAGGAAAGTCATTGAGGTCCTGGAGTGTGTCTGGAGAAGAGCAACAAAGCTGGAGAGGACTTTGGAGGGCATGTCATACAAGGAGTGGCTGAGAGATCTGGGATTGTTTAATCTGGACAAGAGAAGGCTAAGGGAGATTTTACTGCTCTCTACAGCTACCCGAAAGGAGGTTGTATTGAGACAGGTGTTAGACTCTTCTCCCAAGTAATTAGAGATAGGATGAAAGGAAATGGGTTTAAGTTGTACCAGAGGAGGTTTAAATTGGACATTAGGAAAAACTTCTTTACTGAGAGAGCAGTGAGGCATTGGAACAGGCTGCTTAGGGAGTTGGTGAAGTCACCATCCCTGGAGGTGTTACAGAAGTGTGTAGATGTGATGCTTCCGGGCATGGTTTAGTGGTCGTGGTAGCTGGGTGACAGTTGGATTCAATGATCTTAAAGGTCTTTTCCAGCCTTAGTGATTCCGTGATTCTACAAATTAGTTGATTTGTGGATCTTGTATTGTATCCTTTGTCATTCTTGCTGCATACATTCCAGCTGCAACTTGCCTCACTAGTGATGAAAGCGCAGTGGCTCTCACACTTTGAGCTCAGAACAGCAGAGTTATAGATCATTTCTCTCTGCAGCAAACCTTGGGTTTCATTGTGGCCCCTGTGAGATGATGTGGAGCATTACATCTATTGACATGTCGAAGAGGTGGTTTTGACCTCTTAGAACTGGCCTCATTTTGGCTGTAGCACAGCATGTACTACCTGGGATTCACTGATCCATTTCTTTTGGCATGCAGGAGAAGAGACTGTGATGCTGCCTTCTCAAAAAGTGAGCTAGAGCTGAACTTCTGAGCAGCAGGATTCTGCTGTGAGTCATGCAGTGCTGTGACACGATAGGATGCTCTTACAACTAGAGCATTTCAGCCATCCAGTGAATGATGCAGCTTCACTTGGACTAGCATAAATCCAGTTGACAGGGTGAAACCTCCTGTGTCTGGCTTGGTGCTGAAGAAAATATATCTTGTAACTTTGTCCTGTGGCGTGACAGGTTTCCAGTATCCAGAACAGAAACAAGCTGTTAATCAAGGGCAGATGCTATTTTGCTCCTTCAACTAAGAAATTGTTCCGTGAATAGTGAGAAATCCCTTGGAACATTTCATCTTGTCTGTCCCTTTGGAGCTTGTGTTAAATGCTGCAGAGTTGTGTTCTGTAAGAATAATTGCATTCTGTTCCTTCATGCTCCTGCTTTTAGAGAGCTTTTCTGACCCTGTGTACCAAAGTAGCACCATTGTGGTTCTTTCAGCATGTAGTTTCTCTAGTATGAGTAATCTTAAGGGAATGAGGAAACATGTTAAATTATTGAAAGCACTAGATACATATGTCTGAGTTGTCCAGAATCTCAGGTAATGGAGTTGAGGAATTTCTCTAGAACTGGCCATATTTTTCCTTCCAGAGAGCATGAAAGGGTTTATTTGTGCCCATAGGTGATGTAGTATACTTCAGTGATAAATGCATTGATAAGTTACTTTGTGTGCAAGTTTTGTCTGCTTTTAGAACTACAGTACCTTTTAAAGAAGGCGGCAATTAGTTCCAGGGTTTCTCTGCTATAGAAGTACAATATTAATGACAAGTAATGAAAACATTTTCAATAGCTACTATAGCTGGCTGAAAGGTACATAAAAGGATAATTTTATGGTATTACAAAAATGTGCATATTTTATAGATGTTAGACATCTTTGCAAATAAATGAAATTAGAGTTTCCATAGGATAGGTACTGAATTTAGGGTGGGCTCTTGGGTGCAGCTGCACCAATATCAGTCTGTAATACTCTAATTTTTAACAATATTAGAGCACGTCATGAAACAAACGTGCAGAACATTTTGGCATCAGCAGTAATTTCATGTTCCAAGGGCAGGGGGTAGAAGTGCACCCACCACCCATACCTTTGCGTATGCTAAAGCTGCTACATGCAGTTCAAGTGTGTTGCGATTGCTTCATGTTCTTGACATTTTGGAGGTTTTCTGTAAATAAAAATCTGCAGTCTGTTCAAGGCTCAAACAGCTGGTCACAGAAAGGCTGGTGAACTTGCTGCAATGTGCTGCAGGCAAATGAGACTTTGTTGTGTTACAAGGCAGTTTCCAAAGGAGCAGGCTCTGCCAGATGCAGAGTCAGATACAGTAACTTAGTCTGCCTAAATCATTCCCCAAATACAGCTGCACTTCTATGAAAGTCATTATATTCAGTAAAGACTCAGCACCATCAATGGTGAATGCTGTACATATAACATGTAATGGAGAGAAGTGGCTGACTGGAGTCTGCAGGAACCATGGCTCAGTCCCCCGGCAGGGAACCCTACCTTTGTTTGGAGGAAGGAAAAGGTGGTGTCCATGTTTAATGATGAGCCCTTGGGAGTGGAGGCACTGTGCACCTCTCTGAAGCCTTTTCTTATTGTGGGGTTTTCAGATAGCTTCTGTCTGCTTTTTACTGTAGTAGATCACTTGGAAATATAGGCTTGTCTTTTTCCAGAGTTTATGAAACAGAGATTTCTAAATCAACAGACCATTCTTCATAAAAGCCTTGTGAATCCAGTATCACTTCAGCAAGGTATTTCAGCAAATTCAAAGCCTTATAAGGTGTTTTCCTTAAAAAAGGCAAGGTGGTTAAGGCCGGGTCAATAAGGGGCAATGTTCTAATATAAATTATTTTTATCTCCTCATTAGAAGTTTTAAAATGTGACTTGATGATCTCTCTGTATTGGTGTGCTCCATATTTCCAAATTAGACTAAAAAACGCTGGAAATGCATTTTTATACATTGCTTTTGTTAGTATTTTGCTTGAAGTCATACACAATTAAGAAGGAAAAGATGAAGTTATTACTATAATTTGTCCACCTGAAATTTCAGTAGCTAGTGGAACTGTAGCACGGTATTAAATGCTTTTTTAGTGCCCAAGGCTCACTACATGTATGTTATGTAAAATCACACATCCCATAAACACAACCTTATCACTTTGCTGCTTAAATACAGCAGTACTACACCATTTGGGCATGGCTTTGCTCTCTGTTCAGCTTAACAGAGCATAACTTTTGCCTGTGCTTTTTGTATGTCTAACTTCTGAAGTCGGTCTTATGAGGAAAAGTGTCAGGTAGTCTGAGTGTGAATTCACAAGATTTCAGTGCCATTTTAGTAGTTCACCTGGTCTTTGTCCACAAGCTTAATGCAATGCATCCCACCAAGAAATGTGTAGCTTCAACTCTGTAAAGAAGAACAAATTCCTCCTTCATTTCAATGCTACACTTCATTGACATTTCAATGCTACATTTCAAACAGCGTTTCAGTGCTTCATTTTCTGTGCCAAAGAGGAAGACTAGCAATGGAGTATGCTGCTTAAAAGCCCCAGAACTGAGGGTCCTGAATGCTGTCATTCATAGTAAAGTTATAATTTACAAAGATCTTCAATATATTCATCACACCATAGGGGGAAAAAAAAAAAAGAGAGCATCTAAGGGAATTTTCACTGAAGTGCAACAGCCTCATCAGCCCAAGTTAGCAGGATGTAATATACTTTTGTGGGTCATGCATACTGCAGTGAACTTCATCCTCTTTTCTCCCAAAATGGAGAATAGTATGTATATTATGCTTCAGGAGTTAAAAATCTGGAAAGAAGTGTGTAGCAAAGCAATGCTGAAAAACATAGAGTGAGGTCATTACCTCTCAGGACAAAGTCTGTATCTGTGACAACATGCTGGAAAAGTGACACAGGTTTGCTGATGAAAATAAGCATTGATTACTCACTGTTATTCTGTCCTTAATTTTTCACATACCCAGACAACTTCTTTCAGCAAGAGCTTTACTTCTATGTTTTGGAAAGATGGTGATGGTTTGGAAATCAGAACTGGCTGATGATAAGGGGGGAGAAAGTTCTTGGGTCATCTTGAGCATCTTAACAAAGAATTTTCTTCATAGATTAATTCCTCTATCGTTGTGTTGCTTTTGTTGCATTGGGTGTTTTGTAATCTTCCTGCTTCCTAGAAAGCTCTAGGTGTTGATCACAACTCTCCGCTGCCTATGCCTTGATTGAATTGTATATAGTGTGATAATTTTTACGCTTCAACTACAATGTTTTCTCTTAGTACCAAACTTTGCCGCTGCTCCTTTTTACATAGCTTCTCAAGTACAGTAACCTTCCCATCACCTCCAAATTCTGTCTACATGTATTGGAGGTAATGTACATGTTAGCATATGTTTTTCAATATTCAGCTATGCAGTTCAAGATTGCTCTAACCTCTTAAAGTTTGTGGACTAACACATTTATTATGACATTTTCATGAGGGTTTGACTTGCTTTAACTAGGCATAGTTTGTTCTCTATGCAAGGCCTCAAAGAGAACAGGTTTGATGAGTTCAGTTGAATTGGTAGACACAGAATAGTTGAGTTTAGAAGGGACCTTTAGAGGTTGTCCAACCTCCACCTCAAAGCAGAGTGGAATACAACACCCTGTCCAGGACACTGTCTTCAAAGATAGAGACACCACACTGCTCTGGGTAACCTAATCCCAAGCCTGACCACTCCCAGCATGAAACCTTTTTTTAAATAGGAATTTCCTGTATTTGAATTTGAACCTACTGTCTTGTTTCTATTCACTGTGCTGGTACATAGGGTTATTTCTTCCAGGTATCAGGCTTTTCATTTTGCTTTGTTGAACTTCATGATGATTCTGTCAGCCTATTTTTCTCAAGCCTGTCAAGGACTCTGTGGGTGGCAGCATGATCCTCTGGCATATCAGCCACTCCTTTGTCTCCTGTATCATCTTCAAACTTGCTTAGGGCATGCTCTGTCCCATTATCTAGGTCATTAATCTTCATTAATTGATATTAGCTCCAGCACACCTGTCATGACTGGCTAGCTGGACTTTGTGTCCTTGATGATAACTCTTTGAGCCCAGGAGTTCAGTCAGATTTCAGTCCAGCTCACTGTCCACTTACTTAGTGTGTACTTCACCAGCTTGTTGATAAGAAAGTTCTGCAAAGACTATTTATGTAACAGTTCAAGAGGATTTTTTAAATTCAAATATCATGTGATGAGGGGTTTACTGGAAGTTTTGAGGTAGACGAGTTTTTCACTGAACTCTGACTAGAAGTGTCTATCCCTTCTACAGCTACCAAGAGCCAATTCTGTGGCCTGGGGCAAACAATGCAGAATAAGTATCCCTTAAGCCAGTTCTCACTAATGGCTGCTTCAACAACTGACAATATTGGCATCTTTGAGCTTTAGCATTTAACAGTGGTGGGTGATCATCTCAGCCACAAAAGATGTTTTGAACAGGAGAATTATGCACCAGTTGAGATGGAGCTTGAGTTGGTCTTATGAAAAACAAAAAAAACCCAAAACAACAAACTATGCAAAATTCTAGTGATGGGAGATCAGATTTAAGGATACCTGGATCCATAGTGTAAAGGGTCACACAGTAACATAACTTTAAATTTCCTGTGTTTGTTGGAAGGGATCTCTGGAGATCATCTGATCTAAAAATCGTGCTCAAGAAGGGATGCTTAGAACAGGACCACGTCCAGACAGTTTTTTAATATCACCAAGGACAGAGACTCCACAACCTCTCTGGGCACTTGTGCCAGTGCTCAGTCATGCTTACAATGAAAAATGTTTCCTGGT
Organism: Picus viridis; assembly: GCA_033816785.1. Classification (NCBI taxonomy): domain Eukaryota; kingdom Metazoa; phylum Chordata; class Aves; order Piciformes; family Picidae; genus Picus; species Picus viridis. The sequence goes on from CM066575.1 coordinate 27,224,462, forward strand.
GATTTTCAGAGGGAACCTCCTGTGTTTTCAGTTTGTGACCATTGCTTCCGGTCCTGTCCCTGAGCACCAACTGAAAAAGGCCAGGTTATGGAGCATGTCCAGAGAAAGGCAACAAGGTTGGTGAGTGGTCTGGAGAACATGTCTTATGCAGAGTGGCTGAGTGAGCTGGAATTCTTTGTTCTGGAGAAGAGAAGGCTGAGGGGAGATCTTATTGCTGAAAGGAGGTTGTAGTGAGGTGGATGTTTGTCTCTTCTCTCAAGTAACTAGTGATAGGACAAGAGGATATGCCCTCAAGTTGCACCAGGGGAGGTTTAGATTGGATGTTAGGAAAAATTTCTTTACTGAAAGAGTGGTCAAGCATTGGCACAGGCTGCCCAGGGAAGTGGTAGAGTCATCGTCCCTGGAGGTGTTTAAAAAACATATAGGCATGGCACTTCAGGACATGTCTTAGTGGTCATGGTGGTGTTGGGTTGACGGTTGAACTTGATGGTCTTGGAAGTCTTTTTCAACCTTTATGATCCTATGAAAATTACATTAAAACAATCAGTGAATAATTTTGTTTATCTCATTTCAGTAAACTAAAAATAGAGTGTATTGAAAAGGAATAACTACAGTCAGAGAATATTTTATGAACACTGAGGCAATTATTTATCATGACTTTCCCACTAGACTGGAAAGTAATTGAAATTCCCCTAGGTACAGAATTCTTGATTTACTTGCATGCATGTACATGGTTAATTAATTCTGTATTCTAATCTGATACTCCTCAAATGTCAGAGTACCATATGCTATTGTGTATAAATGGCAATCTGCAGTTTACACATCTCAAGTCACAGACACAGCAAGTGGGACCTCCAACAGTAGGGCTGGTTTCAGAGGATGGCCCATTCACTGCTTTTACAGTTTTAGGTACTATCTGTTTTGATACTGTCTGGGACTACTTCACACTGGTGGTCAGGAGTCTGTGTAACTTAGTGAACTTGGGCTTGAGCCAGTTAGATTTTTGAGTAGGAGAAAGCTGTTGGTGGCCATGTCTCTTTCCCATCTGAAGTCCCAAATTTCCCCTAAACAAAATTTTAATCCCTGTGGTTCTGAACAAGCTCTATGTGCTTGCTTAGTGCATCATCGTAGGTATGCTGCGTGCTTGTAACAGAAGAGGCTATCGCTCCAGGGCTCTTGTAACACGAAATGTGTATTACGAATAATCCTTGGTTTACATATCTTTGTTAGAAAGGTGTTGGATAGGTTACATTGTGCTGGTGTCCTGGCTTTCTGCTTTGGAGACCTACATTTCTTTTCATTCAGCCTCTCCAGAGTGTTCCTCTCACCCAGGTCTCAAAGGCAATTTGTTGGGGAACTAGCTTTAGCCATCTCTTTGCTGAATTTATTCCTATGTTGGTAAGTGTAGTGATAACATTGTGGATTTGTAAGAAATGTAAAACTGATGAGTATGTGAAGCTTTTTACCATTCCTCCAAAAAGCCCTAAAGACCAGCTGTGCTTTCTCAGTTTGGCCAAGTGTCAAAAGGAAAAAGGGATGCAACCCTTGAAATTAAGCATTTTCCTGCAAAATGAAAGAATCCCTGCCAGGATGCTAGCAGTGCTTTTGAACAAATCTCATTCCTGGGAAAGAAAATAAACTTTGGAAACTGAAGTGCAAAGGGATCTGACCTGATTAAGAGCAAGCATTGCACATCAGCCTTCAGTTATGCTTTGCACAGTTCAACTAGATGTCTGTAATCCGTAGCCATCCTACAGACCCAGGCAGTGCTCTTGATGGAATCGCTCCTAATCTGCAAAAACATAATTCTTTGAGTAAACACTTCTGATTAGTAGAGCCTGGAAAACTCTTACTGCTTCAGTGTAATTCTGCTGAAAAGAGCTCACCCTGCCTACCCTGGAGTGAGCAATGACATGGTGACTAATCGAGCAACTTCTGCAGAAGGCGGTTATGTTCTCTTTTCTTTTGGCAGCATCTTTTGTTGCTGTGTTGTTATCACTCTCCTACTGATAACTTAGCTGGTAGAGGAATAGGTCATCTCTTCTGGGACACCAAGTGGGTACTTGCATATATTTCACAGAATAATCCAGAAGGAGCTGGGCTAAACCAAGATGAGTCAACCTGACCTCGTTCTCATGGGTGACTTCAACCTGCCTGATATCTGTTGGGATCTCAACACAGCAGAGAGGAGGCAGTCTAGGAGGTTCTTGGAGTGCATGGAGGACAGCTTCTTATCCCAGGTGCTGCGTGAGCCTACCAGGGGTAAGGCTATGCTTGACCTCCTCTTCACCAACAGGGAAGGGCTGGTGGGTGATGTGGTGGTCGGAGGGTGTTTAGGCACCAGTGACCACGACATAATAGAGTTTTCAGTATGCAGCCAAGCCAAGAGGGGCAGCAAGAAGACCTCCACTCTGACTTCCGGAGGGCAGACTTCAGGCTGCTCAAGGAACTAATTCAGAAGGTTCCTTGGGAATCAGCCCTTAAAAACAAAGGGGTCCAGGAGAGCTGGACCTACTTCAAGGAAGAACTATTGAAGGTGCAAGAACAGGCTGTGCCGGTGTGCCGGAAGATGAGCCGCCGGGGCAGACGGCCAGCCTGGATGGGCAATGAACTTTTAATAGAACTTAGGGAAAAAAAGAGGGTGTATCATCTTTGGAAGAAAGGGGAGGCAACCTACAGAATGTTTAGGGATGTTGCTAGGTTGTGCAGGAAGAAAATTAGGGAGGCAAAAGCCCATTTAGAACTTAGACTGGCCTCTGCTGTGAAGGATAACAAAAAGTCCTTCTATAAATACATCAATAGCAAGAAGAAGGGCAAGGACAACCTCCACTCCTTGGTTGACACGGAGGGGAACGTTGTAACAAAGAATGAGGAAAAGGCAGAGGTACTTAACACCTTCTTTGCCTCAGTCTTCACTAGCAGGGCAGAACGTCTTCCAGACAGCTGGCCTGCAGAGCTGGCAGAAGGAGCCAGAGAGCTGCATAGTTTACCACTGCTCCAAGAGGAAGTTAGAGATCTACTGAGCCGCTTGGACCCCCACAAGGCCATGGGACCGGATGGGATCCATCCTAGGGTGCTGAGATTGCTGACAGATGAGCTGTCCAAGCCACTTTCCATCATTTTTCAGCAGTCCTGGCTCACTGGAGAGGTCCCAGAAGACTGGAAGCTGGCTAACGTGGTGCCCATCCACAAGAAGGGCCGGTTGGATGAGCCGGGGAATTATAGGCCTGTCAGCCTGACCTCAGTGCCAGGCAAGATTATGGAACGGGTCATCTCGAGTGCGATCACACAGCACTTACAGGATGGCCAGGGGCTCAGGCCTAGCCAGCATGGATTTAGGAGGGGCAGGTCCTGCCTGACCAACCTGATCTCCTTCTATGATCAGGTGACCCGCCTGGTGGATGTGGGGAGGCCTGTGGATGTGGTCTACCTGGACCTCAGCAAGGCCTTTGACACCGTTCCCCACAGCAAACTCCTGGCCAAGCTGGCAGCCCGTGGCTTGGACAGGAGCACACTGCGTTGGGTTAGGAACTGGCTGGAGGGCCGAGCCCAGAGAGTAATGGTGAATGGCACCACATCCAGCTGGCGGCCTGTCACTAGTGGTGTGCCCCAGGGATCAGTACTGGGCCCCATGCTCTTCAACATCTTTATTGATGATCTGGATGAGGGCATTGAGTCCATCATCAGTAAATTTGCAGATGACACCAAGCTGGGGGCAGCAGTTGATTTGCTGGAGGGCAGAGAGGCATTGCAGAGGGACCTCGACAGGCTGGACAGATGGGCAGAGTCCAATGGCATGAGATTTAACACATCCAAGTGCCGGATTCTGCACATTGGCCACAACAACCCCAGGCAGTGCTACAGGCTGGGGTCAGAGTGGCTGGAGAGTGGCCAGGCAGAGAGGGACCTGGGGGTACTGGTTGATTGTAGGCTGAACATGAGCCTGCAGTGTGCCCAGGCAGCCAAGAAGGCTAATGGCATCCTGGCTTGCATCAGGAACAGTGTGGCCAGCAGGAGCAGGGAGGTCATTGTGCCCCTGTACACTGCACTGGTTAGGCCGCACCTTGAGTACTGTGTCCAGTTCTGGGCCCCTCAGTTTAGGAAGGATGTTGACTTGCGTCGTTTGAGTTTTGTTTTGTTTGTTTGGTGGTGGTGGTAGTGCTGTACAGCTCTGTCCCATAATTTAGGTCTATTCCCAAATTATCAGCAAAACCTTTATTTACAATTTATTTTTAGGATATTTGGACTATTCTAAATTACATTGATGTCACGAGTTGAATTGAATCTGTTGATGTGTGTTCAAAATGAAAGTGCTGGCTGGAGCAAAGTATTATGGAACTTGAAGTTCAGATAGTAACCCGAGAGGCTTCCTTTTTCTGATTGTTGCTTCTGGTTTCCAGTCTTGAGAGGAGCTTGTTAGAGCAGGCTATGTTAACTCAGGACTATTGATTTAATAAATCTTTAGCATCTAAACTTGGGTGTTAAGAGAGGAGCACAACTTTGTGTCTTTGAATCTCTCGTTACTGTTCTTGCTATTGTTTAGCCTATTCCTTACTGTGTATTTCTCTGATTTTGAAGGTCAAATCCAGAATCCCCTGTAAATTCAGAAGTATTAATTTCTGAGTGTTGTGGTATTTTTAAAATGCCAGTATTTGATTCTAAAAAATAATGTTCTTTTACATTAAAAATTCACTTTTGGTACAACTGCCAGAAACAGTCATTCCCGGGGGAGTTATTTGTCTGCTGTAAGTTTCCTACCAACTGGATGTAAGTGTTGTGGATTACGCAATGAAGTGAGTATATTGTCAGCTTTCCCCAGAGGCAATAATTCCTACTTTGTATATTATTTTACATTTAGAACAACACGCATCTACCAGATATACATTCAGGGTTTTCCAAGTCCTCTTGATTTTGAGCTGGGAATTTTGAAAAGGTTTCCTTCCCATAAATTTATGTCCAGCAACTTAACTTGAAGTTCTGTAACAATGTAAACTGATACATCTTTCATTCCAAATTTTTCCAGTTTTGAGAGGTAAAACAGTGGAGCAGCTATACCTGACTGAAGCAGCTGACTGAATTTCTGCATTTTTAAGCTGGGAGCCATTACACTTTTGTTCCACTTCCCACATTAATTGCAAAAGTAAATTTTCATCAACATAAACTCCACATCAGCTTCTCAAATACAATGTAGGATCTCTTTGCCCCAGTTTAATATTGCTCTAAGCAACTGGCTCCAGCCACATATATATAGCTTGAGAGCCACTGTTGAGCAATGTGTCCTCATCTTACCTTTATTTATGTAACGTGGGTTCAAAAGGAAAAGATAAAATTCATACATAGAAAAATGCAACACAGAAATGTAAATGTTACCCAGTCAGGCAGAAAAGTGTTTTACCTTACAAATTTTGACACTGGAGAGTGTAAGGGTAACTCAAAGAAAAGGCAAAAACAGTTGTAAGCCTCTTTTACTGAACCAAGTCATTCTCTGGATGAATTGGGAAGGTGTTTTTGCATTCCCCAGGATGGTGAATACCAGCTTGTCATGTGGAGAGAGGATGACAGGCTTTTTACTATGACTCTGAAATTAAGCAAGGTTGCTATCTTTTTGTTGTCTTACTTATCTTAAACATTTTTATATGAGAAGTATGTAGGAGATGCTTATATACATAAACATCTTGTAAATTGTTCTTTTGATTTTATCTACAGTTGGTTTGCACATTGCTGTTCACTGCATTTTTATTAATTGTTTTTCTTAAGAATTTGACCCCCATTGGTGTGATAATCCCCAAAATCAGGGACAGTGAAAGACATGTTCAGTCCATTGGTAATCCAATCCTGGGAACCCAGCATGGTACAGGATGCTTCTCCTCTAGGTCATGGTAGGTAGTAACTCAGGACACCTGAAGTGCCAAAGGCAACCTCTACTAGGCATTCAGGTTTGGAAGATTAAATTAAACATTGTCCAAAAATTAACATCCACATACCCTGCAGAATTCCTCTTGCTGCACTCCTTGCCAGTGTTAGATATAGCTCAGCTGGAGGAGCTCCGTGGCATACCACTAGGAGCTGGGAGAGGATCTGTCCCAAAGGAGATTAAGAAGCGCTCATACTTAAGCATGTATGAAATTAATTTTGGAGTTAGATATTTACTGGACATGGAAAAAAATCCACCATCCCTTTTATCTCTATGTGATTTCCCAGAAATGACACATTGAGAAACCCTTCTCTCAAAACTGATGTGGTCCTATAATAATTGGTATCAAAGACAAATTAAGATGCTTTGACTTCATAAATTAGTAGATGGGTTGCCTTTTTTTCTTTCCTTTTTTTTACCCCTCAGTCTTCATATTTTTAGCTGTGTTCAAAACTGTGGGGATAAAAATAACTGCCACGTTGCAGTGGACGAAGTCAGTAGGGGATAAATTAGTTCCAGCTTTTGACAAATAAAGTGCTTAATAAAATTATAACAATTGCTTCACTTGCAGTACTGTTTGGCTTTTAACATCTAGTATGAATATGCCAGGAATGCAAGATTGTGGTCTCCAAACATACATAGAGAAGTTTATAGACTAAAGAAAACTGGAGCTTACCATCACAGGGAAGTTAAACCAGTATAATCCAAGGTGTGAAATGTCACACAAAAACTACTATGAAATTGCTTCAAATTGAAGTTAGCATATCTCTCTTCCACATGGTCTTGTAATAATGCTTCTAGTCTTGTATGATAGGTACAGCTTCTTATTACATTCAATGGGAGGTTTTTATAAGCTGTAAAAGACTAAGTTCTGTGGAACTCTTCTTTCCATGAGTATGTGAATGTGATTACTTCATGAGCTTCCAGGCTGCTTATTCTAACATTGAAAAATTGAGCTTTGCTGTAGGTCCTTGCTCTCAAAGAGAGTTACACAGCCTGCAGGATTGCATAGAACAAGAAATAAGTTTTCATCTTTCCTAAAGGTTTTTTTGTTCCTTCAACATTACCTTTTAATCTAATTTTCTATGTTGGTAAGAATAATTTTCTTGGTGGGAAGGAAGCAGCAGCTGTAACCTTCCTCAGGTTTTTTTTAATTTTGTCTTGGGGAAACAAGCTGGTGAAATATGGACTAAATGAAATCATCATAAGGTGGCCACTGAAGGGGATGAGTATATTGCACAGTTATCACTGAGTATTTGTCAACTGTGATGATGCTTCAAGAAGGCCCCTTTTAGGGATCTGCCCTGCTATACCTTACAGTATTCATTAGTAGGTTGATATACTTTCTGTCACTCTTCAGAAGCCATCTGTTTAATTAAGACACAAAACTACCAGTATACAGAGGACGATCTCAAAATTTATGACACTGGGCCTGCAATCTATTTGGAAAGCTGGAAATGAGCACAATATGAGAAGGTTGCTTTGTACTCAAAATGCTCTCAAAAACAAACAAAAAACAACATTCCTCATTCTAAGGAGACAGGTGTGGGGAAGATGAATAGTTATATAAGCTTATATGAGGAAAATGAATGGCCAGTCAGCTGTGTACGCGTTGAACTGCATGGTGAATGCACCATCCCTGAGACTGTTGAAATCTGAAAGGCTGATGATGTAATTTCCATGAAATACAGCTGAGAAGGACTCCACTTTAGCCACTGCTTAGTGAGGTGTGGTGTTCAGTTTGGAGTCTTGTGCTTTTAGAGAAATACACATGAATTGGAGAAATTATAAAGGAAAAACTAGAAGAAACTGAGTTTTAGTAATATGACTAGAAAGAAATAGCTGAAGTTTGAGCAAATGCATGTGAAAAATCCATGCAGGAATAGGGAGAGCTTCTTGTGTGAGTTGAGTAAGAGGGAAAAGTTAGAAATTTGACGAGGTGACGGCACTGAATAGGCATCTTATAAAGCTGAGTAATAGCTGTCCCTGGAAGTTGAGAGCTGGGCAGACACAAGCACATAGGAGATTATTTAAGTGTACTCGGTGTACTTGGAGAGAGACAAGAGAGCTCATCCAACTCCATTTCACGTTCTGTACATTCTTGATTGTAAAAGTTGTAAAATCACATGGGTATCTCCACTGAACTACTCTTTCTTCTGGCATACTGGAATGCTGAAGCCCTGTGCAAGTTTGCACGCTGAATTTTATTCCATCTGCCTTCCAGCTAACACAGGCTTTCTGATTCCTGTCAGCCTCCTATAGCTGGGAGGAACTGAGGTCAGTAGAGCAACAGCCTGAGAGAAACACCTGAGGACATTTGCAATGTGGAAGATCCTCTTTTGTAGGTATATATCTTTCCAGGACCTCGTTCATGGCTGGGCCCTTAGAAAGCAAATAGCCCTGGTGTAGCCTGATGCCCTAGCTAACTCCTTTACCTAATCTTCTCTGAGGGCACACAGCCGTATTTGCCATCTGTCTGTCAAATTCACAAGTTTCTCCTTGAATCAACCCACAATGTTACTTATGTGGAAGCATAGACAGCTTGCTGGAACTTCCTGCTCCCCTAAATAGAGAATAGCACGAAAGGGGAGAGGATAACTTGATCCAGGGACTCCCACCGGGGTTTGGTTCCACAGGCAGGAAAGGGTAGGGAATAACCTGACCCGGTGACTCCTACTAGGGCCAGGTTCCCACCTGCCCATCAGTTAACCCTTAAACCACCAACATTTTTGGTTTAATCCTGATAACTTTAGGAGCTCAGTATAGGACTCTGAAAAAAAAACCCCTACATCTGCAATACTGTAGTGAAAGATGCAGTTGAATGGAGTCACGAATGGAGTCATGCTTTAAGCATGGATTGTGGTTCTGTATTAAAAAGTCCATGCTGGGGTCTGGACATTATGTGTCCCATGTTTTGTGTTATAACAAGTATACTATGCTTCCCCCCCCCCCGGTTCTGAAATCAGAGACTGCATGCTGTTGTCTGGAGCAGAGACTAGATCTTGGTTTAAATAACATATATTTAAAGGCTTCTTTCCTCCAGATGTATATTAATTGAGAAACAACATTGGGAAAAAAACAAACCCTTTAAAATAAACCAGATTCCTAACATGTTGAGTAAGAAAACTCCCTCCAGTGCATTTTCTTCCCCTGTGTCAGCTTTTATAGTTCTGTATCTGTCTTTTAAGATTTCTTCAAAAATTGTTAAGAAATTCTCTCTTGCATCAACAAACATTTTTTAGAGCCCAAGCAAAGATGTAATAATAAGCATCTTGCACAGAGGATCAGTCATTGGAAAAGGGGCAAAAGTGGTGTTAAGTTGCCTTGTCTCAGATTAACTCAGCCTGTTACCCAGCACTCAATAAATGCTGAAGAAAAAAATCCAAAGGAAAACTCTTAGAGATTCAGATAGTGCTATAGGAAGCCCCTCCAATACTTTGAAAAGACTGGGAAATGTGCAATGCACCAAGTGTTCTGCTGAAGCTTTAAATGCTAGCAAAGAGCTTTGCTATTGTATTCTTTTCCCCTAGGGGTGTACAGTGAATAGAAACTGGGAATACCTCTAGTTTCAGAGTTTAGCTGAGTTACCAGCAAAATTCCTGTCAGAGAGCATATTGCATTAAGGGCTCATCAGACCAATAACACACTCTCTGCGTTCTTGTTTAAACATAGTTACAACACTACTGTCTTTTTCCAAAATACTTTGGGGTGGAGAGAAGAGGTGCCTGCATATGCCTGTGTAAGTGTCTGTCTGGAAGTCTGTGCCCCAAAGGTGAAGGGAAAAGTTTCAGATGATGCACCTTTAGAATTGAAGGTAAAGGAAATACAGGATGTGCATCTGGAGCTGCTATACTAATGAGAGGATTAAGAAAGCATGGAGCAAGCATGGAGTATACTCATAAAACAGAAGGTCAAACATTTTTTAGCTCTAGGTCTAAGTTAAAAAACACATATTGGTAATTCATTATGCATCCAGAATGTGTAAGGTATTGATTATTCACAGAGTGCCCAGGAGTGATGAAGGAATGCCACTTTTAAACCAAAAGGAATAGGGACTTGTCTGTATTAGTTTGGTGCTTTGATCACCAGGGAAGGGGAAAGAATTAAATTGTTTTTTAATACTTAAGTAGAAATTAAAAGTAGAGAAGAATGTAACCTCACAGAGATTTTCAAGTGTTTCCAACAATTACTGACTAAATGTGAGTTTTCAAATATACTTGAAGAATGTATTGCAGAAGACAATCATTCCCACAGTACTAAAAATTGTTTACAGCAGATGTTAAAAAATGAAACTTCTTGATTTTAGTTCAGTCTGTTTTGTGTTGTAGAAACAACTGTTTGTTCTGTGAGTTTTATTTAATTCATTCTGCATTCCTGTTTTGTGCTGGTTTGAGAAAACAAACAATCAACAAGCAAACAAACAAAGAGCCCAAAGCAAATAAAAAATAAGGAAAGGAGAGGAATTTGCAATACCAAATATATGTAGTAGTGGAAGACACATCCAGCACTTGAAAAAAAATGTGTATACAATTGTATTAGAAGTATCCTTGTCCTACAATCTCAAGAAAAGAGGATAATATGAAGGCTCCAAGTTTGTCACATCCTCTCAATTTTTTTTCAACTTCAGACACTGTGGTGGTTTTGGTGGTAATCTGAGAGGTTGAACATATGGTAAGTCCTTGCAAAAATTAATCTGGATGACCATTGCCTGAGTGTTCAGTGAAGTCAGTACTTGCCTGCAGCAGTCTGGCTGCTGCTGGTGTTTTGGGTTTTTAATTTCCAGCTGCAAATTTCATTTTTAAAATGCCAGAATATACCAAATACTTTGCAAATAACATTCCTCAATGCAATTATTTGCAATAGCTGCCAGGTATTAGAAGGTCTTAGAAGGGAGCAGAGCATCTACAAAAACCACTCTGCATAGGGATACAGTTCTTACTCAAAAAATACACAAATTCCAGGGTTAAGTCCGTGTCGTTATAACATAGACTCACAAGCACTGACAAAAATATTTTTTCCCATCAGCTGCTGAAATAGTTGAGTTTATAAGTAAAAATGAGATACAGAAGAGGAAGAGGGAAGGAGCTGGGCGCAGTATAGGTTTTTCCTTCACTGTATGAAATGATGATTTTGATCTCTCTGCAGATGAACTGGGTGAACTTAGGCAAGCTGCTGGACTTTGTGTGTAGGGTTCTTCAGCTAAATAGTCGTGCCCCTTGCCCTTGCCTCTCTCTGTGAAAATGAAGGCCTGTGGTTGCTACTGTTGTATTGTAGTTAGTGAAATCACACCGTGCCTGTGCTGGGCTAAGTAAAATGCATAATACATTGATCAAAATGTACTACATTTTAAAACTCTGCCTAAACCCAGATTTTGTTAGGTTTGCTGAATAAATTAATGACTCTGCGCTGTTTAGCCTGTGTGTATGCTGTCACAGTCACAGCGCTGTATAATTGGTGTTACTTAAGGAAAGGCTTTGCATGCTTCCATAAAATGTCTGAACACTGAAGTGATAACAGAAGATGTGGAGGAGAGCTTGGTGCTCTCAAATCACTGTTCATGTGGGGTTTTTATTTTTGTTATTCCAATGGGCACTGAACTGTGGTCCCTGTATTCACCTCTGAATGGTGCAGTCCTTCATGAAGAATTTTCATTGAGAGGTTGGAGACAGAAAGCATGTTCTCAGCAGCAGCATTCATCTCTCATATACTGATTGCATCTTGTGCAACACAGTACTGAATCATCTCAGGGTCTCTAAATGTATTGCCAATGGCATTTTCTTGGCTATCAAAATTATAGCCTAGTTGTCTTCCTGTCTTTTACTGGCTTTTCTTGGAGAGCTGGGAGGAAGAGTGGAAATGACTCATAGACAGCAATGTCAGCAGAGAGGTTAAACAGGAAAGACAACCTTTCTTAGTAGCAGAGGCCTTTCATTTTTGAGTGCTTTTTGCCCATAAAGTGACGTAAAGAAAATAAAGAATTAGAAAAATTGGTTTGTGGGTTGTCTTTTTTGGGTTGACTGCTTCCAGTGTGACATCCATCCCTAGCAAAATGATTGTGCAACAACTCTGCAACAGTTCAAATTGTTTGTTTGCCACTTACTTTTCTGGACTCCCCCCATCAGCTGAAGCATACTTTTGTCCATTGGAAAGGAATATTTTCTGCATGCAGATGAAGAGAGGCAGCCAGCCTTCCTTCAAGAACTAGTCACTGGGCTCTTGATTGAACTGCTGAGTCCCAGTTTGCAAGAATGAAAAATTAATTTCTTTAATGACACATGAAAAATGGGTACTGGGCTGTGCTTTTCACAGGTGTGGTGAAGGAAGTAGTATTTGCCTTGTGAGCTCTTCTTTGGCCTCCTTCTTTGGCTGAAGGAGCTAAGGGATGAAGGACCACCATATTGCTACTTTAACAGCTCACAGCTGCATAGGTAATGCCCAGGTTATGTGAAAAAAAAACCAACCTGTGACTCAAATGTTCTCATTTCTTGCAGTGTTTAATTGAGGGTATGAAAAATTAAAATCCCAGGACTTCTGCTGCCATCTCCACTACAGGGCTCAGACCTTTGCTAGCATACCTTTGATAGCAGGGATAGGGAGGCATCTTTGTCATGTACCCAACACTAAGGTGAACAGTGTTTTCAGAGTTTAAGATAAATATTAAAAATATGTGTTTCCTCACTCTCTCTGGTAAAAATGACTGCTTAACCCTCACCAAAATCCAAAGCCCACTGGTGGGCTGGCAGGGTGCTGTGCTATGCAAAGATCTGCATCTGTCCACTGCTTACTCCACTCCACTCTGTTTTATCTTTCAGACTCCGACCTGAGCATGCGGACACTGAGCACACCCAGTCCAGCATTAATATTTCCACCAAACTCCCCTGGTTTCCAAAATGGCAGAGCATCATCAACATCTTCATCCTCAGTCACTGGGGAAACTGTTGCCATGGTCCACTCACCACCTCCAACCCGTCTCACTCATCCTCTTATCCGGCTGGCATCCAAGCACCAGAAGGAGCAGGCCAACATAGACCGGCTGCCTGACCACTCCATGATCCAGATATTCTCCTTCCTGCCTACCAACCAGCTGTGCCGCTGTGCCCACGTGTGCCGCCGCTGGTATAACCTTGCCTGGGACCCCCGACTCTGGAGGACTATTCGCCTGACTGGTGAGACAATCAACGTAGACAGGGCTCTTAAAGTGCTGACCCGAAGGCTTTGTCAGGATACACCCAACGTATGTCTCATGTTGGAGACAGTAATTGTTAGTGGCTGCAGGCGGCTCACAGACAGAGGACTCTACACCATTGCCCAGTGCTGTCCAGAACTGAGGAGGCTGGAGGTATCTGGCTGCTACAACATCTCCAATGAGGCAATCTTTGATGTCGTGTCACTGTGCCCAAACCTGGAACATCTGGATGTGTCAGGTAATGGGAAATATTTCAATACAGTTGCCTTTGATTCTAAAAGCCTCATGTTTGTCAAACCAGTGGCCCCACAACTTCACACTTTGCCTTTCTGTATTGTCTTTTGAAACTGTAAGGCTGTTCTCCCAACAGAGTACCAGTGACACAGGCACCTCTAGAATCTCAATGCCCCAAATGTCAGTAGCACTTCTTAAGTGGCCAGGCTGGCTCCAGTGGAGACAAGCTAGCAGAGTTGATCCATTCAAATAGCATGAAGAGTACTCACAGATTTTTGCAAAAAGCACCTCTGCAAGGGCCTACATTACAGTCAGTGCTAACTAGCCTTCGTATGGTGAAGGCTAGTTACTGGGCAAACTGTTGCCCTGGTTCACTCGCCACCTCCAATCCGTTTCACTCATCCTCTCAACTGGCTGGCATCCAAGCACCAGAAGGAACAGGCCTTCATGTGGTGAAGTGTAGTTACCTCAGAAAAACCTCATTTTCTTTTTTTTTTTCCAATTTTTATATGTAACTTGAAGAGAAGCTCTGAATCAGTGATTGGCTTTTGTGTGGATATAAATGTCAGTTGTCATCCATAGCTAAACTTCAAGGTCCTCTTGTTTCCCTTGCTATTTTAACCAGATTTAGCTAGCTTGGATTTTTTATTTGATTTTTTTTAAATAGTGTATATATTTGCTTAGTGACTTTCTGCTTTTCCTTTCACCCAGTTACAATGTATCACTGCAGCTGATTAGATCAGCAGAAATATTTTAAACTATTTTCATAAGACCAGTTCTGCGGAAACAAGATGATTTTTCTCAAGATCAGCCACACAGAAATACCTCTCTGCAAATAGATTGGCACTTAATGGAAAGGTTGTAGCCAAACAGAGCACTGAGGTAAATTTGGTGTTCAATATGTACTTTTTTAAATCTCATTGCTATCAGTCTAATGTTATTATTAACCATCTGGACCAGATTTGCCATCGCAGAGGTACTAGTGGCAATAAGCAGGATGATATAGGGATAGGATGCGATGCCAGTGAGTCACCGGTACCCAGATGAGTGGACTTTTACCAAGGCTGGTTTACACTGATTTGTGTTCTTTTTTTCTGCCTTTTATTTTTAAAACTGATTTATCAAAATAAATAGCAACAAATCAGAATGATAAACCACCAGGTGATAAGAGCGTCCTGTCTCATGGAATCTATTCACAATGAGCTTGCATACAAATTACTTATTGTTACTGACATTAGTTCTGGACACACTTTCAGGCTGAAGCATCTTCAACACCAGGAGAAACTCTCTGTGCCCATGTGATTTATACCTACATATCACTTTGGAGGTTGGCTGTATCCCTGGCATATTTATGCTTTTCTTCCTACGTCTTCTAGGGTGGTATGAACAGTTGAGTGGCTTAAGTATGCTGGGCCTGAAGATATAGGACAAGTAGCATTGCTGAGCTGAGAGTGAACTGCCCTGGCACACCAGTCTGTTAGCTGACACTCTGGGTACATTTGGGGGCTGGTAGGTGGCTGAAAATGCATTGGTCCTACTGATAGATATGACCTTTTCAAAAGTAGAGTAAATGAAAAGATGATACCACATCTTGAAATAGATTCTTTTGGGGTCTGTCTTCATTTATGTTTTCTGCAAAGCCTGTTACTTCCAGACCTAGAAGATGGTGTCTGTCCCTATGAGTTCATCAGTTTCATCCAAAGTGTGTAGTAAAATACCTGCCATCCTTGATTTTTTTTTCTCATCAACAGGACAGGAAGGTAATTTTAATCTCACATTTTTCTTTTTGGAGCAGGTGAGGGGAAAATCCTGGGTCTGAACATGCTCAGAAATCAGAGTGGTTTGGGTTCAAACATGTCTTTTGCTGCCTGTGCCTGCATATGAATTGAGGATCTCTGGGGGTCTTGTTTTGAGTCCACTTTTTTCATTCTGATGTGGGTGATTTTGGAGGATCTTTTGGAAGTGTTCACAATTGTACATATAGTTGAATAATTCTCCACTTGGCAGCAATAACACCAAAATCTTAAATGTCAAAACCAGATGTTCGTATTAACTGTAAGAGTTTTTCACAACGTAAGTTCTGTCACTTTCAACATCCACTTTGTGAGCAGGTCTGAGATATCTCTACAAGTTGGTTGAGCTTGACTGCAAGTTATTATCTAACACACTAGCCAACATTTTTTTTCCAATCTGTTTGTCAGTTTCTCCTCCCTTTAAAAAAACTTATACTTACTTTATGGAAAATCCTGCTAAAAGAGCTTTGGGGTTTACATTTTTTTACTACTTAGGACAAAAAATTTTGCAGATCCAGGAACCTGTCATTTTGCCGAAGATTCAGACAGTTCTATATCAACATGGACTCTGGTGAAATAATTTGGAATATCCTTCCCATTAAATATTTTACACTGTAGCCAAAATAACTAGGCTAGCTAGCTAGGATGCTGAGTTTGTCAAAACAGTGATCACACACTAATGTACATGACTCCAACCCTGCTGTGAGACTTCTGACCTATTCACTTTCTGATTGTGGTTATTAAAGTGTTCTCCTTCTTGCCAGAAAGTTCTCCTTGGCCTTGTGGACTCCTCATTCTTAGTTAACTAGATTTTAAAATCAAATTATGGTCAGCATGGCTGCTTCTTAATCCAGCAGCCTCCTCAGGCAAATGCAATAGTGACAGCCAAACCAAGTCCGGCAGAAATCTGCCTAGGTGCTATCTTCTGTGGAAATCCAGCACAAGGATGGAAACTCCTGTGGTGTATTTTATATCACCTACTCCAAAGAACACATTAGAGGTGAAGTTTTCATACCATTAGCACTGTACTGCTTCCCTTTAGAAAACTTGCTTTGCATTATTGGGCATGTGTATAGTACTTATTTGAAGGCAAATGTATTTCCAAAGATTGCACCATAACATGGATGGATCTGCAACACAGTCTGAAGAGGAAAGAGCAGCATTCAGTTTTATGAAGATGTTATTCATTGAACAAAGTACTTTGCTTCAAGGTCCCAGAGATTCTGCATGACCTGTGGACAATTTGCCTGTTTCATTGTGTGAGGACTAAGGTAAATTTTGCATCTGTTCAAATAAATTCGAAGCCTAAATTAAAGATCCAGCTGCAATATCAGACTATTAATGTAGAAATCTAATTGCAGGTGGTGAACTGTTTCAAATCCATATCTCATGCTCCTTAACAGCATTTTTGTGATCCCTCTGAATTATCTAGAGATTTTTTTCCCCTTTTTTTATTAAGATCTGAAGTATACCCATGCCTTCCACTAAGCCTCCAAATGAGAAGCTGTTGTATCGAGTGGTATGGATTTGGGTCATTCACTTTGAGCATGGTCTCATTTTTGAGGTGGTCTCAACACATTGTCGTGCTCTTTATTTCCAGACTACAAGATCTGTCAGTGTTTCTGGTACATGGAGCTCTAAGGCTATCATCCTAACTTTTCTGGCTTTTCATGGGTCACTTCATCCCCATTGGCCAGTGTTTCACCAATATGGAAAAGCTCTTTTTCTCCCTATCTGAGGGCATCTCTTTAGGCATAAACTGCAGAATCTGTCTGAGTAGACATTTATGGCTAAAATTTTTGGACCTTGATCACTAACAGGTAAATCCTCCCTTTTACTTCTTGCAGCTGTTCCTAGCTATGCCAATGTAATGTGCCTAACTGAACTTGGCACAGATAAGAATTTCCCTTCAGGAGCTTGAGGCTGCCAGTTTGCAGTAGAGCAGAAACAGCACTTTCCAAAGAAAGCTTTCATTCACTACCATACACAGACTGGAGGTTAAAAATAGGGAAATCCTGTAAGCATGTTTTCCCCTTTAATCTAGCTCTTTATCTTTCCTTGCAAGGTCTGGTGTTTCTCTTCTAGTCTAGTTATGTCCATTTATGGCCAGAATTTCTCACTTGAAACAGTTCTTTTCTGCATCTGGCCATGTCTTCCCATGCCCTGGCCATTCTGTTGGCTCCTGCTGACTCTCCCCATTCTCCTTAGGTTTTGCATCCTTCCCACATTGCAGGCTTGGAGCTGGATTCACATCTGCTCTCCAAATGCTTCTTGGGGAGTGGGTGGGGTTTGTCTTTTTCATAGTGGAGTTGGATGGTAAAAAGCTTCTGATGTTTGTTTACAAACTCAGCCAGTCAGCCATGAGACTGCCCCTGATTAAAATGCTGCATTGGTTGTCATGCAGTAGCATTTTCTCAAACTGGCACTGGATTTATATTGCAGTTACAGGTGGTAGGCCATGCCTGGATAAACCTAGGACCATCACTTTACATTTTGGATATGGACAAAGTTGCTCTGTTGCTTTGCTGGTGCTCAGAATCTCAAATCAACCTCTCTGACTTCAGTGTAGTTCATTGTGGTGGTTTGGGCTGGGTGCCCTCTGCTTCATGGTGTACTTCCTGTGTCCAGAAGTCCAGCCCAGTGCGTGGACACAGGAAACCAGGTATCTCCTACCACAACCCCTGCACTGCTATAAAATCGAGCGCTGGGTCCGCCACTTTCTCTTTCTTCCCTCGCCAGCACCCGGTAACTGGGGGAGACATCTCCCGGCCTTGGGCCTGGCTAGGCCCAAGGCCAGGGGGATGGGCGGTCTCAGGCCTGGCCAGCTGAGACTAGCCTAGCAGTGGGGGGGAAGAATGAGCCCTGGGGTCTTGGGCCCACCCTCAGATGGGGATGGGATGTTTTTGGGTCTGTTTTGAGGTTTCTTCTGTCACTGTTTCTGGTTCTTTGTGCACATTCACCTTTTTCTATTTAAACTTTTCCATCACTTTTGCAATCCGTTTGTCAGAGTCGTTATTTTGCCTGTGGTGGGGAGGGGGCTGCCTCAACCCACTACATTCATCATTTCCTCTGGTGTAGAGATGCATCACAGCAAATCCAGGCTAATCATTCAGGATAATTCTGTTCTCACAACATGAGGATATCTCCATCACATTCAGCACACAATTTCATGCCCACCTTTCCAGTCTTGCAGTGTGATCTGCTTTTACTGCTTGCTTAAATTCACTGTGTTTTTCCACCTAGGCTGCTCCAAAGTAACATGCATCAGTTTGACTCGCGAAGCCTCCATCAAGCTGTCTCCTTACATGGGAAACAAATCTCCATTCGCTACTTGGACATGACAGACTGCTTCGTCCTGGAGGATGAAGGACTGCACACCATTGCTGTGCACTGCACTCAACTGACCCACCTGTACCTGCGCCGCTGCGTCCGCATCACCGACGAGGGTCTCCGCTACCTGATGATTTACTGCACATCCATCAAGGAATTGAGTGTGAGCGACTGCCGCTTTGTCAGTGACTTTGGCATGCGGGAGATTGCCAAGCTGGAGTCGCGTCTCCGATACCTTAGCATTGCTCACTGCGGCCGTATCACAGACGTGGGCATCCGTTACATAGCCAAATACTGCAGCAAGCTGCGCTACCTCAACGCGCGGGGCTGCGAGGGCATCACGGACCATGGCGTGGAGTACCTCGCCAAAAATTGCACAAAACTCAAATCTCTAGATATTGGCAAGTGCCCTCTGGTCTCAGACACCGGCCTGGAGTTTCTAGCCCTCAATTGCTTCAACCTGAAGCGCCTGAGCCTGAAATCATGTGAGAGTATCACTGGGCAGGGCCTGCAGATTGTAGCTGCCAACTGTTTTGACCTGCAGATGTTGAATGTGCAGGACTGTGATGTGTCTGTGGATGCTCTGCGATTTGTTAAGCGGCACTGCAAACGCTGTATTATAGAGCACACCAACCCTGCTTTCTTCTGAAAGGACACCCCACACCTGTCATTACAACGCAGTATTAAAACCACTGATGTATAAACATGTGCTCCCATATTCAGTAATGCTGACTTTTCTATAGCTCACAGGAATCAGCTTTCCTTTTATGTTGTGGGTGAAGGGGTTTTCTAGAGGACTAATTTGTTTGCTTTCTGTATGATCACTTCTTAAGGTGCGGTAGGTCTCCATGGAGAGGCTACCTTAATGCAAAAGCAATGAGTGCTCAACATCCCCAGTGGGGTGCGTTTTCGTAACAGCTGTGACCTTGTCCCAGGCTACAGTAGCTACCTCCAAAGGAAATAGCACATAATCCCTCCTTTGGAGATGTTGCTAAGCTGTGTCAAATACATCTGAATTCCAGCTGAGCTCATGAAGCTAACTATGCAATATGTGTCTGTGTTCTCCAACTTCTTCCAGTATGGCTGATAAAGCATCCCCTTGTCTCCAAGTAGTTTTCCTATGGTAGTCATCCATTGTAGTCCCTCAGGAAATACTGGGTAATGTTCTGAAATGTACTTGACTGATGCAAAACAAGATCTACTGGCTATTGCTGAGCACTCTGTTGAATGAATCTGGAGATTGTGTCCGTGCATGAATTCCCTCGGAAAGCCCATCTCCAGGTCATCACTACTTGCCGTCATTTAGAAATCCACCCTCTTCTGCATGTGTAGTACCACTGTCTGCTAGGAGGTGGGGACTTCTACTATGCAATGACATACTCACCTGAGTGAAGGAAAACAGATGAGATATTGGTGTACTGGCAAAGGGAAAAGCCAACAAATTCATCCTGAGAAGCTGCTGTAATTGTGAAACAAGCTGAGATAGCACTGTAGTACACTGGGGACTCTCTCGAGGTATTGTGGAGCAGCTTGCACAGAGCGGTCCCAATTGCTGTGCTGTTGGGAATGTTGCCAGAAATTCTTTGTTCCTTCACTGTATCTCTTCAGCAGCTGTGGCATCATTGCAGCTGACACTCCTTGAGCAAGCCAGACATGTGCATTGAGGTAAATTCAGTGTGTGCTCTCATACACATAGAAACCTGACCTTTTTCTGTGGCCCTCCTGTTCAAGGGAGAGATGGCTGATCTCAGGATTTCAGAGATATCAGCCTGATGCTCAATAACTCCCCTGGGGACAGAGGGCCTTAGAGTGTTATTCACATTAGATTTAGTTTTTGTGAAACCTTATCTGCGTGTGTTCCTTTAAGCTGGAGAAACAGCTGCTGTTCAACAGGAATTAAAATGCCAATGTTGCCCTGTGACACTGGGAGCCTCCTGTATTCTCATGGTCACCCAGTGATTTGGAGGTTCCCCCATCTCACTGTCTCCTTCCCTAGAGCATATGGCCATTGCATGATTACTTCCTTCACCATTTTCTAGCAGCTGTTTCTCTGCATTTTCACATGTAATGCTCAGATCTGAAAGCCAGACACGTTAGGGATGATGATATTTGCAGGCAGACCCCCTGCACCTGACTGACAGATGAATTCATACATTCAGCTCAAAAACTATAAACGTCTTGGTAGAGAACATAAGAAGGGAAGCCTGGTTTTCATAAGCACTAGTTCCATCATCTCCAGACAACACTAATAAAATCATTCATATGAATTGAAAATCCATATGCTTAAGAAAAACACACAACAGCTGAGGAAGCAATGATTTGGACATGTCCCTTCAGTGGGAGCTTACCCTGCTGCTGCAAAAGTTCCTGTAATTATGTGTGTTCTCTGGTTTTGAGTTGCTTAACATACAAGATGTAATCAGCTCTGAATTATAAATCAGATTGTACTAAAGCAAAGAGGGCCATGGGAAATAAATTTGTCATTGCTACTTTTACTGGTCAGTGACTAATAGGAGTTGATACCACCTTTGGCCAGTTACTATCACGTTCCTGTGTTTTTAAAACTAGAGATCCTTCTCCAGCAAGTAATACAGTATATTTTATTCAAGGCAGCTGTACTCTCTGTTTATCTCAAATGGCCCCAAGGATAGTGAAATGTCAAGCCCTTTCCTGAGGATGGTGGGATTTTGAGCCATTTCCACCCATGAAATGTAAGGCCTCATTAGTTACATTTAACTGTTTATTACAAAAAGATAAAGAAAGCTACTTTTCTGGCTATGCTAAATCAAGTGAATAGTGCTACATGGTTTTTAAGGTTTCTAATGTTTAAATTGGTCTGTACTGTACAAACCTCACTATAAAGCCTTAATTTGCTACCAAGAAATAAAGCAATATATTGGTAACTAATGAGCAGTCATCATTTGCAGTAATTGATTAACTCCTGGTAAAACCAGAAAAGGTTGAATAATTGCAAACCTTCTCTTGAAAGGCAGAGCAGTGAATGAGCCCATCAGTGTATCAGGTAGGTAGGTAACAGTATTAAAAAAACAAAGGGAATAAAATGTTAGAGATTGTGACCTTACCCAGCTGTCTCTTTAAAATTTTCTCTTCCTCGTGTGGTTCTTCTTCACCCTGAAACATAATCAGTAACTGGAAGTTGCTCAGTGCCAGGAAAAGACACGGAGCAGGTCACCATGAGTGACATCGTGTGTCACACACAAGATAACAAGATGATTTGGCCCAGTCAGCATGGGTTCATGAAAGGCAAATCTTGTTTGACCAATCTGATCTCCTTCTATGACAAGGTGACCCACCTGGTGGATGAGGGAAAGGCTGTCAATATCACCCACCCTGACTTTAGTAAGCCTTCAACACAGTTCTCACAGCATTGTCCTGGAGAAACTGGCTACTCATGGCTTGGACAGGCACACACTCTGTTGGGTAAAGAGCTGGCTGAGTCCAGAGACTAGCGGTGAATGGAGTTAAATCCAGCTCACAGCAGGTTACAAGTGGTGTTGCCCAGGGCTCTGTACTGGGCCTAGTTCTGTTTAACATCTCAATCAATCATTTGGATGAGGGGATCAAGTACACCCTCAGTAAATTTGCAGATGACACCAAGTTGGGTGGCTCTGTTTGTCTGCTGGAGAGTGGGAATGCTCTGCAGAGACACCTGGACAAACTGGATAGATAGGCTGAGGCAAACAGTATGAGATCAAGTGCTGAGTGCTGCACTTGGGCCACAGCAACCCTATGCAGTGACACAGGCTTGGGGAAGAGTGGCTGGAGAGCTGCTAGGAGAAGAAGGACCTGGGTGTGTTGATTGATGTCCAGCTGACTATGAGCTAGCGGTATGCTCAGGTGGCCAAGAATGCAAATAGTATCCTGGCTTGTGCCAGGAGCAGTGTGGCCAGCAGGTCTAGGGATGTGACTGTCCCACTGTACTCAGCCCTGGTGAGGCCACACTTCAAGTACTGCACACAGTTTTGGACCATTCACTACAAGGATATTGAAGTGATGAAGCGTGTTCAAAGAAGAGCAACTAAGATGGTGAAGGGCCTTGAACACAAGTCTTATGAGGAACAGCTGAGGAAACTGGAGTTGTTTAGTCTGGAGAAGAAGAGGCTGAAGGGAGACCTCATTGCTCTCTACAACTAAATACCTGAAACGAAGTTGGAGCGAGGTGGGGGTTGGTCTCTTCTTGCATGCAACAAATGACAGGACAAGAGGAAACAGTGTCAGGTTGTCCCAGGGGAGGTTCAAGTTGGGTGGTAAGAAAAATTTCTTCATAGAAAGAGTTATCAAGCATTGGAATGGGGAGCCCCGAGGTGGGGGAACACCATCCCTGCAGGTATTTGAAAGATGCATGGATGTGGTGCTTACGGACATGATTTAGTGGTAGTAGCTTAGCAGGAGTGTTGGGATTGTGAGCTCTAGGCAAGCAGCTGGCCTGTTCAAAGATCTCTTCTAACCTCAACAGTTCTATGATTCTAAATGTAGGTAAAAGGAAAAAACAAACTACAACAAGCAGACGTATAAAAATTTCAGGAGGGCCTCGGCATTGATTTAAAGGCAAGTTAACATATTTGATGTGAAAAGTGTAATGACTGAATGGGTAGAGCATTTACTAGTGCAGTGCTGCCTTTGGAATGTTCTAAAAACCCCACTCTGGGGGCACTGTTGCAAAATGAATAAATGTAATTTTTCTAAGCCAAACACTTTTAGGTATATAGTCTTATACAGTCCCAGCTGGTACTCTAAAACTGCTACTGTTGCAAGAAAATTCAAATTTAACTTATTGATACAGCTTGCCTGTTTTGACTTTTACCCTTTTTCCTATGTCTGTTTGCAAAATGACATGAATGGAAATGAAACTGAAATAGTGCCAGTGGAGCTGAGTTTGCTGGAAAGGTTGCAACATGTGACTGGTATGTCTTCACTCCAGTCTGCAGTTGGCAAAGACTACAAATTTTCTGAGTGAATGCATTGTTGATTCTTGAACCATAAAATTTGGGCTCAGGCACTGATGCTTCTGCTTTGCAATAGCATGTGGTGATCTCCTGCTTTGCAATAGCATGTGGTGATCTCATCAAAGCAAGCAACAACGAATCACATCAGGCTGGCATGTTGTTTAGGGCTTTGGAATAATTTGTGTTCTGTAGAGACTTCTTAGAACAGGCACATCTAAGTTACTATATCCTGTGATTATAGTCAAAGCTTTGTGTATAGTTATTCATCTTTCTCATTCCCTTGGCTTTCATAAAAAATTGAGCTTTATTTTTCTAGTTTGTGGCAGGAGATTGATGTGAAGTGCAACACTTTTACCTTTTTAAGGTATGCTCATCTAGCTTCCTAAAAATGCAGACTGGCTTCTGTTGAAGGCCTTTGGTAGTGGATTACTTGATTTCTGACAACTTCTAGACTTTGAACTGGAAATTTACAAAGCTAGTGAAAGACCTAATTTTAGCACTGGGCTTGAAGCAGGTCCAAAATCTCATTCAAAAGAAATATAGTAACCAGTTGGACTGCAGATTGGCTGCTCCGCAGCTGCCAGTGCTATTTTAAGGGGGAAGAGTTCTCTGACAGTTGGTGCAAGACTCCTCTTCCCCAGTGTTCCCCAGGAAAGTAGCCTGCCCTCAGTTTGTCATAATTTTGTCCCTTTAGCTATTCATGCTGAAACTTCCCATCCTGAGCTCTGAAAGTGTTAGCTGAAATGGTTCATCTGGTTCTGTAAATCTAGGATGAAATGTCATTTTGCTCATGGTGACTTTTCCTTTGAAAATTGTTCATTGCTCTTCATCACCTCTAAGGCCTTCAAGAGTGAAAGTGTGAGCCTTTCAGGAGGTCAGCTTTGGGACTATGGCAGTTTTAGGCTGATGCCTAGCAAAATTTTCCCCAGATGGAGTAGAAAAGTAACAGAATATGAATAAATTACCATTGGATGTAAAAGAAAAATAATTATAAGGTCTGAATAATCCCATTAGTCTGATAACTCACATAAAGTTAGTTGTATAATCTAACTTTTTCTCTTTTCGGCTTCTTTACTCTCACAGACACTGGCTGGTCCTTTGGTTGTTGCCAAGGAAGTGTCTTATTGATCTCCAAGTTAAAATTTACCCAATTTTAGCTACATTACATGAGCCTGAACATCTCCAACCCCATGAGAAAAGGGGCATGCTCAGATCTATCAGAGCAACCATTTTTCCGCACACTATAAGGTCACCGAGTTGCCGGACTGGGTCCAGAGAAGGGCAAAAAAGCTGGTGAAAGTTCTAGAGAACAGTTATTGTGAGGAGCAGCTGAGGGAACTGTGGTCATTTAGTCTGGAGAAGAGAAGGCTGAGGGGAGACCTCATTGGTCTCTACAGCTACCTGAAAGGAGGTAGTAGTGAGGTGGCTGATCTGTTCTCCCAAGTAACTAGCAATAGGACAAGAGGAAATAGCCTGAAGTCACACCAAGGGAGGTTTAGATTCAACACTAGGAAAAATGTCTTTACTGAAAGAGTGGTCAGGCATTGGAACAGGCTGCCCGAGGAAGTGGTGGAGTCACTATCGCTGGAGGTGTTTCAAAAACATGTAAGCCTGGCACTTTGGGAGATGGTTTAATGGCCCTGGTGGTGTTGGATTGATGGTTGATGATCTTAGATTCTGATTCTGTGATCTTTTGAAGCTTGTAGTCTGGTGAGGCTGAGATTTGGCAAACCTAAGAGGTGTTTATCACTCTGGCAGTGTGAAGGAGGAAATTACATGTATTATATGGAGGCTGCCTGGAAAGTCAAGGCAGAGCTGAAAGATGGAGTTTTGAAAACTAGGACAAGAAGGAGAATTAAATTTCCTGGGCAAAGGAAACTGGGACTGAGATGAAAAGAGACTGAATGATCATCTATTCTTCCTTTGGCATTATTTTTCTGCAACACCATCTGTTCAGCTTTACCAAGGTAGAGGCATCAGTGTAGAGCCAAATTCATGCCCTTTTGATGACTGTTAAAGGTCACAGGTAATAATAGTAGGTTTAAGTTACCACCAGGCAGCAGACATCAGAATTCAGCCTTCGCTTAACAGAAGTATATTTAACTAAACAGCATTACTGGGTGCTATTAAACAGTTTTCTCTATAAAGTTGTTGAGCTTTGCTTATTTTCACACACTCCTGCCATACAGCTGGATGCTTCAGAGCAGGTTTTCCCTCAACTTCTGTCTTCTTTCAAACCAGGGCAGAAATATCAGGTCATTTTTCCTTTGTCCACTGGATGATCATAGAAACAAGTCTGAGATTTAAACTGGTTAATGGAAATCTTTTCCAAGTAGGCTCTGCTAATGCCAATTTAAAAAAAAAAAATAATAATATTACGTGTGTAACAGTCCAGTTGGCCACAGATATGTCAAATTAAGCCATTATAAAAGTTACTAAACAGGCCTCAGAGAGAGAACCACAGGGATCAGGAGGAAGAACCCTTTAAAAAAAAATTTAAAAGGCCAGAGCTTTTATAAATGGCCCTGATACTTCTAATGCAGAACAAAACTCTGGCCACTCCTTCTAGCACTAAGTCCAGGGAGTGGTGGTGAACGGTGCCACATCCAGCTGGCAGCCAGTCACTAGTGGTGGCCCCTAGGGATCAATGCTGGATCCCATCCTCTTTAATATCTTCACTGATGATCTGGAAGAGGGGACTGAGTCAGTCATCAGCAAATTTGCACATGACACCAAGTTGGGAGTAGATGTTGGTCAGTTAGAGGGCGGAAGGGCTCTGCAGAGGGACCTCGACCAACTGGACAGATGGGCGGAGTCCAACGGGATGGCATTCAACAAGGCCAAGTGCCGGGTGCTGCACTTTGGCCACAACAACCCCATGCAGAGCTACAGGCTGGGGTTGGAGTGGCTAGAGAGCTGCCAAATAAAAGGGACCTGGGGGTGCTGATCGACAGTTGGCTGAACATGAGCCAGCAGTGTGCCCAGGTGGCCAAGAAGGCCAACCACATCCTGGCCTGCATCAGGAATAGTGTGGCCAGCAGGAGCAGGGAAGTCATTGTGCCCCTGTACTCAACACTGGTTAGGTTACACCTTGAGTACTGTGTCCAGTTCTGGGCCCCTCAGTTTAAGAAGGACATTGAGACACTTGAACATGTCCAGAGAATGGCAACGAGGCTGGTGAGAGGCCTTGAGCACCAGCCCTATGAGGAGAGGCTGAGGGAGCTGGGGTTGTTTAGCCTGGAGAAGAGGAGGCTCAGGGGAGACCTTATTGCTGTCTACAACTACCTGAAAGGTGGTTGTAGCCAGGAAGGGGTTGGTCTCTTCTCTCAAGCAACCAGCACCAGAATGAGAAGACACAGTCTCAAGCTGCACCAGGGGAGGTTTAGGCTCGAAGTGAGGAGAAAGTTCTTCACTGAGAGAGTCATTAGCCATTGGAATGGGCTGCCCAGGGAAGTGGTGGAGTCACCATCCCTGGAGGTGTTCAAGAGGGGACTGGACATGGCACTTGGTGCCATGGTCTATTCGTGGGGTCTGTGGTGACAGGTTGGACTTGATGATCTTTGAGGTCTCTTCCAACCTTGGTGATTCTGTGATTCTGCAAAGATACTGCATTCCTTCAATTAGAATAGGTTAATTTCCTTGGGTGTTTGGGGGTTTTTTATTCAAAGAAACATTGCATTCTGTAGCCTCAAGCTGATGTAAATGGTAGAGATGGAAAAAGCCATCACAAAAAAGATGAGACAGACTGCAAAGAGAGATAGTGCCAAAAGGAATGAATATTTTTAACAGTTTCATGTTGCATTATCTCTCTCTGGTGGCTCCTACAAATTTTTTAATCAAGGAAATGGCCTTTCTTGAGAAGTTCCCGTTACTTCTTGACTGTACTTCATTCACACATTTGCCTCTGCAGATAGACATCAGGGCTTTAGGAAAAATAAATTTCTACTTATAAAAAAATACATGTACCTAATTTGTTGTTTATAATTTGCCCTGTCAAGTGTTTTCACATCTTTATCACTTGTCATATAAAAGATATACCCTATTCTTTTATCAGAATAATGGAAATTTTATTATTTTTAATTCTATGATTCTGACACCCACAGTTAAATCTAGTCCCTGTTCCTGGTCTATTGTAAAGATACTTTGTAGAATAGAGCTTATTTCTGGATTTGAATGATGCTGATTGCTTTATGATCATGCATCTTATGTGGTATTTCCAGTATTAGGGGTCTTTCTGGTAAGAGGCAGAATGTCTGAATGTCCAAGTACGCAGTCCCGCCAGGACCCAGCAGCTCTAAAGAGCGAGGCTGATGTGGCACCAAGTGGGCATTTCCAGGGACAACTGCAGGCTATTTAAACACCCCCAGGTTGTGCCAGCAAGCCGGAGTGCCAGGAACAGGACGGGCAAACGGGTCTTGGCACATCAGGAGGGACGTAGTGCTGCAGTTTGCATGGGTAAGACATGCAGGCAGGGCACTGAGACATAGCCAGGAAGAGATGGTAACCACCCAGCAGAAAGCCTCAGCTTCCCTGTGTGCTGCACCCCCAAGGGCCAATGTAGTTTCCCAGACAGAGTTCCAGTCTGAGCATGCTGCCACCCAGGTGTCAAGCTGCAGGGTGCGCCCTGCTCTTTCAGCAGCATAGCAGCATCAAATGGCAGCAGTGAGTACAGCTATGGGAGGTGTGAACAGGCAGAGGACCTCCTCTGGCTTGTAAAGGAGCTCCAGGAAGAGGTGAGTAGGTTGTGGACTATCAGGGAAAGCAAA
Organism: Picus viridis; assembly: GCA_033816785.1. Taxonomy (NCBI): domain Eukaryota; kingdom Metazoa; phylum Chordata; class Aves; order Piciformes; family Picidae; genus Picus; species Picus viridis. The sequence goes on from CM066575.1 coordinate 27,252,652, forward strand.
GAAGAGACTGACAATTGGAGTCACACACACCCTAGCCTCCCAAAACAAACCCTTTGTGCTGCCAGAGCTCAGGATCTGGAGGACTCCCCTTCCTATCTCTCAATGCCCAGTCATAGTAACTTAGAGAATGGGGGGCAATGGCAACAAGTCCCTTCCTGACACAGCAGATGCAGCAAGCATGACCCTGCCCCGTAACCACTCCAGCCTCCCAAGTCCCCATCATAAAAAGCTATCATATTTGTCAGGTAGGATTTTCCCTCCCCCTGGCAAACTCTAGGAAGGTTCAATTTCCCTTCTTTCCTCTCTTTTCCTCACCACACATTCCAGGTGTGAGTGGAGAGCAGAGGATGGGGAACAGTGAAGACCAGGTGAATTTCTGAAGCATGGACTGTAACACAGGCTCCAGTGCTGAGGGCCTTTTTCTGTTAGTGCCTGTGAGACATCTGTTTGCAGCATACCTGGACATTTTTAAAAGGTACAAATTTTGTTCTGGGTGTCTTTTCCTGCATTCTGTTCTGCAAGGGAATGACAATTTGCACTGCTGCCTATTTTTCAGCACTAAATAACTTGCTATTGAGAAGTCTTTCTTTTATCTGTCTGTTTGTTCCCTGCATATTTTTGCTTTGGATTTTTACTCATCATTATCCTTCCTGCTTCTGCAGTGGCTTTCACACCCTACCTGCATAGTTTTGATTTTAAATCAGCATATTTTTCTCTCCATCTAACAGAGGCCCTGAAAATCTTTCAGAAATCCTTTCCTTTGTTCTCTTTTCTTTTACTTTCTTTTCAGCTTTTCCTTCAGATGGCCTAACCAGGAAGATGTTACCATAAACCATTACCTGCATGTATTAAAGAAGACCTGCTGAAAGATATCCCCCAAAATGTTTTGGGGTATTTTTGGTAGCTACCACAGTTGATAGGCTCTTGGCAAGCAAAGGGTGGTTTGTGTGTAAAAATCTGGTGACTATTGACAGTATAAAATTAAATTTGTGCATGAATGAATGTATGTTTCCCTGCAAAGCAGTCATCCTGGATCATTACCCAAGGTGAAAGATTCTTGTGAAAATGATAAATGCTTGTGTTGAATCACAACATTCGTGATACTCACTGAAGGCAGTATCAGCTCTTGTTGCTAAGCAACTGTGCCTACTTTAGAAAGGTAAGGGTCTCTTTTCTAGTCCCATAAAATGCAAAAGAGTATCTTGGTTTCTTTTGTAAGAAGGAGTTGTTAATGGGTTTATTTCACAGAGAATATTTTCCACCTCTCCTCCATTAAAGTGTCTTAATGAAGAAGGTGAGCATGTTTCAATTTCACCTAAGTAGAATTTCCCTAAACAAAGCCACGTATTGTCACAACAGTGTTAAATTATCCTCAACAAAGCCATGTATTGTCACAACAGTGTTAGATTATCCTCAACAAAGCCATGCATTGTCACAACAGTGTTAGATTCAAAACTATGGGTCCTGTAACAGTTCATTCATTGGAGGTGTTCAGGAGGAGACTTGATGGGGTGCTTGGTGACATGATCTAGTTGTTTGATAGGTTGGACGCGATGATCTTGAAGGTCTCTTCCAACCTGGTTTATTGTATTGTATTGTATTCTCATATTGGACTGTTACACTAGGTAAAATTATTTCACCCATGCCAAAATGCCTTATATTTGAAATACCAAATTATCCAAGTGTCAATTTGGAATTGTAATAGATATAAGAAGTGTTGTGATTGCACAGCTCCTAAGTGTTCATATGAATTTGGAAAATCAGATTCTAGTGTTATATTTCTTTCATCTTGCAAAGATGGTCTGAGGGCTTTCTGCTGCCTGCACCTTGCTGAGAAAAGCAGTACTTCTTGAGAGTAAGGCAGACTTCACCCAAAGATCTGTAAACAGTGATCCTTCAGCAGAGTTTTGCAATCTGTTAAAAGCTTTCCTCTGCTAAAGATGTGTCATCATGCAGTAGCTCATTTGAATTCTTTGTTTCTAAAAGAAAAGGAGTAGGTGTGTTTTGTCACATGCACTCACGACAAGGTCCAGGTGAGATTCAGTTACAAAACAGTGAAGAGTTTGTGGTTCTGTACTATGAATAACTGAATGTTTTCATAGTATCACACAAAGCTTGGGACCTGGGCTTAGTTGCTCACTCAGTATGAAAGCAGTATATTGAGTACATGCATTTATGTTCATCATATTTTTTCTCATTAGTGACATTAGTTAATGTCACAGCTCCTGATTTTCCTGGATTACTGTTGTTTCCACATAGTCTGACTAGATTCAAAATACAGAGAACTGTCATACTGGGACATGTACTTGTTACTTGGCACACTGTTAGGGGTAACATCTGTCTCAGTATTATAATCTAGTCCTCTGCTGCACTGGCAGCCAACAAATGTGGTGCTTTGGGGTAAAAAATATTTCTGGCTTTGTTCTTGCAAAAAAAAAAAAAATTAGATGAAACTACTTAATTCCACATGAATTGTGAAATGAGATCAGTTTCTACTGGCAGAGGATCAAAATATTGTCAAAACAATTTAAAAAGCCCTTTTTTACATGCTGGACTTTTCACCTTGGATTGGATAAAAGCTGTGTTACATTCTCATCCTTCCGAGCCTGATCAGCTTCCTGCCCAGCCCGACTAGCCTCCTCCAAAAATGTTTCCATTTGCTGTTCAAATAGGAAAACTTATAAACAACTCCGTAAAACGAGGGCAGCTTCCAAATAAAACATTTGGAGTTCATCAACATGTATCATTTTACTGTGTTTAGCATGATTCATTTGGATGTATCGTTCTACTCTGTGAACACTTTTTAAATTGTTTTCTCTTAGTTCAATGCAAAACAAAATTTTAAACCTGCAGTATTTCAGGGGGAAATGGCATTTGCAAATTTATGTTGTCTCTTCTCAGGAAACATAGCTTGCTGTGCTCAGCCACTCACTGTTCCTCCTGTATAGATGGCAAACTATAACACACACCTTAGCAGTGCAAGCACAGATCGATTCATAAATGAGTCCTACAGAAAGGTCAACTTCTAATCACAAGGAATGACAGGAAATGGAATCAACACACTGTCACATTTTACGGGTGCCAGCAGAATGAGATCTATTCCTGGAAAAAAAAACACACCCAAATCCTTCATGGTCACTTGACAACTCTGCTTATGTGCAAGTCCCAATGTGATCCTGATCCCCTGTTAGGCCAGCTGTAAGCTGTCCGTCCTGCTCTACACTTCCACACCATCCTGACTTCTCCTGGAATTTTCTAATAAACCCAGGTCAATTAATACAAATCTCCCAGAGTGATAAAACCGTGGCAGTCGGACAGGACAGAGCAATACAAATCCGGCCCTGCTCAGTGTGGTTTCCCCTGGTGGAGCTCAGCAGCCACACTCTGCTTGCTGAGCAAGGGCTCCATCTGCGGGAAAAGGACCAGCAGCCTAGCCAGGAGTTGCTGCATCCCTATTAGAAGAGGAAAAGCCTCGGGTGTTCTTCGTCTTCATTGTGAATTATTGTTTCACTAAAATGCATTGCCTGCAAAACCCACAAAGAAAAATTAACACTCTGAATTCATGTTCAAGTGACAACAAGCAAGGCAAGCATTTGGCATTGTACCTGTCAGAGGGAACATCATCTGTACACATGCTCTGCATGGCTGCCTCTTGTCCAGTGTCACTCAGCAGCAGCAGTTGGCATTCCGAGATAGTGCTACAGTGGAAGAGTAGCCTAACATTGATGCTCCGGGAAATGCCTAGCAGGGTGAACATTTTCTCACAGCTCTTGTTCATAACAATCCAGCGGCTGCTCCCTAGTACCTTTTCTTTTTTTTTTTTTTTCCCTTGTGTAATTTGCTTGCAAGCTCTCATCTTCTGAGTTCATATATGGCAAAGTGCAGTCCCTCAGCTTAGCAAGGTAGAAATACATCTCACTGATAGCTGAGGTCTGTTCTGCCTTTGTGAAAATGACATTGGTTTATTTCTGAGGCTAGAGACCTCCTCTCCATAGCTGTTATCTGTTGCTTCTGTCATCAGCTAGTGAAGTGTCCAACACTTTACCATGCTGGATGATCTCAATGAGATTTTTTCTGTCTTCAGAAAGTCCAAGCTCAGTTACTTGTTAATAAAAGAGAGTTGAGGTTTTCTTCAATGTTCCCATACGGGCTCTGCAGTTTCCAGTTTGACCTCTGCAGGATACCAACCTGGCTTGTGAAAATTATTCCTTCAGGCCTTATAAGTTAGGAATCCGTGTCAGTGATTTCTCACATAAGAGTCCTTCTATAGCTTGGCAAATGACTTAGCATGAGCCCAAGATTCAGTGACTCTGGGTGAAGCACGAAACACTGCTGTAAATCTGCTCTGTGTAATCTTTTTGCAGAAAAACAAACCTGTCAAGTCAGTAAGTGTTCTTATAGCCACAGGCAGCAAAACCGAGAGCTAGCAGGACTGAATGCATGCAGGCTGTTCAGTTTCAAACCTCTTCCGGTCAGCATTGTGCTAGCTGAATAAAGCCAACCCTTAAAAACCCAAGCAGACCCCTACCCTTTAGGAGGCCATGTTGCTCCTCTTCAGTCAGCTTTTTGCTGGCTGGCCGGGTGATGCTGAATGCAGTCCCCCCACCAGCCAGTCACGGAACAGTCGCACCTGCATGTGGAGGGGCCAGGGCATTTGCCTTCAGGGTGTGCACAAAGGGCTGCAGCCCATTGCCTTTCCATCCAGATATTTCTCTGAGCACACTGGTAACTGGCCCAGGAGTTTGATACTGAAGTGAGACTTCCCAGGCCATCATTTCTTCCTCTAAGTAGATGATGTATTTCTACCAGGAAAAAAAAAAAAAAAAAGCTAAGTAGCATTAGGTTAAGGCATAAAACTGGTAGCTTTTTACCTGAAGTATTTAGAGGAAGCTTGACAACAATCTTTTTACCTTGATGAAATAAAACAGCTGACCAAAAGATATCTTCTAATTATTAGTCACATGAAATTCTCTCTGACTTTACTACGAAATGATCTCTTTCCTTGCTGCGTAATAGGGTCAGTTTCTGAATTACACTCCGCACTCTTTTCTGGCTTGTTTTCTTACGAAACTCATCACATAAGACTTAGGAAATACCTTTACTGCTGTTCCTCTGTATACATAACTGCTTGCTTACCTTGTAAAACGTGAAGGCCACAACCATCAGCAGTGTCACTGCACCATTTCCCCCTCAGTGTTACTGAAGTAAACATTTCCAAAATAAGTCTCCTAAAAGCTCCCTAGGGAAGAAAAGTATGTATTGTAACTCATGAAATTTCCTTTCCTTGCTTGCAGCCCTGTTAACACCGTGTCCTTGCCTGCGCTGATTAGTTGTGCTGCTTTTAATGTGATTAGCACATTAACCATTAGGCAGGCCAGCTGTCAGCTAAGTTCAGTCACAGCAGACAGGCAGTAACTGCCTTTGTGATTATGCATTTCTAACTGATCATCCCAAGAAGATATTAACCCCAAATCTCCCTGTCCTGCTTCTTCCAGGCATTAAAAAACTCCATAACTGGTAATAGTACTGGCTTAATTAACCTAGCTTGAAGAGGTCATTGTGCAACAGCAAAATTGAATCAAATTTCTTCTTTTTAAGGAACAAACTGCATGCATTTTAGATAGTGAAATTGCTTATGGGCCCAATATTCAATTACATCTGTCTCTAGATGACAAAACGCTTATTAGACAAATTGAATGTTACTTTTCCTACTTCTGAAACACGCACATTGATATCAATGCACAACAGGATGTCAAGATGGAGGGGGAGAGGAGCTGGTTCTCTTACAGGTCTTTGCATCACTACCTATCACTTCACTCTTAAATGGAAAAAGCAGACAGAGCTGTCATCCAGAAGCATAATTTGAAACAAACAACCCAAACAACAACGAACACCACCACAAAACCCAAACCCAAGAAACAACAACAAAAACACACTCACAAAACAACAACAACAACAAAACCCCCAAAAACCTTCTCATCCTCTTTTTTAATGGTGGCAAATGAATTCTGTGTCTTAACTGAAACATTCCTGCTGTCATTTGAGAAATTCTTATCCGCAGCATTCGATTCCAGCCTGTGTATTACACAGCAGCTGAGCACACATACAGTTTCTTTTACTTTATGGACACCTCCTCTGATGCTGTGGTTTTTGTCACTGTCAATAGTTATCTAGTTCTTCTTTTCAGGCAAAATGACTGTGGAATGTGTAAGATATTGTGGTTTATCAAGAGTTGGTTTTATTCAGACTTCTGTCATAAACATATGTGTGCTTGTTCACTGACAGCCTAGACCAGATTTCAAGAGGAGCCCCTTAGTCATCAAGTAACCTAATCTGCTTGCAAACTGCAAAGCCTGAACTTCAATTCAGAAATAATATTAACAATGGGAGCATCTTTGTAGAAAATTACCCATTCCCCTATCGTCTGTTGCAAAATTGATATCTACACTACTTTGTGTTCGACTGTTTAAAACAGCTTGTTTAGTGGGGCAGGGCAGGAAGGCTGCAGCACATCTACCCTTACTAATTTTTCTCTTCCTCTACTAAAACATGAGCTCTACAGGAACAAACAAGTCTCTGACCACTGCATCTGAAAGCTGAATAGATTTCAGTGCTAGAATAACAATTACAGTCTAGATCTAGTAATTTTAACTTCAAAAAGATTACTGTAAGTAGGTTCAAACAGCCTAAAAAGTGTAGTGTAGTTAATGTAGAACAAGTATTTCACTGTTGCAAAGCAGCTGGTGTACAGGTGACTGGATTTTTACAATTGATGCCTGGCAAATGTTGTTAAGATCTGAGCTGATTGCAGCAGGGACCACTGATGCTCTCTCTGACACTTAAGAGGTGGCTGACACAGTAAGTAAGCCAAATAAGAGCATTTCCTGGATTAAATAAGACAGAATTCTATCATGTTTGTCACTACTGAAAGCCATTTTGTTTCCTTTTTGGTACATGCCACCTAAATTTTATTTAAATCTTGCATTTCCTCCAAAAACAACACCCAACAGTTATGAGTGGGTTTGAAACATGCACAGAGGGAAACTAGCATGAGATTTTTATGTTCTTCATGGTCAGAGAGTGGCTTTGAGCTCAAATTCCTACAGGTGAATTTCTGGGTTACTTGAACCTCTTTAAATAAAACATGCTTTTAAACACATGGTGATTTAAGTAAAGCTCTCCAGAAAACCAAACCTCTCCTCCTCTGTAATATTTCTCTCTTCTGCTCTAATTTATCCTTTGAACAACACTATGCAGCTCACTGGCGTTGGTCTGAAGAGAATAAAGAAGAGACAGCTCACAAATAAGTACGGTTATCCTGTTTTCCTGCTACCATCAAGGTTAATCTCTAACTTGCAGATAAGAACAAGGAAAGGTTAGATTGTAAGTGAGAATGGATTCTCTTTACAAAAGTGGAGGGAAAATTTAGTCAACATAATTCTACTCTATGGACTGCAGCATTTTTTGTAGTCTGGGTTACAATAGCATTATTGCTTGGTTTTGTACAACAGCAACAGCCCTGGGTTTAGTTTTGCAGAAGAAACTTCTGTATCACTGTTGGTGCAGAGAGTATGCACAGTGTTAAGCCTAAGACTAGTAGCCCAGTGTGACTACAGAGGAACAGCATAGTAAAGTAGAGAAGGTTGCATAGAGTTGCCAAAATGCTAATGTTTCTATGATTAATAATCACCTACTACCTGTTCCTCTTTACCACATGTTGCACCTTCAGTGTAATGAATTCCCCCCAACTCATCTGAAAATCTCTTTATCCTGCTGTTTTGGCTGTCCTCCACTTTGGCTGAGTAAGATGGTTTTGTCATTGTGAAACCGCTTGAGAATTTGAATTGAACGGGACAAAAGGAATAAAAAACAAAAATCTGAAAGAGCAAATAGGAGCTCAGTTTGAAATAGACCTCATGTAAGTAGAGAGGCCCAGGATGGCAAAAACTGAAGTGCTTCAGGGTATTCAGTTTCTTTGCAAAATCTGGAAGGTATTCTTTTTTAATACACTTTTTCTTTCATAAAGAAGGACACAATTGAAATGCTGGTGAGGCTCTTTTTTACAAGTTCTGGCCTCAAAATCTTAATCACTGGATTTATATTTTATTTTTAAACCCCCCTTCTGGATCAAAATGAAGGCGTCTCAGTACACTTGTGTGGTTGTGCAAATACTTCCTGGAAACAGTAAATCTGTCTTCCCAAATCTGCATGTGTTTTCCTACACTTCCTACAATTAATTATCAAATTATTTGTGTTCAAGCCATCAGCAAATGCTGGATTCATTTTTAGTACAAGTTGAGTATTATCCTGGTGAGCGAGGGTGCTGTTACATTACATTGTATTACATTTAGGTGGGCTTTAAAAGGCTTTTAAAAGGAGAGTGAACATGCTGAAAATTGTAAACATGGAGAGAAAAATCTTCTTCCTCTGGAGGATGCTATGAGTAGATGCAACAGCAAAACGGCCTCTTACAAGTTGCCCAGTTCTTTGCATGTAGTGAAGTACTCAGGAAGACACTCTATAGTAGTCTTAAATATTAATATTTTTCCCTAAATACATTTTCTAAAACTGAATGTGCTGATCATCCCAAGTGTCCACTTCAAACTTACAGCCAATTTGTTTTTCACTCAGGCTCTACTTCTAGAAGTGGTTTCCAGCTCTGTAGGTATCTTTACAATATCCATAAATACCCAGAATCAATAATGTGGCTCTTCGGGGCTTCTGCCTGCATCCGAAAGCCAGCCAATGGTGATGAAGCCCACCAAGGCTTCCCGGGGACTGAGTCAGTTCCCAGGCAGCAGTATTGCACTAGGCAAAGCCTTACTGCAAGGGTGGGGTGAAGGGGGAATATTGCTTGTGTTCAGTTTGTCTCCTACAGCAGAGTTCAGGTTTCCCCTCTGTGCAGACCTAGCTGCTCAAGTGCAACATTTTGAATTATAGCAAAATTTGGATGAGAATAATGTGGTGACTTGGATATGCTCCCTTAGAAAACAAAGTTTGGTGGTTTTGTCTGCTGTCCACGCTCCTGCCCCATCTTTTTCAAGACTGTCAGAGCAGAAGTTGAAAATAAGGGAGGGGAAAACTGCTCTCCTCTAGAAGTAGGTCAGGTCTAGAAACTGGAACCTGCAGATGAATTATTCAGCATAGTTTTTGATATCCGAAATTTTTCTGTACCTCTTCCAGCTTCATACGTAAGATAGAGCAAAATTTTGGGCCAGGAAAGAGTTTTCAAAGCTGGAGAAAGTTCTCTGGGTCACCAAGCCACTGGTGTTCAACCTTGTTTCATTCACCTTAACTCTTGCTCTTGCAGTGACCTTAGTACCACTTCTGGTCTCTGTCCATAGCTGATCTGAGTTCTGGCACTCTGTGAGAGACTAAAGCTTATCTCTCCTGGTGACTCAACAAAGATAAAATCACTTGCTGTTTGTCCAGACAATAGCTGATGTGCGTTGGGCAGAGCCACTGGAAGGACTCTTGGAAGGTGCAAAGATAACATTGCTCACGGGACTGCAGCTGGCCTACAACAATGGCCCAAGGGCCCAGCATTCACACCTTCAGGACAAGATCATTTCCAGCCATCAGATACCCCAGGAAAGGACAATGGTTCCTGATATGTAAAGAGTGCGTGGGGAGCTAGATGGAGCAGGAGGAGGCGGAGGCCTTCCCCCTCCATCCAGTGGCTGCCCAAACTCACCTGAGTACACAGAAAGATTTCCTGGGGAATGATACCTGGACCTAAAGATGATTTCCCAGAACGATATCCTGGGGAACAACACCTGGACACTTGCCTAAGGGCTAAAAAACTGTATAAAAGACTGGAGCAACTACTGGCTTGTGGGAGGAGAAAATTGGAGAAGCAAGATGCAGAAGAAAGCTGACGGCAGCACACGCTGGAAACATCACGGGGCCAACACAATGGATCTTGGACTCTCCGTGCCCTAAGTTCCACCTGCTGCAACTCATGGAGCTGAAGAAGCTGCCCAGAGGACCTCATCCCTTCTACAGCCAAAGCCTCAGCACCCTTCCTCTACAGACCCAACATCTCCTGCAGCACCGTTTCTCTACAGACCCAACATCTCCTGCAGCACCTTTCCTCCACAGACTCAAACTGTCTTGGGGGTGAGGGGTGTGGTAATATAATTCTTTCCCTCTTCCCCCTTTCTTCTATTCTCTCTCTCTCCCCTTCTGATCCCTCCACTTTATTTATGTCCATCCACTGTAGTTATGTAATAAATAGTCTAGCTGTTGATATTTTGGCCTCGTTTGTGCCTCTAATTTCACAACACGGGAATATTCATAAAAAACCTCAATCTCTTTCCCTCTCCGGATCGAGACACACTCAGACAAGCTTGCCAGTACGGACCTGATTCAACAGTTTGCTCAGGCTGGTGTTAAACCACATTCTGTGGTTGGCTCCAGCCCTCTGCTTCATGCTGCAAATGTCATTTTAAAGAGAGTGTAGTGGTCAGGGCGGGGGAAAGACTGATATTCCCCACTACCAGAAATCCTGAATTTACAGCCCTGGGACATTACCAACCACGACAGGGGATTCTGGGTTGCTCTCTCAATTTCTGGGTCCTGAGCATGTGGGTGTTTTCATTTGTTTTGGGGATTTCTGGATGGTATTTTTTTCCCCTTTCCCTTTCTTTCTGTCTGATGCAGTCTGATACTTTTGTAGTGGAGGAGAAAATAATCTTTGTAAATCAACTAGAAAAACTCTCCCTGCTTTTTTCCCCCTCTCCCTGTCTTATGTCTTGGTAAGAGAAGAGGGAGGAGGCAGGAGGGGGAAAGGGGGAAGGAGCACCAATACCATAGCAGAGGATTTTACAGATTTTTATGCAGATGGAAAGTCATTCAGAGGACAGTCACTCAAAGGACAGTTATTCAAACCCACTGCTAAGGTCTTCTGAAATAATGGAGTAAATGGTGATGAGTCAGGGTCAAATTCAGCCAGAGTTTGTACGTGTGGGGACTTTAGGGGAAGGATAGTTACCGTCTGTCAGGGAAGAACTCGTTAAGCTTGTGGTTTTCTACGTGCCTGCAGGATGATTGACTGGTCACAGCAGGAGAAAATTATGCTACTGATTGCTATTTTTCTATTTTCTGTGGGAGATCTTTGAAAATTGTTTATGCTTTCCAGGGACCTGTCTCCTGGAGTTTCCTTTCTACTTTTTGCTGTGGAACTGGTTTTAATGTATGCACCAGAAAGTGGTTGCACTCTGCAGTGTGTTATAAATATCTCTTCATAAACCCAGGATAAATGTCAGTAAATGCCTGAAAAGTTTCAAAATGTGCAAAGATCTGAAACCTCATTCCTGGTTTTAATAAAGGGAAATACAAGTATTACCAATTTTTGAAGACATCTCTGGTGTCCTCTCTGAGGTAGTAAATTCAGCTCTGACCACTACTGTATCTCCACTTACACAACAAGTTACAGGTAATTCTGGGAACTGTAATTTACTGTCTGGGGTTTATAAGATTATTAGGGGGTTATAAAAATTAATTATTTTAGGTAATGCAAACAAGAAAGATTGTGTTTTAAAAAGCATCTTAGTTTCTCTTCAGAAAAACTGCTGACAGTTCATATTGTGACAGGTTGGACTCGATGACCTTTGAGGTCTCTTCCAACCTTACTGATTCTATGATTCTATTATTCCATCATTAGAAAATGTTCATGTTTCTTCAAACATAATTAATGGAATACAGATGTGACAGGTGATAAACCATCTGGGCCCTTCAGTTTAAGAAGGACATCAAGACACTTGAACGTGTCCAGAGAAGGGCAACAAGGCAGGGGAGAGGCCTTGAGCACAAGCCTTATAAGGAGAGGCTGAGGGAGCTGGGGTTGTTTAGTCTGGAGAAGAGGAGGCTCAGGGGGGACCTCATTGCTCTCCACAACTACCTGAAAGGTGGTTATAGCCAGGAAGGGGTTGGCCTCTTCTCCTTAGCAACCAGCACCAGAACAAGGGGACACAGTCTCAAGCTGCAACAGGGGAAGTTTAGACTTGAAGTGAGGAGAAAGTTCTTCACTGAGAGAGTCATTCACCATTGGAATGGGTTGCCCGGGAGGTGGTGGAGTCGCCGTCCCTGGAGGTGTTCAAGAGGGGTTTGGATGTGGCACTTGGTGCCATGGTCTAGTCATGGGGTCTATGGTGACAGGTTGGACTCAATGATCTTTGAGGTCTCTTCCAACCTTAGTGATATTGTGATTTTCAAATTTAGTCTACTAGAAATCTTCAGTTCTCTCTAGATTACCTGTTAGGGCTTACAATACAATACAATACAATACAATACAATACAATACAATACAATACAATACAATACAATACAATACAATACAATACAATACACCACCAGGTTGGAAGAGACCTTCAAGATCATTGTGTCCAACCTATCAAACAACTAGATCATGTCACCAAGCACCCCATCAAGTCTCCTCCTGAACACCTCCAATGACGGTGACTCCACCACCTCCTCGGGCAGCCCATTCCAATGGGGAATCACTCTCTCTGTATAGAACTTCCTCCTAACGTCCAGTCTAAACCTGCCCTGGCGCAGCTTGAGACTGTGTCCTCTTGTTCTGGTGCTGGCTGCCTGGGAGAAGAGACCAACCTTTGCCTGGCTACAACCTCAAAGGCTTCAAAGGGAGACGTACGCTTTTCAGTAGTGTATTACCAACTTGTATTGTCCTGTGCTGCCATATGTAGATTAAAGTTAGATTTCAATATTGCTAATCACTGCATGGATATATAATGTACAGCACAGAGAAGCAATAAACTAAGATATTCTGAGGTTAAAAAACCCAAAACATTACCAAGTAATCAGTATGAAATATCACCAATCATATAGGTTTTCCTCAAATTTTCTGTTGTGACAGAGTTCAAGTTGCAAAGGAATTCCTAGAGTAGCTAACAGCAGTTTGCTTTGTTATCATAATGGATTCAATGGTACCTTACAAATGGAGTAAAAAAAAATCCTGTCAAACTGGTGTGGCTTCACCTGGAGCATAGTCAGACTGGAAGAGCTCAGTGAGTGTGTGGCTTGCTTCATTGCAGTGCTGTTCAAATTGTTAAATTTGATTCACACACCAGCACAGGGTAATACACAGTTTCAAGAAGGGAATATGTGAAAGGGTTTGCTTTAACTATTAAATCATTTGTTTTAACAATAAGTCAAATTTTAAACATAATTCAAAAGGAAATAAATGAGACTCCAGGGAGCTATTCTGTACAGCTCCCATCAGATTAGCCTTCTCTGGTCCAGAAGCTGTTTACGAAGCTCCTTTAATTAGTTTCTAAGTGTGTCCATTCCAAGAATCTCTGCTGAGTTTGCCCCCTAAACTATCAGCTGCTGACAGTAATTGTTATAAGACCAGGTTTTCTTCTTTAGAACTTTTAAAACCTTATACGAACTGAAGTGACTGGAAATGGCTTTGTCCTTGAGAGCATTGGAAGGCTCTTTAACCACTTAGAGTTTTGGGACAGTGATCATTAGTTTAAGCAGCCAACACAGCAGTCTTTGCACAAGCAGAATCCAAATCCTCCTTGATTGCAAGGTAATATGCATGCATGGGCTGTTCCTTGCAAAATTCTTGCTGTTTTTCCTGTGTCCCAACAGTGAAATGCAGAAGTCAGCCTTACACTGCCTGCAGTGAAGGAAGCTGCCATTATTGTCTGCATCAAAAACAGAGAGTTTGAGAAAGCTTCCAAATTTCTCAAGAGTCATATTGGGAAGGAACCCAAAAACCAGGTGAGTCTGTGCTAAGTTGAAAGAGGTTGCTTAGGGCTATGTGATTGGTAGGGTCTTGGGGAGCAGGAAGACTTGTGGGTGGCTTTATAGGTCTTACGGGGTACCTGTGGGGCAGGATGGACACTTGTGACCCATATTGCAGGCATCAGATATTTCCCTGAGAAGCCTGCCTCTTGGGGAGATGTGAACAAGAAGAAAGGGGAAGGGTCCTGAAATGGAAATAAGTCCTCCTTGTAAGATGGACCCTCAGTGTTGGGTGTTTCCAAAGCATTGCTTTGGAGCTCCTTCCGTTCCACACATCTTCACAGATCTTCCAGGCATCAACATTCATCCTTTACTTGAAGGCAAGCTTAAGCACACACATAAAGCATGAGTTTGTGAGGAGAGGGTGAGGAGCTGAGGTTGCATAGCCTGGAGAAGAGGAGGCTTAGAGGAGACCTTAATGCTGTCTACGACTACCTGAAGAGAGGTTGTAGCCAGGTGGGGGTTGGTCTCTTCTCCCAGGCAACCAGCACCAGAACAGGAGGACACAGTCTCAAGCTGTGCCAGGGGAAGTTTAGGTTGGATGTTAAGAAGCGGTTCTACACAGAAAGAGTGAATGGCCATTGGAATGAACTGCCCAGGGAGGTGGTGGAGTCACCATCACTGAAGTGTTTAAAAAGAGACTGGATGAGGCCCTTAGTGCCATGGTTTAGTTAATTAGATGGTGTTGGGTGATAGGTTGGACTCAATTTTGAAGGTCTTTTCCAACCAGGTTCATTCTGTATTTCTGTATGTAGGGTGGGTATTCACTTGTCACAATCTCCCTTTCTCTGTGATTCATTCTGTAGAGAAGTGTGACTGAGATTTCCAAGCCAGCTTGAACTTTTTTTCTCCTCTGCATTTACCACCATGAAACAACTACAATGGAAAAGATTAAGTCTTGTCCTGTCTGCTCTTTAAGAAGTTTGTCTCATGATTCATAAGAAGCAATTCTCACTTTCCAACCTGCCCCTCTTCCTGAAGGCTTCCCCTTCAGAGTTGATTGATAAGTGAATGCATTTTCCAGTAATGCTTTATTGTTTTCTTTTCCTCCTTTCCTTCCTTATTTCTAAAAAGGATCAGTGAGGGGGAAGAAATGGTCTGTAAATGAGGCACAAAAGCAGAGATTTACTGGATGATGAAAGCAGACTCAAGGGGCCTCCAGGTAAAAATAGTATAATTAGCATAACATCATATGACTAAACAGCTCCTGCTCCACCACCACCATTTTTGCACCCATCCCAGATCCAGGGGCAAGACCCTCACAAGCCAAGATCCCACACAGAGGAGCTCAGCCCCAGCAAGGAGGCCCAGACAGCACCTGTGAATGATATTGGAGTGGTCATCAACTGTGTTCCTATCTAACCGGGGGCCACCAGGCCCCCGGCCTTTGTTGTCACCACCACCATCACCCAGTGTGCACCATGGGCACTCACCAGTGATGAGAGGAGGATCCCTCAGCCCAGATGGGCTCAGCTTAGGGCTTCTGCCTTCCCTAGGGGGATTAAAAAGGGGAGTGGGTGGGGAGAGCCAAGTTGCCACACCTGGGGTGGGAGGAGATTTCAACAGAGCCCAGGTGCTCTGGGATTTGAAGGGATAAAGGGGGAAAATGGGGCAGGTGAGGGACATTTAGGATGTCAGGTAATGATAGGACTAGGGGGAATGGAAAAAAAATAGAAATGGGTAGATTCAGATTGGTTGTTAGGAAGAAATTCTTCACCATGAGGGTGGTGAGACACTGGAATGATTTGGCCAGGGAGGTGGTGGAAGCCTCATCCCTGAAGGTCTTTAAGACCAGGCTGGAGCCACTCTGGGCAACCTGATGTATTGTGAGGTGTCCCTGCCCATGGCAGAGCAGTTGGAACTGGATGATCCTTGAGGTCCCCTATAACCCGAACAATTCTATGATTCTAACATAATTTTGCTGTTTAGGCTGGATGTTAGGAAGAAATTCTTCACAGAAAGAGTGATTGGCCATTAGAATGGGCTGCCAGGGAGGTGGTGGAGTCACCATCCCTGGAAGTGCTTAAAATAAGACTGGATGAGGCACTTAGTGCCATGGTTTAGTTGATTAGATGATGTTGGATGACAGGTTGGACTTGATGATCTTGAAGTTCTTTTCCAACCTGGTTAATTCTGTGATTCTAGAGGGAGAGAGGAATGTTGTGGAGCTCAGACCTGGGGCACAGACTAGCAGCTTGCAGCTTGTCTAGGAAGAGGGCAGCTGGCATCATGCAGAAGCAACTCTGATGGGTGAAGGAGCTGAGGGAATCTGCCAGGACTATACAGACCACATGCTCCAGATATGAAAAAGCCTATCCTGATACCCAGGAAAACAAGGAAAGGTATGAGCAGCCCAGCTCAGTTACTCCTACAGAAGGCAAAACCAGGGCTGAGCTACAAAGGAGGTTTTCAGAGATATTGTCCAGGCATGCAGGAGTAGGGTTAGGAAACCTAAAAGTTCATCTGGAACTGGCAAGGATATCAATGGCAATATAAACAGCTTCAGGCTCTACATGAGCAGTAAAAAGTTTAGTGGGGTGCATGATTTTGTTGCAGTGTTAGTCTCTGCCTTCACCACCAAGTTCTTGCAGCCTTTGGTGCTTAGTGAAAGGACTCATGAAGGATAGACCTGATGAGCAGTGGGTAAAGACTGTGTCAGGGATTATGTGCAAGAACTCATAGATATCAGGGAGGTCTCTGGTGAATGGAGAGAGCAAATGTCCCAACTATCTTCAAGAAAAACCTGAAGGGCCACATGAGAGCCGACAGTCTTGTCATCTTCACTTTGGTCTCCAGTGAAATTGTGGAGCAAGTCCTCTTGGAGCCCATTCCTAGAAGAGGAAGGTTGTTTGAAAAAGAGAGCCTGAGTTTATGGCAGCTAAACCACACCAAGCCCACTTTACTGCTCAAAGGGCTGCTTTTGTGGTTGAGGGAGAGCAGTGTATGTCATTCACCTCAACCCCAATGAGGCTTCCCACGCTGTCTGCCACAATATTCTTCTTTCATACTCTGGACATTGAGGTCTGAATAGTTGGATAATTTGATTGCAAAAATGCTGGAAAGATGATTTGGTCCAGAAAATGGTGATTAATGGGACCTACCTTGCCTACAGGCCAGCAGCAAGTAGGCCAACGCAGGAGTCTGTGTTGGGCCCTGACCTGTTTGACATATTTATCGCTTACCTGGAGGAGATGACAGACAGTTCTGGTGAGGTGGAGTTGTGGTTCTCCTGAGAAAGTGGGCTTCATTTAAGTAGTAATTAGTAAATTACAATGAGTAATTTCCAGTCATACAGCAGGTTTCCCCAGTCATAGATTCTCTTATCTTCTGTTTCACCACAAATTCCTTCACTGGGAAATAGTTTAAAAATAATCTTATAGTTTATCAGTGAGACTGACTGTTGTATTCTGGTAGTTTGCCATGCGAGGAGATGCATTGGTTTGGTTTGGTGATAGCATTTTATTGTTCCTGGTTTGTGTACTGCTTTTCCTATTAATTGTTTAAAGAGTTGTAAGTCATCTGTAGGATTCATAACTAAAAAGTTGAGCTTGTGAGACTGTAACACAGAATGTTGGACCCTCTGTAGAGCTCATTGGCTAAATATTTATGAATATTTAAGGAATTCTTAGGTTCAATGATTAAGGTATTTCTATCTCCCTTCCAAGGGCAGTTACAGAAGCTTGCTGCATCTCATCTTGGCACCTGAACTCCTTAAAAAGGGAAGGCATGCACTGATTCCAGGACCATCTTGTTGGTCTGTGGGAGGGAATATTCCAGCCACAGCACTCCAGCTACTGTAATAACTAACTCTCAAACTTTTTAGCCATTGGTTACAAGTTATTTTGAAACATAAAAATGTTTAGCTGTGCACTGGGTTCCGGTGGCTTTGTTGGGGTGGGAGCTGCAGGAGGAGAGGCCAGACAGAGAGATGGTCTCAAGCAGAAATTCCCTTCACCCTGGAGAGATCCTGGTGCAGCAGCTATTTCCTGCACCTCATGGAGAGAACCAAGACCATGCTGGTACAGATATCCACACTGCAGCCCCTGGAAGACTCCACATCACAGCAGCTGGAAATGGGCTGAAGGAACTGTGGCCCTTGAAGAGTCTACACTGGAGATTTATCCTCAAGGATTGTAACCTGTGGGAAGGCCTCAGGCTGGAGGAAGAAAAAGTGTGAGAAACAAGTGAGCTGAATGCAGCCCCCATTCCTAATCCGCCTGAGCTGGAGGATTCCTACACCCACCTGGGAGTAGGAGGTAGAGGAGTTGTGAGTGAAGAGGTGAAGCTGAGCCTGGAAAGATGGGGTATGGGTGGAAGGAAGATGTTTTAGCTTTGTCTTTGTTTCCCACCATCCTACTCTATTTTAATTTGCAATAAATTATTTTTCCTGTATTGTCTCATTTTTGCACATGATGGTAATTGGTAATTGATGCCCTTGTCTTTGTGTGGATCCACATTCTTTTTCATCTTACTTCCTCCCCCTGTCCTGTTAAGGACAGAGAACAAGAGCAGCTTGGTTGGAGATCTGAGAACCAGCCAAGGTCAATTGATCACAAACTCTTTTAAGCAAGACAGTGCTCTCACAGTCATTTCAGCCCTACTTTTTCATCTTGAGCTTCAACAAACTTAATTTGGAAATTATTTCCATTTCCATTTTATTAAATACTAGAAAATTTTCCATAAGACAAAAACAGAGAAGCAAAATTCACAGGATTGATTAGTTATCATGATAAATCATAGGAATCATGGATTATTATTTTTTTTCAGCTGGAAAAAACCTATAGAATAGAATAGAATAGAATAGAATAGAATAGAATAGAATAGAATAGAATAGAATAGAATTACCAAGGTTGGAAAAGACCTTGAAGATCATCGAGTCCAACCTGTAACCATAACCTCACAACTAGACCATGGCACCAAGTGCCACATCCAGTCCCCTCCTGAACGCCTCCAGGGACAGAGACTCAACCACCTCCCCGGGCAGCCCATTCCAGTGACGAATCACTCTCTCGGTGAAGAACTTCCTCCTCACCTCCAGCCTAAACTTCCCCTGTTGCAGCTTGAGACTGTGTCCCCTTGTTCTGGTGCTGGTTGCTAGGGAGAAGAGGCCAACCCCCCCCGGCTACAACCACCCTTCAGGTAGTTGTAGAGAGCAATGAGGTCGCCCCTGAGCCTCCTCTTCTCCAGGCTAAACAGCCCCAGCTCCCTCAGCCTCTCCTCATAGGGCTTGTGCTCAAGGCCTCTCCCCAGCCTTGTTGCCCTTCTCTGGACACGTTCAAGTGTCTCAATGTCCTTCTTAAACTGAGGGGCCCAGAACTGGACACAGTACTCAAGGTGCGGCCTAACCAAAGCAGAGTACAGGGGCACAATGACCTCCCTGCTCCTGCTGGCCATACTATTCCTAATGCAGGCCAGGATGCGGTTGGCCCTCTTGGCTGCCTGGGCACACTGCTGGCTCATGTTCAGCTTCCCATCAACCAGCACCCCCAGGTCCCTCTCTGCCTGGCCGCTCTCCAGCCGCTCTGACCCCAGCCTGTAGCGCTGCCTGGGGTTGTTGTGGCCAATGTGCAGAACCCGGCACTTGGATGTGTTAAATCTCATGCCATTGGACTCTGCCCATCTGTCCAGCCTGTCGAGGTCTCTCTGCAAAGCCTCTCTGCCCTCCAGCAGATCAACTCCTGCCCCCAGCTTGGTGTCATCTGCAAATTTACTGATGATGGACTCAATGCCCTCATCCAGATCATCAATAAAGATGTTGAAAAGATCACCGAGTCCAACCATTACTTAATTCCACCAAATCTGGTGCTAAACCCTGTCTCTGACTGTAGTTCTCCACATGCTCCTTTCACCCCTTCTTGTAGATGGGCTTCACATTTGCCAGTTTCCAGACAAATGGAGCCAGGACTGCTGATAAAATTATGGACGGTGGCTTAGTGAGCACTTTCACCAGCTCCCTCATTACCCTTGGGTGTATTTCATCCTGCCCCATGGACTTGTGCTTATTTTAGTGGCATAGCAGGTCACTAATTGTCTCCTCTTGGAGTACAGGGCTTCATTCTGCTCCCCATCCCTGTCTTCCAGCTCAGAGGACTGGGTATCCAGTAAACAATTGGTCCTACTACTAAAGACTAAGGCAAAGAAAGTATTGAGTACTTCAGCCTATTCTTTATCCTTGACCACTGTGTTCCCCCCTGCATTTCACAAAAGACAGAGATTTGCCTTAGTCCTCTTTTGTTGCTAATATATTTGTATAGAACCATTTCTTGGGTTTAACAGCTGAAGCCAGAAAGAAGAATAATGGCTCATTTTTAATGTCAGTTTGTTACCTGACAAAATTAGGGCTTTGAATTATTTATACTTCAGTTTCCATTAGGATTTATTATTATTCCAGAGATTGCAATGTACCTTTATTCTTTTTTAATAAAACAAAACAAAGCAAAACAAAAAACCTCTGAGTTGTCAATGCCTTATAGTTAGGATGGCACTAGAAATTCACAGGCTTTTAGCACCACGCATTTAGCACCATGACTTGCAAGGTCATGTCCTTTCTGTGCACAGGCACAGCACCAGCACCCTACAGATCGTAGAGACTCAAGAAGAAATGCAAGACTCTTTCCCTGTTTGTGTTATACTTATGGCTGACATCTTGCACATCCATCTGAAAGAGCTAAAAGAGAAGATTTCACATCTTCCCTTATGTTATGTAGAACACCCATTGGACTTTTTGCCTTTAAGGCAAGGGAGAATATATCCCTTACTTACTTTCATACACCCGAAGTGAGCTACAAACAACAAAATAAAAGCAGAACAGAAAGAATATTTGACTTGTGTCAACAGTCCTTTTCTTTTTGGAAGAAAGTTTTTCATTTCAATCCTCATGAAAGTGAAAAAAAAAAAACAGTAATGTATTAAAGCCAGAGATAATGAAAATACATTTACTTTTTTTTCTTTTTTTTTTTTTTTTTTTTTTTTTACTTAAAAATCAGTTTCCTCACCACTCAAAGACCTAGAAGTTACACTATATTGTATACACCTCAGGTACAAATTGACAAAAGATCTAATAAACCAGACTATATAAAAATCAAGACACTGGGTTCTTTTTCCAGCAAAAATGTACTTGTGTTTTAGCTGATCTTATAAAAAGCATTCTTTTTTTCTTTAAAAAAAAAAAAAAAGGTATGTCTATTTTTTCAAGTGTTTATGGTTTCACCATTCATCACAACCACATTTCAAAGTCCATTAACATCAGAGCACATTATCTGCGTAGCACAGTGACCATAATCTTTACACTGAGGTCACTCTCATCACTACTTCCCCAGAGCCATTATCCTCTGATGAATCTTCCTGAGGTCTCATGCGGTTGAACAGGTGCAAGAATACATAGCCACACTGAAATCTTGGTGAACTTAGCTGTGTTGGATGAACTAAACTTCTATTTCTAAATGCAGTCAGTGGTAGCCACAATGTCCTTCCTGCTGAAGATTCTCCCCGATTGCTCTCTTCTATGTCTGTGGCTTTATCATAATTTAACACATCCCAGTGTAGATTCACAGCCCTCCAGCGCTTAAACACTCGATAAACAGATGCACCTTCATGGACTATGAGTCCTGAAATTAAGAGAAGGAAAAAAAAAAAAAGTTTGTACAGAATGTCAGTAGATAACCTTTTGAGAGCAAACAGAGATGTAACACATTGTAAGGAACATGGCAACTGCCAGAGCCTATTAAAGAACTTGTAACTGTACATATGCAACATAACTGGTTATCCATGTGTTTAAGACTGGCAGGGAGGAACATGTGGATGAAATAAAATTGTTCTGAATGAAAGTTCAACATAGCCAATTCTGAAGTAATCTGAGCCTGCCTAACTAAATAAAATATTTAGACATAAGTAAACCAATATATAAGAACCTTACTGGTAGATTTGTAAATGGACTGTTTACACTAGAGTTATCCTTGTTCATGGTAAGTACTATTTATTTACTGAGGTTTGGACTGGTTTAATCGGATCTTTAAATGGGTCAGACCTGCAATGGGCAGGATGGTCTTACATTTGTTTAAGAATGTTGTGTAGAATTCAGCACAGGTGCAAACAAATGTCACTCTTTTCATACTCTTAGTTCAACTTGGGAGTATGGAATATTTATGAAACATCTTAAGTATAGTGACTTTCCCATCTTGCTTCAGTAGAGAAGAAATCGAATGTTACTATCAACTGCAATGAGCATGGCAAAGATGATAATTTTCTTCTTTCTCTTCAAAATTCAGTAGACAAAAGTTGAGAAACATATTTTTTGTTGTGATCCAGGAAGTCTTTTAAAAGATCCTTTGAGGAAAATACAGATTATCTGGAGTCCTCAACAGACAAATCTGCTTATGAACTTCAGTGTAGCTAATATTTATACTTATTGTATGTATTCAAGCAATTCGTTTAAGTGAAGCTCTTTCTTTTTAATACGTACCTATAAATGTACATTTATTTATATATATGCTCTCTATGTGTATGAATTTTCTGGGGACATGAATGAGGCTTCCTTCTTATTAGATTTTTCCCTCAAACAGCCTGTAACTTACATGGTTCTGAGCAACATGGCATTTTTATCTCTGGCTCCCTGCCAAAAACATTTATATGCTTTTGTCTAGTGTGTTTCTTACCTAAAACTTTACTACACATGGCCACATCTGTAAAATGATCTGTGGTGTCCTTTATCCCAAGAAATTGTACCCCACCTGTTCCTACTCAACAAAATTGTGATTCAAGTGGCGGAGGTCTCTTAGCATGGTTAACTGATACCACAAAGGAGATGTTCAAAGAAAGATGGCACATGCAGAAAGGATGATTAAAACATTTATATGAACAGCAAACCTCGGATTCAAGTGCAATGGTCTGCAGATAGCAATGCCTACACAGGTTTAAAGATTACACTGAAAGATGGATAAACACAAAGATAGCTTTCAGAAGGACATGACAGCAAATGTAGCATCTCTGTAAGGCTTTCAAGTTGCCTAGAATTCACTGAGCATCTGATACAACAAAACAGAAAATAAACTTAAATGTTAAATATTTAAATACATTTTGTATCAGTGTAGAATTTAGTGCAAAACTTCCTTGATTGCAAGATGTCTGTCTTCACCTTCTCGGATATATATAAAGGAACCTGTCCTAAAAATGAACCAGCTGCATTAATAGAAAAATGGACCTTCAAGAGTGGCTATATTGTCATTAAAAGCATAAGTGTATTTGATCACTTGCAGAATGTACAAACTAAATATGCCATCATTTTATTGCTGTGACAGAGATAGCTCTCCCCCTCTTTTGAATTTCCTATAGAATGTAAGAGAGATGGGCATAATTTTCCCTCTACTTGTCACTGAATCATTGTATTCTTTGGCCCAATTTTCCTCAAGACAGTGCTGAAGGAAAACTGAGAGAACCTATTTACCCTAATGAAAAGATTTTTGATAGCTTCCTAAATTCCACTGGGAAGGAACAACATATTTCAGAGGTGAGAAGGGAGCAGTTGAGAATGGATCAATGAGGTACATGAAGTATATTTGAACAGGCAAAATATCCTCCCAAAATTATGACAGAAGAAGTTGTAGAATGACTTCTTCTAGTGAACTCTGGTTTTTACCTGTTTTGAGCTTTCAGGATTCACTGAAATGATGTTTTCAAAGTTTTAAAAACAATGCCAAGAGAGGATATCTTTAACATGGAATCTGTTAGTCACATTCCCTGAAAGAGCTACTGAACCAAGTGACCAAATATTGCAAGACTTGTAATAAAGCAAAGCTTTTTTCCCCATCAAATAAAACTACAAAGACCTATGCAGAAAAGATGAAATAATTCAAACAGATAATTTGTCTTTCCAGGAGACACGGGGCGGGGGAAAAAAAAGCTCTCACCACCAACAGTTTCACGATCACAAATAAAGTGAAATCTGGATAAGGATTAAATCATAGAATCATTTCAGTTGGAAAAGACCTCTAGGATCATTGAGTCTAGCAGTCATCCTAACATCACCATGGCCATTAACACGTCCCAAAAATGCTGAAGATTTTCAGGTCCAGACGAGTTCTGATGCTCAAAATGTAAGTAGCTAGTCACTAGTGTGAAGCTGTAAGAAAGGAGCAAAGAATTCACTTTTTCTCACGAGTTCCATGGAAATGAATGAGGATATGAATAGAAAGCAAGGGAAAATCCATCAACAATGCTGACTTGTTCCAAATATCATGATTCTAATGTCACAGAGGACATAGCTGCACAATCCTAGGGGAAAAAGAAATGTACCTGTTTGACCCAAGAGGAAGTGTTAGAATTCACTACCCTTAGATGTTCTGATATTCTGTCCAATTAATATCACAAGGAATAGAGTTTTGGGACCAGGAAAAGTGTCCTAAGGCTCTAGGAAGACCACACCGTGAGGATTTATTTCTGTGATGTGGGGATTGTAGTAGGATCCAGACAACAGGATTACAGAGACACCAACATTTTATTTTCTTTTACTGCCAAGTACTGTGAGATTCTTTCACTCTGTTTAAAGGATTTTTTTATGCTGAGTCACAAGAGCACTTGAAATTTTTCATACTGAATGTTTTTACAAGCAGGCAACTCATCTCAGTTCATTGAGGTTTTGTGGTATTAGGTTCCTAAGAGGTTTCATTTATCACACTAATTTTACTTATAATCACTTCGGAATGGTCCTCCCAGAAAAATCACAAGCTTTTACTAGGGAATAAAAGACCCTTTGCAGAAACAGACTTTGCCACTGGACAAAATGCCATGCCTTCATACTATTCGAGGGCCCAAAAGATACTGAAAAAAACCCTAATCAATAAATTGCTCAAAGCACTGAAGCAAAACATGTTCACTCTAAACCCTGCAATATAACTCCTCTGAACTATTTAGAACTAATGTGAAGAAAGAAAAAAAAATACTTTCTGACTAGAGAAATATTAAGTGCGTCTAGTGTTCATTATATGTAACTTTGGCTGGTACATTTTTACAACTAAGTTGTTACATGAATGTTACAAGAGCAGAGGAGAAGAAAGTCTTTCAGATGACTATTTGCAGCTCCAGTGGGCTCCTCCCATCTCTTAGTCCCCTGCCATAGGACTACTGGCACTATCTATGCTTCTAGTGCAATGTTATAACTGCTTCTCACAGTAAAAGACTTGCTCTGGTGTTCTGAGATTGCAAATGAGCTGTTATTATGTATGAGAGATTTTATTCATGTTAGAACCATTTATGACTACTAATTAGGATTGCATTCCAGTGAAGATACATAAAATTATATGACTTAACTGTTGCAAGAATTGTTATGTCTCCTAATAGAGTGGCAAAGACTGGGAGTACTGTCCTCCAGTGGCTATGTAAGGGATTTATATTATTCACTGTTTTCACACTAATTCATTAACTCACTCTCTTCGGTAATCCCTACATGTCTGCTCTGATCCTAGCACTATAACTTCAGTAGCTTTGGGTTTCACAGACAATAGTTCTACTTGATTAAAGTATTCAAGGTTTGCCTGAGGAAAATTTCCACCAAAAGCAAATTTCAGAGCGAACAGCTTTATACCTAGCTCAGATACAGAAAAGTGCAAACTAGTGACTTGTACTGTTGAAACTAAAACAGATAAGTAGAGATGACCCTGCTTGAAATCACTCTTAAAAATAAATAGAGTAGAACAAGGTGAACAATGAAAATACAATACTGGAATGAACAGAACATATCATATTGGTAATCTGTAATCTTTGGGATATTTCTTTTGGTGATAAGTAAAACAAGACCAAGAATTGCTTGATATGCTACGTGTGGTATATTAGTCAGTCATTGGGAAAACAAATTAATATGTGTGAGTTTGCAAAGTTGCCATGTAAATATTCAGTACCTTTAGGCAAACTGCTTTTAAAAATATGCCCACACAACATTTCCAAAAGTACGGCTACTTACACTTCACAAATGACCAAAAACATTCACATTGTCTATGCAAAGCTATAGGAAGGCGTAACTGAAGTCTTGGTCATATCACAAATAACTCAAGCACTTGTTTTGAAACGTGTTGCCCAGGAAAACCTGCATGTCTGCATAGACTTTTCATTGAATTAAAGAAAGAGTCCAGTTGGAGTATAGGTATTCACTCTCTGTAAATCTGGTTGGAAACCAAGAGAATGTCATGGATGACTAAACACAAATGAGAGGAGATACTAAGTGAGAACAGTGTCTGGCTTATAAGCATTACAAACCTTATGATAGGAGAGATTATCTACAATATGCAATGGTCAAATCATATGATAATGCCTTTGGGGAGTCGTCAGCATAATGGACAGTGTTGTGGAGTTCCAAAAATCATTCATGAGCAATAATTACTTCCATCTATTAGAAAACTTTAATTCAATGTTTTAATCTAAACCTATCCATTTACAATGCCTTGCTTCCTGATGAAAGAAACAGATAAAACAGGCTTTACAAGCTCAGAGAAAGCAGATTACTTGAAATTACTTGCAGAGTAAGTGGGCTGAACAAATCTGGATCATCAGAGTTTTGCCATTACAAAACCTCCTTTACACAGCATCCTGAATTTCCAGATACGCTTTAGTAAACTGTTAAGTCATATTTGCACTGAACTTCATAATTACATGTCAGTGTCCAAATAAGCTTATAGTCAATTTTACATTAAAATTTCTAATTATGATTTATGATAGGAGGATAAACTATGTGTTTATGTAATTGTAGGCAAGTCAGTTTATCTGGTGGGTGAAGACAGCTGCATATATGCTTTGTTCATGCATGGTGTTAATTAGGCTAGAAACTCCACAGTCATATGAGGTACATACTCAGTAGTTTCCAGTTCAGAGGTGGCTTGAGCCTGGCTGCATTGAAAAGCAGCTACCTGACTGCATGTACCAGTCAACTGAAGACTCACCTTCCAACAGTTCATGTTTATAGATCATCTGATCACCCACAGATGTTCTCAGATGATACTGAGATTAATTTGGCTTAGACAGAAACAGAACTAGTTTGAAGTAACTGGCTATTCACAATAGTTGGTGCATACCAAAGCAATTTTTTTGCAATCTTAAGTAATCTTTGTGGGGGAAAAAAGGCCAAAAAATATGGCAAAACAAAGTGAAGAACACAAAACACAACAGAATTCCATATAAATGAAATGTTTAGAATACCTGAAAGTACATTTTGTCTTCACTTATTTTTTTTAAAACAAAAGTAAAAACCCTGTACCGAGGGGAGAGCTGGAAAAAGTAGTATTCAGAAATTAGTATGTAAGAGGACAGCTGAATACTTGTCTAGAGTACCAAAGACATGGATTCTCTTAATTTTTCTGTCTGAGAAGATTTGGGTTCACAGAAACAAACCCTGTGATCTAAAATTTTCCAGAGTGGGCTTCTCATAAAAATGGCAAAATAAGCATAACTGCTTATTCGGATTAAACACAGTTTCTTCTACAGTAATGGGATGGTTTCAATAAAAGATGACATGGCTTTATGGTTGGAGGAAAAAGCCTTGATGCTAGGAATCATTGTTTCTTTGCACCTTAATGAGCAGAAATCAGCACTGTCCTTGTGAATTCCTATTTATGAAATCAGGATAACATCAACTTTTACCACTCAGAAATATCAGAACATTTCAATTCTGGATTGTCTTGGAATTGCAATTCTAAGAATGTGCTTTTAATGTCTAGTGCAGTTATTATTTTTTATCTGCAAATAATAGCAACTACTTTTATAATCAGTTCGAGGCTGTTTGATCAAACACTGAAAATATTTCTATTTAAATACTTCTGGACTCAGTATATTTGCAGAAATTTCAAAACTGATCAAAGTAGCTTTGCAGCACTTTGAATTTTCTTTTGTTTCAGCTACAATTAAATGACATGACAGTTTTTGATAGTAAAGTTACTATAGTTAGCCCTGTAAGAGGGTTTCATAACCTTTTGTGATATATATATAAAGAACCCGTGCCTGTCTTCTCTGCTCTCCTCTATTAGTAGCACAGTGACCTATGTAAGCCTGTGCAACTTAATTTTGGAGATGTAGTTTGATGATATCCTCAAGGGCTTCCTCTGTGCTTCATGATGGCACAATCAAATGCAAAGTGGCATTAACACATTAGATGTTTCACAATGTCTTTGTCACTTTCTTCTATTTAACTTCCTGAACTTAGCTAGCTGCCCGTTCTTTTCAAAGAAATTGAAACTTATCCTCTTCTCTTCACTAATATCTTGGGAAGACACTTTGGTGAATCTGAGGGTAAAGCTTCTTTGGTTCTCTTTGCAGTATTTGTAACGCTGTAAAAAGCAGGATTTGCCAAAGGTATGAGTTGAGAATAAATCTGCAAAGAACTAGAGTGATCGATTAGAGTGACCAATTAGAAAAATAAATACAGCCACATTCTTAAACCACAGTCTGTGCTGTTTAAAGATTTTGAGCTTACCTATGCATACTAGATCCATAAAACCATACATTCCATAGCAGATTTGAAAAAGGATGTCCTTTCTTTGCCATACTGCATAAGGGCTGAAGGCTGACCATAGAAGCCAAGTCACACTTGCTACTAAGAACAGAGATCCTAGGATTACAGCAACCATCTGCACTTTCTCAACCAGTGTTATAGTAATGCTTTGCCACTAAAAAAGAAACAAAGTTGTATAAGATACAAATGTTATTTTCTGTGATGGTACATTCAACTCCACTTTTTGTCCTGAAATCAGAAATTTTTAATATTTATACATATCTTCATAGATCTTTACTAATATCCTCAATCCTGACTTTTGTTCCTATTTCACTTTCAGTTAAAGTGAAATAACTGTTGCCTCCCCATCCCCTCCAGCATCACTCTCATCACCAACTAGCTATGAACTTCAGAAGAATTTATAGTTTCATTTCTGTTTTGAATAAATTGGCAAAAAATATTTAGTCTTAGGAATGGAACACAGCCTTTCATATTAGTAAGCAAATTAATAGACTTTTTAAAAAGAAATGTTGGGACCACAAGCTTAATTATGTTTTATGTTAGTGTGACAAGTTGAAAGCTACAACTTTCCTTTCCATCCCACACCCTAAAAGTCTGAAGCCATCTTCCACTTTCCTGCTGCGCACCAAAGAAGTTCCAGACATATCAAGGGAGTTGGCTTTCTCTGAATAAACCAGTGCCAACAGTAGAAGGAGACACCTGCAGCCTCAGGTGTCCAACTAAGATAGGTAGAAAAACCATATATTTTTATTGCACCCCAATTATGTCCACCTTTCCAGAGAAGGCTGTATCCTCCATGTGAGGTGACTCAGATTTATGCTGTGACCAGATTTAAATGAAAAAACAAAATGCTTACTGAATTCTGTCAAGATAGGAATAGAAACAAAATTATGTTAAAACAGAGTCACAAAAGTAAAACACAGCATAAGATCACCCTTAACATATATGGTCTTTCTTGGCTATAATTGTCTAAATTATCTTGGCAAACTCTAGTGCCATCACCTATTCCAGAGCCAGTATGCAGACTCTGTACGCTACCATCTTTCCTGTTCCTAATTTTGAACATATCTGCCCCTCATAAAATTGCAACAGGGAACAGCTGGAGAAAGCTGGAGAAAGTAAGGATTTTATTACCTCTTTTCCAGTCTGGCAATAATTTTTCTCTTTCTCCTGTTGCTTTATGAAAGCTCTCTCTTTTTGCTAGCAATTTGGTACCCAGTACTGTATGACCAGAGGATGAAGAATAACTCACGTTGCACTGGGCTGTGGGAGGTGTCTAGGTCAACTTTCTACTCAAATCACCAACTATAAGCAACCTGTTTGCTTCTTGACTGTCTGCAGGTTGAAATGTCAGGACTGCAATTCATACAACTTTCTTTAGACTCTGTAGAGTTATGTTCAACAACATAATGTTTCATTTCTCATGTGAAGCCAAATAGTGTGACTTGGCAAAAAATGGTCAAAAATGCTATTAGTTATGTATTTCTTTCTATCTTCTTTCATTCTTGGTGTGAGACAGACCTGTAATAAATATGCTTATAATGCCTGAAATCAAAGTACATTTACATGAAGTAAAGCTTTAACTATCACAAAATACTAAACAGTCAAATTCATGGAAGAAGCTGGCAATAAATTGAAAAGAATGTTATGATTTTCTTTTCCTGTAAGTTTTACTGAGTGTGGGTACAAAATAAAAGAATTGAACAGATCTTACTGAGACTGGCACATTTTTCACATAATAAAGGTATTCTGTAGTTATGAAACTATACACATGTAATAAGTTTGGGAAGTTCAGTACTCTACTTAACCATGCACAGTACTAGTAATTAGGCAACAAGAGGAACTACACAGGATTGTATTGTTTGGTAGCATTGCATTTCATAACAAGGCTTGTGAAAAGGAACTGCAGTTGTAGTCATATTATTTTCTTCTACCTGAAGTCTAACTCACAGCATAACTAATATGCATGTGCATACACTCTAACAGACACCCAGGAACAAAAGACTCTTTTTTTCTAAGAGTAAGATTCTTTTTAGAGTACCAACAATCAACTTAAACCATATCTGATTTCTCACACTCATTTATGCTATTGTATGCCCTGTCACTTCACCTTTTAATGTCAAATGAATAGCTCACAATAAAGAGACCACAAAAATCCTGTAGCAAAAATAATTCAGGGATAGTTAGTGTTGATAAATTGCATTTAGTATTTGACAAACTGAATTGTTTAACATTCCGAATTTAATGATCTCACTATTAGAGTGTCATATTTTAAATCCATTATTTCCATAAATGTTTCTCATTTTCTTCCTATAACTTGCCTCACAACTCTTAATTGCTCATGATTATAAATTGGCTTCCTAATTTGTTTTTGTCATTTGCCATAATGGGTAACTGTTCTTTTAGGTAATTTCATCAACTTATAAAAGATTTATACAGCCTTTCAGTGTCAGCTTCTGTAAAGTACATGACACTAAAAGATACTATGAGGAGAGATTACTATTTTCCCCATAAAAATTAGAAACAGAAAGAAAATATTAAATCTTATGTAACTAACTATAATAAATGTAATTTGTCAAAGATTCATTAATAATAATTTAAATGCTTATGAAATATCATTTCATTTCATATTCCTTCCCATGATATCTGTGGTGTCATGATGTATTATGCAATTTCTGCTGTCCATAAAAAGAACACACTTTAATTTACAATGATGATAAAATCTTCCCTGGAAAATGGTGCCTTCATAAACAAACTATAATTCATGCTTTTTATTTTAATGTAATATTGTCCATCCCTTGAAAACTTCCTACACATTTACTTCTGTTGACACTTCCTTATGTTTGGATTTTACCATCTTTTATTTACTACTGCTCTTTATTTTAAGAATCAGCTGGTAGACCAGAACATTAATGGTACACTGTAGTCCTAATGCTGACCTCAGAAATATTACCCCATTTTTCTTCTAAGGGCTTTGTCAAGCAGAAATACTGCATAACCCCTTTTGGTTAGGTTTGGGGTTTTTTGAGGTTGAAAGAGGTTCAAAGGTTGAAAGAAAGATACTGCTTTGATGGCCTAATTGTTAAAGAATAAGGTTAACATAGCTATATGCATGTGCTTATTAACATGAAGAAAAATATAATATTCAAAGATCTGTCATCTTCGAGGTAAATCAGTATTAACTTAGATTTTTTATTAATGGTGTCTTGTAAAAGCTCATTGATCATTGTACAATATATAGCAGAAAGGTAAACTAAAAAGTACTGAGACTGTGCTTGTGCTTAGAATATATGAAAAACAACTGCAATTAAGTTTAGTCTAGTGGTCTATTTCATCAGTATTATAAACATTCCATTGATATGAATGTATTTGATGAAAGGCAGTGAGTTAAAAATACTACTTTATGTGAAAAAATACCATTTCTACCATAAAGTAAGAACTACTTAATTTGTGTTGCGGCTTTATGGGAAATACTGAGTTTCATTTCAACCTAGATGCACTCTTGATAGCATTATCTGAAAATTACTTCAGAATGAATGAAGGAAATCAAAGCCTGACATGGCTGTTTCATTCTCTGCAGCCAAAAGATGATCTGCAAAACTGAAAACTTAGCTCAAGTGTAGACTGTTATGTTATAGATAGATCTTCATTCCTGGAAAAACACTGAGGTGAAAAGACACAAACCCACAACATTCTATTTACTCAGAGGATGTAAGTCTCAGCAAGATTATAAATGAGATGTGTGAAGGAGATATTAACAACTTTCATTCTGTCTAGTCACTTCAGAGAGTTAACCATGTTTGCCTGTGCACCTCCACACTCTTTGGACACAAACAGAGAGTATCAAAAAAAGGGTTCTGGAATTGCTTTTTCATTTTCTTCCAGGAAAGGTACTGTTTGTAAATTCTAGCTAAAACTGTTGAATACTCTTAACTGAAAAAACAAAGGTGCTGAGTATGAAGCTATGATTGTGTAGCTCATTATGATATTAATGCACTCACCAAAGATGCATAAAAATTGCTCATCATAGAAGGACAGAACACAAAATACTTGTCCACAAAATTCCGTGGCCACTAACCACTATACAGAAGAACCACAAGTTCCTGAGCATTGATGTCCATCTATCTTATTGCAAATAAGTAATTCAATTAATTTACTGCAGCTTGTATTTCATCTGCTAGCTGGACTTTCTGAAAGCGTTGGCCATTCTTTCTCTTTTTGACTGTATGAATATAGTTTTATAACCCATGAAAGGTTTTTCTGAGACCATTCTGCTTTGTAATGATTGGTGTATTCCTTTGTGAGAGACCTCGAGTCAAACCCATTGTTCATCTGAGTTAAAGCAAAAATTTCACATTCCACGGCTAAAGATACTGTTTTAATAACTGAGATTTACACAATATTAAGGATATTCAGTAGTAGAACTCCTTCCAAGAAATGTATTGGAACACTTCCAGTCCCAATAGCTGTTCCCTTAACCGAAGAGAAAGCAAATGTAATTCTTTGCCATATATATAAAAAAGGAACTTCAGATTATGAGGGTAACAAAAAGACTAAAGAAACATAAACTGAGTTTTTGCCTTGTTGTGAGAGACTAAAGCTTGTCTCTCCTGGAGTGACTCAACAAAGATAAAATCACTTGCTGCTTGTCCAGACAATAGCTGATGTGCGTTGGGCAGAGCCACTGGAAGGACTCTTGGAAGGTGCAAAGATAACATTGCTCACGGGACTGCAGCTGGCCTACAACAATGGCCCAAGGGCCCAGCATTCACACCTTCAGGACAAGATCATTTCCAGCCATCAGATACCCCAGGAAAGGACAATGGTTCCTGATGTGAAAAGAGTGTGTGGGTAGGTAGATGGAGCAGGAGGAGGCGGAGGCCTTCCCCCCTCCATCCAGTGGCTGCCCAAACTCACCTGAGTACACAGAAAGATTTCCTGGGGAACGATACACTTGCCTAAGGGCTAAAAAACTGTATAAAAGACTGGAGCAACTACTGGCTTGTGGGAGGAGAAAATTGGAGAAGCAAGATGCAGAAGAAAGCAGACGGCAGCACACGCTGGAAACATCACGGGGCCAACACAATGGATCTTGGACTCTGAAAACCCTCTCTCCGTGCTCTAAGTTTCACCTGCTGCAACTCATGGAGCTGAAGAAGCTGCCCAGAGGACCTCATCCCTTCTACAGCCAAAGCCTCAGCACCCTTCCTCTACAAACCCAACATCTCCTGCAGCACCGTTTCTCTACAGACCCAACATCTCCTGCAGCACCTTTCCTCCACAGACTCAAACTGTCTTGGGGGGTGAGGGGTGTGGTAATATAATTCTTTCCCTCTTCTCCCTTTCTTCTATTCTCTCTCTCTCTCTCCCTCTGATCCCTCCGCTTTATTTATGTCCATCCACTGTAGTTATGTAATAAATAGTCTAGCTGTTGATATTTTGGCCTCGTTTGTGCCTCTAATTTCACAACACGGGAATATTCATAAAAACCTGAATCTCTTTCCCTCTCCGGATCGAGACACTTGTCTAATCCCTGAACAAGACGATGTGTATCTTGGGTGAAGATTAAAAGGCAGGATGATAAGAATGCCAAGCTATTATCTACTAACATGTGCCCATGAACAAGACAAGCTGTGGTTCTCTCTTGTACAAAATCTGGCAGAATCTCCTCTAAAAATGGGCTAGAATATAATTTATTAGATTATGGGGAAAAAAGTGATTATTGTGCTAATCAATCAAATTTGCAATAAATCTTCACTTGGAGACAATTCAGTCAAAATGATAAAGTTTTAGGCTGTAAAAATGAGTATGGCAACATACTGCTGGAAAATTTTGCCTAATGAAAGAATTAACTCATTATTACGATTGGTTTCTACATCATAAATAATGTATAATAATTTTACCATTCTATAAATTATGCACACATTTATAATTCTAGCAATAGAATACATACTTGTTATATTGTTAGTAATAATTAATTACATCAGTTTTTATTTTAAATATATAACAAACTGGAACATTTAAATAGTTATCTTCGGTTTTTTTCAGGTACTGCTACATAATCACACATACAAGCTATTAAGTATTTTTCTTTGAATCTAATTCTAATAGTTTGGGTTTGATCATGGAGTTAGTTATAAGACTCCATTTTTAAGATCAGAAAAAGTCTAAGAGGTAGCACTTAATTATAGAAAATGGCAATTTGCAAACTAAGTATCATAAAATATGATAGGTCTATCTGTAAAGAAAGGAAACAGTTGCCTTTATAGTGCATGGTACATCAGAAACTCTGTTTCTCTCTAACTTTATCATGAATATGTCTGAAATCCCTTGGAGTAATTAAATTCAACTGCACAATATAACTGATGCTTTTGAACACTGAAAATAGCCGGGTTTCTGACTTGTTACGTTGTGCATCAGCAAGCAGCAATGTTCATATACATCAAAACCTGTAATATCCATTCATATTATTGTGTTTGAAAATCCCCAAGCTATAAATTGTTCTTGGCTTAATAGTGCATTTATGACATACACATAAGCCATGTACCATGTCTTGAAGTACAAATACAGACATAAACCAGCCTCACTTTATCTCAAATTTAAGCAGCAGCTAAGAGAATAAAAGGCAAGCTGGTATGCTGCCCATGTGGGAAACACACTTTTCAAGGAAGTGCTCTACAAATTGTCATTTTTCAAGTTTACATTTATAAACTCAGTCACAATCTGTTGTCTCTACACAATAGTCCCCCCTTTACATTTGCTAATGACATATAACAGAGGTATTGGTCTTTTCAGAACAGCAGCTCTCAGATTGCTCTGTCCTACAGTTGTTACAATTTCTGGATTCTTTAAGATTAACTGTAACACCTAAGCTATGAAGAAACTACTTTAGGGCACTCTTGGAAAAACAACCTAGTGGTTCTATAGGAGTAAGTCCTGAGACAACTTGCTATGCACTTGGGAAAGTATTGCATTGGTTAGGCCACACCTTGAGTTCTGTGTCCAGTTCTGGGCCCCTCAGTTTAAGAAGGACATTGAGACACTTGAACGTGTCCAGAGAAGGGCAACAAGGCTGGGGAGAGGCCTTGAGCACAAGCCCTATGAGGAGAGGCTGAGGGAGCTGGGGTTGTTTAGCCTGGAGAAGAGGAGGCTCAGGGGGGACCTCATTGCTCTCCACAACTACCTGAAAGGTGGTTATAGCCAGGAAGGGGTTGGCCTCTTCTCCTTAGCAACCAGCACCAGAACAAGGGGACACAGTCTCAAGCTGCACCAGGGGAAGTTTAGGCTCGAGGTGAGGAGAAAGTTCTTCACCGAGAGAGTCATTCATCATTGGAAGGGGCTGCCCGGGGAGGTGGTGGAGTCACTGTCCCTGGAGGTGTTCAAGAGGGGATTGGACGTGGCACTTGGTGCCATGGCCTAGTCGTGGGGTCTGTGGTGACAGGTTGGACTCGATGATCTTCGAGGTCTCTTCCAACCTTAGTGATACTGTGATGGACTCCTGCTCTTTTGGATCTCTCTGGAATGGATAGAAACAGGCAAGTAGATCTTCAAATGCTCCTGGTTCTGCCATTTTAAGAGACACAATTACCAATAGCCAAACTGTCCTTAGAAGGATGACCCTTAATGAAGAAAACAGGGAAGGTTTTTCCATTTCACGTAGAATTCTTGCTACTCACTAGATTTTAAGAAACATGAAGACTACAAGCTGAGAAAATGCAGAGCATCTAAGATTAGTGACTACAAACAGAGCTAATGGAGTATGTCTCAGCTATTATAAGATCTAATGACTCAGACATCTTGTAAGGGGAAGACTTTATACACTTCTTTGGGTATATTTGCCCAGTCAAATCTGACTGGCTGTAACTTACCCAGCATCTGACTCTGAAGTAGAGAATATTGATATGGCTCAATATCCTAAAGAACTACACACAAAAAAAAAAAAAAAAAAAAAAAAAGAGGAAAATACTCAGTATTCTGACACTGACACCAGACAGCCTTTGCCATGCTGTAGTGAAATGGACCATTTCTACCGGATTTGCCTTAATTCATAGAGGTAAGGAAGTTATGGGAGAAGAGAGATCAAAAGAATAAATGTGTGATTTATCCAGTCGGAGAAGTGGGAATAAGTTGGCAGCCTCCCTGCTGGAGGAGAAAGGTTGGTACTTTTTTGTGCCTATGAAAACAAGCCTCAGCAACTTTCCAATAGAAGAACAGCTTTTAGAATGTCACTTTTGAACACCTGCTCATGGTCCACCAAAGCGAAGCTGCTCAGGATCTCAGCCAATATGTTAACCAAGTCCAGTGGCAGAATTCTCCAACAGACAGCTATGCAGCTGCTACTTTGGACCCACAACTCCCTGCAGAGAGGCTGAGCAGCACAGACATACTGAGCAGTATGATCATGCTCTTCCAGTATATATGGAAATTTTTATCAACTGATTTGTTTTCATTAATGGAACTAAATGAGAGATGAAAATTAATTACCCCTTTGGAGCAAAGCAAGTTCCCACAAAAATCTGAGTCTTAAAGTTATTGAACAACGGCAAAACTCTGGAATGGATTTTTAGAGAGATTGTGAATGCCCCTCCCTGGAGACATTCAAGGCCAGGTGGGATGGGCCTTGAGTAACCTGATCTAGTTGAGAGGTGTCCCTGCAGATGGCAAGAGGTTGGATTAGATGATCTCTAAGGTCTCTTCAAGTCTAAGCCATTCTATGAGTCTATGATTCTATGAACATTATAAAGCTATTTTCATTTCATAAAACACATTCTACAAAACTATTCCCTCTTAAGGGAGCCTACAGGAAAGACAGGGAATGATTGTTTTACCTGGGAGTTGACTGATAGGACAAGGAATAATGGTTTTAAACTGAGAGGGAAGATTCAGATATTGGAAAAAAACTCTTTGCTGTGAGGGTGGTGAGACACTGGAACAGGCTGCCCAGAGATATTGTGGATGCCTGTTGCAGTTTTGACTCAGACAGCAGCTGAGTTCCAACACAGCTGCTCACACAAAACCTCTCCACACACTACCCTCTCAGTGGGATGGGAAGGAGGATTGGAAGCAAAACAAAAGCCCTGTAGTTTGAGATATGGAGAGTTTAATGGAATAATACAAAAAGCTATCAGATGTTTTTTCAGAGCAAGAAAGCAAGCCAGCCAGCAAGCAACAGCTAAAGCAGAAAGAAGAGACAAAAGCCCAGAAGCAGAAGAAAGAGAAAGCACCTATACCAGAAAGCATTACAGATCACAGTCCAATCTCCAAGTCCCATCCTTGGAGAAGAGAATCCCCAGAAGCAATACAGCACTCGGCCACAGGGTTGACTCGGCAAGAACCATAATTACAGGAGGCAATAAACTTGTTACTCACAAATACAGGGGTGCTGCTGCTGTATATCAGCTGTTAAGGCTGTAAGGGTGCCAATGCGGTCTTGAGGCTGCTCTGGCTCCAGCAGGATGGGACTCTGCCAGGCTGAGGCCATAAAAGTCCATAGGCCTGGTCTGGGAGAATCAGTGGCCACTACACATGCTCCTATCCAAAAAGGAGGCTCTTTTTACCAGACATGTTGGTGCCTGTTCTTTTGTCCCTTTTCCTGCATTACCCCGACTCCTGCAGGAGGGAGGGAGAGAGGGGGACCATGTCTAGACCAGGACCTGCTCTCTCTCTTTACTGAAGTGAAAACTCTATCATTTCATCATTGCTGTGCCCATGGTGGCTTCTATTTGTTACACCACCCACAAGTATTTTTCCGTTCACAATCAGATCCAGCTGAGCTCTTTCCCAACAGACTGGACAGAGTCTTCCTGGGATGCCAGTCACTGAAGAAAAGGCTTGACCTTTGTGATCACTCAGCTTTGTACCAAATATGATGTATATGGAATTGAATGCCTGTTGGTCAGGTGTGGGTCACCTGTCCTGTCTGCTCCTTCCCAAAAGTGTGATCTTTTACTTACAGCACTCTAACATGGCACAAAATATTTAGCTGTGACCATGGTTTCGCTAGGAGCAAGTATAAGCACGTGGCTTTCTGCATACCAATCCTTGGCAGTAACTACAATCACCAAGCATTATCACTATTAGAAGCAGTCACTGTCTGAAAAATATGCCATTAACTTCAGAAAGTGCAGTTACTTAGAAGAGACTTAGTTGAAAAGCGAAATTACTGAACAGTGAATTGGTTCTGATTTTCCTCAAACCAGGACACCCCATGAAGAATTTGATGGCCCCTGTCCTTACACAATGTAGTGGATGATAGGAAGCTCTTATCCTTTCATTCTGACAGATATCAGAAGGCATCAGTAATTAATAATTTTTTTTTATTCGCTGCAAGCATC
Organism: Picus viridis; assembly: GCA_033816785.1. Classification (NCBI taxonomy): domain Eukaryota; kingdom Metazoa; phylum Chordata; class Aves; order Piciformes; family Picidae; genus Picus; species Picus viridis. The sequence continues at coordinate 27,291,250 of CM066575.1, forward strand.
CAGAAAACAATGAGATGATACACAATACTCTGCAAATGCTGCTTGAGCAGAAGGTGCTCCCCTTTATTAAGTCTCAAGGAGATTTTAAGTCATTGTTGCTTACTCACACACAGGTAAAGTATACTTTTTGGAAGATGACAGCAAATGACTGAAGCTCTCAATGATTCATGTGGTCACTAAAGAAAAAGGTTATGGGGAGGACAGTGTTGCAAGTGCAGGAGAAGGCTGCAAGTGTAAGACTCCTCTATTCTCTTTACGTTATTCTGATGTGTATCAGTGAGATCACACAAACTGTTATGCCAGTCCCTTCAACTAAAATATGTCATATTGCTTTTCTCCTATGAAACAGCAGCCCTAAAATAGAGATTCATAATTTATTCATCCAAGGGGAACACAATGTGCTGGGAGTAATCACAAGTTACAGACTGCAAACTGCAGACATATAAAAGTATTCCATTAAGAAGCAGACTGCCTATTCTTGCCCAGGGAGCAGTGGGAACTTCCTTAAAATGAAATAAGAGAAGGTATACTGAAGTTTACTCTTATTTTTTCATGGTACAGTTTCCTGTCCAGCCCCTTCCTATCATGCAGAGAGCATAATGTTAGCATGATGTAGAATATAGGATCCAGTTTGCACTGTGCCACTGGTGGGGGAAGGGACAGTGCCATCCCCCATTCGCTTATTGTTTGTAGTGGGGCCAGTCAGCTAAACCAATACAAGGTATAAAAGCAGTACACCATCATTTACTAACAAGTTTTCATATTAAGAAATAGAGGAAGCATGCTGAAACAACCAGTATGTGGTTAGAATGCTTTTCACTAATCTCTGCTGGTTGGAATTAAACTGAATCATCAGGATTTTGGACATAAGACAAAAAGGAAAAAAATGTATTTGTAATACTTACAAATCTTTATGGCTAAATAAATCTTATTGATTTTAGGCTAGAAGGTAAAAGACTCAAAGGTTCCCAAATGTAGGTCCCACAACACATCCTAAGCCTTGTATTTTCCACTTAGATATCCTAACCATTTAAAATGGGAGTACCTATGTATATGTAGCAATGTTGATTCCCATTCACACTGCCCTTTACTTGTGGAAATGGAAATCCCAGTAATAACTGTTATGGAATATATTTATTCTGAAAAACATCCTGGCACCATGTCTCATGGTAGTAATTTTGCCCCATGAAGATCTTAGACTCAAAGGAATCCAACTCTTTTCCTTGAAGTAGTTAATCCACTGTTTTCTAATGACACTCTTTGAGTCTATATCAATACCTATATCTATATAACTTTCCACTAGATTAGGATGACACTTGTCATTAAAACTTTCTTTCCACGTATAGTTCACAGTTTACACTGTGCTATGGTTTCACACCATTCATGCCAACTACCCTGGGCAGAATTTATGCATTCACAAAATAAGCAACATCTTTTTTAATAATGTGCAGGAAATAAAAGATTAACATAGGAGGGGCACACTCCCATGTACCCACTTATTTATTTATCTTGTGCATGTACTTTATTATCCTAGCATACACAAGTCCAAGAGAACTGCCTAAAATCACTATCCTCATGTTAGTACAAAATTGTTCTCTGTGCTATAATCACCATTGCTTTGCCTAAGCAATTTTTTACTGGTAATCTTCTGCCTTAAACAGAGTGAGCACCGAAGTGGCTTGTCCCTGCATGGTGTAGATGATGCTCTTACATGAGTAATGGATTTCCTGATTAATATCAGTTGAGATGTCACCTTTGACCAAATGTTCCATCTAGCAAAACATGAACACACAGAGAATCAGAAAAGCAGATCTCAGATGTTTGCTGGTGGTACTCCAACCACTGTAGCAAAATCCCAAATATTAACTACACCTTCTAGATCACCACTTGAATCTTGATCTATTCCAACCAGCAATTTTTGCTGTACAATGTTAAAGTCCTGGCTAGACTAGAAATAGCCACATCTCTGAACTGAATCAGGTGTCAAATAGTTGGCTTCCAAGATAGGGCAGTTCTGACCTAAATCTTCCCCCCACTTCCTCACTCTCAGTTCTTTCATTAGACTGTAAAACTAAATCAATCTCCTTTCCTTCTTTCAAGCTTTTATTTTCTGTGCACTTCACCACTTTCTGCTTCATCCCTCCAATTCAAATTCTTGACTCTCTTTATAATCTCCTATATTTATTCCTGATGGCTTCAGCTACTATGCTGATGACCACTCTGTCCTTTTAGATGAATATAATCTCTCCAGACTGGACTTTAAAATTTGCTTCTGTGTTCATAGTCAACAAATGTCCATTTGTTGTTTTGAGTAGCTTTTCACCTAGGTCTATGCATAGTCTTTTGTATTAGTTCTTCTTACCCCTACCTATCAGTGTGAAAGAATCAGTTCATTTGTTTGCATATTAATTTTCATTATTTCATGACTTTCAGATTATTGGTACTGATGATTCTTCCATCCTCTGACATTAGTTACCAATTTTCTCCATCCTTTTAAACCTTCTGCAGTTTTGTTCCTCCTTTCCACTGTAATGCTCATCTTACACTCCTTCAGCTCTGTTTGCTCTGAGTTTTTTTTTCTCATAGGATCCAAGTAGTACATCAGTGGTCTGCTCATTTGCTCCACGACAAATTTGTTAGCCTCTGAATGGCTAACAAAACATTATTTTCAAGCTTCACTGACTTTTGTCTACACATCTTTTTTTCTGAATTTATTTTCTAACTATCTACTTTTATCTCTGAGTGTCTCTGCATTAATTATAAGAAAACAAAGAAAATATAATACAATATGAAATTCATCATGTCCTTATAATTTTCTTTCTGATGCCTTCTGTTTTTGCATTTCTGACAGTAAGAAGCATCAGGCAGTAGATTTATACTGTCCTCTCTTCTTCTATAATCTCTCTACTTTGCACTAGTGTCCTTCCTCCTGATCCACTTGCTTACCCCAGTTATCTTTTTCAGTCTCTCATTTACCTTTGTATCTTTTCCAAATATACACAGGAAATATATTGTGCCACCAAAGAAAAAACAACAAACCACAACTAACACTACAGTCCACTCCAACAGCCCCGCCTTCCTTCTGTTTCAAAACTTTTAATGCATACTATTTAGAACAAATTATAATCACCAGCTTCTACTCAGTGCTTGTCAGTGAAACAACCTGAAGTGTATCAAACCAAAAAGTCTGTCTTTTCTAGCAACTTCTCCCTAGAAGCACAGAAAAGTAGATGTTTAGGAAAAGAGTATGAAAAGTACAACTACTGTCTATGCTGATGACTGACTGATGTACTTTTCTGTTTCATACTTCTCCCTCCTGTCAATATTAAAATATCCATCTCTTTCTGCCACCTTTTGTACAGATCTAACCGTACATTTAAGTTCATGAAAATCTCTAGAATTTTTATGTCCCTGCCCTCCACAAGCAGGATGGATTCATCATCCTGTTCACAATATTTCTTGAGGGTGCTTTCTACACAGCATATCTAAGACCATTCACATTTTTTGAATTAATTTATCCTCATTATTTACATCGTATATCACAATTACTGCAACACAGCTTTTAGGCTCATGACAACTGTAATTTTCTCAGCAACCACAAGACAGCTTCAAATGCAACTTTTTTTAGTCCATTAGTTTGACCATGTTATTGCCCTTCTTTCTCCGCTGTGCTGTCTCCTCTCTTCCTTAGCACATTAAAAAAAAAACCAAAAAAACCCTTCATCCTTCCAGGCTTTTACTGGCATGTTGCATTCTAATGACTACTCAGACATTGAATCTCATCTCTCTTCAGTTCATGATACCTATCTCAGCCAAGTATTATATTTTCTAACAGCCCTTCTATACTGTCTTCACATTCAAAGTTTCATTGTTTTCTTTTCAAGAGACATCATAAAACTCATCCCATTTGAAATGGGGTATTTTAAAACGGTGAGTGTACACAGACCACTGGTTTTATATATCACTACAAACTTGTCCCTTATCTCTTGTTCAAGCTTCTTCATAAATTGTCCAAGACTGGGACAATCCATTTTGTTCTTTGCCTGTGTTGACATACTGAATATCACAATGTATCCTCCTGGATCTTCATTACAGGCAACATAAGAGTTGTTAATACTTAGTGTAGTTTGAAAGTATAATCAGAGCCTGAGCCTTCTCTCCCTTTACCCTTCTTAGTAATTCCTACAAAACATTTTCATCCAGCTGAGCATAGGCATTAGTGATACCTTCTACTAAACACTTACTATATTTTTTTCTAACACTGGCCTCCATGTTGAAGTATTTGAAGAACTTGAATTTTGCACTTTTTAGTACACATGTGCATACACAGAGTCTGCTACAGTCTTGTTCATGCTTACCAAATTAATGCCAGTGAGATTGCTCAAATGTGTCAGGACTACTCACATCAACAAAACACAAAAAATTGAAGCTGTAGCTTTTTTTCTTTTTTATAACAGTTTTGTGATTTTCCTGATGACATAAAAGGTGGTGAATTGACATGCAATTAACTTTTAAATTAGCACATCAATCTACTGCATGACTTTTGGAACAGGTCCAGTTCACCTCAAGTACCAGAATATAATGTTTTAATGAACAGAAACACAGGCTATCTTGAACATCTAATGTAATGCTATTTTATGGCAGACTATAGTAACACTCCAGAAAAGGCTATTCTCTAAATATTTTCATTGCTCACTTTTATAGAAATTATGAGCTTTTGTGTCATGGTTTGACATGGGTGCCTTTAAGAACCACGGAGTTGCAGACCTCCAGAGGCTAGATAGAGATCCAGCAAGTGAACTGAAAAGTGTAATTTTTGTTATTTCATTCCCAGAATGACTGCATCTAGCCTTTATCAGGGGACAGCACAAGCCACCTCTTTCCCTTCTACTCCCTCACTCTCTCCCTTCCTGGCTTGATCCTTTATCCTGCTTTGTGTGAGAGCTGGGTTTGGAGTGGCCTGGCTGGGGCCTAAAGCTGGCAAGCTAATTTCTAGCTGCGTCATTTTTGGCTTACACGTGGCAGGGAGTAGAGAGGCACTGGGGGGGGTGGGGGGTGGGAGTGTGTGTATGCATTTGAGGCCCAGATTTTTGGCCTGGTTAGGTGGAGGCTGGGGAGAATTTTGATTTAGTGGGCTTCAGTATTAAGGCCAGACTATGGACTTTGTGTATTTTATATGCTTTGCACTGTAGTATTACTTATAAATAACGCTTCAATTTAAACTCTTCAATTCTATCCAATCCATGTGTGGAGTGTTTTTTTCTTTAGCTACTTTGAGAAGAGTTAAGGAGAGCCTGCCTCGCTCCTTAAACCGAGACATTCAGCAACAAGGTATCTTTTCCCACCCTTCAGGCGACCATGTTCCACCTTTGAAAATCATCTCTGAATCTCACAGAGATCTCACACATCCTTCAATACACATTCATGCTTAACTGAAAGTTTAGTGAACTCATTTGCTAACATCTGAATAATTAAATATCACCATTAAAAAAGAAAACTATTTTATTTATATTTCCCATACAACAGAAATCTGTACAAATTCTAAAGATCAGCAAACCAATTGTTCTTCTTTCTTGTTCTTTCTTTCTCTTTTGTAAGTCTGAAAATTCCTTTAAATGTGTTTAATTTCCAAGTTGGACATTTGAAGTTTTTATCCTCCTTTTAAAATTGCTTCAAAAACCCTTCAAAGCTCCTTGCCCAAAGGATTGTTTGTTCTCCCTCATTATAGTTGGTGGGGTTTTCTAGTTAATAACAGAACCTTGTCTATTATTGGATCAAATTCCACCCCACCCTAAGGACCAAGTCCAGCAACATGAATGTGTGTTTTCATTAATGGGTTAGTGCACAGTTAAAGACATCTTTCAGATATGATCTTGAGGATACTGGAAAAAATCCAAATTTGCATTTCCCTGTGAAACACTACATTATATGTCATTAATTTGTTTATGTGCTCATCTCCTACTGTCAGTCTATTGGTTAATTTGCTATTTTTTTATGTTTTAAGATCTATTCCTGTATTAAAAATCTATGTGTTTACAGGACTGGGTTCCTGAGACTTAATTAAGTAGTAGGGACTGAAATATAGAAAGTGACACTAGAAAAAAAATTATCGGAGTAGTCATTTACCATAGTAAATTTTGTTGTTCTAATGTACTGCCTCCAAAAAGGCACCACTTTGGAATGACTTTCCCTGTCATGAAGCAACAGAAACCATTAAAAAATATTAGACATAATTTGGAGTATTCACATCTACTCTAATGTTCTGAAAGAAAGCCTACTATTTCTTAACTGCTTACACATTGCTACATTACATAAATACATGAGGTAAAAGCAAAGAGCATCTTTTTTCTCTTACAACACTGCCTATACAGATCTAGTAAGTTAAATACTGGTGGAGATAACTCTGAGAACATGGACTGGGGCTGACTCTTAGCTGTAGAGACAGTGAACTACTCCTGTCCAAATATAGTATCTAATATAATGCAAGAAGTCCTGATTGATTGGGCACTTCAAAGTGCATTAGCTACCCCAATGAAGATCTTGTAAACTACTTGAATATTGAAATGTCCTTAGTTTTTTACCGAGCCTGACTGAAAAAAGTACCTTTAAAAAGTCTGTTGATGAGTCAAGCAAATGATTCAGAACATGTCCAAAAAGTTTAAACAAAACCAGCATCCAATAAGACCAGGACAGCTGCAAAAAATTGCCAATACTACTACACTCAAAAGTATGGGAGAGGAGTGAGGGCATTGTCAAGCTTGATCATCCTTACAAAAATACAGGCAATTGCAGTTTTGAGAATTTCTCTTAGATTCTGTAGCTACAAGAGGAATACTCAGTATAGTAGAATGAGAAAAGTATTACTGTGTCACTCCAAAGAGGGACAGATAGGTGTCTAATGACATTTCAGATGTCCTTTAACATCCCACTTGACCTCCAGCTGTAGTTGGAGTCTCTCATAAGCTGTGTCATATCTGCTACCCCTTGTAGCTACCTTGGAACATCTCAAATAGTACTAGGTGCCTCTTTGCAGGCAACTGTGTCATGTCTTTTCAGAGCCTGTGACTGCAAATTGATAATCTAACCTTTGCCAGGAAAATCATGAGATTGCTGTGGATATAGAGAAAATAAAGATTTTTTTAAAGGCTAAAAAAAAAAAGTCAGAAGGCTCAAACAGAATACACTATACAAAGTCTATGTAGAAACAGAATCTGCCACCTTCATTTTCCAGAATGTTTTACAAATCTATAATTTTTTAAATCATAAAGTTTTTGCATCAGAAAGTTTCCTTTATGGATTCATAAAGGAGAAAACTTGATGTTACCACTGGCTCTGAAAGTACTTGCACCTAATTGGGAAATCTGTAAGCAAATACTCCAGGTATCCTACAGCCAAAGAATGCTTATCACTCTCACACAACTGCCATTACCATCCAGGCATGTCTCTTCTGTAAAATTCCAATCAAATTCAAGTGTAGAAAAATTACCTGAGTGTTCTGGCCTGTGAGAGCTCCATCATCTCTGAGCTCCTAGGATTAGAACTTTAAAAAGATACAGGTATCTTACTAAATGTGTTGAAATACAATTTCTAGGATGGAATTTCAAATCTCAAAATAATCCTAAAGTGGTATTAAGGCTTCCTTAACAGATCTGCTGAAACTTTGAGTTTCCCCTCCCCTCTCCCTGAACATGCTAACATTGTACCGTTCTGACTTTCAGCTGTAAAAAACATTTCAGCTTCTGAAACAACTAATTGCTTGGAAAAGCTTAAAGAGCATTCTGCTATTCTGGATTGTGTCCAGACTTATTTTTTTACAGTAGATGAATACACAGGCATCAGAAATGTTCTTTGCCTCCCTCCTCTTGACCCCAAGATTGATGAATAAATGAAATCAACCTTTGACTGAGCCTTTAACAAGCTATAAAGATCTGTTTACATTTTTGAAGTGAATCAGGGAGATGTAAGCTGTTATGTCTCAGTGTGATTTATCCAATTACTGAATTTAACAATCTCTGAAGACTATTTCTATGGCAAGTGAAAAGCTACAGGAATGTAACAGAACCAAATGATCGCACATTTTCATATGAAACTGGTCATAAAAATCAACTTCAAGTGGCTGCAAGTGCTAACCAATGAAGCAGTGTTTTCCAAAACACTTGAAATAAATGTAAGAACAATTTTGTTTTTAAAATGACTGGAAAGACGTATTTTAAAAACAAACATATTACCTGACAAGGCTTTTTCATTTTAATTGCTATGATATGGTATCTGTAACAGCAGAGTTCACAGGTCCATGATCCCCTTTCACTTATCCACTTCAACAGGCAAAGCTGGTGAGTGTATCGTACTGAACCATCACAGCGGCAAGGATTTAACAATTCACCCTAAAAAAGGAAACACAAAAACATTGCTTTTAAAGGGATATTTTACATTTGTGTATACTCAACACCAAAATATACAGAGGTCTGTACAATGAACTGGTTTGAGTCTCAATACATGAAAAAGTTTGTCATTTTGGCTACAAAAATAATCAAACATTAAACTGCCTCAGGCACTTCTAATGAGTCAAACCCACATAATTGTCTATGTATGTATATGTACATATGTGAAACAAGTGAAAGATTACCGTGCACCAAACAACAGTTGCATTGGCCTTTTCAACTTGTTCCTAAAAGTGGCATTTCTCTGACAGTTATTTGCAGTCATTACTAGGAATGAATTGGGTGATGTGACAGAGAACCACGCTCTTGCAGAAAGGCTCTGCATGGTCTGGCTAGTCAGCTGTCACACAGGACCTCAAATAATGTAACTAAACAGTCCTCTCAGTAGTTCACATATTTCTATAATACGCAAATCTGCTATTCTCTTCTTTCCTTGAAAAGAAGGTTTGTGGGTTTTTTTTAGTTAAGCTACAAAACAAGCTATGAAATGCTAGCTATAGACCCGTTGCTGATATTATGTCCAGTAATGTAATGAGAAGATACATGGGGGTCTTCTCAACAGTACCTGTAAGCTAACATTCATTTTAAAACCTAACAGAAGCCGGAGAAATTTGCATTGTTTAAAAGTCCCTGAGGGGAGAGCCAATGAGCATGATAACAACACGTACGGGGTGCAAGCCAGCCACAGCAAACCGCTGAATTTTCCTAAAGCTCTGCGCCGGCTCGTAATTGTCCCAAGCGCTTATTGGAACCACTACGTTCAGCAGCCGAGGCTTGCTGTGCCCACCTGGCCGCGACACAGAGGAGAGCTGGAACGGCCAGGGGACGCTGGGCCTTGCTCGGCAGCGGGCGGCAGCGCTCATGCCGCCGGGTGAGAGGCGTGGCGGCGCGAGTAGGGCACGCTGTGCTGAGCCCTGTCCCTGGTGCTGATCTCCACGCCGCCGGCCCACTCGGGCCTCGCCGTGTCGCTCAGTCGCCTGTCGCCCTAGATAGCGGTATGGGTGTGGAGTCTGAGGAGTCGGTCCGTCTGCGCTGGTCGCAGCGGAGCCGCCCCGCCTGCCCCGCTCTCCTTACCTGCTCGGCGCCCTGGAAGCAGATCTTGCAGATGGGGCCGGCCCCGCCGAGGTGGCTGCCGCTGCCGCTCCCGCTGCTGCACACCGAGCGGGTGTCGGATTTTTCGCCAGCGGCGGCCCCCACCTTGGAGCAGCCGCTCTCCGAGCCGCATCTCCGGCCCTCGCTGGCGCTGGAGTCACCGCTCCCTCCGTCCTCTAGGGCATCCCCACTGGTCTCCCCGGCTCCGTCCGGCAGCCCCAGTGGGACGGCACGGTCTCGCTGCGGCTCCTCGGGAGGGACGACGACGCTCCCCCCGGCGCAGCTCATGCCCGCGCCGGCCCGGGGCACCCACTCACCCGGGGCGGTGACGGCCCAAAGCCGGCGACGGAGGACGCCGGGGCGGCGCGGCGGAGGAGAGAGGGAGAGGCAGGTCCGGCAACGCTGCGGGTCGGGTCCACTCGCCAACCGCCGCCCCCAAACGGCCAAGTGAGCGCGAGCGGGGGACCGTTACTCGGCGTGAAGCACGGCGGGGGCGGGGGCCGCGAGAGTCATTCACCACAACCGCTACGGACCCGCAGCCGCCGAGGCACCTCCCCCGCCTCCACCGCACCGGTGCGGTAAATGCCGCGACGGTCCGGCGTCCGGGACGGGGAAGCCTCCACCCTCGCCAGCACCCCGGCGCCGGCCCGAGCCGGGGAAAACCCTTCCCCGCCCCTGGACGCTACAGTCGCACATGCCCTCCTGCCGGCTTCCTGCGTCCCTCCCATCAACACCGTCTTCCCTCACATCCCAGCGGCCACGGCACCCCTACCCCCTCGCTGGGAGGGCTTATCGTTGTTCTCTGCCATTTCCCCTGCGGCCACTCCAGTGGCCCTGTGTTTCGCCTCAGCCGTAACAGTGGTGGGTTGTTTTCCTCTCCTCGGCCACGTAAATCCTGATCCCAGCGTTTGTCACGGCACCCCAGTGGTCACGGGGTTTCTCAAACCTGTCCTACCACTGGAGGATCCAGTCCTTTAAGGGACTCTTAAGAGTCCTTTTTTCTTTATTTTTTTTTTTTCACTGCACTTATAACAACAGAAGGAATGTTCAACAGTTGTTCTTTGGTTGTGAAACAGTAGTCCTCCATGTCTTTGGTGATTGGCTTTCTTGTATATATATATATCTCCATTACATCACTTTATTTTCAAAATTAAATTTGCTAAAAACATCACGATCGAGTATCTTCTAAAAAAAACCCACACCACTGTGGTTAGAAATTCTTTAAAGTTTGGCTGGGGCTGCTGAAGGAAGGTGTCAATTTTAGCGTCAAGTATAACATCAGTGAGCATTTCACTTGGTGAATATGACAGCAACAGCCTGTGTGGGGAAAGAAAAAGAAAAAAAAAAATATCAAAAAACAATTGTTGAGCCATATGCTCTTCCATAGCCACTTTTAGATTCAAAGTGTGATCAAATCACCCATATTCTTCTTCAGTTGCTTCCTGTGTAAGTCTCAAGATGAGGGTATACCTCAATGAGCTCAGACACTGCTGTCACCAGACATGTTTTAATAGCAGTGTCTTCCTTGGTATGGACCAAAGAAGTGCACAGAACTGAAAATGGCATCCATCAGCCCATGATCTGTCAAGCTCTTGGGAGAGGCTGGCTGGAGATCAGCTCAGGCAATACACTATCTGCAGAAAAGCAGCAGCCTTATGTTACAGGATTGTGACATTCAAACTAATTGAGGCAAGGTGCAGTTAATGCCCTTTTGGTCCTCCTACAGTCTGTACATATTAGAGAGGCCATGCAATAGATAAACTAAGGAGAAAGAACAAAACTGCTGATTATGGCATTGCTCTGAATTACATATTGCAAGGTTGTCTTCCTATAGTGAAACAAGAGGTATCATTATACCTTTTGTCATCATCCACTGGTGCCCACTATCATGACAGCTCTGCATTAGCTAAGCCAGAGCTGGCCATTTGGCTTGGCATTAGGACAAGGTGTTCCAACACAAAAATTACTTCAGTTTACAGACTGGTTGTTAAGTAGGTAAGTAGCATGAATTCAGCCACATTTGGTAATGTAAACCTAAAAATGCCACATTGACAGTGACATTTTCATGAACTGCAGATGCTGTGGAGTTAATAAATTCTTCTGTATGTGTTTTGTTTTCACAGCAAAGTCAGAGTTGCTAGAGAGGCTAGCTGCTGTCAAACCACTGACCATCATATTTGAAAAGTCTGGCGAAGTCCCTGCTGGCTGGGATTCAGGAAACATAGCCTCCATCTTCAAAAAGGAAAAAAAGTAAGACTCCAGAAGCTGTAGATCAGCCATCTCTGCATGGCAAGATCTGAAGCAGATCCTCCTGAAGGCTTTGTTAAGGCATATGGAAAATGAAGAAAAGATGATTGGTGGTAGCAAATGTGGCTTCACCAAAGGCAAATCATGCCTGATGAATTTGGTGGCTTTTTTGGAGTTACAGCATCAGTGGATATGGAAGAGCAACTGATGTCATCTACCTATACTCATGTAAGGATTTTGACACTGTCCCACATGACATCTGGTCATCAAGTTGGAAAAGTATGGACTTGAGGGGTGGACCACTCACTGGATAAGGAATTGGGTTGGCTGGATGGCCACACTCAGTTGTAATCAACAGTTCAGTGTCCAAATGGAGACCAGTGCCAAGTGGCATCCCTCAGGGTTCAGTTCTGGGACCAGTCTGTTTAACATCATTGTCAGTGATATGAAGAGCAGAACTGAGTGCACCCTCACCAAGTTTATGGATAAAAGCAAGCTGTGTATCCAGTTGATACACTGGAGGGAAGGGATGCTATTCTGAGGGACTTGGACAGGCTTAAGAGGTGAGCCAAAGCCAACTTTGTGAAACTGCAAGGTCCTACACCTGGGTCAGTACAATCCCAAGCACAAATATAGGCTAGGTGAGGAGTGGCTCAAGAGCAGTCTCAAAGAGAACGACTTGGGGGTGTCAGATGACAAAAATGTCAACATTAGACAACAATGTGTGCTTGTAGATCCAAAGGCCAATTGTATCCTGGGCTGCATCAAAAGAAGTGTGACTAGAAAGATGAGGGAGGTGATTCTTCCTCTCTACTCCGCTCTTGTGAGACCCCACCTGGAGTGATTTGTCCAGTTCTGGTGCTGGAGCAGGTCCTGGAGGAGGGCCACAAAGATGATCATAGGGCTGGAGCACCTTCTCTGTGGGGACAGGCTGTAAGAGTTGGGGCTGTTCAGCCTGGAGAAAAGGTCTGCGGACACCTTATAGAAGCCATCCAGTACCTGAAGAGGGCTTACGAGAAAGTGGGAAAGGGACTTTTTACAAGGCTTGTTGTAACAGGATGAGACTGAATGGATTGAAGCTTGGGGAGGGTAGTTTTAGACTAGATATTTGAAATAAATTCTTTACAGTGAGGGTGGTGACACACTGGAACAGGTGGACCTGTGAAGCTGTGGATGTCTTTTCTCTAGAGGTGTTCTAGGCCAGGTTGGATGAGGCCTTGAACAACCTGGTCTCATGGAAGGTGTCACTGCCCATGGCAGGAGGATTTAAACTAGATGACCTTTAAGGTCGCTTCCAACACAAACCATTCTATGACAACAGAATTCATCAAATAGACCAATTCTAAGGAAAGAAGGGGCAATAGCAAACAAGGAAAAAACAGGAAATGTCAGCACAAAGAGATGAGTCCAAAATTCTGGGTAGAAGAAGACTAAAGCAGAAGCAAAAGGGGGAAAAATGGTCAAACTAAACCAGTGAAGTGAAAAATGAATGCTAAAAAGTTACTCATCTTCATTAGAGGAATACTGCATGCCCTCACCATTTGCTGTAGGGGTTTATGCCAGTTTTCTTTCTCATTCTTTTGCTTATCAGCAAAAAATCAATAAATAACATAGCTTTTGGGAAGGATATAAAGATAAAAATATCAACACAGAAATGGTGTGACCTCTTATTGACAGGAAAAGAAAGGTGTCACTATAGACAATAATAAAGTGGGTGAAGAAGGTCAATCTTTTCTACTTAATATTGCCCAAAGTAATGCATAACATGACTCATTTTAATAGGGAACACACCTAATCCAAATTAAAGAATGTTTTTTCTTACATATGTGATGAATTTGGAGAGCTGTTCATGAGTGAGACATGAGGTTTTTTAACACATTACCTGCATACATGTCTACCAAAAGCTACTGGTACACTAGCTAAAATAAAATTGCAAAGGCTGCCAGTCCCTGTATTGCAGAGTACATTAGAGTTGTTTGGAATGCTGGGGATGGGAGGATATGCTGACAAAAGAGCAGAAGAGGTGGAGTGTATTATATAACATAGCCTCCCACTGAAGCCTTTGGATGAGTGGGAGAGGGGGACAGGAGCCAAAACCAAAGACTGAAACAGAAAGAATGATCTAAAGCACAAATGGATATTCTGCTTCAAAACAAAAAGAAAGAAAATAAAAGAAAGAAAAGAAGGAAAGAAAAGAAAGAAGAAAGGAAGAAAGAAAGAAAGAAAGAAAGAAAGAAAGAAAGAAAGAAAGAAAGAAAGAAAGAAAGAAAGAAAGAAAGAAAGAAAGAAAGAAAGAAAGAAAGAAAGAAAGAAAGAAAGAAAGAAAGAAAGAAAGAGGAAGAAAGGAAGAGAGAAAGAAGAAAAAGGAGAAAGTGGAAACAGAATTAGTATGAGAATAAGACAGTGAACTGGAGCTCATGGGATTTATGTTCAACTACAGCTTTGCTATGAATTCCCTGAACAACCTTGAGCAACTGACCTCAAGTGGGCTTAATGTAGGCATCTGGTTACCTAAACACAGGCACCTAATTGTGTTCCCAGAGAGGTGTTCAACAGCCCCCAGAAGACCGTGGCTGTCACATCTGCCATCTCTTTTGGAAAAAGTGGGATGTTCAAACTGGAACTAAACTCCTAGGTGCAGGCATATCTCCCTCAGACTCTCTCTCTGTTGTTTTCTACATAAAACTGAAACAACACTTTGCTTTCTCTGTTCTTATTCCTGCCTCTTCCATTAGAATTTGGAATATTTTACTGGCAGATTGAGGCCATATTTGTATAGTTTTGATCTTGGCTGAGGTACCTAGACATTATTACAAGACAATTATTATTACAAGACAGTGATACAGATAAAAATATCGATGAGGTAATAAGACTGTGGAACAGTGAAATTAATTGCATTTTCAGTAGGCAATGGAAAAGGCAGGAGAAGTACAACCCTTCAGGGATGCAAGTTACCTCATCCCTTTTTTTCTTCTCAGATCTGCTGCAGGTACATTCTTTTTTCCACCAAGTCAGCTAGGCACTGTTCACTTTTCCCCTCCAAATAAACTGACAGAAACACAAGCCCAGCTTTTTTACCTCAGCACGATCAGTTGTAGGTAGAACATCTAAGAAGAAAAAAAAGAGAAGGTGGCATTTAAATGAAAGGGAGATGCTCAGGGAATGGACAGAACAGTTATTTAAAAAAAAATAAAAAATAAATATTCTCTCTCAAGATAAACCCTGTAAGTGAAGTTTTATGAAGAGGTTTCACAGGAATAATGTATGCAGGTAACCAACAGGCCTGCATTAGGAATGGTGTGGCCAGCAGGAGCAGGGAGGTCATTGTGCCCCTGTACTCTGCTTTGGTTAGGCAAAGCAGTACTGTGAGTACTGTGTCCAGTTCTGGGCCCCTCAGTTTAAGAAGGACATTGAGACACTTGAACATGTCCAGAGAAGGGCAACAAGGCTGGGGAGAGGCCTTGAGCACAAGCCCTATGAGGAGAGGCTGAGGGAGCTGGGGTTGTTTAGCCTGGAGAAGAGGAGGCTCAGGGGCGACCTCATTGCTCTTTACAGCTACCTGAAAGGTGGTTGTAGCCAGGAAGGGGTTGGCCTCTTCTCCCAGGCAACCAGCACCAGAACAAGAGGACACAGTCTCAAGCTGCACCAGGGGAAGTTTAGGCTGGAGGTGAGGAGAAAGTTCTTCACCGAGAGAGTCATTTGCCATTGGAAGGGGCTGCCCGGGGAGGTGGTGGAGTCGCCGTCCCTGGAGGTGTTCAAGAGGGGACTGGACATGGCACTTGGTGCCATGGTCTAGTCGTGGGGTCTGTGGTGACAGGTTGGGCTTGATGATCTTTGAGGTCTCTTCCAACCTTAGTGATACTGTAAGAATAGAAGCATTGTGTTACTGCACATTTAGAAACCAACTCTATCTCTTCTTTCTTTTTTTTTCTCAAACAGTTTCCATAATGCATTGTCCTGTGCCATAAATGCAGTAACAGCTCACTGATGGGGTTGTTATGTTTTGCTGCTTCCTGTATCTCTGAGGAAAACAAGATATGTTTTTAAAATATTAATAAAGACGTAAAGAGAATAATTGTCAAGGTATGACATTCAAAACAAAGTACTAATGAAATAGCAGAAAGAGAAAGCTACTTAAACAGTAATACAGACACATTATCCTACTGGATTTACCAAATAGTATGTATATGTCCCTTTCAGAACAAAACTCAGGTGGATGGTTCTCTGTAAGATCTTCTCTTCTGTATCGTCCCAATAGCAATCGTCATGCTTTTACTGGAGACTGATGAAAACATACATGCAGTAATTAATACAATAATACAATACAATACAATACACCAGGTTGGAAGAGACCTTCAAGATCATCGTGTCCAACCTATCAACCAATCCAACCCACCCAAACAACTAGATCATGGCACCAAGCACCCCATCAAGTCTCCTCCTGAACACCTCCAATGATGGTGACTCCACCACCTCCCTGGGCAGACCATTCCAATGGGCAATCACTCTCTCTGTATAGAACTTCTTCCTAACATCCAGTCTAAACCTCCCCTGGCGCAGCTTGAGACTAGTTCAGTATGGTTTCAGATGCTTACATTGATAGGATATAAAAATGTCAATTTTTTATTTCAGTGAAACTTTTATTTTTTAAATATTATACCATTCATAACTACTATTATTTACTTATTACACTCCTGTCTTATTTTCAAGCATTTTTTTCCCCAAAGCTGCCAATTTATTTTTTAAACATTTGAAACTACCAACAATTATTTTTTATCCAGTGTGAAATACATATGAAGTATAGTCTCCCTTTTGATCTTTAACCCTTTGGAAGGGGTTTTTAAAATGCTTTCCTTGTACCAGTTGTTGGGGGGGGGGAAGCCTTAGCATGGCTTCCAGAATGAGGTAATCTTTGTTTGCAAATAAATTTAGTTCCTTGATTTATTTTGGAAAGAGATCAGCTGTCATGAATTGTCAGCATCACCGATTTCAGTTCATTGAAACTGAAATGACAGAATATTAATTAGCATTTCCATTACATGTTATATGATCAAAACCTACTGTTCAAGGCAAAAGTGAACTTATCTTAGCATCACCTGTACAGATTCCTTTTTTATCTGTTCACAATGAAAAATATTTTTAATAATCATTTTCCTTGGATTTCCTTTCCATAAGTATCAGAATGATTGTAATGTGCAGTACAGGCAACCTCAAACCTTGAATAGTGGTGAGTCATCAGAAATAATGTAACAGCTTCCCAAATCATTACCCTTGGCTTTCAGTCCATTCTGTACACCTCCACTGTATGTCTGACAACTGTAAAAGCTTCAAACTGTCCAATATTTGTATCAAGGCAGTGAAATGTGGCTTCTACTACTGAAATGCCTTATGGAAAATACCACCATAATCTGAACCCTAATGTGATCAGCACTTTGGTACACACAGAATCACAGAATCACCAAGGTTGGAAGAGACCTCAAAGATCATCAAGTCCAACCTGTCACCACAGACCTCATGACTAAACCATGGCACCAAGTGCCACATCCAATCTCCTCTTGAACACCTCCAGGGATGGTCACTCCACCACCTCCCTGGGCAGCCCATTCCAATGGTGAACGACTCTCTCAGTGAAGAACTTTCTCCGCACCTCGAGCCTAAACTTCCCCTGGTGCAGCTTGAGACTGTGTCCTCTTGTTCTGGTGCTGGTTGCCTGGGAGAAGAGGCCAACCCCTTCCTGTCTACAACCACCTTTCAGGTAGTTGTAGAGAGCAATGAGGTCGCCCCTGAGCCTCCTCTTCTCCAGACTAAACAACCCCAGCTCCCTCAGCCTCTCCTTGTAGGGCTTGTGCTCAAGGCCTCTCCCCAGCCTTGTTGCCCTTCTCTGGACATGTTCAAGTGTCTCAATGTCCTTCTTAAACTGAGGGGCCCAGAACTGGACACAGGACTCAAGGTGTGGCCTAACCAGTACTGGAGAGAAAATTTCCCTTAAGTAGTTGTAGGCAAGAAGGAAACACAACAGTGAGTTTATGATGGTAGGAACTGGAAAGTGTCACACATATAATGGTGTAAAAACTCATATCAGATACTCATTAAACAACAATATAAAGGGCAACAAAACATCTATTTTGCTGAAATATTTTACTCCTGTGTATGTGGTGAAAGGAAAAGGGCATGCATCCATATTTCAGATGTTAATTCCTGGCTGAGGAAGCACTGGTCTTGTCATTTCTCACACCATAGGCAATTCTTGTCTTTTTTTGTCTCCAAGGGCTCAATCTCATTCTGGAAGTAAAAATACAAGGCTCTCTTACTTGAACTAAAGAACAGACCTTGCACCATTGATGCAGCAGCAATTGTAAAGTTCTCTGTATGGTCTAAACCACAGAAGGTGTCACAGCTGTAACCAGTGTAGTTTACAGAGTTACCTAATACAGTGTTTTTTGAGAAACTGGCGAAAATGCAAACTGTCAGGTTTGCATCTGGTTCATCTGAGAGTTCTGCAGCTCTGCCAGAAGTGACCTGTGGAAGTTACTGGTTATCTGTTATATAGCTGCTAGAAAAGAGAACAACTTTTCCGGGTATGAAACTTTGCTTCCTAAGGAGTCCAAAAGCATTAAAATGAGTTGACAGAAGAGCTAGAGAGAGAATTTATAATCTGAAGGCTGCACCCTGAGTATGCTTTTCTGTGAAATAATCTCTTGTTCTCTTTATCTTGCCACCCACCAGCCCTCTTAAAAAAAAAAAACAACAAACAACCCACAAAACTATTATCTCATGGCATTGCTCATATATATCAGGAGCTAAAAATTCTGCTTCTTGTACCTAAGAATATATATAATAGTCACCACTGGCCATGCTGGATTAGATTAGGAAGGTCTTGTATCACTGAAGAGGGTCTTCTAGCTTTTACAAAATCTACTGTATTTGCCAGGTAAATAATCTAGTTTTAGAAAGACAGTTATATAAACCAGAAGAAATTACAGCTTCTATGCTTTTTGAAGGGGAAAGAGTAAATAATCCATTCTCACTGATCCCACAGACCTGCCAGATGACTACTTTATTGAGCTGAGATATTAGCTAAATCTGTTATTTTTAACTTTTTTCGCCTTGGTTTCCACCTTCTGAGGGCAGCTGCAGAAAATGTGAGGTAATGCAGGAGCAAGTCATCTGGTGCAGATTTAGTCAGTTGTTCTATCATCCAGTGACACACCCCACGCCTCATGGGTTGAAATAGATAAAATAAGACTAATCCCCCTGATATTAATACAGATACTAATAGAAAGTACACAAATTTATATTCAGCCATGTAGTTGTTTCAATCTGCAGACTGCCAGCAGTAAATGCTAGATGTCAAGCACTGCAAGCACCACAGCTCCAGCAGAAATGTGACACTTACAGCAAAAAAGGAGAGTAGGCTGTGGGAATAGAATGTTGGGTAAGATCCTCCAGGGATGGCAGTCATCAAGAGTAAAGACTGTCCCTAGTAAACTTTCTGATTTGTAGTGAACATGACATTTATGATACAGAATACTTCTGTTGGCCAGCTTTGGTCAGCTGCTCTGGCTTTCAGTCCTCATAGCTTTAGCATCTGGCTAACTCAAAACTGCTGAAGACCTCAGTCATCATTGAGTTCCACATACTATAGCTAGTCACGTGCGAAAAAAATGTGTCTTACCAACTTTGTTCTCACCAAACTGAGTTCTTAGGTCTTCTCAAAAATGCAGTTTTCTTGAATAGAAATCTGATTATATGATTCTTTCCTAGGAAAACCAGGACAGATGGACAAGAAAAGGAAATGTCTGGTTTTGTTGGAAGTTCATGAAGGTCAAGGTCTGTGGCCTGAAAGCTATAGTAAAGGAAATGCAGGATTTCCTCTGCTTTAGTGTGTGCTGGGTTAACATAGCCTGCTCTCACTACCCCCTTTCCCCATGCCACTGTGGTGGGCAGCCCCACCTCCTCTGTCTGTCATCCCCACTAGAGGGGCCAGTCAACTTAAACCAATACATCATCCACCCTTTATTCTACACC
Organism: Picus viridis; assembly: GCA_033816785.1. Classification (NCBI taxonomy): domain Eukaryota; kingdom Metazoa; phylum Chordata; class Aves; order Piciformes; family Picidae; genus Picus; species Picus viridis. The sequence continues at coordinate 27,311,058 of CM066575.1, forward strand.
ATCTACATCATGATCCACAGCAATTAACATCATAGAACATATCTCATTTACTGTGTATCTCACCTAAAGTGAGATCACCTTCCGTCACAAAACAAACTTCTCCATTCTCCTGCATTATCCACCAGGTACATCCAGGTCCCTGGGCAAAAGCAATCCCACAGGTGGGTTTGCCTTTACCTGAAGCAGGATTAACCCAGGCTTTTTCCCTAGGATGTGCTTTGTGTGTTCCACAGGAACCACATCACTTTCTACAGCACTAGTCAGTTTGTATTGGGCAAGGCCAGCTCTGGTGTCGACAAGTGGCTTGTGCCAGATGTGCATCCCAGTTTTTGAAGGGCCCTCCTCCCATTACTTTTGATATGGGTTTTAGTAGGCCATTGTAGCCTTTGACCTTCCCAGCAGCTGATGAGTGATGACACAGCCACTCAATGTCAAGCTCCTTGGCCCAAGTGTCTATGAATCTGTTTAAAAAATGAGTCCCATTATCTGACTCAGTTCTATCTGGGGTGACACATCGCCATAGGTCTTGTTTTTCAAGGCCATGGTACTCTGCCGAGATCTGGGGGTGTGTGCTTGGCCTGTGCTTGCCATGTGGGTGGTGAGAGGAAAATGGGTGCTTCCAGGAAAGCATGAGGGAGGAGAGAGCCAGAGGAAGCCTATTCTGCATGGCCCTGTGCCTCTCAGTTCCCACCGCAGCAGGCAGCCATGTGACACAGCATTGCTCCTGCCTCCACCGCTCTGCAAGGCCACGCTCACTGCCTTTGTCCTGGAGAAAACCCATGTGGCACGTCCCTGCTCCTGCTGCCACCGGTCCACTGTGCTCTCCCCATCACTGCCTGTGCCCTAGAGAACACCACATGGCATGGCCCTGCTCCCCCACCGCCACCAAGAAACTTGGGACCACTCCTGCGACAATGCCATGATTTTCAAGCCAAGGAAATGGTGATATCCCTTCTCTTTGATACGTATTTTTCCCACTGCTTTTTCATACCATTTTGCCTGTTCTCCATTTCAACCTAACAAACCCAGTTCATTAGCTGTTTGGCATGTTTCACCTTCATTTACTCCAAGGGAGTATTTACTCCAAGGGAATTATTTGATCCTCAGTACAGCCACCCCCCACACCCAGCTGACCAGGGTTGGTAAGGGGAACAGCAGATCGTGACATCCATGCAGTGGTTGCTTCCAACGTTGTAAGCACATAGCATTTGCCTTGGCAGGTTTGTAGCAGTGTGATGTACTCAATCTGCCAGGCTTCTCCATATTTATATTTTAGCCCCTGGCCTCCCTACCACAGAGGCTTTACCCATTTGGCCTGTTTGATTGCAGCATGCATTTTACATCCATGGATAACCTGTACAATCGTGTCCATGGTTAAGCTCACCCCTTGATCTGGAGATCATCTGTATGTCACATGCCTTCCCTGATGGCCTGAGATATTGTGGGCCCACCAAGCTAAAAATACTTCATTTCTATGTTGCCAGATCCACCTGGGCCATTCTAATCTTATCAGCTTAATCCACCTGCTTGTTGTGATGTTCTTCAGTGACTCAACTTTTGGGTACGGAGCATCCACATGACGTGACTATGATATTGTCTGCCTGAGCAGCAATATCTTGCTACAATTCAGCTGCCCAGCTGGGTTTACCTCTGTGCTGCCAGTTGGTTTCCTTCCATTGCTGTAGCCACCCCCACAAAGCATTTTCCACCATCCATGAATCTGTATAGAGACAGAGAATTGGCCATTTTCCTTGCTCAGCAATATCCAAAGCCAGTTGGATGGCTTTCACTTCTGCAAACTGACTCACTTCACCTTCTGCCTCAGCAGCTTCTGCAGTCGTGTAGGACTCCACGCAGTGGCCTTCCGCCTTCAGTGTTTTCCGCAATGCAGCAGAACCTATCAGTGAAAAGGGAGTATCACTTTTCATTATCTGGCAGTTTGGTGTATGGGGGAGCCTCCTCAGCACATCACCTCTGTTTCTTCTGGTGACATCCCAAAATCTCTGCCTTCTGGCCAATTTGTGATGACTTCTAAGATTCCTAGCTGGTTAGGGCTCCCTATTTGAGCCTGTTGTGTTATCAGTGCAATCCACTTGTTCCACATGGCATCAGTTGCATGATGGGTAGAAGAGACTCTTCCCTTGAACATCCAGCCTAGCACAGGTAGTCAGGGTGCCAGGAGTAGCTGTGTTTCAGTACCGATCACCTCTGAGGCAGCTCAAACTCCCTCATACTGCCAGTATCTCTTTTTCAGTCAGACTGTAATTTGCCTCAGCTCCTTTATGGCTTCAGCTCCAGAATCTAGGGGTTCACCTTAGGTCTCCCTGGATGTTTTCTGCCAAAGGTTCCATGTGGGACCATTCTTCCCAGCTGCAGTATAGAGCACATTTGTAACATCTTGTCCTGCCTGGACAGGCCCAAGGGCTACTGCATGAAGAATCTCTTGTTTGATTTTTGCAAAAGCCTGTTGCTGCTCAGGGTCCCATTGAAAATCATTCTTCTTCTGAGTCACCTGGTAGAGAGGGCTCACAACAACACTGCAGTCTGGGATATGTATCCTCCAGAAATGTACACATTTACTAATACCAAAATGGTATTAAACACATGAACACTGATAGAGCAGAGTTTCACTTTCTGTTGGCTTCGGCAGCTTGTTACTCTGGAGCTTTGCAGCTAAGCAAGAGAGTGGTTGCTTCCGAGGCTTGGGAAGCTCAGCAGTGCTGCTGGCTGGTCTCTGGAGTGGTCCCTCCTCGAGGGGCATGTGGAGGCAGCTCTCTCCCATGATTCACAGTGTGCAGCAGGTTGCAGGGTGCACTGAATCCTGCCAAAGGGCAGGTTCACCTGGAAGACTATGTGGCACAGTTTTCCCATTGACAGCCACACTGCAGAGTTTGCAGAACACAGTGACTGGCACAGACAGTGCTCTGGATTGCCCTGGCTCTCTCAGGGCTGTGGAGTGCTGCAATCTATGGGCGGTGGCTCCTTTCCCAGATCAGGTTTCTTCCGACTCAAGTAACTCCCAGGTCTCCATGGCCATGGACTGGGCTGCTCTTTCTCTCTCCTTGCAAGTGAGTGAGTCTCTCAAATGGTTCCTGCACTCAGTGATGCAGGATCAGCCCCCTCAGGCTGGGTGTGCTGTGCTTTGCAGTGGTCATGCTTAGAACAGCCGAAAAGGGGTTTGGGCAGGTTCTCCACCGGCTGACAGGTATAGAATCTCTCGCAGCTCAGGTGAGGTCCTGATTCTCCCCAGGGCTCAGCCTCCCATGTCTGTGTCGCTTTCTGCATGGGACTGGTATGACACATTGCTTTGAAGGGCACTTTACTGGTTCTGGGTAAACTGAGACACAGCTTGGTTCCAGGTTACAGGCAGACACAAGGCTCAAGGTTTTTCCCAGGTAGCAAAAAAGCTTGATGGGACTTCTTTCTGGACAGCATGCAAGGCACATTGTTTACAGCCTTGGCTTGTATTTATCATTTGCAGAGACATGGGTTACCCAATGGAAAAAGTCGGTAAACACACCAATTAACCTACAGCAGAGCATTTGGCCAGAATTCTTTCATACATGGAAGAAACATAAACACAAACATAAGGAAAGCACTGGTAAATTGTGTGAGCCTTGTTGTCACAAGGAGAAAAACATCCCTGGGCAGATTTTTTACCCAGACTTACTGACACCTGGTTCCTTTGTCTTCAGATCTGGGTTGAAGAACCCAGGGGGAAAGGGGTTAGAGCAAAACATGTCCCTACATGTTTTGGGCTTATTTTGGGCATAATTCTGGGTAATATGCACCCTTCCATCACACTGCCTTAGACTCCAGCTGGTATTGGACACGTCAGCATGTCTGACACAGCAGCATTCGTGGCTTGTGTGACCTCATTCAGAGCACGGTATTCCACTGTTAGTCTCCATTCACCATTAGATTTCTGTGCTGGCCATATGGGGCTGTTGAAGGGTGAATGACTTTTACTGATAGCCTCTTGTCTCACCAGTTGCCAAATTAGTTTATAAATAGGGGTCAGGGAATCCCTACTGGTCAATCCCTACTAATTAAAGCCCAAATCAATCACCTCTAGATAAACGAGAGTGGAGCAAAGTCAGCCTGCACTTAAGTGCATCTCAGCCTTTCATTGGATTTCTTGAGAACTAATTCCTTACCATTCCCACTTCTACTTTGGCAGGGTTCCTTTCCTTGCTATCATTTGGGATGGTGATGTTAAAGAAAGTGATATGTGGGCAATGATAAACCCAATGAATAGATCCTGGATACAGCTTTAAAATGTTCCTAGATTAAGCCTATTGCTAATCATGAACCTACAATTAGTGAACATGACCCTTGTTCTGGTAACAAATACTTCTATCTGGAACGCTTCTATCTTGAAACAGCAAGCAATTACTTTCTTCTGTACATTTGATTACTAATTTCTTACCAGAACAATAAAACCCAGGTCATTTCCAGTTCTCAGATTATAATTTTGTTTCTGCTGCCAAAGTGTGCCTTGCTTCTGCTTTGTGTATTTGATGTGCAGCTGTGGTGGGAAGCCACAAATAGCAGCACAACAGTTTTTATGAGCTGTGCTGCCAAGGGTGAAAGCACCCTGTAGAGCAGCTATTCTGAGGGAGCCATCCTGGCTGTTTGGAAAGTGGCAAATCATGTAATCATGTTGTGATGCAAAAGGTGCAAAGTTAACTAGGCAATTGTTCTTTTTCCTACTTTTCCCATTCAGGGACGATAGTAGCTTTTGGCCAACGTACACAAAAGAAATCAGTACCTTTTCTCACTAGTCTGAGAGGCAGAAATAGGCTGTTCTAGATGCCTCATATATTTATGGAGGCATGACACAGTGTAGAAGTATTATGCCGCATACTGCTGTTTATGCTTTTTACCCGCTGTAACAGATGAGGCATATGTACAAATAAGTATCTATAGGATGCCATAGGATTGACTAAAAGGCTGTTTTTTTCATCATTTACAATAAGGGTGGAATCCTGACATTGTTTAACTGAAGAACCTTATACACTCAGGAGAGGAAGGGAAGCACCCTTTACCTGTGCATACTAGAAAGTAATTGCTATCCCTTACTGAATTACAGTGCATGAATACGCATGGAACCATGTCTGTCTTCAGTGAAATAGGGCAGCCTTAATAAACCTTGTGTGATTAGCTGTGAGTTTGTAAAATGATGCATGCCCCAAAGCCTGCTGTCTCTTTTTAGCTGTCATGAGTTCAGTTGAATCTGCTGCTGATACTCATTACCATGCTGCCATTATGCCAGCTTCAAAATGAAAGTGCTGGGTGGAGTAAAGTACTACTGGGCTTGAAGGTCAGATTGTAACATGAGAGGCTTCCTGTTCTGGTTGCTGCTTTCAGTTTCTGGGGTTTGGGGCTTTTCCACTGGGCAGGTTGTGTGTTGAAGGATGGGAGAGTCACCGGCTTCTGCTGCTGCTTTTGCATTGTGCTGTGCTGTTCTGCAAATAGGCTAAGGTAGTTGTGCATTGTATTATCTCCTTATATTCTTTACCCCAAGCCAGAAGGGATTTTTGGTGTTACTTTTTCTCCTGTCTGTGTGTGCGGAGGGGAGCTTGTGAGAGTGGGCTGTTAACCCAGGAGATTAGTCAAGAGCTTGAAGCATAGCATGGCTTGAAAGGTGGGACTGCTTACAAAGTAAGGTGAAACCACCATAGGGAAACTAGTTTCTTTGCAAGGAGTGAAACTAAATCAATCTAGTTTTGAAACTAAATCAGTCTAACTTGTAAGTTTATTAATTATTTTCTCAGCTCAAGTCATGGTTTTTATTAGTGCCCCTTGTTCAATCTATCAGAATATTGGGATGATGACTGCAACACAGAGAGGAAGCAGTTTATCTGATTTTGTTTGTAAAATAAATGCTTTCAAAGTTCTGTTTATGAATCCTGGAAAAGAATGGGTTGATTTTCCCTTGAGAAATGGGTTGAAGCATTTTTGTAAACAAGTGTCCTTTTCAGACAGAAATTTAATCCATTCTGGCCCTACTGAATGGTTTCAGAGCCATGCACTCTAGCAGTAATAATACTGTCAGCTTTGCTCATATCAAGTTCACACTTGAGGAGCTGTAGATGATGAATTTCAGATTTCTCTAACCCTTGGTGCTGTTTATGGATTTTATGTAATCTTAAGAAAAGCTGTTTGATGAAGGAAGTCAATAAAGAGTCTGTCAATAAGGGTCTGAGCCTTGGGGATATATAGTAAAACACTTAAAATAACTATATATATATATATACACACATATATATATATGTATTTGCATTGTATCAATTAATCTATAGGAAGGACAATGGCCTTCCTTTAGGCCATCTTAAATCAGATATTATAAGCTTCCCTCTTTCTTTTTAGGCATGTATATGTACTACATTGTCTATATAGTTCAGAAATCTTCAGAAATAACTTCTGTTAGAGCAAATGAAATAAACCAAGAAGGGATCTAGTTGTCCAAGTCCAGGACAACTAAGACATTGAAGTAAACATCAGTTTTAACCCTAATGTTTAGAAAACCAGCATCTTTCTCCAGTCATGTATGCATTGATCTCAATGGGGATGGGATGGAGGCAATTTCTGTGCCCTGTTTGTCTATACAATGTCTTGAACATTTAATCAGGAAGATGTGCCTAGGGTAGATGCAAGCATGACTACTTTACAGAGTGACCTTAAGCTCTGTGTTTACTTTTGTGAAGCAAGCATAAGCATGATGCCATCATGTTGGACTCTGCCCATCTGTCCAGCCTGTCAAGGTCCCTCTGCAGAGCCCTTCTACTCTCTAACAGATCAACACCTGCTCCCAACTTGGTGTCATCTGCAAACTTACTAATGGTGGACTCAATGCCCTCATCTAGATCACCAGTAAAGATATTGAATAGGACTGGGCCCAGCACTGAACCCTGGGGGACACCACTAGTGACTGGCTGCCAGCTGGATGTGGCACCATTCACCACCACTCTCTGGGCTCGGCCCTTCAGCCAGTTCCTAACGCAGCGCAGTGCACCAACTGATCCAAGTATGAACTGGCATGGGTAACACAACATGCGTCTCTGGTGAGGAATCAGAAAAGTGAATAAGGAGCAATTTTGGGAGGTCGACTATGAGCCAGCAATGTGCTCTTGTGGCCAAGAAGGTGTGGTGGTTTGGCTCTGGCCGGGGGGGGGCCAGATGCCCACCAAAGCCACTCTATCACTCCCCCTCTTTAAGCAAACAGGGGAAGAAGGAAAGGAAAATATAACAGAAGCCAGAGAGTAAAATAGGAGCAGTTTAATAACACTAATAAGCAAATAGCAATAGACCGCGTGGAAGCAGAAAAACAGAGCAAGAGATGTTAGTCTTTACTTCCCATCAGCGGGACGGTGGTCGGTCTCGGGAAGCAGGGCTCTCTAAGCTTGGTGGTTCCTTGGGAGGATGAACGCCATGGACGAATCCCCACACTTCCTTCTTCCACTTCATTCTTATACCTGAGCTGATGTCATATGGTATGGAATACCTCTTTGGCCAGTCTGAGTCAGCTGGCTCAGCTGTGTCCCCTCCCAAGATTTTGCCTGCCCCTTGATCCACTCTTGGGGCAGGCAAATGTTGAAAGGACACAGCCTGGATACTAGATTCAGCCGTAGCCAAAACACTGCTGTGTTATCAACTACTGCTGCAAAAAACCACAGCACTAGAAAGATGCTGTGAGGAGAATTAACTCCATCTCAATTCAACCCACTACAGAAGGCCAATGTCATTCTGGGGTGTTTTAGAAGGGGTGTTGCTAGTAGGTTGAGAGAGGTTCTCCTCCCCTCTACTCTGCCCTGGTGAGGCCACAACTGGAATATTGTGTCCAGTTCTGGGCTCCTCAGTTCAAGAAGAACAGGGAACTGCTTGATAGAGTCCAGCACAGAGCCATAAAAATGATGAAGGGAGTGGAACATCTTCCTTATGAGGGGAGACTGAGGGAGCTGGGGCTCTTCAGCTTGGAGAAGAGTAGACTAATGGGTGACCTCATTAATGTTTATATATATATGTAAAGGGTGAGTGCCAGGAGGATGGAGTCAGGCTTGTCTTAGTGATGCCCAATGATAGGACAAGGGGCAATGGGTGGAAGTTGAAGCATAGGAAGCTCCATGGAAACAGGAGGAAACATTTTTTGACTGTGAGTGTGACAGAACAGTGGAACAGGCTGCGCAGGGGGGTTGTGGAGTCTCCCTCTCTGGAGATATTCAAGACCTGCCTGGATGCATTCCAGTGTGATCTGGTATAGGTGATCCTGCTCTGGCAGGGGTTGGACTAGATGATCTTTTGAGGTCTCTTCCAGCCCCTGCTATTCTGTGTGATTCTGCGTAACCCAAGTTAGTTAGTACTAACTACTACTCAGTACTGAAGTACTGGGGAAAGCTGAAACATACTCAATTCCCTAAACCTATGTCTTAAACATGGTAACAGCCAGGTTATCTACACACTATAGATTCTGCAAAGAGAGCAAATGCTTTCTGTTGTACTTCAGGCAAGAGGTGATTGATGCTTAGAACCAGTACACACGCAAATGTGCACTTGCCAATCCAATCAGAACTCCTTCCTATGCCTAACAAGGAAAATATTTCAAGAGAAAAATAATCATAAAAGAAGCAAACAAAAGGTTCCTGTATGCTGAAATGTTTTGAAGCAGCACCAAATCCAGGGAACCTTCAGATTAGGTTTCACACTCGAGTACTCAGATTTGTCAGTGGTGTATTGGTAGCACTTGGATATCAGAAAAATAAAAGGATTTCCTGTCACAATCATTCAAATTCATGGCTATTTGAGGCACTCTAAAAAGCAGTGACATACAGGTATCCTGAACTCAACTGGTGAAATGCATCATTCCAGGACTAACATCATCACTGCACAGTAATGATGAGCACAAAACTTCTGCATCATAGCTCTTGCTGGGCATTTTACAGCACAATCTCTCATACAATCTCTCCATCCTGACTAAAGACAGAAATGAAGAAGCATCAGGACAACAGTAACTCAACAATTTGCTCTTGTATTGTGGTTTTCTTCTTTTCCACATTTTAGCAGTATGACAATGTTTTTATTATTTCCTGACCTAAGTTCTCCCTGTGTGTGGAGATGTTGCTAATAGCTAATTGTATTAATAAAATTCTAGCAGGGTATATATTTCAGAATACTGCACATCCTGCATTTATTCTTAATCAGGAAGCTCAGCCTCTGCGGAAGTGTGCTGATACATCTCCTTTATTTTTATGTCTGGCACCTTACCAAAAAAAAAGCCCCAAACAATTGGCAAGATCTCTCTTTACTAGACTAAGACTTTAACTCCTTCAGAGCCTTGTGTTAAGGAAAGATGAATTCATTTGAATAAAAAAATGTCTTCATCCTTCATGCTGTACATATGGTGAAATCTGCTAGTGCTCTGAGGGTGGAATATCAAAGTAATCATATTCCTCCTTTCATATGTAAGCAGGAATTTGAAACTGCAGATATCACCAACCTACTCAAAACATTTCCAAATATGCCAGCTAGATCATGAGAACTTCAGTTGCAACACTGAAGCTGATCGGTTTCTCTGAGTCTCTTGCAGTTTGTGCATCCCTAGAGAGACATACACGAAGTGAGGAACATTATTTCTCTCTTTTCAAGTCAGAAGGTATTCAAAGCCCACAAAAGTCAAAAGCCACAATGACATTGCATGCCGTTGTTAATGAGCAAATTTCTTAAAAGCAAGTGAAAAATTAGCTGGCCATATACAAAAATATACCCTGCCTCAGACTAAAACCAAACACTTAATTTCTGCTGAGCGCAGGGGATGTTTCATTGGAGTGAATTTCCTTAGGCAACTGTATGGCTCAATAGGTGACAGGTCTCCAAAGAGAGGCCAAGAGGTAAAAGTTCAGCATAGATATTATGCTGAAAAACCTGGAGTCATGTTTTTCAAGCAGTGATCATGAATAGCGGCAGACAGAAGGTTTCTAGGAAAAGATGTTAATAATATACGCTAATTTTTAAGAGTCTCTTTAAAAAAATAGTAAAAAACTCTTTTCAAAGCTTGTTTAAATTATATTTAAGTTCCTAGTAAAGTGGGTTTGGGAACAGTAACTTTCTACAGAATTATGCAGGCAACTCAGGAAATGGCCTAGTTAGGACTGTAGTTCAATCTGCATCTCAGCCCGGTAGTGCGTGTGGGAGTACGTTGGTAACTCTACATGTATACACAACTGCATGTATTATGCCTTCTAGTGCTGATTCAGAAATTCAAATTGATTGGAAAGTACCTAGGGATTGAGAATGGGGGAACTGGACCACAGTGTTGTAGTGGTGTCAAATGGGATACTCACTGAGCTGAGAAAATTCAGAAAGGGAATCAAGACTCAGGCTACCCCAGAAAGACCCCACACAGCTTGCCCTGATCTCTGCCAACATTAGGAAAAATAACAGGAGTTGTAGGAAGCAGCAGCTGCTTCCCTTCCACTTGCTTAGGGCAGCAGAAGATTGCCTTTTGATTTGCCTCATTGTGCCTTTTGATTATTTTTATTATTTTGAGCAACTGCCTTTTGATTATCTAATAGTGCTGTTTCCACTGGATGATTTTCCCTGCTTCAGTAATGCAGACACCTCAAAGATACATGATGACGCATTGTCTTGAGCAGTTCTTAATGCACAAATTATGGGGAAGACAGCAGGGAGAGCATATAGACAGTGCAAGTGCTTGCACACAGTACAAACCATTAAGTTCATAGCTGCTTCTAGAACAAAACCACAGCTCTACATAATTTGTGCTTTGGCTGATAATCTTATTAGTATTTATGGGAATTGCTGTGTAAAGTTACATATGAAGTTTCTTGCCAAATGATCAATTTAATGCTCTGCCCCTAAGGTGCATCAATTGTCTGAATAGTTTCCTCTTTATAGATTTGGGCAATATGAGACTGCATTTTCAGATATTTCTGGCTGGGATCCAGTCTAAGATCCACAGACACATTGATTCACAGAATGAAATTAAGGGGATGGGGAGAAATATGTGGAAGTACAGACCAGATAGTCTATATCAGATAGACTGAATCAGTCTTCTACTGCATGCATTGGAGAGACTGTACCAATCAAAGATATGTTTTAGAGATGGCTCTGAATCACTGAGCTATTTCTAAGCTAAAAGGTTGATGAGCATCACAGTAATGTAACCAGGATGATTACACTACTGTGATCTTTACCAACCTTTCAAAATTCTTATTTAAAAATATAGTTATGATCATGTCTACTACTTACCATATTGACACCTGTCAAAATGAATATCGACCTGTCAAAATGGGGTTGAAGCAGGTTCCCCATCCCATTGTCTTCAATCATGAGTTTCATTCAATAGTATTTCAGATCCATTGATCTACTTGGCAAGTGTTCCTCAGGATCTGGAGTGCCATTTTTAACAATTTCTCTACCCAAAGTAGAATCACATTCAAAAATGGTGCCCAGCTTGTCTGTCCCCTCTGAAGATAACTTGCCATCTTCACCTTTCCTCTGTAAATCTGATCTCAGTTAAGGCTGGGAAAGTCCTGATACTCCGTCTGATTTCCTTCATTTGCACAGTGCCCACAGAGCTAAAATAGGAGCAATAAAATTATTGACAAATTAGTAAGAGAAGAAGATAAGCTGATACGTACAAAATATGTTTCGAGAGGGGAGACTGTTAAGAGCTGCTAGACCATAGACCGGTTCAGCTAAGTACAGTCAGAAACAGACATGTTTTCAGCAAGCTTGCTGATTCTTTAAATAGAAGTATTTCCTATAGATCACATTATTTAACTGGATATTGTCAGGAATTCTGCTAGAAATCTGCCTGTTTTCCTGCTGTTATTCTTCCCAGATCTAGGGTTCTCGTTCTTGTTGTTGGACATGGGGAGAGTGGAAATGTCTGATTCACAGTGTCCCAAGATCCTGAATGACTTTCTATGTCTGTGGCTCTACAGTTTTCTTTCCTTTCATAAAAGGAAAGACATAATTGCATGAAGACATATTGTTGATGCTGATCTCTGGACAGGACTACCCCAGATATCACCATAACTCAGCTCCCCATCAGATGGAGAAATTAATTCTTTCATCTCAGTTTTCACTGTGTCTCACTTCCAGCTCTTCAAAATAGGGGGGGGGGGGAGGGGAGGGAGGGAGCATGATGTGTAACCACTTAGAAAGATGTAAGTGCACAGCCAAATCACTCAAGAACATTTTATTAGTAACAAAGAAAAAACTAAAACAAAAAAAAACCAAACATGACAGCTGTTGCTAAATGGTATTTTAAAAAAATTATACCTTTAAGATACATTTGTGAGGTGCAACTGAGCTATGTGTAATATATAGAACATACTGCCTGACATGGTGCCAGGGTTTTAAAAAACCCTCTGATGCTTTTCTTTTCCCCCCCCCTAATCCTTTTCTTGCTTGTGTCTCACAGCAGATGAGGTTAAAAGGGTTTTCTACCATCTTAATGTATGTTAGTCGTAAGGTTGTAATATAATCTGTTGTGCAAACATCTGATGCATTTGGTATTTGTACTTACAAGGGTAAATTTCATGCCAGATACTTTTTTTCCTCCACAAATACATGCTCCTTTACATCTGTGTAGATGTTGCCTAACTAAAAAAAGATATCTTGCAGATGAACACTTGTGTTTCTCCTCTGAATAATTGCTGTTTCTGCCAGAGCTGCATATTCACCCTCTGCTGGAAACAGAACTGTTTCCACCTTCTGGAAACTGAGCTATCATTAGATTTAATCTTGTGGTACTTTACCCACACTGTGACTCCTAGAAAGAAAGAAATTGCTATAAAATGAAAAGGACAGGACAATGATAAATAAAAATAAGTTCAATGTCTGTCTTCAGCCAGATACGCTCAAAGTGGGAAGTGAGTGTTCTTCTTTCAAAAAGGCATTACAGCATCATGGATTCAGCTGGAAAGCAGCCCGTTGGAAAAGGATCTGGAAGTGCTGCTGGATGGCCAGCTTTGTGCCTGGGTGGCCAAGAAGGCCGATGGCATCTGGCCCTGTGTCAAAACCAGCGCACACAATAGGAGTAGGGAAGTGATCATGTCCCTGTACTTGGCCCTGATGAAGCCACAGCTTGAGTACCCTCTTCAGTTCTGGGTGTCACAGTATAGGAAAGACATTGAGGTCCTGGAGGGTGTCCAGAGAAGAGCAACAAGGCTGGTGAGGAGTTTGGTGAGGGGTTTGGAGGGCATGTCAAATGAGGAATGTCTGAGGGAACTGGGGTTGTTTAGTCTGGAGTAGAGAAGGCTAAGGGAGATCTTACTGGTCTCGCTACAACTACCTGAAAGGAAGTTGTAGTGAGGCCAGTGTTGATCTTTTCTCCCAAGTAACTAGTGATAGGATGAGAGGAAATGGGTTTAAGTTATGCCAGGGGAGGTTTAGATTGGGCATTAGGAAAAACTTCTTTACTGAGAGAATGGCAAGGTGTTGGAACAGACTGCCCAGGGAGGAGCTGGTGTCACCAACCCTGGAGGTGTTCAAGAAGCATACAGATGTGGCACTTCAGGATATAGTTTAGTGGTCATGGTCATTGAGTTAAGGTCTTTTCCACCCTTACTCTATGATTCTGTGATCTATGGGCATGAAATGGCATGAGAGCTGTTGTAACATGTGTCTGCAATCAACTGGAGTTACCCAAACTGGAAGATCTACTTAAATTCTGTGTACTGATTGTGCAACACCACAGAAGCCACTGGAAGAGTTGACATGCTGGGGGAAGAAGAAAAAAAAGGTGCATGTGAGAGGGGTGGCAAATGAGAAACAAAGGAGAAAGAACTGGAAAAGTTGATTTTGATTAACAAGTGTCCTATCCATTGTTGGGGGTTACACTTCTGACCTGTAATTACTGACTTTCATGAGTGTAAATCTACTTTCATCTGTTTCTAGAAGAGTCTGTCCTGTCTGTCAGTCCAAATGAATGTTATGCTTTGATGATGACAGAAAACAGTCTCTCATAGAGACTACAAGTATATCTGTGCTAATTATAATAATAATACAATACAATAATAATACAATACACCAGGTTGGAAGAGACCTTCAAGATCATCGCGTCCAACCCATCAAACAATCCAACCCACCCAACAACTAGACCATACAGCCAAGCACCCCATCAAGTCTTCTCCTGAACACCTCCAGTGAAGGTGACTCCACCACCTCCACGGGTAGCTGATTCCAATGGGCAATCAATTTCTGCATTAAGTAACAGGTTCTGTCAAAGACATTTGAAACCTGCCTGTGAAACTGACAAAAATGTAGTATTTTGCTAAACCAGTTGCATTACCAATTACAAGTCCATCCTCTAAAACGTGAAAAAGTTCTCAGGGTGACCAAACACTTTCAGATTGCCTTCAGCTAGCAGCTACACTGGGTACAGAAATGCTTTCTGGGCTGTTTTCCTACTCTCAGCCATCTGTTACAATGGCATCCAGGCAGCTGAGAAATCCTTGGGTTTGTTTCATTGATGTATATGTGCCAATATAATAAATATAACAACAATAATAATAATAATAGTTGTTGTTATTAGTTTGACAAGGACAGGCTATCATAATTCTGCCAGGGCCGCTTCTCCTATTGGAATTCTCAAGGAAAAGACTGCCAACCACCTGTCTTATTTCCCAGCAAGGCACTTAGGTACCATGGTGATGAATGCAGACAGCATTGAACGTTGCTTTGCTATCAGAGAAGAAAACAGAATCCTTTCAAGCAAGGAAGGAAATAGTAATAATAAAAGAGGTCCATACCATTAAAACATGTAAAAAAGTGCAAGAATATATTTTCATTGTAGTCTGACTGCAGAGCCAAATTAATAGTAATTATTCTTTAATTTATCTGCCAGGACTACTTGCATACAATCTATAGTGAATGGAATAGAATAGAATAGAATAGAATAGAATAGAATAGAATAGAATAGAATAGAATAGAATAGAATAGAATAGAATAGAATAGACCAGGTTGGAAAGGACCTGTGGGATCATCAAGTCCAACCTATCACCCAACACTATCTAATCAACTAAACCATGCCACCAAACACCCCATCCAGTCTCTTCTTAAACACCTCCAGGGATGGTGACTCCACCACCACCCTGGGCAACCCATTCCAATGGTCAATCTCTCTTCTGTGAACAATTTTTTCCTAACAACCAGCCTAAACCTCCCCTGGTGCAGCTTGAGACTGTGTCCTCTTGTTCCGTTACTGGTTACCTGGGAGAAGAGACCACCCCCACCTGGCTACAACCTCCCTTCAGGTAGTTGTAGAGAGCAAGAAGGTCACCCCTCAGTCTCCTCTTCTCCAGGCTAAGCAACCCCAGCTCCCTCAGCCCCTCCTCATAGGGCTTGTGTTCCAAACCCCTCACCAGCTTTGTTGCCCTTCTCTGGACACGTTCCAGCAAGTCAACATCCTTCCTAAACTGAGGGACCCAGAACTGGACACAGGACTCAAAGTGTGGCCTAACCAGTGCTGAGTACAGGGGCAGAATGACCTCCCGCTCCTGCTGGCCACACTGTTTCTGATGCAGGCCAGGATGCCATTGGCCCTCTTGGCTGCCTGGGCACACTGCTGGCTCATGTTCAGCCTACTGTCAACCAGCACCCCCAGGTCCCTCTCTGCCTGGCCACTCTCCAGCTACTCTGACCCCAGCCTGTAGCGCTGCATGGGGTTGTTGTGGCCAATGTGTAGAACCCGGCACTTGGATGTGTTAAATCTCATGCCATTGGACTCTGCCCATCTGTCCAGCCTGTCAAGGTCCCTCTGCAGAGCTCTCCTACCTTCTAACAGATCAACTCCTGCCCCAAACTTGGTGTCATCTGCAAATTTACTGATGATGGACTCAGCACCCTCATCCAGATCATTGATAAAGATATTAAAGAGGATGGGGCCCAGCACTGATCCCTGGGGCACACCACTAGTGACTGGCTGCCAGCTGGATGTGGCACCATTCACCACCACTCTCTGGGCTCGGCCCTCCAGCCAGTTCCTAACCCAACACAGAGTGCTGCTGTCCAAGCCATGAGCTGACAGCTTGGCCAGGAGTTTGCTGTGGGGGATGGTGTCAAAGGACTTGCTGAGGTCCAGGTAGACCACATCCACAGCCTTCTGCACATCCACCAGGCGGGTCACCTGATCATAGAAGGAGAGCAGGTTTGTCAGGCAGGACCTGCCCTTCCTAAATCCATGCTGGCTGGGCCTGATCCCTTGGCCATCCTGTGTGTGATGCACTCAAGATGACCTGTTCCATAATCTTGCCTGGCACTGAGGTCAGGCTGACAGGTCTGTAATTCCCTGGCTCATCCAACCAGCCCTTCCTGTGGATGGGCATCACATTAGCCAGCTTCCAGTCATCAGGGACCTCTCCAGTGAGCCAGGACTGTTGAAAAATGATGGAGAGTAGCTTGGCCAGCTCATCTGCCAGCTCTCTCAGCACCCTAGGATGGATCCCATCTGGTCCCATGGACTTGTGGGGATCCAAGCAGCTAAGGAGGTCTCTAACTACTTCCTCCTCACACGGGAACTATACTGCTCCCTGGCTCCATCTGCCAGCTAAGGAGGCAGTTGTCTGTAACACAACCTATACTGCTATTAAAAATTGAGGCAAAGAAGGTGTTAAGTACCTCTGCCTTTTCCTCATCTTTGGTTACAATATTCCCCTCCATGTCCACTAAGGAGTGGAGGTTGTCCTTGCCCCTTCTCTTCCTTGTAGAAGGATTTTTTGTTGTCCTTCACAGCAGTGGCCAGGCTAAGCTCTAAATGGGCTTTTGCCCATTACTGTGGTAGGAAAGAGCAAATACAAGTCAAGTTATAGCTATTCAATTGTAAATACAGAGCTATATAGAAATGCAGGAATTGTTCAAATACATTAAAAAAAATATTCAAATACTTCCAGAAGCCTGGGGACTATTCAAAGATACTCTATCAGAAACCCAGGTAAATGGTATAGCACAAGTGAAAAAGAGAACAATTATCACTCTGAACAGAAGTAGAAAGTAAAAGAAAATAGGAAATACAAAATAGAAAAGACTCAATAGAAAAGTCTGATAGGTTACCATTGGAGGGGAGGAAGTCAATACTTAAAAATGGAAATACTCAAAGAAGAGCAAGAATCGTCATAAGGTAAGTCTCGATAGGTACATTTTAAAGTTCATTATCACTTGCAGAATGTCCCTCCAAGTAAGATAAAAGCTTCAGCTCACACTGTTAATAAAGTTCTATATGCTGATAAGCTGGGCTTCTGCATTTAGAAGCCAAGTAAAAACCAAGCCTAGATCAATCAACATATGCTATATGACTGAACTATCTAGATCTCATACAGTAACACTGTTGACACCTATTTAATCACACAAGGAGACAGACCTGAAAGGAGGTTAAAAAAAAACAGGCAAAGCAAATAAAAAAGCTGTTGCAGTTCAGCTGGGAGGCTGGGGAAGGCATGCTGGACAGAGAGGCTGTCATTTCCTGTAGGATTACATAGGATTTCTGACTACTGGACTGGACCATAAGATTCAGTTTGCTATTTCTCTGACTGTGCACACAGTTCTGCTTGTAATGCAAAGGCTAATCCTTGTTTTCTCCTGGCTGAAAATCCTAGGGGCTTGACATTCAGCTAGAACCTAAATTTGGTTGTGGACAGGCTGTAGAAGTGGAGTGGGGCAGGTGGAGAAACTATGTGTGAAACTAGGCAGAGTGGGGGAGGCAGCAGCGGCTGCATGTGCGCAGAGTCGCACAGATCGAGTGCCAGAGGGAGCACACGAGCCACCCAAACCATGTTCCTCCAGTTCCGTGAAGGAAGCCTCAATGCTTCCCACCCATATGGTGCTTGAGCTAACATTAGAAGCATTTGGTTTGTGTGAAGTACCAGCTCAGGGAAACGTAACAAGACTGCTCCTAACAAATGTGAAACTCCTCATCCACTTGCCCCCGCATGCCATCTGTCCAGCTCATCACCTGTGTGAGAGCAAGCTAGAAGCAGTTCCAGGGCAACCAGCCTAGTGAAAGCAGAGAGAAATGGGGAGGTTGTCCTCAAGAGTCCTTCCAGCATCATTTGGAAAACTGGCATCACAACTGGTGCCCATGCTTTCGGAAACATGCAGTCATACTACTTACTGGAGACCAGTTTTCTGTCACAGTTGCATATAGTTTGGTCAGTCAAGCATTCCTGTGTTCAGAGTAACATCAACATCAGCTGCAATTGGCAGTGTGATGGGCCTGAAGTCCTGACCATGTTTCTTTCCTAGGCAGAAACACTATCACCTTGTGAGAGTAAAGGCGAGGTGATCTTTACTGCAATACTTCCCCTGCCATGTGATTCTTTCCTGGCATATTTGCCCCATTCCCTCTTTTTATCTAACTTCAGGGCTCTCAGGAAAGGTTTTCCCTTATCAAAATGTTTGCTTATTACTCAGTGTTTTCAAGCACAGGTTCAGGAGAGTCAGATATTTTATTTTCTGTTTTCAGCCCAATGAACTGAGATCCAAGCACTAGGCAATAGCCTACACTGGATTCTCCCACTGCATATGCAATGCATGAGCCTGGGATGGAAATAGAGGTGGTATTTCTTATGCAAGACCCTTAGCTTTACAGGGTGCATTAGGGTCTCCCCATGGCTGCAAGAGTGTTTTGCTTCTTACACAAACACTGAGCACAAGGGGCTGTGATGTAAGCTGGATTTCAGTGAAAGCTGTAAAAGCACGGCACAGAAGCTCTTACACTCCTGATAAGCTGGACTAAGCTGCTTTGGGGTAGCTGGCTGCAGCTCACTTTGTGGTGCTTGACTTCTGGAGACAACTCATTCCTGTGTCCTGGATACAGGATAGGTTCCACTCCCCACCTGTACTGGCAAGGGTCTCAGCTTTCAGGAGAAAGCATTCTCCTGTAAGGCCTGCTTGAGAGACATAATAAACAGAAGAAGACATCCTGGTTTCTTTCCTTTGTAACCATGGGGAAGACATGACAAGTTGGGAAGGAAAACCTACTTCTGTCTGCCAAGTGTGCATGTAGGAGTTGCAAGGTAAAAGGCTCTTCCAGGAAACACGTTTCACTTTCCAGTGGGCAGCCTGTGAGATGGTGTCAGTGGGCTTCAGATCCTTATTTATGAGACAGGAGGAGTGAAGACAGATCTATAGTCCATGTGAGTTGCTTACCTCGTGTAAGTGCTTACCTCCTTACATGAAGGCCAGAACTGGCAAGGTCATGGAAGGTTTTAACATCTGCATGAGGACTAACACTAGCACTGCTGCATTAGCTGTTTAACAAGCAGGTTTTCATTACACCTGCCTGTAACAGGGATCTACTGGAGAGGGTCCAACAAAGAGCTACAAGGATGCTAAAGGGACTTGAACATCTCTCCTATGGAAAAAGACAGAGAACTGGGACTGTTTAGTCTGGAGAAGGGAATCTTTTTCAAGTCTATAAATATCTGAGGGGTGGGTGCCAAGAGGAAGGGGACAGGCTCTTTTCAGTGGTACCCTAGAATAGAATAGAATAGAATAGAATAGAATAGAATAGAATAGAATAGAATAGAATAGAATAGAATAGAATAGAATAGAATAGAATAGAATAGAATAGAATAGAATAGAATAGAATAGAATAGAATAGAATAGAATAGAACAGAACAGAACAGAACAGAACAGAACAGAACAGAACAGAACAGAACAGAACAGAAAAGTGCAGACCAGGTTGGAAGAGACCTTTGAGAATAGGACAAGGAGTAACGGATATAAGCCAGAACACAGGAAGTTCCACCTCAACATGAGGAGAAACTTCTTTACTGTAAGGGTGGTGGAGCACTGGAACAGGCCCACAGAGATTGTGGAGTCTCCTCCTCTGAGACTTTAAAAGCCTACCTGAACACATTCCTGTGTTACCTGCCTTAAGTGATCCTGCCTTGGCAGGGGGGTTGGACCCAATGATCTCTGGAGGTCCCTTCCAACCCCTAACATTCTATGATTCCCTTAAGTGGGAAAATATGCCTCTATTCCAGCCAACACATATCTTTGGTCACTTTCCTTCAGCAAGATCATCTGAAAAACCAGTACCCAATGGGAACAACAAAAGCTCACACAAATAGTAACTCCAGAATTTTAATCAGGAAATCTTTAACAAATCACCAGGAATTTTGTCTCACATTCATGTAAATGTTATGGTAATTTTGAGCAGTTTATAGAAAATGGAAATTGATTAAATTCAACATGCACTGGAAATTATTCATCCAGCCCTGAGCTGAAGCATTTAGCAAGTACAGTCAACTTCTGGGGACAGTATTAATCCTGAAGTTGTGTTTTTCATCAGAGCATTTTTTCAAATAATTATCACTTAACCTTTCCAGAATCTGTCTCATATTTTCACCTCAACAGTGGCAGCTACAATTTAAACCACCTCACTTACTTTTACCTGGCAACACAAGTGAAAACTTTCAGTACACTCCATCTGAAGCTCTTAGATCTTCTCTTGGCCTCAACTATTTTGCAGAATTGGGAAGTGAAAATGTTCAGACAAATGACAATGTCAACTGTCCCACAGGAATAGATCACACAAAGATAGGCAGCAGGATTATGCATACCTCTTTATTCATAGCCATGACTACATGGCTACTTTGCCACACATTCCATTTCAGGTATTTTTTAAGTTATTATTTCATTACCATTATTCCATTGGAGGAGACAAGCTCCCTGCTCTTCTTCCCAAAGACAGGAAAGCACACCAGCATACGTATCTTCATTTGATAGGTAACAAGTCCATTTTAATAATAGAATCCTCAACCCAGAAACCATTAAATCCTCCTTCCCAAAACCAGCTGCACACAACTTTCTTGGGAACTCAAAATCTGACTTGTGCTCGGAAATGCATCTGCTTTGTAGCATTGTTACTCATTCCTGTCTTGAGCATCCACTTTGACTTCATCCTCTGCAGGTACTGCATATCACGCTGCTGAGCAAAGGCTGCTCCTTCAGAGAGAGATGGGGAAGAGAAAGAGGCATAAATGTCTGTAGGGTGACTTAATACTTATAAGCAAACCAGTTTATGTGTCCACTTACATCAACAGTTAGCTGTGTATTTTCCTTCCCATGCTGCCACACTTTTCACTCTGCTCTTGGGAAAGGCAAATTACCCTCTATGAACACCCATAACTGATTAAAGGAAAAGACTGTTTTGTGTGCAACTTTTTTATTCTCAAAGTGGATATAGACCATTGCTCCCCAACTGAAAAAGTATTCCACCTGTCAGAGAATGGTCCATGTTACATTATTAAATAGCAAAACAGTAGTTTTGACAGGCAAAGACTACTATCCTAGAAACCAACTTCTTAAGAAGTTACCAAATATAACATGCCTGCTAATGAACTGAAGAGCTTACACAGAAGCTACAATGGATTTTAGACACAAATGACTTCCTGTAACTTCTTCTTGGATGTCAGGAAAGAAAGGGAACTTAGCAGAAGCCAAACTGCTGCACAAAACCCCATGAATGCGAAACGAACCTGACCAATTTAACTGTAGAGCGATAACATCCTAGAACCTCCTCCTCTGCAAAAATCTCACATTGTCACTTACCTGTTTGACTTGTCCATCCCAAAGCTCTGTACTGCTGCAACACCCGACCCACTGCTTTCTTATTTTTTGCAACAGCCACTGTTCTTGACAGACCGAAGCGTTGCTTGTAGTATCTCATTAAAGAACGGTGACCCACCCTTGCACCTGTTCAAAGGAGGCAATAGGTTGCTGTGTATTATGAAGTGGCTTCTGAAATGGCAGTAGTTGCATTTATTGTGAAAACTGTGGAAAATCCCTATGCTGAGGCATGCTTTTAAAAGGCCCAGAACCTTAAAATCATTAAGACTATCGCAAACTCAATGTAATTCCTTCAAGAGCTGCTGCACTGCACTCTACCTTGAAGAAAAAAATGGGTAAAGAGTGCTCTTGTCCAAGAGTGCCTTAGCTTACCTAACACTCAAGCAGTTATCAGAAAAGTTTAATTAGGGGAATGAACAGAAAGGCAATGAATCAAGTAACAAGAGAAGGCAATGAATTCAAATAACAAGAGAAGTAAATGAACAAACAAAAAAAGAAGCAAGAATGCCAAGAGTTATACATGGCAAGAATAAAAATGTTTAGATAATTCTATTGAACCAGTTTACTAAATTACTTACCAATTGCCCCTCTGAAAAAAACTAGGGTAAAATAAATTATAACCTCTCCAAGTTGCACTAAAACATGATATGGAAACTCTTGAAGCCAATCATGTAAGTCACATGTTAATGAAGAGATAAAGTGGACAAAGGAACCACCTGCCTCTGTCCACATATACATTAATGCTGAAGAAGTTGAACTGCTTTGAAGTGATAATAACAGAAGGTGAGAACAAAGCCCCAAAGACACTGAGATGCAAAATTACCTTCTCCCTTGCCAAAGGAAAACACCACAATGACCTATGCTGCAGGTAATGGCTGCTGCTATGAGAAATACAGAGAAAGTATGTGATAACACAAATTTTATGCCTACCTGAAGGAAGGATCAGCTCCATGGTGTCATCGTCATAATCTAAATCTCTCTCTGCTGGGCGGTCTCCAGGCATGTCCACACCTTCCCCATCCTTGTGATCAGGGTAACTGCTCCTGTGGAAAATTAGCAGGACATGGCTATTCAGACATATTACACAAACAAACTGCTATAGCAAGCCTGAAATATTTTCACTCTTCACTTACCTTGCTGTGAGACTTCTCCCTAGTACTACCCTGTCCTGAACAGAGGCTTAAGATAAGAACCACTCTTCCTCCACCAGGTTCTACAACTCAGCATAGTTCTGCTGCTGCACATCTAAGAGTGACTTAGGATGAGATGCCTCCACTGTGCAGCCCACCAGCTTTGCGCAGGTACTGAATGAGTACTCCCAGAACATCCACTAAATCCACCTTGTCATCACAATAGGAGGCATTTCTGAGCAAAATTAACACAGCCTGGGATACATTAGAGGAAGTTCAACAAGAGACTTCCAAATCACAGCAGCCCTGTTTAACTCCAGCTACCGAAAATAGATAGCTACTGAAAATCTACAGTAGATATTAACACCACAATCTGCCTGAAAGGTAACAGAAAAGACAGTTATGCCCTTTTATGGTCTTTGCTGGTACACTGAAATTGCAACTATTAAGCAAACACACAAGACAGAATTAAAAAAAGGCATTTTCACGTGTGACTGGTATTAGTGGTCACAGGAGAGGACAACCAATCACACTCTTATGCTTACCTAGAAAAGTGGTGTACCAGCTATGGAAAATAAGCAACAGACCCAGAAACAAGACCGTATTACAGGAATGAATAACAGTTTCTCATGTGATATCCAACTGCCCTTGTGGCTGCCCCCATCTGTGTTACAAAGAAAAACATCTTCACCTAAAATCATAGAAGTCTGCAAATTCCAAGGCAGCATCCCCATCCGTGAAGAGTTTGCAGTGGCTTTTATCATTCATGTGGGCCTGTACTGCTTCTGTAGAGTAGAAGGATTTCCCTTTTTCATTGCACCAGATGCAGATTTTCCCAACACCAACTTTTTCTCCTGCAGAAAACATTGATCAATTCTATTGGTCTGCACAGAGTCTCCCTACTCAGTAATTAACATTTCTGTGATGTAGTCTTCCCAGCCTGCAGGCAGAGAGACTGAGAAAGAGCCTGGAGCCCTACATTCTCAGAAAAGTCCTGCTGTTCCTATGCCTTGACCATATGGCTCCATCATATGACAAGGTATGGATTGTTATATATTCTCAGGGGGGAAAAAAATAATATTTTCAATAAGTTTTTCTGTTACTCCAAAATTATTTTATTATTAGTATTATTCTTAGACTTTGAAGATACTGTTTTTTCCCTTAGCTTTTGTGTCTCTTATAAGTATTGTAAACCAATGAGATAAGTATTTGTGACTCATTAGTAGGACAACACATTCCATACGCATGTTTTAGCGGTTGAGTTTTGTTCTAAGTTTTATGTTAGCTGAACAATTTTCCCAACGTTAGAAAACTATGCAAGACCTGCATCGTATATGACCACACATTTGCTCAGTGTGGTTTTCTTCTGCTCGCCATGAAAGACTGACCAAGCTAGTGAACTAGACAGCCATGAGATTTCACATTAAAAAAACCAAACCAAGCCCCAAACATTTAAAGTCATATCTCAGTAAAAATAAGCAATAGCATTATATAACTATCCTGATCAAAAAAAAATCAAAGAACATTTACAGGCATACCCAGGTACTTGATTAGTCCTCTGAGATCCACAAGGTACTCTATGTCTGGAATGAAGAAACTGTGAGCTTTTGTCATATGGGCCACATTTTTCATAAGAGATCTTGAATGGTGGGGACAGAACAAGCAGTCCGTGACTGGTATGGCCCCAAGGGCAAGAGTACTTTCAGTTTCTGCTTCCTCCTCCTCTTCTCCCACACTTTGCATCTCTTCTTCAGAGCCAATGTCTTCATCAGAATCCACATCCTCCCAGTCTTTCAAAGAAAGGTGAAAAAACACATTTATTTATATGATTACTTCTTCCAAGCAAAGCAAATCCCAATTAGGTCAGAAAAAGTTATCATAGAAAATAATGCATTTTCCATCCTTACAGCTAAATGTCACACGGTCACATACAGGTGCAAGAATACACCACTGACAGTGTAATACATTTCTTCATAAGATGCACAGCAAAGCTCAAGTCTGCTTGTAAAAAAGTTGGCAGATCTGATCTTTTATTCTCTATTCTCTCAAGTATTAACACCTTACTGCTGTTTCAAAGCCCTGAATGTAATTCACTAGAGCACAACAAAGGCACAGCTCGTTAAAAATAATACAACTATGTCAGAACCACAAAAATACTCATTTCCAGCACTGACTCAACAGTGAGGGGAAAAAGCACTCTGGGTCACACACACATCTTGACCTAAACAGAGAGGACCGAAGCCAGCTGTCACAGATGTACTATGTAACGTGTTAGTCTACATCAAGATACACTAACAATTTAACATGTGTACAAGATTACTGTGGAGCCCATTAATGGATAGATGAACCGGCAATCTGATATTACTTCAGGAAGGGATCTAGAAGTTCAGATCTGGGGCAGTAGCATTTTTCAATACTCTATTTCTACTGGCCCCTTTCCAACTGCCATACAGAGAGTTTGCAAACAGGGACCATGGTGCTCCCCAGTGTTGTAGGCTGTTAACTACAGGCCTTTGCTATAGCATACAGTTAAGAATTTAAAAAACCTGACACTGAATGAATAAGACTTGTAAATAATATTCATAGACAAACACTTAAAAGGAAAATTAACATTCAGAAACCCAATGAGACTTTTGCACTAAAATTTATGATTGACACATTAATATAAAACAGGTGCAAGCCTGCTCCTCCTTCTGCTGTTAAGACACAGACTCACAGGTATGTGTTTCTTCTCTAGAACAGGTACCCTGAACTGCAACTGAAATTTCACCAGCATAGAACTGCTGTAACAGATACAGGCTGGGCAGTGACTGGCTTGAGAGCAGCCCTAAAGAAAGGGACTTGGGGGTGCTGGTGGATGAGAAGCTCAACATGAGCCACCAGTGTGCACTTGCAGCCCAGAAAGCCACTTGCAGCCCAGAAAGCTGCATCAAGAGAAGCATAGCCAGCAGCAGGTCGATGGAGGTGATTCTCCTCGTCTACTTTGCCCTAGTGAGACCCTACCTGGAGTACTGTGTCCAGTTCTGGAGCCCCTATTACAAGAAATATATGGACATGCTGGAAAGTGTCCAGAGAAGGGCCACGAAGATGATCAGAGGGCTGGAGCAGCTCTCCTATGGAGACAGACTGAGTTGGGGCTATTTAGTCTGGAGAGGAGAAGGCTCTGAGGAGACCTTATTGTGGCCTTCCAGTATCTGAAAGGGGCTGACAAGAAAGCTGGGGAGGGGCATTTTAGGATGTCAGATAATGACAGAACTAGGGAGAATGGAGCAAAAATAGAAATGGTTAGATTCAGATTGGATGCAAGTAAGAAATTCTTCACCATGAGGATGGTAAGACACTGGAACAGGTTGCCCAGGGAAATGGTGGAAGCTTCATTCCTGGAGGTTTTTAAGGCCAGGCTGGACATGGCTCTGAGCAACCTGATCTAGTGTGAAGTATCCCTGCCCATGGAAGCAGGGTTGGAATCCTTGAGGTCCCTTCCAACCCTAGCTATTCTATGACACTATGTGTAACAGGACACAAAGGTTTCAGTAGTGACACTGGCACAGTGTGGTTCCACTTCATTCCTAACTGTCTCCTTGCTGCAGTTCAATCACCCCATGCAACTGCTCCCATAGATGCATTTGGAGCTGCACTGTAAAGTACACCACTTAAAGCATCCAGGTCACTTCTGATGTAATTTTCTGTGGGAAATAGTGCTCATATTTGTGGCTATTTATACTCAGCCTTCACAAGCATTAGTATCTTGTGCAGTTCCAACACCAAGAATCCCTTACTGCCATGGGCCAATCTTAACTTCTTTGTTAAGCTGAAAATTTAATTAACAGGAATACCTTTTATGATGGTAAATGCTGTACTACTACAGAAGCAGAAAGAGGATTTTACACAAACCTAACCACTACATAGTTTATCCCAAGCTCACTGTAATAGGTATGTTTATAGCCTTACCTTCATCCATATCATCTTCTTCTGTCTGCTGTTTGGCCAGCTTCTTTGCTTGCTGTTCAAACCACTGTAGCCGTGGAGGTTTTCCGGATCGGTCTCTACACTGTGATAAGCTGGCATGTCCTGTAGAAACTGGAGAGCCGCTTCCATTGCTAGGAGGTAAAGCTGTCTTCTTTGGAGATGAAGATGGCTGAGCTCTAATGGCTTGTTGAATAGCTGTGTTCATTTCATCTTTGTTTACACTCTCCGGGGCCAGTCCCTTTTCCAGGTTCTTTTCATTTAGTACTTTCACTTTCTTGCTGACAGCTTGAACAGCTTTCTTCTCCAATTCCAGGTGCTTCTTGGACTTCAAGTGATTCTCATAGGCATTGAAGGTGGAAAATCTCTTGCTACAAACTGTGCAGTAAGTGGCGGTGATTTTATTCTGCTCCTCTGCTACTGCCCTCTGAGCTAGGACTCTTTCTTGGAAATTCTCAGCAGTGACAGGAGGCATGTCAGCAACCTTACGCTTCAGATTGTATCTATGCCAGTCAGTTTTGTAATGGGCACGCTGAATGTCAGCATCTTTGAAAGCCACATGGCAAGTGATACACGTGTAGGTTGCCATCACTAGGGAATGGAAGAAAACCCCCACATTTATAAACAGTATCCATAAAATACCCCAAACCCAACATCCTGACAGCATCATATGTAAGACAACATAAGAAATACAGTTCTCCTACAGATTTAAGTTTATTAAACACCAGCACTAGCAAACAGCATGCTATATACTAGGAGCACAAAAATGATGTGACTGAGTGATCAGACATTACTCATACCACAGGAGCACCAGAGTATGCCAGCTCTGATCCCAAAAAAGAAGGGCTGTGCTATTTTATTTGAAATACTGTAAGCATCCAAACAGTGTAACAGATGCTCTTGTTAGAGAAAAATGTATTCTCTGCCAATCAAGGGCTCCTGATTGCTCTCTGAAGCATTTTCCTCTCACCAACACAGCCCACTGTCCCTCTCCTAGACTAAGAAGACATTTTGCTGCCATAAACCAACTGATCACAGTATGAGAATGTTATGGGTTGGAAGGGACTGCAAAAGAGGTCCTTCTGTCCACCATGAAGTCCAACCACCCTGCTAAAACAGAATCACCTACAGTAGGTCACACAGCAATGTGTCCAGGCAGCTTTTGAAATGTCTCCAGAGAAGAAGACTCCGCAGCCTCTCTAGGCAGCTTGTTCCAGTATTCTGCCACCCTCACAGGTAATAAGTTTCCTCATCTTCATGTGGAACCTCCTATGCTTCAGCTTGCACCTGCTGCCTCTTGTTCTCTGTCATCTGACATCACTGAGTTAAGTTGGGCTTCATCCTCATGACACTACCGTTCACATATTTACAAACATTAACAAAGTCACTTCTCAGTCTCCTCTTCTCCAAGATAAAGGGCCCCAGCTCCCTCAGTCTTTCCTCGTATGGGAGATGCTCCACTCCCGTCTTCATCTTCGTGACTCTTTCAAGCAGTTCCCTGTCCTTCCCGAACTGAAGGGCCCAGAATGGGATACAATATTCCAGATGCGGCTTCACCGGGGCAGAGGGGAGGCAAACCTGTCTTGACCTACTTGCCACTTCAAACACACCCCAGGATGCCACTGGCATTGGTAAGACACGACGCAGACAGAAGCCGCGAGCTTCCAGCCCGCCGCCATACGGGGTCAGACAGGACTCACACGGAGCCTCCGCCCTGAGGGAAAGCAACCGACACCCGTAGGCCATGCGGCCTTCCTGCTCCGGCTCGGGGCCGGACCTCACCCTCCCGGCAGAGCAAAGTCCCCTCAGGCCGGTCCGAACATCGCCCTGCGCGGGAGCCTCTCCCCGCCGCCAAGCCCGCGGGACACCTACCTGACGCCCGTCGGTCCCTCGCCGACTCCTGCCACCGCCAGTGCAGCGCAGAGGGACGCGCGAGTAGGAAGCCGCCGCGCGGCGCCAGGCAGGAAGGGAAGGGGGAACACAGGAAGGGGAGGGGGAACACGGAATTCCTCTTCCGGCAAGGAAGCACTGTCCGCCGCTTCCTTTGGCGCCCCCAGCCGCCGCGGAGGATTCATGCCCCTCCCGCACCGAAAGATGGGGCGCGCCGCTTCTGGGCCTGCGGTGGTATCACAGGGGTAGCACTGGAGCTGGGTCCTCTGGCGCCCCCACCTGAAACCACCCCTCCTCGGGACCGGGCAGTCGCCGTGCTGTGCCTGGAACATAATCTAATGCTGTCAGGTTCATGGCCGAGAGCCCAGATGAGCGCAATTGTTAGGCGGAAGCACAGGTCTGACAGTTAAGGAAGGAAATACCCAAAGGAACATCAGAAACTCGCTAAAGGGGTTTGGTTTTCATGTTACGAGTTTTTTTTTTTCCGACTTCGGGAAGAAGCATACAATTAGATACGATGAAAGATAAAAACTAACACATTTATTAAATGGCTTTACAAACAATATAATAATTCCATGTTTACAAAATAGTAGTCAGGCTAGGTAAAGTGCTGCGAAATATTTTAAAGACAGACATTTTGTAATTTTCCAGTTTCTGGTTAGCCGGCTGGTGCTGTTCCAGACTGCACTGCTCATGTGCTGAGAGCAGACATGGAGGCTGCAGGGAATTTGTTCAGAAGGCTTATACAGTCTGGATAAAGTGCAAAATGAACAAAGAAACAGTAAAACAAGTGTTTCTTCAGATGCTACTGCGTTCCATTAAAATTATTTTTCATCCTCTGCATAGAATAACTTTTTTTCCATGAACAAACTGAAGAAGAGTAAGGAGGTGTGCAGTACATACACATGAAAAGCCCTGTGTGCTTTACATAGGTGCTTTTACACTGGATTTGACACAGGTAAGGCCACTGGTCAAATGGCGAGCACTCCATCTCTCAAATATACTAATGCAAGGAGAAATTTTCCAAGTGCAAAAGATGGAACTGCATCCCACAGGCTCTGTCCTGACACACATTGTTTTCTCTGGCAGGGATGTGTAAAGGGTGAGCGCTTCCAACCACGCTACTGCAAATACACATTTGCAATTTACTACCAGGTAAGAGCACACCAGATAATGCAAGCAGTACCGATCCCATGGCATGATCATACTCTCTGTTACCCCCTGGCATTTGCTCATGCATCCATACTCAGATCTATGCCCTTTACGCTGCCTGCACTGCCTTTTGACTAGAAACTGCAAGCAAACAGGCTTTCCACAGGTAAATACATGTTTCAAAGCTATGTGCTACCTCATACTTGCTTGCCTTTCTTCCTGCCTGGGTATTCACAGCTTTGGAAGATGGGGAGGTGATGACAGTGCTTGGTAGGAATGATGCTGTGGACCACTGTGACAGGATTTTTTAAGTAACTGCTATTTTATGGCTGCTACTAGAATACAACAAAATGGATTCTTGAGCGACTTCCAACCAAAGGCAGTGTGGAAAGGATCTCGTAATAGAGAAAAACATTTTGTATTTTGCTGTCAAAACTGCTCCAGTGGAATGTGTCATGTCTGAGCAAAGTGTTCCTTACATGTTTGGGAAGGAAAAGGTAATTCCCTGCAGAAAATTAGGTGTCTTTCCACTACCTGAGGAAGAATAATAAATGCTACACAATTACCTTATTTCTATTACACAGTATTTAGGGGCTTAAATGTAATTAACCACCACCAGAACAGAAAAATAGAATTCTCAAGATGCCTAAATAAGCAATTATGCCCCTAAGCTTTAATGATGTACTTGTTCAAGTTTTGCTTTGCTTTAATTTCTGGGGAAAAAAACCAAAAAAGACTCATACTGGAGAAAAATCAATCTATTTTTCTATCTTGAAACCAGAAAATGGATCATTTACAAAAAGTCTGAGAAACCCCTCCAGCTCCTTTTCCTTCTTGATCTACTTTTTATTCTAGATGAGTGCCCCTGCATTATGTACTTTTATAACCACAAGTATTCTTTATAAAACAAGTGCACGTTGTTATAATGCAGCCATTGACAACCAGCTACTCCATCCCATTAATCTGCTTCAGAAAAGCCTGTGAAGGACTACTCCCTTCCTCCCTCTTCTCCCTGTACCATAGCCTGGCACCTCCCCTCCTGGCACCAGTATTCCTGTACAAGAAAGCACACGCACGTTTGTGTGTCTTACAAAGTTTCACCAGCAACTTGGAATTTGAACTCTTTGAACTGTATAAATTGTCCTAAACATGCAGCAAGGAGATGAGGCTTTTAACTCATCTGAGAAATTTAAGTGGCCTTTAATCTTACTAATTTCACAGCAAAAACTCCTTTTTTTTGTTTTGTTTCTGTTTTGTTTGTTTGTTGGGTTTTTTTTTGTATACGGTTAGTTTGGGTGTTTTGGTTGTGGGGGTTTTTGGGTGGTATTTGTTTCTTAGTTTTGTTTTTGTTTGGTTGAGTTTTAGGGTTTTTTTTTTTTTTTAGGTTGGTTGGTTTGTTTTTAATGGGAAAGACAGGCAGGGGGAAGCTCAAAAGGAAACTTAACAACCAGTGCTGTGGGGAAGTCATGTGGCCATAGTTTTCTAATAATTTCCAGAAACTTCATGTTGAGATGCTATGATTTTAAAAACTGCATCTTGTGGGATCTATATCCAGCATCCACTTACTTCATAATGAATTTAATAATGAAGGCACAGGCTCACTTTTGTACTGGTAAAGGAGAGCAAATACAGTCAATACGCATTACTGACACAAAAGCACAAGCAACAATAAAGCCAATGTCAAAAATTCTCAGCGTCTTTCTTTTTGCTACCCTCTTTGTGTCCACCTGCCTATTTTTGTCATCTCAAACCCAAAAATAAATTAAAATAGAGCTAACTTTATAGACAGGTTTACCTACACATATATGTTAGTGCAAGATTTTTATAATCTGATGTTGTTCTTTCTTGGGGTCCTAGATGACAGTGTTCACCTCTTCAAATGCCAGCAAATGGAAAATCAGTTGAGCAGTAATAGCAGCTGACATGGTCCCTCACCTTTCTTATGGTTTACATCACATTAAAAAGCCCGAGCGTTACTTCTGTTTCTTTGATTACTATTGCTTGGTATTGCAATTCAGTTCTGTCAGAGGTGAACAAAAAAGCCCCAGAAAAAGTAAATTAAGTTACCTGCTCACGATCCCATGCCACTTGCTCAGCATGTGGGGAGTTTCAACTGGCAAATAAGTTGAACAAGGTTTTTTTTTCGCTTGTTTCAAATTACATGCCAAGAAGAAGATTCTGAATGTCTTCTACTACAGATGACCTCACTGAATACTTTCAAGTATCTTAAAATACTCAGCTGGCAATAGAACTTTTGTTGCAAGTGATGGCAGCAGTCCTGGGCGGGGGGGGGAACAAAAGAACAAAACCCATAGAATCCTGAAGTTAGGAAGTGGGACCTAAAAAAAAAAAAAAAAAAAAAAGGTCATGGGGTTTTTTTTGTCTTTTTACCTCTAATTTCTATTCCAAACAGCAACTACCTTCACCTGCTCCCCAAAAGGTTTTTCCATTTCTGTGATATAACTCTACAAAAATGTGTTGGATGGCTTTACATGGGTAATACTGCCAAGGACCAGACTCAAGGAACACAGCAGGTGGTCAGTCAAGTAGCATGCCACTTTACAACTCTACAAATCTAAAACAGGAAAGAACTTGGAAATGCATCACCATATCCAAAATATTTCAATGGTTTTAAATATGAAATCATTTTTTTTATAGTGTTGCACACATATTTAAACTATAGTTGTGTTGGTCAGTGTGTTTCGTATATAGCAGATGGACTATACATAATGCTAACTGCAGGGATTCATAATTTTCTGTGTAATTGAAGGAAGTGAGATTCAGTTAATCTCACTGCAGTCCTCTGATTACTTAACCTCACTCTGCGAATCATTAATTGTGTCACATGGCTGGCAACCAAGAGTAAATAAACTGCCCATGCTGAAAATTTGGCTCAGGACCCCAAAATACATTGTTGGCAAAAAGTTACAAAAAGCCCTCTCCCCCAACTCTTTTGAACAACTGAACTCCAACACTCATCTGCAATCAAACAGTGGATAGATAATTAATTTCCATGCTACTACATTGAGGTATAACTACCAGAAACATTAAACTATCAGTATCAGCTGATATTTATCCAGTTAAATCACTCTGCATAAGGGAAATTGTTACAACACATCTAAGGGGATAGTTAAAGCTTATAGCTCAGAATTTTTCTTTTTTTTTTTTTTTTTTTTGCATTTGATTTTTTTTGATGTTTAATTTCTTCTATGTTACCAGCTACAATTTGCAGGTTAATGGCTTCCAAGCAGATTTGAAAGAAAGCCTGAAGACTTTTTCTTTTCCTGGGATTCTGTTTGTTGGCCTTGTGAAAGTCCCAATTCTTTCTCAATCTGCTCAAGCTCAGACTGGTCAAGCAGTTCAAAATCATCAGCTTCCTCTGTGTCTGTCTCCTCACTCAAACTGGGCACTGCATGTGAGGGAGCTTGCTGTGTGGACTGTAACTGGTCTTTGATGGCAGCAGACACTGCAGCTGCGATGACATCCCCAGCGATTCCACTCATTAAGTTAAAGGTTTGGTCACCCGTCAAAGGCAAGGAAAGCCCTGCAGTAGATGGTCTCTCTTTACTCTGTCTGGAAGCATGATCCACCTTGAGATATGTTTGTTCTTTTTTTTGTTTTTTCTGGATAGGCATACTGATGCTTGAGTCATCATCATCATTGGTTCCAGCACCATTTTCTAAAGAAGGAAATTCTGAAAGATCTCTAGTGAAAGCTTCTTCATGATCACTAGGTCGGTCGAAATCTATTACAGGGTTAACAGAAGGAAACTGTTAGCAAACATGACAGGCTTCCCAAAATAAGCAACAAAATGTAAAAATGCAGTTAGTAAGTGTGCCTTTGAATGCATTTATTAACCCACAGACTAGCAGCCTTCTGTAATCTCAGTGCAGTAGAGTTTTGTGTTACATCTGAAATAAAATGATTCTGAGGTCATAAATCTAGTATCACAAATCACCTGGTATTAACCTAACTCAGAAAATTATTTGAGGGAAGTATTTTTTAAAATAGTATCATCTGTATAGGAAGAAACCCTTGCAGATGGTTTAGTTGTTTAGGTGGGTTGGATTGGTTGATGGGTTGGACGTGATGATCTTGAAGGTCTCTTTCAACCTGGTGTATTATATTGTATTGTATTGTATTGTATTGTATTGTATTGTATTGTATCTTTAGCACAGGGAGTTTGAAATATACCAGCCGTAGAAGTCCGAAAAATTTGTAATTGATAATGTTTATAATTTTCAGTATCTGCTCATCCTCATGATAAAAGGGCTGTCCAGGGAGGTTTCTGAATCTCTACCACTGCATATGCTCAAAATTTAAATGGTCACAGCCCTGAGCAACTTGCTAAGTTGAACTGGCTTTGAATAGAAGGTTAGATGAGATGAAAGACAATGGCTCATTCCAGCTTAGGATTCAGTGACTGTACAGTGCTATTTATTTGAAATATCAACAAAATAATTTAAATTATTAATCTGGACTGTATAATGTCATTAAGTATTATCACCCTACTTGTCATCTTCAGCTGACTTTTTCTAGAAAAAGAGAAATGCAGGATGAGCAGAACAATAAATCCCTCGATAAGATTACACCAAACTACTGTTGTCTTTAATCTTTATTCAGGCAAAATGATTTAGTCATGAGGTCTGTGGTGACAGGTTGGACTTGATGATCTTTGAGGTCTTTTCCAACCTTGGTGATTCTGTGATTCTGTGATAGCTGAAAACAGTCTGTAAAAAGCAAGAACTTAAAGATCTGGTCAAGATCAAGATGTGTGCTTGAGAATCTTCTTCTAGTCTTAGTCTTCACATCTAAATTAGGCTCATTGCTGTCTTGTCTTCATTAGCATTCTAGCATCAAAACCTAGTAATACTTTATTTAATTGGCTGTTTAGTAATTAAAAATTCACTTTTTCTTCCTCAGCTTTTATTTGTATAGCTTACCTACAAAAGCATTGGTAATAACATAAAAGGTTTACTTGCTTAAAAGGTCTCATGGAAGAGAGCTCTACAACTGGCAGGAAAAAAACCAAACCAAACCAAGCCAAACCAAAACCAACCCAAAAACCTTCTGTCCTCAAAATCTCTAATAATTTACAGGTAACTTACATTACTGCAATTCATTGATGAAATAGATGAAACCATTACATACCATCAGATGTGTCTGTCTGTGGAGAATAGCCCTCAGATAAATTAAAGGTCCCATTATCGGTCCAAGATACTTCTGATACGTCTGTGTCAGACACTGACAGCTCTTTGGCAACAACTGTAGGACTAACCTACACATAAAATAGTCCCATACATGGTGTTCTTATATTAGAAAGAAAAAAAATCATTACAGGAAACAAATGCTTAGATATTTTAAATGAAGCCTCTTGCATGCCATAGCAATGTAAGTCACCTCTGCAATTACCTTAATTGCAGAAACATGAAAATAATAGGAGTATACAATACTTAGAAGAATACCACAGAAGCATAGAATATTCCAGTTATTTATACAGAAAGTGGTATCCTACTGTAAAGAAAGCCTGTAAATGCAAAATAAATGTAAAAAAATTCATAAAGTTGGATCAAAATCCAGGCCATTATGTACAAGAGTCAAAACTAGCTAATTAAAAAAAAAACCATTATCCTTTACAAATGTATCCAACATTCAATCATGTCAGCTACAAATATATATCCCATAGGATATGAATTCTAAATTACAATTATACTATTATAATTACAATTATTTTTTTTCAGAATACAAAAACATCTTCAAAGTAATCAGTCAGAGTCAGGCTCTATACATTACTGATCAAATGCTGTGTAAGAATTCCTGTCAATCTGATTTTTTTAAACCAACGAGTGTGTTATGATGGAAGATTCTTTGCCATACAGTATGTAAGAATATTAAGAGAGAAAGTAGATATTAAGAGTGCTCTCATACATATCAAGAAACGTATTTATAGATAATATACTGGTTTACTGAGTTTAAAAAATCAGCCAAATGATTACAAAAGCATCTGACAAATTGTGTAGGTTTTCTACAAACCTTTCCCTTTTATATTTTAATTTGATGAAGCTTAACTGCAGTTGCACTGTTTCAAGTAAAAATAGCCACCTTTGGTATTAAATTCTAGTTTAATCATTATACAGCTGACACAAAATAAATACAGTGTTAGCTTAATAGGCTAAAGAAACCATTACCTTAAAGGCCAGAAGTCACAAATGCAGTAAGTTAATTAGTATGAGTCTAAAGATGGAGACTATGAAATACTTTTAAAGCATATTGCTTAGTTCAGGAACACAGTCTCTCCTGGGCAGGTTAAAGTCTTCCACAGAAGAACAGAGATAGTATTCTAGATACTCTCCACTTTCTATATGATTTTGAAAGCAAGATAGGGCTAACTGGGAAAAAAAATCACCTTAGGACACAGAGCTGATATGTCTAATTCACTGTCATCTTCTGTGGGTTTTGTTTTTGCTCTTTCTGAAAGAAAAAACAAAAATAAACATTTATCTTACTAATGACAATGGATTTCCAGGTTCAGTGTATGTTCTCTGTCACAGTTTACATAGGATAGTAAACTTTCACCTGCTGATAAAGTTTATCCTTTATGTAGTATGCTACTAAAGGTGAGGGAAACAAGGCTGACAAAGGGGCTAGATGTTTATCAACATATATTGTGCAGCAGTGGGAGAGATAATGTTGTTCTGAAACACATTCCAATGGATTTATTTACCTGTACTGTACTTCCTTCAGGAGTCTCTCTTGCACACTATAATATTATCTACCCTGGCAATATACATCTATCTTTTAAACTACACTGCTGGTACAGTGCACAGTTGTAACAGGCATTGCAATTATCCCAGAACATTACTCTTACATGAGAATATACAATTTTCTGGGTAAGTGTGTGTAATTTCCATTTGTAAAACCCTTCTTTGCACACAGCTACCCTGTATTCCCATCTATATTCAAATATGCATAGAAAGCATCTGCTAAGGTCTGGTAAAATGTTGCTCCTTATTGATGAAAGGAGAAATATATTTCTTCTCCTCTGTCTGAGAACAGTCTAATGAATATTTTAAGCCAATATAAGCTGGAAACCATAGTCATATTATTCCTGGCTGCTCATTTTTCTAAGTTGCTATTTCCTCTCTTGTGCCAGTACAAGGATTTGTGAAAGCAAGGCAGGAAACTTGTCTGGGTTAAATTGGACTGGAGGGTGGGAAGCAACAAAGCATCTAACATCAACCATTTCCCCAGAGCTGTCTTACGAAATTTATGAAACAGTGGTCTGATCTCTCGCTGACAGTTTCACTTAAAAGTAGAACAAGGTTAAGAAAAAGAAAAAATTCCATGCATTATGCATTATTTCCAACAACTACTGCATTATATGTAAGAGAAGGGGGAAAGGCAGATGGTTCCTCTTATTGTGTCCAGGAACAGCACGTTGTATGATGAATGCTTACGAGAAATGCATGTTTTAAAGCAGGTATGAAATCTACTGATACAACACTAACTAAAAGGGGTAGGTTATCTGCAAGTAACGTGACTACACTACGAAGGTTTAATTACCAAAAGCTGTAGAGCACACAAAAAGCAAAGATAACACTGTTCATATAAATACTTTTGTGAAATAACTTTATTACTTAATATATGAAAGTTTCTAGTGTTTAAAGATTTCAGATAAGACTGAAGATTCTGTTACAGAGTAGTTCTGTGTTCTTGAGTGAGTCTCTCCTGGATGTTTGACTTACCTGAACAGAAATAAGCATTGCATACTTACAGCAAGTAGTTTTTTTATGAAAACCTACAAGCAGTACATCTAATCAAGTATGAAGAGAATCATCAGTCTTGCCTTATTTCCTTCCTTTTGTTTTCACCACATCCAGTTGCCTGACACACATTGCCACTCCTTGCAAAGCTAAGAATGGTGGCCAAGTTCGAAGAAAGGAATGCATTTAAAATTGGCTTCACAGGACAAACCAAACTGGCTTCAAGGTCAGTCTCTGCATACCAAAGCACTTTACTTGGGACTATGCTTAACTACTCACCAGATCTCTCTTTTTTCTTCTGGATGATATATTCCACTACTCCAAAATCTAACTTAATCAGAAGAGTCTTAATTTTGCTGCACACTTTCTGTCCAAATTCATTGCACTTAAGGAAGGGACATAAAAAGGCACACAATACTGTAACAAAAATGAAGACACAGATAAGGTAATTTCTAAGAAGTTACACAATAAAGCTTAAACAATGCATTTGCATAACATTAATTTTACAAAATACAATTGGTTTTACATAAATGCACTAAGAAATACCCATGTCAGACAAGCTGTTCATGTCAAATCCAGAAAATGCCACTGTATTCATAGCAATGAACATCTTGTTTACTTCCAGTAAGGAACAATTTATGATCACTATAACATGTATTGTTGTCTTGGTTTAGTCTGATTTTGATATCTCTGCCTGGGAAATATGACAATTCAAGAGAGTGCCAGAATCAGCAATACTTGTAAGTTGACTTCCATATGAGAAACAGCACTTGTCAGAATCTACATATATATACATATATGTGTATTTATGGCAGAATCATAAAATAGTTTGTATTGGAAGGAAGCTTTAAAGGTCATCTAGTCCAAACCCCCTTGCAGTAAGCAAGGACATCTTTAACTAGATCAGGTTGCTCAGAGCCCTGTCCAACCTGACCTAGAATGTTTCCACAAACAAGGCATCTATGACCTCTCTGGGTAACCTGTGCCAGTGTTTCACCACCATGACTGTAAAAGAATCTTTTTCTCTAGTCTGAATCTCTGTCTTTTAGTTTAAAACCATTCCCCCTTGTTCTGTTGCAACAGGTCCTGCTAAAAAGTTTGTCTCCAGTCTTAACATTCTCCCTTTAAAAAGGTAAAGCCCACAATAACGTCTCCCTAGAGTCTTTTCTTCCCCAGGCAGAACAACTCTCTCAGCATTTCTTTGTAAGAGAGGTGTTTCAGCCCTCTGATCACTTTTGTGGCCCCTGTCTGGACCTGCTCCAACATGTCCATGTCTTTCTTGTGTTGAGGGCTCCAGAGCTGGACACACTACTCCACACGAAGTCTCACCAAAGTGGAGTAGAGGGGCAGAATCGCCTCCCTCAACCTACTGGACAGTCTTTTGATGAAGCTCAGGCTATGTTTGGCTTTCTGGGCTGTGAGTGGACATTGCTGGTTTGTGTCCAGCTTTTCATCCACCAGTAGCCCTGTGACCGTTTTAGGCTGTTCCTTTAAGAAAGGGACAGTTGCTGGAAGACTCTGGCTGAATGTTTTGATATTTAAATGAAAACATGATATTCTAAACTAATTTCATTGGTAGATTGGTAGAATGCAACTTTAAGTTTCAGTTCAGTTAGTTCAGTCTGTACTTTCTCTGTTCCTGTGGGCTTGTCTGCTTTTCTCTCTCGCTGAAGCAACAGCTGCGGGACAGAGTCGACTTTGAATTAACAAAGCTAACCAGATAAGAAAACTAATTCTTGCACACGCTTTGAGCTAACAGAATTTTCTCCTTAATTGCCTTACTCTCTCTCTCTAACCCTTTTTGGGAAAAAAGGGAGGTGGGGAGGGAGAGGGGGTACAGGGGCCGGGGAACACACCCTCCTCCGGCTGTAGGTCTTCTGTATTACATTCATTACTGTATATTTCTGTATATATTGTAAATATTGTATATTGTGTACATAATCATCTGCATTCCATCCCTGCTTGTAAATACAGCTTATTTCATTTGCCTCTCTGACTGAGTTAGCTGTGGTTTCTTTGTGTGTGGGGGGAGAACTCACTCACCCTGCCACAAGCCCAAAGTTCTTCTCCACAGGGCTGCTCTCAATGCCATCCTACTCCAGCCTGTGTTGATACCAGGGGACAGCTTTACCCAGGTACAGACCTTGCACTTGGCCTTGGTGAACCTCATGAGAATCACACAGGCCCAGTTCTCAAACTTGTCAAAAGTCCCTCTGGGTGGCATTCAGTCACTCAGGTCTGTTAACCATACCAATCAGCTTGGTGTCATCTG
Organism: Picus viridis; assembly: GCA_033816785.1. Taxonomy (NCBI): domain Eukaryota; kingdom Metazoa; phylum Chordata; class Aves; order Piciformes; family Picidae; genus Picus; species Picus viridis. The sequence continues at coordinate 27,350,831 of CM066575.1, forward strand.
CACACTTGCACATTTGGGTAGATATAACTAACTAGCTAACTAACTACTCCCTATACATAGACCAGATAAGGAATAAACTACATATGTAAATCATGATGGGAAGAGAGGCTATACTTACACAAGACGTAAGAGAGGACGACTCCAGGAATGTAGCTTCCCAAGACAGTGAAAAATGTACATATACTGCAGACTAGCAGGCAAAACTGGGAAAAACATTGAAGTTGGCCATTAACACTTGAACACCACTCAAATATTTAGATAATTTTGCAAGAGAAAATTGAAGGTTTAAAAAATAAAATTCAGAAATACTTTAACACTTCTGGTGCAAACAAGGATCAAACCATTTTGGCTACTTAGGATATACCCCCTCTTCCATTATACAAATATGCCCTTTTTATTTATTCACTGTAAAGCTTTAACAGGCTCATGGCTATTGCTAAAATTACTACAGATTACTTCACCTTCATTACACAAAACAATGCTAAACAGTTGATATGCAACGAAAAAAATATTGCAATGCATACTTGCTGCATGCAAACAAAAGCAACGAACCTTTAATTACAGTTCTCTCCCCTGTTGCATTGTTTCATGAAACTGTTTTATATGCCAGCAAGCATTCTCATGAGGCTTGTTGGCTACTCTAGCATTCCTGTTAATGACAAGACTGAGCTGCATTTTCAATATAAAACTTGATGTTTGGTTTCTGCTTTGACTGACACATTCAGTGCATCTTTCATAACTGCACAGTGTTGAGTACAGAACTGATCTGTTGAAAGTTTACAGAAAGAATCTATTTGCCTTTGGAACTGAATTCCAATAAAATGATTAATTCAAAAAATTTTGCACATAGCACCAGTGCCTAATTTGCTTGTAATTACAGCAATAAAATTACAGAGTGAGGTCAGGAAAACATGTTCTCGGAATTTGCTTTTCTAAATCAGTACTAGATATACCTTAACACAGAGCTGCTGTGTCATGCTACCACATGACGAGACTATGGGATTGTGTATACTGATATAGCATTTCCTTATCTCAATATACACCTACTTCTTTTTAAAATAACATTATTATCCTAAGCACACAACTTCATTTCTTTTCTTTAATAATTTATTCACCTTTGAAATGTATTTCATCCTGGTGCCAATTTGTATTTTCAGTTTAAACGACTCAGCGTGGTACTACATAGTTTTTATTTACTTTGAACAGCCTGTTTCCAGGAAAGAACCTGATCTCAAACTTGAGATCAAAAGAGGAGAAAAAGCCTCATAATCTCCTTCTAAACTGTATGTAGACATACAACTATAAAAATGAAATCTACTATTGCCAGGACATACTTCCACATTACTTATATTATTTCTTTGAAATAGAAAACTGCTTCACTTTTGGCTAGAACTACATCATGATAGTCCTCCTATGGGGAAGGAAGAAACCTTATTCTCACTTGCCTCTTCATGAACTGGGTTTACAGCTCAGTCTTTCCAGAAAAAAACAAGCCAACCAAACAAAACCAAACCTACGACTGTATCTGTACGGAAGGAAAATGATCACAGTAAAATACGAGGAGTTCTCTTCTATCATGCAATATTTGTGCAGCTATTCCTGAAAACTACAGTTCTTTGAAGGAAAAGAAAGGGGAAAAAAAAAAAAAAAAAGCTCTGTTTAGGAATGGTATACTTCTTCTGCTTTTTCAAGTTTTTACTAAATTGTGATGTATTAAATATTCTTTCTTTGGAATGACTGGTGAGGTTCAGGCACCTGTGAGGTGGGAGACTACTGCTATAAACCTGACTGAGAATAGTTTTGCTCATGGATGAACTACCAGTGTTCTTCACAGCAAAAAGCAGAAGCTCATAACTCAATGAATCAAATGTGCATTTTGTTTTTCTTTTCTTTGCTTGCTTGCCTGTTTTTTAAAAAAATCTATCTCACCTTTTTACTGAACAATACTGAACTGTTAATCTTACTCAGGAGTGCTTACCTTGCCAGGGTTTTGTTCCTTGAAGTGGGACATTTCTTGAAGAAACACAAATAAATTCATAAGTGTTTCCGAAATGCACTGATTTATTCTGGGTCTGTAGTCTTGCCTGGAATTGATGATCTTCCAGCTGAGTAAAACAAAAATACCCAACAAGTTTGTTATAGCTTGTAACAAAGTTGAAATTGGTTGAAAACATCACGTTGTAAAAGCTATAGCCTCAGCAATGGCTGCTGCTATGCTAGAGAAACCTGTGCTTGTTTCCACATATTATATACTGGGTGAATCAGATGATTTTTAACAACAACAATCACAAAAAACCCAACAAAACAAATTAAAAAATTCTACTCAGTAGCAGCAATTCTCAGCCCACGAAAGCAATTAGGGAAGAAGTTACTGCTTATTCATCCTGGTCACATCAAAACACTAAGTTCAAGGCACAGATGTCATATAAATTTAGCAAATGAATCCTAAACTTGTTTCTTAAAAAATATACCATACTTTTCATTGACACAGGATGACCATCCATGTTAATAAATTTAATACCCATAACCTATTTGCTTTTTCTTTTCTATTTTTTGTCATCTGCAGACTATGATGATCCACAGCAGACATTTATCCACCTTAAAAACTATTAATTACTCATGAACTCTTGATGTTTACTTTTATTTCCTCACAAATTTTCATTTTTGCATTAAATTGAGAGTACTGTTTTAAAAGATTAGCTTATGGCTGTTCAAGCCTTTTAGTATTTTATTTTAAACCTATACTCAAGAATTTGCTGAAAATTACGAGAAAACATAAGTAGCTAATTTGGAGCTTATCCACGTAGACAATATCCAGTCCAAATGATCACATCATATACTTTTCTGGAGTAGATATACCATCTACAATGAAGACGTCTTATGAAACAAAAATTGGAAGGAAAATATACACAGGCAAGTCAATGTCCTGCCAAACTGGTAAAAAATAGGGGATGCATCACCATGCAAATACTGAGACTCTCACATAAATTCTGTACCAATTTTACAAAGTTATTGTTTACATAATTCACTGCTCAGTACACACACCTTTGATCACACTGAGTACAAGTAAGCCATAAACCAGCCCACAGTGGATACATAATCCATTAAATTTCCAATGCACTGCTGCATTAATAGTAAACATTTTGTCATAGGTGAATCAAATTACATGATAAATAAAAACACAACACTATGACAAAAAAAGAATGTACAAGGGTCGATGTGCAGCAATAAGGATATACACAGAGGCTGTCACATTAAACTGCCACCTGGCTCAGGTGTTACTGTGGAGTTTTGTTTCCATAAGTGACAGACAAAATGGTATATACTTAAAATTAGAGTACTGCTTTTTAATTTGCTTAATACCTAACATTTTTCAAAACAGATGTGGATCTCAATATACCAAATTCAACCCTAGCAAAACAGGCTTATTTTTGTTAAGAAATATTTTGCAGATCCCATAGAATTATGTGACAAACTTGCAGGAACCCACAAACTGAAAGTTTGTGGTTTTTTTTTCACTGAGTGGTTATTTTTTCCCCTCCCTCATGTTATTGTTACTTTTCCAGTCTATAAAGAGTTAAGTGTACAGTAGTGTTTTCATATGAGTTCACATCCCACTTGCACCAAGGACTGCAACGCAAGTCTTTCTTACACAATCCAAGGAGATAATAGTTGCAAGGAAAAATGGATTTGAATTCAGGGAAATTACTTACTTGAAAGTTACATGCATAATTGCACTGGACTACATGAGTTATATTGTTTTTTTCCTAAAAGGATAAGCTTCTGACTTGCTTCTCTTTGTGGAGCTGGGGCTATATTCTGAAACCACACCAAATCACAGAATGTATCTGGTTGGAAGAGACCTCAAAGATCATCTTGCACAGTAGTAGGCAACACATCGTAACAAAGGGACAGTTATAAAAACGGTCAGGTGGCCTAAATTAGGCAGAAGCTCTGATCAATGAATCGTAATAGGAAGTGTAGTCCACACTATTATTTTATAACACCAAATGAAAAGTCTGGGATTACTTTTTTACCTCAGATTTCCTTTCAGTGATTAATAAGAAAACTACACAAATTGTAAGAAACTACATACACAAACATCCATTTCACTTTCTTTTCCAAAAATAGTAAAAACAAAAAAACCCACCAAACCCCAATTCAGTTATATAACCCAAAATATATGTAACTTCCATTTTACTATGATAAAAAGAAGAAAGCGAACTCTGAATTTAAATCCAATGTCTCAGCAAAAAGAGCACCAAACTTAAATTCTCCTTAAAATCTTCAACATTTCAGCCACATCCCAGAAAACATGCTGTTTCAGCAAAGTCTAATGTCACTTTTTCTTACAAGTGTACAAGTATATCTACCTCTCCTAAATACCTGCTCTACCTCTCCTGAACACAGAGGATAATAGGATTTGGGGTTTGTGCTGCTGTGGTGTAACTGCTGCTCAGATTTATAATTGTGGATTTTCACATACTTTTATCTAAGCCAAGAGTAAGCAGTCTTCCCCCACATATGTGACATCCATTTTCATTCTACATAGGAATGTTACACCTTCTCTGTTTTATTGCAGATAAATTCACAGGAAGTTTGAAAGCAACTTTCCTAACAGAATGGAGGTTAGCCACCTACTCCTATGTTCAGATACATAGTCTCCGCAACTTCATTTTTATGAAAAGTCACCCAAAATTATGGTCAAAAATGCCTACTTAAACACTCATGGACAAACTTCATCTTTCTTTATGCCTGTATTTAACTACCGTACAGCAACTTCGCCACAAGGTGGCGACACAGCAACACTTAAATCGGAGCGTATTTTGGGAGCCATTTCAGACTATAAACACAAACATGGGGGATTCATATTCAAAGTACTGCATGCATACCGCAGTACAGAGCATGACTTAAAGAAAAACCTGTATTTCAACCATGATATATAACTGTTTAAAGTTAAAAAATTCAAATCATTGCCCTGTTCCAACTTTATTGTAGTACAGGATTTTCAATAGTTATAGCATTGTAGTAGAGTGTAGTGTGATTTCCTCCTACATTAAAAAAATACTCAGTGTGAAATGTTTTCCTCCCACTCTTCAAGAAAAAGAAAAAGCAAAAACCCAACATAATTTAAAGTAGTGTACATGAAATCTGTAGGATGAGAGTTTCTTATCTTAAACTAGGTGACTTTTCTAAGATAGAGAAAATGAAACATATTTTCCAGCCATGCATGGCGCTGCACGCAGGTGTTTGCCTCTGACAGTGGATAGAAATAAAAGCATTAAATAACCCATGGAGAACACTGCAGGAACCTAGCCAGACGGATTAGCAATGTTACACAGAACTTTTTGTCTGCCTCGCATCCACAATAGCAATTTCAATTTCCCCCTTCTCTAATAATTAGAGGCTTGAGAAAAGTAATATTCTAAGGTTTTGTTTTGTGAGAACTGCAGCTCTTACAGATAGGCTACCAAGCTGGTGAGGGGTTTGGAACACAAGCCCTATGAGGAAAGGCTGAGGGAGCTGGGGTTGCTTAGCCTGGAGAAGAGGAGACTGAGGGGTGACCTTATTGCTCTCTACAACTACCTGAAGGGAGGTTGTAGCCAGGCAGAGGTTGGCCTCTTCTCCCAGGCATCCAGCACCAGAACAAGAGGACACAGTCTCAGGCTGCGCCAGGGCAGGTTTAGGCTGGATGTTAGGAAGAAGTTCTACACGGAGAGAGTGATTGCCCATTGGAATCGGCTACCCGTGGAGGTGGTGGAGTCACCTTCACAGGAGGTGTTCAGGAGAAGACTTGATGGGGTGCTTGGCTGTATGGTCTAGTTGTTGGGTGGGTTGGATTGTTTGATGGGTTGGACGCGATGATCTTGAAGGTCTCTTCCAACCTGGTGTATTGTATTATTGTATTATTATTGTATTATTTGTTCCTAGCTTTTGCAAACCATTCTACAGCATTAACAATATGTATTTTAAGAGCTGCCCGTTCATTCTAGTGTTGAAAACTACTATTAAAACAGTGCCTTGAATTACTAAAATTCTTTTACAGCCTTTACTCCTAGACTTTACTTAAAATGCTGATAATCAAAGAGGAACTTTGTGGAACCACAAAGATAAAATGGAATTCCCTAATGCCTACTATAGGACAATTGTAGATAGTTGGCTTACTAACTTCAAGTTAATAGCATAAATAGGGGTAGGAAAAAGATGAAAGCATAAACTACAATAATTATGCAAACTACTTTCAGATATGGTAACCACCAGTATAAAGACTATATAATTTAAGAGGAGATACAACAAGGCACATTGGGATAACTAAGGACAATGCAAAACAAACATGCAAATTGCACAGAAAAATGCCACATTTGCAGGAAAGGTGCTATGAAGTTGCTTCTCTTGCTTGTAAATAATGCTTGCTTTTGCAAAGTTGAAAACATGTTGAAAGTATAAACAACACTGCAGATAAAATGTATTGCTAGACACTTTGGTCCCGTGGTCCACATGTGATGCATTGACAAAGCAAGAAGAGTGGATGGTAGAAGTGATGTTTGCTTCAAAACATTACAAACCCACTATTAAGTTTGCTCTGTAAAAAAATACTTAGCAGCTTCTTGCAGGCCACATGAAATCACAAGACACCTTTATGAATTCGACTATAGCCACACTTTGCTATTTTACAAGGCATCCCAGGGTCTATTCTGATCTCACAGAGCTGGAGGTGTAAGAAAGTCAGCTCGCTGATCCTCAGTGTAACAATCAGACCAACATGCTTCCTCTTCTTGTCACACCTCCCAGTAACTGCCAACCCTGGTAACATCTGTCCCTGCTGTCCCTTTGCTTCAGAGGCCACTAGAGCAGTAGTGTTACCCAGAGGCCAGTAGGCTGCAGCCAGTGGGATACTGGTGAAGGGGAAGAAAGAAGATTTGTACTCTAGACAATTTTTCAATGATCACATTTAAAGACAAAAAGGAAAAACAGAGAGAAGATAGGTGATCTAGATGATGAATGTGGACTGCATGACTGTGATGTCAACAAAGAACACAAAAAACTACTTCAGAGTAGTATCAGTGGAGTTGCTTACCATATCTTCATAGATTACTTAGACGTGAACTCTAAACAGCTTTTGGGATTGCTCTCCAGGTGTTCATTTGTGGATATAAGCAGACAGCTCTCACTGAACACCTTCAACATTTTGTTGTGCACAAACAGAGTAAGTTTTATGCTCCCATCACTTATCCTGAGTTTGATATAAAGTGCTATACTTCTATGGAAAAAAGCTACTGTCAGTAAAGTTGAAGGTATTAAGAGAGAACATGAATTACTCATAGCCTTCTGACTACTTACTGCGTAATTTCTAAAACTCAGCAAATACATAAAACTGTAGTTACCTAGTAGCAGGGATAAAAAACAGGAGGGGGAAAAAAAAAAAAGAGGAAAAAAAAAGGCCCACAACACATTCTCCCACCCCAGATGCTTCAACCCATCACAGTCACAAACTCTGGCCGGAATAGCCAGTGGCATTACATTCTCCAAAATTGACTGATGGTGTCATGCTCTCATTTTGTATCTCGACATCTGTTCAAGCAAAGCCCCGTCATATTTCTCTCAGAAAGGTCAGTAGCTCTCATGTTACTGCTTTAAAGATCTCTTCGTGATGTGCTGGATTTTTTTTAAATTATGTGTACACAGTTTTATATGTATCTTCACATAGCTGTACTACTGAGAGTGACACAGTACACCATGGTGTGGGGGATCTGAAGGATTGCGCCTGCATAAACAAAGAGTTAGTAATTAGAAAGCTTTTAAACCCTCTTGATTTCTCAACTGTAACCACACACACTTGAAACATGTAAAGACTCTGCAATTTTAATGGTAACTTAGAATGTACTAGTGTAGGTGGAAGAGCTGAAAGTTACTTTCCCAAAGATATGTAACTCAAAATAAAGGTAATATGGCTATTTTATAGTCTTTTATAACATACCATCCAGAGCTCATAGAGTGATGAAACTATAAGGGACGAGGATCACTAAGGACGAACCTCATAGGCAACCAGAAGTTAAGTATGAAACCTGATAAATGAAATCAAGTGTGTAAACTGTTAGCAAAACCTGATCCAGTTTACTTTTTCACAGGTCTCTCCTGCTAGGAGAGGAATCACCACAGTGTACAAGGGAGTGAGTATGATGATGACCCTTCTTTGAAACTAACAGACCTATGCCAAAAACATATCTTGAAACTTGTCTTCTAACTTATTCAGGCAGAGAGATAAGGAATATAAAATAGCATTTACATAAAGTTTGTGAACAAACATTGTAAATGTTTTGGTTTTTTTACATTTAAATTTCAGGTGACCACATGCTCAAAATAAAAATAAACATCCCTCTATCTCTCCAAAATATAAAATAGTGTAAAAACTACGTTTTAAGGGTTAGTGTATTAAAGTACCAATAGTAAACCCTCTAGAATCTACTACAGAACTGTGTGGTAGAAAACAATGCAATATTGATTAGCCTTATCACAACACAATGGGACAAACTGCTGAATGTTACGTGCCCTATATTTGAAGACATAATAGCAAGCACCACTGAACTCACAGCATAGCATCATAACAACCCATGTGGGTAATTTAAAAGGTGGTTATGTAGAACTGTGCTTTATTCTGTGCCACTTCTGCATACTATGCAATTGTTAAGTATACTAAAATAATTATACATGTGTCATGTGGCTGTGAATCACTGTGACATCATGTAGAATACTGCTCGCTTCAAAGAGTTCCACAAAATGCTTCTGTACCACCAAAAGAAGGAGGAACCCAGGAAGCATCCACAAATAAACTTCATTCTTTAATTTTAGGGAGAATCTTCATCTGCAACCTTTTTAACTACAAACTCTACAAACTTTTCTAATAGAAATCTCTCTGGCTTGTAGATACCTATATGCACTTTATTTCCCACAGCTAATCTATAGGTGCTGTACAGGTTTAGACTTTCACCCACATATAATACTGTGCCAAACATCCTTTAACCAATCGCATTTGATATCCTACAGCTTGAACACACTTGGAATAGCTAAGATATGCTAAGTTAGACAAATTATGTTTTTAATTTGAAGCTGGATGGTTCCATCTCTTCAGGTATAAAGTTAGTCATCTTAGTAAGGAGCTGTATTGTCTGTCTTTAGCTGATCAGATCCAAACTGGTTAACTGCAAATTTTGAAGGTGATTCCAATTCACAAGTTCCTCAACAGACCAGGGCATAGCTTGTTATCACTTTTTGTTGAATATCCTGCTAAAATAAATAAAATTTAGGGCATTTCATTGTCCTAGGAAGATTCTTCGAAGTAAACTGATAGGTCAGTTCTCAGGGGAAACCCTTCCTCTGAACTGTAGTACTCTTGTCCAGCTCCTCTGAGAAGAGCACTAGCTACTCCAGTTGGAGGTCATTCAAAACATGAAATATGATCTGATAGTCAAGTGGTATTACTCCAAAGTCATGACTTGGTCATAAGTGTAGATTTTTTTGTAATGTCTCTCCTTGCAAGAAAACGGAGTGTTTCAGTGCTACATAAATACTGTCACAGACTTGCTTTCTGTTTAGCAAAAACTATAATGCTATCACTATATGCTGTTGTCTTTTTACTAAGACAACAGATAGGATGCTCTTGGTCAGCTTCCTATTCGTAGTACACTAGTTTTGCTCAGAAGAGTAAGGAAGCCTTATTTGTATCAACAGGAACATAAAGTTCTGTTTGCAGAACCTTAAACAACTCTGTCCAGCTGTTGGAAGCAATTCTTTCACATTTATTTTTCTCACAAAGGACAACTCATATAACCCCTTTTCACAAAATCAATTAACTTTCCTCCCTCAGCCTCCACATTCTTCAGCTAGGATACTCATAGTTCAAGGCCTCTCAAAGTTAAACAGCTAGGAAAGATAAGCTGAATACTCCTTGAGTTGGAGAGCAGCTGCACACAAAAAAAAGGGACAATTTGACTTTCAAGGGCCAAAGAAGACTTATAATCTGCAAAAACAAGAAAATCACTTTTTGTGTAATGTTAACAAGACAGTTTTAATACTTTCTGTGTAGAATTTCACTCTGTCTTTTTTTCAGTGTGTTTTAATGTATTTTGTAGGAGCAGATGATCACTGTGATGCATTACTGAAAGTTCCTGGCATATGCTAATCACCTGTTGCCTCCATTCGGGCACTGAATTCAGTCCTAAAAGGAAATCAAATGCTTTCCACTTTATTAACTAACACTAGCAGAAAAAGCAAATATTCTTATATAATTACGAATATGGTTTGAGTAATTAACTAAAATGCAGATTTGACTTGTAACAGGATGTTCATTTTTTAAAGTTCAAGCACATACTATGAAAGGCACTGTAGTTCAAAATAATGTAGCTTTCATTCCTATTATTATTCGTGTCAGAAAAGGTCCCTGTCTAACAGTTTCATGTATCAACCTTTTCAATAATAGGCAGGTGACAGCAATTAGAACAGAGGCATTCTTCTGATAGAGGAAGTTACATGTTAGTATCTCTCTGAAGCACCTACAGTCGTGCGCTTCTACCACTTCAGGACTGAATATTGACAGTATCTTTTATACACTTATGACCATCATTAGATTCCTGAGTTATTAATTTTTGTTTGTTTTTTAAAAAAATCAATTCTATCATCTTACACCAAACTATAGAGGATCTGATGGTAAAGAATGACTAGGGCAATAGGTCATCCTTATGCTAAACTGTTTTCAGTCCTTTATTTTTGACCACATCTTTCTTGACTGTTCTTGATTTGCTGCCATCCAGGATTACATGACAAAATGAAAAAGAAGATATTAGTTGCTGCCTAATGTTCATAACTCAGCTTTTTTTACTAGCTTTACAAAGAAGTACTTGAGTATATGTTCCTTTGTTTCTTATACATTTAAATTGACAGTATGACTAACAAACTATTGACCAATGCCGCCCATTTAACTATGATGTTAGAAGCTTCATGAAATACACTTGTGATGCAATATTACATGCTTTCTGAAGTAGGCCATGAACTTGAGAGGGGACAGGATGTGAGAAGTATTTGTTTGCATATGAGAAGGAGCTACAAGAAAAACAGTGTGCTGGAAACGATTCGTGTACAAAGCCATTTCTATAGCTTCTACAAAAATACTCCTGCTCTCCTTTTCAAATATATAAATCAGTAACTTTGACCCAGTGTGCCCTCAAAATTATCCCATTATCTGTACATTAACATTACTCTCTCTTCTTATACTATTCTGAAATTAATTGCTCTAGTACAATTCCAGTATTTTTCCAGTATGGTTCCCATAGCTCCTCCTTCCATTGTTTAAAACTTGGACCCAAACACTCTGACCTCTACCAAATCTCATTAAAACTTCTGCAGGAATGCTCTCCATTTATATCTGATTTGTTATCCCTATGAGGGCTAAAAGGCAAATTAATTCCAGAAAAAAATTGGAATCTTCTGATTAAACTATTTTCTCAACCTTTTTTTTTCTCTACAGTAAGCACACAAAAGGCTGAGGGACTTAAGATTAGGGTCAATTAATTTAATGATAGTTTCAGAAATTACAAATAGGAAGAGCAGGCCTATTATTATGCTTTTTCAGAACATTCATCCCTTCTTGTTTAAGAAAAATCCCACAAGCAAAGTAAACAACTTTGTTTCAAGGAAACATGAAGTCTAAGAGGTTTAGATCTAGTACTATTTCTGTTTAACTGCCAATGCTAGCTACAAGCCTCTATAGAGAAAGAACCACGAACAAAGGAAGTAAATTACAAAGCTTGTATGTTTTGCACAACAGTTGCATCCTTTTACATATTTGCAAACCCTACTCCCTTCATTTTTCCAAGCCATGAAACATATCCTTTATAAATTTAATTAAAAATTCCCCAACTATTATTATGACCTGAAATGTGTCATGCATTTTTGCTGCTTTCCTGTACTAAACCCCATATAATTTAACAAACCAAAGATGCAGATGAACATTTTAAAATGAATAGCGATTAATGCTTTGGTGGCTATCAGTAATGAGTCGACATTCCTTAACCAAAAAGAAGAAAATGCGACCTACTGGTACAGTTATTTTTAATCTATGTCATATATAGGGCACAACTTAGATCCCTGGAAACGGAAATGCGTAGGTGACCCCACCTTCAGAAAGACCCGGTTATGCCACTAGGAATCCAATCACCCACACTCAGCCAATTAGGTGACCGTGCCTGAATATACTAATCTACAGCAAACAATTAGAAATGCCTTCTGTATCTCATCTGTATTACCACACCACATTGACATACATATTGGAATAGCATCCACGTAAATATACAATTTTAAATCTAACTAGAAGAAATCCAGTTAAAAGCCATAATGAAATGCCCACTTCTGATTCTTGCAGTTTCTTGTATTTGCCTCTTTATTCTGGCATTTTCTTAACTAACATTAAAAAAAGGGTCTATTTTCACATACATTTTGCAATATCAAGTACTTCACTAACATCATTTTAGAGCCACAGTTTGACTGGCATCAAGACAGTAAAAACTGCAACTACAGAAAGACTATGTGGACAGTACGAAACCTAGATTTACAAACTCTGTCACAGACAAATATCAGTAGCATCCACTTTTGAAATACCTATTTTTAAATCTGTCTATTAGCTAAATTTAATTAGCATATTTATTCCATAGAAATGTGCTGGATCACATCTGACAAAATAATATTTGTGAAATTTTTAAACTTTAGATCCAATTACTTATTGTTATGACTGTTGGTTTTAGTAGCTAATGAAGATAAAAGCTAGATTTCAGAAAGACAGGCATACCTCACAGGGACACAGTGCCCTATCTCATAGTAATGAGTAATGGTTCTGTCAGTAACGTGCCTCTGAATAAACTATTTGTGTCTCTGACATTTTGAGGCTTGTAAGTTGTCCCATGGCTGGGAAAAGCAAAACCATCCAGTATTTTTGTCCCTTCAGCTTTACTTTAAGTAATACACAAGAGCTGTACATAAAAGCTGTCTTCTAAAAAGCCTTAGGTTAGGTTTAGCAGCAATTCCCTCAAGAATTAGGTGATGTGTTAAAATGCATAGAAAACTGATCTCAGGCTGAGGACTCAGGAGTGCACACAGATCAGTCACACAAAGCCTTGGTCCATACTGTGCTGTATAAGAAGGCCATCACAATCAAGGTACAGTACCTTTCATCTTGTCCCAGATCCTCACTGTCTGGCATTTCAGATGTAAAAAGGAATTATATTTCTATCAATCTAGATAATCCAGGCAATGATCTTCTAGTCTGTTTTGTGTTTTAGAAGAGATAGCCCAGGCACCTGTCCTGTTTGCGGCCAAGAAGAGCACTCCTTGCTCAGAGAGCAAGTGTTTACAAGACATTCTAAGTGCCTGCTGGTCTTGAATGAAGTTCAGAGCGTTCAACTTTGATTGGCCAAGGCTATAAATAAACAAGTTGTGACTCACCTCATGCACTATGACAGGGTGTTTAGTAGCAAGCAGAGCCAAAAGCAAAACAGGGTTTGTTTTTTTTTCTCCTGTCTGTTCATGTGAGAGAAAATCACCACCCAGTTAGTACATTTTATTCTTCTGCTTCCACCGGCAATCTTCATCAATGTCTCCCTGTTTTCTCAGGGGTGAGTGAGCAGCAACCAAAATGACAGGAAGGTAAAGGATGCAAACTTTAAAGTAACAAGCTTAAAAGGTACAAGAACAAAGAGCTTACTCTACTGTAAAAATACCATCTTTTCCCTTGACACAAGCTGTTAGTCAAAAGTTATCAGAATGATATTCTCCGTAGGCTAAATTCACAGATTTAAAAATGCCCTTAGCAATTCCTTTAAAATAAGAGACAGGAAGATGAGTTTCCAATAAAGATTAATGGCATTGCTTTAAAGTTCTGATTTCAAGCTTATCTGCCACAAGCCTTAGCTATCATAGGGACACAAGCAAATGGTACTGGAAAAGCCCTCAAAATGAAAGTATGACAACAGAAGGCAGTTTTCTGCCAAAATAGATCACATGCTTCTGTGAACAGCCTAAGGTAAATTGACACATTCGCTTTCCTCTATGGCTTTTTGCTGTGTGCATGACCGGGATTCTGTCACTCTAGCTACACCAGCTACATCTCTATTAATTTTCAACACCCTAGCAATCTTATCTGTGCTGATGACGCTTTGTCATGCAGCCCAAGACACCATGGAGCTCATATGCATGTTGTTCAGCACAGCTTCTTCACATGGCTTCCATTAAACTGCTTGACCTATTGTTCTTAATATACTTTCAAGCAGATACAGAAACCTTCACATGGATGTCTGGTTGATTTTTATATTTTTTTTAAACAATCTGGGGATGTCACATCTTAGAGATAATGTATAAAAAGAATAAGCAAAGATGGAACAAAAGTATGCCAGATTTAAAAAAAAACCAACATCCTATACCTTTAATTTAGTAAGCTGTATCTGGGGTGCTTTGTGTGTAATACGTCGTTTGCAGGAAAGATACTTAATTTTCAAAACTACAAAGGATTCTATCCTTTCTTCTTCTTTTAATATAAAATGCTTCAAAATTGCTAATGAAAGCTAGATTAAAACCACAAAAATCCTCCAAATCATAGCTATTTCAATTGCATTATTTATATTTACTAGCTATCTAAATTAGTAATATTATCTTAATTTTGTGGAATGATGAGAAAATAAACCAAACCAGGAACGCTGCCTGTAAGTTACAGCTTTCTTAACTCTTCTCTCAACACTCCAGTTAGCTCCTTTTTCCTTTCCTTAATCTCACAGAATCATAAAGAATCACAGAATCACCAAGATTGGAAGAGACCTCAAAGATCATCAAGTCCAACCTGTCACCACAGACCTCATGACTAAACCATGGCACCAAGTGCCACATCCAATCCCCTCTTGAACACCTCCAGGGATGGTCACTCCACCACCTCCCTGGGCAGCCCCTTTCAATGGCTAACGACACTCTCAGTGAAGAACCTTCTCCTCACCTTGAGCCTAAATTTCCCCTGGTGCAGCTTGAGACTGTGTCCCCTTGTTCTGGTGCTGGTTGCTTGAGAGAAGAGACCAACTCCCTCCTGGGTAGAACCACCCTTCAGGCAGTTACAGAGAGCAATAAGGTCACCCCTGAGCCTCCTTTTCTCCAGGCTAAACAACCCCAGCTCCCTCAGCCTCTCCTCATAGGGCTTGTGCTCAAGGCCTCTCACCAGCCTTGTTGCCTTTCTCTGGAGACGTTCAAGTGTCTCCATGTCCTTCTTAAACTGAGGGGCCCAGAACTGGACACAGTACTCAAGGTCACCCCATCTTCTATATTCATCCCTTTCTTCAGTCTTTCACAAGACATGTTCTTTCTGAAGCAGTTTAATCATGCTGGACTTTTTAAAGAAAGTCAGGAATAAAGTCCTATGTCTAAATTATGCAAGGCAATAGATAAATATGCAATAAATGTCCTGTTGTAATAAACAGATGCATTCTGTGGTCACTTACACCTTCATATTCCAATATAATCTGATACATATAAATTGTCATATAATTTCTGACAGTTATAGATGAAATAATATCAGCAGAATTTCCTTCAATCTTATCCTGAAACAACAAAGCTTCTAAATAAAAAAGTAATTTAAAAAATAACAAAATGGTTTTGTGCAGTGGATTTGTTTTCAGATTAAAATTCTAAGTCATCTAATGAGGAAAAGAATCAAAATAAATAACTGAATCTGCACACAGATGCAAAAGCATCAATCGAAATTAAATGTAATAGCAAAAATTAAAGCAGGCGAAAGTAAACCCCTTGTGCAGCTTGAGTTGCTTCTGTTTGTTTACATGTAATGTAATATAGTCTTGGCCACATTTAGTTACTATGTAAAATTTCTTTAAACAAAACGTTCCTTTTTAATGCACTTGATGATCAAAGTTAGGAGCTGCAAAGCTTTCTTTATCATGTTGATTCCTGTATTTGTTGTAGGACTCAATGACTTTGGATTGTTCATTTCTTTGTCACACTCTGCAAGCAATGCCTATTGCTACAGGAGAAAAATGATTCACTGTTTACTTTTACTATTTCTCAGAACTCTTCCCCACCTATCAGTGAGGTAAGGAAGGTCTATTTACTTATTGATAAGCAAGTCCTAGAAATACTTGGTTCAAATGTGTTTACTAGATGAGCACATAAAATTTCAAGGACCTGTTAAACTGGAAGTAGTAGAACATTTATAAACCACATCAATACTCAACAAGTTTCTACTGGTATCACTGCTCATCATTTTTGCAAATTACACTTCAGAACAGCACGAGCACATAATTTGCCAATCAGCAATCACACTACAGTATTTTGCTTAGTATCACTACCTAGAAAATTAATCCATTTTTTAATCACTCTGAATTCTTCCACACCTGAGGGAATTAGACCTTGTACTGGCCCATCTGGAGGTTTCCAGCAGACTGAGCTCCATCCTCTTTCACAGCCACATGACATGGAATGACCTCTCCAAATACGCTTGAGTAGATCGGCAGCAGGTAAGCCAAAGTACTGTACTGAATCAGGCCAAAGGGCATCTGGCATACTGCAACCAAAAGAGCAGCCTAAGGAAAAAAATATTGCTGCCTTCTCCAGACAGTGTTCCAGACTCCAACTTGTAACTCATGGGTTTCTTGAACCAGCAGTGTCATCTATATTTTTAGCTCCAAGTGGATTTCCACACTGTGATATCATCTGTAACATCGTGTGGCAAGGATTTCTGCATACTAACTACATACTGTTTGAAAACACCCAACCAACCAAACTCCACCCACTTTTGTTCTTTCTGATCTAGTCACTTCAACTAATTTCTAAGAAGTTACCTACTGAAACATGTAGGTGGCAGTTATCTCTCTTTAGCTTTTCACAGCTATTTATCATTTTTGCATATCATTATCATATTTTTTTTTATGGGGCTCCAGAATTGCAAAGTGGAGCTGCTGAACTGAAATGTGGAGCTGCCTAGAAAAGAGCTTGTCTGGTACTGGAATTGCTAAAAACTAGTCTTGAACATTTTCAACATAGTAAACTCAAAATGATTAGAAATGACAGCATTGAGGAAGGAGAAGCTCTTTGCTAGACACATTATTTTTCAGGGAGTTCTTAATTCCTTGCTTAGTTTCAGCTAATGCTACAACTTCCTGAATTGCAGCAGACTTTGGTCAGTCCTCTCTGTTACTTCCGAGTTCCTTCTTGCCATCTCTGAGGCCTCAATGACTAATCCCTGGCTCTTGCCAGCAACTTTTCTTGAGCTGCTGTCTTTTCCAGCCTTCCTCATAAGAAAGAACAATCCCTTCCAGCTTACAGTGAGTTCTTCCCCTTAGCCCTGTTACTTCTGAAAGGAATATGAAAGAACCTAACTTTGTAATCATAAGATAAAACATACTATTGATCCTATTGATCATGTTTTAGAACAAGAGGGAATGGCCTCAAGTTGTGCCTGGAGAGGTTTAGACTGGACATTTGGAAAAAAATTCTCGCAGAGCAGTCAGGCATTGGAATGGGCTGCCCAGGGAGGTGGTGGAGTCACCAACCCAGGACATTTGGATGAGGTACTTGGGGATACGGTTTAGGGGTGAACCTTGTAGAGCAGGGTTATTGGTTGGGCTTGGTGATCCTGATGGTCTTTTCCAACCTGAATGTTTCTGTAATTCTGTGATGTTTTGCTCTTGGTCAGCTCATTCAGCTTTAAAAGCCTTATTCTGCTCACTTGTTTAATGTATTTAACCTGTTGCATGCCCTCAAACATCCTTGCAGTTCTTTTCCAAAATCTTCTTCCCATGTTTACTACAAACTGACATAAGGTAGGAGAGAGCAGAAATGTATACCGTTGTTCCTGGTAAGAGCATACTATTGATTTATTTATTTTGATCCTTTTTATAAGTTGCTTCTCATTCTCTGTTGGGCCTCATTATCACGTTTTTACAGCTTTTCAGAGGACATGGTCTTCTTTATTTTATTTGGATAACTTTAAGAATTAATCTGTATTTCTGTTCATCTCCACTAACCTATTTTTTGACTAAACAGACCTCTTCTAGACCTTTCTCCAAACTTTCTTGATAGCTGATAAGTAATGGCTCTCTTTACCATTACGTATTGATACTTCAGGAGATGTGCTGGCAGAGAGACCACATGCCAGCTTGACATATTGCTTGATCTTACCAGTTTTGCTCTTGATGAATACAGATTTTGATTGAACATGTATCATAATCATCAAGTAAATGACCTCCTGCCTGAACAGTATAGACATGTACATGAAATTTTCCTTTTACTAGGCAGGCGCCAAAGACTTTGGAAGAAGTTATCAGCATAAGGAGGAAAATAAAAGCTATGTTCTTGCAAGAGACATGAAATTAGCCTCAATCAGTACCTGTGAGAAATGCAAATAGTGTCTCAAGTACTGAAGATACAATACAATACACCAGGTTGAAAGAGACCTTCAAGATCATCGCGTCCAACCCATCAAACAATCCAACCCACCCAACAACTAGACCATACAGCCAAGCACCCCATCAAGTCTTCTCCTGAACACCTCCAGTGAAGGTGACTCCACCACCTCCACGGGTAGCCGATTCCAATGGCAAATCACTCTCTCCGTGTAGAACTTCTTCCTAACATCCAGCCTAAACCTGCCCTGGCGCAGCCTGAGACTGTGTCCTCTTGTTCTGGTGCTGGATGCCTGGGAGAAGAGGCCAACCTCTGCCTGGCTACAACCTCCCTTCAGGTAGTTGTAGAGAGCAATAAGGTCACCCCTCAGTCTCCTCTTCTCCAGGCTAAGCAACCCCAGCTCCCTCAGCCTTTCCTCATAGGGCTTGTGTTCCAAACCCCTCACCAGCTTTGTTGCCCTTCTCTGGACACGTTCCAGCAAGTCAACATCCTTCCTAAACTGAGGGGCCCAGAACTGGACACAGTACTCAAGGTGTGGCCTAACCAGTGCAGTGTACAGGGGGAGAATGACCTCCCTGCTCCTGCTGGCCACACTGTTCCTGATGCAAGCCAGGATGCCATTGGCCTTCTTGGCTGCCTGGGCACACTGCTGTTCAAGGGCTTTAGCAGATGGGTGAAAGGCAGAGTGCTACCCATGAGAGGTACAAGAGGGATGATCTGGCATTGCACACTAAATGGTGTACCCCACCCTATCTGCAAGCTTTCAAAGATTTTAAGTAGTAATAGACTCATAGAGTGGTTTTGGTTGGAAGTTGACTGTGGACATTTTAGCTGATTAACCAGCTCCAGAAACTAGTTGCAATCACTGCTGCCTTCTACATGTCTCCTCATCTAAAAGGAGAGTAAGATGATGCTTTCAACATAGAACCCTGTTTTAATTACTGAGCTATGAACAAGTGTCACTTCTAGTAACATGGATGAAATAATAATGAACACCATACTATACATGTAAAGACATTCTAAAACCCCTCAACTAACTCCTAACAAAAAATCACACTCCAAAAATAACATCTAGCTCAGTTCATATTTCCAGAACGGGTGGAAAGTCTAGCATTTTACTTTTTGTAGATGGTTTATGCTGACATTATTTTCAGCAAATGCATATATTTAAAAATTACCATAACTGTCAATGGCATGTTTAGGATTAAGACTAATTTGAAATGCATGTTTCTGCTACTGAAAAAATTCATATTAATAACACACAGAACAAGAGGACACAGTCTCAGGCTGCACCAGGGGAGGTTTAGGCTGGAGGTTAGGAGGAAGTTTTACACAGAGAGAGTGATTGCCTATTGGAATGGACTGCCTGGGGAGGTGGTGGAGTCGCTGTCACTGGGGGTGTTCAGGAGGAGACTTGATAGGGTGCTTGGTTGCATGGTTTAGTTGTTTAGGTGGTGTTGGATGATAAGTTGGACATGATGATCTTGAAGGTCTCTTCCAACCTGGTCTGGTCTATTCTATTCTATTCTATTCTATTCTATTCTATTCTATTCTATTCTATTCTACTCTACTCTACTCTACTCTACTCTACTCTACTCTACTCTACTCTACTCTACTCTACTCTATACATAAGTCACCTGAAGTGGAATATTTCCCCCTGCTTTTTCAATATAGAGAACTCAATGTAATCCTCACATTCATGTGTGTACAGGCATGTGTATGTATTTGTAAGAACAGGCACATGAAAGTGTGTGTTTTACTATATTTCATCAATTTGAAGTGCACATCCAATTCTCCCATGTTTTCAACATTCATATTTACTGAATGGTATCTGTCCCCAGGTTTTGCCGTTTCCTTCAGAATCTTCATCTTAAGTATCTATGACAAAGCATCCCTTGTTTTGAAAATCCTTCTCTACTGATACACAGATAATACCAATACAATACAATACAATAGAATAAACCAGGTTGGAAGAGACCTTCAAGATCATCATGTCCAACCTATCAACCAATCCAACCCACCCAAACAACTAGACCATGGCACCAAGCACCCCATCAAGTCTCCTCCTGAACACCTCCAATGATGGTGACTCCACCACCTCCCTGGGCAGCCCATTCCAATGGGCAGTCACTCTCTCTGTATAGAACTTCTTCCTAACATCCAGTCTAAACCTCCTCTGGCACAGCCTGAGACTGTGTCCTCTTGTTCTGGTGATGGCTGCCTGGGAGAAGAGACCAACCTCCACCTGTCCACAGCCTCCCTTCAGGGAGTTGTAGAGAGCAATAAGGCCACCCCTGAGTCTCCTCTTCTCCAGGCGAAGCAACCCCAGCTCCCTCAGCCTCTCTTCATAGGGCTTGTGTTCCAAACCCCTGACCAACCTCGTTGCCCTTCTCTGGACACGTTCCAGCAAGTCAACATCCCTCCTAAACTGAGGGGCCCAGAACTGGACACAGTACTCAAGGTGTGGCCTAACCAGTGCAGTGTACAGGGGCAGATCATAGAATATTTCACGTTAGAAGAGGATACTTCTGGTGGATACTATGATGATCCATAAGCATCACCAAGTCCAACTCCCAGGATGTTCTGCAGATGTTGCTATAGAGCAGGGAAATATGAGGGTGAAAAAACAATGCTGCAGTCAGGCTTCTACTTCAGTCCAGGGAAGTGAGTTTTTCTTATTAAAAAAAAAACAAACCAAACCCAAAACAATAAACCAAACCAAGCCGAAAACAAAACCAAGCCAACCATAATTAGGAAACAGTCCGAGCACTGTGAATACTTCATCTTTCAAGTATCATGCATTCATCTCCATCTCATTTCAGTGACTAACAAAACAATAAAAAAGGACCAGAAAACTGCTAAAGACAATATTTAAAATTAAAAACCCCTCTTTAGTGTGTTTTTTGTTTGATTGTTGATTAATGTAGTAAATATTTTCCAACCTGGAAGGGTTTTTATCAACGTATTGGAAACTAAGAAAAAAATTCTATTCATGTGTCCTTATCAGAAAGTTCTTTATACTTCTATTTATGATCAGATTAAGGAGTTTACAGGTGAATTACCATGTTTTGAGACACTGATTGTAATAAAAAACATCTAATTCATCTAACAAGTTAGGACAGAAGCTGCCAAGTTATGCATCCTAGGAAAATTGTCTGCTTATGCTGAACTCACATTGGAAACAGTCTTGTTCCTGTATAGCCCTGACGTGAAAATGTCCTACAATAATCGTTCAGACACGTTTGGAATCTTCCTAGCAATATGCAAGGCAACAGTCTTATGTGCTTTTATCTCCATCTGTGTTCCAAGAAAACATACACATGCATTCAGATGAAAGTTCTTAAAAATGTTTAGAATACTAATTTGTAAATGATAGCAGACACGTAAACCTCAAATATTACTGCTCTGATTGATTTTATTACTCTGATCAATTTTATTACCCTGATCTCATGTCTAAATGCATAAAGGCAAGTTATGAAGGTACACATTGACCTTGCAACTTCCATGGAATGTGGTGAGAGCAACAGACTCTCAGTCCAAAATTGGGCAACAGCTATCTCACGTGCCCTTCTGGGATTTCTCAGACTAGCATTTATATACATTTTAATAACAATGTATACAAATGTAGAAATAGATGTATTTATTTCAGTCTTTCTGTTACTTAACTGAATAGAAAGTCAATGCTTGTAATTCTTTTAACAAGAGCAGCGATACCGAGTCAGCCAAAGGTCCATCTGGCCCTATGCCCCATGCCTCTCTTCAACAAGTTGCCAGAAGTAAATACCAGGGGATACCTAAGCAACTGAGTAAGAACACAGGAAAATACATAATAATGCCTCCAACAATCTGCAACTCAAGGACTTTCAATGCCAGAGGTGGTGATTTTTTATTCAATAGCCTTCAATTAATTTTCAGCAAAGAATTGTCCTGTAACTTATATTTTTAGTACACATATAGTTCTAACAGTCCTGTGTCAAGGACTTCTAAAGCTTAATTTAATCTTATTTTTCCTCATCCTGCTCCCTGCTATTTTGACACTGCCTCATGCCAATAGCATAAGAGATAAGGCATGTTCCTTATGATATCTTAGAGATATCTAATATATTTTCCCATAATTATTCCTTTTCTCTTTTGAAAAGTCCTTTCTAATTTACTTGGTCTTTATGTGGAAATAGTTCCTAGTATTTACCTTATTGCATTAGTATGAACTTTTTTTCTCCTCTCTCTTTTCTGGTATTAACAGTAGTTTTGGTCTGTTGATCAATGCTGGTTTTGTATTCAGGCATAACTTTACAGTTACCTACACTGAATTTCCTATGCCATTTTACTGTGGAAGAATCCCGCAAGGATCTTCTGAAATTTTTCATAGTCAGTCCTTGTCTTCATTTCCTTGAATAATTTGGAACCTCTAGCAGACCTATCTGACCATGACATGTTATAGAGTTTAATATCAACAGACAATGAAGCAGGGTGACAGGTAAAATTTCAACCCTGGACTTCATAAGGGCTAATTTTGCCTTCTTCAAGACACTACTTAGACATATCCAGTGGACTAGAGCTCTAGAAGGAAGGGTGGGGGGCAAGAAAGCTGGTTAATATTCAAACATTACCTCCTGCAAGCTCAAGAAAAATTTATTCCCTTGAAGAAAAATCAAGTAAGGGAGGCAGAAGACCTGTATGTATAAGTAGGGAGCCCTCAGAAAAACTCAAAAAGCAAAAGGAGGTTTACAATATGTGGAAAAAAGGTCTGGTCAATTGGGAAGATTACAGAAATATAGCCAGAAAATTTAGAGATGCAACAAGGAAGGCCAAGGCCCTCTTAGAACTCAGTCTTGCCAGGAGCTGAAAGAGAACAAGAAGAGCTTTTTCAAATACACCAATGACAAAAGGAAGAGCAGGGAAATGGTGGCTCCACTACTGAATGACATGGGAGATATGGTAACTGATGATGCTGATATGGCAGAGTTGCTGAATGCTTTCTTTGCCTCCTAAGACCAGCCCTCAGGAACCTCAGTCTCTGGACGCAAGGGAGCAGAACTAGAGGGAAGAGGACATTCCACTGGTCAGTCAGGACCGGGTTAGAGATCTCTTCTACCAACTGAAGACAAACAAATCCATGGGCCCCCATGGGGTGCAACCATAAGTGCTGAGAGAGCTGGTGGATACTGTTGCTGAACCTCTCTCCATCATCTTTGAAAAGTCATGGAGAACAGGAGAGGTGCCTGATGACTGGAAGAAACCAAATGTCACTCCAGTCTTCAAAAAAAGCCAGGAGGACCCAGGTAATTACAGACCAGTCAGCCTCACCTTCATCCCTGGAAAGATGATGGAGCAGCTCATCCTGGAGGTCATCTCTAACCACATGGAAGACAAGAAGACTATCAGGAGTAGCCAACATGGATTTACCAAGGGGAGATCCTGCTTGACTAATCTGATTGCCTTCTATGAAACCATGACCGAATGGGTAGACGAGGGAAAAGCAGCGGGTGTGATATACCTTGACTTCAGTAAGGCTTTTGATGCTGTCTCCCATCATATACTCATAGAAAACCTCAAGAAATGCAGCATAGACAGCTGGTCTGTGAGGTGGATTGAAAACTGGCTCTGCAACAGAGTTCAGAGGGTTGTCATCAGTGGCACACACTCAACTTGGAGGCCTGTGGCCAGTGGTGTTCCTCAGATACTAGTACTGGGTCCAGTTTTGCTCAATATCTTTATCAACAACCTGGATGAGGGGATTGAGTGTACCCTCAGCAAGTTTGTCGATGATACAAAACTGGGGGAAGGGGGTGGGAGGGTGTGGCCGACACCCTGTCAGGCTGTGCAGCCATCCAATGAGATTTGGACAGGCTGGAGAGCTGGGTGCTGGCAAACCTTAGGTCCTGCATCTGGGCAGGAATAACAGCAAGCACTAGTATAGGTTAGAGGCTGCCCTGCTGGAAAGCAGCTCCATGGAGAAAGCCCTTGGAGTCCTAGTGGACAGCAAGCGCTCCATGGAACAACAATGTGCCCTTGTGGCCAAGAGAGCAAATGGTATCCTGGGGTGCATCAAGAAAAGTGTGTCCAGCAGGTCTAGGGAGGGAGGTTCTTCTCCCCCTCTACTCTGCCCTGGTGAGAGCACGCCTGGAAAACTCTGACCAGTTTTGGACTCCCCGTTCAAGACAGACAGGGATCTGCTGGAGAGAATCCAACAGAGAGCCATGAGGATGATTAGAGGATTTAAGCATCTCCCCTGTGAAGAGAGACTGAGATCCCTGGGGCTGTTAAATTGAAGCATAAAATAATTTCAGTCAGTAAACATTCAACATCTGTCACTGACAGAAAAAGAAAAGTAAGACGACTCAGGGAAGAAACACTAAAATGTTTCCAAATGGCTGAGCTGCTTTACTCAACTTTATGTCAAAACACCTAGAAGAATATAACATGTTATTCTGCTGACAGGCTCACGTGCTTCAACAAAACTGTTTGCCAGGGCATTCCTTACTAAATTAGTGACTAATCAGATGTTGTGCTAGGAAACACACCCTCATCTGTTACAACAACACAGGCATCTGCAACATAACAAAAAACCAAACAAACAACCCTCCTACTCCCCCCAAGACTATATAGGTTCTCATGCCCTCTGTAAATGATTTTCACTATGTGTTTTGTAAAGGTCAAAACACAACTACCACATAAACTCAACTCTCCTTACTCTGATCTTTCTTGTGACTGTCACTCTTCTAAAGTCTCCAAGCAATGACATCCTCTTCCTTCCATGGCAATGACTAGTCTGTATTTATACTTTCTTTGTTTCATTAATCATAAATGTTTTGTGATTCTTTTATCAAGTTATCAAACAAAAATGCTTTTTTATTTTTCCTTCTTATTACTCTCAACTTTCCAATTTAGAATTTGAAAATTTGTCAGGAATTAGGTCAGTAGGCTGTAAGGAGACAGGCAGATATTTTCTCCTTGTGAAAAACAGCATTTTTACAAAACTGACAAGGTAATTTCTACATTCTGCTGCCTACTGAGGGCATACTGCATGGTATAGCATGATACAATTTTCAATCTTTGCTATTGTTGCTGGGATATAAAACAGTACAAAATGTTACTCAAATAATTCAGTTTCTCAAACTACATATAATAGTATGGAAAGGCAAGCTTTCTAAGGAGAGAAAACCATACTGATTCAGTGACTTGGATTTTAGACCTAGAAACCTTTGCATTGTCTGTAGAATGACCTTTAAGCTGATTTCATAATGTGAAATCAGTCACTAGGGATCCTTGGCCCCAGAACCATCTCTGTACATCATGTATATATATTCTTATAACCAGATTGATGGTGATATGTTTGGCAACAACAAAAAAATCTGTGACTAGCAACAGCTGTGACAAGAAATTGTGGAAACTAGGAGACAAATGGCAGATTTGGATATTTGGTTCAGTAACTTTTTTGTGTGGAACAAACCCTAATCATCTCAAAATATCAGAACCCTACATTTCTGCCTACAGGAAACTGATAATATAGACCAATACGAAAAGGGAAAAAGCTGTTTTTACTTTCAGGAGAAAGTAATCTTTTTCACATTCTTGTGTTTGCATTAAGCCATACAATTTGCTTTTGCATGCAGTCTTTAGTGATGTGAAAATACAGAATATGGTTAAGCTTGCTGCCTGTTTTTATGTAGTTTTTTTTATCAACTGTGACTTGGCTTGTGTTTAAGAAGAGCTATTCCAAAATGACACAGTCCACTTTTTTTCCTAATCCTAAAAGCAGTCTCTCTATTTAAAGTAACACTGGGGGCTCCCTGAATGTTATAGTTTATAAATACCCATTAAGATGACAAGTCAAATGACTTCAGGATTGCAAGTTATCTCTCACAGTTGTTCAACTGTTAAAATGGAAAGTGGTAAGAATAGAATAAAAATACCTACGGTGAATGTTACATGTGCAACGGAATAAACGTAGGGAATAGGACACATGACCATGTTAATGTTAATCTTTCCACTTAAATTTACTCTCTACAAATTATTTTAAAGGTCAGCTTTGTGAACTTCTTTCCTGATGAGCAATTTGAGGTCTGTCGTTCTGTTCAAAGCTATGCACTCACCAGAAACACAGTCTTCCTCTACTTATGATCTGCCTGGTACTTGCGTCCATGACATTCTGCTGGTTTAGGCATTAAAATAGTTAATGCAAGTCACCTAACTATATTATAGAGGACATTTTAAAATATATAGAAAAGGTGAAAAATATAAATGTTACATTTGCAAGCAGACGAAATTGCTTAGGCAGGCAAATATTCCCCACAGCTCGTGACAATCAGACAGGCTGCTCCTGGACTAGGCAGTAGTTAAATTTATTGTATGGTATAACCCTACAAAGAGTTATGCAAAGGATATTTTGACTGTATGTGAGTTTTTTGTTCTCTTACTGGGCTTGGGACCTTTCTTACTCTAACAATGTATTATTGCTTGTTAATCAGTTCAAAGATACAATATACAGCTGAGGTCTACAAGTTTTACTGGGTCTGCCTAAGTTATTTGAAAACTTTTAACTAGAAGATAACTCTGCTAACTCTAAGAGTTGCCCTGAAAGCATTCCTCAGAAGAAATGGCTTTTTCTAGTGTCCACTGTCTGCAAAACTTTGGAATACAGTACCTCCACTGTGAAATAAAGAATTGAAGACTGCACAACAACCAGTAACCTGGTGTCACTTCTAGTGTACTGATATGCAGCAACATAGAATAGAATAGAATAGAATAGAATAGAATAGAATAGAATAGAATAGAATAGGAATAGAATTTAATAGACCAGGTTGGAAGAGACCTTCAAGATCATCACATCCAACCTATTATCCAACACCACCTAATCAACTAAACCATGCAACCAAGCACCCTATCAAGTCTCCTCCTGAACACTTCCAATGATGGTGACTCCACCACCTCCCTGGGCAGCCCATTCCAATGGGCAATCACTCACTCTGTGTAGAACTTCTACATCTACATAGTCACAACTACAAATTTGGAGACATTCCACATGGATTCCCACCACAAATTAGAAAATCCCAGAATACTGAATGCATGTTCAAAAGTCTCTATGAATTAGGGAAAAGAGTTCAGGATGATGGCTGACAGAGGCAGGGAGTGACCTGCTCTTCTGTTCAGAATGATGCCTCTGCATGCATGATTTCTTCTTTCCCTTCAAGAAGCAGTTCGTAACCTTGAATCCTTCAAGTGGAACATCCTTTATCTAGGATACAAAGGGTCTTTGTCACTTTCCCCCACATAAACTTTATTCCAAGTTTCACTTTTTTATTGAGAAAATACCTGTCAATCACATTCTGGGACAGGTTTTCTTATGACACTACTTAGGTCATTAGCCAAAATAAGAGTATGCCCTTCCACACCCTGCCTCTGAAGCATGCTATTTATAATAAACACTTTGTAAATACAAACAAGTCAAAAAAAGAAACAGTACAAGGGCTTTATTCAGAAAGCACAGTAGCACTCAGAACTGACAACAATATAAAAATTGTGCCTGCCAGTAGTTGAAAACTTCCAAGCAGCTTTGAAAAATAAATAGGGAAAGAAACAGATGCTATGATTAGTATGAGAAAGCTAATCTGCTCAAAAATGGTCAGAGAACGTTTTCTTATATTCAGTATTACAACACAATTATACAATAATACAATAAACCAGGCTGGAAGAGACCTTCAAGATCATCACATCCAACCTATCAACCAATCCAACCCACCCAAACAACTAGATCCTGGCACCAAATTGTTTCTTTTTCTATTGTGTCTATTTTTTTCTATTGTGTCTTTTTCTATTGTGTCTTTTAATTCCTTTGATACTTTCAGAGGGGGTCTTGCACTCCACAACAAGCAAAGATTAATTGCTTGCTTCAACAGGTGTCCCTGAAGGCAGACATAAAAAATGATCTGCGATGGATGGTACCAGCACAATTCCTCTGCAGCATTTCACGTAGTTTTACTAGAGATGTGTTCACAGGTTTGAGAAATCAGCCCATGAAGATAGGATAGATATATACTTCAAGGTAATTTTGTAACTTTCATTGTATGTCCAAAGTGTGGCCCACCAGTCAAGACAGAAGAGTATGTTTTGTTTTCTCTGTAATTAGACTTCTAAAGCTTTACCTCTGCTGCTGAAAAATAGTGGTGCCAATTTTGCTATATCAGTAAGAAATATGAAAATATTAAAAAGTGAAGGACATCTCCAAACTCCCTTACTGAAGTTTGGGAAAACTGGCAAACAGCATTCAAGTGTACTGTACAAATCAGAAAATTATAATGCAGCACCTGCCGTACTTGCTTGTCTAAGATGGAATGGCAGATCTAAGAACTTGATATTGAGATAGTGCAAAGGTGAGAAAGGGACAAGTGGAGTGGAATAACTCCAGAATAACACTAAACATTTGGGCAATTTTCTGTTTCATTCCTCCACTTGCCAGCTCTACAGAATTTTCTATTCACTCTGTCCCTTTGTTTTCAATTCCCATAGGCTTCCAGAGTTTTGTTTTCTTTGTGCTGGAAACAAGCTAAACTAAAAAAAAACCCAAACCACCTACTATTCTGCATGTCTTGCATTCAATGTTTATTTAATACTGTGATTAAAAGAAATTTCATCATTACAGTAAGCATAACAATAAAAACAGTACATGAGACAACCTAGAGGATGCTAGAAATCAGTGGGGATGTTCCATTTTTTCCCTAGTGCTGATAGGTTTTACCTGACATGCTGGCAGACATGACACAAGAGCTATCAGAACTGGATCAGCTCCGAGTTAGCACTTCGTAGGTTGTTTGTAACATACAGATTCACTGGGCTGTACTCACACAAACCTTTAATAGAACTACATTTTGGACATAGCAGATCAAGATGTAAAATAAGCTGGAATCCCTGGGAAATGATTACTAATATCTCCTGTCCATGAGAGATTCATGAGACCAAAAAACAACTGTCAAATCAGACTATGTGAGGTGTTCTTCTGCACCAGGATATTTTAATTAAATATCTTTATAAACCCACTTTTGTTATCAAAAGAAAAGAAAACAATGTTTTTTTCTCAGAGGTCCACGATGGCAATCTTCTGAATGACTCCCTAGTATCTTAATGCTGCAAAACCCAAATACACAACAGCTTTGGTGAAGACAAGAGGTGATGAAGACGCCCTATAAGGACCTCTACCTTTTCAGCACTGTTGGTGACTAGTTCATGTCTCCTGTTTAGTGGTGTGCCAATAGTCTCTTTCTGTTTCTGCTTGTTGTTAACGTGCCTGAAGAATCCTTTCTTGAAGTTGTTGACATCTTTGGCCAATTCCAGTTCAAGCTGAGCTTTTGCTTTTCTAACCACAATCTCTGCATTCCCTGGTAATGCCCTTGTAATCTTCATCAGATAATGTTCCACGTTTCCATCTCTAGTACATTTTCCTTTTGGTTCTGAGCAGACCCAGAAGCTCCAAGTTAAGCCAATGGGGTCTCTTGTTCCACACATTTCCCTTGCCTTTAAAGGGGGTGAACTTGTTTTTATGTCTAGTAGAGTATTGTAAAATCCCAGCACTCACTAGGTCCTTTATCCATGGGAGCTTCCCACAGGATCCCTTCCAACTGAGCCCTGAGCACACTGAAGTTTGATCTTCTAAAATCTAAACCCTTTTTTTAAGAACTAATCTTTAGCATGCTCTGCAGTATCCCAAGTTCCACAACATTGTGATCATTGCAGCTAGGGCTGTCACCACCAGAGATATTACAAAGCAGCTTTTCTTGGTTAGTGAGCAGCAAGTCCAGCAGTGCCTTTCCTGGTTGGCCCATCTAACATTTGTATCATGAAAGAGTCTGCTGTGCGTTACAGAAACTTGTTGGATGACAGGTGAACTGCTGCTTCTTGTAGCAAATATCTGGGTAGTTAAAAGTCTCCCTTAAGACCCAGGTTTTGTTGACCTGAAGCTTCCTTTACTGACTCAAGAATGCCATATTGGTTGTTTCATCTTGGTTTGGGGGGTCTTGGTAACAGATACCTAGTGTAGAGTCTGCCTTGGAGATGACCTCTCTGATTTTGACCCGGAGGCATTGGACAGGGCTTCCACAGTTACCACAACTGACTTCAATACTTTCATGGTTCTCTTTAGCATAGAGTGCAACTCCACAACTTCTTCTACCCTGCCTGTCATTACAAAGCATCCTATAGCCATCAAACATCATCCTCCAGTCATGCAAGCTGTCCCACCAAGTTTTGGTTATTCCTATAATATCATAACCTCCTGACTGGGCACAGACCTCCAGTTCCTCATTTGATTCCCAGACTTTGTGCATTAGCATACATATACTTCAGGTGGCTGGTTTTTTGTTTCTTATTTAGGGACACAGCTGAGGCAAATTTTATGCTGCTCTGGTCGGCCTGGTTAATTCCCCCATTGGTTATAGTGGTGATGGTAGCTTGAAGATTGCTGTTTTGGATCTCGCCCCCACTCCTTCAGTGTAAAGCTTGCTGCACCAGGTTGGACAGGCTGGAGAGGTGGGCCTATGCCAGCTTCATGAAGTTCAAAAAGGCTAAGTGCCAGGTCCTGCACCTGGGTCAGGGCAATCCCCAGCACAAATATATGCTGAGTGATGAGCAGATTGAGAGCAGCCCTGCAGAGAAGGACCTGAGGTTGCTGGTTGATGAGGTACTTGACATGAGTTAGCAATGCATGCTGGCAGCCCAAAATGACAACCATACCCTGGGCTGCATCAAAAGATGTGTGGCCAGCAGGTCAAGGGAGGAGGTTCTGCCTCTCTACTTTGCTCTTTTGAGACCCCATCTGGAGTACAGTGTCCAGCTCTGAAGTCCCCAACACAAGAAGGGCATGGATTTGTTGGAAAGGGTCCAGAGGAGGGCCACAAAAATGATCAGAGGGCTGGAGCACCTCTTCTGTGAAGACAGGCTGAGGGAGCTGGGTCTATTCAGCCTTGAGAAGAGAAGGCTCTGGGGAAATCTTACAGCAGCTCTTTCAGTACCTACAGGAAAGCTGGAGAGGGACTCTTTATAAGGGCATGTAGTAAGGCAAGGGGCAATGTTTTTAAACTAGAGCAGGGTAAATTTAGATTAGATATTAGGAAGAAGTTCTTTACTATGAGGGTGATAAAACACCTGAACAGGCTGCCCAGATAACTCATGGATGCCTTATTCCTAGAAGTGTTTAAGACCAGGCAGGATGAGGTTTATTAGATGGTATCCCTGCCCATGGCAGGAGGGTTGGAACTGGATGATCTTTAAGGTCCCTTCCAACTAAAAGCCATTCTATGATAGCATTAATTTGACCCCCTTGAGTTTGACTGCTCAAGAAATGAAGGTGTGCCACAATTCCTGTGCATATTCTAATATACTACTAGCACTGAATAGAGAAGCATCAGCTTTCAAAGAAACTTGCTAGGATAGGAAGAAATAAAACAGCTTTATAAAGAAGAGTCATTTTACTAAGTGACCTTCGCCAGTGCTCCCTTAATATTTGTTATCTATTTTTAAAAAGGAAAGGTATCAATAGAGAACTTCCTCAGAAATGTAAGCAGATTCAGAAACAGCATGTACTGCAAGAACATGCCTCACTGAGAGAGCTTCAGGATGAGGTTTCATTTTGCTTCAGTTTGAAAATTTTCAACTTAAAATAGTACTAAATTACTTCTTTAGAAATGAAAGCACAGGTCTTCTTACACAGACACATGCTACATGGGAGACAACTATCATTATCCATTTCAGTTATAGCAATGCAAAGTAGGCTATGCTTACTTTAACTAGTCAGCAGTACTCAACAAAGATCAGGAAGTGTGACAAATTAACACCATCTTTATTGAAGGACTTCAATCTCTGATGAAGTACATGCAGCAGGAGGGATGCACAATGCACATGAACATTGAAAATAATGACAGTCTCAGCATAGTGATCATCATTCACCCTCCAACTACCAGAGGCTTTACTTGCAAAAAAAACCCCAGTACAAAGCATGCCATTGCATTAAAGTCATCATAAAGCTGTGCCAACATTTATGAAGCATCATAGTAACATGATAATATTAATTTTCAAACCCAGAATTATATAACACAAACATAAGGCAGGAAATGAGCCTGTTCAGATGATTTGTTACTTTCTGAATATATCTAGTTTGAAAAACTAAACTGTGTGACAATGTGGTCAGGCACAGAATTGGTCATTTATACAGTTAAACCATGAAAAAAACCCCAAACAACAAAACCCCCACTCTTGGCACAGTTTGGCACATGCCAATTAGCAGTTTCCTAAACGATCTGAGGTAGTTTCAAAACTGGCACAGAACAGGAATCTTTTCAGCCTTAACAGGGCCATGCCACGTGGACTGTAAGGCAGTTGAATGCTACGGACACAGTATGGTGGTGAGAGAAAGTTCTCCCCCGCCACACAAAGAAACCACGGCTAACTCAGTCGGAGAAGCAGATGAATGGGCTATATTTACAAGCAGGAATGAAATGCAGATGGATATATACACTATATACAGTATTTATACTATATACAGAAATATACAGAACAAAGCTTTCCCTCCTCCAGCCAGGAGGGTCCCCCCAGGCCCTGTACCCCCTCTCTCCCCCTACCTCCCTTTTTTCCCCAGAAAGGGTTAGAGAGAGATAAAAGGTAATTATTAAGGAGGAAAATTCCGTTAGCTCAAAGCGTGTGCAAGAATTAGTTTTCTTATCTGGTTAGCTTTGTTAATTCAAGCTTAACTCCGTCCAGCAGCTGTTGCTTCAGAGAGAGACAGAAACAGACAGGCCGACAGGAACAGACAGAACTGAACTAAAATTCAAACAGAGCTAAAACTTAAAGTTGCATTCTACCAATCTACCAATGAAATTAGTTTAGAATATCTTGTTTTTGTTATTATTCCCAAAACATTCAGCCAGAGTGTTCCAGCAACTGTCCCTTTCTTAAAGGCACAGCCTAAAACAGTCACACACAGCTGTTTTGTACCTCTGGGCCACGATGCCAGAGAATGATCATGAACATATTTAGTTTATTAGAACAGGCATTGCATCTCTACGGAGAGATTACTACAGACACGCTAGATTTCTTTCTCTGCATGTTACTTAAGAACATGTGACTCTCTGCTGGGTAGTGTTTTCCATAAACAGACAGCACAGGGATGAGTTTGACACAGCTTGCTGATGCATATAATATACAACTAGTTTTCCACACCCAATCTTGAGTAAAACAAAAAGCAACCATGCACCAACCTCAACATCTTAAGAGCAGTTCTTCCGATTTCAACATGATCAACTGGCATATTTATGTTAGCATTCAGAAAAAGGGAAAAGAACAAACACCACCCATGGTGTAAACAAACATGAAGTCTTATGCACCCTTACAAAAGTTCTCAATGAAAGCTAGGGTGCAACAGCTGAAATGTCATTTATGTTAAAGAATACCTCTTAAAACTCCCTTTACACCAGAGGACTGTGAAGTGTGTAATGCAGCATCTATTTTTAGAGAAGGTATGCAAGGGCCATAGAACTGCAAAGTAGAAAAGATTCATCTCTGTTCAATTCAAACTGTCAGGAAATCCAAAGGATATGCATACCTGTCCTATGGTGTGCTGTAAATGACATCACATCACAAGCATATGTCTGTGCTTTCAGAGTTGCCTAACTTTTAGAAAAACACTGATATCCATAAACATTCACCTGGATTTCTGAGGCTTTCAACAAGGTCTCTCAATCAAATGCTCTTATAGTGACTGAGAAGTCATGGTACTAAGAGAAGAATTATTCTGGTAAAGACAGAGAGCAACTGCAATGAATTTCAGCAAGTAGCAAGTGATTTGCTTGCAAAAAGACAGATAAAATGTGAAGAGATTCACAGGGGGAAAAAAAAATAACCTTAAAGTCACTTTTAAGACCCTTAGTACTCAGGAACACAATCTTGAAATGATTACATATCCATGAAAACAAATTCAGAGCTCAGCAGAGGTTAAAAATCGATGAAGCATTGGGATTAACCATAAAAAGAAGAGAAGGCATTCTTATGATAATGTGTAGTCTTACGACAATGTATAGTCCAAGGGTCACCCTGCATGCTGAATGTTTTTCTAATTCTGCAACACCCCCCCCCCCCCCCGCAAACTGACATAAAGGATAACAGAAATGGAAGAAAAGTGCAGAAAAGCAAATGAAAAAGGCTACAGATAACTTCTATTTAAGGAGCAATAAAGTAGTCATGAATGCAAAGGACTGCAAAGACACAAAGTCACAGCTTGCTGAAGAATTTTAACAGTGAGTGATTACTCACTATTTCTTCTGACAGAATAAAATGATAGGGGTGAAGAAACTCTTCTATAGCAGTAAACAAACATAAGGCTGTGTTCACAAAGCACACAGTTAAGCTGTGGTTATCTGTGCTACAGGATGCTGTGAACAGAAGAAGCTTTTAAGAGCGTAACTAATGAGACAAGTTCATGGAAGGTTCAACAAGAGTATCTGGAGGGTGGGAAGACACCACTTCAGCTGAAAGCTGCTGGGAAAGTACACCAAACCAAGGCACACTCCATGATATTTGAGAAGTCATGGCAGTCAGGTGAAGTCCCTGGTGAACGATGAAGGGAAACATTACACCCATTTTCAAAAACAGTAGAAAGAAGGACCCTGGGAACTACTAATCTGTCAGCCTCACCACTGTGCCTGGGAAGATCATGAAACAGATCCTCCTAGAAGCTAAACCAAGGTACACCAAGGACAAAGAGGCGATTCAAGACAGCCAGCATGGCGTCACCAAGGGCAAGCCCTACTGACCAACCTAGTAGCCTTCTATGACAGAGTGACAAGAGCAGAGGACGAGGGAAGAGCTATGGGTGTCATCTACATGGACTTCTGTAAAGCCTTTGAATTGGTTCCCCCAGCATCATTCTAAATTGCAAGTACATAGATTTTATGGGTGGACTGTTTGGTGGATAAATGGATTTGTTGGATGGTTGCATCCAGAGGGTAATGGTCAAAGGGTCAATGTCCAGATGGAGATCATTAATAAGTAGTGTTCCTCAAGAGTCCATACTGGGACAAGTGCTGTTTAGCATCTTCATCAATGAAACAGACAATGAGACCACGTGTGCAACATAGATCCACTTCAGATTTGTAAGAAAGCCTGAAGTTTAGGAATAACTGCACATCTGAATTGCCTTCTGTAACTGCCATGGTATTGGTGTCTATCTTTAGGCGGAAAACAGACACCTGCACCTTCTTTTTTCAACTTTGCATACAGTAATTCCCAGAGAGTGGTGGTGAATAGTGCCACTTCCAGCTGGCAGCCAGTCAATAGTGGTGTCCCCCAGGGATCTGTGCTGGGCCCCATCCTGTTAAATATCTTTATTAATGATCTGGACAAGGGGATTGAGTCCACCATCCATAAGTTTGCAGATGACACCAAGCTGGGGGCAGGTGTTGATCTGTTAGAGAGTAGGAGAGCTCTGCAGAGGGACCTTGACAGGCTGGACAGACGGGCAGAGTCCAAGGGCATGAGGTTTAACACATCTAAGTGCAGGGTTCTACACACTGACCACAACAACCCCATGTAGCAGTACAGGCTGGGGACAGAGTGGCTGGAGAGAAGCCAGGCAGAAAGGGACCTGGGGGTACTGGTTGACAGTAGGCTGAACATGAGCCAGCAGTGTGCCCAGGTGGCCAAGAAGGCAAATGGCATCCTGGCCTGTATCAGGAACAGTGTGGCCAGCAGGAGCAGGGAAGTCATTCTGCCCCTATACTCAGCACTGGTTAGGCCACACCTTGAGTCCTGTGTCCAGTCCTGGGCCCCTCAGTTTAGGAAAAGATGTTGAGTTGCTGGAGTGTGTCCAGAGAAAGGCAACAAAGCTGAGGAGGGGTTTGGAGCACAAGCCCTATGAGGAGAGGCTGAGAGAGCTGGAGTTGCTTAGCCTGGAGAAGAGGAGGCTCAGGGGAGACCTTATTGCCATCTACAACTACCTGAAAGGACATTGTAGCCAGATGGGGGTTGGTCTCTTCTCCCAGGCAACCAGTGACAGAACAAGAGGACACAGACTCAAGCTGCACCAGGGGAGGTTTAGACCGGATGTCAAGAAGTTCTTCACAGAAAGAGTGATTTGCCATTGGAATGGGCTGCCCAGGGAAACGGTGGAGTCACCATCACTGGAAGAGTTTAAAAAGAGACTGGATGAAGCACTTAGGACTCGATGATCTCAAAGGTCTTTTCCAGCCTGCTTAATTCTGTCTTCTGTATTCCTGGTAGTCTGTTTAGAAGAATATCTAAAATATACAAACATTTATTCTGAAAATGGATTGTTTGTAAACCATTCAGAGACTGTTTATTCTGCAAACCAATTAAATTACTTACTCTACACCAAGAAGATGTCATAAACTTCTGCCTGTGGACTAAGACAATCCAATGACAAGTGAACAGACTTCACAATTATTGATTTATATGAATAAATGTATTTGAAATTATAATGATCAATTACTTGTGGTGGCTATTACAGAGATAAAGGGAAACCCCAGTAAGCTTACCTACTTCTAGACAGCACTGTTAAAATGTTGTTCTAAAAGAAAGTTACCTCTTTAACCAACATAGTATTTTTCCGTAATAACCAACTTGACAGAAAACATGAATTTCCAGAAAACACAAAGCAGGATAATCCCACTACAGGAAAAAGTATTTTTAAAATACTTCTATAACTTACTGTACACTTTAACATAACTCAATCAGAAAGCCAATAAACTTTCTACAAAGTTATTAAAAATTAAAACTGAAGAACAAGAAGTAATAAACTTAGAATAGATGCTAAGATCAAAACAATTCAGTTCTGTTTTAATTAGAGGGGAAATAGACTATTTTCATATTCCAGACTAACTATATACAAGAAGATATTAAATAGACAATGTATTAAAAATAATATACCTACTTGCCAGTGATGGTCCTCCAAAGCCGTGCACCTGAAATAGTGGGAATGTAAGATGAAATATAATACACTATAACAGAGACAATATTGTTAATATTTTTCTTTATTCATAAGGAGTGTTCAAATTTAGGACAAAATTACTGAGAAAGTCTCTGTAACAGTCAAAACAAGAAGGATATATTACATTAGAGTAATAGTTCTTGAATTGTTTTCTGTAAACATAGCATACAAATAAAATATGTAAATGGAAAAAAATCAGTATCTTTCAATGCAACTTACACTTTACACATACAAACTGACAGGCAATTTCTACATTCCTTATGTAATAGTCTTGCCATCTAGTGGTTGACTCTAAGTACAGAGACACTGGGAAGTGGGGTTTTTTCTGCTTTTTTGAGTGGGATTTCATTAATTTCAAGTCATTACTGTAAGATTTCTAAATGAACCTTGACTGTTACTGAACTCTGTGTACTCTGTATTGCCATCAAAGGCAACAGTAACATTTTAAAAGTTAACTCTGTAAAATAATCATTCTGTAAGCTGGGACA
This sequence comes from Picus viridis, assembly GCA_033816785.1. Lineage (NCBI taxonomy): Eukaryota > Metazoa > Chordata > Aves > Piciformes > Picidae > Picus > Picus viridis. The sequence goes on from CM066575.1 coordinate 27,388,748, forward strand.
AACAGCTGCTAACTTTACCTCTGTGCTATATGGTTAATAATCACAAGCAATGGGAATGAAGCACAAATGAAGACAGGAGGGTATTCTTACTTAGCTCTGTCTTAATATTGGTATACCTTGAATTTGGTCCATACAAGATTATTAGCAATTACATCTAAAAGAGAATTTATGTAAATCACCACATTCTGATTTGTGAAATATTCAACATTGCTGGTGATTTTTACAACACAGCTGAAAAATCAAATTATGATAAGCTTTATAAGTTGGCCTCTGAACTTGTAATACTAAGGGCAAGAAGCAGAACAGTAATGAAAACTCCAACGAAGATAATGACAATAAACCATACTTCAGAAAAAGTTATAACTGCTGAATCACATGTTTTGGCAGTCAGAAATTACATGGTAGTACACCACAGAGGAATACTTTGCTTCTGTGACACCTATTTCCTGCTTTTGTACTGCGTTCAGGTGATTTTTCAAACACTTTGCATATGGATTCAACATCAAACAAAAGGCAAAATAAGACACTTCAAATAAAATCTTCCTGACAATGAGAATTACAGACTGAAGACAAGCACTTTGCTGAAGAATTTTCAAGATGGTAATGAAGTACAGGACAGGAATTAAAAAAAAAAAACAAACAAAACCCACAAACAAAACACAGGCCAAGCCAACAAACAAATGCCTTTCAAACCTGCCTTTACACAAACTCAAAACTAATCATATGTAACGTTGAAAAAAATACTGCTTACTTCCTATTTCAATTGTGCTTAAATAGGTAATTAAATAGGTAATTTCTCAATCTATTTACAAAGTTGACCAATTTATATTTGGTCTCCCCAACTTTCCATCAATTATATGATTAATGTCAGAACAAGTATGAATATTTAAGAAAACTTTGTATTTTAGAAAGAATGCCTTTTCAGAATTAACAGTTAAGAAACAAGAATGGCTGTTTACTGATACCAACTACACTTAGGCTAAAACAAATCTGTTAATGCCCTTTCTAGAAAATACAGCAAAAATTTATTGAAAATGTTAATACATCATCATAGATAAATTCTCCCTGAAATGAGCTAAGACTTATACAAGAACCATAGTCTCAAAGTAGGTTTAGTCATGAACTAACATAGACTAAAATGGAGGTGTTTAAGCATACTGCCTTACCTTTTGTCCTTGAAAATACCAAATCCTTTATTATCTGAATAATTAGCACTCCAAGTATTATGAGAGAAGTTAGATGATACACTCTCCACGGTGTCAGTGCAACAAACCTAGAATGTCAAGAATGAAAAAAGGTTTAATATTTTAGATTTATTTGAAGCATATGTAAACCAATAGCTGCTATTAGTACTGCAAATAAAGAGAAAAAAAAAATAGACTGATATTATGTGAATTAAATTTAGTCTTTCCCCACAACCTTTCCACAGGAAGCAAACTTTGAGAGTCTCATTTAAAGATCCAATTGTTAAACATACATTGAGTCTGCAGCAGTTTTTGGTCCATATTATATTTAAGCACAGAGTAAGTATAGAAAATATTTATTGCATAGGAAACTGTGCTTTTCAGAGTAATTATGGGTTTATAAACATAACTTTTGTTGACACAACACATACAAAAACAGTTAAACATTTTCTTGTGCTTCTTATAGGGCCCATGTTTACACACAATTTTTATATACACATTCTTTCAAATGCAAAGATGAGGTAGAATTGCATAGAACAGAACAGAACAGAACAGAATAGAATAGAATAGAATAGAATAGAATAGAATAGAATAGAATAGAATAGAATAGGTTGGAAGAGACCTTCAAGATCATCATGTCCAACCCAGCATCCAACACCACCTAATCAACTAAACCATGCAACCAAGCAACCTATCAAGTCTCCTCCTAAACGCCTCCAATAATGGTGACTCCACCATCTCCTCAGGCAGCACATTCCAATGGGCAATCACTCTCTCTGTGCAGAATTTCTTCCTAACATCCAGTCTGAACCTCCCCTGGCGCAGCTTCAGACTGTGTCCTGTTGTTCTGGTGCTGGTTGCCTGGGAGAAGAGACCAGCCCCTGCCTGTCTACAACCTCCCTTCAGGTAGCTGTAGAGAGCACTAAGGTCTCCCTTGAGCCTCCTCTTCTCCAGGCTAATCAACCCCAGCTCCCTCAGCCTCTCTTCACAGGGCTTAGGTAAAACTGTATCATTCAAGGCTTTTTTAAAGAAAATTGACTTCCAGATGTTTCTAACATGCTCAAGAGGCACTAAAGTACTGGAAAACTGCTCCAGTATTCCTTGCAATCCTGAAAGACTGTATGAAATAAAATGTCCATGACACTAATTTTCACATTTAACACAAACTCCTAATACTCCATTGCCCTGAGCAGACCAGGATATGTTTTCCAGTATGAACAGATAAGCTCACTCCAAAAGCTTTTTCTGAGTATGAAAGGAGCTTGAATTATAAGACTATTCTATCACCAAAAAAGAAAAAACAAAAAACAAAAAAAAAAGTATGAAATCATTACCTCTGTATAATTTCAGCCAACTCAAGAAAACCAGCAAAGATACATAGTGAAAAATTATTAAAAGGTAAGCTCTTTCAAAGCTGACCACACATAGACCATTAAATTAAAACTCCTGACAACTTTTCATCCTGTTGTCCCACTCTTACTCATGATCTTCAGCATTAAAAATCCTTGATTCTGTTTAAGCATTAAAGTCATCTGCACTGAAGACTATTTTTGGCCTATTTATTTAACTTACAGTTAATAAGGCATGGAGGGAGAGATGTGACACTGTATAAAAATATCAAATTAATTTTTCATACAGGTTCTAGGCATAAGAAGTTTATAACAAATTCAGTCCTTCAAGATAAGTGGGCTTAACACCATGCCTGTTCTACAGGTCCTTGATGGTGTTTGTGCATTAGTATTTTATAGAAACAAACAGTACACCTGACTTAGAAATCACTACTGGTGGTGATTTTAAAGAAATGGTGGTTTTAAAGAAATACATCAATACTGAAGTTTATGTACATGTGCATGTACACACACATTTCACTCATTCTTAAAGGCAAGACCAGATGTTTACTAAGGAGGTGTAGTAGTCTGTCTTTCATAGAACATACAGAACACATCTGACCTATTTTATGCTCACAACTAAACCATACTTATACCTTCACTGCAATCATACCTGTCACCTGCTGTTAAAAACAACTGCACCAATGCAGATGAGAATTAGCAAACAAGGATTAACAAGTTGCTCCCAAGTCATGGCACAGAATCACAGAATGGTAGGGGTTGGAAGGGACCTCTGAAGGTGATTGAGTCTAACCCCCTGCCAGAGCAGGATCACCTAAAACAGATCACATAGGAACATGTCCAGGAGGGCCCTGAAAGTCTCCAGAGACTTCACTACCTCTCTGGGCAGCCTATTCCAGTGTTCTGCCACCCCCAAACTAAGGAAGTTCCTTCTCATATTCAGATGGAACTTCCTGTGTTCCTGGGACCACTGAGAAGAATCTGGCCCCATCTTCCTGACACCCACCCCCTAGATATTTGTAAGCATTAATAGGAATGGACCCAGTACTGACCCCTGGGGGACACCACAGGCCTGCTATTTGCAAGCTATTTGCAAGCAGTATGTCAGAGAGATTTATGTTCTTGAAGCCCTTACCGGTTAGAAGCTGATAAGGTCACCCTTGTAGATTTTTGGCATATGTTTACCATAAGCTTATGAAAAGGTTAGTGAGTCCAACACACTGGGATGTGAAAACCACTTGTTATGCTAACAGTGGCAGGATCCAAAATTCTTGTAGGAATTATGAACATGATGCATAGCAACCAGACTAACAAAAAGTTTCAGTGGTACTTTTGTTTATTATTAGCAGTTCCAGCTATTTTCCTCCTTCTTTTTAAGGAATAGTTAACTTAAGAATTTCTAACATGCACATATATCTGACAAAACTGAAAGGCTCCTGAATGACATCACTGACTAATAACATACTACACAAAAACGCTGCTGTTTAGTGGAAGAATCAATAGCTATACTTACTTAGCAAACTTTTATGCTCTCTTTTTAAGCAATAAACAGACAGAAGTTTAAATAGTTTCTTTTTTTTCCTACAAGTGGTGTGGAAGTAAAAAACATTACTTGAGATAATAACAAGATTTGTTCCCTCCTGAAATTCTGCAGTATTTTGTGAGAAATGGGTTTTAATTTTTGTGGAGAAAGCAAAGGTTTAAACAATGTACAGAATTACACATTCTACATGACTTCAGCAGTTAACAGGGCAGCTTGCATGACAAATACGTGAATTTACAACTTCTATGTGACTTGCTCCTCTGTAAATATAAAAATGCATTACCTATAACTATTAACATTCAAATGTTTAAGTATTCCATACATTCGAAATCCAAAACTCAATAACCTAGTGGTTTTTTTCTGTTGTTCCTTTTAATGCATCCTGGTATGAGCCGAAGTATCTGGGTACTTGTGCAAGAATTACTGCGCAAAAATCCTTTCCTATCCCTGTACAAAAAAGTGCAGAGAGTTACTGAAGGCAGAACAAGTTACACATGACTTTTCTGCAGAATCTATTTAGAGAATAGACTTTGGCAGAATTGTATTTACACAGCATTTAATTCAATCTGCATGTCTGAAAGACACACAAAAAAAGTGGTAGAGCAGATTCCCTGGGGCAGAGAGGGAAACACATTACACGTAACAAAATACATTTGCATATGTACTATCAAATATTTTAGAATGAACAAAGACTTTACAAATTCCTACTAAAAAACCTCAACCACAAGGTGCAGGACAAAAAGCAAAGACTGCTGAAAAATTCTAACTACAGTCACTAAACTAAGTAATACATAGGACAGGAATTCAAATTGCATATTCCCTCTACCCCAACTACAAGAAATTATATTTTTTAACTGATTTGTAAGTATAAATAAAAATGAAAGTAATACAATTCTCTAGACAAAACCCAGAAAAATAATCAAAGAGAAATTAGCTTATAAATTGGTAGATTTGGAATGTTGTCTGGAAAATAGGATCAAGTTGAAAATAAAATATTGCATTGCAAAATTATCTGCAAGTAAATCTCTTGGGGAATGCAGCAGTGAGAATCACATTTCAGTATCTGTGGCTTCTGGATCAGATTTACTACAACCTATTGCATTCAGGCAGGTATATAAAGTTAAAAAAAATGAGAAAGTGGAAGTTTAAATTACCTAAACTGCAAACCTCCTAAATCTACCATGACACCAAATGACACTGTTATGTCAGTGAAACCAAGGGATGGAATTTCCATGGAAGGTACAGTTATTTCGAATTGAACAAGTAACATAAAATGAACTGACTTTTTTTTTTTTTGTTGTTTTTTTGGTTTTGTTAGTGGTTTTCTTCTTCTTCTTCTTTTCGTTTTTTTTTCCAGAAACAGGCCCAGATGGCCTTAATTAACCGGTACTCTGGCACAGTACAGAAATCTTAATCCATTTTCTCATACAGCTGCAGCAGTTTGATGTTAAACAATCCACCTCTACCATGTTGCGCTAAATCTTTTCTTTAATGCTCTCATTAGTCCTGCAACATCCATCATGGAGCATAGTGTACCTCCCTAAACCTTCCATTGTTCTCAAAATTCTACTTACTATTTGAGAGGCCACATTACCTTGAGTGAAGAAACTATCATTTCTCTCAAGATAACTGCTTTACACACAATTTCTAATTTTTAGCACTATTAACCCAAGCCACGCTGCAATTTGTCCATTCTCCTTTGTTCAGGATTTCTGTCTTCCGCAAAGTCCTCATCCTGGATTTGGTCCTAATTGTTCAGTAATGCTCACTTTCCCTCAGTTTCTCAACTATCACATTTGCTTTCTTTTCTAATTGAGCCTGTTTTTCATCTTACGGTTTGAAAAATGCTGTAAATCGTCCAGGGTTTTATGTAATACTGTCTGGCTCTTAAACAATGTCAATTTTCATTTCTGTAAACCAGCATCTCGGTCAAAACTGCAAACTGTCACTAAAAAGCTGTTGAGATAATGGCTTTATTTTTTTAAAAATTTATTTTCTTTTTTATTTTCTGTTCCATGTTTTTTACCTCCAAAGCCTTCAACAGTTCTGACAATTTATATTGGAAAAGTGAACACAAGCTTAAAACTGCCCAAATGAAATCAAGTAGACTCTAAAACGATACCACAACTTCTGTTGCACTCAGAATTTTACCTTAGCTTGAGAAAGTGTATTTTGGAGTATCACCTTCTAGGAAACAAAACAAAACAACAAACAAATGAAAACTGCAAGCATTTTCTTAAGCTTGCAGCAAAAATGTAGTGTACTTTAGCTGGGTATAATAAAATAACCACAATACCGCTACATTGCAAACCCTTGGTTAAAGTTAGCAAATTAAGACAACAAGCTAGAAGAAATCAGCAACCATTTAAGAAGCCTATTCATGCACAGTGTATTTCAAAACTGCCTATGCCAGAATGTTTTGCTCTTCTGATAATAAATGTATTGTAAATTATAACAGAAATATGACAATACATAACCTAATCTACTACCATTATTCAAGGGATAAGAGATAGAAACTCTTATCAGATCTTGAGGCAGGATTACAATCTGCATTAAACGATTTACTTGTGTGATATGCTGATCCTTTGGATTTTGGGAACGTAATCTCGAAACCATTAAAAGGTAGCTCTAAGAATTCCTATAACAAAAGTATCTGAATATGGAAATTTGCCAAATTCAAAACTGTATTTAGGATCTGGTTGCTGTAAGACAAAAAACAGTTTGTAAAAGTAATATATAGGAGTCTTTTCTTGACTTGGGAGATACTACAAATTTAAGGCAGCGACCTGAAGGCAAATATAGTACAAATTAAACTCAAAATGGCCAACAGCCTTTCATGCATTTTTATTTACATTTTGATTTCACAGATTTGTTTTATCCCAGTTCTCACTTAATGTAGTTTGTTAATCTCCCTCCGGCCCACTGCCACAGACGAATTTCCCACATATATTCTAAATTGAATTAAGTAATTTGAACCAAATACCTTCTTCCCAAGGATTTCAAATTGGGCAGGAATAATTTTTTTTTTTTGTGTTAATGGTTCTCACTATGCTCTCAGATTTGAGTAGACATAGAGCGCATAAGTCTAAGAGGGGGAAAAAAGGGATTCTGAAACAGCTGAATTGCTGTATACCTGAATTAAAATAATAGGGATAAACCACTTATACAATACAATACAATAAACCAGAGAGACCTTCAAGATCATCATGTCCAACCTATCAACCAATCCAACCCACCCAAACAACTAGACCATGGCACCAAGCACCCCATCAAGTCTCCTCCTGAACACCTCCAATGATGGTGACTCCACCACCTCCCTGGGCAGACCATTCCAATGGGCAATCACTCTCTCTGTATAGAACTTCTTCCTAACATCCAGTCTAAACCACGGAGTCATAAAAAATCCAGGGATTTTAAAGTGAAGTCAAAAACTGAATTTAGACAGTCAATACAATCTATACAGAGTCTCTATGAATTTCTTACTAATGGCATCTGATGGCATGCTGGTAATGAGGGGTTGGATGCTGTTGGGATGGATAAGAGCCACATGATCCTTGTACAAGGATTAAGTGAATCACCCTTAAAGAAGGGACCACACACTCCTGGGGTAAAACAAGCACCTACCTCACAATCTCAAGGCAGTACTGACAAAACACTAATCACCACACCAGCCTCCTAGGTATAACATCACTAGCACAAGAAGACCACCTAATACAGACAAAGACCAAGAAGAACGGAACATTTTGTAAGCAGTGGAATTCCTACAGTTTGGGATGCCAAGTTCACTAAGATGTCCTGCTTGATGGAGCAGTTTCCCCAGGACTGCATTTCCAGTGGTACCTTGGTCAATGTTGACAGCATACAAAAATTTATTAGACTCTTTTCTCAAACGCTTGAAATGGAAAACAATGATATAGCTGTAATAATACATATATAGAATTATAAACAACTACATAAATGTAGCTGCTGCATGCCTAATAGGTCCGTTTGTTTCTTGAAACAAACAATAAAAATTCAGATAACAAGCACACACTGTGTACATACATTATTCTCTAAATGTGTGGAAATCTTGATTGAGACACAAGCTATCCATCAAGATGTAGTAGTGGCAGCACTTGGTTTGTGTGCACACATCTTAAATAAATACTTAGTCCAGTAACATTTCCTTGGCATTATCAATGCCAGCTTTTGCAGGGTTGAACTTCAGCGCAGCCTTTATGTTAGAAATCCAAGGACACTTTAAGATGGTGCAGTACTGCCTACTCTAGGAAGGCCCTGAAGTCATAATCAGGAACTAGTTGCTTAAGTCTTGTTAAGGAGTCCATAATGATTCTGTGATTCATAATAATCTCTTACAAATATTTTTAAAAATTAAAGAAAACAGAATGAAATTCAAGTAGTAAATTTCTTGTACTTACAAGAACACTATTTCAGTGGTAAACATCAAAAATGCATTTATATACAGTACCAGAGTTAGAAGATTTTTAACAGGAAAAAGGTTACAATTAGATAACATAAAACCACAACAGAAAAACAAACCCCAAAAGATATTGTGTCATCAGAGAAGCAGTTGACTCTCAACGTCTCCTACTGCAAGTTTACACATGAAATGTTTTGAATGGCTAACATACAAGAACTAAACTAACTGGAGGGAAAAACACAGCCTATCACAATGAAAGAGATGGGAGGAAGGAACTAGCACTGCTTTTCCAACATCTAGAAAACTGTAAAATAAAACTTCGTCTCCCTTTCCTCCCTCTTCCACCACCACTAGTGCTGATATAGTCAGAGGAGTCTCCCATTCACCAATGTAGACTTCTCAACTTTGCAAATACTGAGATTAGAGGCCCTATACACTGGAAGTAAAATTACCATGGGGATAGGGATACTTGCAAGCACACAACATAGACATGTGATGTACACGAAGCAGAACCTGGGAAATGTTTCTGCAACCTAAACTCCAGTCAACACAAAACCTGTGAGGAGAGACTTCACAGACAGTAGGGGCAAACTGTTGTGCTCAGTCCTGAAGCAGCAGCTGAGTCATTACAAACCAGGCTGACCAGATGGATCTCTGTATTGGGTTTGGCTGAGCTGGAGTTAATTCTGCCCAGAGCATCTTTTGCAGTGCTGTGTTTTGCAGCAATGTAGCTGGGTGTAGATAACACATCAGTGCTGAGCCAAGCACCAAAGGCTGGGCTTTTCCAACATTTTCACCCCCAACAGTTGGTTGAGGGATGGGCAAGACCTTCAGGAGAGACACAGCCAGGCCAGCTGACCCAAACTGACCAAAGCAGTATTCTATACCATACCATATGACATCCACTCAGACACAAAAGCTAAGTGAAAGAAGGAAGCAGGAAGTGTGGGGGCATTCATTGATGGCTTTGTCCTCTGGGGCAGCCACTATGCATATTGAAGCCCTGATTCCCAGGAAGTCAGCAAACATTGTCTGCTGATGGGAAGTAGAGAATAACATCCTTGTTTACTCCAGCTTCCACATGTGACCTTTGCTTTTCATCTTATTAAATTGCTACTATCTTGACTCACAGGCCTTTGGTTATCTTTTCCCTCTCCCCTGTCCATCTAAGGAGAGTTATAGAGCAGCTTTGGTGGGCATGTGGCCCCTAGCCTGGGCCAAATGACCACAATCTCAAATGAGAAAATAAGAAGCAGCATTATGCTGCAAATACTCACAGTGATAACACCAAAGCAGGGAAATTTGAAACTATATTTAAACAACCATTTCATTTTCAAAGCGTCTGATTTCATACAGAGGACAGCTAACATCTTTCCTGATGCTCTTCAGTCTCAAATTACAGAACTTTATTGGCCATCATACCTGCTCCAATGTATCTCCTAGTCTGTCTCCACCTCAAATCTCCCTGGCACAGGGAAGCCATATAAGCCAGCTCTCCTCATAGGCAATCTTACTAACTGTGAACTGGCTGAAAGAGAAAACTCAGAGGGTTGTGGTCAGTGGCAGTCTAGCTGGAGGTCTGTAACAAATGGTACTCCCCAGGGATCAGTAGTAGGTCCTGTCCTGTCTGATATATTAAATCAAAGACCTGGATGAAGGGGTAGAGTGTACCCTCCTCAGCATGTTTGCTGATGACACAAAACTGGGAGGGGTGGCTGACACACCAGAGGGATGGACAGGCTGGAGAGTTGGGCAGAGAAAAACCTTATGAAGTTGAGCAAGGATAAGTGTACTGCACCCAGGAGAAATAAACCTGTATATCAGCACAAGTTGGACGTTGAGCTGATGAAAGCAGCTCTGCGAAAAAGACCTGGGAGTTGTGGTGGACGACTGGATGACCATGAGGCAACACTGTGCCCTTGTTGCCAAAACAGCCAATAATATTCTGGGACACTTCAGTAAGAGCACGGTAAGCAGGTCAAGGGAGGTTATCCTCCCCCTTGCCATGACTTTTGCCTTTCTGACTCATCTTGAGAGTAAGAAAGTAGAGTGAACTGTAATTGTTGATAAAAATCACATACATTATAGGGAAACTTACTCCTGAGGAGTTGCCAATTGGAACACAAGAATTTTTCACAAGTACCATAAACCATTGGAATAATCTCCCCAAGCAAATAGTGGAGTCCCCAGCATTATACACCTTTAAAATTCTGGATGACAGGGTGCTGGGCCATCTTCTCTAGACTGTGCTTCTCTAAGAAAGGTTGGACCAGATGATCCTTTAAGTCTCTTCCAAGCTGGTATTCTATGAACTTCTAATAGTGGCCATAAAGCTAGGTGCAAGAAGGACAACTGAAGGAAATTTCCTGTAGGCATTATATAATGCATGCACTATACACCTTGCTTATTTATGATCAAAGCTGGACAACAGAATAGCAAATAGATTGCCTATCATCTGCTATTCCTTAAGCCACAGAAATCTATTCTGTTAAACCCTGTTCTTGAAAATTTTATCAGTCAGGTTGCAATGAAACATAAAATACTATGACTCTGCCAAATTGCTGAAAAAAGATGATCTTTGAAGTAAGCAGAAAACCAGGGCAAAACCACGTAACTGTCTAAAATCAACAATTTACCATGGATACCTAAGAGCAAGATGTATAAAATAAGTCAACATAAATTAGAGATCACACACACAGCTCCTGGGATTATAAAGGATAAAATGATTTTGAAAATATTTAGACAAATAAATTTTCTTGTGCAACACAAAGATTCAGAAACTTCTCTTTTGATGACCTGGAATTCGTGCTTAAATACCATGAATTAGGGTTATAAAGAACCAAGCGGAGTTTGTAATTAATCCACTTCTTTGCTTGTTTGCCTCTCACTCACTTAATAGGAAAGAAGGTAGTTCTAGCCAGAGGAAACACAAATTAGTCTTGGTCTCAATAGTATTATTAGACAGTGTCCTAATTCATAAATCACTCTACATGGGCAACCAGGCATAAAGCAACATTTCAGATTAGCACAAGAAAAACACAGACATCGCCAAAACCTAAGATCAGGGAAAAGTCCTGAACAAGTGCCAATAGAAAGAAAAGGTCTCTCCTACAGAAACAAATAGGTGTTTGCAAACACAACCATGAACACATCCCTATCTTAATTTCTGGGGCTTATCCAACAAAACTCTATTTGACTAGCAAAACTTCAGTCAAAAAAGATAACCGGTGCACTTACTCTAACATTCCTGCTGTCCCCATTCCACAAAGCTACCACTAACTAGGCAAAAAATTTGGAAAAGCACATAAACCCCAAACGAACTCTGAAGTAAGAGCCCGCAGCAGCTGCACAGTGCTAACTACCGGCTCAAGGCCTAATTTCACGAGATTTCAAAACTCTGCACAGAATCGCTCATTTCATCTGCAAGAAATGCAACTTCTCAGCGAGTCGTGCGGCAGCCGCACAGGTCAGCTTTGGTCTGAGGCTCCTCGCTATTGTGGGGGAAATAGGGGAGCAGGGGCTGAATGCAGACACAGAGGGTGAAGAACTTGATAAAGCAGATGTACATAAGGTATGGGCCGTACCCTGCCCTAGAGGGCTGCCGGAGGCAGAGGATGACACTGAGCAGGTGCAGTGAAACGCAAAACCTTCCCCACGATGGGGAGGCGGGTCAGCTCCTGTCAAAGGATGGCTGGGGGACCGGGCTGGGAAGGGGGCGGGGTGGGGGATACTGAGTAAAAGCTCCTCCTGGAAGACGAGAAAAGCGCGGGTAGGAGGGAGGAGACTTCAGTCGCCCGCCGGGACGGCGGCAGGCCGGGCATGGGCATCTGTCTCCCGTGGGGAAGGTGATCCCGACCCCCGCCCCGGCCAAGCTCGCTCACCAGAATAACAGGTTGGCGCAGATGAAGCCGCACAGGCTGTGGAGGGGCCGCTCCCAGCTCAGTGCAGCCGCGATGCAGCAGCCCACCGCCAGACCGGTCTCCCCTAGCAGCGCCACTGCGTTTCCGCATGACACCTCCGCCGGCTCCGCATCCCCGGCCGTCGCCGCGCCCTGCTCCTCGAGGGCCGCTGGCCGCTCCCGGCAGCCGCCACGCTCCCCGTCCGCGTTTAGCTCCAACTCGCGGGGCTGCTCGGACGCTGCACTCGCCATTGCTCCGTGACGGCCAGCGAGCTGCCGCTCGGCCGGGCGGAGCGGAGCTGAGCTGGGCCGGGCCTGGCCGGGCCGGGCCGGGCCGGGCTGGGCTGGGCTGGAAAGGAGGTGGGGCAGGGGCGCGGCACTGTTGGGCAGCACCAGGGGCGAGGTCCCGAGCGTAGACACCCCACCCACCAACCGGCAGCGCTGACGTCACTGCGAGCCGCGCACTGGACCGGGGTGGGAGGAAGCGTCCCTCAGGCAGGTGTCACGAGGCAGAGCGCGTGCGCGTGGCAGGTGGTGGAGGCAGGACATCGCGGGCGGGAGCTCGCAGGGAGGTGACGTGCCGGCTGCGCGTGCCGAGTGGCTGTGTCGGACGCCATTCCCTTCCCTGTGCCGCGGCTGTGCGTGTCGCTTGTCCCTTTTCCTCCTCTCCCCCACGTTCGTTGCTGCCCCGTGTGCACGCCTTGAAATGGCAGGCGGTGAGGTAGCACTTGCAGTGAATTAGAGCATGACTGCCCGTGCCTTGGACGAGTGAAGGGACAGTCGGTGTTCACCCAGGTTGCAGAAATGACAGAGCAAAAGCCTTCCTGCTGGGGAAGGCGGGACAGCCAGTTGCCCTCTCGATTTGGGAAGTGAAGGATGTTGACATCCCAAAAGTGGGGTTGTTTACCTGGCGTGCAACAGCAAATGCACCCGCAGAGCAGAGGTATTTGATTTCTCAAGTTTGCGAAAAGCTAGGAGCTAGATGGTATTCCATAGATCTTGGTCTACTTGTCGACAAAGTTTCATGCATTTACACAAGCCTAATTAACAAACCCATCCTACCTCTCGTTATTCTGATGCTTGATTGTTATTCTAATTCTTGGTTTGCAGCTTCCTTACCTTCAGTTAAAGCAACAACATCTACAGAATAGCATGTGCGCCGAGAGGATTTGCTCTGTAGGGAAGGGATTTCTCAGCTCAATGGTGTGTGTGTGTTTTGGTACTAAAATGATAATAAGTAAAGTTCACTCGTTGGGAACTTTGCAGTGCTGATGAAAGTTTCTTCTGTTGACATTTTGGTAGTTGGCTACGTTGTTCTGTCATGCCCAGATTAGTCCTGAATGTCTCTGAGGGCTGGAGATTCTTCAGCATGCTCTAGGCAACCTGTTCCAATGTTTGACCACATTCATTGTAAAGAATATTTTCATATTATCTAATAAAATTCTGCAAATGTTACCCATTTCCTGTAATTTGGTTTGCATCTTGTAGGGGAGGACTCTGGCTCCACCTGCTCTACAACACACACTAGATAGTTAGCAAGTAGTCCCCATTAACCTTCCATCCTCTGGAGTGGACAAACTCAGATCTCTTACCTCTCCTTTCTACATCGTGTATTGTACAGCACTGACTTTTCAATGGCCCTCTAGACTCCTTCCAGTACATTGGCATGTGTCTTGAATTGGATTGCCTAAAAACAGACAAAGTATTCCATATGTGGTCTCACAAACAGTAGAAGGAGGGGAAGGTAGACAGACACTTTCCTTGTCCTACTAGTGACCCATAGAGATTACATGGTTGTTGACTCTGCATCTGTCTGGATGGCTAGGCCCAAAGAGTGGTGGTGAAAAGTGTTTGCCTGGTGTCCAGTCACTAGTGGTGTTCCCCAGAGTTCAGTACTCAGGCCTGTTATCTTTAATATTTTTATTAATGATCTGGATGAGGGTATTGAGTGCACCCTTGGTAAATTTGCAGATGACACCAAGCTGCATGGTGTGTCAGTCTGCTACAGGGTAAGGAAGCATTACAGAGGGATCAGGACAGTTTAGACTGATGGGCCAGTTGTATGATGTTCAGCAAGGCCAAGTGCCAGGTCCTGCACCTGGGTCACAACAACCCCATGGTAAGCTACAGTCTTGGGGATGTGTGGTTGGAAAGCTGCAACTTGGAGGGGAACCTGGGGGTATTGGCTGAATATGATTCAGCAGTGTGCCCAGGTGGCCAAGAAAGCAGATGGCATCCTGTTTTATAGTAGAAACACCGTGTCCAGCAGGAACAGGGAGGTGATCATTCCCCTGTACTCAGTGCTGGTGAGGCCACACCTTGAGTATTGTGTTCAGTTTTGGGCTCCTCACTATAGGGGTGTTGGAGTGTGTCCAGAGAAAGGCAATGAGGCACATGAAGGGCCTGAAGCACATGACCTATGCAGAGCATCTGAGGGAACTGGGATTGTTCAGATCAGGGGAAGCTGAGGGGTGTCTTTATTGCTCTCTACAACTATGTGAAGGGAGGTTGGAGCAAGGAAGGGCCAGCCTCTTCTTGGTGGCAAGTGACAGAACTAGAGAAATGGTTACAAGCTGTGCCAGGAGAGGTTTAGACTAGATACTAGGAAATATTTCTTCACTGAAAGTGTTGTCAAACATTGGAATGGACTGCCCAAGGTGGTGGTGGAGTCACCATCCCTTGAAGTGTTTAAGTGGCACATGGACCTGGTGCTTGGGGACATGGTTTAGTGTTGACCTTTCAGTATTGGGTCTAAGGTTGAACTAGATGATCTTGAAGGTCTTTTCCAAACAGATGTATTCTGTGATTCAGTCATCCCCATGACACTTGATAACTTGTCTCTGCTTTAAGCTAGAATTGTCTTGGTTGTTCGTATGGTGGCTGCCGTGGTGGCTGTTCTGTGATCATCCTTGTTTCCCTTCCCTGATCCTTTTCCAGTTGAAAGATAAACTTCTTGTGCAGTTCTATTCACATCATCACTGCATTTGAAGCAGAAGCAGCTCATGAATTTAAATAGTTTTGTAACAATGCCTTTATGCCTTTTAAAATATTTTCTAATGTCTACTTTATTTTTTCTTATTTTTTTTCCTAACTGACACTGAGTTGGTGTTTTCCTGTAACTATTAAAACTTCACAATTTTATCCCTTATTCACAACAATTGGTTCAGAGCTCGTTATGTAGCTGAATCTGGGACTGGGCTTCCCACCACCCTACCTACCTCACTTTATTGGACAGCTGCTCAGTTTCCTAAAGTTATGGATATCTTTAGTCTGCCTTTATCCTCTATTTTATGAATAACTTGATGTCATCATTAAACTCTGAGCTCGCTGTTCATCATTTTCCCAGTTCACCGTTGAGTAAGTTGAAGAGCACAGAAGCCCTGCAGAACTTCAGTGATGAGCTCCTTCCTTTGTTGAGAATGGAGCATTTGCTGTTGTTGTCTGTTTCCTGTGTTCTAGCCAATTATTTTTTCATATGAGGCCTTCCTTTTTCATATGACAGCAGTGGCTTCCTTAAAAGCCTTAGGTGATGAATTTTGCTGAAAGCCATAAGTCTCTTAATTACACTGATATCCTTTATAGTTGCTGTTTAAATGTAGAATATTTTTCCAATCAAAAACTGATAGTTTTGTTCTTTGATGCATACTTTCTTAGTCCTTCAACAGTCTCAGGCTGCGCCAGGGCAGGTTTAGGCTGGATGTTAGGAAGAAGTTCTACACGGAGAGTGATTGCCCATTGGAATCGGCTACCCGTGGAGGTGGTGGAGTCACCTTCATTGGAGGTGTTCAGGAGAAGACTTGATGGGGTGCTTGGCTGCATGGTTCAGTTGTTGGGTGGGTTGGATTGTTTGATGGGTTGGACGCGATGATCTTGAAGGTCTCTTCCAACCTGGTGTATTGTATTGTATTGTATCCCTAAATTCTCCTCTGTGTTGTGGAATGTTGTCAAAACTACAAACAGAACTGTTTATTCTTTTACCATAAACTATAGAACAGGGTTGTATTAAGTGTTGTCATATGTTATGCAAAATTCAATTTGGACTGTGACATGTCTTTTGAATTATTTTACATACAAGTTTGTGTATGAGTTGAACTATCAGGCAGCAACGGTCCTATTCTGCTCTCATCTATGTGCTTCAAAAACCTGTGTTCAATTTATTATTCTGTGTTTTTAGCTTTAACATTGCCATGTGAGTTGTTGCAACTAACTGACTAACTGTAATTAAGGGAAATGCAGGAAAATTCAGAGGCGTAATTGACAGTTGGTCTGAGGGAGCATTGGTTGCCTTCCAGAAACTCTTTAATTTAGCATCTATATTCTGCTGTTTCTCTTAGCCATCAGCCTTGCTTCCTGCTATTTTGTTAGTTTATTGAAGGAAGCATAGGATAGCATAATGAACATCATTTTGTGTGTTAAACCCAGCCAAGTACATTTTGTCCCAAATGATGTTCTACAAAAAGAACTGCAATCACTGAAGTCTTGTTCGGTATTGATTATGTGGGGTTTTTCTTGTTGTTTCCTCATTTTTTACCTATGTGTTCATAAATGTGTGTTTTCCTTCCCTTATGTAAAAAAAAGGACCATTTGTGGGAGAGCTTCCATTTAAAAAAAAAGTAAAAGGAAAAAAAAAGATTGTCATCAGTAGGATGGTGCTGTTAAGAATGCTTACACTGCCTCTGATGGCTTTTCAGAATTACACTCCTCTGGAAAATGGAGCACTGGCTGAGTGAAGTCACCAGCATTCTGCTTCTGTTCTCCCATTGTCCTGCTGAGTGAGAGGAGGACAATTGCTTGCATCTTCCTGATAGTTTTATCTTCCTGACTGACTACATACTTTTATCTTCCTGACCTGCTCTCTGTCTTCTCTGTTTGATTGAAATCCTTACAGATGGGAGTGACCTTATTTGTGTTTGTGCACTGCCAAGCATAAGCAGGGTGCAATTTCAAACAGATTTCCCAGGTACTTCACCAGTATTACTATTCGTGCCATGGTTTAGTTGATTAAATGTTGTTGGGTGATGGGTTGGACTTGATGATCTGAAGGTCTTTTCCAACCTGGTCTATTCTATTCTATTCTATTCTATTCTATTCTATTCTATTCTATTCTATTCTATTCTATTCCATTCCATTCCATTCCATTCCATTCCATTCCATTCCATTCCATTCCACTGAAGAAAACATGAGAACTTGTGAATTACAAAGCAAAACTGGTTGATTTATAAAATTTGAAGAAAGGTCTGTGCTTTTAAAATCTTGTTAGTGATGTTAAAATGAAATAATCAGTTGCCTGGGGTTATGAGGCTGCTTGGTATACACATATTTATGCTGGATTGTGGCAGACAATATCAGTTGTAGGACAAAATTAAAATTTGGTGCTTCTAAAACCCTGTCTGAAAAGGTGTATATTTAAGGAAAAAATTAATTAAGGAGCATAGTATGCTAAACAAAATTAAACTTTACCAATTCAGACTTTTCAAAATGCTTTTATGTTACACTGAAATGTTTTGCAGCTGTGCAGCTGGAATCTTATCTGTTTAACCACTCCATGTTGAAGACCAATAAGAATAATGGGGTTTTGTCAATCTAATTTTGGACCTAATTACTGTAATCTCTCAGATAGCATTATCCAATTGAATATATGTGGTAGGAAGTCAATAATAACTTTATAGGTTTAGCTCTACTCTTCAGTCAACACTTCCTGAGAGCAGGCCAAGCAGGCCAGCAACCTTTTTGGAACATTGGCCACAGCAACCCCATGTAGTGCTACAGGCTGGGGTCAGAGTGGCTGGAGAGCAGCCAGGCAGAGAGGGACCTGGGGTTACTGGTCGATGGTAGGCTGAACATGAGCCTGCAGTGTGCCCAGGCAGCCAAGAGGACCAATGGCATCCTGGCCTGCATCAGAAACAGTGTGGCCAGCAGGAGCAGGGAGGTCATTCTGCCCCGGTACACTGGTTAGGCCGCACCTTGAGTCCTGTGTCCAGTTCTGGACCCCTCAGTTTAGGAAGGATGTTGACTTGCTGGAACGTGTCCAGAGAAGGGCAACGAAGTTGGTGAGGGGTTTGGAACACAAGCCCAATGAGGAAAGACTGAGGTAACTGGGGTTGCTTAGCCTGGAGAAGAGGAGGCTCAGGGGAGACCTTCTTGCTCTCTACAACTACCTGAAGGGAGGTTGTAGACAGGCAGAGGTTGGTCTCTTCTCCCAGGCAGCCGTCACCAGAACAAGAGGACACAGTCTCAAGCTGCACCAGGGGAGGTTTAGGCTGGAGGTTAGGAGGAAGTTCTCTACAGAGAGAGTGATTGCCCATTGGAATGGACTGCCCGTGGAGGTGGTGGAGTCACCATCATTGGAGGTGTTCAGGAGGAGACTTGATGGGGTGCTTGGTTGCATGGTTTAGTTGGTTAGGTGGGTTGGATAATAGGTTGGGCACAGTGATCTTGAAGGTTTCTTCCACAGAATCAGAATCACAGAAACATGCAGGTTGGAAAAGACCCTCAGGATCATCAAGTCCAACCATTAACCCTACTCAGTAAGATTCACCCCTAAACCATATCCCCAAGCACCACATCCAAATTATCTTTAAACATGTCCAAGAGTGGTGACCCAACCACCTCCCTGGGCAACCCATTCCAATGTCTGAAATGGGAAAATAAAGGGGAAAACTGAGTTCTTTATAAATCCCAGTGTATTATTATGCCTGGTTTATTCTATTCTTATTCTAATCTATTCTAATTTAGCAGAATTTATGAAACAAGTAAGCTCATACAGGAGTCGTCATTGGCAAGCAAGAATCATAATCACCGGGAATCAGCAAATGCATATATTACCCTTTTGGCTTCATTTGTACTCAGAGTGATCTAAGCAAAAACATAATTATTGTGGTAGAACTATGCACTGTCTTAAATCTTGTGGAAAGTAATTGTAGGCATTTGATTATTACACTGACTGTATGGATTTATATTCTAGACACAGGCTGTGTGTATTAGGATTTGATGTTTGATGCTGTGCTTTGTTTAAAAACTAGTTCAAGAGATTGGGAGTGTGATTCAGGTCTGCCAAGGAGATGTGTGGGTGACTCGCAGCAAAAGAGAAATGAACTTTTACGTGAGAAAAAGGAAGGAATCTTAAACGCTTGAAAATTGATGATTTAAGATATAAGAATTCTTACAAAAATACAATACAATAGAATACAATACAATAGAATAAACCAGGTTGGAAGAGACCTTCAAGATCATCACGTCCAACCCATCAACCAATCCAATCCACCTAAACAACTAGATCATGTCACCAAGCACCCCATCAAGTCTCCTCCTGAACTCCTCCAATGATGGTGACTCCACCACCTCCACGGGCAGTCCATTCCAATGGGCAATCACTCTCTCTGTATAGAACTTCTTTCTAACATCCAGCCTAAACCTTCCCTGGTTTAGCCTCACAGCCTAAGACTGTCCTCTTGTTCTGGTACTGGCTGCCTGGGAGAAGAGACCAACCTCCACCTGTCTACAACCTCCCTTCAGGTAGTTGTGGAGAGCAAGAAGGTCTCCCCTGAGCCTCCTCTTCTCCAGGCTAAGCAACCCCAGCTCCCTCAGCCTCTCCTCATAGGGCTTGTGTTCCAAACCCCTCACCAACTTTGTTGCCCTTCTCTGGACACGTTCCAGCAAGTCAACATCCTTCCTAAGCTGAGGGACCCAGAACTGGACACAGTACTCGAGGTGCGGCCTAACCAGTGCAGTGTACAGGGGCAGAATGACCTCCCTGCTCCTGCTGGCCACACTGTTTCTGATGCAGGCCAGGATGCCATTGGTCCTCTTGGCTGCCTGGGCACACTGCAGGCTTATGTTCAGCCTACCATTGACCAGTAACCCCAGGTCCCTCTCTACCTGGCCGCTCTCCAGCCACTCTGACCCCAGCCTGTAGCACTGCATATAATAAGATGGGTAAGGAAAATGGTAAAAAGAGGATTTTTTTGTTTGTTTTGATAAGAGGCCTTACTAATGTAAATCACTAAAATTAATCTCTGTTGTTAGGGATGGGGCAGAAATGATTTTTAAAGTTTCCATTAGCAACATGATAATGAGAACACTATTTTGATGTGTAGGCAGCAGAAGGAGATAGAGTAGTCATAAAGGGAAGGACTGAATAGTCTTAGTAAGAGAAATGCCATGTAACAACATAGAATGAAAAAAACATGTCTGGGAACTGTCAGTTGATTCAACTCGGCCTTTGTGCCCTCGTTCTGTCTTTATCAGTCTAGATTTCAAATGCAGAATTGTGACAGGTTAGGCTGTGCCTTTAAGAAAAGGACAGTTGCAGAGTTCTCTAGCTGAATGTTTTGGTGTGAAAAGGAAAACAAAAGGAGATAATTGTAAACCAATTTCATTGGTAGATCAGTAGAATGTAGCTTTAAGAACTTACAGTCTGTCTTCAGTCTTTCTTCTGTTCTTGGCCAGCTGGCATGCAACTGACCTTGGACTGAAACTGACGAGATAAGAAAACTTTCTTAACAACTGCCTTGAACTAACAATTTTCCCTTAATATCCATTTATCTTTTTTTCCTCCTTTTTTCATCTACCTAGCTTTGGACAGCAAGGGGGGGAACCCGAGGTGAAACCCCCTTGGCGGGGGTCTTTCTGTGTTACATTCTTTCCTGTATATTTTTGTATATACTGTAAATACTGTATATTTTGTACATATTCATTGCATTCCATTGTAGAGTGTAGTTTTGCTTGTAAAATACAGCTTTTCATTCACTTCTCTGACTGAGTTAGTTGTGCTTTATGTGGTGGGAGGATCAAACCTCCACACTACCACAATGAAAGGGCTGTGACTATGAACACGACTGGTGAGATAATGAATAAAGTAAAGTAAAGTATGTTGATAAGGGTGTTAACTTGTTATAAAGCAGTAGTAGTAGCATGTTTAGACCACTGTACTGTGCCCACCTCTTGATTTTGAAGAAGGCAAACTGCAATAGATGCTGAAAAATGCTATGTCACTGATTAGGGAGAAGGGAGAAAAGAGAGCCTTTGAGATAAGTTTATTTTAAAAACAATTTTATGTCAAGTAGTCATGTAAAATAAGGGCTGGAAGATGATGCAATGAATACTTATGTGTTGGGAGAAGTGGGTAAAATACATGGAGGAAAACTTCTTGAAGTAAAAATATTGTGCTGGAACAGAAACAAATGATCTAGTCATGAATCAACTTTAGACAAGAAATTTTGGAAAAATTTCTACAGAGAAGTTCAGGAACACTCTCCTGAGCAGGATAATGTAGGCAAGCAGCCGCTGTGCCCAATATCAATAGGAAGGAGTGACTGTCAGAAACCTGCAACTTTGGCTTTTAAAGTTTCACTCTTTTTTGTTGTTGTTAGTGTCCTCTTTCTGCAGCCTCTCTGATACCTGAAGCATCACTTCAGGTTGGACTAGATGATCTTTTGAGGTTCCTTCCAGCCCCTAACATTCAAAGCTAAATGGAAGGGTGCTAGAGAAACAGTCTGAGATGTTGTTGTCCTGGATTTTTATGATGGCAAAGCTAGAGATGGATGTGTGCTGGCATGTCTGAAAACAGTCTGAGTAGCTGTTGCTTGTCCTAATTGTACTTCTGGTGGACAGCACGCATATCAAGAGGACTCCCTCTTGCTTCACCTACCTCAGCTTGTTTTGTGATAAAGACCAGATAAAATCATCGTATAGATGGAACTGCACTGTCTATAGCTCACTTCTTCGGATCGCTGCTGCCCTCTTCTGCTCGCTTCCCGTGGCTGTTGTAACGAGTAGTTTCGTGTTGCACCAACATGTCTGTTTTGGATGTGGGAGATAGCAGTCTTTCAAGATTAAACTTTATTAGCTGTTTGCTCGTGATGTGAGGTTAACCGGCATTAATAAACCAGCAGTTTGAAAGATATAGGGTAGAATGAATGTCCCATGAACCAACTGCAAACAGCCATCCCTACAATCTCACTTTCCTTGCAGCTCTGTGTGTGTGAAATATGGTTGTGCCACAGCACAGCTGGTAGCTTTATTCCTGTATCTGATGGAGTGAAATTCAGTGGGTTTCAAGGGCTGGGCACAATGAAGAATTATTTCTACTGAGGACAGCACTGTCATGTTTGATCACTATGCTTCTGTATTTACTTCTCAGAGCTGTGGTAGTGTATGTAGTGTGTGTACTGTGAGAAATAGTCTGCCAGCACTGAAGAAACTGCCACTGTTCTGTGGAAGTTCCTGTAAAATGGACCCAGGACAGCATGACTTGCAATCACCTAGTTGGAAAAGACCTTAATATCATTGAGCCCAACCATAACATATTATCTCCCTGTAGACAAATGTCCCGAAGTTCCTCATCCAAACATCTCTTAAGCACCTACAGGGATGGTGACTCCACAGTTGATCTTACTAGTAAAAACTGAGGCAAAAAAGGCATCAAGAATCTCAGCATTATCCTTACTCTTTGTCACTATGGTTCCCCTTGTGTCCAGTAAAGTTCTTCTTGGCCTTCCTTTTGTTGCTGATGTGTTTATAGAAACATTCTTAATCCTCGCAGACTTGGCCAAATTAAATTATAGTTGGGCTTTAGCCCTCCTAATTTTCTCTCTGGATGATCTCTCTGCATCCTTACAGTCTTCCCATGTTGTATCCCCAAGAAACTTCCCTCTTTTTTTTTTTTTTTTTTTTCCTTTTTTTTGAGATCCAACCCAAGTTCTGTTCAGCCACCCTGGTTTTCTTTCTTACTGGCTCATCTTCTTACACAGGGGGATAGCCTGTTGTTGTGCCTCCAGGATTGCCTTCTTGAAGACTATTCACCCTTCCTGGACTCCTTTGCCCTCCAGGACTGCCTCCCAAGAGACTCTGTCAACCAGGCTTCTAAGCAGGCCAGAGTCTGCTCTCTGGAAGTCCAGGATGGCAGTCCTGACAGAAGTTATGTTCCACATGCTCCAGGAACCTCCTATACTGTTTCCTCTCTGTTGTGTCATATTTCAGCAGATATCTGGAAAACTGAAGTTCTCCCCCTAACCCCCCAGGAACAAGGGCTAGTGATTGTGACATTTCTCCGAGTTGCTTATAGAAAAATTCATGTTTCTCTATCCTGGTTGGGCAGGCTGTAACAGACTCCCACCATGGTATCAGCCTTACTGGCCTTTGCCCTAGTTTTAATCCTCAAGCACTCAACTACATCATCACCTTCACGGAGCTCAAGGCAATCAAAA
This sequence comes from Picus viridis, assembly GCA_033816785.1. NCBI lineage: Eukaryota > Metazoa > Chordata > Aves > Piciformes > Picidae > Picus > Picus viridis. The sequence goes on from CM066575.1 coordinate 27,412,349, forward strand.
CATTCCCTAACATACAGGACCCACTGCCTCTCCTTCCTTGCCTATCCCAACTGAAGATTCTGTAGCCATCCATAGCAGCATTCCAGTTATGTGCCCTGTCTCACTATGTTTCTGTGATGGCAACTATATCACAGTTTTCCTGCTGTACAGTGGCTTTCAGGCTCCCCGGAGAGGTTGTGGAGTCTCCTTCTCTGGAGACTTTCCAGACCCATCTGGATGCGTTCCTGTGTGACCTATACTAGATTATATGGTCCTACTCTGGCAAGGGGTTGGACCCAAAAGCTCTCCAAAGGTCCCTTCCAGCCCGTAACATCCTGTGATGCTGTTTGCTGCACGCATTGGTGTACGTGCACCTCAGCTGGGCTATTGCTGTAGGACATCCTTGTTAGGTGTTCGTACTGGTGCAAACCTGTGTGTACCTGTTAAAGCTCTATGCCTCAGAAATGTGAAGCTTGAAAATGAGATTTCTGATGCAACACCTTTTGGGTGAAGCAATTTCCTCTGCATAGCTTGTGTAATTAAATATATTAAGAAGTCTGGCACTGTGACAAATGAATGCATGTCTATTACAAGGCATGGGGAAAGTGCTAGACTGAGCCCTGAGGACACAGACCAGCTTTAAAGCATGCTAAGAAGATGATGTGCAGTTGTATTTCCATTGCAGCTGCCACTTTATTCCTAGGCTGGACTGCATTGTTTCTGCCCAGCCAAGGCTCTTGCAGCGTTTGTGGGGGGGTCCTGGGGCTTTTCTCGCTGTAGCTGTATTCAACAAGGCAGTCAGAGGGCGCTGGAACCCAACGTGTGCTCCCCGAGGATTGAGAGCGTCAGGGATAGCGGATCTCCTGGAGTAGGAGCAAACGGCAGGGTCCAGGCCATCTGGAGGGCAAGGACGGGCAGCAGGCAGCTCACTGTCAGCAGCCTGGAGATGGGCAACAGAGTAGGAATTGCTGCTCCTCATTCTGTCAGAAAATACATGATAATTTCAAATCCTGAAAACCATCACATGTACAAAAAACCTTCCTGATCTCTCTAGAGGGGCTGGTGAAGGCATGGTGCTTCTCTTAGAAGCCTTTAACTTATAATACTTATTCCTTTGTGATTGCTGATGCACTCAACCTACGGAGTATAGCAATTGCAATGCTCTAGCCTGTCCAGAGGTACCAATCTACTCTTCCTTTTTTAAGTAGTGCTAAGTTTCTACAGTGTTCTTTTGAAAACACAAAACTTTATTTCAAAACAAAACAATGTGTTCTGTGACCAAAGCTCCTGTCTTCTGACAAACTCTACTGCTACTGTAACAGAAGAGATCATAGGCAGGAGAGGATTTCTGGTTCTAGCGAGAAGTTGCATGTATTCTTGGAACAAGCTTTAACTGAAGCAAAATATTTTGCAAGAATAGATAATCTCAACCAATTCTAAAATATTTCACAGTTTAAGGAAGACTGTTTTCACTTCTAAACCTAGGTACATCCATTTATGCAAAATTAATTTTGATACACTGCATTATTTCTTGTATCAACAATTATGAAATATTTTATTTGCCTCAATAATAGTAACTGAAGTAAGATTGGTGGAAGCTGCATGAGTTCAGAGCCGCTCTTAGATGTAGCAACAGGCACTTCTGTGTATTAATTAAGAGCAAGCATCCCTTCTAATGTTTGATAGCATACAGAAGTCTATCACATCCTGAACAAGACTGTCACAGTGCATATTCCTGGGGTTTTTTTGCCAGTTAAGGATGATGGTGCATCACTGACTTTTCTTAGTGCGTTTACAAATGGCACAGACGAAACATTCTTGCCGTGCTGGATGAAATGTATAAATTGTGTCATTCCAAGTATGCCTTGCTAAGAGCAGCTAAGTTCTTTCTTAAACAAATTGCATGTGGAAAAAATATGAAATGTTAGTCTCAGATACTCTGTGTGTGCAGCTGTAAGTATGGTAGTTAACAGTTCTCTAATTTTTCTTGTCTTCCTTAAATTAAGTTCACATTTGCTGGAAGGCTGGTGACATGAAATTAATAGTGCTATTTACCAAACCTTTAGGGACTGAGGGGCCCTGCCACAGATGACTATAAATAATCTGCCAGATGGAAGAGGGTGAAGGATTTCTCACAGCAAGCCTTGTAGTCTATGAAGGCTATGCACACTCAAGAAAGTCAGCACATGCTGCCCTGTGCCAGCTGTGCTGGCTGTAAAAACAAGCCTTCTTCCATGAGTACCGCACAAATAGTGAACTCTTTATTTGCACATTCTCTGTGGAGTGGACTTGCTCAGCAGTCCTTCCCTTTTGTCCTGTTGGTGTAACTGGCACATATCGCATGTTCAGGGAAACCTGCCCCATTACCACAGAAAGCACATGCACCTTTCAAGCAAGAGGTGCTACACTGTGTTTGTTCCTGGCTTGACTCCTGAGAAGGCAGATGAAATCATGGCTTTGTTGGCTTTGTTGGAAGTCCAACTCAGTATGAAGTAGAAACAGCAGAGCACAGCACATATATTTTCTTTATTGTTGGACTTTTTTCTTTTCAGTAAGTAGGCTTGATTTCTTACAGGCTGAGTTTTTTAATAACAGTAAAGTTTTTCAGTGTTTGTTGTTTTTTTTGTCTTTTTGTGTGTTTTTTTTTTTCCCCCTGTGGACAAAAAGATATCTTTCATCAAAGTTTTGCCTTATATTACAGTATTTCTGTACAAAAATAGAAGTCCAAAATCAGATTATTATTAGCTGATATTTCCCAATTTATTTACAGGGTGCTGTCAAGAATCTTCATCAGGCAACCTGGTAAGAGAGAGAACTCTCTATTAAAACAGTTGCATTGTTTGAGTTCTCTGGTCAACTCTCAAGAGCTCTGACCTTTGGTGGTCAGTCTGGGTTGGAGAGTCTGTCCAGAAATATAAAAGAGTGATATCTTTAGAAGAAAAAAAAATATTAAAAACTTAAGATCATAGAATTGTTAGGGTTGGAAGGGACCTCAAGGATCATCTAGTTCCAGCCTTCCCTGCCATGGGCAGGGAAAAGATGACATTAAGAGACAATGAACTGACATGTGTATTTCCATATTAGGGTAATCTATAAATATTCTCAGCTACATCTCTCTTTATAATACAGCAGATACAGAACGCAGACTTCTGTTACTTATATGGTAATACATATTTGCAATAGTAAAATCAATGCATGAAAATTTTGGAATTTACTTGTTAATAAAACTGCTTATAAAGTCACCATACAACTGTAACAACTATAACTCTGAACTATTTAAATGTACAGAAAGACTGTTTACACCATTGCACATACTTGCTCCCTTTGCTCCAACAGACTTGTGAAATACAGAACAAAATTATTCAAATTTTACTGACGACTCAAATATGCATGCACAATGTGCACACCCATGGAAGCAAGGGGAAACAAAATGCTGTCATCCACCAGGAAGGCTGCCAGCAGCTCTTCAAAAAAACCCAACCCAACCAACCAACCAACCAACCAACCAAAAAAACCCAACCATGCTCTTCTTCCCTCCCCTTCCCACATGTACGCAGGCCAGTAGGTTTGTGCAGAATGGATGAATATAACTTTGTTTTAAGGACAAAAAAAGTCTTCTTGACGGTGTCAGCAATTTCAGTTCAATACAAGTTGGGTTTAATATTGTAAGGCACTTAATCACTCCTTGAGATGTAGTGGATCGAGTCTTAAGGCATTTGTTAAAACAACTGAAGATAATAATGCTTTGGAAAGTGTTGAATGAGCCAGCAGTTCTAGCATGTGACTATTTCAGCTGGTTTTCCCCTTCCCACCCTGTGATCTTTCTAAAACAATGCTTGAAGATATTTTCCGTGGAAACTGTTTCTTGGTTAGCTTGTCAACAGACGGGATCAGTATCATCAGGTCATTCTGAGGCCAAGCAGTGATACGTTCTATTTAGAGCACAGTAGAACTGGTTTTGTTTTCACCTGGAGCTGCCCTGACTTCCATGACTACTCACTGATCGAGAGGTGCTGTAGCGTTTTTTCACAATCATACTGATGTAAGCTTTCATCAGCTTTGCAATGTCAACCACCTGCCAAAAGAGTATAAAGAGCAAAGTTCATAGTAAGGTGAATGAATTTCTTTAGACACTAACAATATAAAACTGTTGTGCTTTCAACAAAACTTTATTGATCAAGCAAAAATACTCAGCATTTCTATCCATGTTGTCAGTCTTCCCTTCAGTTCGAGATGGATCTTGACTAAATCTGTGACATTAACAGCAATTATTTAAATTACTAGGTAGCCTGTCGTCTATCATACAAAATTTCTCTTGCTCTTACCTCACTTGTTTCAAAAAGCAGTTCTCTCTCATCCACCACAATCTTGTAGGTGTTGGCAAGTGGTGCTCCAAATGACAAGATATGCTCATACTGGAACACCTCCAGAGGCCTTCCTTCCCCACGCTTGTAGACAGAAACTGCATCAGCGCTGACTCCAAGCCACAATTCTTGTGGGAATCCCCCTTCTTTACACTAGAGGAAAAAAATGCAAATTAATAGCAAAGGGAACAGCAGGAGCCACACAACAGACATTCTTGTCTATAACCATCATTTTAAAAGTCTATATTGCTTGCTCTCCTTTGAACACGGCCTACACTTCTCAAATTTGTTTGCAAATTTGCATCAGGATAGCGTTCTGTCCTTCTGTATTGGATGGTTAACAAGTGAATTTCAATAGCTATAGTGCTTGCTAGTGGGAGCATGCTTTTTAGGATTGAAAATTTTATTATGTCAGGTGTCTGAGCACTGTGATGATATGTTTATGGTTTTATGTAATGAAATCAGCATCTATAAACTGTAGCTTGGATGTTCAAGAAGTCTTACCTCTACATCAAAGAGTGTTGAACCATAGCCAGGCCATTCTTTAATCAAAGCCATATACTTTGCCATAGCCTGCTCCTGGTTCATCCTCTGGAGTTTTTTCCATTTGTCAATAATACTAGTCCTGGAAGCTGATATTTCCTCTTTGACCCACATGTCTAACATTTGATCCTCCTCAACCTTCTGTTTGGTGACTGAGCCACTGCGAAAACTCCTCCGCAACGTTCCCTCAAGAAAGCTGGCTCGTCTCTTCTCAGCCTTCTCTGCTGCTGTAAACGTTTTGGTAGACTGTGTAATTCGAGACTTCAGCTTTTGCAAGGGATAGACTTCCTCTATTTCTGGTATGGTGGTATGCAGAGTGTAATCTCCCTGAAGGTACTGAAGACGCAAAGCTGCAAGGACCTGGAGGGTTTCTTCAGGAGCAGGATAATGTCCTCTAACCACTGCTTCATGAGCCTGTCAAGGGGGGAAAAAAAGTAAGCTTTTTATGTACAAACCAGTCTTTTGAAGGACTAAGAGAGAAATGGGAAGTAGATTTACTACCAGGGAAACCAAGGATCTGAAATAAATGATCCATTAAATAAATAAAATGTAGTAAATCTCTTGGCAGATTTATTAAACTGGGTAAAACAGGGCTTACCAGAAGAACTGCAAGGCAATTGATGAACTTAATAAATGGGAATTACTAGCACAGCTCTTAGTGAATTCACATATGTAAGAGCAACTGATTTACTAAAAAGGAAAATAAACTGTAAAGGAGAGAAAATGGGATCTAAACATCTCATTAGGAGGAAACCATTTACATTTAACAGCATTAGGAAGAAATGGATATCTAGTTCTGCATACTTGTATCAGTGATCTGGCCAAGGAAAAAGACACTTCCAGCCAAAAAAAGCAATCCATAGGATAGCTTTGTAATAAACCCAATTGAGGCAGAACAGCAAATCTGATCCCAGATAAAGGCAGAAAAATATTTGTATGTTGTAGTAGTCTGTAACATCAAGGATGAGATTTCTGAACCAAAAAGACTCTTTCAGAGCCTAGCTGTTTGAACACCCATTCAAAGCTTTGGAAATGTGCAGCAGCTAGGATTAATTTAATTTTTTTTTCATGTGGCACTAGGACAGGGACAAACATGCCTTATTTTTGGAGATGCAAGCAGTTTAGTAAGCACACAGATATAATTTACAACCAAATAAGAGCTGGTTCATTTTAGGTGTGTGCTTGGGAGGGAGACAAAATGTGCCTTTAAACATGCAAGATATTTTACCTGAGACTGCATGCATGCAGAAGAAATGTCTTGTGGAAATGGATGGGCAGCATTTTAATGAGAAAGCAGAACTAAAAGATTTTCTTCAGTGCATTATGAATTAAATAATTCAGACTTTAAAATAATGGAGGTTAAAGAACTAAAACTGATGACAAAAGGAAAGTTTAAGTGGCTGGGAAAAGTTGATGATTGACAACAAAAGCAGACAATTAGAAAAAGAGAACAGAACTGATGTTAGAATGTAGTAAGTGAGTTCTTTAAGGTACCCCTATAACATTAATCACAAGGGTTGAATGTGCCACGGCTTTGCAACTAAAATACTATTGGTCTTGGCAAGATATAAAGTGTTTGGCTAATCACCAGTCAGCACAGAATGCTGCACGAAAACAGTCTGCTTCAGTGAGTGTGTTTGTTTTAGTTGTTGATATGGAAAACTATCTAAATCTCCCTCTTAAACCAGTAATGTAATGTAAAATATCTGATGCAGAGCTCTCATGGATTTTATTCTTACTGACTGAACTTAATCCTAAAGCAGAGGTGTTAAACCAGCGCACTCCTCTATATGTAAACACAGTCAGAATGGCAATGTTTGTAAGCCAAATCAAGGGACTAAGCTCTGGAAGGAGACTTTGAGTAGACTTGTGATGTAATATGGTGCCTTAAAACCTAAACTGTGAACAAGGGAAAATACTTTATTACAGCCAAGATGTTTCTAATATTTTCTAAGGGAAAATGGCTTCATACATATGAAAACTGAAATATGTCAGCTCTTGATCACATCAGGCTTGTTTACCAAGAGCCTCAGTATCTTAGCACTGCAAATAACCTTACACAGAAATCTGCCACATTATCTTATCCCTAGAACCTTGTAAGAAGCTGTCCACTGGAAGGATTTTTATCCATTTGCAGTAGAGGAGAAAGGGAGGAAGTTAATGAATGATAATAAATGCCATCAGTGAGAGTTTCTAAGCACCTACAGGACTTCATGTAAGAGAAATCCACCTGCTGATTCGTGGGGTGTATTAGAAGGGGTGTGGTTAGTTGGTTGAGAGAGGTTCTCCTCCCTCTGTACTCTGCCCTGGTGAGGCCACATCTGAAAAATTGTGTCTAGTTTTGGGCCCCTCAGTTTGAGAAAGACAGGGAACTGCTTGAAAGAGTCCAGTGCAGAGCCACAACAATGATTAAGGGAGTGGAACATCTTCATTATGAGAAGAGACTGAGGACATTGGGTCTCTTCAGTTTGGAGAAGAGGAGACTAAGGGGTGACCTCATTATTATTTATTAATATGTAAAGGGTGAGTGTCAAGAGGATGGAGTCAGGCTCTTCTCAGAGATGCCCAGTGACAGAACAAGGGGCAATGGGTGGAAGTTGAGGCATAGGAAGTTCCATGGAAACATGAGAAAAAAATTTTTCACTGTGAGGGTGACAGAACAGTGGAACAGGCTGCCCAGGGGGGTTGAGAGTCTCCCTCTCTGGAGATACTCAAAAGCCACCTGGATTAGTTCCTGTGTGATCTGGTATAGGGGATTCTGCTCTGTCAGGGGGTTGTACGAGACGATCTTTCGAGGTCCCTTCCAATGCCTAACATTCTGTGATTATGTTTTGCAATATGGCCTCATTGTGAGCTCAGTACATTCATCAAGTGGATTTCTGCTCATTGTCTTATGGTTACTGCTGAGACTGGACTGGTTTGTTTTGGTGTGCTGCCTATGAAATAATAATTTTTGTAAAAAGGAAAAGCTGTTGATAGGTCAGTCCTGTACAGTGGGGTCTCTTAATAATGAATTTCCTTGCCAATTGCACATTTTTCACTTTATTTCTTGCACTTTCTTAAGAAACCTGTTTCATAAGAACAAAATTAAAAGTATTATCCCTTCCTTTTTTTTTCCAGCTTAGATGTGGTTATCCATTTTTACCGCTATACACAAAACAATGTACAAGTAACACAGAAGTAAGAAAAGTCATAACACTAGGTACATCATCTATGTTTCAGTCATGTCAGGATAAGCCTATTTTCACCACTGAATTCCTTTCTTTGCACTTGACACTTGTGTAGTAGTGCATTTAGTTAAGCAGAAGCATAATCAAGACTTGGTACTGCTTAGATCTCTTGCCTTTTTCCTCCTCTTTAAAGGGCCTCAAAACGGAACCTTTGTCCTTTACCTGCTCAAACATAAAGGCAAATTCCACACTATCTTTTGGGACGTTTTCTGTGTCCAGGAAGCAGTAGAGCTTGAAGTAGAACTTCCAGTGCATTTCGCCAGCTTCAGCAGTGGCAGCAAGCCTGCATAGTTTTGTGAAGAGAGACAGATCACATCTGTGAAATCAAATTCCTTTCTAAATAGAGACCTGAAGAATCTATGCAAGGCATCAGCTGAATTTTGCTTTATTACACCCACTATCAATCTGGTATTGTTGACACGAAAATGATCAGGGGGCTGGAGCACCTTTTCTATGAGGACAAGCTGAGGGAGCTGGGGTTGTTCAGCCTGGAGAAGAGAAGGCTCTGGGAAGACCTAATAGCAGCTTTCCAGTACCTGAAGAGGGCCTAAAGAAGAATGCAGAGACACTGTTTACAAAGGGCTGTAGTGATTGGATGAGGGGCAATAGTTTTAAAATAGAGAAGAGCAGACTTAGATTGGATATTAGGAACAAGTTCTTTATCACGAAGGTGGTGGAACACTGGAACAGGTTGCCCAGGGAGGTAGTTGAGGCTGCATCCTTGGAGATATTCAAGGTCAGGCTTGACAAGACTCTGAGCAACCTGATCTAGTGGAGAATGTCCCTGCTCACTGCATGGAGGTTGGACTAGATGACCTTTGGAGGTCCCTACCAACTCAAACCGTTCTATGATTCTATGACAGAAGCTTCTGGTTTTCTATATGTTGATACTATATATTGAGAGAGAGAGGCATGTGTGTATTTAGAGCCTCCAGCAAAATCAAGGACTTAAAGTTGTTGACTGAGTTCTCTCTCTGCTGTGTCTAACCTAAGTTCACTTGATAAACTTTCATTTATGGCTCAGCCAGGTGTTGATAAAAGCACATTACTAAGTCCTGTTATAAAATGTAATTGCACAACACTTCAGACATTCTTTTACCCTCCCTGTTATTATGTGGCTAAAGCAGACTGATTGCTATGCATATAATATAAGGATGACAAACGTGCTTAGGCTCATATTACATTGTCTTACTACAATGCTATAGGTTTCAATTTTTCTGGCAAGAAAAATGTTGTGAGTTGCACTGTGGTGTAGTTGGAATGGCACTGACTGCCTGGAGTTCAGTTCTCTCAGTAGTGAGGTAGCTACAATGGTGGAAAATTTTGTAGCAGTGAAAATGAAAACATGGAAATAGCAATGAGAAAAGTTACTCTACTGGTGTCAAGACAGAGGAAAAATAAACACAAGTGAATAGGTGGCTCATTAATTCATTGAAGAAAAAAATAAAGATGCCTTTGTTCCAGAAATGGCTATGTGTGTAATTCAGCTGCATCATCACAAACAAGGAAGAGAAAATTCAGCATTATTGACAATGGAAATGTATTTAATTGCTACTCATTTAGAGTGGTGAGAGAGAAGAGGTACACTTACTTTTCAAACTTTGCCAAGACATCAGCCACAATGGTTCTGCTTTCAATTGCTTTATCAGTAGTTCCATTGTATTCAAACAAAGCAAACATATTTCTGCTGTCCTCCATGGCCAAGCCACGAATTAACTTTTCAACCACCTAATGAAAAAGATCAAATGAAAAAAAAACATAGCATGGAAAAGCTTACACCACAGAGTAAGAAAAATAATTAGAAGAAATTAAGAGCCAGGTTTTACATTAAGCTAAAAATGTTACTGATGTTCCCATCAACAGCATTAACTGTTCTCAGTTCCAATTTAATTTTTTACTAACACTGATTCTTTCGGAATATGTATGTGCTATCATCTGAACAGATATAACCCCTGCATTTCACCAACCCAGCAAGAGTCTTCCAGTTTTAAGAAGTAACTTAGTTGTCATACACACCAATATCTGTTAAGTTATTTCAATGACATCTCTACTGAACTGCTTATTGTTTCCTGTAAGAAGAAACTGTAGCTGAGTAATCCCCTGTGGAATAAAAGTGGGTTTTGTAGCAGGGATTTCTTCAGAACATGGCACAGAGGTTGAAGGACAGTTCTATAAGCCTCCCCTTCCCTGAAAGGAGAGATGCCTATGTGCTTCCAAAGTTTAATGCTACTACTGTCTGAAACTGGCATGTAAAGACACACACTGATTTTGTGCCAAAGACATACTGTCACCACTTCTCACCTCTCCAGCTGTAGTGTGCGAGTTGATTGTAATCTTACAGGAGCCCCCACCATGGCAATAAACTGTGGAAGTCATTTCCTGCCTGTCAATCAGAGCTTCTATTTCATCTCGTGATGGCACAAACTCTCTGCATTTGGTTTTCTTCAGAGATTCATAAGTAAAAAGTGCATATTTCTCCATTTCGGTTCCTGGAAACTGGTCGCGAACCCTGTGAGATAAATACTACTACTTTAAGCTGCCAGGCAAGCTCAGAGGTTTATCTTCATGTCAAGGAAAGCATTCTAACTTGTGATTTCCTGTGGGATAACTTAACATAATAATTTTGTTTTACAAATCTAGGAGAAAGAAAAAATTCAACTAGTGTTACAGCATTAACTGCAGGAATCTTGTAATGAGTCAAATTTGACAGCAAAGTAACTATCAAAATCTTGTAATCAACGCTCCTTTTTGTCAGTAGCAGCTTTTGAACGAAGACCAAACTGCACTAAGGTACTACAGAAAAAAAAGCAGTAAGACATATTTGACTCTTCAGTTTTGTGGTAGTGTCACTTAGGATACTTGATTTTTGTTCCTGATTTTCTTAAAGATTCTGTGTAGGCCTTACTGTTCATCAGCTAGTATTACTTGGTGACATGATCTAGTTGTTTGATGGGCTGGACACGATGATCTTGAAGGTCTCTTCCAACCTGGTTTATTGTATTGTATAGTATTGTACTATTAATTTTAATTAACTCAACACCTAATTATTGAAAACTGTTGAATTCAGAAAGATTCCAGTTCAGAGTGTTTCTATAATATTTTCAGTTATTAAGTCTCAGCTACTAAGGTTTAATTTCTGTGAAAAAGTACAGTGACTAATCATCTACAAAGTGTAAAAGATTACAGAAATCTTGTAAGATGATTATGTGTCTATAATACTGAAAGCAACCTGCAAATGTTGCATCAGCAAATGTTGTATCAGCTGCAATTTTTTTAAGGAGGAGGCCAGTTTTTGAGCTGATAAAGTGAATCAGTGCTGGCATTTTTCATTTTATATAAAGTGATTGATATCTTTCACACATCTGGCTTTGGTTGAAAGGTGTCTCTTCAATACAAGCATTTTAAAAGTATTTTAAAAATAATTAGATTTAGCACAGTAATGGACAAAGTCCATGCTGTTGCTCAAGTACAGTCAAGACAAATTATTGAGAAGTTTGCTGTTGCTGGACTAACTTTCCTAATGACACAACCCGCATTCTGCTGCACCACAGCAAGAGGACCTCCACATTCCAGTTAAATGCTGAAATGTCCACAATGATTTAGTATTTTTCAAATGGTCACTAATATCTTAAAATTAGATTTGCAAACAGAAGTGTTTACCTCAAATACATCTTCAAATAGGATAATGTTCTTTTATGTGCATGATGCATACCTAAGGCAACCAGGACAAAGAATTTTTAACAGGTTGACCTGGACAGCTGAGGATGGGACCTGTGTGTGTGGGATGGAAGTCACCGAAGCAAGTTCATACAATTACAGAAAACCCCCTTTTATCAACACTAACAAGTTATGCATTTGGTTTCATGGGATTTTGCTTGATTCTTCAAATGAGACTAATTCTACCTAAATCTAGATCAGCTCACGCAACCTTTTCCTACATTTTCTTTTTGGATTTGTTGTTTGGTATAAGCAGTTCACTAAGCGAATGCATCGTACAGACTCACTTCAAGATGTCTGAACACTGTTACAAGTTGTAGTGAAGAAAACAGTGAAGAAACTTCTTTATTTATTAGTCAACACTTCTCACCTTTTGAGATGGAACTTGAGATATTTGAGGATGCTGCGGCTTGGGAGAAATGTGCAACTCATGCAGGTGAGTATTTGCCAACTGTACAGGTTCCCCACGCTCCCAGGGTTAGGCACTTTATTGGTCTGTTTGATGAGCTGACAATAGAGCTCATCTCGAAGAGGTCGTAAATCATGTCCTGTTTGGAGGATACCTTGGATTATGGGGATGGGATCAGACATAGATTCCAGCTGCTGTAAAGAATTAAATATCTTGATGGCTTCATCCTGCAGAGTTGTGTAGCCTTTGTCTTTCAGCACTACAAAAGGAAAATAGGGAGGAAGGTGCTTAGACTGAGATATGAAAGAGAAGGCAGGCAGGTTTAATGTAGAAATTGCTTAATGCTGTTCTGCGACTCTTATGCAGGATATTAGAATGGGTCTTTTCAGTTTCAAATGTAGGATGCAAACTCATTTTCTGAGCTACTTTGCTATTGGAATTTGTTCTGAATGTAATGGTCGGATGGTAAGTGAGGTAAAGCATGACTGCCTTATGGAAAGTTCCAAAGATACATGGCATCATTTGTCTACAACAGCACCATTTCAATTAAACTCAAATAATACTACCAAACTAAATCATTGCCATGACACTTCAAATTGCTTTTTCAGTGCTGGAAAAGGTGGTGATTGTTTTTGTACTACAGGTTCTTCAACATAGCCTAACAACTTTTACAATCTATTTAAAAGAACCATGCAGTTCTTGTGTTCAAGAGATGGAAGAGACTGCTCTGATGACAATCAGCTAAGCCTACTAACCATCAAAGCATTAAACTGCATAGACATGCGTTATGAAGTTTCTAACATGGCATTATACTATTACAGAAAATAACTAGAGCTCAACTGCAAGTCAAGGCAGTAAATGAACATGCGGTCATCTGTGGAGCTACATTTACTATGGGAAGACTTTGGCAAGACGTCTGCCTCAGAAGGAGCTAGCTGCTCCTATCCACGGGTAACAGACAGCAACCAATTTGCACTCCTGCATGGGACCACCAGCTCAAGGGCCAAGAGGATCAGAACTGTGCTTGCCACTGTACAGGAGGAGTGGCAAGAGAAGGGAAAGGTTTCTCCTAGGATTTGATCTCTGTCATTTCACTTGAGTGAACCATTCATTCAAAACAGACTTCTTTGTGAGTAAACCAAGGATATTAAAAGACATTATTACAGATGTTTCAGGAGTAAATGAAACATTACTTTTTAAAATCATATCCACTCAAATGTTGTTTCCCATAAATAATGACTCTTACCACAACTGGTGAAACTTAGACTTGTTACCTGGAAGTTGTGGCTGCTGCATCTCCCCACATGGCATAGGACACAATAATGGTTTGAAAAGAATATGATTTAATGAGATGGAAAGAATTTGGTTTAGTTGCTTATTTCAGTGCTTATTTTCAAACTAGTCATCTTAGTTTTGTTGCTGAGAGTAACAAACTTATGTTACAGCAGCAATGGCAGCCTTCACATCTGTAAAACACATTCAGGAGCACCACAAGCCTATGGCTCTGCGCAAATTGCTATTCTCTAATTCTAGAAGAGAACCAAGAAACCGACCTATTTGCATTATAAACATATATTTTGCCTACTGTTACTCCACTATAGCCCATTGACTAAAAAGTCCTATCTTCTGTTTTTGTCTTCCATCTTTTCTATGACTGAAAAACTTACGGTTTAGATTGATGTCTCCGTACGGCAGTGGTAGTAATGGCGAGTGCAACGGATGATGAGTGTAACGGAGAATAGGGTTTCTCTTATAAATCTGTTCAACCACATCAGTATTCAAGCAGTTTTCCTGTTGGAGTAAGAAAAAAGCAGGATTTAGGGACCAGCATTAACAATAATTTAATGCTTTTTGCCTTTAGGTAGCCTGTGAAAGTATTAGTCATCTTTGTTACCAAAACTAATTGGTGCTAAATCCAGTGGTGGGTACTGTGGATACTATGACACAGTGCCGGCTACAAATGGTCAGTATCTATTTGCAGACTTCAGGCCTTGCATAAACTTACTTTGTCTGTGTAGTAAAACCCAAAACACAGCAGAGCTGCAGGAGACAAAAATGAAGTTAAAATGAAGTTTCACACATTTTTTTGAAGTGTGTTTTCATTTTATGCTCATTTTTACTCTGCTATTTCAGAGCTGGAAGTAAAACATCTGTATTTAAATTTTATTTCAAAATATTTCTCCAGCACAACTCATTGGCCTTTCCAGTTAGAATTTACAGGAGCTGCCATAACAAAACAGTCAAAAAAACCTACTGCTGTATCCTGATGCACCCACTCTGATATGTAACTACTGTTCTTTCTTAGACCAAGAGTGACAGAAGTGTGACCACTGTATTCTATCATTCCTGAATTTCCACGTGTATCTACTGCTCTGAAGAACAGTGTTCAGAGTCTTAAAATTTAGGACTCATTATTTTTCCTCCATGAGAGAAGAGGTGGCACTCTCTAAGGGAAAAGGTTAGTAGCAGTTCCCCTATCTTGCCTACTTTTTTTGGTCTTTTCAAGGAATCATCGTTGTCTCTTCTGAGAGCACACTAGCAAAAATCTCCAGAAAGACATACTCTGGCCATGCATGCAACGTCCCAAACAGAACCATAAAGCAGTAATCGTTATTAGAATACGTCTCTCATCCTGCAAAGATCATGCTATCATAGAACAAGAAAAGAACCATAAAGAAAAAGAAAATACCACAAGAACTGCCTAGCACATCCTGGTGCGCTCCTTGCTGTGAACACTGCTAAACAGGTCCTAAACAGGTCTGCTAACACATGAACCTGCACACTGTACTCTACTGCCAGGTATAACCATGTCTCTCAACTTACACAAACCAGTGGAAAAAATTATCCCTCGTCCCCTCCAAGCTGCACTTCATACTTTACTCATAAAAGAGCTTAACAAAGAAATTCCTTTATCAGGTCAGTGAAGGCATTCAGGTTCCACAGTTTCAGTTCATGTCACTGCATGATTAAAACTTCATTTTCTGCTTTATTACCCAATATGGCAAAGCCAACATAAAAAAAAAAGTAATCAACCATTCCTTCCCATACCACACTTTGTGCTTACCTTAATATCCTGAATAAGTTGCTGGGTTGGAGTATCAATGGGTGCTTTTGTGTCAATCACGTTCTGGATGGCACTTGACCAGCGGGTCGCCTCATTAAGCAATTTTGTATAGAGACGGTAACAATGCTTGCGTCCATATACAGTTACATTCCAGTAACCTAGCACAACAGTAAAAATTATTAATCATAGAAACTTTATCTGAACTCAATTTGTTATCTCAACTTGTATCTGAAAACAGCTGTGACCCTATCAGACTCACTGCTGCATTGTGGATCACGCTCACAGCTCTTCAGAGTCTAAGAAGTTGTACAAGTAATTAAGTATCTTAATACAGATCCCATGGTATCTCTCCTTTAAGAAAATCCAGGAGTAGTCTCATAGTAAACCAATCATGCAACCTCCCTTTTTATGCAGTAATCATGGTGAAAGTGACCATAAGACAACACTATGGAATACTGTTAGCTAATTCTAGTTTGTGGTCCCTACTTCTCCAGTCCTGTGTGTAAGAGGAAAATCTGAGACAGTCTGGCTTTGTATGTGAGAATCTTTCATGGTCTGTGACAAATGTACAAAGAGGCATAAAGCATGAACTACATCCTCTGTTAAAAAGTAATTAATTTCACGCCAATAAAGTGGCAAATATGATAGGAAAAGTATTTCTGTTCAAATTCTCTCTCTGCATCATGGTATAGTCTTTTTATGAAAAAGATCCAATTAAAGAAAATCTTTTTCATCTTTCACAAATGAAAGCCTCTTTGGAGTGTCAGTGAGCTCAATGAAATTATGTAGGACTGTCAACAGCTTGATTCTCATTTGCAAACAGCCACTTCTGTGTTGAAAAATAGTTTTGAAAATGCATAGGGGAGCTGACTCAGGTGTAGTATGTAGGTTAGCACAAACTGGGCTATTAATCTTCATCTCCCTATAGCTGCTCCACCAATGTGAGTTCTCGCAGTTCCTCAGTACATGATATAATGTATGAGAATGCTACCCATATGTCTTTCTGCAGGTCTTTGATGTGTAAGCCCAAGAGTTCACACTAACTCAGCAGCAGTTTTCAGTCTGTAATAACTTGAATGCTGGTCACAACCAATTTTACTCCTGTATACATTCTGACTTCTGTTTTCCCCCAAGTAATTCCCTGAAAAATTCCTCAGTGACTTAAGAACCTAATTTGTTCATCATACTGCAAATATAATAATCAATGTAAAATACACTTATGCTTTTGTTTTGCATTACTCGGTAGTAGGACAGAAGGCAACTGGAAGTGTATTTGAACAAGAGTAAAAAATTACCTGTGTCTTTGAAGATTTTTTCATCAGGTGGGACCACTGAGCAGAGGCTGTTCAGGACCAGTGTACCCAATTTCAAAGCATTTTTCTCCGAACTCTTATAGTAGTCCAATGAGTTGTGTGTCAAAACAAACCAACGCTTCTTTAGTTTTAATGTAGACATCTTTGGGTTGTTCTTTACTTCCTTGTGTAGCCATCCTGTTACAGACACAATACGAATCACAGGTTTTTTAATTTTTAACAGAGTTGGGCAAAACTGTTGCCGAAAGTCAGCTGTATACTGTCATCAACAACAACATAGAATCATAGAATCATAGAATCAGTCAGGGTTGGAAGGGACCACAAGGATCATCTAGTTCCAACCCCTGCCATGGGCAGGGACACCCCACACTAGATCACGCTGGCCAGAGCCTCGTCCAGCCTGGTCTTAAACACCTCCAGGGACTGGGCCTCAACCACCTCCCTGGACAACCCATTCCAGGGCTTCACCACTCTCATGGTAAAGAACTTCTTCCTCACATCCAGCCTGAATCTCCCCATTTCCAGCTTCATTCCATTCCCCCTAGTCCTATCACTACCTGAGATCCTGAGAAGTCCCTCCCCAGCCTTCCTGTAGGCCCCCTTCAGATACTGGAAGGCCACAATGAGGTCACCTCGGAGCCTTCTCTTCTCCAGACTGAACAGCCCCAACTCCTTCAGTCTGTCCTCATAGGAGAGGTGCTCCAGCCCTCTGATCATCCTCGTGGCCCTTCTCTGGACGCGCTCCAGCACGTCCACATCTCTCCTGTCATATGGGCTCCAGAACTGGACGCAGTACTCCAGGTGGGGTCTCACCAGAGCTGAGTAGAGGGGAGAAGCACCTCCCTTGACCTGCTGGTCACACTTCTCCTGATGCAGCCCAGGATCTGATTGGCTTTCCGGGCTGCAAGCGCACATTGAGAGCTCATGTCGAGCTTCTCGTCCACCAGCACCCCAAGTCTCTCTCCTCAGGGCTGCTCTCCAGCCAGTCACTGCCCAGCCTGTATTTGTGCCTGGGATTGCCTCGACCCAGATGCAGGACCCTGCACTTGGTCTTGTTGAAGCTCATGAGGTTGGCTTGTGCCCACCTCTCCAGCCTGTCCAGGTCCCTCTGGATGGCATCCCTTCCCTCCAGGGTGTCCACTGCACCACACAGCTTGGTGTCATCAGCAAACTTGCTGAGGGTGCACTCGATGCCACTGTCCATGTCACCCACAAAGATGTTGAACAAGACAGGTCCCAGGACTGATCCCTGAGGGACTCCGCTTGTCACTGGCCTCCACTGGGACATGGACCCGTTGACAGCCACTCTTTGGGTGCGGCCATCAAGCCAATTCTTTATCCATCTAGTGGTCCATCCATCAAACCCATGTGTCGCCAGCTTGGAGACCAGGAGGTGGTGTGGGACAGTGTCGAAGGCTTTGCTCAAGTCCAGGTAAACGACATCAGTTGCTCGCCCCTCATCTATTAATGCTGTCACCTGATCATAGAAGGCCACCAGGTTTGTCAGGCAGGATTTGCCCTTGGCAAAGCCATGCTGACTATTCCCAATCACCTCTTCACTATTCTTCTGAGTCATTAGTGCCTCCAGGAGGATCTGCTCCATGATCTTTCCGGGCACAGAGGTGAGACTGACTGGCCTGTAGTTCCCCGGTTCCTCCTTCTTGCCCTTTTGAAAATGGGAGTAATGTTTCCCCTTTTCCAGTCTGTGGGGACTTCCCCAGTCTGCCATGACTTCTGGAATATAATAGAGAGGGGCTTGGCAACCTCATCTGCCAGTTCTCTCAGCACCCGTGGGTGTATCCCGTCGGGTCCCATGGACTTGAACACTTTCAGGTTCTTCAGGTGATCACGAACCTGAGCTTCACTTATGATGGGCAGTTCTTCCTCCCGTCCCTGGCATCGTCTGCCATGACACCAGGAGTGTGGCTGGAGGCCCTTGCAGTGAAGACTGAGGTAAAGAAGTGATTGAGTACCTCAGCCTTTTCCACATCACTTGTGACCAATTCACCACTTTCCTTTCTGAGGGGGCCCACACCTTCCCTAGTCTTCTTCTTGCCATTAATATACCTATAGAAATTCTTAGTGTTCCCTTTAACCCCCCTGGCTAGATTCAGTTCAAACTCTGCTTTGGCTTTCCTAACCAGGCCTCTTGCTGCTCGGGCAGCTTCCTTATATACCCCCTGTTCTATCTGTCCTTCCTTCCACTTCCTGTAGAGTTTCTTTTTACGTGATAGTGTGTCCAGCAGCTCCTTGTTCATCCAGGCAGGCCTCCTAGCATTCCTTCCTGCTTTTCTCCTTATAGGTATACATAGCTCCTGGACACAGAGGAGGTGGTCCTTGAATACTGACCAGCTGTCCTGGGTCCCTCTTCCCTCCAGGGCTTCATCCCACGACACTTTGGCTAGCAGATCCCTGCAGCGATCGGAAGTCTGCACGCCTAAAGTCTAGGGTCCTAAGCTTAGAATATGTCCTCCTGATTGCCCTGAG
Organism: Picus viridis; assembly: GCA_033816785.1. Classification (NCBI taxonomy): domain Eukaryota; kingdom Metazoa; phylum Chordata; class Aves; order Piciformes; family Picidae; genus Picus; species Picus viridis. Next base: position 27,431,455 of record CM066575.1, read on the forward strand.
GATATTAAATTCAACTGCTTCATGGTCACTGCAGCCAAGGCCGTCTCTGAGCCTCACATTTGTTACCAGCCCTTCCCTGTTGGTGAGAACAAGGTCCAGCGTAGCACCTTTTCTTGTTGGTTCCTCTACCATTTGGAGGAGGAAGTTGTCTTCTATGCAGTCCAGGAACATCCTGGATTGCTGATGCTTTGCTGTGTTGTCCCTCCAGCAGATGTCAGGGTGGTTGAAATCCCCCATGAGGACCAGGGCTTGTGACCTGGAAGCCGCTTCTATTTGCCTGTGCAGAGCCTCATCTGCTTGGTTCTGCTGGTCAGGTGGCCTGTAGGAGACCCCCACAGTAATATCTCCTTCCCCTGTCTTGCCTTTAATTCTAACCCATAAACTTTCAACCGACTCATCATGCCTCCCCAGGTGGAGTTCTGCTGATTCCAGCTGGTTGTTGACATAGAGGGCAACACCTCCTCCTCTCCTTCCCTGCCTATCCTTCCTAAAAAGCTTATACCCGTCTATCCCTACGTTCCAGTCATGGGAGTCGTCCCACCAAGTTTCGGTGATGCCCACTATGTCATGGCGTCCCAGCATCACGGTGGCCCTTAACTCATCCTGTTTGTTGCCCAAGCTGCGTGCATTTGCATAGAAGCACTTCAGCTGGGCTGGCCCTGTCGTCCTCCTGTGCCAACTCCCCTTGGTTTCCACAGGGTGTCCTGGTGTGTCATTTGTGTCTTGCCTCAGGGCAGCAAGCTGAGAGCCCCTACTGGCTCTCCATCCCTCCACCTCAGGTGAGCTGCCCCTCTGCTTGTCACAGGCCAGCAGGAGACCACCAGCCCCTCCCCCTTCAAATCTAGTTTAAAGCCCTGTCTATGAGCCCTGCCAATTCCTGCCCCAGGATCCTTTTCCCCCTCTGGGACAAGTGTGTCCCATAAGTTGTTTTTAGCTCTGCTGCCTTGAAAACCAAACCATGATTGTAGAACCCAAATCCCTGCCGATGGCACCAGTCCCTGAGCCATGAATTGACCTGTTGGCTCTTCCACAATGTTCCCTCATCCATCACTGACGTTAGAGGGATAGCAGAGAACACTACTTGAGATCCTGACCCCTTTAGCAGGTGCCCTAACGTGAATAATGTGAATTGTTTAGCCCACATACTGAACAACTTTGAGTTGTTGAGAAATGATGAAGGTGGAATAAAAATAATATGAAAAGTTTTAAACTTTTGAGCTTACCTTCAAAAATTCACAAAATTTACAAAATCACTTTAGCCATAATTACATTTTTTTCTTAACGGTGCAGCAGAAGCATAACTTCAGCTGTACAAAGATGAAGTTCCACCATGCTGGCTTAATACCCAGCCTGCATTGCGGGAACAATCTCTTTGAAGCTTAATGGAGGATATTTACTTTGTTACTGCCCCACATGATTCTTACCCCGCACAATGAATTCTTGTCCCTCCACTCTGGTGTCCCCCTTTGACCTTTGGAGCAATGTTATCCAGTGATGCATCTCTTCAGGAGTGTCAGCATTACAGTGAAGAACACGATTAGCAGTAATGATCACAAATGAATTGGGCCTATGAAAATAAATCAAGATTGAAAAAGCCTTTACAATCAATATATCTACTGTTTACCTCACTCACCAGAACCATAAACACCGGCCATTGTTTGCAGTTTCTATTCAAATACTGTCCACCTCTAAAGCACTTAGTTAATCACCACTAAACCCCAAAAGAATTAAGCATTTGAAAAGTCTCAGTTAGATTGGATTCACACCAAAACGCTGGGGCTCTCAATGGTGGGAAAGTTTACATTAAATTGCAACCTTTCCTATCTCAAAATAAATCTGTGGTGAGAAAACCCTCCAATTCTTAATCAGCTCTGGATGTGAATCAGACCTCTATTTCAGGGTCTGATCTATTTAAAGTGTCTGCTTCAGTAGCTACATTAGCTAAAACCAACTACATTTTACAAAGGTCTGTAGTGAAGCAGCATGTGAACACAGATTCTTTTATTTTTAATGCAGTGCATTAAATTCACAGAGAGTGCAATCTATTTTTAATGAGAGTCTGGCTTTTACCCAATCCTACATGCAGATTCACTGAAGCATGAAGAACTAGCTCATGTGAACTGTGCTGATGGCTCTCTGGATTAGAGATGCAGGTTCTTCAGCTTACAAATGCTTGCTTTAACCCTTTACCATTGATTTTTTCATCCTGGAACACATACAGATTTTAAGAACTGTATCAGGTTTAGAAAATGGGAATGATGCAATCTGGGCCACCTTGTGCACAGAAAACTGTGAATAGAGTTTACAGGAAATGAAGCAACATGAGAAGTAAGTTATTTTAAAAGTTTTCTAAGAGTTATCTACAACTAGTGTTGATCAGTGCCATGGAAGAGGGTAAAGAAGTGATTGAGAATCCAAAGTTTTGGTCTCCCTCACTGTTGTACTGAAGTGCTACATTATTCAGGAAGAATGGTGGATAAGGAAACATGTAGGCATGTAACCTGAAGAATATTGTGGACCATGTTTGAAAATGTGTGAAGCTCCAGACGGCAAGCACACACATGAAGCTGGATAGTGGGATATACACAACAGAAGCTACAGATGAGCTGTAGCAAGACAAGCAAAAAAGGATAGGCAAACTGAGCTACTGAACAGGAGGTTATCGTCAACAGTAGCCAACCTTCCAGGCTCCCTCTTCTCCTCCTCAGTTTAAGAAAATGATGGAAGCTCCATTCTTGGCATTCTTTCTAAAAACAGATTGAAGGGGCTCTCTGCTCAGCTTCTCTCTTCTGAGCTTGCAACACTGGGTTCATATGTGTCAAGAGAAAATAATGTATTGTCTGTATTAGTCAAATTGGTTTCCTAATTGAAAAACCATCACTGATGTAGGCTTAGAGAAGTAAATTTTAAATTACAAGAAAAAAAAATGTGAAAAGTGCTTACCAGAAAAATGTCTTTCTAATTTAAAAACTTGAAAGCTCTGCATATTTGTGTTGGTTTGTTTATGAAGCCTAGGCTAATAATCACTGTTACTTGTGGTATCCATGTCTTGTAGACCAAGGACAAACCAGTAACTTATATCCAGCTGTTTCACACATATGCAATGAAGAGACTGAAATGAAGTTTTATAGAACAGATAATACCTCACAGGGAGTAACCTTATAGCCAGAGTCATAGCCTTAACCCAGATTGGTTTTTATCCACCAAAACATACTACTTTTTGTGCGGTTTAGATTCAGTGAAATCCACTCTGCAAAGGTCACCTTCATAATTTTCAGATTTCTCCTCTTGTGATTCAAAAGGGCTATTTCCAGACTTGAGGAATAACAAAGTGCTAATTACAGAATACAGAATTAATCAGGTTGGAAAAGACCTTTGAGATCATTGAGTCCAACCTATCACCCAACACCATCTAATCAACCAAACCATGGCACTAAGTGCCTCATCCAGTCTCTTTTTAAACACTTCCAGTGATAGTGACTCCACAACCTCCCTGGGCAGCCCTTTCCAATGGCAAATCACTCTTTCTGTGAAGAACTTCTTCCTAACATCCAGCCTAAACATCCCCTGGCACAGCTTGAGACTGTGTCTTCTCGTTCTGTCACAGGTTGTCTGGGAGAAGAGACAAACCTCCGCCTGGCTACAACATCCCTTCAGATAGTTGTAGACGGCAATAAGGTCTCCCCTGAGCCTCCTCTTCTCCAGGCTAAGCAACCCCAGCTCCCTCAGCCTCTCCTCTTCCTTCAAGAATTAAGAATACCCTGACAGGTTTGTAGTGTTTTTGGGTTCGTTTTGGGGGTTTTGTTTGTTTGTTTTGGGTTTGTTTTGTTTTGGTTTTGGGAAATAATTCTCACCCCCATAGAATATAACATTCTTGCATGAGAAGCTGAACAGAAAAATGTTCAAATGAATCCGTCTGCCAGCTATATTGCTAAAAACTCAAACCCAAGGTGCTTTTTATTGAGGAACATCACTTGTGTAAATGAAAGAAATATTTTATCTTCTGGTTTTGGACCATTTTTGTAACTGAACAGTTCATACATGAAGCAGTGTGAGGGAAGTTAGTGAAGCCCCCATAAAAGCCACATTCCTATTCCATGTTTTAACATGCGGTGTTTAGTACTGTGAAAAGGCAGGCAATAGTGAGTCACTTCATTGCATGGCTGACAAGTAGAATATAGAAACTAAATTATATAGCACCCAATTTTGGCTAGAGCAAGGAGAAAAATAAAAAGTCACCAGGCATGGTTCTGACTTACCTATCTGGATTGTCAGCTGCACAGACAGAATCAATTAGTCCTACATCAAGTGTACCCTATAAACAAAGATCCAAACAGAAAAGGAAGACACTTACTTTTACATTACTCACAGACTCTGAGAGTCTTTCCTCAGAGACAGGTGAAAGCAGAAGCTTTGGTCAAGTAAAATTAACTGCAGATTTGGGCATCAGTTTCTTTTAGCCATTAAAACTGTTGAGGGGAAAACTAACAGACTTGGATAAATAGATCCAGTAAAAGATTAGCTAGGATGGAGGCAGCTCAAAATTTGCTCTTACTTTTCTATGCTTCCAAACCTGCTTCAATGTTTTACCTAAAAGTGCCATTGCAATATACACAGCATCCTCTCAGAACAAACTTCTGAAGCCATTGAGCAGAAGTTTTATTTCCCTTTGCTCGATATTAGGTTCCAAATGTATCCCATCTAATCCCAGTGTACATTGCACAGAATGATAAATGCAGGATCAGAGAAATCTCAAATTCACAACTCTTCAGTTTTTAATTTACTCATTAACTATATCTTTGGAACATTACAAATTTATGCATACACTGTGGTGTGATAGAGAATTGACCATAAAAAAGGTCCCAAAAGCAACACAATGATGAGAAAGGAATCAAAACTCAAACTCTCTTCTTGTATCGCTACAGGATCAAGAACATGGAGCTTCTAGCCAGCATCACAGCTACCACCAGTTGTGACTCTCAAAAGCTGTGGCCACCACAATGCCACTGCTTTCTAAAAAGATGGCTTTAGAAAATTCTTCAGGTTTAGACTTACCACAGCATTCTGTGGATTTGCTTGCTCATCATGCATCTCTCGGATCTCTTGCTCTGTAGACGCATGGACTTGACTCAGTACACTAAACCACTGACTGTAGAGAGAAAGGCAGCAGCCTGAGTAAAATGTTGCTTCTGCACAAGCTTTCTGTTACCTTTGTTCTGCAGAGATCTAGCAGGTTCTGCAGGTTTTTAAAACTGCTTAAGACTCCCTTTGTCAACATGCATAAAAGCAGCAAAGCTTTATGTCAGTTTAAATAATGCTAGGTATAAGCAAGCCCCTCTAGATCTCCCATCCAAGCTCAGGTCATAACCCTTCTTCCTGAAGGCAAACACCTCATACAAAAAGTGGCATCTCTGAGAACTAGCAATAAGCACACTGAAACATATGGATGCTTAGATAGTATTTATAACACATTCCAAACATTTCATCTGGAAAAAGAATAAATGACCACCTGCACACAGTCTTTAACGGGAAACCCAACCTTCAGATTATAAATTCTGCTGCACTAATGGCATGACTTGGTAATAGTTTCTTACAACAATACTCCTGCAAAGGCCACCCAAGTCCACCAAATCATCTGTAGAAGTACAATTGAGAGAGGAAAAATAATAAAATCCCCAAGTGTATACCTATACTTTTTTGTTCCCTATGTAGCATTGGAAAATTGAACAGCTGGAAGGACCAGCAAAGTTGAACCAGAGCCAGCTGGTGTCACTCCATTGGCCTTGTATATACCTACAACAGGGAAAGTGTCAGAGAAGTTTCCAGTACTTCAGCTCCTAAGTGCTGAGCAGCAATTGCAGAAAGATTTAATTCCAACCACACCTTCTGCTTCTGGAAAATCTCTACCTTCCTAGCACTTGTGTGTGATACAGCTCAACTGCTCTAAGCAATCCCATTGAAATCTGTGGGCAAAGCTTGGCCTGTTTGACAGGTTCCTGAATGCCATTCTTTGAGATAGGAATTTGCTATTCTAATGAAAACCTCCTGGGGCTAAGTTTTCAAAGGGCTCAAAAGCCCAGCCTTTAAAACAGACTCCTAACTTTTCTGCAGAGGCTCAGCCACCACCACAAGGTTGAGGGGAAAAAGGTGGAATTACTGTATTAAACATAAAACTATCATTTCTGCAGTTGCTTATAGTCACAGATTTTAAGCTTGGGACACTTGAAGTGCTGCCTCCTTAACTGCAGCATTTAGAAGCCAACAGCTCCCCATAATGTAGACATATGGAAACCAAACTGCCAAAATAGCTTGAGAAAGCAGCTGTAGTGGTCAGACTACCACCGTGGCTGTATCTTCAATACTTGCTAACAGTTTATGCTTTCATTAGAAACAATATAAGACTTGAAGATAAATGAACATTTACAGTGTCTGACTATAAAGAAAATGAGAACATACTAATTTCTGGATCACTTAGGTCTTGAAACCAGGCTTCCTGCACATCTGTCATCTCAGTTTCAACAGTAACTTCTTGTTACAGGTCCTTGCATTTGACTCTTTTCTGGGGCTGCCATGGAGCCTCCTTACCTCACCATTCTATTCCTTTGTTAAGAATCAGAGAAGGTTGTTTTTAGCAATTTCCTGGATGTAAAAGTGAAAACCTCTCAAAATGAGGGAAGGGTCATCAAGCTGAAGAAAACTAAGCCTCCCTACTCCCACAAATTACATCAGGCTTTCTCTTTTGAGCACAGGAACTGCAAATGTATTTAAATGTCAATCTTCTATTAAAAAAAAAAACCCAACAAACCACACAACAAACTACATAGCACTGTGTGCACATTTTGTAACTATTGGATTTTAAAGGATAATTTCTTTTCATCATTTCATGTACTTTCTACGCAAAAAATGGCAAAGAAATTGAGCGTGGTACTTTGCAAAAAAATAAAGGCAGATTTTATTCTGTGTTTGATTTCTTCCCTCTTGGGACCTCCTCTCTCTTACAGCTGAGTTGCAGAACATTGGAATATGGAAAAAGACAGAGTTTGAAAGGAATAAACCCCTAGCAATGGTTGCACACCGAAGCATTACTTCCATGTCAAAACAGTCATCTGTGTTTTTTTTTTTAGTTTTTAGACCAAGCTCTAGCCCATGTCAAAATACATTTAAAAATAGCAGAACCAGAACCAACACAGTCCAAAGAATTTGTACTTCACTTTTAGTGATGTCAAACCGTAACGTGGCTGTGACTTTAGCCTATCTGCAGATCCTTCCGTATCTCCCCCATTAAAGTTCTTTGGGATGCTTGACAAAAAGAAAACATACACCGAAAAAAAGTCATTTAATCTGGATGGTGTGTTATGCGTGCCATACATGGTGACAGCACATAGTGTCTCCTCCTCCATGTTTAAGAAAAAAAGTGCTGCATGACCACAGAGAGCCTGTACTCTGATAATTTCTTACTGGTACCTAGGCATGTACGTAAGTCTGATAGGAGAGACTTTAACTAAGCCTTCGTTTTAAACTACACTTACATGATACAAGAATCTTAACTACAACTGCTGGAAAGCTCTTAAGTTATTTCAAGAGTAATTTTAAGGATGCCAAACAAATAAATAAATGGATTCCACATTTGTAAGCATTGCTAAGTTTATAAAATTGTTTCAGTTGGAAAAGATCTTTAAGATGGGTGAAGTCCAACCATTATACTTAAAGTCATGTGATATAGGAAGTTACACCTTTAAAAATAATAGAATATGAAGCAACAATCAAGGCTTCAGAGCAAAGTAGCTCAAGTGATGTTGACATAGGCATCCTGTGTTCTGGCCTCGAGGCAGCAAGACACTGGGTAATAAGCTTTGATTACTAAGTTTACTTTATTAAAATGCTTGATTTTTACGGGCAAAGATATTACTATCTTGCAGGAACTGTAGTCTGGGGATTTATTTTGATTTTTAAAGGTGTGCTACAACTGATTGGGCAAGTAAAGCTTGCTCCTCACCTACCAGCCTCTCCTAACAGTTTGATATGGACCCTTTAAAGCAAGACCATTTTTAAATCAGCAGAAAGGGAACACTCTCTTGCATACTCTCCTCATTCATGAACACACTTTCACCCTACAATTCAGTGACCACATTACAACTTTTATCTAAAAAAACCAATTAGGCTCATCTGAGGCAAACAGATCCCAACCATAAAGAACAGGACTTTATTTCAGGCAGATTACTGGGTCTTAAATACTGATGTAATCTATGCAGCAGAACAGAGCACAGTAATGCACAAGACAAGCATCAATGGGTGATGACTGCTTCTCTAAAGATACACTGTATTACATAAGGTTTCTAGTAATAAATAGGTAACTGCCAAATTCAATGCAAATTTTCACTCTTCCAAGTAATGTTCTGCCATAAAATTTTCTTCCCACAGGCCTTTTGAAAAAGTGTTAAATATGACGTGTTTAACAGCCTGAATATTTTGTGAGGGTGGGTAGACAAATTGATGACAAGCACAAGTCAAAATTACATAGAGGTTAAAACAAGAAAGAAAAAAATATAAATAAAAAGGCCTGATGATTTTCATACCTTGCATCCTCAGGAGACTCAGCAATTAAGTGGTAGGTTCTATCACCCATTATTAAATCAATACCATTTTCTTTGCCTGTATTATCAACAATCTCTCTGGAAAAAAGAACATGCCAAGATTGACGATTATCAAGATTTTGAAAACTCCATTCTGCTGACAGGCTCACAGACTACTGACAATTAAAATAGCAGTCAGCCTTCACAGCATTCATTTATAAGACTCACAATGTGATTTATCAGCCAGTATTAATTCACCAAACTACAGTAGTTGTATTTCCTAATTACATATTTCAAGCTATTATGAATGTCACTATATTGACTATTCTATTGTTTTTTTTTAACAAAGCATTATTAAACCTCAAGAAAGGCAATGTAAAAGTAGAGAAATGGCTACATTTCTGAACTGATGACATACCCAAGTAATTTTTGAAGTGGTTAAAAAAAAAAAGTAAAGGAGCTCTTGAAGATTTTAAAGAAAAGCAAATAAAGTGTGGTTCAGTGACTCTCTGTGGTTGTCGGCATAAAGACAATTGCAAACACCACTTCCAGAGAAAGTTGAGCACCCATCTGCTGAACTATTACACTGATATATTAAAAAGTCATGAACCACAGAGCACAAGATTTTTAAGACTTTTCCTGAAGCTTAAAAAAGTCAACTTGATTTCCTTTTTGCTATTTTACTGTATTTCTTTGAAGCTTACTATTTCCTAAATTAGCTATATTTCCTTATCAACTCTCATAAATCTCTATTCTATAAACAACATATGCAAGCTATGCTTATCGGACTCATGAGGACCATTTAACTGCTGTGGAAACAAAAAAACTCTAATTCTGGCCTTCTTTCTTTAATTTGGTTTTGTTCCCTCCCAATAACAGTGCCCAGGAACACACAGCCCTATTCTGTGTTGTAAGTGAATCGGCCTAAGATACATTTAGTTTGAATGGGGTCCCTAATATGGAGTGGTAAAATATTTAAGCTGGGCGGTATGATAGGAATGTGCTCAGTGAATATTGAAGTTCCCTAGAAAATCTATTGCTTACTTCTTATGACATACAGCTTTTTAAATGAAAGTCCCCTTTCTTTTAGCTCTTCCATGCACAAATAGTTATTGATTGAACGTCCAGTTCAAGTTAGATTCATCAAACTTCTCCTGAGAATTGTAAAAGTACTTTCAGCAAAGAACTTCTACATAGCAGTGAAAGAATGTGGTGATGACAACCACCACCAAAAGATTTAAACATCTTAGAAGAGATACTAAATAAATGCTATGGTACGTGAGACAGAGTAATTTTCAACAACATGAAAAATAAATGGTAGGAACTGCAGGCTATATTCAGTCATTTACTTGACAGCCAGCAACCCAGTTATTTTTCAAGACTTAGTCAGGATGTTCACTGAAACTATTTACTTTGTCCTGCTTGAAATCAGACTCAACCCAGGACTTCCAGAGCAAAGATTAATCTAAGATTTCAATGTAGTTTAAGCATTGTGTTAAATTAACAAAATAAAATGGATAGTTGCAGATTACAAGGAACAGAGTGGAATCAGATGTCACAGTCATTTCTATTTTTCTCTACCTTGGAAGAAAGCTTAGGTCCACTTTTATATAGAAAGATGACTACCAATGTTAGCACACTCTAATTTTCAAATTAGTTAGATAATCCAGATGTTCATAAAGCATCCTGACTGTTTAGAAAGAAAAATACCATCCCTTAGAAAACATGTTTTGATGTGTGCTTCAGGAAGCACAGAATGTTAGGGCATAAGGAACATTACGTAGCAAAACCTTACAAAGTTTAGTAATCCTGGTTTTACTTACTAAGTTTAGTAATTCTGGTTTTTCAAAATGAATAAATGCATTCTAAAGACTTTTCTGTCACTACTACAATTATTTCAAACATGAAAAAGCCTGTAAATGCATACAGAAGATACAGCTTTGACCTATGCTGATTTCAATATATTTAAGGCCTATTAACTCCACCGTCTCCATTCTAGGTTTGCCTGCAGCTGTAGACTTGGCAACATGCCACAAATTGCCTTGGGAATCATTACAGGCTAAGTAGGGCCTCTAGTCTGGGAGAAAGCATAAATGAGTTCATTATAGCAGCAGTATTCTGAAGTATTTGGCACTGGCTTAGCTCTGGAGCACTCTGTAGACTTAAGAGGGAGCCAGGTGAGGACATCTGCTTTCATTACCTTCACCACACACTCATGCTTGAATTAACACAGTATGAAGGCAAGGCACTCAACATCTTCCCAGATCAAGCCCCATATAGGAGGAACCATATCTAACATAAAGACATATAAACTTACTTGGCTGTTCGGACATCAATGGCACCCTTTAGCTTTTCTTCACTGTCATTTTCAAAGTACATCAACCTGGACTGTCTGAGAACAAACCATCTTTTCTTCCAGTTTCTTCTGGAAAGCGTAGATGATCCACCCCCTTTTTGTGAAGCCAACCCTGCTTAAGTGCTTCCTGCTTGGAACGAAACCACAAGAAGGTCTCATCTTTCAGGACACACCAGCGTCGCTTCCATGTGTTTATTAAGCCACCTGGCAAGAATGACAGATGAGGGTTTATACATAATTAAGACCAACAATTATAATACATAAAGCAGAATCTGTGACCCAGCCAGAGACGGAAGATGCTGACCATCAATGCTGCAGTTACACTGAGTTTCTCCTGTAAGCTAAGACACCAAAGATCTTATTTTTATATATTCTTAAGGCTACCAATATTGTTAACAATCTAAAGACCCTTGAATAGCAATTTATAATGCATCTTTATATAATAATATAATATATGTTATATACACAATTATATATACTTATATGTGACATATATAACTAATAAATTATGTAAAAGTCTTAGGGCATATGAGAACCAGATCTTTAATGCTGTTTTCAATGTAGGTCAATGATAACCTAAGAAAAGTTTACTGTTAGACCCTTTCTCTCTCCAGGTTAGTAGGAAGTAACAATCAACTCAAAACTTGAAAAAGCTAGAGTAGAAAATACAGTAGTATGAGCTCACCCATGCCAAAGTGTGGCTACATGGTTGACAATACATCATTCACCATATTTACATCACAGATATAAAAATCCTACCCAAACCAACGTACTCCTGTCATTCCACAAAACCCGCATTATTTTCCATGCAAACATAGCTCTGTGCACATTCATCACTGTTCCAATTCCAGGAAAGTAAATTATGCTACAGTGATGGGTCTCGTATATTATTATCTCATAAATTATGATTTACTATCAATCATCAAAAGATAAAACCAAGAATCTTAGCCAGAGAACTCCTTTCAGTCTGTACAGTCTTTGCTGTACAACCTTCTGTGACTTTCGGGTCCAAAATAAGAGTTGACTGAGGTCAGTAAAACTGCTCTGCAATGTGGAATACTGATTCTATGAAAAGGTTTTGGGAGCATGAATCAGCTTTCCCCCAAATGTAGTAAAATTTGTGAGTTATTTTCTTGTATTTATACTAGATATTACATTATTTACAAGACAGCAAAGATGTAAAACAAAACAGTGGCAGCCAAAAATGTTGATGTTCCTTTGCTGAGAGGAAAAGACAATGCTAGAAGTAAGCCACTGTGAGTAACTTCATTTGAAAGCAGCTCAAATTAAGTTACTTTTTCATCACCCTTTAAAAAACAAGAACCTATATACAATATCCAATAAAGTAAGAAGCTTTAGCTTAACTCTCCAGAAACTGGAATGCAAGGCATAATGAATATTTCTGGTTACTTTGTGTATTTAGCGAATTCTGGTTCATCCAGTACCTTTCATGTACAGAAAGCTGTGAAAGTAGGGCAAGCTGACACAGCTATAGACTGAATCCCTCCGGTAGGAAAGTTCATCATCTGTATCAAACCTGGAATCAAAATCTTCTTCACTGTCTTCAAACTACAGAAGAAACAAAATAAAGGTGACATGATCTCTCAGGAAAGAGTTTAGAAGTTAACTGGTTTAGAAGTCTTCTGATACATTTTTTTATGATGTATTGTAAGGACATGATTTCTTACTGTTTTTCATCCAGCTAACAAAGGAAGGAGTACAGTGTAGTAAGTTTGAGCGTGAACTGTTTGATTACACACTACCCCTAACATCATGTAACGAATCTATGAAACAGCTTTGCAGCTGCTCAGGAAGTTATCCCTGTGCAGGAGCATGGCCAGGGTATGCCACACTGTCCTGCCTTCCTGTGTCACTGAAGTGCTGTGGATAACAATTTAGAAAAGTCTTGAAAGAGAAACATATTCCCCAAGCTCTGGTTATAGCTGTCATCCATCCTCACCCCAAATGATCACAATTCTGTTCCGACAAACATCTAGAATCATGCAACAGGAATGAGTTCTCAACAGCTAAAAATGTCTTAGGCGATGTCAATTTATCCAAATGGCTCTTGGATTGCTTTCCATTACCTCCACTGTAATAAGATATTTTAGTGTGAACATTCTCTTTGTGTCTCTCAGAAGTATTTTGTGAGTGGTAGAAGAAATCATATTCTTCCAAAAAATATCTGTGGGCGTAAATCCCACCGTGAAGGGCACTATAAAGAGCTCCTCAGTATGAGTGTCTGCCTCAATAATTTTAACATTTGCCACCGTGTGAAGTTTACTCTCCACACTATTTCAACCTACATGCACAATTGAATCTGGGTTTGCTGAAACCAATTTCTCACCATGCTACCCCAACTCCAAATGCACAGAGAAAAATTTTGCTGAGCTCTTTGCCAAATAATGTACAGTTCTGCATTAAAAGTGATAGAACCATATCCCTGAATAAACCTAGAACTGCAAGCACCATTGGACCTATGCACTGACCCCAGTGGCATCCAGATGGCAACAGCTATGTCCATATACAGTTAAACAAGTCAAACTACACAATACAGACATGAGTAAAAACAGCAATAGTGACAAAAAAATCAGAAAGCATGGAACAGTTATTAGATAATAAAAAAACCTGATACTTACCGAAGACTGAGCTCCTTCAGAGCTAAATCGGTACGCTCCAGAGCTATTGTATGTCCCCACTGAGTATCGGTAATCTGGTGACCACTGGCTACTGTGCGAATTCGAGAAGGTCACACTGCTACCAGAAGTAATAGCACCATCTTCATAATCGTCTTGGTCGTAATCATAGTCTCCATCAGGAGAAATAAGTTCAATTGAATTTGGGGGTCTACAAGATACATTTTCTGGCATGCAGTATGTGGATTCACCACTTGAAGAATTGTGGAGACTGACTGTATCATGGCTAGGAGGTATAAGCATGGTATTGCTGTCAGCAGGAATTGTTGGCACCACAGTATCATTCATATAGGGATCCTCCTCTGAGGAATCATCGCTTGTTCTGATGCCGCTGGTTCTTTGATCAGAATGGCCATGCTCACTTGGGTTGGGTGAATCCTTAAATGCATCATCATCAGCTTCAAAGCCCTCATCTACCTCCTCCTCAGGATATGGCTGGCTGAAGTTAAAATTGGGTTTTTCACTGCAGGCATTTCCAGTCTGTTCAGTCAGCTCAGCAGGATACCCATTGCCCAGAGAGAGAGACTTCTCAATGTTTCGGACACATTCATCGATCTCATCAAAGTTCAGAGATTCCAGGAACTCCTGGGCTGCTCGACATGCTTCATCCTCAAGCCGCCGCAGTTCCTCATCTCGAAGCTGCTGCAGTCTCTGTAATGAAGCCTCTGTTAAGGACAGCTCCTGCTGCTTCTTCACACGCTGCAGGTCTTCAATTTCTTTTTCTAGACGTAAGATTTCTTCCACCTGCCTGCTTTCTTTCTGCTTTTCCACCTTTTGTTTCAGCTCTGCCTCCTTTTGGGCTTTCTGAATGGCAGCCAGTTCCTGCTTCTTCCTCTCTTCTTCAGCCTGCATTTGACATAAAATTAAAAAAAAAAAAAAAAAAAAAAAAAAAAAAAGTAAAAATAAAATAAGATGAACTCCCTCAATGCAAGACTCCTTTAAAAAGTTTATTTGTAAAGCACTATATCCCTGCTATGCTATGCTAGTCACTTAAAAGGACCCTTATCCCTACATCAGAAAGAAGAGGAAATTAAAGAAAAAAGAAAGCATGATTACATTTGCTCACAGATACTGGAACACTCAAATACATGCAGAAAGTTCAGTCTTTGACAGAATTTAAATGGAGCATGAGGTGAAATCTCCATGCAAACAACTGTATCAAATTTCCTTTGGCTTTACCTGCGTGTAATAAGTTTAGTTTAAATGCCACAGATGCCTTTTATTTTTTTAATGGTTGGGTTGAGATACTCAAATAAATGGGAAGGCTGAAAACATTAAAAACACCATTTACCTGCTGGGCAAGACGCTCTGCCTCTTGCCTTTGTCTTTCCCTAAAAGTGAGGGAAGAAAATAAGTTAGTAAACCAGGCTCACCACATACCTCAGCTGGGCAACAGCTCAACTTACTAAGCTTATCTGCCACATGGAAAAGGCAGTCAGAAATAAAGTGACCGATGGTACCTTTGCAAATGTGAAACTACTATGACAGCTACGTGTGCCTTTTAGCAAAAGGAGGAAAGGTTTCCAAAATCACTTGATCAAGAATATCTTGAAATAAAGGGCATTCAGACAAAAACCTAATAGGGTGCAGACAGGAGTGATGTAAGCCAGCATATTGCACCTTTCTTCCTCCTTTCTTCTTTCCTCCTCTTGTCTCCACTTCTCCTCTAGTCTCTCCCTGTAAATACGACGAGCAAGCTGGCCTCGCCACTGCTTCTGAAGGATTATGGCTGCTTTCTTCAGGCACAGGAACTTTTTCTACCACTGAAGGCTCTGTAGTTCTTCTGTAGCACAATCACATAGTAGAGAATCTTTCTATATCGCTTTCTGGAAGAGAAAGAAAAAAGGTCAAAATTTTAAGGAAAAGAGGAAGTAATGAGCAGTTGGACCCAAAAGGTCCTTGACATGGTGACCTGCAATAATGAGTTCTGTGGTGGTTTCCTCATTTTCATTCACATTCTCCTCCCTTTCAGAGGAAAGAAATTAATTTCTATGACAGCACTGTCTGTGTCTTCATTAAGGAAATGCACATTACCTGTCTTACATGTTCTTATGTCCCTAACAAAGAGATGCTAAAAGAACAGGTCTGTGTGCACACATGCCAAGAAAGAATATACGTGGATAGTCATCCTACATCTCTGAAAGAGCATGAACACCAAGATAGCTCTGTCATTAGAAAAGGAGTGTAGTTTTTAAGCAACATACTGGTCAGAAAATAAGGACACAACTAATATAGACATGAAGAAAAATTACCTCATTATGCAAACAAGTTTCTTTAAACTGTCCTCAACTGATTTGTAGAAAAAGAAGAGACATAAACAAATGGGATGAGCAACTCTACCTAGCATATTATGCATGAAGCCAGGTAAACAAATGAAACATTAATCAGTTGCCTAATATCATATCTTTTTAAGAACCAAACTGTTTAGTCTCATTTGTCTTCTCTTTTTTTGCAAAGCAAAGACAAGCCTGACTCTCAGCTGGTAACCTGGGGCACCTGCCTGAGGTTTTGTTTTAGTCATTGGTCTGGCAAAGACACCAGCTAGTATTTTCAAAAGCCACATACAGGATTTGGATGCCTGGTCCCTAGGAAAAGTTATGGGTTGTGAGAAGGATTTAACGCTGCGACGCCTCACCCATTTATTCCCAAGTCTGATTATTAATATTGTCCTCTAGTCACTTACCGGGCTGCATAACCTAAGATGTGTGCTCGGATAATCATTGCTGCCTTGGTGACTTCCACCTCTCGCTGTTTTTCCAACTTATGTTCCAGGGACTCCCGAAGAAACACCTACACAAGAAAACATCCAGCTTTAACAACTTGCAGAGAGCACCATGTATAAAGGATAGCCAAGGTGCTGCCAGTGTCAGTTTGGGTAGCAAGCCTCAGCTGTAATTCAGAAACAAACATAACGTTCTCAACAGGAAAAAAATAAAAACACTAAAAATTATCTTTTCTCTTAAAAGCTAACACCTGCAGATGATCCTCTAACTTTGGATTTCATTGGGAAGACCCTGACTCTGTGTGTGTAAAGGACACTGTAACTAGTAGCAGGACTTTCAAAAAATCAACATCATTACTGTATTTATTAAACAGATTTTCCCACTCACAAATAACAGCGACCAAAGAAGTTGTAGGACTTAGCATGAACTTCCTGATTTGAGGGGCAGAAATACTACCCTGATAATTTAGCTGTTTCACAGTAACATCAAGCTTCACAACCCTTTCCAAGCGTCTTTGCTCCAAATGACATTGCTATAAGCCCGCAGAAGTAAGCAGAAATGAAAGTGGTTTCATATTCAGGTTGACTCAACTGGGTTTTCCAGCAGTTTACATAGGGATACATCTGCCAGGGCCAGACACTGCATTACAGCTGTCTGCCCTCCCTGCAAACAGGTCATGCCCTAGGCTTTCAATCCCAGCACTGTCCTGGATCATTTGCCTGGACTGCCTAGTGCCTCTTGGAGGCAACTTTAGCACATGGCATGGACCTATATTGAGCTAATCCAACTGTTTCTCCAGCCAAGCAGAGGCAAAGGGCATGCAGCTTCCCTCTTCCACTTGCCTTGACATCTGCTGTTTACTGCACGCTCAAGCAGTGGTGAGCTATCTGCTGCCAGTGCTTATGCCAGGAGAACTCGACCTTTCCATTTTGAAGGCTGAATCTGCTAGTATCAGCTATAGGCGGCAATAGCCTGTCATGCTGCTGCCTAAGACAGAGGAGCTGGAAATAACTAATTCAGTGACACTTTGATTAACCATGATGAGAGCCAGGCTGCACACCACAACATGGTAATGAGGAAAGTGCACTACTCTAAAAGTGAGAATGCTTCCTTGAAGTGTTTTGGATTTTTCTTGCTGTGAACCAACCAACCAACAAAAATCCCAAGAAAAACAAGAACAAGAAAACAAAATAACCCCAAAAAACAATGAAAAAAACCATAGACTTTTTGGGGTCTTCAAATAGAAAAAAGGTAGATTTTTCCTTTGTGTTTATGGGGCAGTGAAGCCCACCATGAAAGTTAAAGCAGCATCACTCCTCAAGGGAGGCACAGTTTTGAGTTGTGGATGAAGCTAGAAAGTGACTACATTTTACCACCATAGATCACAGAGTACCTTGAAGTTCCAGTATCCAAGTTGCACTGGGCAACTCTTTCTATAGAACATTTTTACTCATGGAAAAAGTATTTTCTTCCACTCATTGGAAAACCTTTCTTTGCTCTACACACATTGGCTTTAAAAACACAGCAAAATTCTGCTTTAGAAAGGCATACAGCTACTTCTTAAAACAGAAATGGGTGTTAAGCACACATTAAGCCCAGGGATTAGCCTTTCCTGAGCAGGTGCAATGCAGCTTGAGATGTAAAAGACATGAAAATATCATACTGAAGCTAAAACATTGCAATGTTGTTACTACCCTTTTTGAATAACACAGGGAGAATAGTGCCCAAGTTCAGCCTGATATCAGTGTTCTCTTGTTCTCTTCTACAATAAGCTCTTTATGAAGATTCTTACAAATGTCCAAGCAGCTCCTGGCAGGGGATGAGCCCAAGCCCCAGTAAGGGAACTCACAAGAGAGCTCTGGCTCTTGCCAAGGTCTTGATGAGCAGCTGGTTAAAACAGTTTCAGCTCCTAATAAATATATGTCCCTAAAATATCAATGTACTGTCCAGGGTGCATGCATAAATACAGATAACATACTACAACTGAAAGTGTAATGGGAAGCACTGCCTAGTCCTGCAGCCAAACATTATCACTGTATTATTTTGTAAGCCATAGTCTACAAAAACAGGATGAAAGATTACTTCAATTTTCATCAGAGTACTTCAGTACTGACAATAACTGTAAAATCAACAACTGATTTAATCAACTGATTAAACCAACCTTCCCAATATCATCTCCAAAACTCCTTAAGCATAGGAATGAAGAAAACCTTTCAAAATCATGCTGTTGTGGGGAGACAATGATGAGGAGGAAGGGTGTTTCACACAGAAATCTATCAGATTTTACAAAATGTTTTTGCTAACCTTATGGCAATGAGATAGCTTTTTTTTTCACAATTTAACAAACAACAGTAAAGCTGTCAATAACACATAGTTCGATCAATTCACACAATTCATCAGACTTTACTTCTGGATCTGGTTTTTTTTTCCCTCCACTACACTATAGTGGGAATGCCAGCTCAAGTTACCCAGAGAAAAAGGGAAAGCCATCTGGAGAGGTCTGGAGGATGATCCTTGACAGCAATGACCTTATGTATGTAATCCACTCTCTAGTCCTTTGCATGAGGCATATTTAATGTTTAGGAAATCTCAAATGCTGCAGTGGGGAATCTTCTCCTGAGTACACAATGCTTTCACCTAATTTCACAGTATCACAGTATCACCAAGGTTGGAAGAGACCTCAAAGATCATCGAGTCCAACCTGTAACCACAAACCTCACAACTAGACCATGGCACCAAGTGCCACATCCAGTCCCCTCTTGAACACCTCCAGGGATGGTGACTCCACCACCTCCCTGGGCAGCCCATTCCAATGATGAAAGACTCTCTCGGTGAAGAACTTTCTCCTCACCTTGAGCCTAAACTTCCCCTGGTGCAGCTTGAGACTGTGTCCCTTTGTTCTGGTGCTGGTTGCTAGAGAGAAGAGGCCAATCCCTTCCTGGCTACAACCAGCCTTCAAGTAGTTGTAGAGAGCAATGAGGTCACCCCTGAGCCTCCTCTTCTCCAGGCTAAACAACCCCAGCTCCCTCAGCCTCTCCCCATAGGGCTTGTGCTCAAGGCCTCTCACCAGCCTTGTTGCCCTTCTCTGGACACTTTCAAGTGTCTCGATAGCCTTCCTAAACTGAGGGGCCCAGAACTGGACACAGGACTCAAGGTGTGGCCTAACCAATGCAGAGTACAGGGGCACAATGACCTCCCTGCTCCTGCTGGCCACACTATTCCTAATGCAGGCCAGGATGCCATTGGCCCTTGCCAATTTGTTAAGTCCAAGAGCATAAATTTGCAAGGAGGGAAGCTCTGCACACAGATGTTGTTCGAAATCAAACTTGAAAAAGACACATGTAAAACCAGCTGGATTGGTTTACTTCTAAAAAAACCCAATCTATTATTTTAATTGAAATCATTTTGGGTGGTTTGTTTTGTTTTTGAAAGAGAAAGAAGTTGTGAGCAAGATTCAGGCTGTCCTGTGGGACACACACTGAGGTCCAATTACCTCTGAAAAAGACTCACACTAGGATAGCAAAGACATTTAGATCTCAATTCTGCCACAAGAACATTAGATAAAATTCTTCTTGAGCAGATCCACAGAATACATTGGGTTGAAGGGACCCTCAAAGGTGATCTTTGTCTAACCCTACTGCAGTGAGCAGGGACACCTCCAATTACATCAGGCTGCTCAGGGCCACATTGAGGCTGATCTTGAATATCTCTAGGGTTGGGGCCTCAACCACATCCCTGGATAATCTGTTCCAGAATTTTACCACTCTCATTGTGAAGAACTTCCTCTTTACGTCCATCATAAATATCCTACTCCAGTTTAAAAACAGTGTGCCTCATCCTGTCACTACATGCCCTTCTAAACAGTCCTTCCCCAGCATGTTTTAAGTTCTGTTCCTCACCAGCACTACCACTTGTGAGCACTGACAGAAAATTCAAGTGGGCTCTTCTTCCACGAGTGAAATCACCAGTCAGTGTGTAGATGCCTCAGACGGCTAGTGACTCAGCACAACCATTAATTGTTGCTATAAGGGTTTCAAGAGCACCAATTAGGCATGCACAGCTTCTTTAAAGTCCAGAAGTAATTACCATTACATCTCCGCAGCTACACAGTTCAAACCCTGTTCCTACAGCTTTGTATAAGCACCAGCACCACAATATGCACAGATTATTTTACCTTATTTTTTCCAAGCTGCCACTCAGTGCTTGTGTTGTCATACAGACGAAGCAGGACGGCACATTTCTCATTTACATTTTCAGGAAGAGTTAAGTTTCTCGTGAGGACTTTATACCTAGCAACCAAGAAGTATTGATTGACAAGTTCTGAGTTGGCAATATGATTTTCTTGTAATAACAATCTTGTAAGATTTTAACTTTATTACTCAACATGGCAATGCTGATTTAATACTCATGAGTCACATCTGAAGTACACATGTCAGTGTGCTTACCTTTTATAAAAGTCTTGAAATGGCCTGCGGACAGGGAAACCAGCCCTCCGAATCCTGACTGTCTCCAACATCCCAGAATAGCGCAGCTGGTTGAGCACCACTGTCTGATCGAACTGGTCTGGCATCTAGAATGAACAGGTTCAAAACACAAATTTCAATAGCAAGGGTTAGAAATGTCAAAGGAAATAAACAGTGGGGAAATGACAGGAATCTGAAATGCACAAAGGCTAAAAATGGGCTACTGTGTCTTAAAGTAGTTCTGAGCATGTAAAAATATATCTACAGGATGGAAATAAAGGATTAATTAGACAGTATCATTTCCATAGATGTGACATTTACAGCTATTGAATCCAATCATCTCTCTTTCCATTTCATGTATGGAATGCAGGCCATTGCTGTGCAGAAAGAAACACGAGAAAGAAGCACAGGCAGCTAACAGGTCAACAGCTACAAGCTTGACTGTTTTGTTTCTTTAGCAACTCAATTTACAGTCACTGTAGCTGATCCCTAATGTTGAAGATCCCAAATACGGTGGTGTGATACCATGTTAGAAGAAAAAAAAAATATTAAAAAAACAGAAGGGCAGAAGAGATTTAATTTTTAGTGCACTGACAATTCATCTACTGCAAACAGGGATGGATGTTTGCCAGTGGCATTTCAAGTCTTAAAGCTGTATTTCAAAGAGTTTCTATTCTGAACAGTAGATCTATTTTCATCAGTAAACAGAAAAGCATACCCCACCCTTACCTCACCCCCTTTTCTGAAACATTTCCCTTAGTTTGCACCCAGTTCTTTCAGCATCATTTTTCATTTAGAAAACAGATCATACTAGAGCCACTCAATCATGGAAACCTGAGAATACTGATGAGTGTGTTCCTGCCCTTGGGAGGCTCAGGAATCCTCTCACCTCAGCTCTGAGGTAAATGAGCCACAGCCACACAAAGCTACTCAAGATAGCACTAATTGCTGCCTTGCAAAATGCTAGCAACCTTGATACATATGGTGAAATAACACCGTATGTAAACACAGCTTTTAATTTGTCAGACCAAAGATCCACTTTACCCCTCCAGTAAAGCCATTTTGCAGGGCTGGAATATAGTGCTTAGGATTTTGCAAGAAGTTGTTTAGAAGGTGGGATCTCATAGATACAGTTAATAATTTAAATGCTAAGTTCTTCATCTGATAGAAATGACAGCAAGATCAAACCATGAACAACTGTAAATCAGAGGACTGTCTTGGTACTTGTTAAGTAGCTTTAAGCATGACTCTTGTTCAACTTAGCAATAAATGACTCCTCCAAATTTTAACTTATCAAAAGTACACCCAGGAAGGCACACTCAAAAGTTTATTTAAAAAATCCAGTCTAAACAACCTCATTAGCACTTTTGTCCATAAAATAAAACACTGTGTGTTAGTGATGATACCTCTAAATTGTTACTTAAGTAGCTTAAAAAATCCCTGAGAGATTAGTTTCTGCCTCCCTCCTTTAAAAGGCAAAACACCTAAACCAAAATGGTCTTTTAGTCCTTTCATTAATTTCTTTTCTGGAGCAGAGGTGGGAGACTCCTCTGTAGATGCAGAAGCCCTTCTGCATAAAGCTGTCAGAGCTGCACAGGCAAACAATTCCCAGCGCTCACCATTCCTCCAACAGTGAAAGACTTTTGAACCACTTTCTTTGACACAGGAAAAATATCCTATTTCGTAAGCAAAAATACCACAACCTGGCCCTTACTCCACAGGCAATAGGACTGCAAAAAAATGAAAACAATTTGTGTTTTAAAAAGTCGCTAGTCACCATGGTGAGCCCTGCCCTGTGCCTGGGGTAATTACCAGCGAGTGCTAGCAGGACCTGATCTGGTCCAAGCAGGTAGACAGGGGCTACAGAGAAAATCCGTCACCAGCTGCTGCTGCCTTTGCCTTCCCTCTGAGATGTGTGCTTTGCATCCCAGGGAGACTCAGGAGCTACATTAACTGTACACCACTGTGGCTGCTACAAATGAGCTTTAATGTTTTATTTCCATACCCACATGTATAAAAATACTAACCAAAAATGCCTCTACAAATGATGCAAACAAACTCCTCTTTATCAGCAATGTATTTCACTTGACTTTTGCCAAATTACCACTGGTAAAATATTTTAGTAAACACATAGTATGAATGCTTACAATAAAAGCACTGATAGTGTCATGGCTTTTATTGCCAACAGTATTTTCCACTTGTGTGTACTAGGAACTAACCTTGCAAAACTGCCCCTTGGAATATCTGTGCACACACCTGCCGTTCTCTGTGCAGGTGGCTGATGAGGCCCAACAGGAAAGGGAGGGAACAAACACAGGTGCACACACAAATCCAAAAGAGAACCATATTCACTTTTTTTGCCTCATGTAACCCAAGGCTGATGCATGCCACAAACAGACACAGGTCAATACATTTTTTTTTCATTAGCATTACACTTTCGTTTACTTATTCTACCCATACTCATTGGTTTAAAAGGTGATGTTATTCACACGCCTTGCAAACAAAACTACTTTTGGTGTATCCAGGTGGGGAGGCAGATGCATGGATCAGAGTAGAGACACACCAAAGAAGGCAATTTTTTTGTGCTGTGACAGATGTCTCTGTCTCTCAAAAGGCAGGCTGTGCTTATGCAAGAACGCATCTCCTGCTTTGAAAGCCAGACGGCTGCTGCACCACCTAATCCACTAGGTCACCTTTGCTACTGTGTCTTAAAAGTGATCTTCCTGGTTTAGGAAAGAGTTTTGTGGAAGACAGGTACAGTGAAAGAGAACATGGAAAACTGGTAGGAGGATGTGAAAAATTAGCTTTTTTATTTAAAAAACAGTATTATTTTTCTCAATGTTTTAGCTTTTTTAATCTGCCTTTTCACTCTTGAAATGAAGTCTTGGCAATTTTACTCTGAGAAAACCATCAGAAAATAAAAGGAGTTCACTCTTCCCCTGCTTTATAGTGAACTTGTTTTCACATCCAAATGTGTAGTGATATTTCTTCAGAAATAGTGGGACTATTAAGCGAGATCATTTGGAGACAGTGCTCATGGTCTTCAGATCTCAGTCACCAGCTCCACAACTCAAAACCAGTCCCAGGCACTGCTCCCAGACAAACGTGAAAAGCACAAATAAATTAACTTCTAACATAACCTATGATAGTATATAATCTAGCTGAACTGACACAAAAACTTCTGCATGCCCATTATTCACCTTTTTAAAAAAAAACACCACCTTATGCACAGCATTTCTTACCCTTACATACTGCTCAGCCACCTTTACTCATGCTAAGGATTCAAGCCAGTAAACTGATGGAAATGAAAGGAAACTCCTACACCCACAATAGGAAAATGCACTGTAAAGCCAGGATGAGCAGATACTTGAGCTGCACCACTATGTTGGTCACCTTGCTAAATCCCAACAAATCAATTCACCTCCTGCTCTTCTAGTCATCATTACTTCAGTCACTTGCACTTTAAGCTTTGAAAGAATCACCTTATTCAACAGTTTCAATCTCAGAATTCCTGCACTTACAATACAATACAATACAATACACCAGGTTGGAAGAGACCTCCAAGATCATCGTGTCCAACCCATCAAACAATCCAACCCACCCAACAACTAGACCATACAGCCAAGCACCCCATCAAGTCTTCTCCTGAACACCTCCAGTGAAGGTGACTCCACCACCTCCACGGGCAGCCGATTCCAATGGCCAATCACTCTCTCCGTGTAGAACTTCTTCCTAACATCCAGCCTAAACCTGCCCTGGCGCAGCCTGAGACTGTGTCCTCTTGTTCTGGTGCTGGATGCCTGGGAGAAGAGGCCAACCTCTGCCTGGCTACAACCTCCCTTCAGGTAGTTGTAGAGAGCAATAAGGTCACCCCTCATTCTCCTTTTCTCCAGGCTAAGCAACCCCAGCTCCCTCAGCCTTTCCTCATAGGGCTTGTGTTCCAAACCCCTCACCAGCTTTGTTGCCCTTCTCTGGACACGTTCCAGCAACTCAACATCCTTCCTAAACTGAGGGGCCCAGAACTGGACACAGTACTCAAGGTGTGGCCTAACCAGTGCAGTGTACAGGGGCACAATGACCTCCCTGCTCCTGCTGGCCACACTGTTCCTGATGCAAGCCAGGATGCCATTGGCCTTCTTGGCTGCCTGGGCACACTGCAGGCACAAGGAGCATTAAAACCTGTGTGCATCTTCCCAAGGCCTTCAAACATCAGGTCCCACTGACCTAAGAGCAAGCACACTTCAAAGAGAAATCCTCTAGTCTTCTCCAGCATGCAGCTGGATCAGGTTCAGGTCAAGACACAGATCTGTTTTTTTTTTTTTAAAAGGCATTCCCTTATTGTTCCACAGAAAAACATCATAAGAATATAGCAGAATTAAAATACAGAACACACCACAGCTAAAATCTTTATTTGGTGTTTCTACCACATGGCACTGGCAAGTCAAGGAATATTTGGATAAACCTGTTGAATATTTTGTATGTCCAAAGCTCTGGCATTTATCCACACATCCACCCCAAACCTGATAAAAAGCCTTTAAAATCTACTAAGTTACTCAAAAATTTCTGCAGCAAATTTCAGTACTGCAAACTCAGTAATGGTATGCTGTCTCTTGCATACAATCTCTAGAGGTCCAAATATGACAGTCCTGCATTTACCACCAGCAAGCATTTAGAGAATTAGCTGATCTTCCCTACAACTCCAGCTACTGCATCTGGCCTGCATGACTGATCCTCCAGCTCTGAGTACTTCAGATAAGTCACAGACTTCAGAATTAGCCATTCTCATGCCACAGGTTAGAGCTGCCTGTGCGAAAAATAATACTGTGTAGAAGGAACACTCTATAATTTTAGAGTTCTACTGTACCAAAACAGTCAAAGGAGAAAACAAATTAATGTGAAAATGCTTTTGTATTACACTGTTTGTCACCCAGCTTACTTTACAAGTCAGGGCACCCTAAGGGTAATTTTAAGACAGCAGCCCATTTCAGAGCTACAAAGAAGTACATTACCACAGTGACATTTACAATAATGTTTAAAGAATTCAACTAGATGAAGACACTGACAAGTTAGCTCCACCTACTAAGATGTTGTAGTCACATTTCAGGTCCCTCCTGTCTATATATATACACATACATAGCAAAGATAAGAACTGGAAGTATCTTCCTTGTTGGAGAAAAGATGTTCAAAATTATTCTGACTGGCTTGCTGCAGTTTCATGCTTTTGTCAACAATAATCAATAACCTCACAATCTTGCAGCTATTTAATCTGACCTTTATTAGTCATTGTCACTGTATACTTGCCTTTCAGAATAATCTTCTCTTTATTTGCTTTTTATGGACTAAATGCTGCCCCTGAGTAAACACACAACAGTCTCTTTGTGAACGTTCCTTCCTGAAGGTATACAGAATTTCTTGTAAAGGAAGACAGTTTGTCTGCCCCTCATGTAAGTCCAGACAAATGCTACCTCTGCAAAATGACACTGTTATTTCTTACACACTCCTTAAAAGCTCATAGAATAGGAGTGAATAGTTAAAGGCCCAGGCTTGAATATTGGAGATATTTAAGTTTTCAAAGAACATGTTTGGAGCTATGTTACTGCATGAATTTTCAGCTGAAATGAGCCCTTTTTGTTTGAATACATTATTTTGGGAATCCATTGAAATGCACAGCAAGTCTAATAGACTGATTGTCCTGCAACAACAACTGCAGGAACATCCATCTGAGACAGACAATTATGAGCATTTGGAAAAAGAGGGATTTAAGGTTTGAAGCTGCTCTGAGAGGGTCTCAGCATACTGAGAGAAAATGAGAATCACAGCATGGACCCCAGCTGGAACTTTTCACAGACCCTCCTTCTCCACCTGTGAGCAATATGTTGCCATTTCATCTGAGGTCATCCTCACTAAAGTTTCCAGTCCCCACAGACTAAACCCCAATCTGGCCTCATTCTCCCCATATTGTGAATGGTCAGCACGCTCCTCCTGAAGAAAATCAATCAGACTGCCTGATAGCCATAGACGTACCATGAAGAAACATGCTGTGAGGCACTAATTGCAAAGACAGCTGCCCTTCCTTACCGACTCCATGTCAACATGGCCAACACTAATGTTACAGTCATTCAACACGATGTTGCTAAAACACTGCTCTGTGTCTGCTGAGGCTCTATATTGACCAATTCCATATGCTGAAACTATGACCCTCCGTGTCAGCAACGTCATTTTGGTTTCATGAACCGACACCCCACCCTTATTTTCCTTTTAATTTTTCTTCTGTACTTTCATTCCTCCATGCCAGGAGTATCATTCCCATTTCAGAAGTTTGGTTTCTTTGTTACTTGACAATTTATTAGCAAGCTGTGCATATAAATCCATTTCTATACTTAAAAGCAGTTAAGTCATGTTTTAGGATGGTTCCTCTAATATGATTTCTTCAGAAAATGGTGCTCAGCATCACACAGTTATTCCTGAAAAACATGAAGTTTCATCAAGTGATAGAAAATGAAGATGAAAATACTTGAGAGAACCCGTTCAAGATGAATTTCACCTTGCATGGACAAAATCTGACATAGCTGGAAAACTCTTCTTGCAGCCATTCATGTAAGAATCTAATCCTGTGTACTTCTAATACCTAATGTAGTGTTACTACAAGTAATCTCACACTTGAATATGTGAAACCCTCCATGTAGATAGTTCTTACCAAAAAGCCCACATAATATCACTTCAGCAGTACATCCTGAAATTGTAGTGCAGACAGATTTCATCCACATTATCACAACCTTTCTTTGCTTTCCCTGGTGACACAAAACTGCACAACCTTTTTCTCCCTGCGGCTCCATACAGGGGGGAGAGAAGATAGATGGATATTCCCTTGTCTTCTCTGTTGGAAGTAAGTAGAAAGGAGAAGGTGGAAGAACCTCACTTCCAGCCATAAGAGCTTGCAATGCATGGGTGGAAGGAGCCAACATCACACTCCACACTGGGACAAGAGACATCAACTCATAGAGCAAAGGGAAAGCAGAAGACGACTCTAAATGCAAATCTCATGTTATTCTTTGCTTCAGTCCTGGGCACCCACCTGCTGCTTCTCCAGATCTGATCACACTCTATTCCTTTAGGACTGCATGCCTGAATGCCATTTATACCTTGACATTCTTCTATTTTGGGGCACTATTTCAAAGAGAACACTAAAAATTCTCCAATATTTCAGAAGTTTAGTGATTTGTGTTTGAGTTCCTCAGCCATATAACTGCTCTGAGATGTTGTGTCCAGCTTTGGAATACAATAAAGAAGACCGCTATACTGAAAACCATTTAGTTAAGAAATGCAACAATAATGATCTGAGTTGAAAAAAAAACACCACTAAGGGACTTCAAGAAAAGCCTTGAAGAGCTCACCAATGAGCAAGCTGAGAAGCTTTGATAGTACATTCAACATTCTCTAATACACATCAGATAAAGAAATAAAAAGCATGAGAATTAAAGTGAGACATATCCAAACCAGAAGGCACACCTGTTTCTACCTGAGTATTCTTTGGAAGAGCTTACCCATGGTACTGGGACCATTTAAAGCCACCAGGCAGTTCAAAGAAAACAACATGTTCTCTTCTTTCTAGTGGGTGTGGATGGTTTCCTTAGTTTGCCACAGAGCAAGTTAAACTAAAAGATCTATCTAGTCCCCCTTCAGCACTCCAGTTGTGGAAAATTACTACTTTTATTAATTTACAGAATCATAAAATTGTCAGGGTCAGAAGGGACCTCAAGAACCATCTAGTTCCAACCCCCTTGCCATGGGCAGGGACACTTTCCATTAGATAAGGTTGCCCAGAGTCACATCCAGCCTGGCCTTAGAAAATTCCAGGAATGGAACTTCCACCACCTCCCTGGGCAACCTGTTCCAGTGTCTGACCACCTTCATGGGGAAGAACTTCTTCCTAATGACTAATCTAAATCTACCCTCCTCTAGCTTGGATCCATTCCCCCTAGTTGTATCACTACCCAACATCCTAAAAAGTCCCTCACCAGCTTTCTTGTAGACCCCCTTCAGATACTGGAAGGCCACAATAAGGTCTCCTCGGAGCCTTCTCTTCTCCAGACTAAACAACACCAACTCCCTCAAGTCTGTCCTCATATGAGAGGTGCTCCAGCCCACTCATCATCCTTGTGGCCCTTCTCTGGACACATTCCAGCACCTCCAGATCCTTCCTGGAATGGGGGCTCCAGAACTGGATGCAGTACTCCAGGTTGGGCCTCACCTCCCTCAACCTACTGGCCATACTTCTCTTGATGCAGCTCAGGATGTGATTGGCTTTCTGGGCTACAAGTGCACACTGGTGGCTCATGTTGAGCTTCTCATCCACCAGCACCCCCAACTCCTTTTCTTCAGGGCTGCTCTCAACCCAGTCACTGCCCAGCCTATATCGATGCTTGGGATTGCCCCAACCCAGATGCAGGACCCTGCACTTGGTCTTGTTGAACCTCATGAGGTTGTCATGGGCCCACCTCTCCAGCCTGTCTAGGTCCCTCTGGATGGCATCCCTTCCCTCCAGCGTGTCTGCTGCACCACACAGCTTGGTGTCATCAGCAAACCTGCTGAGGGTACACTCAGTGCCTCTGTCCATGTTACTGATGAAGATGTTGAAGAAGGCTGGTCCTAGTACTGATCCCTGAGGGACTCCACTCATCACTGGCCTCCACTTGGACATGGACCCATGGACAGCTACCCTTTGGGTGCGGCTGTTGAGCCAGTTCTTTATCCACCAAGTGGTCCATCCATCAAAGCCATATTTTACCAGCTTGGAGATCAGGATGTTGTGTGGATTTGGAAAAGTTTAGTGTTGACTTCTGTAACCTTTGCACTGGGACTCCAAAAGACTGACTGCACCGGGGCAGAGCAAGACGCAGAGCTACTGGCCTGCAGCACATGGTGCAACCCAGAACCATGCTTCCCACATGCAAGCTTTGCCTTGGCAGCAAGCAAGTTCATTACTTATGCAAGTATTTAGTGGTCTAGCAAGAGAAGTTTGGCTGAGATTTTATTGTGCCTGTACAGACACAGGCTGAAGCACTATGGACTAGCTTAGATTAAGTTGTTAGGAAGCCTTTACATGTTCACCATCAAATAATATAGCATTCCTCCACATTAATAGCTCCAATCATTAAAAATGGGAAAAACCCTGCAGCAACAATGAATAATGCCTCTGCAAACTACAAGGTTTAAAACAGTAAAATTTAAATTACTTAAGTGTGGAACACTCATGGTTTTTTGTATGGCCATGAGGGCCAGCAACTTTCAACCAAAAAGTCAAAGTCAGATTCAAGCAACATTAAAAAGTTGGCACTTGATCACACCCTTTTTTCAATATTGAGGCCACAAGCAGTTTCTCCTGCATTTCACCCTTGCACACAGTTTATTCCCTCAGTGGCTCATAAAAGGTGCCTACAAAGCACAAAGCTGATGTAATGTGCAGAACTGCTGCTCAGTGCATTCTCAAGCAAGGAAATGTTCCAGTGCAAATCTTATACCAAAAAAAAAAAGAAAGAAAGAAAAGATGATTTTATAAAATTATCTCCTAAGGAATCTCCTCTTCATTCTGTATTCAGCCTTTTGTTTGAAGGCAGAAATGGGAAATCAGCCAGGCTTAAATCACAGCCAGTATCTGATATGTGTAAATCAGAAATGCCACAAAATATTCAGCTGAACAGCTTTGGGTTGCTAGGACACCAGAGGTCGGGTAGCCCTGAAAGGGCAGATTATTCCCATCCCACCAGGGCCATTGCCTCCAGGCTACTGTCTGCAAGCGTGCCATGACCCAGCCTTCCTGAAACACTCCTCTTGTCTGGCTCTGTCAGGACCCCACCCCAGCCCCTGCCAGAGTGGCTAGCACACAGGACCCTCTGCTCCAAAAAACCCCATTGGGCTGTCCAAAGCTTTTGCTGTTTGCCATTGTTATCGACTGCTTGCTTCAACCTGAAGAGCCCAGGACACCAGGAGTCTGCCTAAGAACTATACTGCACCAGACTTGCAATGGGCACTTGAAGATCTGCTTTTAAAAGTATGAGGCAATGGATAACACTGCAGTTTGTAAGTCTAGAAAGGGGAAATTCAGAATTGCAGAAAGAGATGTGGACTCCTGTAACTACCTGGCTGACAGCAAGAGTTCTATGGTGGCCCAGATAAATGACCCAGTTCATTAGCTGATTCCATGTTACCAGTATGTTAATTACTTCTAAATCTTACATGTCACAGATAGTGTCAGCCTAACTTTGACATTTTTCATAGAATTTGGTCCTTTGAGCTGCTGTAGGGTTTATCCCTATGCATTTCTACAGAGTTGGGATTGTTCAGCCTGGAGAACAGAAGGCTCCAGAGAGATATCACAGTGACCTTCCAGTACTTAAAGAGGGCTTACAAGAAAGCTGAAAAGGGACTTTGTACAAGGGCACGTAGTAACAGGATAAGGGGTAATGGCTTTAAATGGAAAGAGACTAGGTTTAGGTTAGATGTAAGGAAGAAATTCTTCACTATGAGAGAAGAGAGGCACTGAAACAAGTTGCCCAGAGAGGGTGTGGATATCCCATCCCTCAAAGTGTTCAAGACAGAGTTGGATGGGTTTTGAGCAAACTGGTCTGGTGGAAGGTGTCCGAGCCCATGGCAGGGAGGTTGGAACTACATGGTCTTTAATGTCCATTCCAGCTCAAATCATTCTGTGATTCTATAAATTCAGGACCTGCCCTGCAGATCTGCACCTGACTAGCCATAGGATTATCAAGAATAGAGAAACCTGTGTAGGTTTGCAGGAAAGGGACAGAAACTGAATGTTGGGTTTTTTTTTTCTTGTGTACATGTGTTTCACAGAAAAAAGCAACAGGTATGTTCTTGGACTGCTTTGTTAGTCTCATGCCTCATTAAGAGTTGGAAAGTCTTCTATTCCAGTTCTTTGATGTTTGAGAAACACATCAAAATCCAATTAGATATTTAGGATAATTCTGAAAATTCTATCCTAAACCAAGCAAAAAACCTTTTTACTGATTTCTTCATATATTATACAAACAAGAGTGGCTGTCAATGGGTCCATGTCCAAGTGGAGGCCAGTGACAAGTGGAGTCCCTTAGGGATCAGTACTGGGACCAGTCTTGTTTAACATCTTTGTTGGCGATGTGGACAGTGGCATTGAGTGCACCCTCAGCAGGTTTGCTGACAACTCCAAGCTGTGTGGTGCAGCAGACATGCTGGAGGGAAGAGATCCATCTAGAGGGATCTTGACAGGCTGGAGAGGTGGGCCCATGACACAAAACCTGAAGAATTTACAGTCAGGAACATTGCTCAATGGCCTTTTTCCCCCTGAAAGGCAAGTTCCATCTTCTCTGAGTTTGCTTAGTCACACTTACTGGACTCTTATAGATGACCTTGTGGCGAAAAGTTTTGTCTTTACTTATGGTTTTACAATCTGCTGTGTCACGTTTAAATAGCAGTATGGCTCTTCCTGCCCCAGAAGTGGATTCTTTTCCTACCTCTTTTCCACTTCCTGATCATGGTGAAAAGACACAGCTAATACTCCACGATTGGTTAGATGCATTTTCACTGCTGACATACCAGCACTATGTTCTCCTGGGACTGGCCAGCAGCATAACTCCATACTGCTGGAGTTGTCTTCCTTCCTCCTCTGCACAGGTGACTTGCAACTTTAGGCTGGGTACAAAACTGTAAGGGAGCTCCACACATGCCTCCCTCCTCTTGAAAGCTGTGTGACAAGAGGCATCATGGCTCCAGGTACTCTGTTATGTGCCAGTCAGCACACCTAAAATAGCATAAACCAGTAATAACTTAAGTAAAGGATTTAGGTGTGTGCTTAGAGCTAATTAAGGCCAATGAGAGGTACATGCCCTTTAAGAACACCAGCTGATTTGAGATGCACTGTGATGTGCACACCAGTGATCACAGGAAAATGGCAGTTTTGCATAGCTGAAAGCCATTTCTCCTCTGGAAATTCCTAGCCCAGGCTTGAATATACAACAAAGCATAATCCTTCATTTTTGAGTCAGAAAGAGGCACTGAAGACAGAATCAGCTTTCCTAAATCGGACTTTGTTTGCTATGCAAATTATCTGTTTCTATTTAAAACTTTTTTGCTAGACCACTTTTAAAAAGAAATAATCACTTCTCCATTTGAAAGATTACTTAATTAATGAGACTGAACTCTCTTTATTTTTGGCTAAATATGCACAAATGATGTAAGCTGCAGATGGACACACTCATCCTTTTCATGCTGAATCTGGGACAGCCATTCATTTGAGAAAGCCAGTAGCACAAAGGATTTGGAGATTTTTGTCTTTTTGAAAGTGGGTATCTTCTCTCAACCCATCTACTTTAGCTCTGCTTGACTATTAAAGTTTTGACACCCACAAAAGCCCCTGCTTACTACATACTTAGATGCAGAGAAAGTAACCTTCAAAAATGCCAGAATTGATCTTATCATGGAAAAAGTGGAAATACAATATAGCACTAGGAGTTGGGTGACAAACTTCCCTTTTCTACAACAAACATTGCAGAATGCTCACAGGTTTGTGTGACAATCCAAGGTGGCAGCCAGAACTAAAAACTTCCTAGTGTCCCAAACGATTTACATGGTGCCATGGGCTTCTTGGCTCACTAGCGGCTTCACAGACTTGAATGCTTACCCTGTGCTTGGGACAGAACAGCAAAACTAATACTGCCACAAAGCCTGAGCGGTTGTGGTGCTACCACCTTCCCAGCAAAGCTCCTGTGAGTGGCACCAGCTGCCCAGCTCCCTGTTGCCTAAGCATGGAACGTATGTGGGGACCACGGAGGAGACAAATTAAAACCAGCAACCTCAAACCTCATCATACGTCAGCCAGAAACTTCCTGTAGCTTAGGCTGGCTGCCGTCACAGAACTACAAATCAGCTGATGGCCTTTACAGCTACTGCATTCTACTTCATACAACTGACACCACTTCTGTAATTCTAACAGTGAAATAACGACGGTGTTAGGAACTTAGTGCTTTGCCTAAGAACAGGCTTATGAACTGTTTAAACCTAACAAAAAAAGGTAAATTCTGAGTGTAAGTTAGTCAAAAAAGACAAAATGGTTTGATGCACTTTCATTGGATATTTCATGTTTAAAGTCTCATCTTGCAAGATAACAGATGTTCTGAAGAGTATTTTGTCCTCATGAATTCATCACCATGAGGTTTTCCCTTATAAAGTCTTTGCTTCTTTATTGCATGCTATGACTGAATTAAGAAAAACACACACACGCACATTTACACACACACCAGCTGAAGAGAAAAAAGGTTAGCAACTGACCAAAGTCTACTCTTAAACAATACTACCATCTATTCTTGGCATAGATTTTGTATTCTGTGGTTAGCTCTGACAAAGATCTGTGAATAGTTGGGACCATACTATAACTTTCAAATAATTTCTACCAGTAATCTAGCTGGTTTTTGGGGAAAAAAATCATTGTTGTTACGCTTCCATTTACATTACAGGTTGTAAATTCATTTTTCTGAATAAGACAACAAATAAGAAACAAATCCTGTCTTTTGACAAACTAAGCAGTTTTAGCAAAAGAAATACTAAATCATACAGTTGATGTTCCACACAACAGAAATACCTCTATTTTGACCTTCTACCACTGTTACCACTAGGGGTTTAAAAGGACACAACATCAGTAAGAGAAGAACAACTACAAGAACCCCCTTTTCCCAGTCCCATTGGCACTGTATCAGATCCTATCTCCTCCATCTCAATTTGCAAGGCAAATCTTCTTGAGATCAGACTAAAACTCCCATAGACTTCAATGATGCAGGATCAAACTCATTCCTTTCAAAACAGGTTCTCTCAAGCAATTTTATCCTAATTTTCTACCCTGTGGCTGAATTATAATGTTTGCAGAGGCAAGCTCTTTAAGTGGGAAAGCAAGAAGCAAAATGCAGATCCCAGAAGCGATCAGTAGTGAAGAACAGAGCTATTCTATCTGCCAGGTTGGGTGGTTTCATTGGAGGCAGAAGCAAGGAGTTGACACAGCAAACAAAGTCAAAATACACTACTCTTTTTCCAATTATTATTTTCAGGCTTATTCCCTTTCCTGTATTTCTATGGCAAAAAACCTCTGTCACAAGTGTGCCCCATCAATTTCCTCCAGGTAAACTAAAAGATTAATATAGACTTATGGGTGCTGCAGATATCTCCTGGACTCCCCCCACCCCCAAACACACTTGTCCCTGGGGTCACTTTCTTATCCTGTAATCAAAACAAAACTACAGCCATGCCTTATGTCTTAATAAAGTACAAGAATACTCCAGTCCTAAACTTTACATAGCTGTTTTTTTTTTCTGAATCTACACCACAGACTGCTGAAGAACAGAAACATCTTTCCCCAGAAAACAGCCCATCACTACAACACAGGTCTTCCCCCTGCTCTGCATGTGCAGCTCTATGTCTGACTTCTTCTCTGCTCTGCGAACAATCATCCTTTTAACTTTAAAACAGAGCATGATTTATTAAAGCAGACTGCTTAGCAGCAAAGCTCTCCTGGCATTCAAACACATCATCAGGCCAGTAAATTTAGTAGGGTTTCTTTTTTATAATCTTGATGCTGCATGTATCTTTGAAAGAAAATAAAAACCCAGAAACATTTCCAGTACAGCTTGCTCAGCTGAACTCCAGACACTTTCTTTTTCTACACTTCCATAGCAGTGGAAGTGCTCCAAGTATGCAAGATTAAAATTATTAAAAAACCCTGTGTGAATTAAACCACTTACCTTTTAAAGGCTTTTCCACCCTTCAGCATTCGTCCATAGTGAAAAACTGAATCTTTAGCAGCTGCAGCTATGCACACACAGAGAACAGGGCTTTCTTCAGCTCACTGGTATTTCAAGTCTTTCATGTGATATCTTTGGCTGTACTTGCTTAATTCATTCCTGCTGCTACTCAAAGGAAGTCAAGCCTAGCGAGGGCTGGCTCTACAGCAATCACTGTAGATATTCCTGACTAACAGGACGTGAGGACTAATCTCACCTTATAGGCATCAAGAATGTAAATAACCGACAAATTCCTAAACCTTAAGAGATAAAACGCACCAAATGCCGTAAGACAGAGTTTAGCAAGGGAGTTATGAGCATCAAAGTTTGTGCTAGAGAACAATACCCTGTACCCTAGCAATGCTTTCTGGAGCTCTAAGGATGTCTATTTGTCATGGACTGTGCATATTCCCTGGGAGCAGTTACCATGAGAACACAGCAAACAGGATTTGAATGTAAATTGCCATCTAGACATTGGGGGGATTTCTTTCTTTTTTTTTTTTTTTTTTTTTTTTTTAGTTAAAAAAGAAAACTTCCAAAGCCTGATGAAGTACATGCTTTTTCTGTGCATACATTTGCATGACAATGCTTGCCATTCAAATACTTGGTGGAGTGCATGAGAAGGAAAAAAAGTTCTGTGGTTGGTATCCATATAAAGCAAATACATCAGACTTGGGATCAGTAACTGCAGTTGTACAAATGCCCATCCGACATCACAGAGTCATAAATGAAGGAATTCATAAATCACACACCAAAAAAATCAGGTGGCACAAAAAGCAGAATATTACAGTGCTTGAAATCAGCTGGAAAATAGCCAGAGCAGTCAATATTCTTCCAATTTCTGAATACTACACTGAACTACATAGCAAGTGTTGCACTTAAAAAATATCCCACTTCTAGGCATTTTATTTTTCCTCAGAATTGTTCTCGTAATTTGCTGTTTGGGTCATGTCCTCCCAAACCCCTCCTAAAGCAGCATCTGTTCCGGATGCATCCCCCCAGCGTGCTCACAAGAGCACACTGCCCGAGTTACTGTCTACAATCCAAAAATTACTCCTATCGTTTGTGAAACACAGTCCTACAAAATGGTCTGTCTGAGAAATTTGGAAACTGTGCAAGTACATGCTACAAAACATACAAAAATCTCTTTGCCTTCACTGCCTGGAGTTTGATGCAATCCTTACAGCACAGCATCTGCTCCCTCCTGGCAGCACCCATCTCAGCTCTCTATCCCCAGCCTTACACATCTCAATTTTAAAGTCTTTACACCAGCCACTGAAAGACAAACATTTAGCAAAGGAGTGCCTAGTCAGCCCTGCTTAGTAAACAACAAACCTTGATGAAGAAGAAGGACATGCCTGTCTGGGTGATTGCCTGGAGAGCAGAATGACCTACTTCAGCCCAGGAAGCAGCCACACTCTCAGATGAGGACAAAGAGACAACCCAGCATAAGCAGCACACTGCAGCCCAGGAGTGAAGGGAGTGATATTTCAGAGGTGACAAAGATGATGGACACTGCCTGTGTAGCACAGAACAGCTTGCAGGAATCATGTTGTTTTTTCAGCCAGGGATGCTGCTTCGTATATAACATTACTGCTGGCACTATGTGAGCAGGAGCAATTGCTTTCCTCACACCCACTTTCCTTATCATTTTTACCTAAGGAGTCTTCTAGTGCCTGATCTAATTACTTAAGTGATGTGCCAGAAATGATGCAGCTGGGACATACTCCACAAGTCTTGATTTGAAGCTATGTAATTTTGCAAAACTCAAGACAAAAAGGTCCAGGTAGCTGCATTAAGCAGCATTGGCCAGGATGATGCCACACCTTATGACAGTGCCTTCCTGATTACAAACAATGAAGCCTTATGAACTAATTAAAGGGGTACAGATAAATAGTTTGTATTTGGAGCTGTGCAAGGTCCCTGAGCCTTGCTACTCCAGCAAGTCTGATTCATGCTCAGAGCTCAAGGCTTTTCTTGCTGCAGAAGTTAGAGACAGCAGGAATTGGCAGTTAGAAAGCCTACTTAAAACATGTATTTTATTGAAACAACTGAGATTAAAAAGAAATTTTTTTAAATGAGCAATAAGGATCTTTTAATATATGAGCATCTTACACAGCTGCAAATTAATACTACCAGATTTTAACTTCTTGCAGATAGCACTGCACATATGGGCCATATAATCTATTCCTTTTAAGGTATGACAGAGTAGCTGTTAACATAATGATCACACTTTCTAGTCCCTTTTTCTTATGAATGCCAAGTCTAATTTATCCTGTGATCTGATATCTCCCAGTACCAGAGAACACTGCAGATTGTACTTAAGGGTTCTTCAACTACATGAGTAAACCATTAGGACACCTCCACTTAGGGCCCAAAACTTTTTAGCTTTTAAGTGCTGGGCTCAGCATCTTGAAAAGCCCACAAAGGCATCTACTCCTCAGTAAGGAGACCAAGAGTCTGCTGATCATGTGATATTGGTGCATAAAGCACATGCTTCGTGTACAGCTGCAGTTGGATGAACATAGAAGTTTGAAGCTGGCTCACTTTAGTAATGATTTTATTTATTTTCTTTTTATAAAGACCTTTCAAAGTGAAGTTTTATCCAGATGCTTAGCAATCCTGTGCTGAAGGTATAATAGAACATCCTTGAAGCTCACAAATTCAAAGCAGAATATGCAACATCTTTCCAGGCTTTATGCCAGTGCTATGTAGTGATACTAGACTCACATTGTCCTCATCAGTATTTCTGAAAAAAACCCCAACTCTCTAAAAGAAAGACTCAATAATTCATAGTCAAGTCTCAGTATGAGAACACTGCAATTCCAGACTGACAACTAGGTCACATACCATGTTCCCTGAACTTGTACCTGTTCCATGCCCTGCAAACAATCACCGTCACAGACCAGGCCAAGCTGTTCTCTCCGTACTTTGTACCAGGCTCCTGAGCTATACTTCTAACTGGTGTTTAGGTTGGTATCATGCTATACTTAACATTTGTAATGATTCTGAGCTACTTTAAGCACACAAATTTAATTCAGACGCCCAGCAAAGCGTGTTTGCATCTTATTTCACATCCGGGGACATAATGCTTGCTCTTCTGGGATGTCTCATGGCTACTAATGACCTATGCCTCAAAGCACACTGCAGGTGCCAATAGCTAGACCTCGATCCCTTAAGTGGCTCTGGCCCCTGAAGCAATATTAGCAATCTTATCACCTTCATAGCAATTTTCCCAGAATGAATATGGAGCATGACAGGATTTCTAAGCAGCAGCAAGCCTCACAGAATTTATTGCAGACCTTTTTCTCCCGGTCTTTGTTTGAATTGCAAAGTTATTACTAGTTTCACTTTTCTGTTGTTCCCTGTAGCCTCTACCCTGCAATAAGTTTACAATATAGGTTCAATTTTGTCTCATTTCGCTGCCTAACCTAATTAAATTTAAAGATTAAAAAAATAATAGAAAAACTTGCAGAGAAACAGAGTTGCCCCTTCAGAGCTCACAAGCTCCTGTGAAGGCAGCCTTTATCTTGCCAGCAGCAAGACCATCCCTACAACAAAAAGAGAATGAGACAGACAACAAATGAGCAGGCAAAAAAAGAGTGAAATTCCTGCTACATCAACATCAGTTCTAATGAAGTCACAATTTTGTCCATCATTGGACTTAGATCTGTAACCAAAGAGAGGTGGCTGCGCCCACCTATCTAAGGGCATGAGATAATAGGCGTATCTGAACCTGCCCAGAACAGGGAATTACAGGAGCAAGCTGTAATAATGAGTTTTAAGAGACCAGCAGAGATGAAGGCATGCAGATGCTGGAGGTGGGTGCCGCTTGCAAAGAGTATGCCAATATATTTTCTGAAGAAAACTCCTAAATAGTGAAGGGAGCTTGAGCCAGTCTGCCTGAGGCTGGCTCCTTCTGACCAAGAGGAAAAAATTTACTTCTGAAACAGCTGGCATAGGAAGTTCGGATCTTAAATTTACCCTGAACTACCCTCCGAGCAGCACCAAGGCTTAGCAACTTTATTAATAGCAGCAAGCTAAAAGAAACATTCAGCTCCTGGCTAGCTTGTTTTACAGAGACAGGCTGTTTTGCTGCATTTGGGTGGGGGCTTTTGTTGTTAATTTTGTTTTGTTGGTTTTGGTTGTTTTCTCTTGGCGGGGGGGGAGGAATGTGGTGTTTGTTTTTGTTTGGGGTTTTGTATCATTGTTGGAGGGTTTTTTGTTGGTTGGTTGGTTTGTGGGGTTTTTTTCTCCTTTTAATTTCCAATGCACAAAAAAGGGTAGATGGAGACCAGAAAAGGTAAGTACAGTACAGTATTACCAAGGTTGGAAGAGACCTCGAAGATTATCGAGTCCAACCTGTAACCATAACCTCACAACTAGACCATGGCACCAAGTGCCACATCCAGTCCCCTCTTGAACGCCTCCAGGGACGGCGACTCAACCACCTCCCGGGCAGCCCATTCCAATGGCGAATCACTCTCTCGGTGAAGAACTTTCCCCTCACCTCGAGCCTAAACTTCCCCTGGTGCAGCTTGAGACTGTGTCCCCTTGTTCTGGTGCTGGCTGCCAGGGAGAAGAGGCCAACCCCTTCCTGGCTACAACCACCTTTCAGGTAGTTGTAGAGAGCAATGAGGTCGCTCCTGAGCCTCCTCTTCTCCAGGCTAAACAGCCCCAGCTCCCTCAGCCTCTCCTCATAGGGCTTGTGCTCAAGGCTTCTCCCCAGCCTTGTTGCCCTTCTCTGGACACGTTCAAGTGTTTCGATGTCCTTCTTAAACTGAGGGGCCCAGAACTGGACACAGTACTCAAGGTGCGGCCTAACCAAAGCAGAGTACAGGGGCACAATGACCTCCCTGCTCCTGCAGGCCAGGATGCGGTTGGCCCTCTTGGCTGTCTGGGCACACTACAGGCTCATGTTCAGCCTCCCATCAACCAGAGGTTGCAGAGTAGAATCATTATCGAATAGAACAGGAGGCAGGAAAAGAAACATGAGACTAAGAAACAGAGAAAGGTGTGTCAAAGTTCAAAAGGATTCAATTATTTGCAGTTTTGCAAGCTGCACTGAAGATAAGGAGAGTTGTGGAGAAAGACCCTTCACTAGCAGAAAACACTCGTTAAGCATATCGAGTGGAAAATTTTCAGTTTACGGCTAGTTCAGAACTGACTGGGAACTGTGAAAACAGATACACTGATTGTTCAGGGGTCTCCCAAAGATTAATAGGTCCTCTCTTGTCTGAGGCCTGCTTGCTGAAATGTCTTGTGACAAAAGGCCGTGTCCTCTCTGTGCTCCCCTTAGGAAATTGCACTAATGAGTGTAAATCCTGCTTTGATATGTAAACATCCAGTGGTTTACTGCATCTGCTAAATTGGTTTTGCTTTCCACTGTCACATGATCAAAAAAAATATTTTTTAAACAGCCAAAACCATCAAATAATTACTATACATTATCATATCTCTTATGTAAAATGAATATATTTTAATATCTAGAAGAACAGAGGAAGCACTGCTGCTGCACATTTGGCTTCTGAATTTGTCATCCACCTGCTCAACCTCATTCACCTACAAAATTCAAACATATTTCCAGTGTAAAACAGAGTCCTGAGCACCACCAGCTCCT
This sequence comes from Picus viridis, assembly GCA_033816785.1. Classification (NCBI taxonomy): domain Eukaryota; kingdom Metazoa; phylum Chordata; class Aves; order Piciformes; family Picidae; genus Picus; species Picus viridis. Next base: position 27,472,708 of record CM066575.1, read on the forward strand.
ACCCTTCAGAGTCACAAAGGATGCTCACCAACAGGTGTGTCATATATTCCTATACAACCCAGGGAGCAACAGGCAGCTTGAGGGCTTTGCTCCTCTGCTCTTCCTTCAGCTCTCTCCTTGCTGAGTCTCCCTGGGTCCAGCTCTAGTGGGAAGACTAGTAGAACCACAAGGAACACAGTGCTTTCCTTGCTATGGAAATGCAACAAGGGCCTGGTTCTTGCATTGATCATAGAAAATCCTTCTGACTTTAATACTGTGGAGATAAGCCTTACAGATGTAAAATGACAAGTGAGGAAAAAATCTTACATTCCAGTGTCAGCATGTGGGCTTTATAAGAGTGATGGAGCTTCCAGGAAGAAATGGGAGCAGAGAACAAACCAGGTTTTCCAAAACTGCTGTCCTTTAGTGATCAGTGGTTTTGCTACACACAGGCTCACAGACCCCAGGTAAAAGCCAAGGTGCTTCCATCCATCTGGGTCTGACTACCTGGTGACTGCACGTCTTAGAACATCAAACACTTCAGGATACAGAAAGCAGGTCCTACTCACTTTCAGGCCGTTTCATCTTGCTAAGGTGCCCACACTTTGCATGTTACACCACACACCAAAGTATTAGTGCAACAACAGAGTCAACAGCTAACAAAAACGTGCACAATTGAGGATGTATAAAAAACTGCAAATCTGCCAGGTTTGATGCGTCCTGATTAACCAGATATCCCAGAGAAAAATGTAAAACCATAAACCAGATTCATTAGCACATCTGCCTCCTGCACTTTTTACCATAACCAGATCATACCTGAATAATGGTCTATAAAACCAAAACCAGATGCAACAAACTCAGAATACAAAGACCAAGCTAACAATATTAACTTCAGTAATTACTATACCATTACTGCTTAATTTCTAGAGAACCCTCCAACATGCCTAAATTAAGTCTTGACATTGTTTTTCATTATCTGTGACTCAAAAGACAAATTGATACAGTCAACCTTAGTTTCCCAGTCTGTTTTAAAAATAATCTGTAACAGAATTGAACAACCACCATGTAGACACTTTAAACTGTACTTGAATTGAAAGACTAAGAGTCTGATGACAAGAGAGTAAGTCCTTCACATCAGTTTTGCTATAGGTACCACCATTTGCTGACTCTAGCAATGTAAAACAAACTTTTCAATTTTGACATATTCTTCCTAAAAAGACTCTCACAGAGTTATCAAATGTGCAGAGCAACCTTCTGTCTTCTTTTTATAACCATCCTTAAAGCAAGTCACTTATCAAAGTTGGGAGCCCAAAGGGTACCCAAAGACATGGCCAACATGTAAAGAGAAAATCAAAAGCCTTTCCCAATGCCTTCACCTTCTGAAGCCCTTTACAAAGTCAGTGAGGAATGCTACCCTCTGCTTCACACACTGCTAAATGACCAGACAGGCAATGAAGGATTAGGCTTGAGATATATAGAAAAGACAAGGGTAATGTATATCTTACCTTCTGCACATTGGGTTTGATGCACCGAACAAAGAAAGGATTTGAAGAACTCAGGGTTGCCATTAAGGAATGAAGTGATTCCTAAAACACAGATAGAAAGAAGATGGCACTTCACAAGCTGACTTTTTAGTACAAACAACATAACCCAGCAAAAACTCTTGCAGCTTAGCACTGCACACAACATCTAACTGCAACACCTAGTGGTATACAGCAGAAATTACTGCACCATCTAAGCTCTTGCTCTGAAACATACAGAATTTATAGATGCACGTTTGTTTCTTCCACCAGCCTTTCTGATCAAAACTATCATCATCATTTTACAGTGAAGAACACATATATTTCATATGAAGAAAACTTCATAAGGAAACACCAAATTGGAAAGTTGGTGTATCAAGGACTTTTTGAATGTCTGCTTAGGACTTAGGATCTACATTCCCAAACTGCAAAACCTGAGCAAGGCAAAAGGAAGTCTAAGGGTTCTAAAGTAAAACTGAAATACCCACAAAACCAGACTTCCCCTTGTTATTTCCACTACCTTATACCCACTCATTCTTCTGTTTTCCCCTGCATCAGCAGCACAAAGCATTCCCCTCTCCTGTGCAGTCTCAACCATACTTGACAAAAGCGCTGATAATAAACATAAGAGGTTGGAAAAAGTATTAAAATTGTCTGAAAACCCAGTTACTTTAGAAGACAGTAGATACTGTTTTATCACTAACAGATTATAAAACACTTCTCCTGAAATTAAACAGAAATTGAGTAAAGAACAATGGCAAAGCAAACACATTATTGAAAGACAATGCACTAAGCAGTTTCACAGCTATTTCATATGATAGTTAATAGCATCTAACAATAAAAAGATTATAAGGTTCAGCTAAATAAAACATAGAAGAAAACATGTTTTTTTCTGGTTTTAGAACTCTGAATGACCCAATACACATCCGATTATCAGTTGTCTGAACCTCAACCTGGAGATAAAAATCACAAAACCCCCTCAACCCTTTTATGATCATTACCTTAATTATACATCCACCCCTTTCCTGCCTGAGTCGTCATTCTGTATCTTATTCAAACTTGCCTCATTCTGTATCATTAAGTATCATAAGCCATTTTAAACTCAACTCTTGCTTTTACTTGGCAGAGATACTAATGAATGTATAGGGGAGAACTCAGGCTCTGAAGAGTTCAGAAGACTAGCAGTGGTAATACTTCACTTCTCAAAGAGTGCCAGGCAGTGGAGAGGCTAATGAGCAGGCTGCCAAGAACACAGAAAATTCACTTTTTAAAGGAGCAACACTGTGTGTCCTGCCTCGTGTTTTGGAGTGAAACCGCCAATGGCACAATGTTACAATGAATTCTTGCTTTAATCTGCAAAGCAAAGGCTTTCTTGATGATTAAACATGACGTGATAAAGACAACAGGCAGAGTTGTGGCTGTGTACAAGAGCTGGTACGGAGCAAAGGGAGCAAATGGTGAAGTGATGTAGATCATAAATGATAGCTCTTTTGCCTTTGCCAGCCTACAGACCAGGAGTCAGGGGGCAGCAAACAATAAATATCCAGAAGACAAAAAAGACAAGTATTTTTCTGTAAAGACAAGTATTTCCAGCTTCAAAAGCTTCATCTGGAGTAAACCTGTGTGAACATTACAATATCTATGGACAACTAAGCCAATTCTCTCAACACAGGCTACTAACAGAAAAGTTGGTCAGTCTGAACAGAAATAACATAACTTATAATTATTAACAGTAAATCATTTAACCTTTCACATTTATCTGTGGTACAGATGGCCAGATTCTGCACAGTGCTGCATGCCTCTAAGTCACTGTCAGGCTATGAGCTAATCTCAAGTTTGCCCTGCAATAGTATTAACAGTAATAGACTGAAACAGATGGTGTCTAACCTCAGCTATTCTGTGAAGCCCCAGGCCCACATTAGGCAGGCTGTCAAATGAAAATAAGGGTTAGTCAACCTATCGTGAGAATACAACTGTGAAGGCAAAGTTCATAATTTGAAATGAGATGGACTAATTCCTGGAAGCCTTTAAAACATGGAAAAAAAAACCCAACCTAACTAACTCTTTGGTGATGGCATGATGTGTTGCAAAGCAGACCAGCTATTTAATAGTCCATTACTGCAGCTTTACATAAGAGGCAACAATGGTTTTGATCTAATGTTTTGCCATACTTTATATTATCCAAGGACTCTTACAGAGAAGAGGAGGAACTCTACATTGTGTTCTGCCTTGCAAAGTGGAAGTAAAAATATGGTGAAATTTTATACAGTAACATCTTAAATGTCTACTTTGCACAGCTACAAATGACTGCATGGAAACACCTGCTATCCCACAGAGAGTTGGTAAATACCACCTCACCACAAGGTGCAGGTATTGTCTGAGAGGAGAGATGATAGCACAAAGCAAGCTGTCCAGGGAATATAACATTAGTAGTTTAATAAAAGACAGTGTGTGTGCCCCAGCATACACTCCTTGCTGCTCTTTCCAACACTTAGCAATAGTCTATCATGATGAAATCTACCCTTAAGGGGTTTGAGTCTGATCCTCTTTTTGTTAAAAAAAAAAAGTGAATGAACACTGCAAATATATATTAACTCAAACATAATGAAAGACAACTAATCCAGACTTGTATTCACACAATTTAGTGAAGGACTTGTGCCAGTTTTTCTCTTTTAAACAATTTGCAGATAGACTTTATGCTAGATTTCTGTATGGGGCCATATTTGAAGGGAGGGCTATAAAGCTTCATAAAAAGGGGTTTATTAAAAATGCATTCCAAAGTTTTAGCTAAAAAGCAAGGCCACACCTTAATGAAGTATTTATTCAGTACTTATTTTTCTTCACATGCAAACACTGCCCTAAGGCTTTGTGTGATTTTCTGGTTGGTTTTAGAATAGAAAGAAAAATCAGGATGAGAAAGACTAACTTCATATATGAGCTTTCAAATAAGCACAAACAAGCAAGCGGAAAGCAACAGGAGTTTTGTGCAGATGGTGTGATGTGGAAGATAGCATCTGCTTGAAGCTAGAGACTATAGCCCATTGGTTAATAAAGTGCAGTTTCATAGAAGAGACAGAAATATTTTGATGCTGAAGTTTTGCTTATTTTAATCTACAACTGTTCTTTACTGAACAGGTTTTATCTAACAGAGATGACTCATAGCTAACCTTGAACTGAAGACTGACAGTCGGTTTTCGGTGCTTGCTTCCACATTTAAGAGTGTCTTGATTGTTGCGACTTGAAACATGTTCAAATAGATCATAGATGAAATCAAGACTGAAATGGGAAAGAAAAAACAACACCTCTAAAATATGTTTTAACAGACTATGAGGTTTGTCAACACAGAACACAAAGAATACACTGCACTTTAGAAAGCAGCTCCTCCATCCAGAAAATGCTTATTGATTTTATTCACAATCTTTAATAAGCAAAAGATTGTGCTTTTGTAGACTTTATGCAGGGCAGAAGAAAAACACCAAAGCAAAGCAAAACATAACAAGGAGTTTCTTTCTTCCCTGCTTCCAACATATCACTAAGGAAACAAAATGTGAAGTCCTAGAGTCCTTACTGCATTTTATTCCACTCACTCAAGCACAACTCCAGCTGACTGTAATAGCAACTGTACCTGAACAAAGACTAAACCCTAAGACTTCCAGCCTGTTTGGGACCATAACACGAAATAACCACCCACATGAGCCACACTGTCAGATACCAGCTGTGCACAATGTCTTCTACTCTGTCAGCTGGGTATCCTCCATGTACCACTTCTACAGAAACACAGACACAGCAGCTTTAACATTTCAATTGACAGATGTTATGTCAGATATGTCATGAAACCAGAACAAACAAGATAGGGAAATGCTTATTAACAGTTTCCACTGCACAGAAGGGCTTAAGTGATTTACAAACAACTTGCATGGAAAGGCAGGATGGGTGGAGAGCAGCAGCTGAGACACCACCGTCAGGGCTCAGCTTTCTCCTCTTCTGTCACTCTTCTGTGTCTCCTGGAGTCTTAACCATACGCTTATAGAAAGGGACATGGTACCTGCCACTGAGACCTTACACAGCAGAATGACAGGAAGCATGCAGGTACCAAAGACATCCAAGCTTAGACTTGCAGTAACCTAAATCTTTATAGAAATTCTCCCTTTGAAGCAATGACTGCGGCAGTTTCCACTGCATTAGGTCCCTCACACTAAACTTTCAACCATATTAGCGAATGCTAGGAATAAAAGCAAATTAAACTGTATGTGAAGTAAAAAACCACACAAGCATGCTGCCTATGAGACACCCCAAAAAAGTTAAAAACCATCTCTAGCTTTCATCATCCTTTTTCACCGCTCTCAAGCAAAATCCTGGACTGAACAGGGATGAGGTACTCTACAACGTGGGGAAACCCAACTTTGTCACAAGTGATTACAGTCAAACCTCTGATATTTCTTTTATGCTCATTTCAACTCTGTCCAGGTTTGATGCTACCAAAAATTCTAACATATTCAATCCCTGGCAGAATTAAGTGATGCAATAGCCCTTAACATCGTACCCTGAACAAAAATCATAGCAACGTACCTGCTTTCACGTAACAAATTCAGAAGATCGTCTCTGAAAGTATCTCTGTTCTTCTCCAAAATCCCCCTGACATCATACTGGACCTAGAAGCAAAGCAACCTCATTCAAACACCAAGTCAAACACCAAGTCAGGCAGCTCTCGCAAGAGCGGTACTGTAAAACGCGCTGAGGGAACAGAGTGCTTTAGCTAATTTTAAGCAGCCTCAAGGTAAAATTAAGCTAATGAAAACTCCATCTGGAATAATTTCAGCAAATAAAGGAAAGAAAATTACCTCCCCCGCGTAGTGCTTCACCCCGAAGTTGTGAACGGCAACTCTCGGTTTTACATAAAAAGGATTGTTCTAATTGGAGGAGAAAGAAAAGATAAAAAGATGGGGTGGAGGGGCAACGGATGGATGATGACAGTCAGGGAGTGGAACGATACAAAGGGTCATATTATCCTCTCAACCCAGATCTAAACAAACCATTGTCTTCCAGTGACCTCCCCAGAGGATTAGCACCTCCAAAAGCAAACAACAAACTTATAATGATAATAGGATTTGTCAGTCTGGGCTGCTTCAAATACAGTAATAACAGATTTATAGTATATAACAAGGCATTATACTAAACCTACCCCATCTGGTAGAACTATCTATTAATGGCACTTTGAATAAGAAGGCTCTGTCTTAAACTGGTAGTGTCAAAGATTGGTGAATATGCTTATATCCCACAAATTCTCAAAAATAAATCTAGGATCACAACTAAAGTTATCACGAATCAGGACAGGAAGCTGCTACCTTTCAGTAAATTAAATCCAGGTGAATACTTCATTGAATTAAGGAAAACTGAGTGCCAAAATAATTGGAGTTACTGCAGGCTGTCAGAGCTTTAAGAGCAGAATTTGGTCTATTCACCAATATGGAAACATTTAACTGGACAGAAAGACACATGCTTCCAGGTAACTCAAGTCTTGACAGCAAATGACGTGGATTGCTATGAAAGCAGGATTATGTCCAAAACAGCCTTTACAAATGCACTCATATATATGAACCATAGATTTCTAAAGAAGCAAAGAGACACTCCATTTGCACAGCAAACAAGAGCAAAACATCACATACAGCATGCTGGGTATTCAACTTCTCCAACAAAGTGGAGTCTGTAGCCTGAGGAAAGTGGCTCTCTTCATTGATGAGTGCCAGCAGCCCCAGTTTCTAGAACAGCAAGAAGAAGCAGAAAATTAATTTGTACACAGATGCATGCAGGTGTCCCCAGTTCTCAATGCTGTTGTGTGCTGAGAGGCACGAAACCATCCATACAGGACTAAAAATCTCACCTTCATAGAGAAATGCAATCCTGTTTTTTTCCTGACAACACTCCTTTTGAAACATACAACATATGATACATGGCCAGAATAGAGAAAAACAATACCAGAAGAAGCAAATTTTCAGATGCATACAATGACATTACCACAAAATGTGTCCCCATCTTCCAAGATCTAAGTTTAAGAGGCTCCTGATCATTGGAGGAGTTTGTACAAACAGCCTTTCAAAAATCTTTCATGCATACAATTATCTACTTAGTTGATGAGCCTATGTAAAACTTCAGCACCCACAGTTTGAATCATCTCCAGATATGGCTTTTATTTATAATCATACACTGTTAGATGTTGCTACAACAAAAGATACACATATTGATTTTATAATCTGTAATCCATGCATGGAAATAATCTGATTAAAAGCTCACTATTAAAACATCCAAGATCCACCAATCTCCGTGCTTGTTCTTTATGTTGGCAATTAAAGACATATCTCAGAATAAAAAAGTAGAAATGGGTACCAGTATCAAATTCTTTATTACCTTTTCAATAAGATCCAAGCACTCCCCATTGTCTTTCCAGTCAATATCTTCCCAAATTAGTCCTTCCCTAAGGAAAATAAGGAAGGCCTTTTTATCGACAACACCAACAAAATTATTTCAAGTACAGAAACAGGAGGAGCTGGTACATTTATCTGGCAAATAACAGGAAGATCAGCTTGCCTTTAAAAAATACAGTTCCCAACAGATTTTTGAAGGAAGCTAAGGTAGCTGGGAACCCAGATTTCAAGTGAATCGTTTTATCTCTTACCTGCTGTACTCCAGTTGCTCCAAGGAAAAGATGTGCTTGTTGAAATATTCCTGCAGCTTTTCGTTTGCATAGTTAATATTGAACTGCTCAAAACGATTCACCTAAAGAGACAAGAAATTTTAAAAAAATCTCTGTACTCCAAGTATCTTACTTTGCAAACAAGGAACTGGTTTAAGTCATAACATGTTTCATAACCAAATTTAAGTGAAGATGAATAAGATATGCACAAGGAACCATAAATAACATTTGAACAACCTTTCGAAACTTACATCAAAGTTTTCAAATCCAAATATGTCCAAAATTCCAATGGACTTGAAGTCCTCCTTGCTCCTGATCCTGCTGTTGATCTTCTTAATGACCCAAGCAAAACACTGAGAATAAAGTGCCATAGCCATAGAATCTCTGCTGTCTATTGCCTGCATTAAGGAAGGAATAAACAACACATCAATTGCCCCTGTAACTAAGAACTTACCAGACTTTGCTGGTCAATGTCCTTAGCACAGCATAAAGCAATGCATAATGAAGTTCAACAAGGCCAAGTACAAGGTCCTGCATCTGGGTCTGGACAATCCCAAGCACAAATATAGGCTGGGCATGGAACGGCTCGTGAACAGCCTTGAAGAGAAGGACCTGGGGGTATCAGTTGCCAAAAAAATCAACATGAGGCAGCAATATGTGCCTGCAACCCAAAAGGCCAACCTGGGCTGCATCAAAAGAAGTATGACCAGCAGGACAAGGGAGGTGACTCTCCCCTTCTACTCTGCCCTCGCAAAACCCCACCAGGAGTACTGTGTCAAGTTCTGGTTACCCCAGCGTAAGAGGGGCATAGAACTGCTGGAGTAGGTCCAGAAGGCCATGGAGATGATCAGAGGGTTGGAGCACCTCCCTGTGGGGATAGGCTGTGAGCTGGCACTCTTCAGCCTGGAGAAGAGAAGGCTCTGGGGAGATGTTATAGTGGCTTTCTAGTACTTTAAGGAAAGTACTAGTACTTTCACAGGAAAGCTGGGGAGCTTGTAACGATAGGATGAGGGGGAATGGCTTCAAGTTGGAAGAGGGTAGATATAGACTAGATATTAAGAAGAAATTCTTTACAGTATGGGTAGTGAGACACTGGAACAGTTGCCCAGGGAGATTGTGGAAGCCACCACCCCAGAGGTGTTCAAAGTCAGGTTTGATAGGGCCTTGAGCAACATGGTCTAATGGACAGTGTCCCTGTCCATGGCAGGGGAATTGAACCATGATGGTCTTTAAGGTCCCTTCCAACCCAAATCATTCTATGAATCTGAATGTAAGTCAGTTTGGATTCCTATGTACCTTGCCAGTAACTGTATTAACGCTCACAGAGCATATAACAACTGTACACCTACATGGATTTAAAATCATAATCACAGTATCGTTTTGACTAGAAAAGCCTTTAAGATCAAGTCCAACCATTATGTACTCTACCATGTCTGGTGCTAAACCAGACCTTAAGCACCACACCTATATGTATTTTAAACACCTCCAGAAATGGGGATTCATCCACCTCCATGAAGAGCCTGTTGCAGTGTTTGAGAACACTTTCAGTGAAGAAGTTTCTTCTAATATCCAAACCAAACCACACCTGGTGTAACTTGAAGCTATTTTCTCTCATCCTATCACTTAGTATCAGTCAGGGTTGGAAGGGACCACAAGTGTCATCTAGTTCCAACCCCCCTGCCATGGGCAGGAACACCCCACACTAGATCAGGCTGGCCAGAGCCTCGTCCAGCCTGCTCTTAAACACCTCCAGGGACGGGGCCTCAACCACCTCCCTGGATAACCCATTCCAGGGCTTCACCACTCTCATGGTGAAGAACTTCCTCCTCACATCCAGCCTGAATCTCCCCACCTCCAGCTTCATTCCATTCCCCCTAGTCCTATCACTACCTGAGATCCTGAGAAGTCCCTCCCCAGCCTTCTTGTAGGCCCCCTTCAGATACTGGAAGGCCACAATGAGGTCACCTCGGAGCCTTCTCTTCTCCAGACTGAACAGCCCCAACTCCTTCAGTCTGTCCTCATAGGAGAGGTGCTCCAGCCCTCTGATCATCCTCGTGGCCCTTCTCTGGACACATTCCAGTACGTCTATATCCCTCTTGTAATAGGGGCTCCAGAACTGGACGCAGTACTCCAGGTGGGGTCTCACCAGAGCTGAGTAGAGGGGGAGAATCACCTCCCTTGACCTGCTGGCCACACTTCTCTTGATGCAGCCCAGGATCCGATTGGCTTTCCGGACTGCAAGTGCACATTGAGAGCTCGTGTTGAGCTTATTGCCCACCAACACCCCCAAGTCTCTCTCCTCTGGGCTGCTTTCCAGCCAGTTGTTATTAGGGAGAAGAGACTGACACCTACCTGACTACAACCTCCTTTCAGGTTAATGTATTTCAAGGACAAAGTATTCGAACAATAGGAAATGATAAACTTAAGGCATGGAGGAAGGAAAAAGAAGGTTCGGCAATAACGTCTTAATTTACCCCTTTGTAGTGCTAAGTGTAATTTTATGCACACCTATTTCTAATCCCCTCTCCGAAAAAAAAAGTTAATTCTGCTGGGAGTTTTGAAAACCACACACCTGACACCAATGTCCATAATGACAAATATCAGCCTAAGTGATTAGAATTAAAAAAAAAAAAAAAAAAAAAAAAAGAAAAGAAAAGAAAGGTGACATAAGCAATCAGGCTTAATAACAAGAGCCAAGCTACAAACCTTGGCCAGGATGATAGGATGGGAGCTATGAAAATTCCTAAAATTCCAGTTATATCCTTCCAAAAAAAAACTATGTAGTGTTTTTGACAGCAACCTCTGATGCATGAGCTAAGCCTCTGTTCCTGAGTGACTAATGATTTTCCTGGTCTTGAAGACCAAGCCATGTCAAGACAACACATCAAAACTGAGATGCTTTACCTGTTGTATACTAAGAGGTGTTAGGATTTCTTCTCCCTGAGTATCATTGATCTCTGTGTCAATGCTTCAGTTAGCTGTGTGGAGTCCAATCCCAGTAGTTCAGCAGATCTACCCAGAGCTGGCAATAAAAAGAGAAATACAAATATGCCCTCAAATATATAAAGTTATGAAACCAATTTCTATCACTGTTAGATGCTTCTAAAATGATGGGGATTAGAGACAAACACACAACTAAAAACTGTGGGATATGTTTTTGCTGCTTATAAAAAGCCACAGTATCATAAATAGGCACAACTGAAGGAATGTAACAATAGAAATTCATCACAAGTAAGTGACAAATAAATATTTTCCACTTAATGTTAAATGTCAAGGATTCAAACAATCTATTCAAACAATCTACTGCATATTTTTCCAGATACACATAACAGCAATTCAGTCTTTGTTTACATGAATGCATTTCAGCTACTCTGATGAGGATAAAGAAAATGATTATTTTTTTCTTATATGCACACTTTTAATTTGCAGTTTTACAATACTGTGGTACATAAAGCAGTACATAATGCTACTTTTTATTGCTGTGTTTGAACAAACATTTAAAATACTTGCCAGTCCAATCTTTAAACATGCCAGCACATACTCTCAGATTTGCAATTCAAGTATTGACAGCTCTAACAAAAGATACCTTCAGCAGAGATCTCAGTTAAGGAATGTACTTGAGCACTTATGTTTTAGCAACTTGAGAATATTTCAAAGAAGGAATTAGACTGAAATGGAAATGGAATTTCACAGCTACTAAAAGAATAAGCACATGCCCAAGGTCTTCCCTAATTAAGACCTAGCATTCAGCAGCAGACTAATTTGCCTTATCTGTCAACCCCCACCCCCAAACAACATTTTAATCAAATGGTAAAGGTGTTAAAAATCAGTATGACCCTTTCACTGTCTGTCCTTTCTATGTTCAAACATACTGGCAATGAAAACAGCTTTCACAGCCTCATGAAACTTTTGGTTGCACAGCCTTCTCACCTGTTTTAAAAGACACCTGAGCTCCACCAGCAGTGATGAATTCAACATTTCCTAGATGTAAAATTCCAGCCAACAGCCTCAAAATTTCTCGCACTTCCTCCTTGCTGAACTGCATAACTTCCATTGCAGTCTGGAATGACATGTGAGCTTCTTCAGTAACATGCACACTGACTCAAAAATGGAAATAAGGACAAACTGTGTTGTCAGGCCTTAGAAAAGCAAGTCAGGACTAACAAAGGACTGGCAGGGCTTAATTCTTTTGGTTTCATCCAAAATCAAATATGCTGCAAGACACAAGAAGGACATCTTGGTACCTATAATGATCACCCTGGTTTTCAAAGACCCCCTTTATTGCTGTCAGGAGGCTGTAACTTGCTATGAAATTCTTCACTGAAATTGTATAAATATTGAAATGCTCTACTGAGTTGTGCATTAGACAAAATTCCACTAATTTGCATTAGTAACCAATAACCTCTGTTTTTACCAAATTTTGCCAATTAGAATTGTAGATAACAAGGCATGGGGGAGTAAACACAGCAACACAGAAGATTTGCTTATCTACTGTCTCAGCAATGGAGAATTCTCAGTAGGTCTTCTGCAGAATGCTCTGGGCAGACCACAAAACCCAAACACACATCTTACTACTGTGGTTTCACAGCAGAACCATGCAAGAAAAGCAGATCGATATAAAATGTGTTGAATTTATGAATAACCAATATGGCAATGAATCCACAACTAGAAGCAGAGAAGAAATAGTGGCCAAAGGTTTATTTTGTATAGAAGACCTTTCAAAACAGAGCTGCAAGCAAGACATCAACACTTGAAGTTTATTTACATATTCATGCTGCAGTTCCTCTCTGCCTGCTACAAGGAAGTTTCACTTAAGTAACATTTCTGTGACTTAAATCATAACAGAAATAGGCAAAAGAGATGACTATAATAGGAAAAGAGGCAAGGGTGAACAGAGGGTGAACTGCAGAGTTTCTGCCCATCTCTTGCTCTGAAAATGCAGCCTGGCAGCCTCAGCCCCTCTGCAAGGCTGCCCACACTGCAGGCTACAGCTAAGATATGATAGAAAGATATAAAGAAAGATATAAAACCACTCAGAGGAAGACTCATTCTGGACGTGTTTTTTAACATATGTTTAAATTTTCTTAAATTCTATTGTGCAAGTTACTTCATGCAACTGGATTTCCCACTTACAACTTAAAAGTCACAGAAGCCCAGGTACTTCACTCCACATGTGCTGCACTATGGACTCTACCCAGTAGATGCTACACGAACTGGGAAAGGTTCAGGATGGAAAAAACAGTGGGAACAGACATAGCTGTAATAAAAAAGCAGGTAAGGGCATAGACATCTAAATGTCTTAATATCTTTCCAATTGATATTCTTTCAATTCCAAATGCAGCAATTTCACAAAATTATAGCACATTCTTAAATGATACAGTAAAGATCAAATATTGAAGAGAATGTAAAAACGAGCCCAAAATGACAGGCCCTGTCAGATTGGAGCCTCAGTGAGAGGGCTGCATTGGCTTTGTCCTCTGCTCTGTGAATGGACCCCAGACATGTGAACTTCTAGCATTTTTAAAGCATAAAGAACAAGGGAAACAACTCACAATGACTTCCTTGAAAGAATCTTTGTCATTGATTGTCTTATCCACTATACATCCAGACTGATTAAGGTAGTGGTAGTTCTCCGGCACAGATAAGTAAAGAGCATCTAATATGGACAGAAAAGAGGACGAGTGAAAGAAAAACAAAAAACAAACCCAAAAGCACTCCACAAATTACTATGTCAGAGCTAAATAGTTCGCAATTTATTTGCTCAGAAATTATGATGATGCATAAACCAGAGTTTTATAGTAAAATCAGCCGTGGGGGTTTATTTTGCTGCGTTTTACTTTATTTAGCTGCACGACGGAGTTAACTACACTTTTTAGCACACAAAGACAGCAGGCCCAAAGGGAGATGCTGGGACAGCTTTAGGCAATTCTACATGTATAAAACTGTAATTTCTTTTGTTCGGTGGATTTATTCTTTATGAGAAAGGATTACAGGAACCAGAATTATTTCTCTTTGTTCCTTTGGAATCACTTAGTACCAAGAAAAATATTCAGCTTGAACAGAGTGAGGCATGTTTGTCCCAAAGTAATTTTCGCAGGGCCACAGCAGAAGCTGGGAGAAGAATTACTGGCAGCTCAGTGACATTCTTCAACTAAGCAGGTTGCTTTATCAAGCTGAGCTCAAATCCACACTCACTGAATTCCAGCTGAATAAATAACCTATTTCACTGCTGTGGTTAGTGGGTATCTGCAGTTAAATTTTCCACTGCTGTTACCATAGCTGCTGACTGCTAACAGAAAGCCACTACAGTTGTGTGACTTATGCTTTGGCACTCACCTTTTTCTCTCTCTTCTATCCCTGCCAGCAGAGCATAGAATATATGATAATTTCTTTCCCCTGGGTTTTGTCTAACTACACGATTCTGTCAAAATAAAAAATAGTTTCCATTTAAGCAACCATTTTTAAGGAGATTTTTTTTTATCCACAATTCCAATGAAAATATTAAATCAAACAAAATTAACTGAGCAAAAGCAAACATTGACTTACTTTTTCCAATAAATCTATAATCAGGAAGAAAAACTTCAGTCAAGGAATAAAGTCAAAAGCAATTAATTCACAAGCTATTTATAATTCTTCATCTTTCATTTGAGACAATAAGGAAAAGCACAGTGGTCTTTTCTTATAACATGCCTACTACTGTAAAAAGAAGAATAAAGTAACAATGATAACATCACAGCAGTTCTAATAACAGTTTGTTCCCACACCACCTTCTCCTCCAACATATTAAAGCAGGACTTGTCATGTTTAGGATTTTAAACTTTATTTCTCTTCTTTTCCCTAGAGCCTGGAAACAGCTTTAAGGATAAAATCTGTCCCACTGCATAAGCAACTTCTATTCAAAGCACCAGATAGGATCCCCTCAGTACATTCTTCATCCCAGCATCTCTGGTGCTCTGGTAGAGCTGGCTCATAGCCCACTTTTGCCAAATGCATGTCGAATCAAATAATTGGACACACCAAGGGTCTGGTCTTCCAAGTACTTTTCCCAAAAAGCTTATTTTTGGATATAATAAATGAGGGAAATAGCTGACAGTTGAGGAGTTCCCCAGAAACTCGGGCTTCTAGCTCACTATGTAGGAATATGCACACAAGCCATACCAGCAATACAAATTTCTGGTCCTTCAGGAGCATATAAACCCTACAAGGACAAAAATGTCTGTGTACATATGCACAAACCTGCAGAATTTTGTGTTACTGCTTCCCTTTCCCACCTATATTAGCTCAATTTAATTGTGTGTCTTTCAGGATGGAGTGAAAGGACAGACAAGGACAAGTCACTTCTCCCTCAGCCCTCCACAGAGGAGAGATGTGGGGGCAGCCCACAAAGAGGGGTAAAATCACCAAATGAGGATACAATCTAGAATTCTTCCTCCCTGAATGTTTCCTTTCTGACAGATGTTCAGCTGAATAAACTTCCCAAAGCGACTGGAGTTGTTGTTGTAAACAGTCTTTGCATTGCCAAAAGCTTCCATAATTGGGCTGTGAAAATATAAAACACCGACAAGAGTGTTAGTGGGTGACCAGCATGTCAACATTTTTACATGGGACTGGCAAAACAAACAGCACTATGAAAAGCTCACGTTTGACGCTCTCCTCAGCCACAGCCTACATCTTCAGTGTGATCCTCAACTAATGAACAATGATCATCTCAAATTTCTATCAAAAGGTGCAAGCATTCACACAACAAGAAGAGCAATCATATTAAACTGCTTCATCTGCAACTGCTCAAAAGATGTCACTGCAGTACTCAAATTATAGAAATAAGAAATCTCAGCACATGCAAATTGCTAGAGTGATGCAGGGAAATTAGTCCTTGTTCTGAGTCAATTCAAGATACATCAGGCAAAAAAAGATGAAGCATGATGAACAGAAGTAGTACCATCTCAAACTGCCTTGTTTTTTAAAGAGCTTAGAATGAGGTATTATTTAATTTGAACACTGAGAGATTTTTATTTTTACTCACCTGTTTCACCAATTCTCCTTTATCATCTCTTTTTCTCAGCACAATTCTACCACTCACATGCTTTACCTTCACTGTGCTGTATCTTGTTCTACCTTACCCTCAGGCTATACAAACCAAACCAATGGTTTCTCCCATTGGTATCACCCATTTCCCTTATCATGATTATCTGAATTCAGCCCCAAACAAAAATGAAAGCCACCACTAAAGCACTGTTAATTTCAAAACTCTGGATCTTTTTGCTTCATTACAATACAATAATAAAACAGAATACACCAGGTTGAAAGAGACCTTCAAGATCATCACGTCCAACCCATCAACCAATCCAACCCACCTAAACAACTAAACCATGCAACCAAGCACCCCATCAAGCCTCTTCCTGAACACCTCCAATGAAGGTGACTCCACCACCTCCATGGGCAGCCAATTCCAATGGGCAATCACTCTCTCTGTATTACGACAAACCACTGCTCATTTCAACTCTCTAGAAAACCCTGGTAATTTTGTTTAATGGAAAATGTCTCCCTTTCCAATATTTATTGTATTGTTCACAAATGCACCCACATCTTTACTTACATTGCAAGCTCTAATTTCAATGACTGGGCTTATGCTTTCTGGAAGAATACCTGTGTTGTACTGAAAAACCTAGTACCTGCTCTCAAGAATAGCTTGCTCCACACAGGAGGTCTTCTCTCTGCAGGATAGCTCCAGTGAATGTTGGCTCATTGCAGACAGGAACTTCAGAATCAGCTTAGTGCTTTCTGTCTTACCAGCACCACTTTCACCACTGAAAGAAGAAGAGGAAGAAAAGTGTCTGTACAGTTCCGACTGCCAAAAGAAAAACCCTCTGTCTGGCCAGCCTTGCAAACTCTATGCAATCAGGATTCCAGTGATTAAGAAATGATATTAAAAAAAAAGCAGAATATCCCTTTAACATTGATAAATATGACATTTAACACAATATGCAAGCTACCTATAGACTTCATACAACTGTTCAGACAGTGTTTCAAGGCATTCATTGCACAAAGCTGTATGCAAAGCCCATGAGGCAGTGAAAAGCTCTCTAAATACAAACAACTGTCCAACAATTCTTGCTAACATGCAAAAACAGAGTTAAGAGCACAACAACGGTCAAGAAGAAAGTCCAGAATATGAATTAAGATGGGAAAGTTTAGGATTATGCTGCAGCAATTTAGGTAAGGAGGTAGCCCTACTGTGAGGAAGATGAAGTGAGGCACACCAATGCATACTATAACACACCAATGCTACTCGTACAATTAATATTGATAATCTTAGAGAGCTACATATTCTTTAAACACATTTTTTAAAAGCCCATGAAAATAAACCAGATTCATATCAGTTCAAAATACACAATTTTCACCTCTTATGATCATTAGAGAAGCTAAAGCTACAGCCACAGCATAACTAAGCTATTTGATAATGACATTTTGAAACCAAACTGTTAATAAGCAATCTTGCTGATACAAACAGTATGCAAAATACTCCATTTCTCTTCAACACCAACACCCTAAAAAGGGGACGTATAAATTTGTTTCATATTCCAAATGTAATTTCCCTTCCATTAAGTAGCCTTAGAATTAAAAACACACTGTGAGCCATTAAGAAATACTACTTGATGTTGAAATTTGTCTAGTTTGCTTACTTTTCATCTGAAGTCATAGCATTGGATCCTAAACTACAGCCTAATCCCTGGTTTTCCTAATTCTTAAAATTGAGATGTGCCTAATTCCACTTTTCTCCCAAGGAAAGGAGGTACACCCTGGTCTTTTCCTAGCAAGCCTAGTTTATCTGACAGTCTTTGTTATGCCACTGATGGATAGGGACCCTGGTAATTTTAGGTAAGGGCACAGTATAACGATACTTCCTAGTTAAAAGCAAAGAAGAAAGGTACAGGCCAAGAAAGCAGCACGACATTTTGCTGCAAAACAATGCCACTCCTGCTCCTTTGCTGTGCTAGTGCAAAAAATCCATAAAGCAATAAATGTCTCTTCTTGACTAAATTGAGTACATAAACTTTTGAATAATGTATAGCTCACAGCAGGTATATTGGTGCCATGGGGGAGTCAGTTCTCTCACTGACACCATCCTCCCTCTGCCCCCACTCTGCCCTGTGCTCTGGAGCATATATGTTTCTCCGGAAGCTGAAGGTTAGCCCACCATAATCAAGAGCCATTTCACAAGTGAGATGTTCAAGGCTGGTGGAAAAATTTTTGCTGTCTCTAGTAAAGTTGGCATTATGCACAGCTATTAGCTCTTGATTTTTTTCTTAGAACAGAAGAGGCTCAGAACTGGGTGAGGCTGCCCAGTGTGCTGCCTCTGACACCTGTCAAATGGAGACAGCCCAGGGAGACATGCAATACTCTCCTTTTGTGTTCTTCCAGCTTCTAGATATTTGCTACAAAGAGGGTTCCTGATCTAAACCTGGATTATTTGTGTCTTGTAACCCTCAATGGATTTATCTTTCATGACTTTCTAGACCTACTTCATTAAAACCCACCATAAACACATACTTCTGTTTAGTATCTGCCTCCTATTAGTTTTAGTTGATGCTCCCTAGTTCTCAATAACTATGTGAAAACCAAAAACTTCTTCTCTCCACTGTGCATTTCAAGGATAGCTCCCCAATTCACGTTGCCCATCTCCATTAGCCATTCCCACATAAGGAGCCATGCTATACATTTAAATCCTCCTTTTTGTTCTCCTCTGAACCACCTCCAGTTTCACGAAGTACTTCTGGATGTCAAGCAAGGCGGAACAATGCAAAATGCTCAAAATATGAGCACAGGATGGATTTACCCAATGTTCTCTATTCATTTACTAATAACCATTCTATTCTATGCAGTTTTACAATTACTACTGAATGCCAAGTGGATGGATTCCTGGAGCCCTCTGGCATGACAGTAACATCTCTCCATGGTGTTGCTCAGCTTGAGACTCATAATTTTATGAGCATCAAGTTGGCTCTGCATTTTTCCATTACAAAATGCTCTATAAAAACCAGTAATTATTATTATGGTGAAAATCAAGAACAAGTAAACTAAACTTTTAAAAGTTGTTTATTCAACCCTACAGTAAATACACTAACAGTAGGTTTAGTGGGATCAATCTTTCAGATTCTTTAGAATGCCTATGTGTACAAGATGTTGCCATGGTCAGTAAAAGGGTGAACTTTTTAGTGCATAGCTGACTTTTCCATCCCATGAGTTGAAGTGTCCAGATCATTCCACATCACTACATTGAGTACTGTGAATATATTGTGTGACAGCAATCCACAAGGCCTCCACTTAGGAGGTCTTTAAACTTTCTTCATGACTTATTCTATGCAGAACATCTTGCTAAGGTCACAGCAGCCTGGACTCTGGACTGTTGCAGTGGAGAAAGTGGCCACCAATAGCCACTCCTCATTCTGAAGGACATAATGTGAGTGAGGCAGTATCAGTACTTCTCTGTATCACTTCTCAGTTCTGCCTGTTGGCTTTAAAACCCCAAAGATAGATATAAACAGGTGGATAGATGATGGTAGAGCAGTGGATGTGGTTTATCTTGATTTTGGTAAAGCATTTGACATCGTCTTCCGCACCATCCTTGCAGTTAACCTGAGGCAGTGTGGTCTGGATGATCAGGTAGTGAGGTGGTTTGTGAACTGGTTGAAGGAAAGAAGTCAGAGAGTTGTGGTCAATGGGATGAAGTCTAGTTGGAGGCCTCTATCTAGTAGGGGTCCCTCAGGGGTCAGTACTGGGACCAGTACTATTCAATATATTCATCAATGACCTGGATGAAGGCACAGCGTGTACTGTCAGCAAGTTTGCTGTCGACACAAAACTGGGTGGAGTGGCTGACACACCAGAGGGTTGTGCTGCCATTCAGTGAGACTTGGACAGTCTGGAGAGCTGGGGAGGGAGAAATGGAATAAAACTCAACAAAGGCATGTGTAGAGTCTTGCACCTGGGAAAAAAACAACACCATGTATCAGTATAGGTTGGGGATTGACCTTCTGAAGAGCAGTGAAGGTGAAAGGGACCTGTGGGTCCTAGTAGATGGGAGGTTGACCATTTGTTGTAGCATCATACTTAACTGTGGTGAGGTTTTTAGTAGGCTTTTTTATTTATGTGAAAGTAGATGCTGCAGTAAGGTTCAGATCAACACAAATTTGAGGATTTGTTGCTGCAGATATTTTTATCTACATTAAATCTCAAGTTCAGTAGCTAGAGAAACAGTTTTTAGCCTGAGAGCACAAAAATATAATTTCACAACTGTGCAAATATTCTAATGCACAGGTTGCACACAGCTTCATTAATGTACCCCTTTGCTGACATGTTAGGTTGCCAAGTCATTTTTATGCAGCATTTTCATGAATCAAAATAAGCCAGAGTAACAACGACTGACAAACACGCTTCTTCATGTGACTCCATTATCTCTTCTGCATTTCCTTTGTTTTCACCTCTGGTCTGTGTAGTTGTACCTGGAAAAATGGTCTCGCATTACATTTTGAGTCACTACCGATGGCATCTTTTAATGCAGATTCTTGTCTTAAGACACTCATCTTATCCTAGCCAGACAAATACCCCAACCATTTCAAAACAGTAGAAGCTTTTACACAGGTTTTTGAATCTAGTGCCTTAAGAAAATGACTCCCAGACAAAGCTGAGCTAATGCTGGATGCCAGCAGGTGGCACTTCAAGTCTAGAGAAACGGTGGGGCTGTTCCAACTTGATACTGAGATTTTTGATCCCAGAATTAGGAGCAGGTGAAACCATGAAGCCTACATGAACAATTCACTCATTTCAATGGGATGAAGCTGTTTATTGTGTTTTTGTGATGCAACAAAACTTTTTATATTAAATACAAGACCTGCATATTTGCCTGAGTTCAAACACTGCAGAGCTCCACCTGACCAAGAAACCCTGACAATCACTTGTTGCAACATCTAATTCTAAGCCAATAAAAGACTCAGGAATGACTAAGATGCCAAATTTGATAAGCACACTGTTGCATGTCCACTTCTGATGCCCCAAACTAAATATATGGTGACAAGAACTTTCCCAAACTTTATATGAGGGCTACTGAAAACCTTCAGTAATTTTATGAAGCCCTGCTCTCAGTCCTTCACAGCTACAGCAGATAAGACTGTTTTAGGAAAGTAGATTTGCCTTTTTCTTTCTTGCTTTCTTGTTTTGGTATGTTAATTGCATGTTCTCTCAATTTTTGTAGAAACAAGATACCCTTCTAAGGTTGCATTGTGGCACTTGCCTGAAACACTGACCTTACAAATTGTTTTAATCCATAACCACAGTAACAATTTTAAGAGGGACCACTAATGCAAAGCTTCTCCATATAATGGTTCATCTCTTCTAAACCACATGGTTTACAGAGCAAGGACTGTTGGGAGACTCCTCTGGAATATTAGACTTCTGCTTATGTCCTTTTTAGGACACAGCCTACTTTTCACTTGGCAGCTTGTAGGGAACTGGAAAGAAAGGTAAAATACTCAGCCCAGTACAGAATGGCATTAAAAAAACCACTAACAGCCATCTGCTAGGCACCAGAAATTATTTCAGTCCCCAAAGCTTGAGTAGATGGGCTGTTTGCAAGCAACCATTTGGCATCAGAATGTGAAATTGTGACTCCAGACTAGAAATTTTCACGTGACAAAGATCTCTGTGCACGTCACTGGGACTCAGTTTCTATGCACAGCACTATGTATTAAAAAATAAACAGGAGAAATACAGTCAAAGAAAGCTAAAAAACACAGTCAGCCCACATGATCTTTGTGCTACTGCCAGGAAGAACCTGCCTGGAAGTGAGGGCAGGTAGAGATTGCAACTTGCATGAAATTTGAACCAGACATACTGTGTGCTGTGTCTGAGTCGCATTTCTACCAACAGCTTGGGTGCTGAACTACGTGCAGCAAATCTTCCTCTGACCCAGGAAGCTTTGCAAACTGGTCTGTAATCTTCAAAGCCAGTAGAAACTGCCCACTGCAAAAGATGTTGCTCTTACTCTGCCTCATCCACTCTCTGCCCCACGCCATGATATCAAGGCTGTCAACAAGGGCTTCCGTATGAGCCAGGAGACAACTGAAATGGTGTCACCTTATATCTGAAGAGTTCTTCACACCCTTCACTTTTGCTGCAAGATGGCAAGAGCAAACAGTCTTAATCACAAAACCATTGTAAAGGCAAGAGAAGGAGGGGAAACACAAGTCTGCTCACTCCCCTTGAATATCACTCCCTGCCTGAAGCCATGCTGCCATCTCCACTGAGCTACTTCTCTCAGTATGGCAGGCAAAGCTTCAGTTTCCTTGCTGTGTGTGTGAGCCCAGGCATCTGAGAAGGCAGACAAGGGAAAGTGAGAAGAGTTATCTGTGTTTTCAGCTCTTCTGGAGCAAGAAAGAAGGAAAAGATGAAAGCAGCAAAAAACCATTAAAATGCTGTCCTGATTTAGGACAGTCTGCACTCACAAGCAAGCTCCCCACACACAGATCAGGAGAGAAAGTAGCACAAAAAGCCCTGGGTTCAGATAAAGAGAGTTTAACAAAAATAAAACAATGGGCAATTATCTTGTCCTGTTTCAGAGAAAAGCACTGCAGAAGCAGCAGCAGAAGCCAATGATAAAACAACCACCTCAGCCCCCAAGCCTGCAGCTGGCCCAGCAGAAAGTACCAGCACTTCAAAAAATGGAAACTGGAAGCAGCAACCAGAAACAGGAAGCTGCTCATGTTACCAGCTGACCTTCAAAACCTCTGCTCCAGCCAGCACTTTCATTTTAAAGCTGCCATGATGTCAGCATGGCACTGAATACTCATCAGTAAAATCAGTTGGCTAAAATCATGACACTATCCACCACTTATTTTATACTCTCTACATCATGCCCAGCAGCAATTAACATCATACAACATACATAATTCACTGTACACTCTCATTCAAAATGACACTGCCCTGTGATGCACAATAGACTTCTTACGGCAGATGTTCTGGAGCTCCACCCTGTTCCAATACAGTGTAGATCAGTCCATGATCAGTCCAAATGGTGGAGCTGTGTTTCCACCCCTGGAGCAGTTGATTCCAGTAACTCCTTCCACTCTTCCAAGTGAAAGCAACCTGTGGCTTGTAAACCAGTGTTCAGCTTCCAACTACCTCAGCTGTTGGAAACCCCTGTCACAGCAGATATACAGATGGGTTCCACCCTCACAGTTTGATGGCATTAGAGTACACTGTGTGCTTGCATCTACTAAAGCTTTACATTCTTGCGTGTTCAACTTGCCAAGCCATCAGACCCATATAGTCCAATAAACCCAGATGTCCA
The DNA here is from genome assembly GCA_033816785.1 of Picus viridis. NCBI lineage: Eukaryota > Metazoa > Chordata > Aves > Piciformes > Picidae > Picus > Picus viridis. The sequence continues at coordinate 27,496,244 of CM066575.1, forward strand.
TCTCCTCCATCTGGTTGGAGGCAGGGCCCCTCTAATTCTCACTGGAATCACTCAACATCTTGTGAAGATGCTTTGGAAATCTTTTCAAGAGGATCAGAAGCAGTATCAATTTGTCTGCTCTTTTTGGGTGACTTTCCACTGGAAACTGTTCTTCTGGGGAGAATTTCCTTGTAGTTCACACTCTCACACAGCTAGGACTGAAATCGGTTTTCCATCCCACTTCATCATGTCCTCCCCATGGTCACATATGTAGAACTACAGGGTACACTATGGTGTTCCTCCTGGATTCTCTGTCTTGGATAGGGAAATGCCTGCTTCAAATAGGTGAAATACAGGACCATACAGGTGGGGAATAGGACATGTTCTCTGAGCTGATAGACCTCCCAGTTCCTTCATAGCTGAAACACAGGCTTACACAGAGGAAAAGAGACCTTCCTCATATTGCTGGATCCTGCTAGTCATTTCATCCACCCCAGCAAAAGCAGAGGCAGCATCAGAAGCCAATTATAAAACAAGTCCCCTCCCCTCAAGCCCACAGCTGGCCCAGCAGAAAAAAACAACATCCAAAAAATAGAAACTGGAAGATGCAACTGGAAACAGGAAGCCTCTCATTACGATCTGAACTTCAAGTCCCACAATCCTTTGATCTGTCCAGCACCTTCCTTTTAAAGCTGGTATGACATCATCATGGTATTGAATACTCATGAGCAGATTAATTGGGCAGAATTAAGCAGTTGAAATGTGGAGGTTTTTCTCTTTGCTGTTCTTATTTAATGTATTTCTCAAGACTGTTGGCAAACCACTGAGTTGTGCAGGTATGTTTAAACTGGCGGGAAAAACACTTAGGGCAATACTAGGTGAGCAAGTAGCAAAAAATGCATAAAAATACAATTTTTTCCCCCACTGAATAGAATTATAAGATGCTCAAGCAAAATCACAATTTTATTAGAAATCCACCGAATAATACAAAGCGAGTTCAGAACTCCCTTGTGAAATTCTGAAGGTTTAAAAGCCTGCTTTCCTTTGGGGTTCTCTTCTCCATGTGGCCCAAAGCTATGCTCTTAAATCACCTTGGTAGGCTCACTGGCAGGGCTAATCAAAGCAGCAGCAGCAGCAGCTGTTGACATTTACCTGATGAGGATACACTGGTTGTCATGGCGCTTCCAAAGGCAGCGGTAGCACTCATTCGCCACAGCAAAGATGTGAGGTGAAATCTCTCCCATGTGGTGCTTGCTGTATTGCTCCATGGTGGTGCAGTCATACAGTCCCGGGATGCTCTTGTAAGGGTTCACAGAGGCAACTATCGAACCAATGTAGGTCTGAAAACACACAGCACCCCCCCGAGCTGTTATTACCCACAGGGTGAAACAGATAAACATTCTTCCCCCCAAAAAGACAACAAATACATATTTGCAAAAGTCTATCAATCTTTTGGATAAAGGAGGATAGTATTTTTAACCTGGTTTCTTCCTTGCAATAAAAGCAACAGAAGGGTAACAATTACTTCCACCTCTGTGCTGTTGTCATGCTTATTCCACCAACAGCACAGAGCTCAGCTGTGTGAATCCCTGCCGTAACACCACGTAGAGCAGCACAGTATTGCCTGTCAGCACTGGTCTACAGATGCTTCTAACACGTTCCTTAGGGACTCGATAAACTTACTAAAACCTTGACTGTGTCCCAAGTGCTGGTGCAAAAGTCCGTATTTCCATGTAGCGTATACAATCCTTTTCTGCTACTCATTTTAAAAACGTGGTAGACACTAGCAGTATTATATAGCATACACCTAAAGAACAGCACACAAGCTGTTAAGTGCTCCCAAAACAATGAGTTTCTGCAATGTACTTTATTACCAGTGTGATGCACAATGCCAGCTGATAAGGCATTCATTCTATCCAATTGCAATTAGAAAGCACAAGTTAAAATCACCCAGGTAGCAGCTTGTGTCCACTGCCTTAACTCACTAGGCTGTAGTAAAGCGATCATTTGTAACAGTCTACTTTCAATGCTGTTCATTTGCTCAGCTACTCTCCTGAATATATTTTTCAAACAAAACCAAATTAAGTGGGGGCATGTGAAATTAACTGATACATCATGTGTGTGGTGTTAGTGCTGTGATACAAATTTCATTTCATTAGCACCGGTTCAGGCTGCTCAGGGGCTCCCTAACTGAATTCTCTTCAGGGACTGATAGGCTGAGGGGACAGCTCATTGCTCTCTAAAAGGAGGTTGTAGTGAAGTAGGGGTCAGTTGCTTCTTTCTACTATCGGGTGACAGAATGAGAGGAAATGGCTTCAGGCTGTGCCGGGAGAGGTTTAGGTTGGATATTAGGAAAAATTTCTTCACGGAAAGAGTGGTCAGGCACTGGAACAGGCTGCCCAGGGAGGCAGTGGAGTTGCTGTCCCAGGAGGTGTTCAAGAAACATGTGAACATGGCACTTTGGGACACGGCTTAATGGCCATGGTGATCTTAGGTTGACTTAGGTTGGACTTGATGATCTTAAAGGTCTCTTTCAACCAAAATAATTCTGTGTCTGTTGTTACAGGCAAGAAGCTGACATCTGGCTTCCACAGCCCTGCTACAGATTTGTAAAGAGCCACGCTGAAAAGCATTCAGTCCTGTAACATGGTCCCTGTGTACAGACAGATGCTTCACCTGCAGTCAACCCTCTCGTGGCCAACAGCAACGAGCTGTGAAGTTGACAGCATGATTTGGGCTCTTTTCACCTCCACTGCACTCTGCCTAGGAAGGTCCACATAAGATAAGCAGCATCTCTCACACCACAGAAACACAGCCCTATGTGATCCTCCTGCAACCACCTTCTTCTCCAGCAAGCCACTGTGGGGACATTTACTGAGACCCAGGGACCATCAGCTCCCTCATGGTTTTCTTTCCTTCCTGTCAATCTCATCCACAGTATTTGCATTCCATATCTACCTGCCTCCCTGTTCTCCTTAATTGAAGTGCAGTTAATCGCTTTGTATCAGCTCTCCTTTCTCATTGTTACCCTGCAGTTACATTCCCTTTTATTCGATGGAGTTCGTCCTCCATCAGGCCCAGTGCAAGTAGCAGCTTTGAGCTTTTGCTAAAGGGAACCACAACAGTGTCCTTGAAGTTATGACAATTTTATTAGCTGTGAGAAGAATATGCCTCCTCACTGCAATTCAAATACCTTCTACAGAGCTCAGAACATTCAATCTGTATGTTTTGTAAGAATCCCCATGCTGTGCAGTAGCTCAGAAGGTTTCATCTAGAAGAAAGATACCATTTCAACAGAAGATCGTATTGCAGGGCAATTACAGCATTGAGACTAATTTCTTGGGATCACCCATTCTTGAGTTATAAATAAATAACTAATGAGGTAGTCTCTGAGAACAAACTTCCTCACTTTGATACATATTTCAGCAGAGATTGCCCAGTCAGAAATTTAAGATCTCTTTTTTCTTAAATTACAGTAATACAGTGCAGGCACGAGCAATCAAATAGACTGCTACAGATGATCTGCTTTATTGCAGTCTGACTAAAATGTAAGAACTTGAGGCACATCATCACAACAGATGCCATGGCAGAGCAGCAAATAAAAAAATCCCCATGAAACATGATACCATCTAACTTTCTAACTGCAAGTCCCCACTTTATAGCTTCTGTTTGATAAAGTACCTGACAGGACATCATCACATTCCCTGATCTTCCTCTGATAAAGCACTGGCAACTCTGCACCACCATCGGCTACAGCACAACTTCTCTTGTTTCTCCTATTTCAAACAGTAAATATCCCAGGAGATGACAGCAGACCACTTCTGCACGGGCTCAGTTAATGTGAGGCAGTCTTTCAGATAGTTAAAGCATAGTGTTTTAAAAGTTATATAAACAAGTCCAGAACACCAGCCATTACTACCAATAAGAAAATATTATTATTAAATAAAGTCAGCTGTCTTTGTTGCCTCATAATTCAGGTAAAGTATTATAGAGAAAAAGGTAATGTACCATGGCAGTGAAAGAAACTTGGTGAAAAGCAGAAGCAATACTGGCAAAACCAATTCCTAAAGCACCTCATGTGGTAACGCTTAGGATGTGTTACTATTTTAAAAATTCCTCCTCTCTCTCCTTTTCTTTCAGCAAGAACATGAAGAACCACACCCTCTACTGAAATAGCTCCGCTTTTGTGGTTCAAGTCTTCTGGTGCTTAGAGTACATACTACTTTTTTTCAGAACAAGTTATATGTGTGCACAAATTGCCACCAAATTATAATGATACAAGACAGAACAAACTCAGGCCCTCCCAAAACAAGTTCCTTATCCCAAGGCAAGATCATAAAAAAACTACCTTCATAGACATAGTGAATCAGATTTATCACCTACCGACAGTAATAATACAACTCAGAAGCAGCCACAAGTAGGACTCTGCACAAACCAGCTAGGATTTAGCTGGCCCAAATGAAAATCCACTTTAATGCAAGGTAGTTCAGTAAAGTATTGGTAAGTTGAAGGAGCACTTCAACTTAAAAGTTATTAGAAGCTATTCACATTATTAAAAAAGATCACACACACACACACAAAAAAAAGAATTTTCCCAAAGCCTTTGTAAATTTTCCTAGGTATAATCAAAAACAGCCCAATAAGATCCACCCACAGGTCCTGAGGGAACTGGCAAATGAAGTTGCCAAACCATCATCCATCATATTTGAAAGGTTGTGGCAGTCTGGTGAAGCTCCCGCTGACTGGAAAAGGAGAAACGTAAACCCCCTCTTCAAAAGGGGAAAAAAAGAAAGACTCTGGAAACTATAGGCCAGGCAGTCTCACCACTCTACCTGGCAAGAACATGGTGCACATCCTCCTGGAGTCTTTACTAAGGCATATGGAAAATTCAAAAGAGGTGATTGATGGTAACCAGCATGGCTTCACCAAGGGCAAATCATGACTGATGAATTTGGTGGCCTTTTATAATGAGGTTACACCACCAGTGGGTAAGGGAAGAGCAACTGGTGTCATCTACCTGGACTTATGTGAACTGTTGACGCTGTCCTGCATGACATCCTGTGTATTTTTACACAGTCATTGCATTTCATTGTTGATTGTAGTTTTGCTTGTAAATACAGCTTCATTTGCTTCCAGCTGAGCTGGTCTGGCAATTTAATGCTGGGGGAATTTCCAGCCCACCACAGGCTCAACATCCAAATGGAAACCAGTGATGAGAGGTGTCTTTCGGGGTCAGTTCTGGGACCAGTGCTGTCTAACATCTTTGTCAGCGACATGGACAGTGGAATTGAGTGCACCCTCAGCAAGATTGTGAATGCCACCAAGCTGTGTGGCCTGGTTGACATGATGGAGGGAAGCAATGACATCCAGAGGGACCTTAACAGGCTTAAAAGGTGGGCCCAAGGCAACATCATGAAGTTCAACTAGGCCAAGTACAAGGTCCTGCATCTGGGTCTGGACAATCCCAAGCACAAATATAGGCTGGGCAAGGAATGGCTTGAGAACAGCCTTGAGGAGAAGGACCTGGGGGTATCAGCTGCCAAAAAAATCAAAATGAGCCAGCAATATGTGCCTGCAGCCCAGGCCAACCTGGGCTGCATCAAAAGAAGTGTGACTAGCAGGACAAGTGAGATGACTCTTCCCCTCTAATCTGCTCTCATGAAACCCCACCAGGAACACTGCATTCAATTCTGGTGCCCCCAGCTTGAGAAGGACATAGAACTGTTGGTGTGAGTCCAGAGGAGAGCCATGAAGATGATCAGAGGACTGGAGCACCTCAGCTATGGGGACAGGCTGTGAGAGCTGGCATGGTTCAGCCTGGAGAAGAGAGACTCCAGAGAGATCTTATAGTGGCCTTCTAGTACATGAAGGGGGCCTACAAGAAACATGTGGAGGGACTTTGTGCAAGAACTTGTACTGATAGGATGAGGGGGAATAGCTATAAGATGGAAGAGGGTAGATTTAGACTGGGTATTAGGAAGAATTTTTTTACAGTAAGGGTGGTGAGACACTGAAACAGGTTGCCCAAAGAGGTTGCAGATGCCCCCTCAATGGGGGTGTTCAAAGCCAGGTTGGACAGGGATTTGAGCAACCTGGCCTAGTGGAAGGTGCCCCTGCCCATGGCAGGGGTATTTGAACTACATGATCTTTAAGGTCCTCTCCAACGCAAACATTCCATGTTTCTAAGATCTGCTGCAAGAATAATTTCCTATGCCACTGCCAGGCTTACTACTTTTCCCATCCAATAACTGTCACATGTTCTTATTAGTAGCATTTTATAAACAAGAGATCCTGCTCCTACTAGCGTCTGCCTTGGCACCTCCATAAAACACAAAGTCAGACACTTGAGGCACAGCACAACTTGCACCCACAGGAAGAAGAGAACCACTTCACCACCTCTTTGTTAGAAGGGCTCTGCTTTCTCTTCCCTTGGGGACTGGAGGGTAGATTTTCTGGTTTTGCAAGTACCTTAGCAGCAAGTTAAACCGGTATAAAGACACAGAAAAAAATGTAGGGCTGTTCAGTGCATTGTCTCCTGGCTTCTGAACACTATTTCTTCACCAGGCATCATTATTTGGCAAACTAAAGCAGTTAACACTCAGAAGGAGGATCTCTAAATTACATTAGTATGCTAACATTGCAAATCAGCCATTTGGATGAAATTTCAGAAAAGGTATTTTCATATAAGAAATGTCACTTCCACTGTGCTTGAAAGAGTGTCAATTGCATTTTGTCTTTGTTCCTTGCAGTTTCTAATCTAATTATCACAGTCAATAATTACTTTTTTTAAATGAAAGCACTGCAAAGCAGATGTGAGCAGGAAAAATGTTCATACAGCTGGCAGAGCACTCGCAAACACACTGGATTTTCTGAAGATTTCCTGTTTAAGTAGCTTGAGGGGTATTTCACAGAAACACTGAGTAAAGCTCCTATCACAAGTCTGACTTCTTAAATCCTTGACCAAGAACACAACAGTTTACTCTGTTACATGACCAACCCAACAACTTCAGACAGAACTACACACAAACTCTTGAATTACTTTGTTACAGACTAAACCTGCAACAGCTTGTTATCAGATCACCACTAGTGTATTTATTTAACTTCAAGAATAAGTGTAAATTGAGTTATTCAGTCTGAATCCCAGTGCAGCCCTTTGATTACCGTATTAAAAGGTCAGGCTCCTTGCCCAATCTCAAATTTTTACTGAAATTTTACATTGATAATGTTCCTTCCAAAATGTGTTCAGTCATGAACCGCAGTTATTCCTGCTCCTCCTTTTAGCACAAAAAGAGGAGGTAAGATTGCTTGCTGATCCCCTAAGAAGGCTTTCAAAATTATTAGAATAGAATAGAATAGAATAGAATAGAATAGAATAGAATAGAATAGAATAGAACAGAACAGAACAGAATAGACCAGGTTGGAAGAGACCTTCAAGATCATCGCGTCCAACCTATTATCCAACCCACCGAACCAACTAAGCCATGCAACCAAGCACCCTATCAAGTCTCCTCCTGAACACCTCCAATGATGGTGACTCCACCACCTCCACGGGCAGCCCATTCCAATGGGCAATCACTTTCTCTATGAAGAATTTATTCCTAACATCCAGTCTAAACCTCCCCTGGTGCAGCTTGAGACTGTGTCCTCTTGTTCTGGTACTGGTTGCCTGGGAGAAGAGACCAACCTCCGTCTGTCTACAACCTCCCTTCAGGTAGTTGTAGAGAGCAATAAGGTCACCCCTGCTTCCCCTTCTCCAGGCTAAGCAACCTCAGCTCCCTCAGTCTCTCCTCATAGGGCTTGTGTTCCAAACCCCTCACCAACTTTGTTGGCTTTCTCTGGACACGTTCCAGCAAGTCAACATCCTTCCTAAACTGAGGGGCCCAGATCTGGACACAGTACTCAAGGTGTGGCCTAACCAGTGCAGTGTACAGGGGCAAGCCCATTAGTCCAAGCCCTGTCATAGCAAGTAAGGTGATGGCATTGCAAGAGTTGAAACAAAAGATATACTTGAGAAAGGAAGTGATTTTTTCATCAGTCCTAGGAGTGCTTTCTTGTTTTGTTTGTTGTGTTCTGAGCTTTGAACCTGCATCTTGAAATCACCCCAGACTTCTTCAAACACTCAAAACCAATTAGTTCTTTAACAAGGTTCAAGAGCTCACAAAGATTTCTGAGTCCTACAGAAAACTTACAACGGTCAGAGCAGTCCTGTCTAGCATGAGAGGGGTTGTAAATGTATTTATCTTTTAACAAAGACGCTTTACTTCAGTTAGATGCCAAACAAATGTAAATTATATACAAATTGGTATTGGTTAAAAATATATTTTTCAAGTTAGCTTAAAATTACAAGAAACACATTTGCAATAGATGAACGAAATACGGTTTGAAATGGGTGCTTCCATGTAGAAAAGATTTTTTGAATAAAAGAGGGGAAAGTAGAGGAAGAAATTTCCCCTACAAAATTATTTTCAGGTTCTGTATACAGAAAAGGCAACAGAAAAGGTAATTGTCCCAATGCAAGGTCCTGTCATTAACCCTATAAACTGAATTAGCAGGACCACCTTGCTTTCACTCTTTTCTCTTTTGCAGATGCTTTGAGTTTACCTTTTCAACTTTGCTCCATATCCAGCAACAATTCACCTTCCATTTTCCTTTTATGTCAAACTTCTGCACCTCCACAGTAACTCCCCTGTTTCTGAGGGTCCTTTACTAAGTTATGTGTTTTACCCAAGCTGCTACTTCTTTTATCCCACACTTTTTCCCATGACCTCCTTTCACCCTCTACATTAAGGTACCCCACTGTACTTCCCAGACTTCTAGCATCTAAGACACCCCATTCCTCCTCTCTTCATACATACACACACACATAAATGCATAGGGGACAAAAAGGTGGTGGGGAGACAGAGGGTGGCAAAAATGACTACTTTTAGGCTTTGCATACCTCATGCTACAGGGAGGGTGGGTAACAAAGGCAAGAGCAGGCTGGAGGGCTCTGTTAAAGAGTATTATGTGTTCTTTCTGAAACAAACCTTTGATCAACAAAACCAACAGAAACTAAAACCCCTTATACTATTAAACAGGCACAAGGAGAAGTCATTCCTCAATTTTTATCATTGTGTTTCTTCAATAACACCAAAAATCAACATATTCTTTGCAATCTGTTACTAAAAATGTTGCAACTGAATACAGAATTAAGATGTGTGACACAGGTACATACATTAAGAAACAGCACTTTGTCCAACTCTTTCAAGAGCAGTTTCAAGACTTTCTGCTTTGGGACAGGAAAGACCTATCTCATTACAGAAACAAAAACATGTTTATAGATGTCTCAAAAACTTTTGAGTTGTTTCTGTGCAACTCCTGACTTTCCTAGAGTCACTTAAGGAATTGATTCTGTGTCTGAAAACTAAGGGTATAAAAAAACCCAAACCAACAATGGGGTATTAATGAGTATTATTTTCTAGGCATACCCTAAATACATGAGAAACTGGTGGACTAGAAAACTACTTATAAATATACTGAGCACTGTTCCACACAACTTGCACATTCTCTCACAGCTTTAAATTATCACAGCTACAGTAACATTACAACACCGGTGCTTTCACAGACTATGGAAAGGCAGAGAACCACAAAACAGCTGCCAAACTTCACTATGTTTTCAACACCAAATTTCAAGGTGTCAGGATTCAAAACCTGGGAACACAAGAGTTCTCCCCACACCGCAGATACAGCCTCCATCATGTCCAGTTTTCTCAGGTAAAGAGACTGACAGTAATCATGACTGAGTTTATTCTGAAGCAACAGTAACTGTCTATCACTGTAACAAAAACCAAACCTTACAACAACAACAAAAAAATCCCAACAATAACAAAAAAGAGAAAGATGGCTGAGCCATATTTTGGTGTGCTTTTTTTGGGAGGCAACAGAAGCAACAAGGGTATGCCATAAACAGGATGATAATTAATATCCTTGTTCTTCATAGGACCTTGATTTATCGTCTCTGTGGTAAGCATACCCCATCTTTCAGTTAGTCCCATGCTAATTTGAGTGGGACAGAATCCAGCTGTCTCTCTAAATTACAAGCTAAGATGCTTAAAGCCAAGCTCCTTTCTTAAAAACCATAATCAAGGTGAAATAATAAACTACAAGTTTATATGTTTTCAAGCCTTTTCTAAGACGGAAAGGTCATACTCTATAATCATCCTTACATGCCTGGACTTCTGCAGCCCTCATCATGTTTGATGACTCGTGGTATGCTTCCAACTGGCCAAATTTGTATCAGCTGTGGTTTTTTCCCTTGTCAACAAGCACAACATTATGACCCCTAAACTGTCCTCTTTTCTTCTCAAGAGCAACTGCAGAATTAATTGTAAATTCAGCTGTTTGTAAACATCCAGGACACACTACAAATGCAATAGTTAGTAGTCATAGGGGAGGATGTTCAGAAGGGATCTAGGATATGACAGAGAATGTCGCTAACAAGAGCAAGTGCCAGGTCATAGCTTTAGCTAGTTGAATCTACTGATGAATATTCCACACCATGCTGCCATCATTCCAGCTTCAAAATTAAAGTGTGAGAGTGCTGGCGGGAGCAAAGCATCATGAAGCTTGAAGTTCCCATTGTAACATGAGAGATGTCCTGTTCCAGTTACTGCTTCCAGCTTCTGGTTTTGGGGTGTTGGTTTTTCTGCTGAGGTGGTTGCTGCATGCTTGGGGAGGGTGAGGGTACTGCTTCAGTGCTGGTTTCTGCTGCTGCTGCTTCTGCTTTCTTGCAGAAATAAGCTAAGATAATTGTACAGTGTATCATCTCATTAAACTCCTTATCTCCACCCAGGGTTGTTTTTTGGTGTTTGTTTTTTTGTCTTACTTTCCCTCCTGTCTTGCAGGTGCAGGGATCTCCACTTGGAAGGCAGACTGTTAAACCAGGACAGTCTAATTTTGGTGGCCCAATGTGTGGCACAAAACCCAGCCAATTTTGGTAAGCCAGCCAGGAGACAAAGGTGTTGAAATAACAAGCAGTGAGATAACAAGAGGATTCAATTAAGTCTTGTCAAAATAAATTTGTATACAGTTGTTGTGGGGTTTTTTCCTGGAGTACATTCACTGTGTGGATACATTTGCTTTCTGGGGGCAGCTGGGGCTGATGTATTGCAGCTTGTCAAAAGACCTGATGCACTTGTCCTCAATGTGCTCTTGCTGGTACCACTTATCACTTCACTTCAATGGATTAATGCTATGATGTGGTTGTGCTGATTACTGGCATACTATGAGTTGGTTACTCCACTAGCCACTTGGTGTAGATGTAATCTCACCCAGTTGACAGGCCAGGGCTTTTCCACAGTGCTATAAAGGTCTTTCTCAAGAATGCCACCTGGAGATCTGCCCCAAGGCTGGATAATTATGAGTGGCAGGGTGTGTGGGAGAGTATGGGCAAGTACCTAGGCTGATTGTCACCTCTGATTACTTGCAATTTCACCTCCCCAAACAAGTACAAAATCCTGACAAACTGGAGAAATACTTGGAAAAAAGTATGCTGTCAGCCCAGAGGTTCCTGACAGGCAGAAATCACTACAATATGTTGTGGTCTGGCTCATATCTATCAAGGACTTCTCATTACTGTTCAGAGTGCTCAAAAGCAAGAGAAGGTCTCTGGTCCTACAGGGAGACAAGCAGTCATCATGGCTACTCAAATCACAATGGCAGGCATGGCAGCTGCTCCAGAAAACTAGCCTATGCCAGCATTGGTTACCCCATATGGAAGAAGAAATATACAAGAAAAGTAGTTCATTTGGCAAAAGATGGGTCAGGGTTATCATGGGAACAAAAGGAAGAGCCAGAGGTGGTCACTTGGTCTTTATCTCTGGCCTTGAGAGACAGCCAAGTGCAAATGGTGGATGAAACGATGCGCAGGCTCCAGCAATATAAGGAAGGCCTCTCTTCCTCTGTACAGTGTTTCAGCTGTGAAGGAACTGCCCCAGGAGGTCAAGAGAATGCAGTAGAACACATTCTATTCCCCACCTGTATGGTCCTGTATTTCACCTATTTGAAGCAGGCATTTCCCTATCCAAGACAGAGAATCTAGGAGGTACACCATAGTGTACCCTGTAGTTCTACATATGTGACCATGGGGAGGACATGATGAAGTGGGATGAAAAACCGATTTCAGTCCTAGCTGTGTGAGAGTGTGAACTACAAGGAAATTCTCCCCAGAAGAACAGTTTCCAGTGGAAAGTCACCCAGAGTCCCCTGTACTCTGCTTTGGTTAGGCCGCACCTTGAGTACTGTGTCCAGTTCTGGACCCCTCAGTTTAAGAAGGACATCGAAACACTTGAACGTGTCCAGAGAAGGGCAACAAGGCTGGTGAGAGGCCTTGAGCACAAGCCCTATGAGGAGAGGCTGAGGGAGCTGGGGCTGTTTAGCCTGGAGAAGAGGAGGCTCAGGGGCGACCTCATTGCTCTCTACAACTACCTGAAGGGTGGTTGTAGCCAGGAAGGGGTTGGCCTCTTCTCCTTAGCAACCAGGACCAGAACAAGGGGACACAGTCTCAAGCTGCACCAGGGGAAGTTTAGGCTCGAGGTGAGGAGAAAGTTCTTCACCGAGAGAGTCATTCGCCATTGGAATGGGCTGCCCGGGGAGGTGGTTGAGTCTCCATCCCTGGAGGTGTTCAAAAAGGGACTGGATGTGGCACTTGGTGCCATGGTCTAGTTGTGAGGTTTGTGGTTACAGGTTGGACTCGATGATCTTCAAGGTCTCTTCCAACCTTGGTAATTCTATTCTATTCTATTCTATTCTATTCTATTCTATTCTATTCTATTCTATTCTATTCTATTCTATAGAGCAGACAAATTGATACTGCTTCTGATCCTCTTGAAAAGATTTCTAAAGCATCTTCACAAGATGTCGAGTGATTCCAGTGAGAATTAGAGGGGCCCTGCCTCCAACCAGATGGAGGAGATGGACATCTGGGTTTATTGGACTATATGGGTCCAATGGCTTGCAAGTTGAACCCACAGGAGTGTAAAGCTTTAGTAGATGCAGGCACACAGTGTACTCTAATGCCATCAAACTATGAGGAATAGAATCCATCTGCATTTTTGGTGTGATGGGGGGATCCCAACAGCTAGGTGTGTTGGAAACTGAATGTGGTGGGTTGGAAATTGCCCACACACACACATTAAATTTGCCAGACCAGCTCACTTGGAAGCAAATAAAAGCTGTATTTACAAGCAAAATTACAATCTACAATGAAATGCAACAAATATACAGTATTTACACTATTTACATGTATTTACAATTAATAAACAGCACAGGGACCCCCATGGTCAAAGAGCTGCTAATAGCTTCTCCCTCTCTGCTCCCCCTTACTCCCCTGTACACAAAGGAACAAGTGAAAGAGCAGAGAGATGTTAGAACTTAGCCAAAACAAAACAGCCAAGGTCAAGCAGAAGCCAGCAGAAGCACAAAGTTAGTATCTCCTAGCCCAAGGAAGTGAGAGAGATTGTTTTGCAAGTCCATTATTCCTTCCAATGGGATTGTTTAGAACTATCATTATTTTCCTTTTTACACCCAATAGTGATTGATTTACATTCTATTACTTTCTGCTCAAGATCTGTGGAAAACTTTTAAAGGCACAGCCTAAAACTACCACACTGAGCACCAGAATTTTAACCACTTGGAGGGGTGGAAGGAAGGAGGTTTTTGTTCCTTTCCCTCCTGTTTTGGAAGAGAAGGCAGGGAAGCTCCACTTGGAAGGTACACTGTTAACCTTGGACAGCCACCAGGCAGCTACCTACATCAAAGACCCACCTGCTAAATGTTCTCTTTGTCATTGCTTTTGAGAAGTGTCTTCTCAGACATGTTCATACTGCTTATCTGCACTTTCCCATGCACTTCAGTCCATGATTTAAGTTGCAGCAGTCTCTTCTACCAAATACTTCCCTGATGGCCTTTTCCCTTCCTGTGCTGAGCACAGGTCAAATCCAAGGCATAAGAGACCAAGGCATTTCCAAAGCCAGACTTCATGCTTATTTTCACTGGTGCAATTCACAAAAGAATTTTGGAATAATTGTGGAAGTTTTTAATTTATTTTTTAATATGTGAATTCAGATGGTCCAAAGCAACTGCTGGGCATACCCTTGTGGTAGTTTAGCCCTCTGCTGCTACCACACAAGATACATTTTTGGTGCCCCGGGTGTCCAGCCCAGTGGGTGGACACAGGAAGTAGTGTATATAACGTCCTGCTCCCTATAAATCCATCTACAAGGTCTTACACTTCCTCTTTCTTCCCTCACTGCTCCTGTGGAGATGCTCCCTGTCTGGTAATGGAGGGGAGTTATCTCGAGGCCTCTTAGGCCTGTCAAGGCCTGATGCCGAGAGGAGAAGGGCGAAGGGCAATCTCAGATCTGGCCAGCTGAGATTAGCCTAATGGTAGAGGGGGGAAAGAAAGAGCCCTGGGGGTTTTGGGTGTACCCTCAGGTGGGGAGAGGGAGAGTGCTGGGAGGCTTCTGGTTGTGCTTTGGGATCTCCTTTGTCACTGCGCTTGTGGTTCTATGTCAAACACTCACTGCTTTTCCATTTAAACTTTCCATCACTTCTGCAATCCATTTGTTAGAGTTGTATTTTTTTTCTGCCCCAGTAGGAGGCAAGGGAGGCTCTGCCTCAAACTGGAACAACGCTATTAGATGCACCCTTGTCTGTTATATTGACCCTTCAAATCATCTAATGTGCCCTTAAGCTTCCCTTGGTACAGGAATAACACTATACTCTTCCCAAGGACCTCCAAGGATAAAGGCTACACTACCTCTTCATGATAAGAGTGACATTGTGCAACCCTGCTACCTTAACTTCTAAACTAAATGAATCCTTCTACCCCCTACAGCTTCAACCTTGAACATTCACAATGTCCTTGTTATAGGCAGCTAAACAAAGCTGCCCAGATCTATTTCTTAAAGGTTAAAAACTGAGTATTGGTCAACTTAGCTGCCAACACTGCACATTTTAGCTCAGAGATGGCAAAAGATATGCATAAAACTCTTCACAGGTTAAGAAATACACCTATACCCTAATCTCATCTTATTTTCTTACCAATTTTCTCCTACTGATCAGAATGCTTCATGTAGATGGAGATTCTGTAAGTTCTTGAACAAAAAATACCCAGATGGGAAATATGAAAACAATATGAAGAAAAGCTGATAAAAGAGGATTGTTACAACCAAAGGTAAAAACCAGAATAACAGACAATAATTTTGATGTCAGATAGACAACTTCCCTTATTTAATGATTTCAGAGGTTTCTGTCAGTTTTCTGCTGTATAAAAAGGGCATAGTCTCCCTGTTTTCATTGCTTTTTGATTAATACAACACAATCTCTGCCATGTAGCAGTCCTATCTACTGGACATCAGGATAATGATCTTTTGTGCATGGTCTGTTTATATAAATAGTTTGGAAGATTATATCTCTTCACCATTGCCAAGTGGAGAGAGGAAGCAACGTCCTGAACAAAAACCTCCTGATTTATCAGAATGAGACATGGATTTTTGTCATTTTCAATGCTGTGATGCAGCATGTGAATATAAGTTTGCACATCAGACTGTAGCAATCTATGTGCACAATTGCACAGCTCAACTCTAAGCGATCTCTAGCTCACATCACAAAAGCCCCCACAAAGAGCAGAAACTCCGTGGCTCAGCATGTCACTTCATATGGCCTGTGGCTACACACTAGTTCTTCCTTCTGCTTTGTTATTGCACGATGCTCAAATGAGTCTTTCAAAGCTGTCTGAAGGTCTAGTTGCCCCTCCAGCAAGGAAAATTCCTATAGATCCATCTTGGGAAAATGAGGTGGCTTGTCACAGAAATAATGCAAATTAAAAAGTTGGTAGATGATATACCAAAAAAAACCCAGTCTCTATGACACTAAAGAAATATTTTTATTATAAAGCCTGGAGATCCGTTTCAGTCTGCCTGTGAGTACTTTACATACCAATATCCAGATTTCCATAACTTCCATGATCCCTTAATATTTTAAGGTCTCCTCTTTTATTTTTTTAAAATGTTTTTCAGAGAGTAGGAATTGCATTTTAACAGAGCATGAAAACAGAAACTGAAAGCCAGAACAGCAAACATCTAAATTTATACCAGGTAGGCTGCTGGATGACATCAAATTGCTGCCAAACAGCCATGGGTCTAGAAATTTGCACTGAGATAGCAAACAGTATTAGCAGTCAAAAATCTGATAAATGGAACTTTTAGACTTCATTTCCTTTTAAAAGGAAATATTGACAGACATCAAAAAGAGATAGCTGGAACTGCTAGAGAAATGGATGACATCTTTTAAAGTAACAACCTGGCTATGAATTAATTGTCCATTTATAAAGGTAAACAACAGCTATAAAAGTAATTTAATTAATTCTCAACTTAAATGGGTTTTGTGTAGCCTTTCTAGTAAACTGTTGAAGTATGTGCATAAGGCAGTTGGACAGTGTAGCACAAGAAGTGCATTTTGTGCAGCTTCCTTTCCAGTCAAAGACTAAGCTGTGTAAAGAAAACATTTTTTTACAAGCAGCTTAAGTTTCAAAGTCCAAATTTCTGCCCTCCTTTAAAAGCCGTTCAGAACTGGGAGCAACAAAACTTACAGAAAGGAGTCAAATCTTACCTGCAAGTGAGGCAAAGGTGCACTCAGAAGCGTTCAGCACCATTTGGAAAAGGTCTGACTGAACAGCCCTAAGGTGCCATCAGTATTTAACACAAACTACTGAAAAACCTTCCTTCTGATTCTGCACACGGGTCTGCTTTCTGTCCTCAGCTCACAGATTCAGCAGTGACGTTCAATGAAGAGTTGGAGAAAAAATCCAAAACAAGCCTTCATATCTAAGAAGACATTAGCAATAAATACCAGCACCAAAGGTCAAACTTGCACAAGATGATACATTTCTACTTCGAAGTTTTTAAAACTCATGGAAGTCAACAGGAATTGACCCTGTTTGACCATATATGTATTATTTTTCTTCCACCAACCAACCAAATGAGAAGAAAAACACTGGTACAGAGCAGACAGAAAGAATGATTTTAAAAAATGTTTTAATAAAACCTGACCTACTTCATCACCCCATCTGTTTCACTGAAACACTCCACTGATGATAGAGGGCAAGCTCCCTAATGCACTATATACACACACCAAGTTACAAACAAGTACCTAATGTGCTGCTAACCATAATGTGTTCGTGCAGCCTTTGCCTACATGGTAGTTGTGACCGTTTTAGGCTACGCCTTTAAGAAAGGGACAGTTACTGAGACTCTCTAACTGAATGTTTTGGTGTAATAAGGAAAACAAAGATATTCTAAACTGATTTCATTCGTAGATTGGTAGAATGCAACTTTACATTTTAGTTTTAGTTCAGTTTGAATCTCAGTCAGTCAGTCTGTCTGTTTCAGTCTGCCTGGGCAGCGGCTGTCTCTCTGACCTTCAACTAACCAGATAAGAAACTACTTGTTTTTCCTTTAGCACACGCTTTTAAGTTACAGAGTTTCCTCCTTAATAATTACTCCTCTCTAACTCTTTTTGGGACTCTCTTTTTTTAAAGGGAGGAAGGGAGAAAAGGGAGTTTTGGGGGGAGCCTCCTCGCTGGAGGAGGGCAGGATTTCTGTGTTACGTTCTTTGCTGTATATTTTTGTATATATTGTAAATACTGTATATTGTGTATATGTTCACTGAATGTCATCCTGCTTGTAAAATATAGCTCTTATCCATTTTGCTGCTCTGAGTTAGCCATGATTTTCTGTGGGGGGAGACCTGAACCTTCTCTCACCACCACAGTAGCATACTCAATCACACAGACCTTTCTGAGCAGCTCCCTGCTTACTGGTATCTTCTTACTGGTATCATCTTGATCGCAGTACCTCAGTCCAAAATATCTGCTAATACCTGACAATATGCACCCTTAAAATCCCCGATCTTTTCATCTGTGAGGAAAAAGTTCAAGCAAATATTCTTTATGGTTTTTGTTATTATTATTAGCAGTGCCACAAGCTCCACCACAATTCCTCTCTGGAAAATTCGTAAGTTGGTAAACCAATGAATTGCATTTGTTTACTTCCCATATCATTACTGCTATGTTCTTCCTCCAACATGTATTATGAAGAGAAAAACAAATAAAACATAATTATAATTTGCCTTTGTCAGATAATTGTTGATGTATATATAGAGAGTTAGTAATCCTTTAGAAATAGCAATCACCAGAAATAAATTCCACTAGAATTCCAGTTAAAAGCCTGTTGTGTTTATATAGATCTGTGTCTGCTGCTCTCTAGTAACAGATGTGAAGCAGAAGCTGTAATTAATGCTTGGAGACAGGAACTCATTTTGAACCACATTTTGAAAACATTATCTTATGTGTGTAAGCACAACATGCTAATTATGGAGGTTAGTAGCTACGTGTAGATATTTGTCATGCATTCTTACTAATCACATTGCCTGCTCTCAGCACCTGCACTGAAGGAGATGGCACAGAGAATTTTCCCCATCTCTCCAGTACCATAAGAAGGCATGGAAAAAGAACACCTGTGATTCATCAGCACACTTTAACTCTTTATTGTAAAAGCAGAGCAATTAAATAAACGGCAGTTTCCTCAGTGACCATAGAGCAGATCATGCCAAGCAGTTACTTGCTCTAGAGCACTGGGTGGCTGTGGAGAGGAGCTGTGCAACCAGAGCTGGGCTGCAGACAAGACCAGGATAAATGTAGACCTAGGAGATAGTGTAATAACTAAGAACTTGATCTAAATGTACATGCACAATATTTATATATGGTCTATGCTACTAAATAATGACACAATTTGTGCATACCGTTGTTTGGTTTTCTTAGTCAGTGGCCCACAGTTATTTATACCAGGGAGTACAAAAGAACAAGGACCAAGGGTGCCAAGTTGTTCAGGACGGTGCATGGGTCCTTAACACAACAACCCCATGCAGAGCTACAGGCTGGGGTTGGAGTGGCTGGAGAGCGGCCAGAGAGGGACCTGGGGGTGCTGATTGACAGACGCCTGAACATGAGCCAGCAGTGTGCCCAGGTGGCCAAGAAAGCCAACCGCATCCTGGCCTGCATTAGGAATGGTGTAGCCAGCAGGCGCAGGGAGGTCATTGTGCCCCTGTACTCTGCTTTGGTTAGGCCGCACCTTGAGTACTGTGTCCAGTTCTGGGCCCCTCAGTTTAAGAAGGACATCGAGACACTTGAACGTGTCCAGAGAAGGGCAACAAGGCTGGTGAGAGGCCTTGAGCACAAGCCCTATGAGGAGAGGCTGAGGGAGCTGGGGCTGTTTAGCCTGGAGAAGAGGAGGCTCAGGGGCAACCTCATTGCTCTCTACAACTACCTGAAAGGTGGTTGTAGCCACGAAGGGGTTGGCCTCTTCTCTCAAGCAACCAGCACCAGAACAAGGGGACACAGTCTCAAGCTGCACCAGGGGAAGTTTAGGCTCGAGGTGAGGAGAAAGTTCTTCACCGAGAGAGTGATTCACCATTGGAATGGGCTGCCCGGGGAGGTGGTTGAGTCGCCGTCCCTGGAGGTGTTTAAGAGGGGACTGGATGTGGCACTTGGTGCCATGGTCTAGTCGTGAGGTCTGTGGTTACAGGTTGGACTCGATGATCTTCGAGGTCTCTTCCAACCTTAGTCATACTGTGATACTGTAACACGTATTCTTTTTGGGTTTGGGTTCTGCAGAGAGAGCAGAAGCTTTTCCTTTTAAGAAATTATTATAGTTTTTGTTTTCATAAGTAAACACATTGGGGCTATTGTCTTCTGCTGATCTTCCTCTGTCTGCCTCCAGGTACAATTTGTGTCAAAGGTAGAGTGCATCTGAACAGGAGTGCTTTCAAATGTATCAATTACGTCTGTCTGTATTTTAATTAACTTTGACATTAGTGTGCCCTGATGTTTCCTCACTCTAACATGCAGCAACACTTGCTTCACGCTGACCATCATGCCATGGCATGGAGCAACTGCACTGGATTTGAAATGAGCTCCACTGTACTCAGGAATAAAAAAAAAAAAAGAAAGAATATGCAAAACCCTAGACAAATAAGGCACAGAAAACAACCGACCTAGATACTAAAGTGTCTGTGTCTGTAAACAGAATTTGAACACCCCTGACACCCCCTCCCACTGTGATTATTGATTAATACTGCACAAACATCAACTACTTGCCTCAGGGAACCTTTATGACTTTGAGAGAGAGGAATCAACTAATTACTCCAAGTTTAACAAACTGAAACTGAACATGCTGGTAAAGTAAATAAAGACAAGCAGATTTAAAACTCAATCCATGAATAACTGAATATGTCTTTTAAGAACAGATAACTGAGTATTCAGTGCAATGAGGTGGTAGGGAGCTCTGCACACAACTCTTTCAGAGATGAAACAACTTTTCCTGTTTAACACCTTAAAAAAAGAAATATGTTGCTTCCTAATCCAAGTTGTTTGTTGTTTGTTGCTACAGCTGAAGAAAGGAAGGAAGCCAGTTGTAAAAACTGAGCTTATAATTACCCTCATTCTCCAAGCTCTGTTGTGGATGTGGTTGGTACAGCACTCTATGTGGCTGCTACAGAAGCTTTTATATACAAACCCAACAGATGGTTATAATCATTGGCAGGCAAGCTGCAGTCCTAATTTGAAAGTGTGCAAAAATAGGTTATGTTCTCTTTCACCCTTCCTGGCCACCACACCCAAATGATGGACTACCTGGAGGCTACTCCCCCATGACAAGAGGGTGACCAAAGAACTGCCATGTCACATCTGACTCCACACAGCATGCCTCTCTGAGCACAGGCACACAGTCTCCACTTAAACGAGGACAGGCAAATTGTCAAATCATCACCACTTCAGTCAGCAATGTGCCTACCTGGAACTTCAGAGTTTAGTTCAAAAGGAAAAAAAATAATCAGATATGCTTTGAAATGTGTTTATTGCTTGACCTCAAGCAAACAGGGTGGATCTGACAGTGAAAAACTCTGTAATGACCTGCACAATGTGTACTGCAGTTATTTCCAACCTGCTTCTCACCTCAGCAGAAGCTGCTCTCTAATCCTCTGGTCTGCTCTTCTGAAATTTGCTCGCTTGCATCAGTAACTAACCACTGGCCACAGAGACAAGACAACCACAGCTCATCCCAGAGCCAGCTCAAACACTGTAATTTGTGTGTCTTGCAGCACAGTCCACGTGGTGTGGTTTATGGTGTCCTCTCCAAGGCTAAGTCAGTCTCCTCTGCAACATGTACTTAACTAAAGGCAAACCAGAATCAACAGCTTTGGGAACAACTTGCCTTTGAACATTGACAACAACAGCTGCCACAGCAATTCACCCCTCTGTATCACATGCCCCATGCTTAAGAAGCAACAAAATCCCTCATTCATCTTCACAAAAGGCTCCCTTTTTGAACACAGGCGCCTTCCACTTTTAGCACTAGTTATTTATCTTTCCATATTTTGCCACATACCAGCCCAGAACACAAGCTAGCTTGAGCATCCAAAGAGAAGCACTAAACCTTGTATGCTGATGTCTAGAAGCAGGACCTCCATATCAAGCTTTCACTGATGGAGCAAAATGGGGAAAGAAGTAGCAATGAAAACCCCTGCACTGTATGATCACTGCCACTGCCAGCTCTGGTCATTTACTGGACAATAAAAATGGTGATAACCCAAAAGCAAACATCTAGCTAAAAGCAATATTAACCAAGAAATCTGAAAAAAAAACACAAGATAGAAGCCAGCTTTAAGAAAGGGTTTGTGCATTCCAAGCTTCTCACAGCACAAAAAGGGAAGCCATGTACTCTTTTTGTTCTGGGTCAAGTCCTGTTCAACATCTTCAATGACACTGATGAGAGGACAGAGTGTCTACTCAGCGAGTTTGCTGATGATACCAAGCTGGGAGGCTTGGCTGATACACCTGAAGGCTGTGCAACGATTCAGCAAGACTTGGACAGACTGGAGAGCTGGGCAAGGAGGAACCTGATGAGGTTCAAGAAGGATAAGTGCAGAGTCCTGACTCTTGGAAGGAATAATAAACTGCACCAGTACAGGTTAGGAGATGATCTGCTACAGAGCAGCCCAGTACAGAAGGACCTGAGAGTCCTGGTAGATAACAAGTTATCCATGGGACAGCAATGTGCCAAAAATTGGCCAAGAAGATCAACGGGATCCTGGGGTGCATTAAGAGGAGTGTGTCCAGCAGATAAAGGGAGGTTCTCTTCCCCTTCTACTCTGCCCTGGTGAGACCTGGAATACTGTGTCCAGTTCTGGGCTCCCCAGTTCAAGAAGGACAGGGATCTGCTGGAGAAAGTCCAACAGAGAGCTACCAGGATGGTTAAGGGACTGCAGCATGTGCCTCATGAAGAAAGGCTGAGAGAGCTGGGGCTTTTTAGTCTGGAGAAAAGACAACTGAGAGGGAATCTAATAAATGTATATAAATATCTGAGGGCTGGCTGTCAAGCAGGAATGGACAGCCTCTGCTCACTTGTGCCATGTGACAGGACAAGGGGCAATGGATGTAAAAGTACAGCAAGGAGGTTCCACCTCAACATGAGGAAGAACTTCTTTACTGTGTGGGTGTCAGAGCACTTGAACAGGCTCCCCAGAGAGGTTGTGGAGTCTCTGTCTCTGGAGACCTTCAAGACCCATCTGGATTAGTTACTGTGTGACCTGTGCTAGATTGTATGGTCCTACTCTGGCAGGAGGGATGGGCTTGAAGATCTTCAGAGGTCCCTTCCAACCCCTAACATCCTGTGATCCTGTGGTTTGGGTTGGACGGGACCTTACAAGATCACCTGGTTTCAATTTCCCTGCCATGGCCTTGGACATCTTCCACTAGATCAGTTTGCTCAAAGCCCCATCCAACCTGGCCCCATCCAAGTGTTCACACTTCGAGGGATGGGGCACCCACAGCCTCTCTGGGCAACTTGTTTCAATACCTTGCTTCTCTCATTGTGAAAAATTTCTTCCTTACAGCTATTCTAAATGCATTCTCAGTTTAAAGCCATTACCCCTTGTCTTGTCACTATATGCCCTTGTACAAAGTCCCTCTCCAGCTTTCTCATAAGGCCCCATTGAGGAATGGGAAGGCTCCTATATGAAAATTCAGGTTAAAAGTATCAGAAGACAATGTCAACAGACCTGACGCTGATACAAAAAGATGGTTGCACATAAGATAAGCCTTTTGTCATTCACCTTCCTGCTAACATCACCAATTCAGCTAAGAGCCTCACCTCATGAAACGCAGAGCCAGGCATCATTCAGAGTATGAACATAACCTGCCAAATAAATTGTCCTTCCTCTCCAGGAAACAGCAAGAAATACAGAAAATCCTCTGCTGAACCTTTATGGCAGCAGTAAAGAAAGTCACAGACATCAACAGCAAGTATCTTTATAGCATTAATCAGGAAGTAGTGAAGAGTTTAGGAACACAGGTATGATTACATGACACACAAATTTTATCAAGTCAAAGAAAATTAAACTGAACTCAAACATCTGAAGATACTTAAATGCTCACTGCTGGAGAAACTGCTTCTTGGATACAGACACATTAATTAACAGTGGAAGATTTGTAGAAATACTTCTCTTCCTCAGAAAGCAAGTTTTAAAAATTTCTTTTAATTGCTTCTTCTGTATTTTTCAAAGCATAGACACTTTACATTACAATGTAGTTTACAGCACTTTGGGTATATGTGAAGAAGCAAGCCCAAAACTCTACATCCTAATTAAGTGCATTCCTTGCTTCACAATCTCACTGACAATAAGGAAAGAAATAAATAGCTCCTAGAGTCAAGAACCACACATACTAACACTAATACTACAAGCATATAACTCAAAAAAATGCCAGCATACACCTCTGAATATTACTCCCCCTCAGCCCAGGATGTGGACAACATAGTGCACAGAGCTGAAGTACAGAGGGCCCTATAAGCTAGAAGCCCGGACACAGAAATTACATAGTGGCTTACATTTGGGAATGGCAATAAGTCTTCCAGTGGGATGATCAGATCCCTAAGATCAGATTGAAGAGGTGCACATGCCTTCCTGGTTTACCTTCAACAGACAAGGGACAGATACAGCCAAGATACCAAGGTAGATATAAGAGACAGAATGGCTTCTACTGTCCTGGACAAGAACTAGTCCAGTCCCAAAGCAGGACCAGGAACCTAATTTCTTCAGTTGCAAGTGGGCCTTCAACAAAGGTACACTATGCACCTTTCCATCTATTTATTTTTTTTTAACCTCACACATTATGTCAGAGTCACAGAGATCAAGCCTCCGAGACCAGCCAAGATCAACATCTGGAGCCAAACCTTCTCCACAGCAGTTGGGCCGAGCTCAGCAGAAGGGGTCTTTTTTTCCCCAAAGCCAGGTTCCATGTGGGAAGTGGAGCTATCCCCCTCAACAAATCAGCTGCTCTGGAGAGAGAGGCCAGTGAGGCAAGGACAGAGCTGCAGCTGCAGGAACCTGGAGATCACAGAACCCTGCATACCAAACCAGGTCAAACATGAGGGGGCATGGTGAGTCATCTGGGCATGTTGTGGTGCTTTGCATATTTAGTCACAAGGGCAGGAACAGCCATGGTTGCAAGGCAGGCAAAAGCTGTTGGCAAAAAAAATGTGGCAACCCAGAGAGTGGTCCCATGTAAACAGGTAGATGTCCAGGCTCCTGGCTGCAGGGAGTGCCAGAGCCTTTCACTTGCAATGTCAGACTGCAGAGACAACAACTGCATTCACTGCAAGGAGGTAAATTGTCTGCTCAGCTTGGTGGCTGAGCTGATAAAGGAGGCCAAAAGGCTGAGGACTATTAAGGGAGTGTGAAAGGGAGAACAGTTGAAACAGTTCCTTGAAACAGTTCCAACTGGTGCAGAGAGCTAAGGATGCAGAGGGCCCCCCATTCTCTCTCCAGCTTGCTGCATGGGCTGACTTAGAGGATAGGGAACAATGGTGACAAGTTCCTGACAGGTGCAGTAGGCGTGTCACCTCAGTACCTATCCCACCTCCAGAGGTGCCCTTGCAACATAGATACAGTGATCTGCAGTGAGAATCAAATAGCAATGAGACTGAAGATTCACCTAACATAGTGGAGTTGCCAGTACTAAGTCAGACTAAGAATTATTATCAAAACTGCCTCAGTAAAGAAAAAAAGATTTGCCCTTGTCATAGGAGACTCCCTTTTGAAGGGGTGGATGGCCCTATTTGCAGATTGAA
This sequence comes from Picus viridis, assembly GCA_033816785.1. Taxonomy (NCBI): domain Eukaryota; kingdom Metazoa; phylum Chordata; class Aves; order Piciformes; family Picidae; genus Picus; species Picus viridis. The sequence continues at coordinate 27,521,446 of CM066575.1, forward strand.
CCCACTTCTTAGGGAAGTCTGCTGCCTCCCTAAGGCAAGTGTCAAGGATGTACAAACAAAACTTCCCACCCTGGTTCAGCCCTTGGATTATTACCAGTTAGTATTTTTTTAAGTAGGTAGCAATGAATTTGAATCAAGAAGTCCATGGGCAATAAAGACAGACTTCAGGGCCCTGAGACAAACAGTTAAGGGGTCAGGAGCAAAAGTTGGGTTCTCCTCTATCCTACCAGTTGCAGGGTATGATGAGAGCTTTGATAAGAAGAGCTACCAGATGAATTATTGGCTTTGAGCCTGATGTCACCATCAGAACTTTGGTTTCTTTGACTGTGGGTTGGTCTATAAGACATCAGGCCTGGTAGCAACAGATGGGGTTAACTTGTCTCCAAGGGTAAAAAGGATCTTGGGCCAAGAATCAGCAGGGCTTGTAGAGACAGTTTTAAACTAGATTCAAAGGGAAATGGGTATGAAACCAGGCTTGCCAGGGAGGAGCCTGGACATGGCACTCCAGTGCTAGGACCTATCCCCAGGAATCCCAGACTCTGGAAGTAAGAGAGAAAGCCTGGAAAAAGGAGAAGTCTACACAGGTCAGTGAGGACTGGGTTAGAGATCATTTGAGTAAGCTGAGCATACATAAATTCATGGGTCCAAATGGGATGCATGAATAAGTGCCAAGAGAGCTGGCTGATGTGGTTGCTCTACCACACTCCATCATCTTTGAAAGATGATGGGGAATGGGAGAGGTGCCTAAGGGCTGGAGGAAAGCCAGTGTCCCTCCAGTCTTCAAAAAGGGTAAGAAGGTGGATCCAGGAAACTACAGAGCGGACAGCCTGGTCTGCCAAGCCAGACACCTCCATCACTGGAAAGGTGATGGAGCAGCTCATTCCAGAAGTCACCTCTAGGCACAAGGAAGAAAATAAGGTTATCGGGAGCAGCCAACATGGATTTACCAAGCAGAAGTCATGCTTGACTAATCTGATAGCCTTCTACAATGGTGTGACTGAATTGGTGGATGCAGGGAGGGCAGTGGATGCTGTCTCCCTTGGCTTTAGTAAGGCTTTTTGACACTGCCTCCCGTAATATTCTCAAGGAAAAGCTCAGAAAGTGTGGCTTAGAAGAGCGGATGATGAGATGCGCTGAAACTGGCTAAACAACAGAGAAGGTTGTGATCTGCACAGATTCTAGCTGGAGACCTGTAGCTAGTGGTGTTCCCAGAGATCACTGGTGGGTCCAGTCTCATTCAACATATTCATCAATGATGGAGTGTACTCTCAACAAATTTGCCAAGGACACAAAACTGGAAGGAGTGGCTGATATACCAGAAGGCTGTGCTGCCATTGAGAGGCTTGGATAGACTGTACAGCTAGGCAAAGATGAACCTAATGAAGTTCAACAAGGATAAGTGTAGAGTCCTGCATCTGGGGAGGAATGACGCAATGCATCAGTATAGGTTAGGGGTTGACCTGCTAGAGAGTATCTCTGTAAAGAAGGAGCTTGGAGTCCTTGTTGATAATAAGTTATCCATGGGACACAAATGTGCCCTGGTGGCCAAGAAGGCAAATAGTATACTTGGATGCATTATGAAGAATGTGTCCAGCAGATCAAGCGATGTTGTCCTCCCCATCTGCTCAGCCCTAGCTAGGCCACATCTGGAATATTGTGCCCAGTTCTGGGGTCCCCAGGACTTGAGGGACAGGGAACCACTGGAGAGAGGTCAACGGAGGGCTAGGAGGATGATTAGGAGACTGGAGCAGCTCTCTTATGAGGAAAGACCATGAGACCTGAGGCTGTCTAGTCTGGAGAAGACATGACTGAGAGGGGACCTTATCAATGTCTACAAATATTCTGAAGGGTGGCTCTCAGGATAGAGCCCCAGTCTCTTTTCAGTGATACCCAGGGATAGGAATAGGGGCAATGGATGTAAACTCAAACACAGGGAATTGTATTTCAACACGAGAAAAAAAACTTTACAGTGAAGGTGACAGAGCACTGGAACAGGCTGCCCAGAGAGGTTGTGGAGGCTCCTTCTCTAGAGATCTTCAAAACTCACCTAGATGTGTTCCTTTGTGACCTGCCTTAAGTAGTCCTGCTTTGCAGGGGTGTTGGTCTCAATGGTCTATGGAGGTCCTTTCTAACTCCTAGCATTCCACAATACTACAAAATACTGTTAAACTGTTCAATTAAAGAGTTAAAGATATTTTGGTTTGGCATGGTTCATTTTGCAATGACAGCACCTCCTCCTACAACATATGCTCATGTACGTATGAAGTTTCACACAATTACTCAAGCTATTTAATTGTCTTTTGTTGAGGTTTCTGTTCCTGGAGCCCTGTCCTGATAAAATACTGTCACTGGCACAACATGAGCAGGGTGCCAATGAGGGAAGAGCAAGGCTTTCATATGCATTTCAAAACACATCTCTTTTTTTTTTTCAACTACCCTTTCAATCATTTTTCAGGCAAGGCAGTCCCTGAAGAGTAAGCAGTAAAATCACAAAAACTGAAGGGACGATGAGTACTCAGCAGCAACTGATGATCTGTCATCAGTAATAGTACACAAACCTGTTTCTCTAGAAACATGCATGGCACCGAACACCAAGCACTGAAATACCCTACACTTGCCTCGACAAGCTAAGAAATAAGCTAGGACATGCTGCTTTAGAACAAAGTTATTCTTTGCCTCTTCAAAAAAATCACCTCCTTTCACACACGTGTTCTTAAAAAGGGGAAGTGTCCTCCATCTGAGTACACATAATGGCTCAGAACACTTTTTTTTCCCCCCTTCTTTTCATTTTAACACATTGGGTAATAAATCATTAACTAACAACCCTGGTGGAAAACTAAACTCTTACCAAGTACCTATTTTCCCCTGCACGTGTGTGATACATGCTATTCATTTTTTGTTTACTCATTTTTCTGAACCACAAAATGGTTCATCTGTTTGGAGGGGGAAAAAAATCAACCAAACAGAACCCCAACAAACCAACACATGGAAGACTTTTGTAAAGAGAACTACCTCAACATTAAGGATTCTCTGTCCCTGCCACTTGAAAGGTAATGTGCAAAGGAACATAATTTCTTTGCAGCTTTTTTGCTTGTTGTCATAAATAAACTTCTAAATACAGGGAAAGGTTATTTTGACAGTAGGAGATGTTTATGTTTAAAAATAAGGAAGCCAGACTTAATGGGTGAAGCTTGGAGCAAGGCATGTATATGGACAAATCAAGGACCCACACAGGTGATGCAAAAATTATTTATGTTCTGCAATTATGAATTAAAAACAAACAAACAGAAACACCAATCATTGAATTAGTGAAAAGTGAAATTTCACAGACTGTAACAGTCACTATTCCTTGTATCATTCTCACATTTAGCACAGCTTCAGAATCAGGAAGTATTTGTATCTAGTCAGTTCAAAATTAACAACAATATTTAAAGAACGGGTAAATCTAATCACAAGTACCTTCATTACAGAGCTGAGAAAAAAAGATGTGTTGATCAATTCGTAGTTTTTGACGCTCATAACTGCCTGTTCTCATACATGCCAGACTCCGACTACCTCTATTTAACAGCAATCATCTTGGCAATCATACCACCATTCCTGCTCTACTACAATAGAAAAGGGGACTGCAGATCAAAATTGTATCTTGGCCTGATGTGATCTCAAATGGCATGAACAGACTAAATCCCACCACATCCTCTCTGGTGACAGACACAGCATGTGTTGCTGGGACAGAGTCTAAAGAAAAGAAAAAGAGGAGGCCTTGACATGACCCTGTCACTGGAAGTCTAAAAGCACATGTAGCATGCCATTTTTCCAAGAGACTGCTTGGCCAGCCCTGAGCTACCTTCTCCTTCCATTATTGTTTGTGAGAAGTCACTAGATAATGCACGCTTCTGCTCTGTCTGGATACACAGAGAACTGGAGAACATCGGGAAAGGAAATACCATAGAACAGCAAAACACCCACACAGCACTTAAGCATTCAGAAACATCCTGTCTGGATAATTTTCTTAATTTTAGAAGAAACTTACATATATTTTATCTTGCTGATATCGCTGGAATAAGTTGTGCATAATGGAACCTTCATGGAGATCTACAAGTGCTGCCATGTCTTCCACGCTCTCTGTGCTTGTTTGATGCATAGGTGTTACTTTTTGGTGTGTGATGGTGCTCTGTTTGTAAGTGAATACCTGAAAGAGGAGAAATAAACAAAATATAATAATCAGAGCACACATTCATAAATTCCTGAGAATGGAAATTTCATACCCATTCATTTTCCCTATCCAGGTTAGCAGTGTGCAGACTTCTAAAACAGAATAGCCTGCCAGTCACACCTTCCAAAGCTACCCTGACAAAACTCAAGAACCAAATATGTACATAGGGGTCATACAAAACTAGCACATACTGAAAATGTACTGAGGATTATATGGTCTTTTCCTTTATAAGGGTAAATGTAATCCTGTTTCACTCTGCACTACTGCTAGACTTTATCAGGGTAAAAATAAACCAAGCAATAACTTCCCACAGAAAATCCAAAACCAATCAAAACCCCCTCCACCCCTCACAGTAAACCCCACTTATAGACAAATTAAGGCAACAAAGTAAAATTATTGCTCTAACAGGCTGCAAGTGTTTAAATGTTTGGTCTTAAATTTACTTAAGCATTTCCATTCAATTCTACAGTCAGGACCCCTATTGGATTAGGTCATTACTCCTAACATAAGTACATGTTATGTTCAGGTGTTGCAGTGATTTGGAAATGAAGAGGCAAAATTATTTCTATTCAATGGACTTTTGAGACAAATTTCTGAAACCTGATCCAAACAGATGGTGAAAGGTCAAAAAGTCACAACTAAACAGTCAGAAAGCGCTTCCACATATCTCCTGTAAAACTATCACAGATCCGGTCAGAAGATATACACATCCCCAGTCTGGTTAAATTTTTATGAATACTAATGCCATCACTAAAGACTGTAAAAAGGCAGCTTTGCAACTATACTTCTCATTTCCTTTTAATTTACATCTTGGCACATCATCCTCATAGGCATATGTCTGCATCTCATAGCCAGTGCTACTCAGGCAGTACTAGTGGGCGCTAACGGCACCATTCCAGAGTAAGAAAGCCAAGAGTGGAGTCAATGCAAATACTTTAATGATATGGAACATTAAAAAACAAACACAAAAAAGTGACGACAACAACAACAGAAAACAAACAAACAAACAATTCCAAAATGCTGTGAAATTATGATTTATAAAGCAGACAGAAGAAGCGCAACTGCCAGCAGTTGAATCAGCACTGAGTGTAATGATAGGCTGGGGGAGAAAGAGATCCAGGAAACAAGTTTCTAACAGGGGCTGGAAGACAGCACAGATGGAAACAGGATGAGTAAACCATCATAAAGATTATAGAGATCCAGAGTATCCAAACTATAATTCCTAACTAAGGGGGAGAAAAAGACATTGAAAGATCCGAGCCTTGTTAAGTAGTAAACAGCCATCAAGATGACAGGACAGGACAGAGATGCTGGCCAGGATGGAGATGATGCAAGCGATCCAGATAGCTAACAGAACAGAACAAATGTGAACAGCATGAATCGATAGCAAAATTGTTCCTACTCAGAAAAACCATGACGAAAAACCTAAAGGTCATACTGTAAATAAAAATATTGTAAGCCAGAAGATTTGAAGATAAAAGGGACTTAAGGAGAGCAAATCCTCGAAAAGCAAGAAACTTAACAGGGGCCATGTATCAACTTGGAATTAAAACAGAAAACCAGGCAAGAGAATTAGGAAACCAAAAAGGGACAACACAAGTCCTGTGCATGTACCACATGTGACCATGGAAAGGAAAAAAAACACCACTTCCAGGAAAAGAATATTCAAATTTGTGGTTTCTGTTCTTTGACATATGGTGCACAGGTTAATAAGGTAGGCAGAGCACTCCATACATCATTAAGCACATTTATTAACATCAGGAATTAATAAAAATGCACTAAGAAAAACAACGTGACAACTGACTTGTACATGGCAAGACTACTGAAGATAGTCTCTACTGATTCATCCTTCCCATTCAAATTCACTCTTTTCCTCAGGTTGGTTGTTCTCATACTTCCAGCTCTCCCACACTTTGCCACATTGTTTGGGTGAAGAAATGGCTCGTGAGTTGACTCAGAGGTAAGCCTGTGCCAGCTAGAAAACACACCAACCAGTCAAAATGGCTGCCACCCAGATCAGAAAGTATAAGGACCTCTTTCCCTTTCCCATAACCATATATCCCTCAGATTTCCTAAACACACTATGAAACATGGTCAGAATCATCTAATAAGATCAAAGTCACCAGACAGGGCAGTAGAGGATCACATGTGCAGCACTCACTTCCTTAAAACAGGCTTTTTGCAGTCCTGCTGCTCAAGCCCTTGAAGGCCTGCTTTGTTTTAATTTCATCTTGACTCATGCCTTTAGTAGAACAAGGGTATGAAAAAGCTACCTTGAACTTTACTTTAGAAAATCATGAACTTTAATTAGAAAATCATGTTATGAAATATTACAGCAGTTGAATTCCTCAGGAAATAGGAACCAGGAGCCTTTCTGCAGGGTCAGCATGCAGAAGAGGAAGATGAACAAGTTGGCTCCTGAAATTCAAGAGGAGCCTATTGGCAGAGGGCAGGAGTGCCATCCTCAAAGATCTTGATGGCATTTCTGGAAGGTCAAATAGAAGATACAGGAAACTTGAAGTAAGATTTAAGACCAGCCTAAATGAGAATTCAGCAAAAATGTCTTTCCTCTGAAGGTATAAATGGCCCAAGATAACAAATATGTTGAATACATGGAAACAATAAAGGAAGCCCTAAAGAGACAACATGCAAAATAAGAACACTCCAAGTTATAATGGAAGTGAAAATTAGAGGTTGAGATAGGAACAATGCAGGGAAAAACAAAAAGAACAAGAAAACGGAGAGCTCTGCTAAACAATAGAATAAAGCATTTCACAGAGAACAGAGTACACCACTTCAAAACTACTCTACTGTCCCTGCCACAGACTACCACAAATGAAGACAAACAAGGAAGCAACATGAAAAGCCAGAGGCACACTACTACCAACTTCCCCAGGTTATCACAGGGGAAAAGCTGCAGCAGGAACTCTGGGTTAACAAACCAAACCAAACCAAAATGTAAGAGGGGACTCTTAGATACCAAAACGTTAACAGCTTACTGAAATGGACAATTCATACCAAAGGGCTGGAGGAGCACTCTTCAGTGTCAGTCTTGAAGAAAGCAGCAAGTATGACTAAAAGAAAGTAATCATATGCTACTGAGTCAGATTTCTTTCTCCAGTCAAAAAAGGAAAAACAGGCAAGTAAAGACAGGAATATTTGAATGAACATTAAAAATAAAGTGACATGCAGAAACCATGAAAAAAACATATTGGTGTGGTTTTGTCAGCCTGTTTCAAAGCTTGGATGACACAAATATATGTCCTGATTCACATATCTTCAAAAAATCAACAGGATTAGTAACTTAATGTTATTATTTCCAGAACTGTGTAAAATTAACCAGTTTTATTGTGATAGGGACATACCCAGAGCAGTGTCAAGGTCTGTGTGCTCAACAACCATGCTACTCACAGCACTTGCCAGATCTACTTTAGGATGCAATGTCAAGGTCTGGACACTGAGAGTGAGATCTATATTCATACTTCCCAAATGAGTACACTTCCCACACGTGCTCAAATGAGAAAGAAGAACAAGTAAAGAAAATTAATTCATCATCTCACAGCATTAGCCTTGGACATGGGACCAAAAAAACCAAAATGCAGTGAAGCCCTCAGCAGCATACCAGCACATGGACACGACTGCATGGCTACACAGAATATACTCCGGTGTCACCCTCTAGAAGACAATCCAGATCCCCAGCTGTTGCTGCAGGATGCACCTTCTCTTTGTAGATGACACCAGTTGGATGCTTTCTAATGCACTGTAGAAAGCCGGAGAACTTGCAACAGAACACACCAAGATTAAAGTCGAGACTGCAGATAAGCACTACATAGGTGGATTTTTGGCAGTTACTGTTTTGTGAAGGGGTTTGTTCTGAAACCATGGAGCATCATTAATAAATAAAAGACCCTATTTAGAAAACCAGCAATACCTAAATCACATACTAAACTGAAGAAATATAATTAAAATGATGGCTTTATCAGAAAAAAAGAAAAGTCATTTTCCTTGTTCACAAATACCATACCAATTCATAAAAACTGCATGAGCAATGCAACACTGCACTGCACAGTGTGCAAGTATTTGTTAGACAAACCTTTATATTTGGTTCAGAATTTTTTTGGATGCCATGCAATTTGGAATAGCTAGCAGTTTACACTAAGGCATGCTTCCAAATCAGCTAGTGAGCACGTAAAGAAAACAGCCCATCAACAAACCAGGAATATGAGGCATGACTGCAATTAAATTAATTTCACTGATCCTTTTAAAAAAGCATGAAAAGTGTCAGCATAAAAATTTTAATACTGTCCACTTATTCCTGTTGACAATTACACTTCTATCCTTTACAACTAGAAAAAAAAACAGATCTTTGAAGCATTCCGTTAAAGGAGAATATCACAAAACAATGCCAAATTAATTTTCTGCATTGACAAGTTACCCCTAAGCTCAAGATCTAACGGATTTAATTTGTAAAACAATTTATTAATACCAGGAAAGAATGTCAGCATGGGCCCCAAATGGGAGGCACACACATGCCTTTTCTTTTACTGTATCATTTTGTGACATGATGCCAAGTGACAAAAATCCCTGCTTGAATAAAGTCATTAAATGGTATCAAGAGATTTCACAACAGCTGAGTCAAATGAGTTTAGGAGAATGCTAAATTAAGTGCTTAGGTAAAGCACACACAAAAAAACCCAATCCAGAAAATCTACACTTCTCGTGAAAGGTACAAGTCACACTTGGGCCTCCCAGTCTGGGTAGAGCAGAACTGAGGCTTTCAGGCTGTTTCTCACAGAGAGACAGGTTTGGGGTCAGATGCTGACAATCCATATTGGATGGGAGAAAAGCAGAAGCTACTCCAAAAGTTTCCTGATCAATGATTCAGTATTTAAATTACAGTAATCTTCATCATTACAGTGAGATTTCAATGAAAGTTTTATTTAAAGGCACAAATAGGCTTGCCTGCATCTTGGAAGCCCCAGTATAAGCAAGATTCTGAATCTGCTCTCTGACAATATACAAGATTGTCCACTGAACAGTTCATGTACCATCAGTATTTTAGCATAGCCCTTCCCAAACACAACTCCCAGTCAGTGCAGGTTCAGGTCTCTTTCTTTGACTCAAAGACTGAGATTTGTATCGGAGGAAAAAGTGGCAATGGCACTGGCTCTAGATGCTCTAAACAAGATGCCTGCCCTTAGCCTTGATCAAGGCCATCCTTCACATTCATCACTCACCACGTGGGCAGCAGTTGTTTCAACCAGTCACACACTATCAGCTTTCACTGTCAATAACACACACCAGATGTGGGCAGCACTAGGCAAAATTCTGGACATTAGGAAACATTTTTTAATGGAAGGAGTGGTCAGACTTTGGAATGGGCTGCCCAGGGGAGCGGTGGAGTTGCCAACCCTGGATGTGTTTGAAAGTCATTTAGATATGGTGCTAGGGGATATGGTTTAGGGGTCAACCTTGTAGAGTAGGGTTATTGGTTGGACTTGGTGATCCTGAGGGTCTTTTCCAACGTGAATGTTTCTGTGATCAACCTGAATGTTTCTGTGATTCTGAGATCTGACCAATGCCAAGTACTGCATGCTGTGGTGCTCAAGAGCAGTTATGAAGCTTAGCATGTCCCTGTTAACAATGTTATTGCAATATATCAAAAGGGAGTTTTTGGTAAGTGTAGTAGTTTGGGCTGGGTGCCCTCTGCTACGTGGAGTGCCTCCTGTGTCCAGAAGTCCAGCCCAGTGGGCAGACACAGGAAACTAGGTATCTCCTACCATAATCCTTGCACCGCTATAAAATCCAGTGTGGGGTCTAGCACTGCCTCTTTCTTCCCCTCGCCGGCACCTGGTAACTGGGGGACATATCTCAGGGGGATGGGCGGTCTCAGGTCTGGCCAGCTGAGACTAGCCTAGCAGCGGTAGCAGTGGGGTGGGGGTGGGGGGGGAAGAAGGAGCCCTAGGGGTTTTGGGTGCACCCTCAGGTGGGGATGGGATGTTTCTGGGTCTGCTTTGGGGTTTCTTTTTTGTCACTGCGCTTCTGGCTTTCTGTACACACTCACTGTTTTCCATTTTAAACTTTCCATCACTTTTGCAATCCGTTTGTCTGAGTTGTTATTTCTGCCCGTGGTGGGGAAGGGGTCTGCCTCAACCCACTACAGTAAGGTTAACAGAAAAGGAGGAATGAACCTCCCTCTCCTGCCTTTTTCTGTCAGAGAAGTTTTCATCAACGTTAGGTGTACTTCAGCAACTGCAGGGCCTTACAGAAAGTAAGGATATTTACAAATGGAAAACAGATATATCAAAGTCTCATTACAACCTTTATTTAAATTAAGTTGTTAAAATCCATACAACCAGAGGGATAACATAAAATTTGATAGTTTGATTCAGTAAGATAGGAAAAGCAAAAGCAAAGAGGTTACCTGAGAGACAGGTTTACAAATCTGCTCTCAGCAAGTTTGCTGATGATACCAAACTGGGAGGCTTGGCTGATACACCTGAAGGCTGTGTGGCCATTCAGCAAGACCTGGACAGACTGGAGAGCTGGGCAGAGAGGAACCTAGTGAGGTTCAACAAGGTAAGTGCAGAGTCCTGCATCTGGGGAGGAATAATAAACTGCACCAATACAGGTTAGGAGGCAATCTGCTAGAGAGCAACCCCATGGAGAAGGACCTGGGAGTCCTGAAGGATAACAACTTGTCCATGGGACAGCAATGTGCCCTTGTGGCCAAGAGGGCCAATGGGATCCTGGGGTGCATTAAGAGGAGTGTGTCCAGCAGACTGAGGGAGGTTCTCCTCCCCCTCTACTCTGCCCTGGTGAGACCTCACCTGGAATATTGCATCCAGTTTTGGGCTCCCCAGTTCAAGAGGGACAGCGATCTTCTGGAGAGAGTCCAATGGAGGGCTATGAGGATGATTAAGGAACTGGAGCACATGCCCTGTGAGGAAAGGCTGAGAGACCTGGGGCTGCTTAGTCTGGAGAAGAGAGGACTGAGGGGGAACTTGATAAATGCTTATAAATACCTGAGGGCTGGGTGTCAAGAGGGAGGAGACAGACTCTTCTCAGTTGCACCCTGTGACAGGACTAGGAGTAATGGATATAAACTACAGTAACGAGGTTCCACCTCAACATGAGGGGGAACTTCTTCACTGTGAGGGTCATAGAGCACTGGGACGGGCTCCCCAGAGAGGTTGTGGAGTCTCCTTCTCCAGAGACTTTCAAGACCCATCTGGATGTGTTCCTGTGTGACCTGTGCTGGATTCTATGCTCCTGCTCTGGCAGGGGGGTTGGACTTGATGACCTTTGGAGGTCCCTTCCAACCCCTAACATCCTGCAATCCTGTGAACTGAACAACAGTCCACCAGAAGGCAAAGCTAATTATGACCCAAAAGGTGAAGGCTACAGCCTTCCTGCTATTGCCCAGGGATTGCTCTGTGTGAGTTTTTCACAAGGTTAATCCCAGCTGCTACAGTGAAAATCCACACAACTCAATAGCAGCTCCAAGACAACTTGGCTTGCTCCATTGAAGATGTCACTGCCCTCAGTTTTCCATGGCATCTTTTTGCTTATGGTCACTGACCTCACAGCAGAGATAAGCACAACCCAGCAACATACACAGGACTGAACAGAGAAACATCCACTTAAAAGTATCTTCCTTTTTTTCCCCTCATTCACTGCTGTTGGTCTGAACTGAGGATCATCATTTTTTGTTTCTCTAGTGTTTAGAAGTTAAAAGAATGCAATAAATCTTACAAAGTGTCTTTACACACGAGTCTAAGCAGAAAGAGGCCTTGGGCTCACATTACAAGCTGTGGAATGCAGTGTTCCAAGGAGAAAAATTAATCATGACAAGCCCAAGGACTCAGCAATTAAAAGCGAAAATAAAAGTGTGGCAGTTTATTCTTTTTTCCTGAAGAGTTCTAACATCGAAGTAGCTTCTTAAAATACAGGTCAGGGAAGCTCTCTTAAAAATCAAAAGTAATTCAAGACCAAATGTATAGCAATGATCTACCAACTGTTTCTGCCCAATAATGTACTATCTGTAATAGCTAGCTCAAGGTATCCATTCCATTGTCCCAAAACAATCGTTCAGGCAACATGATGCAGCAAGGCCCAGGGCTTACTTTGATGCAATATGATTGAATCTTATTCAAACCAACATAACCCCCCCCCCCCCACACACACACACACACTGAAGTTTCTTATTTATTAAACTATGGAAGAAAAAAATAATTTTATGTAAGGTATTTATTGATGTCAAGAAATAAACTAAACTGATGTTGTTACTACAGTGACTTACGCTGGCCTTTTCTTCAAGCTAGTGTCACATACATACATGAACCATCCATGAGTTTATTTCCCACTGACTTTGCAAAATTCTCCCCCATTTACCCTGGGAATCACCCCCTCCCCAGCTTCCCACTTAATCTTCACCTCTAATGCCACTGTCCATTTTGCACATTACTGTACCTACCAAATCAGTTGAGTAACACACAATGTTTGATTTTTGTATAATCCTCTGTTTTGTCACCTGCTCACTTCAGTTCCAACCATTTACAGTCTTCATTCCTTCTCCTAACAAACCATCTTCTTTCAAACCCTTTCCCTCAGCCCCCCTTTCATAACAGCTCTCAGACTTGCTGGGACCTGGGACATCTGGGTTAGCAGCTGCTCCTATGTTCATGTTCCGTGAGCCTGTTCTGATGCCTTCCCACACACTTTCCCCAGCCTCCAGTGGCAACTGCACCAGCAATGGCTTGCAGCATCTTGCCAGAACAGCTTTCCTACTACAACACTCAGGTTGTCACACACATGAAAAATACCCTTCTTTGCTCTGGAGCTCCAAACTGTGGAGAAGCACACTGCCGGGATGGTAACCCTGGTCATCACTGCAGCAAAACGCAGTAAAGTGAATCCACCTCTTTATTCCCTCTGTGTTGACCACTGTCAATAAGCTTCGAATTAATTTAATAATGATCAACACTTCCCACCTAACACCTATTCCACAAGAGGCATTTCAAGCCAGTTAATGTCACACACCAACTTTCTTCCATTTGCAGACAAGCTCATCATGAAGTATGCATAAGCATCCAATTACAGGTTCAGTGCATATGACCCTTCAGTTGGGCTTGCCTACACATACCACAGAGAAATTTGATTTAAATCAGTGCATCGGTTTTACCTAGATTATACTATAGTAAGCCTCTAGGCAGTCTATGCTAATTCTTACAAGAAAAAAAAGAAAAAGAGAAGGTGCACTTTGAATTTAACTTTCTTTGCAAGTGAGATTGTATAGTCTATACTTATAAAATCATAGAATTGTTCTGGCTGGAAAAGACCTCTAAGATCACTGAGTCCAACCATTGACCTAACAATAATATGACCATTAAGCCATGTTTCAAAGTGCCATGTCTCCACATTTTTGAGCCCCTGAAGGCATCACAAAACTAAATTTTTTTTTAAAGTCAACCTACCTACAAATACTATCACTGTGGTACTGTAAAAAATGTGAAATATTCCTAGCACGTCACTAGCACTTGCTTCAGCATGGAAACGTGCCCCTTTCTATCTGTTAGCTGAGACGTGATGAGATTGCAGCTGCCCAGGCTTTCCCAGAACACCAAATTCAGTAGTCTGAGAGCAGGACATGGGAGTTGTACCACAAGATTGGCCGCTGGCTCCCTGCCAGGCAGCTGGTCAACAGCAAGGTCTCAACTGGAAGCCAGCTTTGAACATGCAAGAAGCCAGGGAAAAGGCTGCCAAACTGCAGGGCACTGTGAAATGAAGTAGAGAGTAAATCCTGGCATGTAGCAGAGGAATGGAGGAAGATCTGGGCCCATGATTCTGAGAGGTTTGATCCTGAATCTGACTTGGAACACCCCACCAAAAGCACCCCCAAGTCAGTCTTAATGTAAGCAGTGCCCAGTAAAGATATGAATGGCAATACTCCTTCTGCTTTTACCACATCACCTTAACTAGCTCCAAGAACAAAAGGTTTAAAGTGAGGTTTCCTCCACTTGGAAAGAAGACCAAAACACTAGAAACCACATCAAAACACCCTCACCCTTTATTCTTACTTTTCTACACGATGGGAAGTGCATCTATGGACAATGTCAGGCACTGAAAGCATTAGCTCAGCTGTGAACATGAGTTAGAGCTCAAGTGAAACTCTCAATTTCGAACTCATATTTATCCAATGATTCATATGAGATAAACAATGACTATTTGCAATTGACTGAACAAGACTGAATTTTAATAAAATGTCCCACTATAAATCACTGGAATGATTCTGTTCAATAAGCAGCCTACAAATTATACCAGCATTTTTTAAGAACAAAGCAATCAATCTCAAAAGGTCTTTAAAAAAGCCCAAAACAACAAACAAAAAACCCACCCAAAAAATCAAACCAAAAAAAAAAATCACAAAAACCAAAACCAAAAAAAAACCAAACTAACCAAACAAAAAACCCCATGGAAAACAACAAAACAAAACAAACTCCCACCCTGAAAATAGCTGACTGGACTGCCTCCAAGTCTAGAACAGGAGCAGCCTGTGTGCAATGCTGTAATGAAGCTATGCTTACACGGAAGCCTTGTACCAAATGAAGGCTCATTGGCGAAGGCAATACTCTATCAAGGCCTTTCAGGACACCAAAAAAGCCTTAAGCACCACCTTCATGAGCCTTTTGGCCTCAGCCCTCTACCTTCCTCTCAGCCTAACACTTCATATCAACTGACCCTTCTCAGAGGCTACAGGGCAAGCACTGTAACCTCTGTCTGTGTACCAATGGTGCACAAATCCTATGTGGAGGCACACACAGTGGGATCAGGGGGCTGCCCAAGGAACTGCTGCCAGGTACAGCTGCTTGTTGGGAAGCTACTGTCAGAAAGCCTGCAGCATTTATCAACATTGTATTATTACCAAAACCAAGAAGACTGCCACAGCATCAGGTATGAAGACTAAAAGGCCCTTGCAGTGCACTGGCTCCAGCTGATGCCACCATGAGGCGGGACTACAGCTGCTGGTCTGCTACAGAAGGCTGAAATGGAAACAAGAACAGAACCAGAAAAAAAGGGTTTGACATAGAAGCAGATGGTCTTGCTGGCAAATTTCAACTCACTGCGACAACAAACATCACCTCAATCTTCAAAAAGGGTATGAAGGAGGACCCAGGTAACTATAGACCAGTCAGCCTCACCTCCACCCACAGAAAGGTAACACAGCAACTTATCCTTGGTTCTGTCCTTAGGCATATCAAGAACAAAAGAGTCATTAGGAGCCATCAACATGGTTTTACCAAAGGGAAGTCATGTTTGACCAAGCTGACAGCATTTCATGAGGCCATAATCAGGTGGATAGATGATGGTAGAGCAGTGACTGTGGTCTATCTTGATTTCAGTAAAGCATTTGACATTCTCCCACTGCATCCTTGCAGTTAACCTGAGGCAGTGTGGTCTGGATGATCAGGTAGTGAGGTAGACTGAGAACTGGTTGAAGGAAAGAAGTCAGAGAGTTGTGGTCAATGGGATGGAGTCTAGTTGAAGGCCTGTGTCTAGTGAGTCCCTAATATTCTGTGATTCTGTGAACACAGAGGGTTTCCCTCACTCCTCCTGCCAGGTAGCAAATATGCTCTCAGTTCCAGTCAGTCACAGCTGGATGCTGCAGTTAGATCTCTAGCTTCATGGCTCACTCACCCAGCACTGGATGCAGGATGCTACTGACAGTGACAGGAGCACCTCAGTAAGCTTTACTGCTGGGGCTGCCCCATCACAAACAGTGAGGCAACTGACATAGCCATGAGTTGGGCTGGAAAAGGGCCAGCATGGGCAGTGCATGGCTATCAGCTATAGGATTCGGCACATTGCCAGGCAATGCACCAGACAGAGAGCCCTAAGAGGTCTTACAGCCCAGGACTACACCCATTCTGAAAGCCATCATGCATGGAGGCTTGAGCAGTGACCCACACAGCCCCAGCTCTCTCCCACCTTCTCCTGTTTGTCTTACACCATCAGCAAGGAGGAAAACATGTTTCTTCAGGGCTTTTCAACAACAGTTTCCCTCCCTCTCCTCCCACTATCTCTCCACAGAGAGACTCATCCCTTTGGAACACACACTGTTCCAGCCAGTCCCCCTGTGCCATCCAGACTAGCAAAACAAGAACTTGCTTCTCAATCCATGCCTGCACTTAATTCAGATTTAAACTGCCCAGTCCCTGAAACACAAGCAGAGCTGCACATAATTGGTTCCCCATCTGTCCTGCCCACATCCAAGGGAGAACATAACATTACAGGTAACAGATAGTGCTGGCAGACAATGAGGTAGAGCTCTTACTGAAAGGAGGGAAGTAAAGATGAGGTGCCCTAAAATATCAAGCCAATAAAATAACATAAAGCATGAAAAGGATACTCCAGTGATGAAGGCAAAAGCACCCACTGTACTGAGCAATATTCACAGATGGCTTTATAAAAGACATGACAACGTGCAGCTCCACAGAGATTTCAAATACACGCAATCTCAGCTTTCAGATCTCCTGACATCATTTAACAATACAACTCTTATAAACTGTGTTTCAGTTCTATTTTAATTTCCTGAAGCCTTGCCACGGTTTCTCTTACTGTATGCGCTGCACACCTCACGGCGACAATATTTGATTGTACTCAAATCATATGTTAATCCAACACCTTTTGTCACAACAGCAGAGCTCTGCCTCCGTAGGATTTCCCAGCCTCTGTTTAAAAATCGCTTTTTATATCCTTCCATATCGACAGGTTTCTAGAGAAGCAGAAACAGCGAACTGGCAGAGCTCTGAAATTAGCTTTGAGGGACCCATTTCCAAGAGCATTTGATGCAAGTCTGATGAAATTTAGATAGGTGAGTAGTATCCTCTTGGCTTGTTTAAGAAAATATATAAAAATTTTTCAGTTTCTTTTGCTTTTATGTTACAAGAATTAAAATTCTATCACTGACTGCCTTGTAAAGACAAGCCAAAATATTGCCTGACTGGCAACCTGCACTCCATGATCCTACCTGTACCCTTACCACTGCCTACAGTTGCTTTAATCCAAAAAGTGGGAATTGGTAACAAGTGTTTCTAATATCGAGCAAACACCCTGACTTGAACAGCATTCCCTCACTCGAGCTCTTCAGAAGAGTTCTTCATTAAGCCAGTGTTCACTACCAGTTTGTTGTATTTTCCTTGCAGGTTGTCTGCAGTATGTTTGCACACATATTGCTATCAAGACGGTGAAGGACATGTTTTATCCTGTTCACAGCTCAAAGCTTCCTCACTAAAGAAATCCTTGAACAAGGTAGCTGTCTATTGAGGTCCTCTTCCCCTAAAATTGTAAGTGTATAAAGGTACTTACATGGGGTGAGAGGTAGAAAGGGGAGGAACTCAAGCCCTGAATACAGTAAGCTCCTAAAGATGGCTACCTATGAAAACAAATATGTACATGATAACAAGTAACACGCACCGAAGAACATTCGAAGCACAATTACAGGTAGGTGAACTTAAAACACAGCCTTTCCCCCAGACTTAAGCATACAATGCGGTTTCTATAGCAGCCTTATTTAAAAGGCTA
The DNA here is from genome assembly GCA_033816785.1 of Picus viridis. NCBI lineage: Eukaryota > Metazoa > Chordata > Aves > Piciformes > Picidae > Picus > Picus viridis. Next base: position 27,539,243 of record CM066575.1, read on the forward strand.
TGCTATTTCAAAGTTAACTTTTACCATGCATGGTGATCTTGAAATAAGTCAGCAGCCTTCCAGGAAAGGGGTAACCAAGGAGAACGCGTCAAGGCCACTCCCTCCACCACTATAGCAATCAATTCAGTTAAACAGCAATCAAGACTTTTTCCATCTCTGAGTCAAGATAACTGGAAGATGACCTTAGACAACAGTAGAAAGAGGTGGCCACTCCTTACCTACTGGTTCTGACATGCAGAGGTAATTATAGTGTAGACAGTGACAAACCAGGCCTCAGCAGGGCTCCAAAACTTCCTTTTAACCTATTCAAATGAGTGCTGGGTCCCACAACACCAAAGTTTCCTCTGACCAAGAATGTACCTCAAATACCAACAAGTACTTTATTTTTGCTAATACAGAAATACTGACAAAGCAAAAAATAGATGCAGGCAGTTTATTCACACTACAAACTAGTCAGTGCCATTCATAAGGCACTTATGCCAATGCATAAGCATTGGCAGGAAGAACACAATCTAGGGACACAAGGCTCTTCAGCCATAGTTCATAGTCTAGGCTGGAGCCAAATCTCAGGTGGCTCCACATAGCATAAGTAGTTTTCTCTAAACAAAGTGTGTAAACTGGGACCATAGTATGTATGGTCCAGAAACACAGGAGAGTCTGTGTGTGGAACTGGCCTGGATATGAGGGGAATCAATATTTCACACTACTTTGCTGTAAATCTCCCTAACTCCATCAGTAAGATCACCGCAATCTGTGACAGCACCAAAAGCAGACAAGACCATGACAGAAGAAGGCATCATGCAGCACACTGGAACATTTTACTGGCTTTGTCACAGTGCAGCTGAGATGAAGAGAAGCAGCACAGCTTCAGGTCTGCACTGCAATGAGCCAGTTTTCCTGGAGCCCGGGAGACAGTAAACTGCAACACCTTGGTGCTCAGTGCTGGCTCTGTGGTTAAATAGGGCTACACTGCTCTTCCCACCATGTCCCGAATGAGCCTGGGGTGTCTCACACTCCTGTTTCTTTCAGAAGGTAGGGAGTTGGCTGTAAACCAGATTTTTAGCTTCAGTCTACAAATGAAAAATGAAGACATCCAAGCTTCTATATATGCTGCAGAGGAGCCTGCCAATGTATGATTGACTAACAGGATGCCTGCCCAATCCTCTAAAATAATTCTGCAATAATGCCTCCCAAGGGATACTGCTCTTGCATGCCATGGTAGCAGGACCATGACAAAGGACTCTGTGTCTGCAGACATAAGGAACAAGGGACGCTGCCTTCCTGACAGTAGACAACCACAGGTCACCCTCCACTAGCCCCAGGAGGGATGGTGGTCCTTCTGCTGTTACCATTTCTCAGATGCCTTCACAGAAACAGTAAATGACAGGTGAAAAGTGGGGGATGGGAATGAGAAGTTGGAATAATTCTGAATTTCTATAACTAAGGAAAAAGTGGTGGGATTTTTCATGTATTCTGAGGAGGTTTTCATCAAAGGTCAGAATAAACTTCACTACATTCAAAAAGTACAAAATTGCCTTATTGTAAGGTCTTACAGAGTGTACATTGCCCTGAGATTCCTACTTTTCTCCAGGACTCATGTGGTTAGACAGCAGCAGCAGGCTCCAGCAGACAACCAGCAGCAGCTCCTGGTCAGTTAGTGATGCTGCATATGTAGCCTGTTGCATCAGGGTCTTGTTTCACTCCCATCAACCCTGAGGTCCTCCAAAAAAGCCACCAAGGTACCTTGCTATCTGTGGCACAAAGCAAACGTTAAAGCTTCAAGACACGTAGGGCTCTCACATTCATTCTTGCAATAACATGCCCACCAACATTTTATGACATTGAACTGCCATGAAGAGCCACAACCATTATCAGCAAGGAAATCTGAAACTCATTAAATCAGCATAATTGGGACTCTCTCTCTACCATCACCACCCTCCTGAGCTGTTAGCAGCAGTAGAAGAGCTCGCTGCAATTAAAAATGAGACTGGTTTGGACAAGTATGAAACAGGGCTGCACGTATCTTAAGATAGCAGCCAAGTAGATTAAGTATTTTTCATAACAATTGTGAAACCCAGATCCACACCCTAAGAGTCCAACTTGCTCCAGTCAGCTGAGATCCCTCATTCACACAGCAGAAGTTGGAGGGTTCCTGAAGCACCATTCCAGCCTTTGCCAAGTCAGAGAAGCCACAGTGCCAGCAACCATTTATGTTACTTCAGATTTTTCTGCTGTAGCTACTTTTTAAAATTATTACTATTTTTTAATCTGTTTGCTTTTTTGGGGTGGACATCACAGAACTGAAGTTCTCCAGACCTCCTCTGACCACAAACTGCTCTGGTTTTGCTCTGTCAGCAAAACCATCTGAATATGCCGCAGAGGTTCAATCATCATGTAACCATGATGAAGAAAAAGGCAAATAGTGGTTTAAGAAGAAACCATAGAATGGCTTAGGTTGGAAGGAAAGAAAGAAGACAGACATATCAATTAAGAAACTCTACTTTATCTTGTTTCAAAAAGGTGAAGAAATGAGAGGGAAGGTAGGCTTGAAATGTGTAAAGTCACAGAAATCTAAGATTTTTATGCATTTGTCTGAACTACAAGAGAAAGAGAAACTGCTTATTCACAAGTAGCATACCACAGTGATCATCTATTTTGCACTGAACAGAAACATTAGTCACACTAATTATACAGTCAGGTACTAATTACTCATGTTTTCTCAAATGCATGGTAGTAAATTTGGTTATTATTCAAAGGTTATAGTTAGGTATGCCAAAGGGAGCTCCTTCTTTGACTGAAAGCTTTTTAGGCAAAAACCTACCTCTTTGCTATAAAATTTTACAGTGTCTGGCAAAAAGAAGAAAAGACCTCTTTGAGATACTGAAGTACAAACATGAAAACACTACTGCATTTTAATATGTCTGGTTTGGGGGGAAAACAGAATTATATTCTTTTGCACAGTTCTGTTAGAAGGAGAAGGAATATAGCAGGCCCAGGAGCCATAAAAGATGATCTAAAAAGAGCTTTTCTTCTGGCTTTCTTACATCCAGCGCAAGTTCCCCTTTTTTACATCCTTAAGATAATACTGCATGTATTACTGTTAATACTCTGTTACTATGCAGGTAAGAATATTTTTTCATTGCACTTGTGAAGTGCCTGTGGATGTAAAATAGGAAACCTTAAGGCAAACAAACAACAACCAAAAAAACCCAAAAAAAACCCCCACAAAACCCACTACAGAATTAATAAACAAACCAACACAAAACAAAACCAACAAACAAATCAAATAGGCAAAAGCTTTGAGTATGTCCAGTTCAGGGTATATTCCTGTAGTAAACCTCTTTTTCTTAAAAGATAAGTAAATGGCACTGCTAAAACTTCCTGGGAGACTGGAGCACTCATCGTTGAGCACTCATCACTCAGCATTGCAGGGCATGAATCAATCTGTATGGGCAGATAGAGTGGTCAAGAGATGTAATACCTTTCAAAGCCACATCACAAGTCTATGGTACGGCATGGTTATGACTTTGGCATGTGTGAGAACATGCATTATATACCAATAACAAAAAAAATTGCCCTGGACTGCAAAAATTTGTCATACTATTGTGTAAGTTACTCCCATAAAATCAGCATATAAACCATCTCATCTGCATTGGAACTACGAATCTCCCTGCCTTGCAAGAAGCAAAAGAGCCCATTTAACACATAAGATGGTGGCCTGCTTATTAAAATGTGAGTGTGCAATTTAATTTTCCACAGCTAACCTGTGTTTACATTTGAAAGACGTATTTGTATTACACATTCAACAGCAGGTACGTGTATGCTTGATGATTAAGGGAGAGAAACAGCTTCCTTACGAGGAGAGACTGAGGGAGCTGCGTCTCTTCAGTTTGGAGAGGAGGAGACTAAGGGGTGACTTCATTAATGTTTACAAATATGTGAAGAGTGGGTGTCAAGAGGATGGAGTCAGGCTCTTCTCGGTGGTGCCCAAGGACAAGGGGCAACAGGTGGAAGTTCAGGCATGGGAAGTTCCACAGAAACATGAGGAAAAAAATTTTCACTGTGAGGGTGATGGAACACCAGAACACACTGCCCAAGGGGGTTGTGGACTCTCCCTCCACAATCCAAGCACATTTTGCCCCCTCTGCTTTCTCATGTGTATGCTTCAGAAATGAGACCTAGGCTTAGATTCACTGACCAAATCGAGTGACTTAGTTCTACACATGAACTCTCTTCTGCTCTGGGAATATGATGCCTATTGCTACATTTATCTTCACCCTGGCAGATTAAATTGTAAGTTTCTAGAAACTATGGCCTGTTTGAATCCTACAGGCAATGATTATAAAGTCAGAGAGATTAATATGATCTTTGAATCTGAGCATCTGTACAATACTGAAAAGAGATGTACCTAGAGTCAGCTTCTATTTAGCAAAGTCTCACCCTGAAATATTGCAAATCTTCCTTCCCCCTAAAATGTCTTGCATTTATTAACATGTTTGGATATTGCCTTCTGTTATGAACTATATTATTGCTACATATAGTATTACTAGATTAATTAGATCATTAGCTAAATTAATTATGCATTGTGATTATGAGATCTCATGTTATTATTAAACTCTTATTTTATCTCTTTGTCTCAACCCTGAGTTGTGCTGGGGGAGTGGGAAGGTTAGCCCTTGAGCTAAACCATTACAACTAGCAGCAGAAACTTTCCTGCAGGCACAGACATTTCTCTTACAAGACTTATGGCTCCCAACTCTTGTCCCAGTGATTATTTAAAAGCCTGGCTTTAATGATGTTCACTTGTCCTCATGCCCAAAGTCATAAAGCCCATGGCAATGATAATGCACCACAGTATACAGTAGGCAGGGAAAGCTGTTATAGGTGGTGCAAAAAGTAAAGAACATAGGAACAACATAACTGGACAGTCACAAACAGCTAGTGGTACAGAGGTAACACCTAATATCTAAGTTCAAATGTAGCCACAGAACTACATCTCAGCTTAGTATCAAGGCAATCACAGAAACCCATCCTCACCAACAAAGAAGGATGACTGAAAAAGCTGTAAATGAGTGAAGTGCATTTGTGGACACCACACTGCAAGGCTGGCTCTCTAAAAAAAAAAAAAAGGCAAACAAAAAACAAACATCATCTCTTCTCAAACTTCAAATGCTCAGGGTTAAGGCCAGACTTGTACTTTCAAGTAAGCGGTTGCACTTGCCACAGCTAGGAGAAAAAGTTGCACGTAAATCCAGGCACAAAGAATGAAAATGTGCATCACATTAACAGGACAACTATGCACAAGCATCTCCAGGAAGTGTTTTATCTGGAGTCCTTTTATTGCTTTACTGCCTGAAGGTGTGAACCTGAGACAATTCAACAGTGTATCATGTTTCCCATTAGCAAGAAAGCAATGGTGCTCAGTGACTTCAGAGTTGCAGTGCTCAACATTATCTTAACAGATTAAAAAAAAAAATAAAAAAATAGTAAGATGACATAAGACATGAGTCATGAAGTATGGAGCTGACTCACCACCAGGTGACTCATAGTGGCCAACTAAAATGTGAAAATGTGATCCTACAAAAACACCCAAACAAAACCACTGTGACTGGTTTAGGCTGTGCCTTTAAGAAATGGACACTTTCTCAACACTCTGGCTGAATGTTTTTGATATTTGAATGAAAACAAAGATATGCTAAACCAATTTCATTGGCAGAATTCAACTGCAAGTTTTTAGCTTATTCCGTCAGTCTGGGGAGTTTCTTTTTCTCTCTGTCCTGTGAGCTGGCCTGTTTCTCTCTCTGAAGCAACAGCTTGCATGGCAGGAATGACCTTGGATTAACAGAGCTAACCAGATAAGAAAACTAACTCTTGCATTCGCTTTTGAGCTTAACAGAATTTTACCCTTTTAATTACCTTCCTTTCTCTTTCTCTCTAACCCTTTTGAAAAAAAGGGAGGCAGGGAGGGAGAAGGGGGGAACAGGCCGAACCCCCTGGCCGCAGGGGGTTGGGGAAAGGTCTCCTGTATTACATACATTGCTGTATATTTCTGTATATATTGTATATTTTTGTACATATTCATTGCATTCCATTTCTGCTTGTAAATATAGCTTTCATCTGCTTCTCCGGCTGAGTTAGCTGTGGATTCTTTTGTGTGTTGGGGGGGGGGGAACCTTCCTACCCCACCACAACCACAAAACCCCAACTCTATATTTGCATCATAAGCTCTTTCATCATCAGCACCAGCACTAAGGGTATAGGTTTTTACACCATGACACAAATATGTATGAAGTATTTAACCTGCAAAAGAATGCTTATTTCCCAAGTATTTCTGTTGAAATACATATAATTCCTCCTTTCAACACAGCAGAACATACTTACCAGCTGTTCAAATGAAATATTTATTATTTATTTACCCTTTGGGATTACAATAGCTTCAAAGTCTAATCTGGTATCCTCACACCATTTTCTTTTAGTATCCACTCTGACAAGATATGCATGACCAGGCAAAGAGCACAAAGACCTCCAACAGTCAGCTGTATCTGTGGAAGTTCAGTACCGGTGAAGAATCACAGAAGCTTAGTATGAGTGAACAGTGTTCTGCTGCATGAAAGCAAGCCAGGACAATGCTGGATTGCATCAAGAAGGGCATCAGCATCAGAGATAAGCGATTATCCCACTGTGCTAAGCACTTGTCAGGCCACACTGGGAATATTGTCCTCATTATTGGCCCCCATTGTGCAAAAAAGATGTGAAGAGGCTGGAGAGGAGTTAGAAAAGTCGACAAAGATGATCAGAGGACTGGGAAACCATCTATATGAGTAAAGAGAGAATGGCGTTTGTCACGCACTGAGGAAAAGAGACCATGCAGAAACCTTATCACCAAGTACCAGTATTACCAGCTGCTTCTAAGATGATGACGACTCCCTTTTAGCAGAGTCACGGAATCACAGAATGTTAGGGGTTGGAAGAGATGTCCAGAAATCATGGAGTACAACTCCCCTGACAAAGTAGGATCACCTGGAGCAGGCCACACAGGAACACATGCAGGCAGGTTTTGAAAGTCTCCAGAGGAGACTCCACAACCTCTCTGGGCAGCCTGTTCCAGGGCTCCCTCACCATAAAGAAGTGTCTCCTTGTATTGAGGTGGAAAAAGACAAGGGTGTAATGGGTGCAAGTTATTCCCAGGGAGATGGTAGAAGGACACAAAAGAAATTTTTCACAGAGAGAACAATCAACCACTGAAATACTTTCCCTGGGGAACAAGGAATTTCCCCAGCACTGGACATTTCTAACATCTGGCCAGCGTGCTGGGTCCTCTTGTCTAGACCATGCTTTTTCCAAGAAAGATTGAATTCTTGTGGTTCCTTCCAATGAATCACAGAATAGTTTGGGTTGGAAGGAAACTCTGAAAGAAGTCTCCTCCAACCCTTTTGCCATGGGCGGGGACATTTTTAGCTAGATTAGGTTGCTGAGACACTGTTCAACCTGACCAGGAATGTTTCCAGAGGTAAGGCACCCATGACTTCTTTGGGCAGCCCGTTTCAGTGTTTCACCACCCCCACTGTAGAAAAACGTCTTCTACCCTCTTTTAGTTTAAAATCATTACCCTTTGTCCTATTGCAACAGGCTATGCTGAAAAGTATGTCCCCACCTGTATTATAAGAATTAAAAGATCACAATACGATCTCCCTGGAGCCTTCTCTTCTCCAGACTGAGCAATCCCACCTCTCTCAGTCTGTCCTCACAGAAAAGGTGTTCCAGCCCTCAGATCATTTTGTGGCCTGCCTCCCATTCTAACAGGTTCTTGTCTTTCCTGTGCTGAGAACTCCAGCCCTGGACGCAGTACTCCAGATGAGATCTCACCAAAGTAGAGTAGAGCAACAGAACTCTCAGTGTGTAATGGAATGCATTTGTTAGCATTATCTGTGAGGAAAAAAAAAAATGCTTATAATTCCATGATTACCATCTTATTTCTGACTATATGCAGTTAAGAAAAGCTGCAGTACTTCTCAGGCAGAATGTAAAAGCAAAGAGCAGACTCTGGAGATGGTTTGGTGTGCTTGTTTTTTAATCCACAGACAAATTTGCAAACACCAAGCAAGAAGCGGATTACAAGCCTTTTAATACTAAATTTCCAGCCTCAGAAACTAAGTCTTCCAGGAGCTCAGAGATCAAAATTCAGACACTTACCACTATTACGTGGTTCAAAGGACTTGTAACAAATTCAAGGCTTTTTTTTTTTCCAAGCCCCTTCATAAACATGTTCAATAGTGAGCTTTCAAACCTACATCTAATAATAAAATTCACTGCTCCTTTTATCTCATTATCCAGTCCTCTTACAGTGCTTGCTCCTTTTAATGGACAGAACAAGTATTAGCTTGATTTCTTACCACACATCAAGTTTTCAGCTGAGCTTAGCAATATACACCTCTAAGAACAGATAAGATCTCTATTAATTCACTATTAAATGCATAAAGCTAGTGAATTTTCTTTGCCTTGCATCTGAGAGATAGTGAAAGTACACCTTTCTTATCTGACACGCTGTAAGTTCTGCATGCAAATACAACTGATAAGATGAATTCAATGAAGGCCAAAATTCAATCATGAAAGTGAAATGAATATATCCATTTGCATCCATATGTAGAGGAACAAAACTAAAACAACCAGAAAGAAGTGCCCCAGGAATACTACACTTGTTGCATAATAAACTGATTTTTTTAATACCTGAAGTCAAATTTCTTGTCAAAATGTGCAATTAATAAATTATAGGACATAACAGTTCAAAATGTCTTGATGAGGAAAATTAGTAAAAAGGTAAGTAAATAAATAATCATTAAAAAAATAACTTTATTATGAAGTCTTCCAGATTCTGTTCCCAAGACCGTCCACCTTCAGACAGGGGTAAGCCAGGTATGAATTTAAACAAAGCACCATAAAAGATAACGTGGAAGAAAGCTGGAAGCAGTATTGACAGATCATGGATGTCACACCACTCCAGCTGACTCCAAACTCAGCAGACATGTCAGGACAACATTACCTGATGCTTTGCTGTTGGCAAACCTGCGTTAACACAGACACTAAATTTTCCTTGGTAAACTACCAGGATTTTTCTCTAACAGAAATGAGGATTACTCCTTTAAGTTTCACAACTGGAAATTAGTGGACAGCACTGATGTCTCAGTCACCACATACCATGCAGTGCCTCAGCTGAAGGCAACAGTCAGAACCTGTCATCCACCTAAATGCTCAAGAAGGTTAAAATCATGGTTTAGTTGATTAGGTGGGTTGGGTAATAGGTTGGACACGATGATCTTGAAGGTCTCTTCCAACCTGGTTTATTCTATTCTATCTTGAGCACAAAAAACCTGGCCCTATCTTCTAAAGCTAAAGAATCCCTCTCCTACATGTCCACAGGAGCAAGAGCCAGCTTCTCTGACACTCTGTATGCCATACAGTGTACAGTAAATACACTTAAAGGAAAATACCAAGGAGGAATTTGTTTGTTCCAATCGCAGCTGATGCCAGGGCCAGCTGCAGGAGCCCCAGCTGCCTGAGCTGATACAACTCACTTTACCCAACTGCCTCACAGGAAGACGCTGGCCCAAATCTGCCATGAGTTTACCAGCTGAGCTGGCACTATGGGTTCCTCACTTCTACCATTTGCCTTTATGCACTATGTGGTAGAATAGAGTAACAAATGGATAGAGCATCTGCATGTTACTGCTTTGAAGTAAACAGAGCAAGAGTAGGTAAGGCACACACTTACTTGCATTTTAAGAATCCAAATCTTTTCAGAGATTGAAAAAGGATCACTAGAGTAATTTTCTGAATTCCTACCTACTGCAAGGACAAGTCTGAGCTTGTCAGTAGCAATCAATCTCATTTTAAATAAACCTAACAGCCTCCACAAAATTTGTTTATTAACATTAGCTGTGGGGCTGGGGATGACTTTGGTTTATCTGGTGCAGTAATTTCCAAAGACAAAGCCCTACGCGCAAGCTATTAAATAAAGTGCTGGAGTCAGCAAGACCTGAGGTTCTAAAACCCACCAATTCACTGCCTGACCTTGAAGAACTCCATCACCTCATCACAAATCTGCTGGCCCAGCTGAGAAACTAGATGAAAGCAGGCCTTACTTGCAAAATGCATGCTGTGTCAAGTTTCACTTTTTGTTAGATAAATATAATGCTGACTCAAAATAAAATGGAAGAATTAAACAACGTAGGGTTTTCTATATACAAAGTATTTTGTACTGTACAAAAATGGAGCACTTCAAGTGTGGGTAAATAGATATAAATTATTTACATATGTACTGCAAAGAGCTGTTATGTATTCTAGGGATGCATATGCTGGTAGCTGTATTAATTCAAGAACTACATCACTTAAGGTGCCTTTGTTAAACAGAAATAATATGCTAGTCTCTAGACAGCATGCACAGCACTAAGAGAGGTAAAGGAAATGAGGAGACTAAGGGGGCAGTTCCTGACAAAACAGAGATTTGACAAAGTTGCAAGTGCTCAGAGCTTCATTACAGGAGTAGATGAAGCCTACTAGGTTAGGACATAGATTTCCACACCACCCCTCCCCCCCCCCCCCCAATCACCTCAAAGTCTTTCAAAATACTTTGGAATGGTATTTCGGACTGGTAAGTAAACCTGGAAGCAAAGAAGGTAGCTATTTCTCCTTACGCAACTTATGCTCAATTGCCTCTTACGTGTTAAACAGAAAAAAGATCAGGATGGGAAGGGACATTTCTGTCAGTAACTTGGCTGCTTCAGCTGTGTCCTGGTGCTAATACAGGAACTGCTACTTTATGCACCTCCACACCTAAGCTCCTACAGAGGACAGGGTTTTCAGACTATTATTTCTACTATAGTGTTTTGTGGTATACAAGTCCAAAGGATGCAAAATTCTCTGCTAAGGGAATGAGGTTGACTGTATTCCCTTTCACATAGCAAAGTCTGGTTCCACTGACTCATTGGTACTAATTGCTCAAGATCACAACAAGAACTTGGTTCCAAAGGGTTTACAAGCATCAGTGTGATCATGTTTGGGTGATCAGGTTCAAAGTCATGCAAAAAATGCATGACTGGAGAGCAGTTTCAGCAAGCCTGAATCTTTGCGGTATCTGAAACTTCGTGTCCTTCAAGCTGCCTGATCTGCTCTAACGACATCTGCTACAGTAAACAGTTTGTTCAGCTTGCAGAGAGTCACATTGAAGGATTTCATATTTAAACAGCATTGACTTAAGTAGCAACATTCAAGGACTTTTCAAAGTGCAACTGCAGAGCTTATCAATACAAGGTGAATACTGCTCTACCTACTGTGTTTTCTTTAGATGAGGCCTGGTGTCTTGTTTTGGTTTAGCAGCAGCATGACATCTTAACTGAAAAACTGAGACAGAAAATTTTTGTAGGCCACTGCTGTCCAGTGTCTCCTTTATAGAAATGGGCACACATGTAATGCAGAGCATTTACACACATTTTCCCACTTCATTTACACCGTATATGTACACATGACTTAATACTTTCTAGAAGAGCCATATCGACCTATTAGTATTGCATTGCATTGCAATACTATTTGCTACATACACTGTGGGCATGTTTGAGATTTAACAGGTACCAGCAACCAATTTGGAGCAACTGAATGTGCACAGCACTGTCTGGTCTGATGTGTTAGCAATGTCATAAAACTGCAATACAAGGCAAGCATTTTAAGAAATGACCAGGGAAATAACCCGGACGAAAAATGAAGGTGATGCTTCAGAAAATGCAGATCCCTACCAGCCTTCTGCTTCTTGGCCTCCCTTTTGCCTACTGCACAGAATTTGCTGGATGTAGCCCATGCTCACACCAAGGGTTTTGTTCACGTACAAACTCAGTGCAGCAGGCACATTCTCCTTAGAAGTACATGTTCGTATGCTGGACTTCCCAAGCCTTTGTCACGCTTCTGTTGCTTTCCTGATCACGCAGAAATACTGCTCCCTTTTCCCCCAGCAGAGGACATGTGAAACCATTAACATATCTTAAATGCCTAGCAGACCTTGAAGTATCCTTGTCAGAACTTTACATTCCCTGGGCAAATCTTGTGGTGACAGAAACTCTGTGTAATTGCATTTAAGCCAATAATGATGCACAGATAACACCAGTGAAGTCTGGTCACTAGATTCCAAATGTATATTAAATGCCTGCCTGAAAGCAGCATTAAAAATGGAACAGATATTTACTTCTACTTAGAAATCCTTGCTGATGACAGTGAAAATAATGCATTTTCAAAAGAAAAGTAAACATCAGTTAAAAAAAAACCCCAACATATCATTATTTTTATTATATACTTCTGGCACTTCTAGCTATTAATATTGCTCCCCAAATCTGCATTCATTAGTTTATAATTCTGCTACACTTGGAAAGTTTCAGCTGAAGCGTTCAATGTCAGATGCAAATGAATGCATATATTATCAAATTAACATATTTTATCACCAAAGGCAAAACAGTATTTTGTCTACTTCAGGCCTACAATAAATTCTGATGAATTGATATGTGAACATTTTACCAAGACCATTCTTTGCAGAAGGTAAGTTTAACTCAAAGAGGGAACAAATTGTTTCCAAAGGGCAAGATTTTATCTTTCATGTACAAGTCACCTGATTGAGAAAGGTACAAATCACTGGAGAGCTCACAAATCAGTGAGTGTTCATCAAAGCCTCAGACATTTAGCAGCTAAACACCTTGGGAAAGCCTGTCTGTCATTGGTATGCTCTAGCTGCTGATGAGTGAGACCTCCCTGTGTTTCCCCTCATGCCACTCAGAGATGATGCTACCTATGCTAACCCAGACCAAAGTGTGCAAAAGGAGGACAAGACGACCATTTGACCCTTGTTTCACTCAGGAGCTGTTGAGGTTTTATGCTCCTCTTAGTTTTGCCAGATGCCCACCAAAGCCACTCTGTCACTCCCCTTCTTAGACAGGCAGGAGAAAGGGAAAACACAACAGAAAGGCCCATGAGTCAAGATAGAAGCAGTTTAATAAGGCAGAAGCAAAGGCTGCACACACAAGCAAGAGCAAACAAAAATATTCTCTACTTCCCATCAGCAGACAATGTTCAGTAGCTTCCCAGGAACCAGGGCTTCAATACATGTAGCAGTTGCTCCTCAGGACAAACTCCACCACCAAATGTCCTTGCACTTCATTCCCTTAGCTGTTGTATCTGAGTTGATACCATATGGTATGGAATACTCTTTTGGTCAGTTCAGGCACTGGTGTGTAATCAACACTCTTCCAGCTACCATTACAAAAGACAGCATGATGAAATATGCTATAAATTCCATCTCAGCCGAAAAGAATATAGCAGTGATGTGCTCAGTGCTGGGGTTCAGGCTGGTCTGGTGCTCGCCACCTCCCTGCTCCTGGCTGAGAGGTGCAAAGGCTTACAGGCTCTGCCATCACCCACCTAAAGAGCCCCAGTGCTCCCAGCTACAGGGAGCTACAAACCCTGACATGGTGAATGCCAGCACATGTGAATGGACACTTTCAATTCAGAGAAAATGGAAGCCAGACCAAAAGGCTGAACAAGCAAGGACACATTACAGAACGTGAAGTTAGAGAGACCAAACAAGATCAACAAATGTACAGAAGCCTATACACGGAAGAGAGGACAAGGGGCAGGAAGGAGGCATCAAAAAGAAGGAAAAACAAACAAACAAAAAACACAGAAAAGGGCTATTAGGGTATTTTGTACAAACACAGTTTACTTCCTCCTTCATATATACTCATCCCTGTAACCCTACCAAATCCAGAGGCTGCTGAGAGCAGACTAATGGTGCTTCCCCCGATACCAGTCCGTCTTCCAACTGCAGACAGGCAGTACACTGCTTTTCCTATAGTGCAAAAAGAGAAACTGTAGCATTTCCTAATTCTCCAGGGTTTAACTTTGTAGCACAGTGGGCTTTTCCAACATACATTTTATGATTCTCCTTAGTTAAGTCATAGATAGAGAAATTTCCTTGAAACATCTTTCAGCTCTATCATGTGCATGCTAAACAGGATGTGGCTTGTTCTACAAAACAAAGTGTGCTGGATGAGGAAGAGGCATATGACCTATGGTAACATTTTCTTCCCCTGGTTTAGCACACATAAAAGCCTCACTATGAAAAAGCACTTCCAAGTTCCTTTTGGAACTAATATTGACAGAGTTTATCACCACATTGCAGAAATGCTTTAGGGGAAATCTTGCTCTGATAGAGTTCTCATGAGAAAGCTTCATGCTGTCAAACAACAAATTCCTTTGAAATGTTCAAGAACACAAAGGTTACGCAGCTCGTAAAGGTGCAATGACACATTTTATCCCATCGGCAAGTTCCTGTGTTCTCTGCTAAAAGAACCTGGATATTCGGCAGGAAGTATTGCATCTTTCAAATGGAGAGTATTGTGGGCATCAAACCTTGAAAGTAATCTGGCATTGAAGCTCAATTGGACTGCACAGGTTGAGTTTGTTTAATTTGCACAGTGAAAGGTACCTGCAGAAGCAGAGGATCACCCTTCATTTCTGTATTTTTTTATGAACCTATGTCTCAAGAACTACTTGAGTGACCACAGAGGAAAGATCAAACAAACTTCATCTACAGAACTGGCACTGCATAAAGGCACCACAGCCTTCCCCAGAGTACCTGCCAGTGGACACTGTATACTTTCCTACATATTAATCACCCCACCTTGCAATACCTGCTAGCCAACATGGGCCAGAATGACCAGCACACCTACACACCTGTCAGATGTCACTTGACCTGAAAGAGCAATGTAAGAAGATTTTTGATAGCTCATGCCCCTGAGCCCTGCCCTCTGCCCCGATGGAGCAGCTGGATGAGATGTGGCTCTGCCAAAGAGCAGGTCCCAGGCAGGTAGCTGTCATGGAGAGCGGGTAATGTCTTCTCACAGCTCTCAATACCTTTTTTAATGGTTGCTCATTGTAGCAGGGTGAGAGAAATTTCTCCCCACACACACAAAGAAACCGCAGCTAACTCAGTCGAAGGAGCAAATGAAATAAGCTGTATTTACAAGCATAAATGGAATGCCATGAATATTTACACAATAGATACAGTATTTACAATATATACAGAAATATACAGTAATGAACGCAATACAGAAGACCTTTAGCCAGAGGAGGGTGTGTCCCGTCCCCCAGTCCCAGTACCCTCTCTCTCTCCCTACCTCCCCTTTTTTCCCAAAAAGGGTTAGAGAGAGAGAGAGAAAGGCAATTAAGGAGAAAATGCTGTTAGCTCAAAGCGTGTGCAAGAATTAGTTTTCTTATCTGGTTAGCTTTGTTAATTCAAGGTCGCTCTGTCCAGCAGCTGTTGCTTCAGCGAGAGAGAAGCCGACAAGCCCACACAGAGAAAGGAACAGACTGAACACAGACTGAACAAAAAACTTAAAAGTTGCATTCTACTAATCTACCAATTAAATTCGTTTAGACCTTATCTATATGTTTTTGTTATTATCCCAAAACATTCAGCCAGAGTCTTCCAGCAACTGTCCCTTTCTTAAGGGCACAGCCTAAAACGGTCACACTCATGCACACACACTACCATTTTCTCATAAGCCCTCATTGTGTAAAAATCACATCCTTAATCACATCCAGTAATTTCTTTGACTTTTAAACTTAAAAAAATCCACAAGGAATAGTAAAATAAATCATCCACAATAATGAAGTAGTTGGGGCACGCTATACTATTGGGGTTTTGCTCAACTCTTAATGGGGATAAATTTACGCACAAGTTGATGGAAACCTTCTACAAGCAAAAATCTCAGTGTTCATCCAGCATTTATCTGGTGGATGAACAAAGACCAAACCAGACCAGCTCCCTGTTGCAGAGCAAAGGATCCTAGCATGTAATTACACTAAAGCTAAACCAAGTATTTCTAGAAACACTAATAACACAGTAAAATTAGAACAGTCCCTCATCCAAGGGAATTTAGGAACATGAGAACAACTGGAATGACAAGCTTCCTCATCACAATACTACAAGACTTGTCACCATCATCACTGTTTAATGGCATAATGCAGTCTCAGCTCCTCCCTAGGCTTTGTGAATAGTTGAACTGTGTTCCCTCACAAAAGAAATTAATATGGCTGCCTGTGTACGTCTGCTTTAATCTAAAACAAAAGCAGTTTTCCTATCTTTAGTACAAGCATTAAAAATACCAAAAAAGCACAGATGGTTTGCATTGTCTTTGCAGAAAGCGAGACAGAAGACAGACATCTTAACTGTTTACATAGCACAACCCATTACATGGCCACAGCAAACCATGGTGGAACACAGTAAGTACCTCTTTGTCAGCATCTCAGATACAAGCTGCTTTCAGTCAGGCCTTGTAAAAAGTATAAAGCAACCCTCTGCTCACAGATAAATGCTTTTGTTCATACAGGTTTAATTTAGACTGTTAATAAAACACTTAACAACAACCACACTAATGTCAAACAAATTAATATCGGTAAAGCTAAAGCAAACATCACCATTATGTTTAGGCAACAAAGAATAAAACTCTTGAAAACCCAACATTAAAGAAATTATTTATGATCATTGTTTAGCCCTCCTGCCCCCATCATTTGCACATTGGAAAATTCCAGGCTGCTCGCTGGCAAAAAGTGGCTATGTACTGGTAGCCAGAAAGTTCACTTTTCAGGAATATCACAGCTGACTTGGTTTGGCAGGCAAAGGTGGGGTGGGAGTGGGGGTTGTTTATGGTCATTTTGCAGTTTGTGGGGGTTTTTGATTGGTTGTTTTTTGGTTGGTTGTTTGGTTTTTTTTTCAGGTTGGGGGGTGGGGTGTTTTTTTTGTTTTACAATTCAACCCTTCTTTTATCTGTCTCACTCCAGAATTAAAACTTCTTTCTTTCTGGAATAAACCAAACTAATTGTGGCTTTGGCAGAAAGGCAGGTAACAGGAAAAAAGTAAGGACAGCACGTGTGCAACATATCTAAGAAGTACTTCAATAATAATAATAATAATAATACAATACACCAGGTTGGAAGAGACCTTCAAGATCATCGCGTCCAACCCATCAAACAATCCAACCCACCTAAACAACTAGACCATACAGCCAAGCACCCCATCAAGTCTTCTCCTGAACACCTCCAGTGAAGGTGACTCCACCACCTCCACGGGTAGCCGATTCCAATGGGCAATCACTCTCTCCGTGTAGAACTTCTTCCTAACATCCAGCCTAAACCTGCCCTGGCGCAGCCTGAGAATCTGCTCTGTTATTTTTTATGTAACGAATACACAGCAGTTCAGTGAAAAACATATACAAAGGGAGGCCTTTGCCTATTATCCTATAACAAATATTCAGAGAACAGTAGTCAGACAAAAATGTCACTCAATATAAAGCAGATTAAAAGACAAGCTGAATTAGCTCCTGAATCAGGACAAAACTAAAAAAAAAAAAAACCCAAACCAAAAAACAACAGTCCAACTCGTTCAATTTGTAAGCACTTCCACTTGGACCAGTGATCAAATAGCATGCTTAAAAGTGACATTCGGACTTTGAAGCAGTATTGTCAGTAAGGAAAATGCTACAAGGCCCTATGGTTGCATTAAATCATTATTAGGTATGGGGAGGCTTCTGTGCATGGCTGTAACACTCCATTAAATGCTTCATAGGAGGGACAGGACAACACAACTCAGGGGGATCGCAGGACATGCGTAGACTTGCAGGACATGTATGGCATCTGCAGCCACACATGGTCTTTGCAGCCTCACTTGGTTTATGGAAATCATTCTGAAGAGCACAGGATGAAGAAAGTATGGGTGATCAGGGCACGGCCTTCCCTCCTTGCAGTTTCTTCCTTTCAGGCAGTGCCCCACAGGCAGGGGTCCCAAATATCGCTTCCTCAAGCCAGACAGCACCTGGGACAGCACAAGTGTGGGCCATGTGCGGTGCAGAGGACAGTCTCCCTGTGGATGCTCCCATTGGATGCTCCTGGCAGCCGGCTTACATCTGTCACACGCTCTGCTTACAGGCTTGTCAACAGATGCTTGAACTGCAAGTTGCTGAACGTTGACATCCTACATGAAGATGTAAACACTTCTTCACAGAAGATAAATCCCAAGTACTAAAAGGTGCTCCAGCTGACTTCTGGCCCTCCCTAAACAAACTTCATTCCTCAAACCCAAAATTCCCATATACAACACTAAAAACAACACGGGTAAAAGATGACCCAAACCACAAACACACCCTCGAGAAGTCAACATGTAAAGAGCATCAAGCTTTTTTAAGTATACTACAAGAAATCAGAAGATTTATAATGAGCAAGCCAAATATAACTAACTGCAGAGTAAAGTTAACTTGACAGTCTTTAGACAAATGGAATTTGATTTCCTGGAGTAAAGCTGCTGAATTTGGCATTGACACTGTGCCCCAAAGGTGGGAGATCTGCTGCCTGAAGCACGCACAAGATACCCAACAGTCAATAGTCAGGGCTTTTCATAAGCACCACTAAATTAAAAAGCCTGAAATCTTCAAAAGTAAAGTTTGCAGAAAGAGATTAATTTAACACCAAGAGCAGCCAGGATCAAAGTGCACTGCATATATTTGTGGACTTTCTTAAGAGGCTGTATGTACAAGGGAGCACACAAAGGGCTTCTTTAAAATGTCCCCTTGCAGGGGTGTATTTCACAGGTAATATCTACTGAATTCAAGGAAAAGTAAAAAAAAATAAAAATTTACTGCTTGGAAGTCTTCACATGAAAGAGCTAGAAGCAAATATGACGATTTTTAATGATAACTGAGAAAATCCTTGTCCAGGAGGATTCACTTCTCCAATGCCTTTGAACCAGCAAACACAGCATTTACTGATAAACAGTCCTACTGACTTCAGTAACTTAAGCCAAGTAACTTCAGTGGCGTTATTCATGCCCTGTGAATATGAACGGAAGACTCTTGTTTAAAACGACTCCTCACAGTAGCAAAGGCTAGCACGAGAGCCCCAAGTAAGGGTGAGAAAGGACACAAAGCAAAGAAAAGAGTCCTTATGAGAAGTGCTTCACCACTGCCTGAAGGTCTGGGATTTATTTTTTTTCCCTTTAAACCAAAAATCTCAAACTCTCCTGCTGTAATCACATACCATATTCCTACTGCTAACTCAAAACCTAAAAGGAATCCCCCCAAACCAAGCAAAGCAGCAAAACTAAATAAAGCCCAGGTCAAACTATCCTGAATGAAGTCATGATGAGAAAGTCTCTCAGCCTTCAAATCGAGGCACACTTGAGCAGTGTTTAACATCAATTCTTCAGATAAAGAAATGGCCCAGAAGAGCCACATTAAGCAAAACACACGGGAAAAACTACTTTTGTTGTTGACCAGGTGTCAACAGGTGTCTCCAATTTGAAGCTAATGATATGAATTTTTTTACACCGAGGGTGGCAAGACACTCTCAGGGGTTGCCAGGGAGACGGTAGATGCCCCATGCCTGGAAACATTCCAGATCAGGTTGTACAGGCTCTCAGCAACCTGATCTAGTTGAAGATGTCCTTGATGACTGCAGGGTGGTTGTACTGCATGACCTTTAAAGGTCCCTTCCAACCTAAAGAATTCTGTGATAGTGAGCAGCACTATTTGCTGACATAGCACCATGCTGTGAAGAACTTCTTTGTAAAGGAAGTTCAAGAAAGCTGGTTAAACTGACAATGATTTTACTCTTGAAATAGGGCATCTGTTTTTTAAAAACTTACTTTTAAGGGGGGGGGAGGGGGGAGCTATTATCATTCAGCTGCTATTTATAACATATTCGATTTAAAAGTTCCTCTCTGAACTAAACAGCTAAGCAATTAAGAATCCTGAAACTTGAGTCAGATTCAGGACAGTTTGCAGCAATTGATTCAATTTCTGCTTTTCTGTGGATGAGTGTCTTCAGAGCAGATTTCTCCTACACACACGTTATGTCTTGCATTTATATAAATTTTTCCTTGCAAGGGGAAGAGGATTACTAAAAATGTGTGCTCTTAGGTGCTGTGCTCAAAGGCTTAAAGATGATGCTACTTACATGTGGTGGAGTAGGAAGGTTCCCCCCCACACACAAAAAGAATTCCACAGCTAACTCAGCCGGAGAAGCAGATGAAAGCTGTATTTTACAAGCAGATATGGAATGCAGTGAATATGTACAAAAACATACAATATTTACAATATATACAGAAATATACAGCAAAGTATGTAATACAGGAAACTTTTCCCCAACCCCCCGCGGCCAGGGGGTTCGGCCTTTCCCTCCCTTCTCCTCCCTACCTCCCCTTTTTCCCAAAAGGGGAGAGAGAGAGAAAGGAAGGTAATTAAAAGGGTGAAAACTTGTTAAAGCTCAAAGCGAATGCAAAGTTAGTTTTCTTATCTGGTTAGCAAGAATCGTTCCTGCGTAGCAGGCTGTTGCTTCAGAGAGAAAAGCAGGCCAGCTCACAGTACAGGGGAAGAAGAAGATGACTGACCGACTCCCCCGACTGAAAGACTAAACAAAAACCTACAGCCGGGTTCCACCAATGAAATTGAATTAGCATATCGTTGTTTTCATTTATATACCAAAATATTCGGCCAGAGTGTTCAGAAAGTGTCTCTTTCTTAAAGGCACAGCCTAAACCGGTTACATTACACAAACCACCATGATTACATTGAAAAAATAAAAGTGAGGAGAGACACATGCTGGCTGTACATTTATTGACATTACTTGTATGTATTATTTAGGTGTACAAATGGAACAAAAGGCAGAGTGTCCTCATTAGGAAAAATATATTCTTGAAATTAATGCCATGCAACTTAAGACAGCTCCTCCGAAAGATTTCACTCCTGCAAGCTGTTTCCATTTGCTATCTATGCTTCCACTAAGGACAGTTTGAAATGCGTCCGTGAAAGTCAAGACCCCAGTGAAGTTCTCTTTCATGTGAAAGGAAAAGCTATGCTTCTTTTATTTCAGATGAAGTGCTGATTTCCAAACAGACACAAGTAATTTCGAACAATGCACACAGTGACGGCAGGGCTTGTAGCATTTCATTTAAACATTCACTTGAGTAGTTTATGAGCTCACAGAACTGCAAGAAAAATTTATAGAATATGACTATGAGGAAATGCCTGCTTTACTGAAAATAAAACCCTTAAGGAAGAAATCATGTAAGCCCTAAAAATTGGAGAAAAAAAAACCAAAAACTTAAGCACGGGAAAAAAAATTAACTATAATGTCATCTTATATATGTGTGTGTCTATAGACACAAGAAAGAGTTAGGACTTCAAATCCGAGTATTTGCAGACTTCACTGACATACTTTATATGTAT
The DNA here is from genome assembly GCA_033816785.1 of Picus viridis. Lineage (NCBI taxonomy): Eukaryota > Metazoa > Chordata > Aves > Piciformes > Picidae > Picus > Picus viridis. The sequence goes on from CM066575.1 coordinate 27,560,554, forward strand.
TTTCACAGAGAGTGTTTCCAAAACATCAAGCCTAAGCTCCTTCATCAGCAATGTAAACACTAACAGAACAAAAACCAAACCAAACAGTCAACCCACTGACAACTAGCAACTGACTACAGCATCCTCTCTTCTGAAAAGCATCTGGGAGGTGCTTATAAAGTAAAAAATATTTAGAATATTCATTGTCTGCTCATCACAGCTTCTCAAGTCATTGCAGACCCTTTGTTTTGAAGGCCAGCCTGCAGAAGACTTACGAAAGGCACTCCAGAGCCAGACGCAGCCCAGACTCATGAACATGTGCCGAGAGAAATGCTACATCTTTCCTCTTCCACTACTTTATCATGGGCTGGGGTGATGAAACGTCCCTTATGTATTCTTCCCCTCCCTGTATTTAATGAGGCTCTCATCCTTCTGCACAGTGCCACACGTTTTTTCATAAGGAGTTAAGATTGCTTCACAGCTATTTGCTCAGGGAAAACCAAATCTACAACCTGAAACTCCCTTTTTTAGTATACCATAACCTGTCACCTGCATCAGATATTCCATAAAGCCTATCAAATCATTTAGTTTTACAATTACCTGACAACAATAATTAACTAACAAAGTGCTTAACTGAAACATCCAGGCAACATAAGAACACTCAAAGAGCAAATATAACACCATGTGATTATCAAGAAAGGACTCAATATCCGATGTGCAGTTTGTTCAAATATTGAAAGCTCATGATATATTCTCTCAAGGGCACTGGCACCGGGTAGGATTACCTACAACAAACACCCTGTCAGCATACAGCCGTATGCCACCACAAGTATTTGTGACAAGTTTTACTTCCACTGCTAAGAGCAAAACAGAAATAAGAAATGATGTAATGCACTCTGCTAATCTAGTTTGTCATTAGATGTGAACATGAGTTCTCATGCTAGTGAACTAACACACAACAGCCTTCCTACTCTGCAACCAAAATGTAATAGTGATGCTTTAATGTAATGGATCCTTTTTTCCTTCAGCATCAAAGAACCAGCAGAGGAAACAAGTCTCAGCTTCTCCACTTCATGAGACTGCAAGTTTCAGTAGGGCAGGTCTGAATATACAACCTCTCCAATCTGAACACCACTAAAGGCACAAATTAATGTGCAACCCACAGAAAACACACGAGCACCTAAGTGGCCATCTTGTTCCACTGAGAGGAGTTCGCACCCAAGTAGTAGTTGCACATTGTGGATGTCTTCCCTCATACCGCATGTATTTGTGTCACCAATTCAACATATCTGGTAACCTGGCACAGGTGCAAAGGATCATAGGATCACAGAATAGTTTTCTTTGGAAGGGACCTTTAAAGGTCATCTAGTCCAAATCCCCTCCCATAGGCAGGGACATCTTTAACTAGATCGGGTTGCTCAGAGCCCTGTTCAACCTGACCAGGAATGTTTCCAGGCATAAAGCATCTCTGGGGAACCCATTCCAGTGTTTCACTACCCCCACTGTACAAAAATGTCCTCCTTATATCTACTCTAAACCTACCCTCTTTTATTATTATACTGCCCTCTTTTATTATTATTATTGTCCTATTGCAGCAGGCCCTGCTAAAAAATACATCATCTTTATTATAAGCCCCCTTTAAGTATTAAAAATCAAAATAAGGTCTCCCTGGAGTGAAGGACAACAAAAAACGCTTTTATAAATATATTAATGGCAAAAGGAGGGGCAAGGACAACCTCCACTCCTTAGTGGGCATGGAGGGGAATATTGTAACAAAAGATGGGGAAAAGGCAGAGGCACTTAACACCTTCTTTGCCTCAAATTTTAATAAGAGCAACAGAATCACTTCCCTCAGTCTGCTACCCACACTTCTTTTGATGCAGCTTAGAAGATGGCTGGCCTTCTGGGCTGCAAGTGCACTTTGCCAACTCGTGTTCAGCTTTTCAAGTCCTCTGCAGGGCTGCTCTCAATCTCTTCATCTTCCAGCCTATGTTGATAGTGAGGTTTGCCCCTGTCTAATGGCATTCAGGTCCTGCAAAATGAGTATTTTATTTGCAGACCCTGGGGTTTTAGTTTCCACTGTGCCTTCCCCTTAAGGAGAACAGCTTCCGTTTCACAGTGGTAAAAAGGAGAGAACAGAGAAGTGATGCCCATACCTGACCATAGTCTGTCCGAAACACGACGACTCCTTCTGCACAAGAATGAACAGTACTGGGATAATGCTGATTGTTCTCTCGCAGCCAGACACGAGACCCCTACAATAAGCAAAACAGAGTTACAGAAGACATAAATTTGGGGGGGGATCACTCAGTATTTTTCTCTAGAAATATTTATTAAGTAAAAATGAGAGAAAGAGCAAAATCTAAATAAGCAAGTGAAAGAAATAATCTCTCAATAAGCATTTGTTGGTTTCTGCTGGTACACTAAATACAGTAGTGTCTAGTACTTCTTTAGTAGAAGTTCCTAAATGCTGGCAAGAGCAGGTGGAGCCAATCTTTGAGTAATGTGCCTCATGTCAATACACAGAATTACAAAGTGGTGTTTGTATTTATATGGTTTAAAAGATCCTCCTTCAAATCCAGCTGGCTCCCTACCTGTTCATTTTCAACCTCTGTTAAGCAATCACAGCATTTCCCCTGACATCAACTTTCATCTCTTTTCCAAATCACTTTGCCCTTTATACCACCCTCCTCTGTTGCACAACACAGAGGACTTAACAAACAAACAAAATAAACAAAATTATTAGGAAGTAAGGTTACAAAGGAAAGACATTTTCTTATTAGAGATGAAGAGGCAACTAGGACACTGCCAGTGAGACACTTAAGTCAGTCTAGTGAGACAAGGTAGGCATAAACTACTTTTAATTTTCACCTGGCTGGTAGATCCAACATCAAGAAAACTGTAATATCCAGCACTGAGAACAAGGGGGAGGGGGTGTGGGGTGTGTGGGAGGAGGAACCACAGCTCATGCTTTGGTTGCAGCAAAACCCTTCCCTTTAACGATACCTAGAATAGCAGAAGGCTTCAGCTGGCATGAAAACACCCAGCAACACCACCCTATGGTCTGGCCTCCAACACAAATTATATTCCCATTCTCTACAAGTGGTCAGAAGTCTCCATATCAGAAAGACAATATTTTAGTAGTATTTTCAGAATAGAGACTTTTTTCGTGACTTTGAGTGTATGATCACTGGGGGGGCGGAATAAATTCTATATGGCAACATCTAGCAGTTGTCCTTGCCTGAATTTCTACACAGAAACTAGATTTACAAGCTTGTAAAGGTAGTGGGGTGCAGGGTACTGATTAATAATCACAACAAATGTAGATTTTAGTTTTTGTTACATTAAGGAGTCCTGTGAGTCTACCACATACTCAGCCACATTACAAGTTGCATACATCTTCATCATTGAGACACAAAGTGATGCTCCTGGAGAATGTAAAATCTTGTTTGGTTTCTCTGAATTATAAGAGTTCAGCTGAACACAGACAACCATGCAAGAGCATCCCTTGCTGTTTTTTGACCCTCCATCTTTTGACAAAGCTGCTCTTGATTTAAATGCTGCCATCAGCCCATGGTCCCCAAGAGCAGAAAAGAGAAAATGTGAAGCTTGCAGCTGTCTATCAGCCTCAGCAGAGTGATACAGTATAGCGTTCAGCTGCTGCCCACCCCACCTAGTCCACTGTGGCACGGGTTTAAAGTCCGTAAGACAAGAGTGCAGAACACTACTTGAGATCCCATACCCATGCTATACCAGGCAATGCATTCAGAGCAAGGTGAATTCAGTCTTTTGCCTTGGATTTATGTATGTCCTCAGTCACCTTTGCTCACCTGCGCATCACAGAATGGCTGAGGTTGTAAGGGACCTCTGGAGGGCATCCAATCCTCCTGCTTAAGCAGGGCCACCCAGAGCTAGCTGCCTAGGGCTATGTCCAGATGGCTGTTGAGTATCCCCAAGGATGAGAGACTCCATCACTTCTCTGTGCACCCTATGCCAGTATTTGGTCATCCTCAGTAAAAAAAGTGTTTTCTGTTGTCCAGAGGGTACATCCTGTTCCCACATTCAGTTTATGCCCACTGTCTCCAGTCCTGTCACTGGGCATCACTCAGAAAAGCCTGGCTTCTTCCTCTTTGCCACCTTTCTCCAGGTATTTATGCACATGGAAAGATCACTATTGAGCCTTTTCCCATGCTGAACAGTCACAGCTCTCTCAGCCTTTCCTCATAGAGGAGATGCTCCAGTCCCTTCGTCATCTTTGTAGTCCTTCATTGGACCCTATCAAGCATGTCCATGTCCCTCCTATACTAGGGAGCTCATAACTGGACTGAGCATTCTAGGTGTGGCCTCACCAGTGCTGAGCAGAGGAAAAAGATCACCTCCCTCAACCTGCTGGTAACACTTCTCTAATGCATCCAGCAGAAATACCTATAGAAACCTCATGAGATGCAATACTCCTGAGTTAACCTAAGACACCAGAAGAAAGAATCATCAGCCCAGGCAACAAAGCAAATTAATCTGACAGCCACAGTTTCTCTAGAGATCATCAAGCCCAACCCCTCTGCCAAAGCAGGATTCAAAGCAGAGGGGGACCATGTGGCTAAGTTGGTAGCATGTAAGACTCTTACTGGGAAGGTCATGAGTTCAAGCCTGCAGTGGGCAGGAGAGTTCTCTCTGGGCAGCAATGTCCTCTTCCCTCTCAAGAGGGGATTGGACTTGGTGCCATGGTCTAGTCATGGGGTCTGTGGTGACAGGTTGGACTGGATGATCTTCGAGGTCTCTTCCAACCTTGGTGATACTGTGATACTGGTGTGTGTGTTCCATTTTTTAATATATTCTTGCTACTAATGGGATCGCTCTTGCATAAAATGGAAGGACTACAAGGTTGTTCAGCTCATAGAATTTTTTAACTTCACTGGGCTTTTCTACTACAATCTCATAATCCCATAGGTGCAAAGCATAAATTTCTTTCACACAGTACTAAACCATAGCTTCATTTACAAGTTGTGAGATTTAATGATGATGGCTACTGACAGCACCGAGCTCTGGAGACCTGGCTAGAGGCACGTACTACCATCACCCACACGTAGCAAAAGGCATTTGGCCCCAGACTTCCCATCACCCAGAGAAATGCTTTCACTGGTCTGCTGCTGGGCTTTCATCCCCTTCTCCTAGATAAATTCAAACCATCTCAGTGCACACACACAAAAAAAAAGCCACCCAGAAGAAAAAAAACAAGCTATTTGTCAAAATGCAGTGAAGTTCTCCAAATGCTTCAGGACAACCAAGTCTCTGTTGTTCCACTGGTTTATTATTTGCCTAAATCTCCAAGCTCGAGTAACATGAAGTTTAGGTCATGGACAATGCAAAGCTTACAAACATTTAGCTGAAACAAAAACTGGCAAACCCTCAGCATTCAAAACAGCCTCTCACAAGAAGGGGAAATAATTAAATCAGCAATTATTTTTATTCTGGCTATGAAGGGGCCTTCACTTATTTGGGCTAGTACTAAAATAAGCTTTTTAAAAGACAAAAGGTTTTGATGTAAACAAACGTACATTGTTAGGGGTCAATAGCTGCTATTCAGGGGAGGCTGGAACAATGCAGTCCTCAAAGCCTAAGGCATCTGAAATGCAAATAGAACGTGTTCCCTGGCAAGGTACCGAAACAATACTGTATCTGTACACCGGCTGGGTGCACCTCAAGGCCTTTCCATCCGGGAAAGGGGAAAAAAAGTCTTGGCAAAAGATATCTCACATACTCTGCAAGTTGCAACCACCTCCTGCATCCAGCTACCTCTGTAACTGGGCTGCAGTCCCTCTGCGATGCATCAGCTATGTGCAAGCGACAGTTCTGAGAACAAAATCTTCACCAAAAGTAAATTTATGGATAAGATCTGCTGTACAGGACATGCCTGAGGAAGGACTTCACTCAAAGCACATGGCAGAATCTTATACTGATTTGAACCTGATTTGGTGGAAGTTTTTACCACCCATGCAGCCTATCAAATCATAGATAGTTATGAGTTACTCCAGAGCTCCCTGATGTGCCATCCCCCTGAAATGGGGCAAACAAAGCCATGAAGCACTTACTAAACCCCAAAGGTTTTTATTTCCATTAAGTGAGGTTGTAAAAATACTTGGAATAGCATTTGCAGAAGAAGGGCTATATGCCATCACTTCCATTGCAAATAAAGTTCTCTCAGCTGCAAAAGGGAAAGAAAAGAGGACTGCAAATCTTGGCAGCCATAAGACCACCTATAAAGGTCCCTAGTCCTTCTGTTTCACAGATTCTGCTGCTGAAAATGCAAGCTTTCCTCTGCATTTTGTTTTTGGAGATTATAAAAACCAGTGAAAATACTTCAGTTTACACACCCAAAAGCCTTAGCATGCCAAGCATTTGCCTGGTCAGAGTACTCAGTGGCAAACTCATGAAATTCACTGGAAACTGGATATCCATCACCAATTTCAACTCAAAAATGAACTGTTCAGCCTCTTAAGCAGAAGACCAGACCTATTCTTCCATACCTAAGTCCAGGAAAACAAACAAGTAGCGATGGTCATTTGTCTGATATACTACTCTAAGTGAGAGCAGTAATCTAAACTTCCTCCTTTGTAGTGCCTGGCTTCCCTAGTGCACCTTTTCTGCACTCATGAACAAAAGGCTTCCACAACAGCTGGGTGTCAGTAGTGACTGAATACTCCTACAAAAGTCTGTGTACACTACTGCCACACAACATGCAAAAGAGAAATAAGTGAATACTCCAGAAATCACTCCAAGACAGTTCCACTAACAGGCTCTATTTCTCTCTGTCAGCCTGTCTTCCCTCTGCCAATAGTGGGAAATGGACAGTTTTCATCCAGGGATGGTGGAGTGGGAAGGGATGAATAAAGTTGTGGAGAAGGACTACTTGAACCTTAAGTCTCTATGGATAAGGAAAGCACAGGTTTGGAAGGTATTTAGAGCATGGAATTTAAATTTCAGTACCTCAAAAACCTCACCTTCATCAACTGACTACACACTTAAATGTATGCACATACTTAATCCAGATGAATGGGTAAAATTCATTTTCAAAACACTTATAGCATTAATCACAATTTCCTCAGAGCGCAGGAGTAAATTACTAACACCTTTCTCTCAGTGAATTTAATTCTGCCTCCTGAAAAATACCACTTCACTGTTTTAAAGCAGAACAAAGACACAAAGATGTTTCCTTGGGATATAAGGTCAGTCTAGGAGGGCTTAGTTTCCTGCAGGAAAAAAAAAAAAAACAAACTTGAAAATTAGATGTTTCTGTTGCCTGTTCATCCCCCACACCAGATCAAAGCTCTCCCACTCCTGTGCAACAGCTGCTATTTAACCTTGGATAGCCGCCTTCTGCTCATTTCAGTAATTTGAGAGAGTGCAGCACCAATGGGCCCTACTACTTTAAAAACATAAAACTGGATTAAAACACATATTGTTACTACAACTGACTTGAGAAAGAATCAGACTAATTTGTACCTTCCTCAGCCCTTTGAAAGCATTAACACTCCTTACAAGACTGCTGCTTCACATAATGTGGCCTTTTGAATTAAAAAAAAAAAAAAAAAAAAAAAAAAGAAAATCCAAAATACTTTAGTTCACAACACAGCACACAGAAATCACCCTCTGTATGTGCAGGTGGAGAAGCATGCTCCTCCCCACCTTCTGCTGCTGAATGCAAAGACACACACTGCTAACAGACCTTGTTCAAAAGCCAAAAAGCAATTGCTCTTGTCTGCTAGAGAAAACCTGGTTGCCAGCTCCTGAGGTTTCCATACCACTAGGAAACAAAAGCCTCATCACATCCTTAAAAGCAAACCTGGCACTAAGATGCCATCAGGCCTTTTCTAGTGAGTCACCAATATTGTCACAGTCTGAATTATGACTTTCATGGGAAAGATTCATGCATTACATTTTGACAAGTTTTGCTGAATACCTTTTGAGACTGCTCAACTTAGGCGACAGCATCACAGCTGTAAAAAAATGACAACTCAGAATTTGGTAAGTGTATTATCAGTCGCACTCAGTCCAGTCAGATTAAAACATATTGTAACTTTACTTAACACATCTGCAGTTTCAGGGCCTGCTGTACATCATCATCATTGGGTACCATAGATTCACACATCACATGACACTGCCTCCACCTCTCTCACCTACACACCTTCACTTGTGGGATGAGGGGGAATTTTAATCGTTAAAATCCAATAAGGAAGGTAACTAATTAAAAAAGACAACGCATAGGTGAGGAGAAGGAAAACAAGTGTGGAGATCTAAGGAACACAGGAGAAAAGAGCATGGGGCCACTGTACATGATCATCCAGAGCAAAGCAGCGGCAGCCATTAAGGTCTGTGGCTGTGCATTAGCCCAAGGTGGACGCAGGGTTTCACGGAGCCAGGGAAGCCCGACAGAGAGCAGAGCAACCTTGCAGGAGCGGGCAGCTCCCTGTGTAGTGCGGCAGATTGTGTGCAGGGAGGGCACCACTTTGAAGGAGGGCTCTCCATTGAGTGACACAAAGTGATCATGACACTCTCTGCACAAGGGCAGGGTGCACAGCCTCGCTAATCCCAGAGGTAGATTGGTGAGTGCTCATCAGAGAGAAAAGGCTTCAGCTCTGGCTAGGGCGTCTGCACCATCCATGCCGGGGGTGACTGATGCCTCCAGCCACGCGAAGCTGCTGGAGAAAGAGGATGCCATGCAGACCAAAGGCTGTGGGAAGCGCCTTACCCCTGGGGCAGGGATAGGTGGTGAACCTGCCTGCAAAATGTGTGCCATGGTGGGGGACCTCCTGCGGAAGGTAGCTGAGATGCAGGAGATGGTGAAAAGGCTGCAGAGCATCAAGGAGGTGGAAAGCGAGATACAACTGGATCCACAGTCTGTAGGTAACCCACAGCCTGTGATCAATCAAATGCTCACATGCAAGACCATAACAAAAGAGAGAAGACAACCATGCAGGGGAGTGGAAGCTGGTAAATGCATGAAGCAGCAAGAGCAAGAATCCTCCCTCAAAGCCTCAAAATTTGCTGAGAGTACACTCCATCCCCTCATCCAGGTCGTTGATAAAGATACTGGGCAAAACTGGACCCAGTACTGATCCCTGGGGAACACCACTGACCACAGGCCTCCAAGTTGACTCTCTGTCACCCAGCACAACCCTCTGAAATCTGTTGCCAAATCAGTTTTCAGTCCACCCTACAGACAAATTGTCAATGCCACATTTCCTGAGCTTTTCTACAAGGATATGGGAGACAGCATCAAAAGCCTTGCTGAAGTCAAGGTATAGGACATCCACAGCTGTTCCTTCATCTACCCATTTGGTCATGGTTTCATAGAAGGCTATCAGATTGGTCAAGCAAGATCTCCCCTTGGTAAATCCATATTGGCTACTCCTGATGACCCTCTTTTCTTCCATTTGCTTCCATCCTCATCTTGGCTTTACTGCATGAGCAGAATACAAACGCCATGGGAACTGACTCATGAGAACCAGCCGCATGGTCTAGGAGACTGACCGCTGTGAAACAAGATTTAATTTCAGACTAAACTTGAAAGATGTTTCTCACTATCTGCAAAGCTCATGAAGAGTCTTGTTTGCAAAATGGGAACTCTTGTTTTCAAAGATTTCTGTTCGGTCTCATTTCAGAACATTTTGTTCAGAAGGAGTATCTTTGAGTACTTTAAAGCCAAATAAGTGAAAAAAAGAAGAAGAAAAAAAAGCCAAAACACAAGCCAACAGAAAACAAAACAAAACAAAACATTCCTTTAACATAAGTCCTCAGGAGAGGCACTTACCATTTACTTTCATGAGACATGGATCTGTTAGGCTTGTCAGTCAAGGAACTGTTCACCTCTTAACACTGTTCTATATGCACCTTGATGTTGACTTTTAGAAGAAAATCTAACATGGAACAACTATACAGTAGTACTTTTTTCCACAGGTACTAGTTCTGCTGCCCAAGATTTGTCCAGAGGTACATTATACCGGTTCAGTCTGATTTGAATTTGCAATGCAGATGAAATTTCTAAACAAAATACATTTTCTACCATTGACCACTCTTTGCTGGCAATTGATTTTGTTCTGGTAGCAATTATCAAAGCCTTCTGTCAAGAAGCATCACTAATAAAAATGGCAGTTTGCCTTCCCCCCCCAATCAGTCTCATTTGGCAAGCTACATGGAACTTGCATGATAAACACCAGAACTCTTCCTTAACTTTGTCCAACTACTATATTCTACATGTCAACAAAACCCTTCATATTGGTATTCATCTGTAGAATAAGGAATTTTTATGGTTAACACCAAATGGAACACAGAAACAAGGAGAAAAAGATGACATTTGAAGGGAAATAGATTAGGATATGCTGTAGGATTCATTCAGTAGCATTTCCAACAACCATTTCTGCCTTGCCTTTCTGAGGGCGCATGTGTGGCCAGTCTGACACAACACAGAGGAAGAATAAATCCCAGTTACGCTGTGAGCACAAGTAATCAACAGGTTTGGGCTGCACAAGGCTTAGCAGATTGTGCTCAAGTCCTCCATTCCCAACAAGCCACAGCAACTCACTCAGCAGCTTTCACCAATAGCACCCACTAGATCCTGTTCATATGCCCTATTAAAATTCAGGGGCAACATCCTGAAACCAAGACAATCCCCTTCACCACATCAGCTACAACAGCTGAGACAACTCCCAAGCCCAGCAGCCAGCCCATACACATGGTCACACAGGGCAGGTGCAGGGCAGAACACCACAGATCAAAGGCAGAAACAGAAGCCCAGAAAAGCTTGATGAAGAATGCACACATGCCATGTATACACCTAGACAGGAAAACGTGGTTTCCTGGCCTGCAACAAGTAACTGCAGCAACTGGGTAGCATCAGCGCTGATGATGATTTTGGAAGCTCGGGCAGACATTATCAGACTTCCAGCATCACACAGAGTAAGTGCAACACAGATTATCAATTAATTTGAAGTGATTGGAAACTAGTACTACCTACACAGGACCTAACTGGAAACCAGGGCAGTGGTCTTCTGGGGAGAATTTCCTAGTAATTGACAGACTCACACAGCTAGGACTGAAGTGGGTTTTCCACCCCACTTCCTCATGTCCTCCCTATTGTCAGGTAAGTAAAACCATATGGTATGCCATCATGTACCACACAGATTCTCTTAAAGAGGGAAGCACCTGCTCCTGATAGCTGAAACACAGGATCCTACAGGTGGGGAATAAGACATGCCCTCTTTGAATTGATGAACCTCCCAGGACAGTTCCTCCACAGCTGAAACTCAAGCCCATACAGAGGAAGAGAGACTTCCCTCGGATTGCTGGAGCAGGATAGTCACTTTATCCACTGTTTGTCCTTGACCAGCCTCCAAGACCAGAGATAAAGACCGAGTGACCTCTTCATCCTGTTCCTGTGATAACCCTGATTCATCCTTTGCAAGACAAACTGTTTTCCTTGTATGATTCTTTTTCTGTACAGGGGCAACTGATACTGGCACAGGCTGGCTCTCTGATGCAGCTTCTATGCCTGATGTTGGGGTCCAAGTAGCCACAGTGCATGCAAGTCTTCTTGTAGGTCCAGAGACTTTCTCTCGCCCCTGAGCGTACTGAACAGTGATGAGAAGGGTTCAACAGGCATGATCCAGGCCCCAACACATCACAGTGATTTGTCTCTTGGGAATTTCTGGGCTGACAACATACTTTTCCCAAATATTTTACAAGTTTATTAAACAAAACACCAGACACAACCACTGTCGTAGGCACTTGCCCATACTCTCCCACAAACCCTGCCACTCTTTATTATCCAGCCTCTGGGCAGATCTCCAGGTGATATTCTTGGGAAAGACCTGTATTACTCTAGACAAGCCCTAGCCCATCAATTGGGTGAGATTATAGCTAAAGCAAGTGGTTAGTGGAATAGCTGTATCATAACATGACAGTATCCAGTACAGCAATATGATAGCACTAGTCCAATCCACCATGATAAGCATTGCCACAGACAGCACATAGAGTACAAGTGCATAAGGTTTTATGCAACATAACCAAGGCCGGGCTGGAGCATATCAGCTCCAGCCACCTCCAGAAAGCAAATGCATCAACATGGGGAATATACTACAAAAAAACCCAAAACAAAACACACACATATATGTTATTTACTTCCTCATTATCTCAACATTTCCAGGCCCCACATTGTGGGCAGCAAAATAGACTGTCCTGGTTTAAGACAGTCTGCTCTAACAAGACTCAGTCCCACCATCAAGAGCAAGTGAAACACACAAAAGCCCTGTGGGTAGAGATAAGGAGAGTTTATTGAAAGTAACACAATATACAAATACTGTATACAGCACAGAAGCAGCAGCCAAAGAAGCAACACAGCAGCAGAAGCAAGCCAGCTACAAAACCACCTCCCAACCCTCCCAAAGCCAGCAGCCAGCCAAGTGGAAGAAACCAACAACCCAAAACCAGAAACCAGAAGCAATGCCCAGAAACAGGAAGCCTGATATCAGCATGGTATTAAATACCATTAGATGGTTTAACTGAACCCATGCCAGATGGGCACTTCTCTTGGGTCTGGAGCAGGTAAAATGACTAGCTGTCAGCTCTTCCCATCTTCTCCTTCTCCTTTCCAGGTCAGAAACTCAGGAAAAACTCCTAGCAAGTTTTAACACTGAGCTATGAACTCAGATGCAAAGTATGGAAGATTAGATCACTGTTGTATTTGAAAAAGGACCTCCACACCTCCTTGAAATAAAGAAAATGCATCAAACTAAAGGATGAAAACCTGTAACTTTAAATATTTATTATTCAGTTAAAAACCCATTCAGTTTGCAAATAGCTCATTAAAAGGATATAATCTGTTAACCTTGAAATAAACATCAAAATGTGCACAAATACGAAATAGCTTCTCCTTGGTTACTTCTCAAAACCGTGATCAAATGTTTCTAAACCAAAATCCATTGCAACAGTCACTTGAAAACATCTAATTCATTTCCCCAACACAGGGAACGAGGAAAATTAGGTGGCAGCAGTGGAAGAGAAATTTAATCGACTCCAGTATCTCTCTGTCAGCTGTTGAATGGTGTGAGCAAATGACTGTCAATCAAGGCTAATCTCTGCTTTCCCAGAAGCTAAGTGACACCAAAGTAGGCTGCACCGCTGGTGTTTTGCACTACTGTAATACATACGCAACATGCAACTTAGTACAAAAGAAAGATTGAGATCTATACAGAAGGCAAATTTAGCAATGAAGCTTGTATTTTAGGTAAAGTTTGAAAGTCATGCAGAGAAATGGCACCAGTTCCTGCATGCACTTGGAATAGTTTTGAACTTTATCAGCTTTAAACTTCTCTGAGACAAGATGATACTTTGCAAGGTTTCCTGTTGCAGAGCCCCATCAGTGCTGATGAATACCAATGGTATGCAGCAGTCGCAAGGTAAAAAGGAGGCCTGAAACACTGCATTCATTATATTCGACCCCCAAGGTCAGAACACTCTGAAAAGCAATCTCCTGCTTCTGCTTAGTCCACTTCCTGACCAGATATGTTTCCTCCTGGTAAAGCTACTTTTATTAGCATCTCTGTTTTGATTTTTCTGTACTTGCCTAACTATAAAATGAGGCATTTACAGAGCAAGTCACCTGAGTCGTCATGGCAAATTATTTTTTATTTTACTGGGATTCCTTCCATGTATACCACATCTAATAAAAAATTACTCCTTTTAAGTTCCTTCACAACTATACTACTAGACAGAAACACCTCTAGTAGAAAGGCACCTTGGTCTGCTTTTGCCTTCTGTTGCCCATTTCCCTTTATTTTGCCCCCTTTTCATTGGTTTGTTTTACATTCAGTCTCCGTGAAGTTTCTTTTCTCTTGGGTTTCCAACAATAAGGAGGTAGAACTGAGGTGGGAGGTCAGTCTCTTCTCCCTGGTATCAGGTAATAGAATGGCAGGAAATGGTCTAGAACTGTGCCAGGGAGGTTTAGGTTGGATATTAGGTAAAATTTATTTTCTGCAAGAGTGGTCAAGCATTGAAACAGGCTGCCCAGGGAGATGGTAGAGTCACCATCCCTGGAGGTGTTCAAGAAACGTGTGAACATTGCACTTTAGGAACATGATTTAATGGCCATGGTGATGTTAGGTTGATGGTTGGACTTGATCTTAGAGGGCTTTTCCAAGCAAGACAATACAATGATTCAAAATCCAGAAACTGAGCAGGTATTTATTTCAACAAAACTCTCTTCCCTTGTCATAGATACTTTCATGCCATACACTGGATATCCTGCAATGTCCTACATACCCTGTAATTTCATAATGCCTCCCATCTCGCATCTAGAGATGAATACCAACGGCAGGTCATACAAAGCAGTTCACAGGTTCCTTGGCTATAGAACAACACCCTTTCCTCATGGCCTGTAGAACCTTTACAAAGAAGCTTGAAGTCTGTGCTCCACCTTTCAACAAAAAGGAGTGGCATGTTTCCTCCCTTGCAGGCACACCTAGGGACCTGACGCATTCCCATTCTGCGTCCTTATTTTCATGACAGGGGTGAACATTTCCTGCATCACTCTGGTGTTGATTTATTCAACTTTATTTTTTTCATCAGTGCATGTTTACATGAGCTGGTAAATGTTAGCAGGAAAAATTACTAGCTCAGCCTAGCACTTGTGGCTGGAGCAGAAAAAAGCAGAAATACAGAAAGTTGTTTCTGTAATTTTTTTGCATGCATGCCTGTTTTACTGTACTGCAGGTTGACAGAAGATTTCATCCAAAATTAAACCACAAAGCAATTAGAAGAGCTTAACCAAACACGAGCCATTTAATGCATTAATATCTGACAAAATGGGCATTTATCCCAGAGTAAATGAAGAGTAGAAGGAAATGCATCTGGGCTGAGACTCTGTTCTAGATGGCCTATGTCCAGTATACAAAAACATAATGAAAACAGGGTTGAACAGCTGCATGCCTCTCATCAGGCAAAGAACTTTCTCAGCCAAGCGATTTTCACTATACGTTGTAATCTCCTGGAGTTGCACCATTCACGTAACAAGGTGGGAACCCCATGCACTCAAACTCTTCCCATTAGCCAAGGGGATTAGCGCTATCAAGAAATGGAGCAACACTGCAGCAGAGGGGGGGTGGATTTTTCTCCCTGGATCAGATCTGAAAACAAACCATACAGTCTACTAGGGTGATCTACTCAGAGACACTGAACTTAATTTTTTTGGTCAACATCTGGGAAGAGATCCTGCTTCTGGCACACAAAGACCTGGCACCTGTGACTAGTAGCCCCATCTCCCCCAACCAAGAGTTCTCATAAGCACCAGCTGTGAGGAGCTGTGCTTCCCCAGATGAGAAAAACTGATGTGAGAATAAAGAAACCCCTGGCAAGAATGCAGCTGCTTTCAGACAGAGATATTAAAAACTGAACCCCAGCAGATTTTTAAGGCTGGAGAAAATAATGAAATTATGCTGGAAATGTAGGGGGTATGAAATGTATTTGCATGTGAAATACAACTGTACTTAGGGAGAGCTCAGGATGCGCTATCAGGTAGGAGATGCTCAGGAGCAGGCACCTCTTCCCACTCCAGTCACCTTGTTTTCAAGAAGTTAGGTTTCTGAACACACTATCCAATACTATAGGCTACCCACAGCCTATCAGGCAACAGATGGACAACATACGTAGACCATGCAGCAACATATGACTGCCAAAAGCATGCTTTTCTCCTGTAAGGAAACAACTCTAGTTGGTTTACACACCTCTGCTCGCCTCACCCTGCCACTTGAAAGGTACGCTGGAAGCGGAGTCAATATGCTGAATGGCAAGCTTTCACAAGCCACCCCTGCTGACCCTAAAGCCCAGGGAACCATAACTTTTCTTATAGCTAACTCTGAAAGTATGTCTTACTCAGGAGCACAAACTTTCACACAGCAATTTGTTTTATTTAGCAATGAACTAAGTCAACCAACTCTTCTGCAAACATCAGCCCAGACAATTCCATAAACATCTACTTCCCACAGCATGGTGCAATTTCCCAGTCTGAAACCTGGGAGGACTTTATAGGCTTGCCATCACAAGGATGTGCTTTAAATTATTTATAAACAAGGTGACTGCACAGTAAGTTCAAGTCAAATTAGCAAGATAACTGTATTAAAATCCATGTGTAACACTCAAAATGAAGTACTAGTGATTCTTCCTTACCCAGAGAGGTGCTTTTTCCTCAAATAATACTAGAAAGAACCCTAAAAATAGGGTTCATATCCCAAAGGATATGGGCTTCATAGTATTCAAATGCTTGCACAAACTCAGACTGGGAATTTTCCACAACTGCTTGACATAGTGCTATTAAAACATATTTGATCTTGCTTACTCAATCAGATTTTTATGGCACTAAAATGAATAGAAATGTCTTTCTCTGTCTAAACGCACCCAGTCTCTTATTACTTTTAACTCTAGTAACAAATTCACTCATGACCATATGGTAAGTCAAACAACTATTTGGTGGGTTTGTGTGGTGGTGTTTTCTGCTTTAGGAACTCTTTATGTAAAATGTCCTAAAAACTGCTGAAAAAACCAATTCTTTCACAAATGCTGAAGCATGACAGTGTGCAAAGAGAAGTATTATTGGCAAATCATGAAGGAACAGAAGAGGCCTCAAGAAAGCCTCCTTCATCCAAAAGATCACACACTTGAAACTGCTGTGAGTGAGGCATGCACACAAGAAGAACAAGCGCTTCTTCAGCCCATACCTCTTTTGCAAAAATTGCTCAAACTTGGTCTCCCAGTGGGGGGAAAGTGTTCCTATTCCTGTACTACTCTCAGAAGGGTCATTTCAAAATAAGTGAATGCTTTTAAGCATGTTACAAATTATTCAGACTGCTTTAACCAAAATGGTATTCTTACTTTTCAAAAAATGAAGAGCCCAGCCTGCTGACATTAACCTCTGAGAAGCATCGTGCTCATTGTTACCAGAAAACCCAACTCCACATAACAGTTCTGTTGAAGCTAGTGCCTCTGCAGTGCTATTTATGACAGCAGGCATCATGAAAAGCCACTTACACTTTATTGCAAATAACCATAGCAGTAGCAAAGCATTCATCCACTGTCAACTCTGTATTAGCTTCCTCCAAGCTGTAACTTGGCTGGTCAGAAGGACTTTGGCCTTAAATAGAACCAATTTTCTTTTCAGAGGAGTCATAAATAATCTCAAAATAGAACAATAGGATTCTCCTTACTGCACACATTACCTTTAACCCCCTATGCAGCATTTAAAATACATCATTCTGCAGGGAGGAACAGAGATTTCCTCACCTGTAAGGAAACTAATTTTGAGTCCTTTGAAGTCCACATCACCTTCATGTGTGCAGTGGAAAATAACGCAAACCACAAAGACTATGTCCCTGATTCTTTACCAAGAAAGTCACCCAGAACTTGGCTCCCTGCTTCACATGGGCTGTAGATCTGGTTTTATTTGTATCAGTGCATGGACATGGAGAGAGCAAGAACTAACACACTAACATCTCTAGTTAAGAAAACAAAAAAAATATGTTGAAAATTGAAAGTCTTGTAGTATTTTGCAACTAGAGAGCCAACACAAACACAGACTGAATTACTTGTTGAAAGCTGCAATTCTTTGGCAGATACAGTTTAATTCATCCAAATCATACCACAGCATTCACATGACATCCCCTTCCCTCTTGCTCCCAGGCCAGCCTTACTACAATTTCCCTGTTGTTTTCAAGTACCAACTTGTCTTTAAGTTGTTGATATAATTTCATCACAATTTTAGCTGCTAAGATATATGGTCAGTACAGCTAAACTCCAGCAGCATGCTACCCTGAACTGAGATCTTTTGAAGAGACCGCCTATAAGAATTGCTTTGGTCACATTTTCATTTCCCTTCATCTTCAGAGAGCCAGGAACATGTTTGTTTATACACAAATGTGACCGTCAGAATTTCTGTGTATATTTTCAGATACACAAATGCTTTCAGGATGCTTTCTTCTCCTATCAGTCAAATCCCCACCTCATATTCATGTAAGCAAGACTTCATTTGCACAGGAAAATTACAAAATCGAGGCCCACAGCTAGAACTATGCAGAGTCATATGCTTCATTTTAATTCCTCCATGTCAGGACCCAACTCAAACATCAAATTTCCAGAAGTAATACATAACTTCACCCAACTTGCAGGAAGTTTGCTTGGGGCTTTTTTTTTTTTTACCCTCAGATAAAAGTGTATCCATTTATTTTTTGTCTAAAAATACTTTAGGGACACATTCACAGGAATAAAAGATGTGATGACACTCAGTGGCCCTTCTGTCACAAAAAGAAACTTCCAGAAGAAATTTGCCCAGCAAGTGAATTCTCAAATATTCAAAAGTGAGCTTGGGCTGGTGATGAATCACACCAAGCACAAACACATCCGTACCCGCTGGTCCTGTACAGCTTTGCAAGTAACAGATAGCGCTGTGCCACAGGCATTGAACATTCCTTGCCCTGTAAACTCAGTTACTACACACCAAAGTACAATGTCACATGCAGCTTTTCCTGCACATTTCTAGGACAGCATAATGTCCAGTTCTTCTTTAAGTTTATTTTCTACACAATGCCTCCAACCAGAGATTTTCTCCTAATAGCAGCTCCTGTTATACCATGTCGTGCCTGAAGGACACAGGCTGGCATGCAATTAGCCAGTCCTAATGCAATTCAAGTTCTTTGGGGGAATTACAACCTACAAGATACCCTCTTCCTTTAATTCCTGACACTGCTTTGCTTAGTTTCTGATAAAAGAAGTCTCATTGAAACTCAGCCTTCTGTGAGTTTATATGGTAGCATTATTTGCACTCTTTCAAAGCCAACTGTGTCTAGAGGTCACTTTCTTAAAAAATAATTAAAAAAAAAAAAAAAATTAAAAAAAAAAATCTCCTATGGAACTTCAGAGTCAGTTATGAACATCTCCACTACAGAAGTCACCAGTGGTAAATGTTCTTCCCTCAATACATGTCATGTGCTGCACTGGTAAGGAGATGGCTTCATGGCTTCATTTAAAAATAAATGGAAATAAAAAACTCATTTCTATTTTTCCAGGAACATATCTGCAAAAAAAGCAAGTCTAAGGCCACGTACAAGTCAATGTAACAATCATGCTTAGATGGGCTTAAAACCAGTGGTAAGTTAACCAAGTCATTTGTTAACAAAGCTTCATCTATGTCAAGAGCACAGAGACCCATTGTGGCAGAGACCTCCTGCCCTTGTCCCCAATGATAAGGATGTGGCTGCAGAGGCCACACCAGCTCTCCTGGTGTGGCCTCATCTTACATGGGGCTGTTTCACCCACTTAGGAGTTACAGCAGCAATGCAGGACACTTCAGCATGCATTTTATTAACAGAGAGTAGATTTGCAGAAGCTACACTTGAATGATGGTCACGAGTACTTAAATGTAATTTGTACCGAGATTACACAGTAGTTACCTACTGGACTTCAGTTCCTTTGACTGGTTACTGTCAAACAGAGATTTGTGGGTTTCCTGAGACCCAACAGAGATACTGTCTACAGAGTCATAGGATGATTTGGGTTGGAACAGACCTTTAAAAATCGTCTACTGCCTAGTTCAGTCCTCTCAGCCATAGTCATGGACATCTTTCCCTAGATGTTCATTAGCTCTCTCATGTTAAGCTTGGACTGTGATACATAAAGGAGCCAAGTAACTTGGATGCAACTAGAAGCAAAACCACAAGGTATTTCAGAACATGCTTAATTTTAAATACTTTACAACTCTTCTCAATTTCAGGTGTAAATGAGTCCCATATTAATTCTGGGATTACCAACCTTGCTGATCAAAGTATCTACACTTATTTGAAGAACAGCAACATGAAGAGCTAAATCTCCATGGGAAAAAATGTGCATACTAGTATTGTGGAAGTGAAGGCATCACATTTTAGAAACCCAAGCTTCAGCACTTTTCCCCACTACTTGTTTTGGGCTCATTTTCTTTAGCCATGGTCATGTAGCTTAGCCATAGATCACCAAAACCCTAAAATTCTCCTGTGCCTTTAAACCTAGACACCTGCACACCTTTCCCTCCCAAATGACTTCCCCCTCCTGCTATCACTGACACTTGTTTGGAAACTGCCACCGTCTGCTGATCAAAGAAGAAAAATTCACAGATCAAATCAGGAACAGTCTGCTCACCTGCATTACTCCCAACTCTGAAGAGACGTTTGAAACAGCCCTCTCAGCCACTGGAGAGCTTCTGGCCAAAATGCATGCAGGGAGCCACAAGGCAGAAAACAGTCAATACCAAACTTCTGACTCTGTATATACCCCAAGTCCAAAGGAGCCCTAGAACCCTAACAGGTTCACAGACACACTCAGAATTAAAGGGCAAAGGGGAACCAAGTGTCAATGCCTGGCCAGTCAGTAATAAGGCAGAAGAAATCTAGGTCTGAAGACAAACAACCTAGTTAATTATCATTTAGCTATTCATGCAGGCCCCCAAATTGCTTGCTTATTCAGGCTGAAACACAGGTAAGCATAAAAAAGTAGCTGCTGCTTTAAACAAAGGTTTTAAATCAAAAATATGATTTGTCAAATCAGCACTACATGCAGTACAAAAAGAAATTCAACAATCCAGACTGCATAAGGTGCCCCTGCCCCTGCCCCCCCCCCCCCCCCCCGAGGAAGTTAATTCCAACATCTGGAGACTGGGAAAAACTGCCTCCCTGATGAAGGTGCTCCTAAACCCCAGGTGGAGGCCCTGGGGTCTTCAGCACTCTTCCTGGGTCCCTAGGGAAGCCAGTGCATTGCTACTTCACCTTGGTCTGCGACATCCTCACCACCACCACAGCAGATGTTCCCAAGGGAGAAAACCAGCCTGCTCCTTGACCAAGCTGCAAGCCACATTTTGTTTTCCAAAAGACAAGACCTATTGACCATCCAGGTATAGATTAGCCACTCCCTACACTACTTTCATATTGCTCATACGATTACAGATATTGGTTTAGAACAACATTTAGTATTTTATTGACACTAGATATGCACTGACAGAATAGAGACACTGCCCTGCAAGGAACACAACTTATTAGAAGTGAAATTATTCATGTATTTATTTCGGACTGGGGCCAAACAGCTTTGGCTATTTATGCAAGCATGCTTCAAGCGCTTTCTTTGAGCAGAAAACAGAAAAGTGCAGCTATTTTTAAAGCCATTTTAAAAAAATAGCAGGGCATGACGTACCTTACTTTTTACCAAATGGTAAAGAGGAGAACAACTTCTCTTTCATCCACCTGAGAGTCTAAATGTAACTGTAACAGAGTAACTGTTTATAGCCACTAATGGGTACCACTTCTGAATTTATTTTTTCTCCTCAACAAAGTATCTTTCCAGTAGGGAATGTAAGCTTTAGGCTATTCAGACAGTTTTGTTATTTTTGCTCAGTATGGTTTCTGAGCTGTCCACAAACCTCCCAGGTCACTGAAAAACAAACAAACAGCAATTTATTTTGTCTGCTCTTTCAGTTTATTCCAGCTACCAAAAGCTGAAAGAGGGAGTAGATATACAAACCAATTGCTTTTTTTTTTTTTTTTTTTTTTTTTTTTTTTTTGCTTTTAAATAATCCTACACATGCCTACAGGGCTATGCCATTATCAGTATCAATGAGATGTGGTGGAATAGGTCCTATCACTGGAGCATGGGAATGGATGGATACAAGCTCTTTAGAAAAGACAGGAAGGGCAGAAGAAGAAGGGGTGTTGTCCTCTACATCAATGACCAGATAGAGTCCATGGAACTCCATCTGGGAAAGGTTAAGGAATTGCCTGAAAGCTTACACATCAGGGTTACAATACAATACAATACACCAGGTTGGAAGAGACCTTCAAGATCATCGCGTCCAACCCATCAACCAATCCAACCCACCCAACAACTAAACCATGCAGCCAAGCACCCCATCAAGTCTCCTCCTGAACACCTCCAATGAAGGTGACTCCACCACCTCCATGGGCAGCCGATTCCAATGGGCAATCACTCTCTCCGTGTAGAACTTCTTCCTAACATCCAGCCTAAACCTGCCCTGGTGCAGCCTGAGACTGTGTCCTCTTGTTCTGGTGCTGGCTGCCTGGGAGAAGAGACCAACCTCTGCCTGGCTACAACCTCCCTTCAGGTAGTTGTAGAGAGCAATAAGGTCACCCCTCAGTCTCCTCTTCTCCAGGCTAAGCAACCCCAGCTCCCTCAGCCTTTCCTCATAGGGCTTGTGTTCCAAACCCCTCACCAACCTCGTTGCCCTTCTCTGGACACATTCCAGCAAGACAACATCCTTCCTAAACTGAGGGGCCCAGAACTGGACACAGGACTCAAGGTGTGGCCTAACCAGTGCTGAGTACAGGGGCAGAATGACCTCCCTGCTCCTGCTGGCCACACTGTTCCTGATCCAGGCCAGGATGCCATTGGCCTTCTTGGCTGCCTGGGCACATTGCAGGCTCATGTTCAGCCTCCCATCAACCAGCACCCCCAGGTCCCTCTCTGCCTGGCCACTCTCCAGCCACTCTGACCCCAGCCTGTAGCACTGCCTGGGGTTGTTGTGGCCAATGTGCAGAACCCGGCACTTGGATGTGTTCAATCTCATGCCATTGGACTCCGCCCATCTGTCCAGCCTGTCGAGGTCCCTCTGCAAAGCCTCTCTTCCCTCCTGCAGATCAACTCCTGCCCCCAGCTTGGTGTCATCTGCAAATTTACTGATGATGGACTCGATGCCCTCATCCAGATCATCAATAAAGATGTTGAAGAGCATGGGGCCCAGTACTGATCCCTGGGGCACACCACTAGCGACAGGCCGCCAGCTGGATGCGGCGCCATTCACCACCACTCTCTGGGCTTGGCCCTCCAGCCAGTTCCTAACCCAACACAGTGTGATCCTATCCAAAGAAAGACAGGAGCAGTTACTTTGGTACATCATCTTGAACAAAATTTGGAAGAAAGATGATCATGTGACAACAAAATTAGAGCAGGAATTTCAGTGTGGAAAGTAAACATGGCCATTTTTATTACAATAACATTGCCGCCAACGGAGCAGTACAAACAAATGCCAAAGTCTTGGGTTTTAGGACATAAATTACTGCAGCTTTCTTGAGAATAACCCAATCTCTCCAATCAGCCCATGTGAAACTATCCAGAGGCACATAACTGTTCAACACTACCAGAAAGTAAAACAAAAATAAGTAAAACTTTAAAAGGACAAGCCTAAGAAGCAAGACGTTCCAGTATGATGGCATTTATAGTACCAGAGACCCAAGAAGAAAAAAATACCTTCAAAACCTAGAGCTACTAAAACTCCAGCTGCCCTACAGATTTTTCTCTGACTTTAACAGGAATCTCAAAGCCACAAAACCTACTTGATACATATGAAAGCAGCAGCTATCAGACATCCTGTCCAACAAGGAGACACCCCTTTGAGAAGTCATCCTGGCTAAAGCATCTTCTCCTGTTCAGAGGCTGACACCAGCTCCTCTTATCTTCTTTCCTCAGGAGTGCTCCAGGGGATCTCCAGACTGATGTGACCATGATCTATTGTTAGACATCTTTGGACCATTGCTGCCCTGAGCCCTTCTTGCCCCTTCAATTTAGTAATTAACATGCATCCACTCCTCTTTCCTAACAAGAAATTACTCCCATCTACATGCAGCTCAGAAGGCACATCTCTGTGCTTCAAGATAACCACAGCTCATGCTGTGTAGATAAAACTTTCCAGGAATAAAATTGAAAATAAAAATAAAATTCTCAGGAAAACTGAAAAGTTTGTGTGGCCTCTCTGACTTTATAATGGGATTGTGCACTATCCAGATTAAATATCTGCAAGCAATAAAATTGAGTGCTTCTGTACCAGCACACAAGTTCAAGAAATTGAAATTCAGGGTTACAGCTTGCATTTGCATGACTTCAGAAACACCTAGAACGCAGTAAAAATGCTGAATCACCTCTCAAATAAAAAGAGTCTCACAACTCAGTGTTTTAACTGTGCACTCAAACACCCCAGTAAGGACTGCTGAAGAACAAGCCACCAAAAAAAGACCACAGGATGCTCACAAGAAAATGTGCAGGTTTGGGTACTGCCTGCTGTGCTCCACCAGCTACTGATGGCATGTCCCTCTTAAATGCACAGTTCAAAGGCATCCTACTGGCAAGGGTGTAACTATACAGTAACTGTTTAATACTGTATTTCATTCTACTGCAATTATATTAATTCATGAGCTTCTGCACACACCCACACAAGAAAACAAAACCAAAACAACAACAACAACAAAAAAAAAAAAAACCAAACACCAAAACAACCAACTTAGCGAGTTTCCTACTGCATCAGGGCTGTAGTAAATCACCAAAGCAAGATAGTGGCAGAAATTATGCAATACAAATAGAAAATAGGAGTAAAGACTCTCAAAACTAACACAAAACAACAAACTGCCTTTTTGCTGCAAGCACTGCACAACTTTATGTCTAATTTCCATCTACTATCTGTTAAAAATCCTCAGATATGGCACACAAAATGATAGAAACGCAATTGCAAGGGGGGAAAAAGTGAGCTGCTGCAGAAATTATATTTTCTAGCACAGATTGGCTGTGTTTGTTTATTCCTGAAAATATCTTATCAAGTATCTCAGAGCAGAATCCAGCTCTGGAAGTTTCAACAACAAAGAGCTTGCTTCATTGGACACTTCTCCTGGTAAACAGTCTGAAAAGCAGCAGGAAATGCCGCCTTTCAAAGCCCTACTGTAAATGCCGCTCCCATTTTCTTCTAGGGAATATAATTGCACACACCAAACAACCCTATCCATCAAATGCATCACTGTAATGAGGAGATAAACCCTAATCACAAAACCCCAGTCTATATTTAATAAGGGGAAGAGATCTAATAAGACAACCAACAAAGCAAGAAGTCTGACCTACAGAATCGGCATCTACTTGTCCCGATGTGAACTCCGGCACCTTGCCAACTTGGCTCCTTTCTGAAGCAAATAAAAACACACACTAACCAAGATGCCCAGTTGGGTTTTGCCTTGACTAAAGAGGTCCAATAGAAAGGATCTCCACTGCTTCTGATAAACAGATAGGTACATTAAACAAAGGCATTTGACTTTTTGTAAACAACTCCATTAAAACAAAACAACACAACCAAACAATCCCATTCTCTTAAATATATCTTTAACCTCAGCTAAGGAAACACTATAGTGGCACACTAAACAACAGCAGCTAAAATAGAACCAAATAATCCCTTTCTGATAATGTTATGAACATTAACACTTACAAAACAAGGAATAATTTTTTCTTATCTCCTGTCCCCTATACTAGTGCCAAAGTGGATCAATGCAAAGGGGAGGCATGAAAATCTTCCCAGAGAAATCCTGCATTAGCAAGGTTGAGAAGGATAACAAATTAATGCAGTACACAACATCAAAACCATGCAAGAAGCACCAGTAGCAACTAGTACCAGTAGCATCACCTTCAGAGGCCAACATCATTTCAATAACTACAGAAATATTTTCTCCAGATGCTGGAAAGTGTTTAAAAGCCCGTTGAAGGTTTGTATGAGAAAGTGGGAGAAGGAGGGCACAGGGTTTGGGGGATTAAGTTTGATGACCACTCTAAGAAACACTCTACTTTGTAATTCCAGATGGCGTTAATGGCAGCTAGCACTCAGCAACCACTTTGAGCCTCCGGACTGTACCCAAGATTATGCTACAGACACTAAAATCAATCCCAACGCTGAGATCCGGATGGCAAACTTGGTCAGCAGAATGCCACTCCGTTAGCCATGTCAAGAAGTTGATAACATTAAAAAAATTCAATAAAACAGTCTATAGTTTTAGCAACTACCCCAGTACAGAGGAAGATGTATCAGGATAAAAAGCCCTTGGGTAAGCTTGCTTAGGGTAGGAATGTAGTTTTGTCCCCTGGAAAAAAAGCAAACATTTTCCTATGCTAAAGTCTCCTTACAGCATCTTTGAGACAAAACAGAGACTTATATTAACACACTCTTGTATCACTGACATGTAATAAAGGATTATTAATATTTTCCCAAGAAACTGTCATACCATCAGCCAGGATCATATGTGAAGGCACAGCTTGGCTCCTGAAGTCTGCTGCTGAGCTTCCCTCAGTTCCTTCCTCTTTCCCTCATGTGGAACAAAATAAAACTAACCCAAATATTTCCACAGAAATACTTAACTCATCTAAGAGGCAAGTTAAGGATAACACTTATTTATTTGAGATGAATATTTACCTTTGTTTAATATTCACTCAATCTCTAGTGAGGCTTGCCATAAAATGGAGACTACATACTTTTATAGAAAAGAAAGTCTGATACACAAACCAGACAAAACACTCCACTGAAACAATTCAAGTATTTGCTAAAATGTATTAACATACTATTATGGGAACCCTATTCAACTCTGAAGTCTGGCAGGCCACTAGATGGTACAAGAGATTGATGGTCTATCCTCCAGGATGTTGTCCTTCAGCACACCATTAATCCTAGAAGTACAAGGTACTACACCAGCCTCCACATTTAGGCTCTGATCCAACATGCATTATTGGAAACTGTGTTAAACCCCCTACAGAAGAGTTTACATAAAATAAATATGTTAACCTGGTCACTAAAACTGAACACGTACCAGCTTCTGCCATGCTTCAAATCTGAAGCAAAATAGGGTTTGTACCAAGTAAACTATTCAAGAAGGAAAAACATATATTATCGAGTTCCTCCAACATCACTCATGTTTGATATTTCAATCTAAAATAAATAAATACAGCCTTCTAAACCTTCTGAAAAATAAGGTGGCCCTTATTCCCAGGTTAGACTGAAAACTAGTCACTTGGCCACCAGGAAAGTAGCCCCTAAACAGAGACAATGTATTTACATTCGTCAGTGTGACATATTTACAGCTGAAACAACTCATTAGCCTTCCCCAGTCTGTTACTGGTTTGCAGTGAGACAAAGTGTCCAACCAGTCATGTGTCCACAGAATGACACCCTGCAGAACAGCCGCCAGACGCCCTCCTGACTCCGCTTGACACTGTAATGACACCAAAAAGCAAAACCACTATTTGGACGTGCCTGAGGTGACAGTCTTGATCAATGACTTTGCAGAAATGAGACTAGAAGTGGACAATACATTCTCCTCCAGCATCCTCCTACTTCTTACATGTACATTTAGAAATACAAGTAATCCTTATTCATTCCTTCTGTCCTACCAAACCTGTCCCAGTATACTTTTCAATATCATGCAACAAAGCATTAATTTCTTCTTCAGCATGGGTATAGTTTACTTCACAAGGCAGATCTGGAGGACAGTTATCATCAGCTCCCATTCTGCATCCAAACTTTGTAAAGCCCTGTCTTTGAAAGAATGGAGTGTTGGAGCTACTTTATTAATCAGGGGGTTGTCCAAAACAAAGTTGCATTACAGTAAACACGACTCAAATTTCAGGCATAAATAGGACACCTCACAAAACCCTAAAAACATTTTTTTTTAAAGAAAAATAAAAAGAAAAAAATGCTACTATGCAAAATCTGAACTGATAACACCCAAAAATCAGTAACTCACCACAAACTGTTGCCCCAACACCAAGCTATCCTCCTTCATGTCTTGCTAATGGTTTAAAATGTCATGTAATGATCAATAAGAGAAATAAGAATGTCTAAGTCATGACCATCTCATACAAGCCTAAAGTCATAATAAATCTAGCAAGTTTTTAGGTCACATCCCCAAACTTGTAAAGTAGCCACAATTAGTGACTTAAGCCTGGTAATTCTTCCCTACCCCTCCTGTAAAAGTATTAATTCACACTGACTTTCTACAACCTGCCCTTCTACCAGGCTCCACCTCAAGCTATGTTCTGGACTCTGATCACATCCAGGATCTGTGACTCACTAAGAAATAACACCAGCCCCACAGCTGAAAATGCTGGTGAGATCAAACTACCTAAAAGGCACACTCACCTCTACAATTGCAGTCACCATGCCAGGTGTGCAAGGGAGAGAACTGCTACTCCTGTTCCTTGCAGGAGGCTGCAGCACCTTCCATGGGGCTGCATCCTCCCAAAAACTTAAAAAGACATTTCTCTTACTAAATTTCTTTTTTTAAGTTACATCAATATTTACTCACCATATTAAAGAAAAAAAAAAAGTAAGTAAGAAAGCAAAAAATCAAAAGAAGCAGTCATGTTATTCACTTGCTAGGGGTTAGGTCTGGATTTGTTCTGTGCAAGCACAGTGACACTGCATGCACACACACAGACCTACCAATTTTCCTTTGGCTGTCTTCTGAAGCCCCAAACCAGATCTGTGAGACTGTCTTGGTCTCACCATGCTGAAACCCAAGATTCAGTTAAAAACACCACAGCAGAAGCATAGCATAATTATTGACAAGAGGGGCTCCAAAACTTTTCCTTCCATTTTTTCAGGCATGCTTGGGCAACAAGAACACTGAAAGGCTGCAGGTTTCTTAGGTTACTCACAGGGTGAGAGCACTGAATTCTCCAGGTAACACAGAAAGCTCAAAGCTCCCCTTCCTTTCTGCTTGGAAGAAGCGGCACTTGGAAGAGATGATGATGATCAGGAATAGTCAGCATGGATTTACCCAGGGGAAATAATGCTTGACTAATCTGATAGCATGCTGTGATGCTGTAACTGAATGGATAGATGCTGGGAGACCAGTGGATGTGGTCTATCTTGACCTTAGTAAGGCTTTTGACACTGTCTCCCATAACATCCTTGTCAGCAAGCTCAGGAAGTATGGCATAGAAGAAAAAACGGTGAGATGAATTAGGAGTTGGTTACAAAATAGAGTCCAAAGTGTGGTGGTCAACAGTACCAAGCACAGCTGGAGAGCTGGAACTAGTGGAGTCCCCCAGGGATCAGTGCTGGGTCCAGTCCTGTTCAACATGTCCATCAATGACATTGATGAGGGGACAGAGTGTCTGCCCAGCAAGTTTGCTGATGATACCAAGCTGGGAGGCTTGGCTGATACACCTGAAGGCTGTGCAGCCATTCAGCATGACCTAGACAGACTGGAGAACTGGGCAGAGAGGAACCTAATGAGGTTCCACAAGGATAAGTGCAGAGTCCTGACTCTTGGAAGGAATAATAAACTGCATCAATACAGCTTAGGAGGCAATCTGCTAGAGAACAGCACTGTGGAGAAGGATCTGGGAATCCTGCTGGATAACAACTTATCCATGGGACAGCAATGTGCCCTTGTGGCCAAGAGGGCCAATGGGATCCTGAGGTGCATTAAGAGGAGTGTGTCCAGCAGATCAAGGGAGGTTCTCCTCCCCCTCTACTCTGCCCTGATGAGACCTCACCTGGAATACTGTGTACAGTTTTGGGCTTCTCGGTTCAAGAAGGACAGGGAACTGCTGGAGAAAGTCCAACAGAGCTACCAGGATGGTTAAGGGACTGAAGCATGTGCCTTATGAAGAAAGACTGAGAGAGATGGGGCTTTTTAGTCTGGAGAAGACTGAGAGGGAATCTAATAAATGTATATAAATATCTGAGGGCTGGGTGTCTAGAGGGAGGGGACAGGCTCTTCTCCATTGCACCCTGTGGTAGGACAAGAGGCAATGGATGTAAAAGTACAGCACAGGAGGTTCCACCTCAACACGAGGAGGAGCTTCTTCACTGTGAGGGTCACAGAGCACTGGAAAAGGCTCCCCACAGAGGTGTGGAATCTCCGTCTCTGGAGACTTTCAAGACCCATCTGCATGCGTTCCTGTGCGACCTGTGCAGGATTCTATGGTCCTGCTCTGGCGGGGGGGGGTGCAGGGGGTGGACTCGATCTCTGGAGGTCCCTTACAACCCCTAACATCCTGTGCTTCCTTCTCTCACAAGCAGCAAATAATTCTGCAAAGCCCATGCCACTCGGCTTCAAAAAGACTGGCCATGCCTTCAAACACAATTCCATTTCACCACACAGCAGGCTGTGCAACTCATACACAGGGTTCACCAAATGAAAATACATAGAAACAAGACAGTCTGGTTAGAGCAAAATAGCTTACACACAAAGTGCTGACACAAACATACAATTTAAAAAAAAGTAACCATTTCTGTAAGTTGCCACCAAGAGGTAAAAACAAAAGCTGAGACTCAGAAGCAGCCAATACTTTTGTAATGACTGGGATTTCATAGCTCTCCTGTAGCGGCAGTCTCACTGAACCAAAAAACCATAAGCAGACCTTGCACAATGTAGAGCCTCTACTACTAATTTCAATACTTCACACATTCTGCAGTTTTAAGAGAATTCTTGTGCCATTTTACAATGTTTCTGGTGCCAGCAGGGCTGCTAGGCTCCAGCCCAGCAACTCTAGTTGCACAAATATGTTAGGAAAGGCACATGGGAAGTACATGTAATAGGCAGTTACAAAGACATGCTACTGACGAGCAGAACATAATTTCCTGACTTACTTTAACATACCTACAAAAACCTATTTTTTTTTCCCCAGCAGTAAGGTAGCCCTGAGTCTCCCTTGAAATGTTTTCCACTCAAAACATAATACTCTCTAATTAACCTAAAAATAACTATTGGCAAAACAACTGTCAGCTTAAAAAAAAAAAAAATTAAAAAATACAAGTAGTAGTCACAGCTCAGAAACTTCAGAAAAATGTTGCCAATGTCAACAGCCAAAGAGGCACCATTCCTTCTTGGCATGACTGGGGTACTCGTAAGTCCTCCAAAAATATAACCTTTATGACATGGCTTCTGGGAAGACAGTTTTGTCCCAACAACCAGCTTGGAGGGCAAGTTTGGACAAGATGAGCTCCCAAAGTTGCTCCCAACCTCAAGCACTTAGCTGGGCCAGCAACTGCCACACTTCTCCTATAACAAAGACAGTAACTGTGGTTCAGCGGAACACACCACATTAGGTATTAAGTAAAGTCACCATGTAACAGGATGAAGATGGACTTGACTTCTGCATCCACTTCCCATGATGCCCTGCTAAGCACTGCTTCAGAACTTTAGATACTGAAGAAGCAGTTTGAACTCCCCTTTCCTACCTTTGTGTGCAAAATCTCCTTATGCTCCTTCTCATTTTGAAATTACTCTCCTCCCTCCCTCATGACATAGGCATACATCCTCCTTTAGCAGGGATGCATTCTCACTGTAAAAAAGAAGTCTGACCTAAGCTACCACAGGGAGGCTTCTTCCTTGCAAGCACCCTAGTTCTTGTTAAAACATATGGGAATGATTTTTTCAGGCTGTTTTGAGCAACACAGCCAAATGGAATTAAAAATAAGGATGTGTGCAATATAGCCAAGTATGGCTCTCTGGGATTTCTACAGATTTTAACATTTCATGTATGTAAATGTGACTATGTAAATATATACAAAAAGGTTACAATTGCACCACCAACCTTCCTTCAAACACTAAAAGGTTGATAATCAGCAGCTTGAAATAGTTCTAAAAAGCCTCAGAAAACACTTCTCCTCTGTATTTAGAATGCAGTTTTGTAATTACTTTAGTATTTTCCAGCAATACAAGCATTTTAGGGACCTAAGATCCAAGGCTGACTCTTCTAGGCTAATTCTTTACTCAGTCCAGTCTTTTTTCTTCTTGTTTTGTTTTGTGGTTTTTAGCCATTGTTGTTGTTGTTGTTTTTGTTTAATTAGTTGAGTTAGAAAACTAGGACAAGAATGGAAAATGAGACTTCTCTGGAGACAGGTGCAACCACTTGTGACCCTGCAAGAATAAAAGCTAATAAAATACTAAGAATACTAAGCAATACTAAGGGAAGGAAACTTGGGAAAGTCAAAAAGTGATGGACAATTGCAGCACCAACTGATCAACAGGAGCGTGGCTTTATTCCACACCTCACTTAACGTGACAAGTCCCAACAGGAGCACATCTTTGTCAATGTACATGTTCCTACACCACGGCAGCGTGTTACCCAGTATTTTGTACCAGTGAGCGTCACAGTATACTCAGAGCAGGTTATAATCAGCATCCAGCTGTGGAAAATAAGAGAAACAGTAATGCAGGGCGCTTCCTTTCTGTAACACCTTTTCAGTTGAACAATATTTTTCTACAACACTCAAAATGAAGACACCCCTGCCCCCCAGTGCAGTGAACAGAGGCTTCCTGGTAAAGCTAAGAATGACCCCAATGAACTGCCATTATATACCTGTCTCACCTGCCAGCTTTTCTGCCAAAACACAGTTGTATCAGCAGATTTACATAGCTGACGAAGGAAAGCAGAGTAGATGTCTTTTTACCTGTGCCTTTCATCCAGCTTCCTCTTTCTTCCACACACTGCCACTTATTTTAGTGAGAACAATAATTCTCTCAGATAAGTCAGCAAATATTTTTGTAAGAAGCAGCTGCAGGATGTCTGCCTCACAAATTAAATTACCCAGCTAGTGGCTCAAGCCAGTGGATTTGACAGACGTTTTTCTGTGGTAGCTGGGTCAGGCCCAGTGCATTTCTGATATTGTGCCTCATGCTCCCAATTGGGAATTTACATATGCTCCAGTGTGAGGAAAGGAAAATGTTTATACTTATGGGTGGGACTCTGGATGCAGATTAAAGTCAAGGTGCTGTATTTACTGATCTTGTAAAGTAATACCAACACGTTGAAAGGGAGTAACGAGTTCTTAAGAAAGATCAAAGTCTGCATGCAGCAACCACAAATTAACATAAATACATGCTGAAATACTAACATAGAGTGGCAAAATTTACTTGCATTTTCCCTGGGCAAGTAATTTTTGCTAATAAGGGACTCAAACATCATTAAAACTCTTCTTCACCTTTATGCAGGGCACGCTACAGTACTTTGTGTTATAGTGAATGAGCCTTTAGATTAATTTTGCAAGGCTAGGCTAACACTACCACATTGCTCACAGCTTGCAATCTTTTGAAAGGCAAAGGCTACATCCTCTACAGTGGGGGAAAAAAAGAAGAAAAAAGAGAGTAATACTACTACTTAACTCAGGCTTTTTCCTTATTGCACTTGACAGAGCTTCTGTTGTCTGACAAATGAAAAGCTAACAAGCGGTCAGGTGTGTGGCCTTTTATTTGACTGATTACGATTCTGGTAAAGAGATCACCAATTTTTCTTGTAGGAGCATCAACAACAGCACCAAGAACATGAGGGAAGTTATTTCATGAGGGCAAAGGACAGTTTTGCAGCCTAATCACTGTCCTGTAAAACAGATGCCTGGCCTATATTTACAGCCCTGACAGTGCAACTGCTTCAGCAAGAGGTGCTATTAAAGCAGTCATGCAGTCAGTCACCAGTAGCTACCATCCAGATGCCAGCTTTGCCAGCAATCTACAAGAACAACACATGCACAGAAGTCACGCCATTTAATACTGGACACTTTATGTTCATGAGGCTGGGTCAACACTGGTGGGCTGTACCAATTTGGTAAAATATCGTTGTATAAAGTTCAGCTAATTTAAACCAGAACAGGACCCAAGTTTTGATTTTTTGCGTTTATCCTGAGTAACAATGTGTCTTTGATTTTGCTTCCTCACTCGACGTGATGAAGTTATCAAGATCCATATGGTGAAGCTCAAATCACTTTGAAGAGCTAAGTAAGCCTTACGGCTTCGCATTCTGTATCATAAGATTTTGCCTACACTTAGTAACATACAGTTAATAAAGCTTGGAAAGACCTTGGAAAGCGACTAACAGCAGCTCTGTTTCTAAAACCTCCATGTAACGCCTATGAAACGCAGCAGGAGTATACTCCCCAAGCGTCACGCAGGGAAACCCCGAGGAAGGAGCCCCTAACTCCTTTCCCAGACACCGTTTGGGAGGCAGCCTTGCCACCGGTAGCGGTGGCAAGAGGGTGGGCAAGGACCCGTTCCAGCCCGCCGGAGTCCACAGTAGCCTGTTTCCCGGGAGGACCCCCTGGACGCCCAACGGGAAATGCCACCGGTGGGCGCAGAGAGGCAGCGTGGGCTCGGGCCGCGCTGCGAGCACAGCCGCCGCACCGGCGCCTCCAACCCTTGCCCGCTCTAATGAACACCAAATTAGCGCTGAGAGCCTCTCCCGGAGAAAACCGGCAATAGCCTCCACTCCATATCGACGGCGGCGACTTTTGCCCCCACGCAGAGCAAGCGAGGCTTATGGTTTGGAAGGACTGCGCGGAGTGGCACTCTCCTCCGCCCTCCCACCCTGGATCCTCCCCACCCCGCCGCAAGCCGAGATACTTAGGGACACAAACACGACGCTTTCCGGGAGCCCCTTGCCGTAAAGGAGGAACAGTAGCAGAAAGGGAGAAAACAAGATCCCGCCGGCCAGTGCTCACCTCCACCAAGTTGTCCATGGTGGCCCTTCGGCCCGCCCGCGGGTGCGCAGCGCCGGGACCCAGACGCGCACCATGTGCCGTCGCCCGGCCCAGCTCGGCTCGGCTCGGCTCGGCCCGGCGCCACAGAGCCGCCTCAGCTGCCGCGCCGCTCCATTGCACCCCAGCACCAGCCTTTGTCCGCCCGCCCCCTCAAAGCTGCTCTCCCGGGCGGCCCGGGCAACGCATAACAGCCACAGCCAGACGGGGGAGGGAGCAATAGGAAATGAGACTCCCGCCGCCCTACGCTCCTGCCCAGCGTCCAGGGCCGCCCC
Organism: Picus viridis; assembly: GCA_033816785.1. Lineage (NCBI taxonomy): Eukaryota > Metazoa > Chordata > Aves > Piciformes > Picidae > Picus > Picus viridis. The sequence continues at coordinate 27,595,159 of CM066575.1, forward strand.
GTCCCGTCCCGGCGAGGCAGGGGCAGAGGCGGAGCCAGGGCCGCGCCGCTCCCAGCGCCGCGCCCCCGCCCCGCCCCGGCCGAAGCGCGGGCAGCGATCCGCAGGAGGCCCTTATCCCGCTCCGTCTCGCTGCTGTCCCGCGGTTCAGCGGCATTCTTTTCCGTCCGTCCGTCCGCTCCGCTGCGCCTGGACAGCTGCTCGGGGCACAGGAGCCCACGACCAAATGAGGAGCCCAAGGAGTGCGGACGCTCGCGAGGAGCGAGAGGCTGCGCCGTTCTGAGGTGTTGCACAAAGCCGTGCAGAACACTGCCAGCCAGCAAAACTTATGGAGGAACTTCAATGTCGTTTGAAGAATATATACCTGCAGGCCTGCGCTGCCTACAACATGATGTTAATTCAGTGTGTGGCAAATTTGTGTACGGGCTCCTGTAGGTTTATTAAACAGATATTGCAACTGCCATTTCTCAGTGCTGAGAGAGCAGTGCAGATGGATATAGCTTTTGGGCCACCTCCTAGAGTTTCTTTCAAGCAGCCTGCACTATATGTTTTCCATCTCTTTGCATATCTGCAAAGCAGGAATGAAGCGTTCACCTCGTTGAAACATTTCTTGTTCTTCATTTTGGATTCACCCTATAGTAAGTAACAGCACAAGGAACATGCCAAAGGAGAATCAAATCATTCAGATAGGGACTCACTTCATTCACAATATGGAAAAAAGTGTACTAAAAAATTGCATTACAGCCATAAAATGAACACATTAATCATGTTCAGTTTGGTCGCAGGCAGTATCCTAACAGCATGTAAGTACAAGAGACCAGCCCTGGATATCAGAAATAATGTATGTTAATCCTATGTCAATCCTAATTTTTTTAAGACGTCCAAGGAGCTAACATGTAGAGCACAACAAGCACTGATAAAAAGAGCCAGTTTAAGAATACATACACTACACATGGATAATATTTTTTCGTCTTTGTTTCCATATATCTAGTGTAAAAAAAAAAAGGAATAAAAACACACACACAAAACCCACAACAACTAAACAAAGAAAATAAATAAAGAGGAGAGCAGGTAAAAGAGTTTTTGCTTTGAGATACGTAACGTCCAAAACAGAGTTTTGTTATTCTTGGAGGTTCACACGGTGATATCCAGGCAAACTGCTGTGCCAGCAAGGTTAGAGCTGGAACAAAGCAGCACAAGATACTTCTGCTGAATGAGTACCTGTTGGAGCCTGCATGGGCACAGAGACGGGTGGGGAGGAGCCTCTAGAGAGGCGGAAACTGCCTCGGACACGACCATTTTCTGTAGATCAGCAGCTCCCCCCCCGCTCGCCTTGCGATGCCCAGCAACAACGGCTCCTGGCAACGAAAGCACTTTCCGTCTTGGTTGTAGCTCAGCACAGCTTTCGCTGGCATCACCGCTGTTGCAAGTGACCAAACCCAGCCAGGAGACATCCTGTAGGACACCCTGCAGCCTGCCGGGCCGGCCGGGGCGGGTGCAGTCTCTTGCCAGCTCCCCACAATCTCTACGTCCAGGTATGGAGTTCATACCTTCTGCCCATGGTTGCTTCAAAACTCAAGATTTGTCCAGGATTACACCTGAACTCATCTATCTGCACAGTACCAACTCACAGTGAAGTTATCCTAAAGATTTATTCCACTGTTAGAGCACTTAGTGTAAATCCCAATGTGGAAGCTTTGTAACTGTTCCAAACTATCACACTTTCAAAGTTACTCCAGGGGATTATTTCTTTTTTTTTTTTTTTTTTTTTCCCCACAGACACTGTGCTATAAACTTTTTCCATTCAGACAGGCCTTAATCTGGGGAGGGATGAGTCAGATTAAGGGTATTTATTAAATTATTTTGACTTCTGATAGAGTACTTTGTTTAACGGCATGCTATTGGAATATAACTGTTCTATCTGGCTACTGCATTTTACTCACACCAATGCAGGAATTCATGAAGTTTGAATCCATCATCCAATAAAAGCAGCCTGTGGGGGTTTTTTTAAAGTGGGAATTTCAGTGAATTGCAACATTACTAATAGAATAGGACTAGATTTATGCAGCCTAAAAATACATTGCAGAAAGAATGAGCATTCTTTTTGTGGTGCGGAAGTATTGCAAAAGTTTGTAAAACTCTTAAGCGTTTTCTTAGAATTTGGAACAACTGCAAAGCATGAACAGGAGCTCATGATCTATGAAGAGGGATTTGGAGAGCAGAGGGAAAGGAAGAACAGTTTGTATGGTCACTCCAATAAATGTCTTGCTTTCCTCCTCGTCTTCTGTCAGTCCTGCTCAGTTTGTAAGCACTAGCATCTGTGTTTCGTAGGAAAGGGGTTTTTAAACACAGCCTTTCCTTTTCACATTCTGAAATTGACTCCAAACTAGTTTCTTACTCATTTTATGCAATTGTTGTATAATTTGGAAAACCCCACAGATACTATTTACAAAGTTCCATCTATGAGAACTTGGCCTGTTCTACACAGCTCCAGTTTTCTTTTAATCAGTAGAAATTCCTTCACTGATTATGTGCCTAAGGTAAATTACTTCATTTTGAAGCTGCTCACATGTACGCTGGCTCAGTTTTCAGCCAGGAACAGAGATACCTCCTTGCTGGTTGTTATGGGCATTGTGAGGTGCTGAGGTGGTGAAGTAGCTGGTCAGCAGACTCCTTTCCCTAGCCTTTCTCCTGCTCCATGCAGTAAAGATTTGAAAGTTTTTAGCATTTATTTTACTCTTAGCCGGTCTGCTAGGTGATTTTAATATTCCTCACTGAAGTTTGCTGTATTACATCTTCACACAGCTTTTTAAAACTTTCTTCTGTCTACCAATTGTTACTAAAATCCGTATTTCGCCAAAACATCTAGTAAAAGACAGACATCTTTTCCTTCCTTGGCTTTGAAGTTATCTTAGCACCTGAACTTTCCTAAGACCCTGGACTTTTGAAACAGATTTTAACCATTCTTGTCCCTATCGATGTCTTGAAATCTCCTATAGCATGCATATCTCTCAATTTCTGCTTTGGGGGCAAATGCAATTTACTGACTCATAGATTCACAGAATAGTTTAGGTCGAAGAGACCTTAAAGATCACCTAGTTCAACCCCGCTGCCATGGGTGGGGACGCCTTGCTGTTGCAAGCCCCATGTCTTTATTATGTCTCACTGTCAATGATGTGAGTTTCTGTGCCTCTCACAAATCCTACTTCTTGCTCAATAAATAAACACTCATTCCATTTCCCCAGCTTCAACACATAACTCAATACAAAACCTGTGCGGGGTATATCCATGCTAAAAAGCTGTACTTTTAAATGACTTTTAAATAAGACTTGTGAGTTTTCATTATATGCATGTGAAGTTTTGTTCTTGCCTGGCTTCTCTCATTTTTTAGTTGCCTTTTTTCAACAGTGGTATCATTGAACTGAGGGATTTTAGGTTTTGCATGCCTGATAGGTTTACTGTACAACTGCTTTCTGCATGCATCACCCACTGGAGGAGCTTTCCTTTCCACATGACTGCCCTAAAGCAGGTTATCTGTCTTACCCTACGGCACTGCTGCCCCTTCTATTGGAAATGTGGGTTTCAGTCAAAGAATGAAAAGATTAATTCTGTAATTCAATATAATTACTTAAAATGAGCCTAAATTAAAGTCTCTTCTCACCAAAATAAGACAGTGTGTTTCTCTGCTCACAGCTCAAGGCCTCATTTCATCTGCGACTCTCTGAAATTTGGTCTCAGATTTTTTCTCTTGGAGTCTTTGTCTATGACATACTCAATTTTGAGAGTGACTTAGCATATGGTGTACATTTCTGGTAAGAATTCCTGTTTCTTTCAACTTAGTCCAAAAGAGGAGTTTAACCTTGTGTTTATTCTCCAGAGCTGCTATTTCACTTGTGAGCTCCAGCCAGGTTTCAGCTAACTAACTTTCATTAAACAAGATGTCTGGCATTGACATAATCCAACAAAATCTCACAGTTCAGGCACAAGGTGTTACTGGAGAAGCAAATATTTCTGCAGTGGGTGACAGTGTATGGGCAGACTGATAGCACAGAGCACAGTTTGCTAAGACAAGTTTTGAAGGATACAATAAAGTAAAAGATTGCTGCAGTCAAAATTGTCATGATCTCTGCAGAGCTGAAAACTCAGATTCCTCACATCCTTGTCCATCATAACTCCTTCACAGGCAAGTGCTCAAGTTTCAAAGCCAGTTCCAGGTCATGATACTAGCTTTCAAGATCATTAATGGATTTTCTTCAAATGAATACCCAACAGGGCTAGACAGCCTTCCTCTTTTTCTGAATCCTGCCAGCTTTTGCTGTGAGATGTACTGTGAGCCAAGAGTCTTTGACTGGCTGTTGCGAATTCTGTGAGATATGAGGCTCTTCAGCAGTAGGTCCTGCTATGTTGAACTGCCTCTTGCCAGGATAAGACTAGCCATTAAACATGATAAGCAATGGATCAATTTAATTATTCAGTCTCACAGATGAACTTTAGTTATTAAACTCTAGGAGTAATGAACAAAAAGAGAAGCAACTGCAGATTTTTGTAACAGCTTCATTTATAGTGCTGTAACATAAAGTCATTTCCACAGTTTGTTGCCATGTAAATAGCCTCCCAACAGAAACAAAGTAAAAAGCTGGAGGACATTTTCTTGACTTCAGCCTTCCTCTCCATTCTGCATCCTAACAGCTTCTTCACTTTGTCCTCCTTACACTCTAATTCTGTTGTTGGTAATTTTGGTGCAAGTGCTTTTATGGAGTCCTGGGGGAGAAAATAATAACAATTGTAGAAATCATACAAAACCATCACAGACACCGTGGATATGATGCCTTCTGTGCTGCTGGGCTGACTACATAGTCAAAGCAGGCCCATTCCTAGTTTGGGATGTACAAATCCAAAACTGTTATTATCATGGAGCTGGATTGCTATATGAAAGCACATTTAACCCTGTCAGCTTAGGGTCCGGTGAAAGGCATTAAGTGTGTTTTGTTATATTCACTTTCTGAACAAAACCTCCACCTGGGATATTCTAAGTTTTATTTTTGACATAAGAAAGTGGTCTCTATTACAAGATTTCAAAATATTTCACAAATCCCAGCCCTTCTGAGCCCTTCAACAGCATCACTGCTTGTGGTGGCAGGCTGTTCCTTACATGCAACTTCTGTCACCCTTCGCTATCTGAGCTTCACTGACCCTTCATGTCATTGAAGATTGCTGCTGCATTTCTTCCTCTCCCATGTCATTAACCCCCCTCTCTTCTTTCCTTTCTCTTCTCTTCATATTACTCACAACCTATTCATTTTAATTCTATCAGCATGGAATATAGTTCTTAGAGAAGATGCCAGTGGCGAAAGTTCTATTATACAAGGGCATTGGTTTATCATATACAGATATCTGCTGGAATTGAATCAGGGGAGTGACAGGCAAAAGCTATCAAAAAGCTTAGAATCAGTTAAGGGATGAAGACAATGGGAAAACATTAAACAAAACTAATATTTTTCTCATATTCTTGTGAATCAGATTATGAATATATTTTCCTTGTCTTTATCCAGGCAGCCTGTTTAAAGATGTATTTAAAAGCAATTTATATTTGCAAACCCTGCAGTCACAGTTTGTGCATGTATTCATTTATCACATAATCAGACCTGTGCAAAACATTGGTACCTAGTAGAGTAACGCAAGAGAATACATTTTGCTGCCTCCATACCACATAAGCCAGGTTAGGTCAAAACACTTTCCCTGGCAGTTCAAACTAGGTCACCCTTGTTTCTTCTGAGGCTAACAAGGAACATCCACACTTTCTTTGCCACTGGCAATGTTATGGAAGGAAAACTCTTCAGTAAAAAAGCAGTAATGGCCACTCATGACTAAAGCCACTGCATTTGTTTATTTGGCAAATATAAATCAAAGCTGCCTCCACGCTTGTGACATCAGGCCAATTTAAACCACAGCTATGCTCTCTATCCCCAGAAATTATCACTTCCTCAACTGTGATAAGCCTACCTTAGCACTGTAGATTGGCACCTTAGAGGTCAGTTTCCAGGTCTTTCCTACTTCTCATGCTTTGGCTCATGTTACATAGCTGTCCCAGAGCATGCAAATGGTGTGTCCTCCATAGGAAATTAAACTCAAAGAAATGCTCCAGAAACACTCTTATGAGCTAAGGGGTGATTGAGACGTAAGGAACAGATTAGAGCTAGTTTGAAATACAGCCTCCTGAAGTGTGCTTGAGATGGACAATGGATCCCCAGCATGATCTTAAACTCTGCAGATAATGATCCTATTTCCCTGCTATAGCTGCTCATGCAGCATAGCCATTATGTCTCCATGGGTCAGAGCAGAAAGTGAGATGGGAAAACTGATACAAGTTTTTCTTTTGGTTTGAGTTCTGGTTTTGTTATTGTTTTATTGAAACAAGAACCTGACAGGAAAAAGGTTTTGATTCTTACCAATTTCCTGAGTAGGTAATACTTTGCAAACAAATATTGTATCAACAGAGAGGTGCAAGGACAAGGGTGCAGTGCATTGCTGCTAGCATTTACTCCTCATACCAGGTCACAGCTTCAAAGAGCCAGGAGCAACAACTTTCACAGACTTTTGTGCTGAAGGGAAGGTCTACACTTCTCAGATATTTAGACTTGGTCAGCCTGAGGGATACTTAATACTGTCTCTCAATGCCCTTCTATTACATGTTTCTTTCCATGCATCTGCCATGGTAAGAACTACTCTTCCCCTGTGGCCCCTAGAGTCCTTGTGTTTAAAATCAAGAAATCAAGAAAGCACAGGACAGCAAAATACTAATTTCAAAGCAGACAGAGGGATGTTCTTGAGAAGTGTGTTAAAAACTGTATTTAATATTGCAAAAATGAAATTTTATTATTATAGCCTTTCATAATCACATTTACAGCTTCACATATCTTCCCTGAAATCCTCTCAAACCCTTTTCTGGTATTGTATTGATGTGCTCCATTCAGCTTTGGTAGCTTAAATTATTTGCCCAAATATGCTTGTATCATTCTAATTTTGGAAAGTGTTTAGGTCTCAGTTGAACTATAGCTTTACAGGTTTGCTTATTTACTGAATTCATTTAAGTGAATAAACGTGTCGTTTCTTTGGTACAAACAAAGGCAAAGCTTCCGGCTTACATCAGTTTGTTGTCCCAGAATAGCATCAAAGGCTGCTGAGGTAATTTATGTCCCTATTTATGAATAGGAAAACTGTTGTATTGTATACATAGATACTATCCCCTTCAGCTTGAGATGTTAGAGGAAGCTGGGGAAGTTAGTAATCCCGGTGCTAACCATGTTCTTGGCATGCAGTTTGCCTGTAGCAGTATTTGGTGCTTGTGTTTACTTGCAATGGTTGACAATTAGTAGACTGGAAAGATATGGTTCCAGGTTTGTTAAAGGATATATGAGACCATATCTTCTGTTTCCCTTGATTCATATCCCAGCTGCTATACTGTATGCCATTCCCCTAACACCCATAAAAGTGTAGCCATGTTTATTCTTTTCTTATTTAATGAATTACAGGATTTGCACAGGATGCTGCAGCAAACTGTAAAAAGAAAATTAAGTCGAGAACAATTCCATAAATGCAGTTGTTAACATCTGAGTAACAAACACCATAGCAAAACAGGTGTACTTTGGCTGCTCATGGCTTGGATGTGTGGATGATTCTCTGGGTGGAATCCTGGCTGCATGGCCAGGCCCAAAGAATAGTAGTGAATGGAGTTAAATCCAGTTGGTGGTCAGTCACAAGTAATGTTCCTCAGGGCTCAGTACTGGTGCCAGGTCTCTTTAATATCTTTATCAATGATCTGGAAGGGTGGATCAAGGGCACCCTCAGTAAGTTTGCACAATAAGCTGGGAGGGAATGTTGATCTATTTGAAGGTAGGAAGGCTATACAGAGGGACCTGAACAAGCTGGATTATGAGATTCAACAAGACCAAGTGTCAAATCCTGTGCTTGTGTCACAACAACCCACAACAACAATGCTGCAGGCTTGGGGAGACTGGTTGGAAAGCTGCCAAGCACAGAAAGACCTGGGCGCATGAGCCAGCAGTGTGCCCAGGTGGCCGATAGCATCCTGGCCTGTATCAGGAATGCTGTGGCCAGCAGGACCAAGGAAGTGATTGTCCACTTGTACTCAGTACTGGTGAGTCCACATACGGTATCACAGTACATCAGAGGTTGGAAGGGACCTCCAGAGATCATCGTGTCCAGCCCCCCTGCCAAAGCAGGATCACTAGGGTAGGCCACACAGGAATACATCCAGGTGGGTCTCCAGAGAAGGAGACTCCATAACCTCTCTGGGCAGCCTTTCCAGCGCTCTGTCACCCTCACTGTAAAGAAGTTTCTTTGCATGTCAAGGTGACATATTCTATGTTCAAGCTTGTACCTGTTGTTCCTTGTTTTATTATTGTGCACCACCAAAAGAGATTGGCCCTCTCCACCCCTAAGATGTTTACAGACATTGATGAGATCCTCTCTCAGTCTTCTTGAGACTAAACAGCCCCGGATTTCTCAGTCTTTCTTCATAGGGGAGGTGCTCAAGTCTCCTAATCATCCTCATGGCTCTCCTTTGTACTGTGTTAAATTTTGGGCCCCTCACTACAAGTAAGACATTGAGGTCCTGTAGCAGATCCAGAGAAGGGAAACAAAACTGGTGAAGGGTCTGAAGAACAGACCTTATGAGGAACAGCTGAGGGGACTAGGATTGTTTAGCCTGGAGAAAAGGAGGCTGAGGAGAGACCTTTTTGCTCTCTACAGCTACCTGAAGGGAGGTTGTAGCAAGATGGGTGTTGGTCTTTTCTCCCTAGTAACAAGTAGTAGGATGAGAGGAAATGGCTTCAAGTTGCACCAGGAGAGGTTTAGATTCGTTCATAGAAGAGACTTCCTTACTGAAAAGGTTATTAAACACCAGAACAGTTAAATCTGGCAGAACAGCCAGCTGATATCTGGGGGGCAAGCAATTAGTGGTATTCCTCCTAGTCGTAGTCACCAGGTAAAAACTGGAGGAGATCAAACCCTTGTTCTGTACGCAGGTAAAGTGCTGTTCATCTACTGAACACCAACCTGGCAGCATGACTCTGCCTTGGCTGGGGGAGGCAATCTCTAAAGTCTGATCTAGATTAAGTTTCTTGGTGACAGCAAATCTCAAGGATATTTTGTCCTAGCTACAAATAAAAATGCCTTGTTGAATTTAGAGCAACCTTTGCTTCTGACAGACCTAAATAAATATTACTAGTTGAAAGTAGCAAGTAGTTCTGCTTTATAGGTTCAGCTCTCTTATAGAAGAGTTGGGAGAAGGTTTCCTCTTCAGAAAAAAAAAGACGAAAAATCCTTTCTTGAGGAAAATGCTAACATTAAAAAAATTAAACATCAAAAGGCAAAGCTGAGTGTTGTTAAGTACAAAAAATGTGCTAAATTAGGGTTGTATGTTTTGTCTTTCCTGTTATTAATGGCATCCTCAAAGGATACTGACTCACTCAATGACTGAAGTGCTTGTGGTTTGGGACCCATCCTGAGCCAATAATCTTAAACCCCAGGAAGCTCTTTGCTTTTCATTACAGAATGAAGCTTCCATTGCCATTTGTTGTAACATCAAGGAACATGGACAGCAAATTGTTCAAGTTAGAACATTCTACACAAGCCCTATGAGGAGAGGCTGAGGGAGCTGGGGTTGCTTAGCCTGGAGAAGAGGAGGCTCAGGAGAGACCTTATTGCTGTCTACAACTACCTGAAGGGAGGTTGTAGACAGGTAGAGGTTGGTCTCTTCTCCCAGGCAGCTAGCACCAGAACAAGAGGACACAGTCTCAGGCTGCACCAGGGGAGGTTTAGGCTGGAGGTTAGGAAGAAATTCTATGCAGAGAGAGTGATTGCCCATTGGAATGGGCTACCCGTGGAGGTGGTGGAATCACCTTCATTGGAGGTGTTCAGGAGGAGACTTGATAGGGTGCTTGGTGGCATGGTTTAGTTGATAAGGTGGTGTTGGATGATCTCAAAGGTCTCTTCCAACCTGGTCTAGTCTGGTCTGGTCTGGTCTATTCTATTCTATTCTATTCTATTCTATTCTATTCTATTCTATTCTATTCTAAAAAGGACCTAGTTATCATTGCTTGAAGTAGTCCAGCTACTGGTGAGATTTTCTAATAGACAACAACTAGGATTTTGGCAGCCTTTGTGTACTTTTCCCTTCACAGGTAGTCAGGCCAAGGATTGTTTTTGCAAGTCATCACTTTAATCTGTGCCTGCACGCAGGGATTTGTCAGCCATGGGCACAGACAGACCTCACCTGTGATCCAAGGAGCAGAGCTAATGAGCCAGACAGGGTGATTAATATATTTTAAAATTTGCAGTGATCTGGCCTGTCTTCAGATTTTCTCTATGCCATAAATTCTTGTCACCACTCTCTGCATAGTACTAAAACACTTGCAGTTGTTTTTCTTATGTTCCAAGGAAGGAATAGATTCCTTCACATCTGCACAACTCAGGCTGTGCTCTGTGTTTACACTTGGTGGTTTTACTTTGATTAGAAATTCAAGTCTTTCTATTACTCAGGTGACAGGATTACTGCTGTGGAAGCACTTGCCTTTAGGAAATTGAGATAAATAATTCAAACCTTGCACTGAAAGTCACCTTCTTCTACCACTCTGCATGATGTTTGCTGGAACCTTTAGCAGTCATAATCACTGCAATGTCTTCAGTTTGTGACACTGACACTGTATAAGTGAGGGAGCATTTGCAAGGCCTCTTTTGCCTCTATACTGCACTAATTACATGACATGTAGGAAGCTGACCTTCCCAGTGGTTAGATAAAGGATTTTACTTGTCAGAGTGCTGCAGTCACAATTGTAATTTTATGTTTTCTCAGCACTTGGCTTGACCTCAGCAAGATAGCAATCCAGATTTAAAAGCATAACTAATCCTACAGAAAAATTATGAATTTTATTAATTCTACAGTTAATCATTCTTAATAATCTAGAGTGATTTTAAAAGGACATGAGATGAAGAAGCACTAAAAACCAAACCGGTTTCCATATTTAGATGAAAAATGCTCATGCAATTTGAAAAGTCTAAGCAGGGCTCTGTTGAGCAAATTAGTTATGCACGTAGTGAAAAGATGCCCTCAAGATGCTCACAAGCTGGGAACCTAGTGAAACAGTCCTAGGGTTTTATTCTCATTCCTGGCATACTCATCTCCACCCATTTGTAACTCTTGCCAGTAGATACCTTTGGTTTCCAAATTATTGCTGTGTAAGTAGGGCTGCCTGGAGCCCTTGCGAAGGCCAGGAGTCCTGTGAGTATGCACCAGCACGCAGTCTGGGCAGTGGTTTACAGACTCACGCTTCCCACTACATGTCTGGCTTGGCATGATGTCTCAGTTGCATGGAGAAGAGCTTTTCTTTAAGTCTTCACTGAACTGGGTGGAGTGACAGTAGTCTTGCCTAAGGTGGCCCTTAAAACACCTAATTACTGTTTAGTAATAAAACCCAGGAAGCTGAAGTGGTGTGGAAGCAGTTTAAAATGTTAATTTTCAAACCCTTCCTGGTTTAAATGTTTACAGTAGATGACATTTATGAAATACACCCTATACGCACTATTTGTGTCTAATTGGAAGCTATTCCTATAGTCTTCTTATAAATGTGTTGGAATTTACAGCAATTTATCTGAGAGACAAATTACATTCTTACAGTTGAACTGCCTGCTGAGCAGTAATGCAGTGGAAAAGTAGCTCCAGTTTCAGCAGAGTAACTGCTGCCCAAACTTCAATCTGCAGCTGCTTGTTGCTTCACAGACAGGGAAAATCCATAAATCCTTTCATTTCTGGCTAAGCCACACCTATCTTTTGTGCTGGAGTTGGAGCCCATGTAAAGAAAGGATTTGTGCCACACTCTGCAGTATTCTGGTGTTCTTCTGCAACTATCTGAACTCTGAGACCTGTACCCTAACCTGCAGCGCCACTGCAAAGCGCAATGCTATGCTGGCACAGCAAGGGATTGGGTTAGTCTGTAAGAGAATAAATTCAATGTAAGTCTCCCAGTTTGTTCATATCAAGAGTGTTTTCTAATTGTTAAGTCTCTACTGCTTTAAAACTGTCAGTCAAGATGGGCTCTTTTTTTCTTCCCCCCACCCCCTTTTTTTTCTTTTTATTTTGGGGGAATGGGAGATTTTGTTTTCTGAGTGACCTTAAATTACCCAGACTATACAATGGATGGCATGGTTAGGACACTCACAGTGACCACTTCTTACTCTGTAGTCCTCCCCCACCATCCTTTGTCCAAACTACATCAGATTCATTCATGAGGTTTTCTTCTTCCAGTCTTACACTATTCCTGAAAAATTCACAAAGACAGAATTGATATTTCGAAAAATAATGCCAGCAGGAAGCAAAATGGAGACCGAAGCATTTTCATCTAAAGAAACAGGCCAACAAAGAGAGTACTGTCTTCATTTTGTAGAAGTTTATTGTCAAATTGCTTTGACCTCAACTTTAGATTTATCTATATGTTGCTCTGTAGCAGAATTTGAAGTGCTGACAGAATGGCATCAGTGCTCACTGTAATCTCATGACATCTTTTGCAGTTGGTCTTTATACTCACCATGTTAAAACAGCAGCCAAAAAGGGCACATTATGTCTGTTTACCCTGACTCAAACTTGGATGTTATGCAACGAAGAAATACAAACCAGCAAACGTTTTCTTGATTCAACTGCCATCAGTATTCAGCTTTCAAAGTCTTTCAAAAGAAAATATTTATGAAGCTTTTTTATTTAACAAGGTTCAATCCAGCTTCCAAGTGTAGTCTAGTTTTTGCTTGAAGGCCTACCACAAATGGTCAGTACCGAATATTCCTAACAGTAGCATATGAGTACACATGTAGCTTGTGGGGCAGCTGGTATTTCTTTAGAGATCTGCACTTTGTCAGGAACATCCCAGCCTACAGGAATGGCAATGAGAGTGAGTGTTGCAGATGTGAACAGCTCATTGCAGTAGTGACAAACAGCAGTTAGAGTTTTTAGGTGCAGACTTCATATAAAATCAACAAATGGTCCCTGTTGTACTGAACTAGGATGAAATGAAGAAAACACTGCCAGTACAGAAATTATGAAGCAGCCCTTAAACATTCACATCTCCACCATACTTATAACTAATGACCTAGAGTCAAATTAATTCTGAAGGTAGAATATGCTCTCAAAGATCTGTCAAAATCAGCAGCTTTAGGTACTTTACTTATGCAGTGATGGAAAATGTGCATTTCAGAGCTGCTTCCTGGGCTGAAACATATGCAGTTAGAATGGCAGAACTGCTCTGGGAATACAACTTTCATGATAATCTAGTTTTTTTTTTCACTTACAATTTCCATTCAGTTAAAGAAGTCATAAAAATACAAGACAGAAGCAAACAGGAGTCAATTTATTACAGATCAAAACTGAGTCTGAGAAAAACACCACTCTATAGAATAGCTACCAAAAAATCTCATATAAAATTTTGTCTTGCCACTTGTTTAATGATAATATCCTAGGGGATCAGACAGAATGATCATCTCTTTACACAAGATAGCATGACAGATAACTTACCAGATTTTCATTACAGAGCAGGTTTGGTTTTTTTCACTTCTACTTTATTTATTAGTTATTAAGGTCAATAAAGCACACCATTGACTCAAGGGAAGATGACAAGAGAGACAGCTGGCGAGCTGTTATTGATTTGACTCAGAGACAATGAAGTATCCACTGACCCATTCCTAGATCAGTTATTTACTGCTTTTGTTTATTGCTAGATGACAGCTAGCATGACCGATATCCTTTATGTTTGTAATATGTACATGTTCTAGTTTGCTAGAATACATGTATTTGTGATGGCTGAGAATTCTGTGATGCACTGATGCAATGCAACAATCTGTGCAGTGAGATGCACAGATATAGATCTGCAAAAAGAACTGGAGTCTATTGTTTATCACAGTGATCTTAATAAATGATACCATCAAAGGAATATACTGAGCATGTATGTTTACATGTGAGGCTAACATCTCAATACAAGTTTTCATCTTCCCTGTATATTATGAAAGTTAATGGATGTCACTGCCTTGTCCAATTGTAAACAATGTCAAGGTTTGTATTTTAAATTCTAAACAGTGCTCTTGCAGTTTATGGTATCACTGAAAATTCCTGGCAGACTTATATTATGCGTGAGTTACAACCAGCTGTGAATTACAGGGTTGCAGTTCTATCAAAAGGTTCAGATAATGCCGTAAACCACAAGAGAGAAGCCCAATTCACCAAAATTGCAATGGAATTACACATCTCTAACTTTCACCTTACTTGTGATTTTACATACAAGATCTGCATGAGGGAATATTGATACTTATATGAACCTTCTTGCCCATATTCTCTTCATTCTGCATCATTGTTCCCTTCTTTTTGTCACTCCTCGCATCCCTACCTACTAAGGCACATTTCTTTGAGTAGCAACTGTATTTACTGGCTCAGCTGCAGTTTTAAGGTTCGTGATAATCTCTCCCTGTTGTATTTTATTTACATTGTCACTGAACTACCCCTTGCAGAAAAGTCATCAAAAGCAAATGTGTGACAATTCATGATACACACAAGTTTACAGGACAGTGAACTGTCTTAACCATCAGTGAACGTGTCTGTGCCAACCTCCTGGGTAGAGAAATTGTATATATGTCCTGATATTTATATTGATACAGATTCCCAGGAGGCACTGGCATTCTGTCCCACCTTGCTCACCACAGCCCTGGGAGAAGGAATTTCCTTCTTTAAAGGAGGGGAAAAGCCAGGTCATTTATAAATCTAGCCTTTTTGATGATCCACTTTGCAATTTCTTACCCATTTTGTACTTCATGGCACAGAAAGAAGGGAATTTTTCTTCTTAGGGAGGATGTATCAAAGTAAGTCTGACAGGTGACCTATATTCTGGCTGTGACATTTGCATCCATCCCGTCCGTGTTTCCATAGCTTGTGTTTGATAGATGCAAACACATTCTTCCATTTCTAACATGGAAATAAAAGATATTTAATATGTTATGGGTTTTTTTGTTTGTTTGTTTGTTTTGTTTTGTTGGGATGTTTTTACTTCATAGTCAGGGGAGCAGGAAATCAAGAGAAAGGACCAGTTACATGTCACCAGTCAGAACCCCAGTAGGTGCAGCCCAGTGACAGTGAATTACCAGAGGTCTGGAGTCTCAAAGAACAACACACTCTGCATGTCATGTCAGTGGGACTCAGTCCTATCACTTAATGTCTGCTCATACCCTGATGACATGTCAGCAAATAAAAATACATGTTTTACATCATTTACACCTGGATGAGCTACAACTCTGCTTGTCTTCCCAGTTTAAGATTTTTGTAGCTTTCTGAATATGTTGCAGATCAAGTCATACTGAAAAGCAAATCTAATATCTAGCAAGAGTTAAATAAATCTGATAGCTAGCAATGAAACTCCAGAATCCAGACATGCAAAAAGCCAAGGCTTGCAGAATTAGGCTCTTGTAAACAGATTGTGAAGGTGCAGAAATATGACAGCTGTGTACAATCATAGCCAAGGAGCAAATTAAAACTGCTTTTGAAATTCCCTTGCAATTAGTGCAGGGACACTGCACATCATCAAAGTCTAGGCTTGCAACTCCAGGATTTCACAAAGTGAAATGAATGCTCATGACACTGGCTATGCTTTAGTGTAGCTGTCAGTATTAAACAGTGGAGAAAGTCTCTGTAGGGCAGAAGATATCAGACCCCATGATGTAGAGAAACATTTCAAAGAACCTGCAGGCCAACATTTTTAAATGGAAGCTGTGTCTGCCTGATTTACAATTTTAAAGTTTCACAGAAAGCATTTATTGAGACTGCAAACATTTGTAGAATAAACAGCTCATTGGACATATCACCTTAGTGCAAGTGGATTAACAAAGCTCAGACAGTTTCCCTTTTACACTACCATCTTATCTGCAGATGATTTTTTTAGGAGAAAGAATGCTGCTCTTGGCATAAGGGAATAACCCAATTACAGTGAACTAGTTCCTCTGGACTGTAATTAGTTAGAGGAAAATAAAGCAATATGAAAAAGCTGTATTAATTTTTAATCTTTGATTTTCTCAGAATAAAAGCACATTCAGTATTAAGTACATAAACAGTCCCATTATGTCAACTGAAAATTTCACAAAAAATGAATCATGGTCCAATTTATGTTGAGCCTTTACAATAATGCAGAAAAGGAGTGGGAAAGGTGAAGATTTGTGGTTGGTTTTGCCTTTTTTTAAATTTATTTTTTCTTGAATGGCCTTTGATGTATCATATACAAAACCTATACTGACTGACTGATAAAATAACCAACTAAAGTCACATCAGAAAATACAATAATAAGACTCCTACCAAGATGGTTGTGTGCTGCATCGACTTCATTTTTACTTTGTTATAATATTAATCCTGTTTCTCCAATGGAAGAAATTGGAGGGGTGAAGGGGGGCAGGGGCACAAAGTGGAAACTATCGATCAGAAAGCATTATACACTGGCATAGACAAGGCAAAATCCCTCTGAGTGGGCACTGTGTCAGGACAATGTGTTAAATACAAATTTTGTAAGATGCACATATTGGTGGAAAAACAAAAAAAGCTGTCAGCCTTCTTCCCACTTACTGCCTTCTATTTCAGTACATTAAAAATACATATGAATAATAAGCATGCCATTCAGGTCATAAGAAGTTTGGAATGGAAGATAATTAAGTCGTTCATTGTGTGCAGTTCATGATCTTAAGTTTTTTAAAGACACTGCAGAGGTTCATGCTCATATTTAATGTGACATATTTTTCAAAGTATCATCTACAACATGTCTAATTGAGCATAATGCATGCATTTTAATCAGTATCAGAGACCTACTTGTATTTTTTTAACTGCCTGACCTTAACAGTGCATCCTCATCACCAAACGATGCCAACGTAATGCAGGATGTGAAGACCTGAATTCCGCACTTGAGTTTCTCTATGTTTTTCTCCTTGACCTTGAACAGCTCACTAAGAAGATCTACTGGCACACTGCTGGACACACTTGACTCCCATGTGATTTAGTAAGATTTGTGGCAAGATTAGCCATCAGTGCTGTGCCCCTGCATCCATTTGCATAGCTGGATTTTCAAAGATGGCCTTGTCTGCCAAGGTGCCCCTGACAACAATTTGAGATTTAAAATGTTCATTGACACTGATTCCTTCAACTCATCCTAAGCAAAGAAAGGCAGAGAAAAACAACTTCCTTCACCAACAGGCCCTAATCCTTTATTGAATTCTCCTGATAGAGCAAGTCTCCCAATACAACTGCTTTCTGCAGCACTGGCTTCTCTTCCATGGTGAAAACAGCTGAGAAACTGTTCCATGAGAAAAGAGGGGGAGGAGCTATCATTGAGAGCTATCTGTGCCAGGATGTTAGGACATAGTTCTGTTTGCAGTTTTAAAGTCCTGTAGTTAATGTACATAGAGATGCCATATCAAAGTCCTTAAACAATAAGTCTGCAGAGCAAAGCATGGAGAGGACAGGAAATGCCTTAAAGTAACCACAGAAACCTTAATTTTCTCCATTTGTGCAGCGTTTAATGTTGTCATCAGGCAGTAACTACTCTCCTTCAGCAGACTTCACCAGATGTTTATAGCAGCACCAGCAATCATCAAGTTTAAGGTATCGAGGCAATATGGGCTAGAAAAATAATTTTAAAAGCAGTAAATTGTACCTGGAAATTTACTGATCTTTCAGCTCTGACAAGAACCTCATAGCTCCTACACATTCAGTTTTCACTTGTAAGACAGGGGGGAAACTGAGGGAAATGAGAGCAGAAAGCTCCATGAGCAGTCCATCTTATGTAGAGATGATATTTCTAGGATGTGGACATGAGTTTATCCAACACCTCAATACATCTAAAAGCAGATATATTGCTAGAAACCCAATCCTGACTATTACCAAGCTGTATCTCTCACAGTTTCCTAGCCATCAAGTTTATTTTTCAAACAAGAATTTGGTCATATAACTGAAAAAAAATTACACTAACATTTTATTTTCAATACACAACTATTTTTCCCCCAGTATATAACATTTCAAAACAAATCAAATTTCTTTATAAAGTCCCTCTTGGGACAAATTATTCCCTTGGTACTCTCACAAACAAGAAGGAAACAGAGGGACAGTAACTTACACTGTTTACATAATTGCCCTTTATAGCGAACTTCATTGTTGATTTTGTGATTTTATAGAGAGACAGCAGCTGAAAACACCACAAGACTGTTCACCCTCACTAGATTAGCTATATTAAGATTTTGTGCTCAGGGGACTAGCAACTGGAGTTTAATACCAGTTGAAAATATCAGTCCAGTTCAAAGATATTCCATCCATTTAGTTAATACATTAAGTCAGGAGTTACACATCACCTGACACTGGAAATATGATTTGCTTGTTTGCAAATTTGGTTTTACGTTTTCCAGTAAGGCAGAGAGGACAAATGTGTCTCTGAACTTGATGCCTCTACTTTTACTCCTTTAAAATTATGATAATATGGGCTGGTGTGAGGTGCTCATAGATGGGAAGAGGATGGAAAAGTTCATCTTGTCTTTTTTTTCCTGACAGGGCCCATGGTGTCTCTGCACCATTCACAGTGACCATGTTTTCCCTGTCCCACAACAGAATAGAATAAACCAGGTTGGAAGAGACCTTCAAGATCACGTCCAACCCATCATCCAACACTATCTAATCAATTAAACCATGCAACCAAGCACCCCATCAAGTCTCCTTCTAAACACCTCCAATAATGGCGACTCCACCACCTCCCCAGGCAGCCCAATCCAATGGGCAATCACTCTCTCTGTATAGAACTTCTTCCTAACATCCAGCCTAAACCTGCCCTGGCACAGCTTGAGACTGTGTCCTCTTGTTCTGGTGCTGGCTGCCTGGGAGAAGAGACCAACCTCTGCCTGTCTACAACCTCCCTTCAGGTAGTTGTAGAGAGCAGTAAGGTCTCCCTGAGCCTCCTCTTCCTCCTCTTCTCCAAGCTAAGCAACCCCAGCTTCCTCAGTCTCTCCTCATGGGGCTTGCGCTCCAAACCCCTCACCAACTATGTTGCCCTTCTCTGGACACGTTCCAGCAAGACAACATCCTTCCTAAACTGAGGGGCCCAGAACTGGACACAGGACTCAAGGTGTGGCCTAACCAGTGCGGTGTACAGGGGCAGAATGACCTCCCTGCTCCTGCTGGCCATACTATTCCTGATACAGGCCAGGATGCCATTGGCCCTCTTGGCCACCTGGGCACACTGCAGGCTCATGTTCAATCTACTGTCATCCAGTGCCCCCAGGTCCCTCTCTGACTGGCCGCTCTCCAGCCACTCTGACTCCAGCCTGTAGTACTGCATGGGATTGCTGTGGCCAGTGTGTAGAATCTGGCAGTTGGATGTGTTAAATCTTGTGCTGTTGGATTCTGCCCATCTGTCCAGCCTGTCGAGGTCCCTCTGCAGAGCCTCTCCACCCTCTAACAGATCAACTCCTGCGCCCAGCTTGGTGTCATCTGCAAATTCACTGATGATGGACTCAATGCCCTCATCCAGATCATCAATAAAGATGTTAAAGAGCATGGGGCCCAGTACTGAATCGTTAAAAAAAGTTTCTCTGGGCAAAATGCTTTTCCTAAAGTATACACTAATGAAAAAATATGTAATGTGATTAATTATGTTTTTCAGTTCAGAATAAATTGTCAGTGGAAATGAGGAAGACATGCCAAAAGAACCAGTGCATCTGCTATGTGGGATAATAAAGTCCGGATCCTGCTTTAAATTAGGGAGTGTGATTTTCTTACTATTAATTGTTTTCTTATTCATGCCAGAAGGAAATTTAAATTTACTTCTGGGAGGTCAAAATTCACTTCATGTTGTTGCAAATAGGCTGAATTACTTGTAGTGCATGTAAGTAAGCTACTTTTTTGGTAAATAATCTACATTTGTATTACTTAATCAACTTTTAGTTTGGTCTATTTGAAGATAGATCAATTCAAAGACAATAAATTATTTACTGACAATTAGTATTGCCTGCATTTTTCCAGAGCTATAACTATTACCTGGTGAATAATATTCACCAGATACCAAATGGTAAAAAAGAGCATGGGAAAGAGAATTAATTTCACCATCAAATTTACATCCATATACATAACCAGCATTTCTGTTTGTGTATCCTTCTCATTTCCTGATGAGAATGAAGCAATCCTACTATTCCCATTCAGGTAAATAATTTTTTTCTTTCTTTATTATGAAAATAGCAACAGGATTTGGCTCTTTTGGAAATAAAACTGTAGCAGTACTTTAGATATTTTATGCATTGTATCATTAATGTACTTTGATAAATTGTTTTGATAGTGAAGGTCCCATCCCCACCACTCCTTCAGAGTTTTACTTGCTCTCCAAATCAGCAGTTCAACTAATCAATATTTTTCAGTCTTCATTACTTCTGGTGCTTGTTGGTATTTTTGTAACTCTTGCATTTTTTAAAGGGTTTTCCAAAATTAAAGCTTAATGGTACTGTAAAACACTTATATTAGTTTACAACTAACGTAATGGAGTTCTCCTTGTAAGAACAAGATGATTTTCAGTGGTGTGACATACAAACCAAGAGGATATTCTCAAATAACAGAGGCTAAATATCACATCTCAGTAGCTTACAGAACAGCTTTGATTTATTTTTTCCCTAAAATCAGCTAGGATTTTAAATTAACAGATTGGAGGCAGGGGCCAAAAGAGCCAGTGCTCATTCCAATTTTTAGAGGCCTCACTAGAAGCAACAGAACTTAAAACCCAGTGAAGAGCCAGCATGAACACCTATGTGAGCAGCTCACCCAACACCTGCGTGCATGCACTGTGAGAATGCACTCTGAGCTGTGGGAAACAGTATAACCACATCCCTGACCTAATTTACGTGGGCTTCTCAGCATCTAACATCAGCTCACTTATCTCTACATCTCTAGCCATGTGTCTGTGTAATATCCCTTTTAACTCAAAACCTTTTTTTCATGCAAAACTCTTAATTCAACTGTCCTGGGGTTTATGGCTGTTTGGGTTGTTTCCACAAGAAGCTGGGCAGGGCCATCTGAACCAGCTAGTGAGGTACTTGGTACCGTACTGACATCATGCTCACTTTGTGAGGGAAGGGCTGGTCAGGACAAGCAAAGGTGCTTTCAGCAGGTGGCCGTAGCACAGCAGGGCAGGCTCAAGTAGACAGGCTGGGCCATCGTGGTTAATGATGCGGTCTGTATCACTCACATTATATACTGTTTCATTAGTAGTATTGTTCTTCCTGATGTTTTTATCTAGTTGTGCTGTTTGTTAAACTCTCCATATCTCAGCCCATGGAATTTCATCTTTTTATGCCACCTGGGGGTGGGGGAGTGGGGGAGGAAGGTGTGGACAGTTGTGTGAGCAGCTGTATGGGGCTGGGCTGCTGGCTGGGCTTGAACCACAACAAAAACCATGGAAAGACTTTTCCATTGAAAGCCAAGTATAACCATAACCTTGTCTGGAGCTGATGATGTATTGCAGGAGACTTAGAGCTGGTTTTCCTTTTCAGTTTATAAAACATACAGAAATAAATTCATATATATAGGTACCTGGAACTCTATAGTGTATCTGGAAATAAACTACTGATGGATAAGGACCTATATAATCTGACATTTATAATTTTCTACCGCATCTTTTATGCTCCAGAGTATTTTAGTATCTTTTAGTAGAGTATTTTTAGTATCTTTTAGTAGAGTATTTCTCTACTATTAAATATGCTTAAACACTCTATGTGTTACTCCCTTTTTTAGGAAAAAATGACACACAAAGAGGTTGAGTAATTTGGCAAAAAATGATACACATAACCCAGACATCCTGGACTCAGGTGAATAGTGAGAACGTGGACAATAAATGACAAGAAAAATAATAAATTTTAATCACCAGAGAAACAGAAGAGTTCAGAGAATCTACCTCCCAAACCTTAAACTTTTGTATCAACATATGTTCTTATAAAAAGTAAGTTAAATTTTCAGATGCACATGTGTTGGATAAATAAACAATAATACAAAGTGATATCTTATGAGAGATGTATAATAATATTTACAGCAATACTGAACATGTAAGTTTAGTAACTAAGTGAATAGAAAACATTTAGGTTTAAAACCAAGAGTGTTATTTAAAAAACCCAAACCACCAAGTAACTAACCCATTATATAAATTAGGAAAGATTTGTTTCTGTTGATTAAGAGACTAATTTTCACAGAAGATTTGAATATAACTGCTGGTCAAAATACAGCTTAACAGTGTCTGGGAAGTTATCTCTTACTATGTTATTTAGGACGTAAAATTATCTTAACCTACAGAAATTATTGTTATTCTGATAACATAAATAAATGTATTTACAGATAAATCAATTATCCTGTCCTGCATAAAGTAATTAATTAGTAGATTAGCAATCAAACTGGCTCTGATTTACGCCTCTGGAAAGCCTCTGTTATTTCTCTTTGGCACTAAACTGCTCTCCATATTATATTCTTCCATCTCCTAAAGTTATTTCTTTGTGCTAGGTACACTTAAACATAAAGGACTGAAGAGTTAATGACAAGTCTATGTGAAGGTCTAAAACAATAAAGTGTTTCAGGTTGTCCTGGATCCAACAGAATTAACAAAATAAGCATATATTTGTATCTCTTGAAATGTTCTAATTGCCAAGTAGTATACTTACAACATAGATGAGCACACAGCCAAACTTGAATATCATCTGTGATAAGGCTTAAATGGCTCATCAGGAAGTTTTAAGATCTTTTTCCTTTGTCAAGGTTTTCCTGGAGTGAGTCTGCTGGGCTAGCACTGTGATTGATTCCCTTAGGTCACCATCAGACAAAGAATTTTCTTCCTGTACCCTGAGCAAACGTGTTAAAATTATGAGGTAGGTTCAATTAATCTCAGGTTTGCATTTTGAAGAAATTTAGGCTGCTGTTAATTCTAAGGGTAAAAGCATAATCAAAACAAATTAAGCAGGTGATGGGAGATGGTGGGCAGATGCAGGCCTGATAAAATACCTTACTCCTTGGTTTGACTCTAACCACAAGGCTGCAGACGAACAGAGTGGATTTTCCAGTCTCTACTATTGGAATAGCCCACTGCTCATGATTTTCATGATCTGTGGAGCAAGGACCTTGAGCCTCAGTTCCCATCATCCCAAGTTATAGTCCTTATACATGGGTTTGGCAAAATATTTAATGATTAAGATGGAAAAGATTCAAAGGGAGAAGTAGAAACCCTGCCCATTTCTACTCTTTCCAAGAACAGTCAGCGTGAGCGGGATTACCTGTTTCTATACAAATAAAGACAGAAGACTTGGGACTTAACCCAAGTGGCCTGTGGGATCACCCAGGCACAATAGCTATTCTGGGTCAATTTCTTTCACCATCTTGATGGTTTTGGAAGAGTTTTTAACATAGAAATTGGTATGGTAGAGTTAAAAAAAAATAATTCCCACCCAGTTCAACCCTGTGGCTATACGGAGTTGCACCAAAAGCTCATCTGGCTTCCAGGCCTGTGAATCTAAGCAAATACAAATTTAGCTTAAAATTGTTTCCTGCACTGAGATTACTATAAATTGGTTCTGTCCCTTTATAAATTTTCTTCAGCATCTGCACAAGAAACTGTTCAGGGAAGTTTTGAGCTATACATTTGATATCATATTGGTTTGCTCTGCCCACCAGTGCATGGTTATCAAGTACAGACATCTTCCAATACTTGTTTATATCATCAGGGGGCTGGAGTTTAGTTTTGTTTTGCTTGGTTTTAAAGTAGATGACAAACAGTGGTTGGTCAACAACACAGTCTCTCTGCAGATCTGGAAGACTTCTGTGTGGAAATCTGGGCAGGAAGTAATGTATTCATGAACTGTAACAGCTCTGTAGGTTTCCTATTCAGCTGTTACCCAGGTGGACCTTGAAAAAATTTCCTTTCAGAAATGAAAGAAAAACATATGATAGTATCTACATGCACTGTTAAAGAACTTGAATATAAACACAGCATCCTGAAATATATTTTATTATTATTATTATTATTATTATTATTATTATTATTATTATTATTATTATTATTATTATTTAGAACATATGATATTTAAAAAGGGCACACAAAGCAAGTACTTAGGATGAGATATACAGGGTACGAAACAGGTGAGTCAGAAGAAAGGTTCCAGTCTTGCTTTGCAAATTAAATCTCTTGCTGGAAAAGCAAGGCTACGCACATTCTCAACAACACAGGAGTAAAAATAAGCGTTGGGGCCTCATTTCCAGCCCTTTGTACACATGCCAAGTGTTGATGCTGCTTTTATTCAGGAAATGTGATAGACAGGCCTTGCAATGATGATGCAAATCAGGACCGAAGTGTACTGGCAAAGAGGTGGATGGGCTGAAGGAAATACAGGTAATGTCCATTGAGCCTGGATGTGCTCTGTACTGTTAGTACCCCAATTCTGCAAGAACTGCTATAAACCATCAGAAGATGGGAGATGATTAATCTCTTGTAACACTGGCTGGAGGCAGGGGGATGGTTAAGTCTACTTTTCTCATTCACTGACATGTTAGAACTTTATCGCTTCACAGGACTATTGCAACAATTCACTAATAGCTTCTTTTAGATCATCAACTCTTCTAATGCCATTAAATTCCTATATGGCAAGACACTCTCTTCTCTCAGAAGGGAATACTGAGGGTCCAGTGGTCTGTCTTCTATTTCATGTAACAGTGCCAAATTCTTGCCTGACCTTGGCCTGGGATGTATTGCCATGAATCAGTTACCTTCCACTTAAAAGAAACTAAATCTTCCCTATAGCTCTTAAGACTTCTCAGTTCTATTGAGTTACAGTGAAAGATATCATTCTTTTGTTGCAATACATGCAAATATTGCATTCTTCATTATGTCTTAGTCATAAACACAAATATGATATGTTACCTAATAGTAAAAAGGAATCAGAAAGCTTTTAAACAGAACAGTTCAGTTCTTAATGGTGCTTTAAGAAAGTCACATCTGCTTTGTAATTTTCCTTTTGCAGCAGACGTCACAACAACTAATGAGAGTTGTCCATTGATATAATCCAGCTTTGTATTGGGCAATACAAACTATTCAACAAAAATATTAATCTGATACTCAAAATCCAGGTTATGAGCTTATCTTTCAAGACTTGAATAATAATTTTGGACTCCTTTTTCTGTCAGCCTCCTACTCTTTAGATTTTTTTCTAACTTTTCCAGGTATTTTTCTGTAGATATAAAAATATGCAGTATTTAATTGGAAGAGTTCATTTCTGGAGTTGTCTTTAGAAAGCACCTGTCACTTCATCTACCCTTGATAATATCACAAGATTAATCTAATACTAATACTAAAACCTGCATGACCTTAAGAATTAAAATTGAGTAAAGAATCGGATAATAAAAACATGCCTGCCGTACGGCATCATGAAAATTGCAGGCATGTAGTCCTAAAGGAATTCCTCATCTATGCATTAATAGCATATATTGTTGAGATTTAATGGTTTAAGATTTAGCTTTGTAATTCAGAATATACAAGTGATTTCTAATTGCCTGTGTTTGCTGGCATGAAATCAAAAACCCCTGCTGAGCTGCGAGCCCACATCTCCTTGTTTGGCTTTTTACTGTCCATGCGGGGGCTTTAGCTCTGTGTATTGCCCTTTATGACCTTGTCAGTTCAAGCTAGGCTTTAACTTCCCTACCTCATCTCCTGCATGTCTGCAAAATATTTCTAAAGCTCTCTTTTGCAGCTTGGCCTTGCTTCTACATCCTGTACGAGCTCCATTTTGCAGTGGACTTGCACCATGAATAATAGAATTATACAGGTTGGAAAGGACCTTTAAGTCCAGCTATTAACCCGACACTGCTAAAGCCACCTCTAACCATGTGTCTAAGCATCAAATCTACACACCTTTTAAATACCTCCAGGGATGGTGACTTCACCACTTTCCTGGGCAGCCTATTCCAGTGTTTAACAACCTTTTCGGTGAAGAAATTTTTCCTAATATCCAATCTAAACCTCCTGGCACAACTTGAGGCCATTTTCTTTTGTCCTATCATTTGTTGGGAGAAAAGACCCACACCCACCTTGCTACAACCTGCTTTCAGGTAGTTGAAGAGAGTGAGGAGGTCAGCCCTCAGTCTCCTCTTCTCTAAACAATCCCATTTCCTTCAGCCACTCCTTGTAAGACTTGTGCTCTAAACCCCTCACCATCTTTGTTGCTCTTTTCTGGACATACTCCAGCACCTCAATGGCCAGGCTCCAAAGTGAACACAGTATTTGAGTTGCAGCCTCACCAGTGCTGAGTACAAGGGGGGACAATCACTTCCCTACTTCTGCTGGACACACTATTTCTGGTAGAAGCCTGGATGTTGTTTGCCTTCTTGGCCACCTAGACACACTGCTGGCTCATGTTCAGCTGGCTGTTGACCAAGACCCCTAGGTCCTTTTCTGCTGGGCAGCTTTCCAGTCACTCTGCTCCAAGCCTGTCACACTGCATGAGGTTGTTGTTACCCAAGCACAGGACCCAGCTCTTGATCTTGTTGAACCTTATACAACTGGCCTCAGTCCATTGATCTAGCCTGTCCAGGTCCCTCTGTAGAGCCTCTCTACCCTCAAGCAGATCAATACTCCTGCCCAATATAGTGTCATTTCCAAACATAGTAAGTATTTTCCAGTTTAGCTGAGCCAGGCTGCTGCTATTTCTGATTGTTTTCCAGGGTGCAAGGCTCTGCACTCCCCAAACTTCCTCAGTGGATCTAAGGAAGGCTTCATCCCCTCTCTCAGCCTGATCCCACAGTCAGTAATGCGCTTCCCCCATGCTGTCACCCACAGTGGCCTTCCACTTGGTTCTGAGTTCTCACTGGATTTGCGCCTGTCCCACAGGAGAGCTCCGTACATTTCTGCTGCTCCTTCACATTGTGGGCATCCCCCATCTTCCCTCCCTGGCTTTCCTGATGAACTTGTACCCTCCATTTCAGCACTCCCAGCATGCAGGTTGTCTTAGATGCCCAGAGGCACATTATTTGATGCATTAAGTGTTGTTCAAATTCAGTACCTATTTATTTTACATTTTGTTCCTACAATATGGTATCAAAAAGAGCAACAGATTCAATGATCTGTTTATCTGCTGTAGATCCAATTGCTCCTCACAGGTACTTTAGTACAATGGATTTGGAGCACTCACACCTGCCCACTCTTTGAGAGGCTACGCAAAATGAAGGTTGTATAGAACAAAATGCAGTTAGACTCCAAATGATCTGGGCTCCCTCCCTGCCTCCCTGACCATAGCATTTCTAATACAAGCCTGGATGCCACTGGCTTTCTTGGCCACCTGGGCACACTGCTGACTCATGCTCAGTCAACTACCAACCAATACTTCCAGGTTCCTCTCCTGGGTTGCAGCTTTCCAACCCTTGTGGGTTCTATAAGGGGAAGATACACTGGCATTATCATTCAAGCATTGTTTCAGGCACACTTCAGTCCCTGCTTCCTACCACACTCCTCCTTCCACCAGAAACTGCTGCCTGAGCTAGTGTCAGTGAACTTGAGCTTTCCCCCTAAGCTGAAACCAGCTGTCTCTAGGAGGCTGGCCCCAGTTCCTCTCCCACTTCCTTTCTCCCAGAGAATGACATGTGATTTCTACAGCTGCAACCCTGCATACAGCTCTGTAATCAGTTCAGGAAAGGGAGCTGGCTGCCACTTGTGCTTTGAGGACAGCACTGTAATAGTTTGTGTCTGATTTGCTGTTGGCAAGGTAGTCAGATGTACAAGGAACAAGGCAAACAGTGTGAGAGAGACACAGCTGTCTGTAAACCGGGGATGCAACCTCACTTGGTTATCCTCTCTCTAAAAGAATTCTACACAACTGGAAGGATGAATCACCTTTCAAGGAGAGAAGGTTAAGACTATTTAAGACTATTGGGGGAACATGAATAAAAGTATTTTTAATAACATTTTGCAGAAGGCAGATAGAGAGTTCATGTTGCCCCTAATTTCCTTTACTGTATCAGAGATGGGAAAAGTCTGCCAAGATATTATTCTATTATATTTGACAAGGATCTTCAGGAAATTGCTTGTAATTTTCATGCCTTTAAGCTAATGCAAGACATGGACTGATGGAACTGGAATTTTGTACAAAATCTCTCCTAGGGCATGCCAGTGTATGATGGGATAGGGCCTGTGTGTCCTAGAGGCAGTCTACAGAAAAGGCAGCAGTGATAATAGGTTGGACAAGTTCTGTGCTTGAGGTCCCAGAAACTTCATATACAGCAGACAGATTTGCTTTGTTTCCTGTCAGTGCAGCTCCAGGGGAGTTACATCGCTTCCAGAGCTGCTTCACTGCATTGTGTGGGTACATCAGTCTTCTCATCTAGTTCAGGGCTCCCTATGTCATACTTTATTCCATGATGAAGGCATTAGCCCTTTGTTTGATACACAGTAGGCTTCTATCTCATACACTACTGTTTTAGACTTGGTATTGCTCAATTTAGAAATCAAAGAGAACATCACTGTGAATATTCCTGCAACTTATTACTCTAGCCTGGTCAAAAGGAACATAGAAAGAGTGGTAAATTGCAAGAATTTACCTTGGGTTGGAATGTTGACTTGAAAAACTATTTAAGTAATATGACAATTAATATGGTTTATGCCTAGTTCAGTCTCAAGCTTCTGTGGTACTCACAGTAGTGAGTTTATAGCTGGTTCAGTAAGGTCTACATTGTACTGTCTTCACAGAAGTGGTCTCAACATAGGTAGTCAAAGACAAAGGAGCCCTCAAAAGGCATTAATGATTTGTGCTTTTCATTCTATCATTCAAATTTTGAGTGAGAACACCATATGCATAGGACTGGGAGAACAAAACATACTCAGACTTTTGCAGACCTGTAGGTGTGTGCTTAGCATCTAGAGTTAGTGGTTTATAGTCTTCCCAGTAATTTTCTAATATTTATGACATTTGAGTAAACTTTCCCATCAAAAAAGACAACTCACCTATGCTATCAGCAGTTGGTAAATGATTTATGTGATCTGTATCCAATAACTAGGTGAGAAAATAACCCTGGAATGCGTTCTGTGGGGCACATTGTCACAATCAATGTTATATCTCAAATGCATCTTGTCAGTTTTAGTAAAACAAGTGCTCCAGTGAGTAATTTTAACCTTAACTTCTCAATGCAAGCACAAATTGAAGTTTATAGGAACTTTACAGCATTTTACAAGATTCATGATTAAGAACACACTTCCTTCATCCTCAGTTGAGGATGTACTTGAACCCCTAAAGGATCCACTGGTAAAACTTAACAATTTGCCAGGATTAGTATTTCCAACATAAGACCTGACCAAATGTGAGTCATGAATGTTGAAAAGGACTGAGTCATACAGAGACATACCTATATGAAAGCATTTGCTCATCCTTTAAAGTTCTGGATATTGTATGAATGAATCTTATAGCTTGGAAAAACCACTCAACGTGTGTATTCATGTTAATAAGAACACTGGCATTAAAATTACCTTTGGGTTATGCAACACAATGTATTCTAACAGTGAAAAATTGAAATTATATATTCAATAGGAGTGTTAATACACAACAGCAGATAAAGAGTTATTGATTGGAGTTTATGAGCTAAGTAAGACTGATAACATAAAAGTCATGAGCAACAGAAGAATCTACTAAGGGTGAAAAATAAGTAAAGGTCAGTAGAAATAAAAGGTGAGCTCTGTGTTTATTTCTGTTTCGTTTATTTGCAGCAAGGCTAAGAGGA